>OZ024928.1:64580788-65849282 GCA_964017235.1 Sabellastarte sp. h YS-2021
ATTCCTCCTCATAGATGATCCAGACCCACACTTGTGCTCCAGATTTTTTTTCTAGGGATTTTTCACCAATGTCTGACTGCAGCTCCTTGGGCAAAGGTTTGCACTCTTACAGATACAGATGGGAAGCCAAACTGAAGGCTGATATCACTGAGCTTACAATTCACTAACTAAACTGACTACACAACCAATTATAACTCAGAATATAAATGAAAAGTAAATAGTTCGAAGCTATGCTGAAACATACTACTCTGAAATTTAGACAGACTACAAATATAATCAAATATCCTTGCCCTAAAGACAAAAATAAATAAAAAATGAACACAATTGTAAGCATATGATACCGCCTGCACATAAATATATAATTTATCATCACTTTGGTTCCATTTAGGGGGGGGGGGGGGGGGGGGGGGGAATCTTACTGTAGAGAAAATTTCTGTGGGTTGTGTTTTGGTTTTTACTGCCTTGAATAATATATCTCCGGCAAGTCTTTATGAGGGGAAAAAGTTACACACAAACAGTGAAACTGTTTTTAAAGCTTATGAGAGACAGTGATCTTGGCCATATGCCTAGACTGTGACAAAAGTTACATAGATTTCGCTTGCACTTTGTATCATTTTTACCCCACAGCCCTTAAGGGCTGTCGGGGTATTGTTTTCACCCATGGTCTCCGGATGGGCGGGCGGTCGGGCAGGCGGGAAAAAGTATGTCCGGGCTGTATCTCAGAAACCGTAAGGTGTAGGAAGTTGATACTTGGTAGGGATATTAGTTAGGATGTGTAGGTGTGCAAAGGTCAAAGTTGGGGTTTTACGTCCCGTTCAACAGCCAGGTGTAGGTGTGCAATGTCATGGTCTGACCTTGATTTGACCTTTGACCTTGCTGTAGTGACCTTGAGTTTGAAAATCTTGTCCTGGCTATATCTCAGAAACCGTACGGTGTAGGAAGTTGATACTTGGTAGGGACATTGGATAGGAGGTGCAGGTGTGCAACATCATGGTGTGACCTTGATTTGACCTTGCTGTAGTGACCTTGAATCTTGTCCGGGCTATATCTCGGAAACCGTAAGATGTAGGAAGTTGATACTTGGTATGGACATTGGTTTGGGGTTGTAGGTGTGCAATGTCATGGTGTGACCTTGATTTGACCTTTGACCTTGCTGTAGTGACCTTGACCTATAAAATCTTGTCCGGGCTACATCTCGGAAACCGTAAGGTGTAGGAAGGTGATACTTGGTAGGGACATTGGTTAGGGTGTGTAGGTGTGCAAAGTCATGGTCTGACCTTGATTTGACCTCTGAGCTTGCTGTAGTGACCTCAACCTATAAAATCTTGTCCGGGCTATATCTTGGAAACTGTAAGGTGCAGGAAGTTGATACTTGGTAGGGACATTGGTTAGGGTGTGTAGGTGTGCATCGTCATGGTGTGACCTTGATTTGACCTTTGACCTTGCCATAGTGACCTTGACCTACAAAATCTTCTCCTGGCTATATCTCGGAACCATAATGTGTAGGAAGTTGATACTTGGTTGGGACATTGGTTAGGGGGTGTAGGTATGCAACACCATGGTGTGCCCTTGATTTGACCTTTGACGTTGTCGCAGTGACCTTGACCTTTAAAATCTTGTTGCACCTTTGGGTCTGTCTTTTGATGCAGATTAAGCACTGTTGAAGTCATATTAGAATTCATTAAGAATTTTACTTTTACAACTTCCCACTGTAACAGATGGAATTTCATCGAGTGAGCCACAGATTTTGCTCCAACACCACACATAAGCATTCACTGAATGTATTACCACTTCTGTATGCATGGTAATATTCAAAACATCCAAACCATAATTCAGCCATGCCAGATGTACATAAAGAGTGTCGTAATGTTTAGTTTACTGATTAATGCTGTCATCTTGTTATTGAATTGTCTTGTTTTAATACTTCATCTTTACATGCATTATCTTTCTATTAGACATTATTTTCTCTATTTAAACATTGTTTGGACATTTATATAACTGACAGTGCTCTGAAAGTATCCTGAACTTCGTACTAGTTGGTGCTGACAATGTATTTCATCGGACAGTAGGATCCCCAGCAATCAGGTGGATTCATAATGATTCCATGTACATCAGATTTGGAGGAATAAGAAATACAAAGACTTGGAGCAAGTCTACATTTAGATGAGAGCCCTCCACAGAGGCAGGCTTAAAATGCTGATGTGCAACTTTTAAATTACCATAGTATGGCGCGATAATTCAACTTTGACACATATTGGAGGTATGCAAGTTAGTCTAATCTAATCTAACCTACTGCTTTGCAGGTGCGATACAAGAACATATGTGCACTAAATTAATAAAAGAATGGATAAAAGAGATTGCCAAGGTACAATCTATGTCAGTAATTTTTGGTTGTGGGTATGAAGGGAAGGAAAAATATTAAGTAGGGAAGCTTGAGTTGAAGAGGTTGGCCTCAGGATATTTCCCAAACAAATGTTGTAATTGAAGGGCTATTTCTTATGTAGAAAGATCATTTATTAACAAAGAGAGTTCCAGAAGGTTGATACATAAGTTAGAAAAATGTTTGTGTGACTTTGTGAACTTTATGATTGAAAGAGGGGATTTATAGGAACCTGAAATTTGGGCTGCTAGTCTAGTATTCCATGCGGCAGCACATGCCTATTTAATGATACTGACAAACTGATAGTACAAACTGTCAATGTCTGTTTTCCACCACAAAAGTCAAGCATATGAGCACTGTTCACAAATGACACAAAAACTTAGCAAAGTAACAAACTAAACTTTCATAGAAACAACTATGGTAATGTTTATAAGTACAGTAAAGAAAATAATTGTTGCATCATGAAATACTTGTACACTGTATAAAAAAACAATAAGTAAAATTATGATCTGCATTTGTGAGCGGTGATGAGGGGAGATAGTGCACCAGATGTGCAGCATCTCAAACCAGACAATCAAAAAGTTAAAACTGGTGCATCACATCACACATTAAAATCAACTTTACAGTCAAGGAGGTCTTGAGAAAGTAAGTAAACCATGACCTGTACACACAAACTTGCTGACAGATAGAGGTCCAGGTTAGAACACAATTCCCAGAAACCTCTAGTCATGTGATCATTCAGTGAAGGGCCACATTCCTCAGTTGGCAAAGGCACATTTATTCTTCCTCCACTCATGCTGCTGGGTCCTCTTTTCAAAGAGGCAAATCAAATAGATTCTGTACTACCTGAACTTCTTATATTCATTAGATATGGTTCTACTTATGGATAACTTCCACTCAAGGCCTGTATAAACTAACAATATAATATGAGGCGATGCAAAAAAATTTTTATTATAAAGCCTTCTCCCAAATTCTATCAAATGGAAAAGTATCCTCCACATACACTACACTACAGAGTCCTCAAGATATTCTTTCAAACTTTTAGTATCATTTTTGTGGAACAAAGGTAAAGTAGGCATAAACTGCAAATGAATCTTCCATGAATATACAACAAATTTTTACACTAACAGAAGTTACTGTACCATTGAGGAAATACAAAAAAAAGATTCAATGGTTAATTTTGCCTAAACACTAGTATGATTAAACACTAAATGATCACATTCAAACTTGCAAGTTTACATTAGCAAAATTGGGGAAGCCAGTTGGAGGGTGGGGACTTTAAGAAACAAGAAAATCACTCAAAGAAGACCATCATTAGGCCACAGGGTCCCTCAACTCATATCTGTTGAATGGGATGTAAAACCCTATGCTTCAACCTTTGTTGTATTACAAACTTACTATATACATGTATTTATGGGAATAAAGTGCTATAAAAATTAGTTGTCAACCTGAGTTTTAAGTTGAGCATTAATAATATCAATGGGTTATTGGGTTAAAACATATTAGGAGGCTTGGACAATCAAATGCAATCAATGAGATTGGGCTACAGAATGACTGGATTTGGCATCCCATGAAAACAACCACTCGGGGCAGGCACAACATACCTAAACTCACTGCATCAATGACCATTTCCCCCTTGTAAAAATAGATGCACTACAAATGTAGAACTGAAATAGACCTACACATCGGAGAACTGATGCAAATTTGTATCCACTGGAAAGACAACTCACCAAAGCCAGTGAACCATCATTTGACCTTAAAAAGGTCAAATCTGAGCAATTCATAAGCACTTTTAAGTTTGGCTGTCCTCGTTTGACCATGAAGAAAGGGCTCAAGGTCAAATCTGACCACATCAGAAGATTCCCAGCCAATAACTTTCTATAAGTTGGTTTCACATTACAAGCTTGTAAGATCAATACTAAGCAAGTTATAAGCATTTTTAAGTTTTGCTATCCTTGTTTGATCTTGATGGAGGGACCCAATGTCAAATCTGAACACATCAGAAGATTCCCAGCCCATGATTTCCTATAAGTTGGTTTCACATTGCAAACCTCTAGGACCAATAATAATTGAGATATAGGCTCTTTTAAAGTCTGCTACATGGGGCAATTTGTCACTCCGTGGGTGACCTTGAATTATAAGCTTCAAGGTCAAATGTCTAAAAGGTTGTAGAGGACATGTATATCTGTTATACATATCACCTTTAAAGAGATTCAACCTTCTACCTATAACCAGCCAGTAGAAAAAGGTAGACAATTTTCAAAGAAATGCCCGCGGCGGCCATCTTTTTTTTCAGAATGAGGCTAATTTCAGTCCCAGAGAAGCTTACCTCCCAATGAAGATATCCTGCAAATTTGGTGAACCTAGCTGGTGTAGTTTTCCTCTGAGAGGGTTAACACCAAAAGTTTCTCTCCGAGCTGCGACAACATAGCGAACGCTACATCAAAGTATCCAGCGGATGCCTCTGATGGATACAATAATAAGCCATATGTTTTTTGCCCAAAGCTTTAGAAAGAAGCAACAACAAAGTTGTGTATAAATGCATGAGCTATATTTTGATCTTTCAATGTTACTTATGTTACCCACATGCCAAATTTAAAAGTTCTAAGTAAAATATTTTCTAAGTTATTGCATGTCGAAACTAATCTAAGTGGCGGCGTTGGCGACATGATTGGGTTTTATGAATCATATTCTTGTTTCCATCATTATAATACTCAAAGATCCAATTACAATAATCTCCCAGAAATTGACACCACATGTAACCAACGTATGCACACCTCAGTTTGGTTATAGATAATCCCCTCACCCATCTATAGCATCCTTTCAAAAACCCTTTCATGTAATTAAAATACCATTAACAACTTTCATTTAATGTATCCCTCTTTGCAAAAGAATATGTAGATAGGAAACTGCTCAGGATACAAACCAAAAACACTCTAGTTGAAGTGTGACAAGCCTTTCTGTCAAAACTCAAGTTTTATGAACATTATATATACCACATTTGGAACATTAACACACTTTCAAGGCCACCATGCTCTTATGTCTCAGTTACCTACTACGCACCTCAATGACATCATAAAGTCCCTAGCAACAGTCAAGGTTGTGACATCACTCATAAATTTAGCAACATATTTAAAATATAATTGGATACCATATTATTATGTAGTTGTACTGTGAATTGCATGCACATGTTTCTTAATATGATATGTGTAAGGTTACATTTTTCATAAATTTAAGTTGTGTTTGATTTATCTGGTTAAAATAGTTTGAATAGTTAATCTCAAAATATATTTAACCCTGATAGTGTGAATTTCTTGAAAATTATCAAATATCATGGGTTTACAATGTCAGAAAGTGGGGGCGCAAAAGATATGATGCCCTCCATGGGACCCTTTTAAAAGTGGGGAGGGGGGAACCATGCCCCAAGCTTCCTATGCTGCTGGAACTAATGACCAGAACTTCCTTAATTCTGGTCCGAATTAATATTATTTACCATTTTGTTCAACTGTAAGAAGACTTGTATCAGTGACACTAATTTGGTGTGTACAAGGCTCTTTGTTCCTTCAACTACACTTCGGGATCTCATAGTGTTGGTATCGAATAAAAATACCGTATTTATTGTAATAAAAGCCCCGGGGCGATGAATTTTTCAAAAGGGGGGGCGACTATTACAGATAAACAAAATCATATCTCGAGTCCAGTGGCCATGGGCGATAATGGACACTTGCTGCCTTGATCTCGCTTGCTGGCATGTATAATGGCGAGACAGCTTAAAATATTTAAAACAAACCTTAAATCTGAAGAAATTATGTAGTTTTATCTTGTATTTTTGCCGATTTCAATGCGTCTGTGACCAATACTGCCATGTTTTGTTTTTATTTTCTTTATTTCTCGTAAGCGATATTCGCTTGGGAAGTACTAAAATGCACCATTTTTCGGAATCCCGGAATCGCAAAGGTGTTGGCTGTTGACAGGGATGTAAAACCCCGAAATATGAATTTTGCAAAGGTAGAGAAGAGGGGGGGGATTAATAGGGAAGGGGCGTTTATTGCAATAAATACGGTATTTATATCGACATCAAACCATATTTTGCCTTCCGTATCGATCAATATTGAAATATCGGGGTATGAGATGCTTTCCTGGGGGAGACCTTCCAAACTCTTTCGCGAGGTTTAGTAGGTTCCCGAAACGTAAACGAATATGCCATTTCCGCTTTAGCGGTAAGTGAAAGTTGACAAAAATAATATGAAAACCAATATATTCTTCAAATATTTCTTTTATTTGAATGAAAAACACCACAGTTGTACCTGTTAAGTAGCATATTTCGATATTGATATTGTACTCTACATTATTGATATCGTCAAACTTAGCGTGAATCGATAAATATTTCAATATCGATAAACAATACCAGCACTAGGATCTCAAGACTGGTTTTCAGTTATATCTAGGTTCAGCTTACACTACAATCTTCTATGCTGCACAACTGCAATTATGAAAACACAACCAAGAATTCTGGTTTGGTTTACTTGGATTTAACACTATTTTCACCACAAAAATATATATAGCTCTGATCACAATGGGTACTTCAATGGGTACTTGGACTGGGGGGAGCAGCTCATAATAATTTATGCAAGATAAACCACCAAATGTCAACATTCAACAGCCAACTTCTTCACTTGAAACCAGTGATGATATTAGAACCCACTACCAAAGATGTAAGAGGTCAGTGTACTGCGACTGTAATGTGTCCTCTAGCCTCACTTTCAATGCTCAAATTTCTATGTAACAAAAAAAAACTTTCCCAATCTGCACAATGTACTACAACAGGCTTTCACATAAACAAACTGCGACAGTCTGTTGAGTTAATATCTCCCGACATATAGGAATGCTTTATAAATACATGTACCATGTATTTATACATTTGCAAAGGCTTTTGTCACAAATCAGGGCCTTCTGTAAGGTTGTTTTCACATTTGGAACCCCTAGTTGCAATGATAAGGGAGATATAAGGCCTTTTTAATAGGATAATCCCATCTAACATGTGATATGACGGCCATTTTGTTTTTGAAACTAGGCTAAATTACTATCAGGCTAACTTTCCTAGCCATATATATTTTGCGCATATGTGATGAACCTAGCTGCAATATTTCAAGTTTTAGAGCATCTTAATGATTTTTAAATAATTGGCTATGGCGGCCATTTTGTTTTTCAAAATAAGGCCAAATTTTGCTCAGGCAAAACATTTGAAGGCCAGGACTTTTGATGGTCTGTCTTTATATTCTGAAGCTATAGCACCAATAACAAGGGAGAAATAAGGATGTTTTAGTGTGACGAACTCATTAAACCTTGAAGCAGGGGTCAAAGGGCAAATTCAACACCTGGAAAAGATTCCCAGGCCATGACTTCCCACAAGTTGTTTTCACATTCCGAACCTCTTGGAGCAATATTTGGGGAGATATAAGGCCTTTTTAACAGGATAACCTGTTTGACATTAAACATGTGATATGGCGGCCATTTTGTTTTTTGAACTAGGCCAAAATTACTATCAGGCTAGCTTTTCTAGCCATATAGCTTTTGTGCAAATTTGATGAAGCTAGCTGGAATATTTCAAGATTTAGAGCACCTTTATGATTTTCAAACATTTAGCTATGGCGGCCATTTTGTTTTTCCAAATGAGGCTAAAATTTTGCAGAGACAGGTTTTCATAGCCATAAACATTCCCTGCAAATTTGGTGAAGATATCTTTATAAATGAATGAGATATTAAGGTGTATGCAAAAACGTGACGAACAGATGGACAGACATACGTACGGAAGGCGTTTTATAATCTCCCGACCACGGCCTTCGGCCTCAGGCAGGAGATAATAAACACAAGTAAGAAAACATTAACCTGAAGAAATAGTGTACTTAAATTACATGTCTTGGCAGATTCTTATTTTAGGGTCATTCAGTCCACGAGTGTTTGTGTGTTACCATCTGCAACTTCAGAGGCAACACAATTACCACAGCTCTACACACCCAGAACACATAACACTAAAAATACTTGCCTTATCTCTCTGACAAAGGAGGGTGTATATAACATTCACACATTTCTGCCACTAAATTTGTCACACCAATTTAATAAACATTCCAGATTTCCTGCAATACACCTGGCCTTCTCTTGTACTTTTATTTCATCTGTCTTCTTATCTTTTTTGCAATGACTATCTGGTGTAAATTAGTCTGGAATACATGACCCTAATCTGCCACAAATTATCTAGTAAATTTCACCATTGGATCTATTGAGTAGATTGCATATGCTACACTATGATAGCCTGAATGTTTGAGGTTTGGCCAAATATGATCTACTGGAAATGGGTTCTTGATACTACATTTTAATCAGAACCTTACCTAGGTGGATTATAGCACCAGCATTATTTTTAAGATGGTGATTTTTCAGTCCAATAAAATACTGCTGCTTTTTACTGATATGTAAAACTTTATCACATATATCCATCATTGGAGAAACAAAACTCTGTACAGACCATGTAAAAAACAGAGATCCAAAGAAAAGCACCTTACCTCACATTTGTAAGACTTTTCATGGTTGAATGCTTATCAATTTTAGCATATTGTTACTTGTATCTCACCTCTGGTCACGGGTTTGAACTTCAAATCTAGATTGTGTGAAAATGGAGAAATACTAATGATAACCCCAGGTAGCATCTTATCAGTCTTTAAGAAGAAAAACAGCTTCTTGGCACTCTTTTCTTCCACAACAGTCATGTGTAATGGATTTATTTAATTATTTAGTTTTTTACATCACGCCTAGTACCTTAGAAGTTCTTTTGTGAAGGATACTTAGTTGGAGGGGTAGAGGAAACAAGTACATACAGTTGGTCAAAGTTCTGTACTGTAAACTGGCAACCATCTACCAGCTTTCCCACTTGAGGTCAGGTCGGGATACAAATTCTGATCTCAGAGGTGGGAGGCGAGTGTGTTACCACTGCACCACTGTGGACCCTTGTATAGTAGAAATAAACCAACTTCACAATAAAAGACTGAAAGCAGCATCCAGCTGAAAGTATCAGACTTGTTTCTGTTCTATTCCAAAACACATGAAGAATCTAGATAAAGACATGAATTCATCAGATCAGCTAGTTCTGCTTAATATTCAAAATGGCTGCCAAAATATTGGTTGATTTGACAAAAACTGTTCAGGCTTTAACATATAAAGTGTGACATCATAAGGGACGAGTACTCAAATCTACCTCGCATTATCTCACTTAAAACAAGGCCACTGCCGCAGCGGTTATCTCCCGCTTTAGAATCAGTAATAATGGAGAACTAAATGAGACATAAGGCCTTTGTAGTACGATAACCCCACTTGACATTGAAGAAGGGGTCAAAGGTAAAAGTCACCAATTGGAAAATAGTCTCAGACCTTGACTTTGTATGAGTCGTTTTCAAATTTAAAACCCATATTAGCAATGATAAGGGATAGAAGGCCTTTTTAATAGGATAATCCAATTTAACATGTGATATGACGTCCATTTTGTTTTTGAAACTAGGCTGAATTACTATCAGGCTAACTTTCCTAGCCATATATATTTTGTGCATATTTTATGAACCTAGCTGCAATATTTCAAGTTTTAGAGCATCTTAATGATTTTTAAATAATTGGCTATGGCGACCATTTTGTTTTTCAAAATAAGGCCAAACTTTTTCTCAGGCAAAACATTTGAAGGCCGGAACTTTTGATGGTCTGTCTTTATATTCTGAAGCCATAGCATCAATAATAAGGGAGAAATAAGGATGTTTTAGTGTGAAGACCTCATTTAACCTTGAAGCAGGGGTCAAAGGACAAATTCAACACCTGGAAAAGATTCCCAGGCCATGACTTCCTACAAGTTGTTTTCACATTCTGAACCTCTAGGAGCAATATTTGGGGAGATATAAGGCCTTTTTAAGAGGATAACCCTGTCTGACATTAAATATGTGATATGGCGGCCGCAGGCGGGAGATAATAATATTAGAATTATTTAAATAAAAAACATATACATTTTAATTTCCTTTGTTGAAATATAATTAAGATTTCACCTTTTAAAATAAACTGCTCTTTATTTATTCTGAATATTATATATTACAGTTACTGAAAGAAAAGTTAGGGGTGTTGCAGATCTTCTTCAGGATGTAGATCAGCAAATTAGTGTTCCAGATCATGAATCTATCCACATCACAACTAAAGCCATTAATCTGAGGAATTAATCAAAATCATACAAGATAAAAGTTACTGACCTTTTTGAAAATTAATTAATAAAGTATTGAACAAATTTTTTGACACCAAGAGTCAAGAATATATTTTTAATATAGGCTAATTTAATTCCACAAACACAACTAGGTGTTATTTTGGCAATATACCTGATATATTGAAAGGTTAGCAAAGCAGATTTAGCAAAATACTTAAAAATAGCTGAAAGAAAGAGAACGAGTAACTAGAAATAGGACGCCCTGTTGCTTGTAGCTGCGACATATGAATAGAAACAGGATAGCATAGAAGAACACACATTATCATGTGTAATGTCCACCCTATCAACCTTTTGCTAAGAAGATAGAAGCAAATTCCTGTTTATCTATTTTTGGCAAAAATTCGAAAATTCAAAATGGCCGCCATTTTGGGGAAAAGGAAAATTTTTTGAAAATTGCCAAGAGTACAT
Source organism: Sabellastarte sp. h YS-2021 (assembly GCA_964017235.1). NCBI lineage: Eukaryota > Metazoa > Annelida > Polychaeta > Sabellida > Sabellidae > Sabellastarte > Sabellastarte sp. h YS-2021. The sequence goes on from OZ024928.1 coordinate 64,591,864, forward strand.
TTCTTAGATAGCCTATGGGTCGAAAATTTCAACGAAATAACTCTATTTTGCACGGTTAAGGCCAGTTTGTGTTTTTCCATTTTTGGCAAAAATTCGAAAATTCAAAATGGCCGCCATATGTGGGGAGGGGAAAATTTTTGGAAAATTGCAAAGAGTACATTTCTTAGATACCCCTTGGGTCGAAAATTTCGCCGAAATCGCTCTATCTCGCACGGTTAAGGAGATAGAAGCAAATTTGTGTTTTGCCATTGTTGGTAAAAATTCGAAATTCAAAATGGCCGCCATTTTTGGGGAGGGGAAAATTTTTTGCAAATTTGCAAAGATTACATTTTCTTAGATACCCTGTGGGTCGAAAATTTTGACGAAATCGCTCTATCTCGCATGGTTAAGGAGATAGAAGCAAATTTGTGTTTTGCCATTTTTGGCAAAAATTCGAAAATTCAAAATGGCCGCCATTTTTGGGGAGGGGAAATTTTTTTTGAAAATTGTAAAGATTACATTCCTTAAATACCCTGTGGGTCGAAAATTTCGACGAAATCGCTCTATCTCGCACGGTTAAGGAGATAGAAGGAAATTTGTGTTTTGCCATTTTTGGCAAAAATTCAAAATGGCCGCCATTTTTGGGGAGGGGAAAATTTTTGGAAAATTGCAAAGAGTACACTCCTTAGATACCCTGTGGGTTGAAAATTTTGCCGAAATCGCTCTATCTCGCACGGTTAAGGAGATAGAAGCAAATTAGTGTTTTGCCATTTTTGGCAAAAATTCGAAAATTCAAAATGGCCGCCATTTTTGGGGAGGGGCAAATTTTTAAAAAATTACCAAGAGTACAATGCTCAGATACCCTGTGGGTCGAAATCTTTGAAGAAATCGCTCTATCTCACACAGTTAAGGAGATAGAAGCAAATTTGTGTTTTGCCATTTTTGGCAAAAATTCGAAAATTCAAAATGGCCGCCATTTTTGGGGAGGGGAAAATTTTTTGAAAATTGTAAAGATTACATTCCTTAGATACCCTGTGGGTCGAAAATTTCGACGAAATCGCTCTATCTCGCACGGTTAAGGAGATAGAAGCAAATTTGTGTTTTGCCATTTTTGGCAAAAATTCAAAATGGCCGCCATTTTTGGGGACGGGAAAATTTTTGGAAAATTGCAAAGAGTACACTCCTTAGATACCCTGTGGGTTGAAAATTTCGACGAAATTGCTCTATCTCACACAGTTAAGGAGATAGAAGCAAATTTGTGTTTTGCCATTTTTGGCAAAAATTCTAAAATTCAAAATGGCCGCCATCTTTGGGGAGGGGCAAATTTTTAAAAATTACCAACAGTACAATGCTCAGATACCCTGTGGGTCGAAATTTTTGACGAAATCGCTCTATCTCGCACGGTTAAGGAGATAGAAGCAAATTTGTGTTTTGCCATTTCTGGCAAAAATTCGAAAATTCAAAATGGCCGCCATTTTTGGGGAGGGGAAAATTTTTGGAAAATTGCACAGAGTACACTCCTTAGATACCCTGTGGGTCGAAAATTTCGACGAAATCGCTCTATCTCGCATGGTTAAGGAGATAGAAGCAAATTTGTGTTATGCCATTTTTGGCAAAAATTCGAAAATTCAAAATGGCCGCCCTTTTTGGGGAGGGGCAAATTTTTTAAAAATTACCAAGAGTTCAATGCTCAGATACCCTGTGGGTCGAAAATTTCGCCGAAATCGCTCTATCTCGCACGGTTAAGGAGATAGAAGCAAATTTGTGTTTTGCCATTTTTGGCAAAAATTCGAAAATTCAAAATGGCCGCCATTTTTGGGGAGGGGAAAATTTTTGGAAAATTGCAAAGAGTACACTCCTTAGATACCCTTTTGGTCGAAAATTTCGACAAAATCGCTCTATCTCGCATGGTTAAGGAGATAGAAGCAAATTTGTGTTTTGCCATTTTTGGCAAAAATTCAAAATGGCCGCCATTTTTGGGGAGGGGAAAATTTTTTGAAAATTGCCAAGTGTACACTCCTTAGATACCCTGTGGGTTGAAAATTTCGACAAAATCGCTCTATCTCACACAGTTAAGGAGATAGAAGCAAATTTGTGTTTTGCCATTTTTGGCAAAAATTCGAAAATTCAAAATGGCCGCCATTTTTGGGGAGGGGAAAATTTTTGGAAAATTGCAAAGAGTACACTCCTTAGATACCCTGTTGGTCGAAAATTTCGACGAAATCGCTCTATCTCACACAGTTAAAGAGATAGAAGCAAATTTGTGTTTTGCCATTTTTGGCGAAAATTCAAAATGGCCGCCATTTTTGGGGAGGGGAAAATTTTTTGAAAATTGTAAAGATTACATTCCTTAAATACCCTGTGGGTCGAAAATTTCGACGAAATCGCTCTATCTCACACAGTTAAGGAGATAGAAGCAAATTTGTGTTTTGCCATTTTTGGCAAAAATTCTAAAATTCAAAATGGCCGCCATCTTTGGGGAGGGGAAAATTTTTTTTAAATTGGCAAGAGTAGAATTCCCAGATTCCCTGTGGGTCGAAAATTTTGCCGAAATCACTCTATCTCGCACGGTTAAGGAGATAAAAGCAAATTAGTGTTTTGCCATTTTTGGCAAAAATTCTAAAATTCAAAATGGCCGCCATTTTTGGGGAGGGGCAAATTTTTTAAAAATTACCAAGAGTACAATGCTCAGATACCCTGTGGGTCGAAATTTTTGACGAAATCGCTCTATCTCGCACGGTTAAGGAGATAGAAGCAAATTTGTGTTTTGCCATTTTTGGCAAAAATTCGAAAATTCAAAATGGCCGCCATTTTTGGGGAGGGGAAAATTTTTGGAAAATTGCAAAGAGTACACTCCTTAGATACCCTGTGGGTCGAAAATTTTGACGAAATCGCTCTATCTCGCACGGTTAAGGAGATAGAAGCAAATTTGTGTTTTGCCATTTTTGGCAAAAATTCGAAAATTCAAAATGGCCGCCATTTTTGGGGAGGGGCAAATTTTTTTAAAATTACCAAGAGTACAATGCTCAGATACCCTCTGGGTCAAAAATTTTGCCGAAATCGCTCTATCTCGCACGGTTAAGGAGATAGAAGCAAATTAGTGTTTTGCCATTTTTGGCAAAAATTCTAAAATTCAAAATGGCCGCCATTTTTGGGGAGGGGCAAATTTTTTAAAAATTACCAAGAGTACAATGCTCAGATACCCTGTGGGTCGAAATTTTTGACGAAATCGCTCTATCTCGCACGGTTAAGGAGATAGAAGCAAATTTGTGTTTTGCCATTTTTGGCAAAAATTCGAAAATTCAAAATGGCCGCCATTTTTGGGGAGGGGAAAATTTTTGGAAAATTGCAAAGAGTACATTCCTTAGATACCCTGTGACTCAAAAATTCTGTCCAAATCGCTCTATCTCTTACGGTTTCTGAGATATTAGCAAATTACTCAAAAGTAGTACTGAAAATACACAATGAAGTACCTAAATGGCTATTACTCATGTACTGACAAAGCTATCAGTCCCAAATGCAATACCAAGCGAGCTATGGACATAACAATCTTGTATTCAAAATTGTAGTAAAATATCTTTAATTATCTTGGCTTAAATGCACGGAAACCAATGGGTACTGAAAATAGCTGTACTTAAGTATTACTCAGTAAGCAAAAGAGGTACAACAGCCAAAAGCAATCCCAAGCAAGCTACTGACCCAATAAGCCTGCATACCAAATTTGGTGACAATAGCTCTAATACTTTTCCTTTAAATGAGCGGAAACCATGCGTGACGCCGGACATCGGACGCCGGACGCCGGACATCGGACGCCGGACATCGGACGGCGAAAAAAGCAAAAATAATATATCCACCCCCCAGGGGGGTGGACATAATTATGGAATTATATTAAGAACACTGGAACAACTCAAGCTTAAAATAATAAAATATCCCTGGCAGAAGAATGATCCTAATTACAGGTTTCATGGAAAAGCAGTTGAAGGATTTTGGCATATTCATTGCACTATATAACTGTATCTGCCAGCCCTTGTAGATAATTCTAGTCTTGCCGAGACTATGCAGCAAACTTAAGTATCGTCTGAATAAAGGGTAGAGAGTTCATACACCACAGCCAAGTGACCTACTCTTATGCATACTCTTATGTTTCTACCAGTTTCTACTAGTGTTCCCAATATTCCAAGTTATGTGGGACCGGGTGGGTAGTGATTTTAACAGGCGGGTACCCAGGTACTCGCACCGATGGGCGATAATTGGTATTACTACAAAAATCTCCACATTTACAGACTTAAAACTCACATAAAGCACGGGATTCATTTCATTTAACAAATGACAAAATAATCGTGTATATTAAGTATAATATTGTTTTTTACTTCACTCGTTGGTGCATTCAAAACACCAGGAGATGGAAGAAATGTTTATAAACGTTTGTAGATTCAAAACATGGTTGTTTATTCCATAAATGGAGTCACATGACCTATAAGTCAAACATTAAACAAAGCTCAAATGTAGTTTCGGAATTGCAACTTTTATTTTTTTCTCAGATCGATAAGTTAAATTTAATGATTAAAAGTTATAAAATATTGTGTGAAAACATTGAACTTTCATTTATTAAAGTAAGACATGATACTATATGGACAATATACAGCAATTATGTTGTCGGAATCAGATAATTGTTTTAACATGCTGACGAATTTCAAAGCGTTCCTGCATTTGATAATATATAAACAACCAAAATAAAAGATAAATATGACACTATAAATGTTGTAAAAAGGTGGGAAACAATATTATTGTACAAATTAACTGAATAGTTTTCTTTTGAAGTGACTTTATGAAGTCGGGACATGTCAGGACTCGGTTGGCCAATATGGGCGATACTGGAAGCATTTATGCTTAGATGAGGGTACTCGGGTATGTGATTTCGGATTCGGGTAGATATTCAAAGTTCGGGTACCCGGATATTCGGATACCCGTTGAGATCAGTGGTTTCTACCCATCACAATATAAATAACATTACAAAAAGAAAGAATGATAAATCTATCAGCCTCAACCAGACTATTTTCCTGCCACAGAAATATGACATGGTTTTATGCACACCCATCACAATGCCAATTTTTATACACGCTTCAGTTGCACTTATATTTTTTCCTGGTCCAAGTTATTCATAATCATTATGTTTCTCACCTAGCTGGTATCACACCTGCTCATATTTTGTAGATCTTTAACAGATGTGGGCACTCGTTAATTGTTATCACCTCTGACAAATTCTGCTTTAAAACTACTTGGTGTATTGCTTTTTCTGATTGTGAGTTTGACAGGAGTTTGATACACTATGATTATTTCAATGACTAGTTTCAAACATTATTAATATTCAAATGTTGGTATTTTATAATTATTTAAATGATATAGTAAATATGGCAGTGTTCAGTTGTTCTTTTTTTTTTTTTTTTTTTTTTTTGGATTTGCCTTTTAATTGGGTTTAATGAATCCTTAACACACCTTCTAGGTCAGTTACAATAGGTAGATGTAAGAGTGTGTGAAACTAGCTCTCACAAACAGTATTTGGTCAGGATTCAGTATTTGAAATCATTGGGCGGAACATAGCAATTGTCAACATTCTCATTAATACCACTGTTCCATTGTTGCGACTTGGCCTCCAAACTGTCCCTATTGTGCAGTCTCCAGAGTAATGTTTTTAGATCGTGACATATCTTTACACATGAGAAGGTTGGGATACACATGTGAAAGTTGGGAGGCTGGCTAATCATGGCGAATGTAGACACTTATCAAAAATATTCAACATGTTAAAAAACTTTGTGAGCATTTCTCTCCCAACGACTCATGACTGACCCTTTCTGTATAAAGCAGTGGTGATTTGTCTTTGCGGTGCTACAGACTTATGTTAATGGTGTTACAAAGTGTTTTTTTTTTTGTTTTTTTTTTTTGGTTGCAACAGCTAACATTGCCTAGCTGCCATGATTGATCCTGTTAAAACGAGACAGGAAAACTGAAGAAGTATGTGATTTGTCATGAGTGAAAAGATTTGTCCAACGAGTCTGTGACCGAATGTCCACCCTTACGATGTGGTCCCAATTATTGTGACTGGTAAAGGTAACTCCTGACAATAAGTGCCAGTGGTTCTTGTGCAGTAATCGGCAGACTTATACAACAAATCTTCTCTCCGGTCAAGATCACCCTGCTTAATTTAACAGAAAAATTGGTTTAACAAAAACTTGCAAACATGGACCAGCAGTATTATCACTGACATTCAACAATTTTGCTTTTATGATGGTTATAACATTACTTATTTTATTCACATGGATATTTACGACCTTTTTTTATCAGGTTTAAACCAATTTTTCTGTGAAATGCTTCATTCTTTTCTCAAACATCTCACCCTTTTTATCACTGAATTATGAATCAATTTTCAAAATTTTTGTTTTATGTTGAATAAAATGTGATTTTTGAGTTTTTCTGTTTGTATTTTCTGTATAAAGAATTTAAAATAAAAACAAAAATATGTTACTGCTAAACTGAAAAGGGAGACACAAAGGCCATTATTTTTTTATTTATACACTTCCCAGAAATAAGGATTTCATTTTTCAACAGCACAAGTACATCCCATTAGTTTTGCCAAATATTATCCACACCATGTGCCAATGTTACAGATTTTTCACTTCAGACTACAGATAAATAATAGCTACAGCAATGCAGCAGTAATTAGCAGTGTAGATAAGGCTGACTGATTGGCAAGTACCATGAAGAACAACAGATAAAAAAAACCTCCCAGATAGGCTAACAAAATGTTTACAAATCATAATATGTGTCAATTATACACCACATACCTGAAAAACATAATGAAATACCTAGCCTTGCTGTAAAAAAAAATGAGATGCTTTGTACATAGTATTTACTACTGGGTAAATCAATTTGCCACACTTTTAAAATATCTCATGGATCATATTTTAAAATATTGCATGGACCATATTATAAACAATGTGATTGAATCTCTCACACAAAATGTAAAAATTTTATTGTAATTTAACTTTTTATAAGTTAAATACTTACCTTATCCTCACTAGTGCTTACGTGTTAGCGGGAGCGTACATGGACGACCAGACGAGAATATTGTTTTTAAAAACGAATATCCTTGTCGGTACCAGTATGTATGCGCATGACTGCGCATGCGCCTACACTGGAATAACCCCTATTAGCCTCACTTTTAATTTTGGGAGTCAATACGTTGTATTGTAAAACAAAAATCTTGAAAATGTGGGGTTGGATGGGTGGGAATTCGAATCTAGTGAGGATAAGGTAAGTATTTAACTTATAAAAAGTTAAATTACAATAAAATTTTTACATTTTATTGCGTAAAATACCCTTACCTTATCCTCACTAGTGCTTGATTACAACCATACAGGTGGTGGGATTTTCAATATTTTTTGACACCAAATGTAGGAATAACCAAACAATAAGCCAAAGAATCACTATCAAGCACCCTTGTGAGGATAAAGTATTAGGCTATGTTACACAAAAAAGTTAACTTGACAAAATAACACTTGTAAATCTGTTATATTTGCAAGTTAACCTATAGCCCTTGGATCCTTGGCCCTATGTGCAGTTTGAGTTTTCTGTATATCAAAGGCTGTTATCAACTTGCTTGAAAAGGTGGTTGCAACAATAATCAACTCATAACATCAACTTCTAAACTTCCAACGAACCAACAGGAAATATTTACAAACACCTCCCTGGATGGCCTGTAAATATATAAAAATAAGCATAAAACTGGATAACACAACACAAGACAAGTTGAAAATACTTATGATTCATATATAGCTAAATTCATTTAAAATACGTACTATAAATGAACTATATGTTGAGCAGAAACCACAGAACCCAATGAATATTCTGCCCCCTCTTTTGACTTCCAAGATACATCCTTCAGATAGAAGTTAGTGAATGTCGTATGAGATTTCCAAAAACATGCACCTAAAATCTGATCAAGAGAGACTCCACCCTTGAAAGCCAATGAAGCCGCCATAGAGCGGACATCATGTGCCTTGACTCTAGATAATTTTTGAGTTTCAAGGTCAGATTCCTGATAAGCCAAAATGACCGTTTGCTTTATCCAGGATGATATAGTCGCTCTTTGAATATCTCCTGAAAAACCATTCTTGAAAGAAACAAACAAAAGGTGTTTTCCATCCCTAATGTCCTTTGTCTTATCAACATAGTATCTTAAAGATCTGACTGGGCATAAAGTCATGTCCTGAGATAAAGATGAGTCCAAAATTGGTTTAAGAGCTGGAATGACCACTGGTTGAACCACATTAGGTCCATCCGAAGCCAACTGGTTCTTGGACAGAAACACTGATGAAGGAGCCACTGTGACCTCCTTCCAACCAGCCTTATGTTTCAGGGATTTGAAGGTCCAAGCATGTACTTCACCTCTCCTTCTGCCTGATGCCAAGGTCATAAGGAACACTGTTTTGAAGGTTAGTAATTTCAAAGGAGCATCCTTCAGAGGTTCAAAAGGCGACTTAGTTAATGCCAGAAGGACCAAAGATAAATCCCAAGAAGGTACGCCTCTATCTTTTACTGGTCTATCTCTATGAAAACTCGCAATCAGTCTATTAAGCTCAAAACTGTGACTGATATCATTGCCTGCTGGTCCCAAATGATCTGCTATAGCTGTTCTATAACCTGCAATGGTAGTGGGTTTCAAATTTTTCTCATTGAATAAATGAATCAAAAAATCTGCTATTGTGGAAATAGATGGTTGTTCGAATTCCACCTGCTTCTCTTTACCCCATGATTCAAAAATGGACCACCTTGATTCATAGACCCTTCTGGATGAAAATCTCTGAGGTGCCTTAATTCTCTCTGCCACTGTGCTTGAGAATTTTTGAGGTGATTTGGTCTCGAGTCCAGATGCCAAACATGAAGATTGAGATAAGGAAGGTTTTGATGGAATTTTTGACTGAATGGTTGCTTCAGAAGCCACTCCCAATGTGGAAGAAACAGTGGAGGTTTTGTGGAAAGGTCTATGAGATCCCAAAACCAACTCATCCCTGGCCACCCTGGGGCCACTACAATCATTTGACATGCATAAGACCTCATCTTTTGGACTACCTTGGGAATTAGAGCTATTGGACAATAAACATAACCGTCCATTGCCTCCCAAGAGATGTTCAATGCATCTACCGCCATTGCATTTGGATCTGGGACTGGAGACACATATAGGGGTAGCTTGTTGTTCATTCTGGTGGCAAACAAGTCTATCATTGGTTTGTGCCAAATTTGGCAAATCCTTAGAAAAATTTTGGGATGAAGAGACCATTCTGTCTGTATGACCTTGTCCCTGCGTGAGAGGCTGTCTGCTATCACATTGAGACAGCCCTGTATGTGTCGAGCCCTCAGCAAAATTGCTCTGGGATGACAAAAAGCCATGAGACGCCATAACATGAGACACATTTCTAGTGAATGAGTCCCCCCCTGTTTGTTGAGGTAGGCCACCACTGTTGAATTGTCTGAGGCCACCAAGACTCTCTTGTTCAAAAGATGGGTTTGAAAAGACCTTATTGCTAGAAACACTGCTTTTAGTTCCAGAATGTTTATATGCAAATTTGTCTCTCTGTCCGACCACAGTCCACTGACTGTCAGGTCTCCCAAATGTGCTCCTCAACCCTTGACCGAAGCATCTGTAAACAACAGGAGATTGTGCTCCTCTGCATGTAGGGGAGACCCTGTCAAAACATTTTTTGGATCTTTCCACCATATGAGATGTTTTTTCAAAATTTGTGAGCATGGGATGATCTTGTCCAATGACTGGGGATACTTACAATGGGTTTTCAAGTACCATTGGAAGGGTCTCATATGCAACCTGCCCATTGGGACTGTCTTCTCTAGAGCTGCCAGGATCCCTATGAAAGACATTAGGATCCTGGGAGTTGTTGTGACACTGTTGTCCAGATCTTCTATGGCATTTTTCAAAATTTGCCATTTTTTTTCTGTAGGCAAAACCTCGCCCTTGACCAAGTCGAACCTGTAGCCCAGGAAATCGAATTTTTGAGTTGGTGTCAACTCTGATTTTTTGAAGTTGATCACCCAACCTAATTCCTGCACGAATTCTACCAGTTGTTTTGACTGCTCCATGCAAATCTGCTGTGTTGGAGCTCGCAAAAGCCAGTCGTCTAAATACTGGTGGATGCGAATACCCCTGTTTTGAAGCATTAGCTTTACCTCCTTGACTACACGAGTGAATTCGAGTGGAGCCGTCGCAATGCCGAAGGGTAGTGCTTTGAACTGGAACGAACGCCCCCCTACATGAAACCGAAGTAGGCTTTGAGATCTTTGGTGAATAGGAATGTGAAAATACGCGTCTGTAAGATCTACAGAAACTACCCACTCCCCTTTGCAAATGGAGTTTCTTATCACCTCGGCGGTTTCCATTTTGAATGTTGGAACTGTTAAATGACTGTTGAGAACACTGAGATCTATTACTGGGCGCCATTTTTTCCCCGGCTTTGGTACTAGAAATAACCTGCTGTGAAATCCCAGAGTTGCAGACATTCTTACCGGAATCACTGCTTTTTTCTGTAACATTTGCTGTACACATTCCAACAGGAAGTTTTGTTTTTGTTGATTGGCATAACCACTGTGAATTGTGGGATGTCGAGCCAATTCGATTGGATCTGTCAAAATGATCTCGTAACCGTGTTGTAGAATGTGCACAACTCTGGCATGACAACCGTTTTCTTTCCATACCTTATAGAATAACTGTAAACGGCCTCCAGGTAGCAATGCTTCTTGAGTATAGTCATTTCCTTCTCCCCCCACGACCTCCTCTGGTGGCCTGTGTGGGTTTGAATTGTGGCTTGTTATCTTGCTGGCCACGAAAAGAATTCTTTGAGGATGTGTTTGGAAATGAAGAATTATTGTAGTCAGCCCTTCCTTTCCTAGAATTGAAAATGGGTTTCGAATCCATCTTCTGTCTTTTGGGAGAACGGCTGCGTTCGTATTTGTTCTCCACATTGTTGAGAACTGAGGGCGAAAACAAATCTGTTGAAGTGAAACCAGATCTCCTCAATCTGTTCCTATCGTGCTCGTGTAAGTGAGGGGCTGAGTACTTTAAGATAGTATCCCTCCTAGCAAGCTGCATATTGCAGGACATTGTCATTGAAGCTTCCACAACCGTTTCCAGAGCTCTTTCAATGGAAGCTATAGTTGAATACTGTAGCTGAATGCAAGACATCAGTTCTTCCATATCCTTACTGAGACTGTCTTCCATGTTGGAAGCACCAGACTGTACAATCTCCTCCATATTAGATGCACATTTCTCAAGAGCCCTAATAAAGTGACTGACAAACCCCAACACCTGAACATGCTCGCGTTTTACTGATTCCATAGTAGTAAACTGACGAGTTGGAACAGAAATGTAAGATGGAGCAGAGGTAGATTTTGAGCAAATAGATTTGAAGGAATCTTGACATTTAGGTGCAGAGATGGCAAATTCAGAAGTGGTAGACCTGTAGAACTTCATGTTGGGTCTGGTGTAAGGTAGAAATGTATCTGAATTGAAAGGTGCTGAGTGAAGTCTCTCCCCATTCTCAGATGGATTCCCTGCAACTTTCTTTTCCAATTCTGTCCATCTAGCATTAATTTCCACCACTGGAGGTAAACACATAGGTAAGACAGATAATTTCTTCTTTCGGTCCTTCGACCCAAAGATCTTCGATGGAACCTCCTTATATTCCTCTGGAGTTGAAAGTTCTAACAAACCCCTAATAGAGGCTAAAAACTGTCTGTAGGAAGGATCTTCGTCTATCTCTTCTTCTTTCGAAGAAAATTTTTGTTCAGAGTGAGGAGAGAGAGAACGCGCTCGTTTGTGATGCGTTCTCTGCTCTATTTCTTCTTGAGCCACACTATGATCTTCCTCTTCAGTCGTAGCAAAAATGGACCTGGCATCTTCACGACTTGTAGTCTCTCCAAAAACCTCTTGTGTAGCTGTCTCTGTGGTTTTAGTTTCTAAAACCTGAATACGACCCTGCATAGCTTCTAGACGTGCTAGTATAAGCTGTAAGGGATCATTAGACACAGTTGAGGAAGAAGAAGTGGAAGGTAAATGGGAAGACTTTTCTTTACTGGTAGCTTGAGAGGGCTGAATATCTTCAGACCCTAGAAGGGAATCTTCGACCTCTTTAGAGATCGTTTCTTTAGTGGATTTTTTCTTCTCATAAGCTTTCCTTGCTTTGAGTTTTTTCTTCTGATCAGCCGTGAATTGGAGGCACACAAAGCAATCCTCCTCTTTAGAAGTAACACAGACGTCATCACCTTTGTTCTTCTCTCTACAAGAGAGGCAGAAACGATGGTGATCCCATTCAAAAGAAGTATGGCGACAACCAGCCGCTAACTTCTGTCCTTTACTTTTTATTTGACCTTCTGCCATAGTTGAAAACAATCTTTGTTTACGATGTACACTCCCTGACGACCAAATTAAAAGTGAGGCTAATAGGGGTTATTCCAGTGTAGGCGCATGCGCAGTCATGCGCATACATACTGGTACCGACAAGGATATTCGTTTTTAAAAACAATATTCTCGTCTGGTCGTCCATGTACGCTCCCGCTAACACGTAAGCACTAGTGAGGATAAGGTAAGGGTATTTTACGCAATAAAATGCCAGTGGACAAAGATACTTGTCAAAATACTACAAGAGCTGACAAAATGCCGGTCAGTTTTGAGGCAGGGTGGGCAAAATGCCAGCTTTATTAAATCATTAAAAACACTTTGCAATGTATTCAAAGGCTTGTCAATGGTGAGGTTATTTCTGAGATTCTTTACATAAGATACCACTTCAGAAGCCTTTAGAAATGCGGCATGTTCAGAGGATTACCCTTTATGGAGCAGACCACATGAATAACTATTCTGAAGGTTGGAATATTGCAAATTTAATAAGTAAATTAAATTTTTATAAGTTAATACCCTATCCAATGGACAATTGCTTTACCGGTCGGCGCGACCGGTCCCGCCAAACGCCAGAAAAAGACGTCCTGTATATACTACCGGCAGGACCGGTCACAGAGTGTGCATTCGCCAGGTGGCGCATCGTACTTCATTTCCTGTTTACCTCTTGACGTCATAGCATCTTTTTCGTGTCTAATCCTAGTAAGACCCCTAGTAAGCTGATAGCGGGGCCGGTTGGGTGGGCCTTGCCTGTCCATTGGATAGGGTATTAACTTATAAAAATTTAATTTACTTATTAAATTTGCAATTTTATTGCGTTAATACATCCTATCCAATGGACAATTGCTGAATAACTACCGCTTGGCAGGCGGGTAAGCAGCTAGGGACTTATGTGAACTCATAACAACAATTTTTAAAAACAGGCCCATTCGACCTAGGGTCAGAGAACCCTGAAAGGTCAGGGTCGGTCACTAACTCACCGGTTAACCGGGAGCCTACCGACGTTGCCCCCCCCCCCTTTTTTCTTTCCTTTCAGAGTGGTCTGAGTTGGAAAGATAGGGAGAGAGAGGGGCTGAGTTCAGTCCCAGAAGAAATAAACTTCCCAAAGGAAGCAAGTCACAGTTTTTTTTGTTTTTTTTTTTTGAACATATATGTACATCCAACATATTTACATTATGTACATATCTAGCATATCTACAATATGTACATATTTACATATATACAACATCTCCTCACTTCTGGGCCTGGTGGTGCACCTGCTGGGCAGCCACTACAGGTCCCAGGTGGAAAAGCTCTGAATCAGCCCAGGCAACATCCTTCAAATAAAATTGGGTGAAGGTGTTGTGAGATTTCCAGTGGCAGGCTGATAAGATCTGATCTAAGGAGATCCCTGATTGGAAAGCCTTAGAAGCAGCAAAGGCCCTAACATCATGGGCTTTAACCTGATGTAAGGTGAGGGCCTCCTGGTCAGAGAGCTCATAGCACAGAACCACAGTCTGTTTGATCCATGAGGAGATGGTGGCAGGCGAGATGTCTTTATCAAAACCCTTCTTGAAGGAGACAAAGACTAACTCCTTATTCTGCCTGAGGTCTGCAGTCCTGTCCAAGTAGTAACGCAGGGCTCTAACTGGACATAGGGACCTGTCACCTTTGAGTGACCTATCCAGAGATGGTGCCAGGGCTGGGATGACCACTGGTGCCACACTATCTGGACCCTCCTTAGCCAGCTGATTCTTGGATAGGAAGCTGGGTGAAGGGTACAAAGACACCTTAGACCAGTCTGACTGGTGTCTGATGTTCTTATGTAACCAAGCATGGATCTCACTCCTGCGTTTACCTGAGCCCAAAGCCAGCAGGAAAACAGTCTTGAAGGTCAAATGTTTTAATGAGGCCTCTTTTAAAGGTTCAAAAGGAGCCTTTGTCAGCTGGTGTAAGACCAGTGACAGGTTCCAGGAGGGTATACCTCTCCTGCCCTTAGGCCTGTCTCTATGGAAACTATCCAGGAGACGAGTGAGATTCTCATCTTTGCTGACATTAATGGTGGAATTGCCCAGTTTGTCAGCAATGGCTGATCTGTAGCCATCAATAGTGCCTGGTTGTAACTTCTTGTCCTGGAACAAGTGCAGGAGGAAGTCAGCAATGGCTTTCAGAGGTGGTGCCCTGAAGTCCACCTGATTACTGAGGCACCACTTTGTAAAAATGGTCCACTTTGCCTCATAGACAGATCTGGTTGATCTTCTTTGAGGAGCCTCAATTCGTGCTGCCACTGCCTCAGAGAAGCCTTGCTCCTTGATTGCTGAGGCTCTAGGAGCCAGGCATGTAGGTTCAGATTCGACAGGTTCCTGTGAAGGACCTGGTTGAATGGCTGAGACACAAGGTTTGGTATGCTGGGCAGACAGAGTGGGATCTGGCTTGACATTGCTACCAGGTCCCAAAACCAGGGCATGTTGGGCCACCCTGGGGCAATCAGGATTATTCTGTTGCAGGGGTAGTCCTGGAGCTTCTCCACCACTTTGCCCAAGATGGCTGCCGGTGGGAAGGCGTATGGGTCCAGGTCCTCCCAGGAGAGGCTGAGTGCATCCACTGCCCAAGCCTGGGGGTCTGGCACTGGTGACACAAACTGGGGTAGTTTGTTGTTGAACCTGGTGGCAAACAGATCCACTTTTGGCTGGTGCCACCTTGCGCATACAGCTTGGAATACTGCTGGATGAAGTGACCACTCTGTTTGAATGGTCTGGCCAAGCCTGGATAGCTTGTCTGCTATCACATTCAGCCGGCCGGGGATGTGACGTGCCCTGAGGGTTACCTGTTGTCTGGTGCACCAGGACAGGATTCTCCACAGTAGGGCACACAGTGACCCCGACTTCATCCCCCCTTCTTTGTTGATATAGGCAACCACTGTTGTGTTGTCTGTAGCTATCAACACAGTCTTGTTGCAGACCAGGGTTCGAAACTCCTTTAGAGCTAGAAAAACTGCTTTTAGCTCTAAGTGGTTTATGTGCAACTTGCTTTCTGGAAGGGACCAGGTTCCCCTTGCAGTATGGTCGTCCAAGTGAGCGCCCCACCCTTCGTTTGATGCGTCTGTAAAGATCTGCAGAGCATGTTTTAGAGGGTGTAATGGTTGACCTAGTAGCACATTGCTTTCCTCCAGCCACCACCTTAGATAAGGATGGAGGGACTTGGGGACCGGTATCACCTTTTCCAGTGATTCTGGGATCCTCCAGTTGTTTTTCAAGTGCCACTGTATGGGTCTCATGTGGAGTCGCCCTAAGTGGACTTGTTTTTCTGTTGCTGTGAGGAGACCTATGAGGGACATGAATTTCCGGACCGGACAAACCGGATCCGACATCATTGATCTGATCTTGTCTGTCAAAGCCTGCCAACGTTCTTCTGTTGGCCTGACCTTGCCCTCTTTCAGGTCGAACTGGTAACCTACGAAGTTGAAGACCTGTTTGGGTGTCAGTTCTGACTTTTCCTTGTTCACCAGCCACCCTAGTTCCTGACAAAGAGTGACCAGGGTTTGAGTATGCTGGAGACAGGTGTGGAGGGTAGAGGCCCTCACCAGCCAGTCGTCTAGGTACTGGTGGATTCTTATACCCTGTCATAAAGCCATGAGCTTGACCTCTTTGGCCACCACTGTGAACTCCATGGGTGCAGTGGAAAGACCAAAGGGCAGGGCCTTGAACTGGTAGGATTGGCCCTGAATGTGAAAACGCATGTACTTCCTTGACTGACTGTGAATTGGTATGTGGAAGTAAGCGTCTTTGAAATCTATGGATGTGACCCACTCCCCTGCCTGTAGGGAGGTTCTTATTGTCTCTGGGGTCTCCATCTTGAACGACTCTGTGTTTAAAAAGGTGTTCAAAGTGCTCAGATCCAAGATAGGTCTCCACCGGTTGTTGGGTTTGGGAACCAAAAATAACCGGTTGTAAAACCCTAGGGAGGTCTGATTTGTTACCGGTTCTACTGCATTCTTGTTTGTTAGCTGAGTCAGTGCCTCCAAAAGGAGGGCCTGTCTTTGGGGGTTTACATATTTGCTGATGACCATTGGTGACCTGGTTAGGGTGGGTCTGAACCGGAAGGGAAGGGTGTAGCCCTCTCTCAGTATTCTGATAACTTTTGGACTGGCACCCAGAGTTTCCCACTTCTCCCAAAACTGCTGAAGTCTTGCCCCTACAGGAAGATTTGTGACAACAGTTGGGACATTTGTGACAATTTTTACAAAACTCAAGTGATCTACACAGGAAACATCTTTCACATGGTTTATTTCTCTGATAGATTGACAATAATCGGGATTTACACCTTTCTTTTGCGGTGACCCGTTGGCAAAAGGAACACTTGCAACAAAAGAGTTTACATGTGGAAACACAGTCTCGCTCTTGTTTGTCACTGGTGGTGGTGGGTACAAGCCCTCCATCTTGTCGGATACATTTACAGAGTTCACCAATCCGACCACATTTGCAAAACAGTGATTGTCATTTATGCTTTTTAAACCCCCTGGCCGGCTTCTGGATGAAGTTTGAGGCTTTACCACCACCTTTCTGAGCAGTTTGCCGGTCTCTAATCTGCTTCCATGCCGGAGTAGTGGGCTTCCGGTCCGGCTGGTGAGGGGTTCGATTGGAGGAGACGTATGGATGAAAACGTCCAGGTTTCCTTGGTGTGGTACCAGCAGAACGCCTCTCTTCACTACGTAAGATTTCCTCTTCAGCTTTGACCAGTAAGCTGTCCGGGAAGAGTGATAGTTGGTGAACTGGAGACGTACGTAAGGCAGACAAGGTGTCCGGTTTAATCCCACCCCTTATGAACTCTAAATAACTGTCCCGCCGGGCCAGGGTGAGATTAGCCATGCTGATAAAGACTCCCTCTGACAAATCCTGCATGGTATGTTGCATAGCCTGTGAAATTGACCGGTTAAACGTAACCAGATATTCCAACTCTTCAACAGCTTGTTGTTTCTCAGCACTTTTACCCTTTGAGGAATCGAACCTGAGGGATTTTAACTGGGTGACCATGGAGTCCTGTACCTTGGTGAGGCATCTAGAGAGGCCAGCAGCGTGGTTACACATCACTGATTGTTCTCTGAATGACCTCTCCCACCTTCTAAGGGTGTCCTGGCTGAAGGTCCTGGAAGCTGGAGCAGCAGGTAAACTGCGTCTTGCAACTCTAGAAAACATACTGTTAAGTTTTGCCGGTTCCGGAGACCAGTCACCAACAGCCTGGGTAGACGTATCCTTCTTAACAGCTTGCATGTCGTACCACTTTGAAGTACGTGGTGTCTTGACAAATTGGTCACGCAGTAGACCACTGGTTTCTGTATTCCTGGATGGATAACCTTCAGCAATGGTTATATTCAGTTTCTCCAGCTTTTTACAAAGCCATTCATCCACCGGCAATTTTACTGACACTTTTCCGGTAGTCTTCACTCTAGCACCGGCAAAGGGATTGTCATCCATAGATGCAGCTGAGGTGTCATAATCCGGGATTTGATGCCAGCCCATGAAACTCCTCGCCCCTCTCAAGGTTTCCCGGTAATTGGCATCTTCAGATAGATCCTGGTCAGTGTTAGTTTCCGGTACATCACCCTGGTAGTGAACACTAGCCGGAGAGGCCGGTTCCGGATCCACCTCAGCCTCGCTGTCAGATTCCCTAGCAACCTCAGAATTCTGACCAATGGGAGGCGACTGGTTAGACAGCGTAGTTTTATAACCGGAAGGCAGAACCTCAGGACCCGCACCGGGAGCCTGTGAAGGCTGGGTGGCAGTCCCTGCACCGGGAACCAGTAAAGGTTGGGTGGCAACAGTCTCAGAGGTACCGGGGCCCTGAACAGGGTGGGTAGCACTCTCATTCACTTCCATCACAGCTTGCGTACCAGGAACCCCCAGCGGAGGTTGGGTAGCCGTCAACTGCGTAGCAACGTCACTAGTGCCCTCAGCAAACATAACACTTGTAGAAGCACCCGGATCAAAGAAGGGGTGTTCTCTGGGCACCACAGAAGCAGAATTCACCGGTCTCACAGGAACAGCAAATGACTGGTTAATCAGCATTGCTTCCAGACGGGAAAATCTCTCACTCCACTTGTCATCAAGGGACTTGAGGTCGTCAGAAGTAGGCTTACTGCTGTGCTTCCGTTTAGTAGACCTTGGGGAACCATCAGAACGCTTCTTCTTGTGCTTGGGTGTAGAATCAACAGGAGACTGCGTCCCTGAATTGACCGGACCCAGCAGAGA
The DNA here is from genome assembly GCA_964017235.1 of Sabellastarte sp. h YS-2021. Taxonomy (NCBI): domain Eukaryota; kingdom Metazoa; phylum Annelida; class Polychaeta; order Sabellida; family Sabellidae; genus Sabellastarte; species Sabellastarte sp. h YS-2021. Next base: position 64,610,530 of record OZ024928.1, read on the forward strand.
AACCTCAGACGGATCAACAAGCTTGGGAGACGTACTTGTCAAATCTTCAGATTTCTTCTGGCTAGAGCGTTCTTTCCTTTCCTTGTAGGTCGGGGTTGCTAACTGGTGGATCTGAGCAGGCGTAAACGCCTTACAGATACTACAGTCCAACTTCTTTACACACGGGTCGTCTCCCACCCCCTTGTCACGACAACGCGCGCATTTCTTATGGTTGTCGAAAAGGGCCATAACGTGCCCGCAAGAACCTCGTTTCTGTCCAGGAGACGACATAATGATCAGGAACGTTGTAGAATTATTCCGTACTAATAAAAAACAAGAAACTTGGAAGAGTTCGTTGTAAAAATTCAAAAGCGTATCTCTGAAGAAATTCTTCTGCACACTCTTTCGCGCCAAACGAAAAAGATGCTATGACGTCAAGAGGTAAACAGGAAATGAAGTACGATGCGCCACCTGGCGAATGCACACTCTGTGACCGGTCCTGCCGGTAGTATATACAGGACGTCTTTTTCTGGCATTTGGCGGGACCGGTCGCGCCGACCGGTAAAGCAATTGTCCATTGGATAGGTTGTATTAACGCAATAAAAATTCATTTTGTACTACATTTGGCTAAAACCACCTTACAATCTGGAGGGTTCATTAATCACTTCAGGAATGATGCGGTTATGGTAGTTACTCATGTACCTGAAGCTGCCCATGGACAATCTCCCCAGAAAAGTCAGGGAAAATGTACAAACGACATCTTGCAAATTTGACCAGCAATTTTTCCACCAACATTTTGTTTACTTACCAATGGGGAAGAGCAGGGTTGTTAGATGACAAGAAAAAAGAATATACTGCAAGAAAATAGCACAAATTTGGTTAATTTTATTGTAATTGGAATTTTTATAAATAAAAATACTTACATAATCCCAACAAATGCTTACGTGACCTACCGTTCGGTCAAGGACACAGACAATGTGTCTCGCCATTTTTTTCTACTGAAAGTACACACGTAAACCCCAGCGGGCACCTGCTGGAGGTTATATATTCTCTGTAAGTTGCCATTCTTCAATTTTTTGACCCTATCCCTCAGAAGATGGTAGAGGGGAGGAGGGTGGGACTCTCCTTGTTGGGATTATGTAAGTATTTTTATTTATAAAAATTCCAATTACAATAAAATTAACCAATTTTATTGCATAAAAACGTACTTACATAATCCCAACAAATGCTTGAATGCAGCCCTGAGGTCCATGGTGGGTAGACTTCTGAGGACTGTCAAGTGCTATAGGAGAGTTCTTGAGGTTATACAGATAGAAAAAATGCATAGACACAATATGTTATACTACAAACAACTGTAATATAGTACATATAGTTAAACTGTAATTATTATATTATTGTTATTACAAGTACTGATAAAGTGAAAAAGTAGTTGTAATAAAGTAACTGCAAAGTACTCACCCCCTTATGAAAGCAGGATGCTGTACTATACACAGTATGATATCTATGAATCCCGTCACTCTATCTGTACAGATGTGCAGGGGTCAAAGGTCAGCTGTGCCCAGTTGAATAGAACTCCAACAGTCAGAGTGCAGCTGTCCCTCAAGCCAAGCAGCCATAACAGGAATTCTTATCCATAGTCGTGTTCAAAAATCAAAGTCCTACTACATTCCAGTCCAATTCCATACATCCTGAAAAAATAAAGACTGATTAAATTATTAAGTCTCAATTGTTCACCATATGCTGTGCAGACACAATGGGACCTAACTTAAAAATATCATCATTTTCCCAGCAAATATCTTTCAAATAAAACTTTGTGAAGGTATTGTGGGATCTCCAATAACATGAGCTCAAGACCGGCTCTAAGGAGATACCTCCTTTGAACACAAGTGATGCAGCCATAGCTCTAACATCATGAGCTCTGACCTGAGTGACCTGTTGATCAGTCATATCTGAAGACGGATAGCAAGTGTGAATGGTGTGTTTGATCCACTGGGAAATGGTTATTCTTGTGATATCCTTAGAATAACCCTCCCTAAGTGATACAAAGAGAAGGGCCTTGCCCTTTCTCATTGATTTGGTCTTGTCTAAGTAGACTTTGAGGGGCCTAACTGGACAAAGTGACTTGTCCTCCACCAGTGAACTATCCAACATGGTAGTAAGAGCTGGTATAACTACTGGTTTAATGGAATCAGGGCCATCCGAAGCCAACTGGTTTTGGCCAGGAATGCTGTAGAAGGAGAGTGACCTCTGACCAATTTCTCCTTGAAGAGACAGAAGAGTGAGTCCAAGCATGTATCTCACTCCTTCTTTTACCTGAGGCTAATGCCAGCAGGAAAACTGTCTTGTAAGTTAGCCACTTCAAAGGAGCCTCAGATAAAGGCTCAAAAAGCGGTTTTGTCAAACCTAAGAGGACCAAGGAGAGGTCCCATGTAGGTATGGACCTATTTGGTTTAGGTCTATCCCTGGTGAAGCTGGCAATAAGTCTATTCAGTTCTAGACTTTTTGAGATGAGTTCACCCTGAGAACCCAAAGCATCAGCTATTGCTGTTCTATAACCAGTAATTGTAGCTGGTTTGAGGTTTTTGACTGTGAACAGGTAGTTTAAAAATTCTGCTACCTGGGGAACAATTGTTGAGGTGATGTCCACCTTATTCTGTGAGCACCATTGCCCATAAATGGCCCACCTTGATTGATAGACTTTTCTTGAGGATTCCCTCTGAGGTGCCTTAATTCTTTCTGCCACCTCAGATGAGAATCTTCCAGAATTGGATTCCTGGAATCCAGAAGCCACACATGTAGATTCAGGTACTCCACGTTGTTGTGGAACCTGTTGGAATGTGGCTGTTTCAGAAGTGTCTTCCAGTGAGGGAGCTGTAGGGGTACCCTGGTCGAGAGATCCACCAGATCCCAAAACCATGGCATCCCTGGCCACACTGGGGCCAGTACTATCATCCTGCATGGGTATGTTATTATTTTTTGAATTACTTGTGGCAGGATGGCTACTGGACAGAAGACATAGCCGTCTAGGCCTTACCAACAGATATTCAATGCATCTATTTTCCAAGCCTTTTTGTCTGGGACAGGAGATACATAAATTGGAAGTTTGTAATTTAGATGAGTTGCAAACAGGTCTACCATTGGTGTGTACCAAACTTTGCAAATTTGGTTGAATATCTGTTGGTGAAGGGACCACTCTGTTTGTATGACCTTGTCCCTTCTTGATAGGGAGTCTGCTATCACATTTAGGGATCCAGGTACATGTCTTGCCCTTATCTGGATCCTTCTGGAATTTGTGAATGCCAGAATTCTCCAGATAAGAGCACACATTTCTATGGAATGGGTGCCTTCTTCTTTGTTCAAATAAGATACTACTGTACTGTTGTGTGAACAGATGAGCACGTTTTGACCTTGCAAGTGCTCCTGAAACTCCTTTAGGGCCAGGAGAACAGCTTTTAGCTCCAATACGTTGATGTGAAGCTGAGCCTCCTGGTTTGACCAGAGGCCACTGAGAACTATTTCGTTCAAGTGAGCTCCCCAGCCTCTTTGGGAGGCATCTGTGAACAGCAATGTGTTGTGAACATGAGGATGTATAGGAGCACCTGCCATAAGATTTTGTAGATCCTCCCACCATCTTAGATGACTGAGAAAATTCCCCGTTACTGGAATCCTTTTGTCCAGTGACTGGGGAAACTTCCAGTGTGACCTTAGGTACCACTGAAATGGTCTCATGTGTAACCTTCCCAGAGGTACTGTTTTTTCTAAGGAAGCTAATGTCCCTATGAGTGACATGAGCTTTCTTGGAGTCAAGACTAATGACTTTCTGATGGAAACAGTCTGAACTTTTAACCGATCGAGTTTCTTTTGGGTTGGAAAGACCAGACCCCTCTTAAGATCGAAGTGATAGCCCAGAAAATCTAGTTTTTGTGTGGGAACCAATTCCAATTTTTGGAAATTGATGAGCCAGCCTAGTTCTTGGACCAATTTCACTAAATTTTCAGAATCTTTGAGACATTGATCCTTTGTTGGTGACCGAAAAAGCCAGTCCTCTAGATATTGATGGATTCTGAGGTTCCTGGCTTGAGCTATGAGCTTTACCTCTTTTACAATGCGAGTAAACTCTAGGGGAGCTGTCGCGACACCAAAAGGGAGAGCCTGAAATTGGAAAACCCCTTTTTTGGTCTGAAATCTCAGATATTTTTGAGATTGTGGATGTATTGGAACATGAAAATAAGCGTCTGTGAGGTCTATCGAGGTGACCCACTCCCCTTTTCGAATCGACTTTCTGATAGATTCGGCTGTTTCCATTTTGAAAGTTGGACCATGTAAATGGGTGTTCAACATACTTAAATCTATCACTGGTCTCCCCCTTTTCATGGGTTTGGGTACCAGAAACAGTCTGCTGTAATATCCCAGAGTAGAAGGTTTCCTGACATGAGTTAACGCCTTTTTTTTTTTTTTTTTTTTTTTTGTAAGCATGGTCTGAACTGCTTCGTGGAGGGCGCCATGTTTGTTATTGTGAAATTCACTCAAAATGAGCGGAATTTTCGACAACTTTGGAAGCATTATGAAATGAAGACGATAGTCATGTTGTAGTAAACCTACTGATTTGGGCTGAGGTCGGTATTTAAACTATACCTGGCAAAAAACCCATAATCTTGTCCGTTCATTTCCTCTTTCTCTTCGCTGCCATTTTGTGATGCGCGCGCAGCCGGCGTGTGGCTGTGTTCGTTTGTCACGAAAAGACTTGTTATCTTCCCAAGGCGTTTTAGGGAGAGATGACCCCCCGAAATCAAAATTCCTGGCAGTATCTCTGTATGCCCTGGTGTCAGATTTGATTATGTAGAGTCTTTTAACATGTTGTCCTCCACTTGAAAACAACATGTGTGGATGAAAACCTCCTGCTAATCAAAGTGGCATTTAGGCAGATAGGTAGATCCTTAGGTCTCAGGTTGGAACCTCAAACTTTCAACAAGTGTCCCTGGCTAGGAACATGTTGCAAGCAAGGGCCATATTTTACCATAAGTCAGTGTACAAAGCAATCTCCAGAGATGAAGTAACATATGGCTGGAGTTGTGAGTACTTGTCAATGAGATCTGCTGACCACTCCTGATTTCATTGGGTAGTTCCTGAATCCTGATATTCAACTCCTCAATGGCCATCTTAAACCACGTAACATGGCCTAAAAAACTGCACATTCTCTGTACAAACTGACTCCTGTATAAAGTGCTGTTTGATGAGACAGAGATAGGAGATGAGAATCTGGCAACTATGAGCCTTCAACGCAGCATCTTGAGGAGAAGTTATGTAAGATCATATCTGGCCTCTCAAAAGGCAAGAAACTGACCATGAAAACAAGGATTCCTAAATCTGTGAACCCATGTGTTAAAAACAGGAGATAAAGCTAAATTCTGCTTCCTAACAACCTGTTTAGAAGGTTCCTATGAAGAAGCAAGAGCCACGAGACACTCAACTCGTGGAACTTCTAGATGTAGCAGCCCTCTAATGGCATTCCACATCTCCACATGGGAGGGGTGCAATTCTAACTGATATGAGTCTGCCTCACCCTGAGGAGACCTAGACCGATGGTGTTTCCTGGAAGGTAAGTTGAAACATCAAAAGCTTCACCTCCTGATGAATCAGGTGTTGTCTGAGAGACAGGGGCACACATACCCTGCTCCTGAACAGATGAATCTGTGAGAAAAGAGGGAGACCCACAGTGTCTCCTGGAAGGAAAGTTTGAATCATCCAAAAAATTCACCTTCTGATGACTCAGGTCTTGTCTGAGAGACAGGGGCACACATACCCTGCTCCTGTGAAAAGATGAAACTGTGAGAAAGAAGGGAAGTGTGAACTAGGCTTCAACTCCTCAGACTGGGAAGTCAGAAAACGCCAACTGACTGTTCATGGTGTAAATAAATTCCTGAAGAGAGGAATTCTCTTATGCAAAATTCAGGGAGCCCGCACTCAAAGGGCAAAGTATTTCTTACCAGAAAAACATTAATCCTTTCCTTGCCCATCATTTCTACCTTTAATGCAAGCTTGGTGAATATTCCAAGGTAGCATAACAGAAGAAGAAACTGCGCCTATTGTAAATATACTTTGAAGCGCCAAAAAGAATGCGTGTGCACTTGACGGCGGTCAAAAAAAGAATGGCAACTTAGAGAATATATAACCTCCAGCAGGTGCCCGCTGGGGTTTACGTGTGTACTTTCAGTAGAAAAAAATGGCGAGACACATTGTCTGTGTCCTTGACCGAACGGTAGGTCACGTAAGCATTTGTTGGGATTATGTAAGTACGTTTTTATGCAATAAAAATAGCTTTTAGATTTGCTTTCAAATTTCATTTGAATATGATCGCACTCTGTAGTCTTTGCAGAAAAGCAGTGCGTTATAGTTGGCCAACATGAAACACTATAAACTGGTGGAATCGCCAAACAACTAAAGGCAAGGGAAGAAATTCAAGCATGTAACCTAAGAGGTGAGAGTTAAGTGTTTTACTCACCTTTGAGTAACTGATTATATAAGTTACACTAAATTTTCAAGTATCACAAAGCCTCCTAAGTGATTGTTTCCTTTCTGTTGAAAGCTTAAAATAAAGGCAATCACCCATAAAAATGTACAACTGAAGGAACTGAGTCATATACACAAATTCCAGGCTATGTGTAAAGCTAATATGTTCTCATCTTTATCTTTTACCAGTGAAAAAACAAATTAATATATTTGGAAAATGTTACTGCACAAAGCAAGGAAGTTTTGCGTTATCCTTTTGGACAGAAACTTAAGCATCTTTTGGTTGACAGAACCATATTGTTGTTCTTTGTACAGAGATGGAAAGCCAAAGTGCTTTATTTTATAAAGTTTGTATGAAATATGGACTTTGTATCATACAATACATGAGAAGAAGGTATTATGCAATATAAGTTTAAGGTCATTACTACAAGGTCAAAGGTCAATTTCATACATTTAGCAATTTCATACTGGTGTACTGTTTGAGAATACCTGGATACAACTTGCATGGACACCAAGGTCAACGGTCAAACAGCTTTCATCTCATAGTGTATTCTCGAAATAAGGCCTTTTTTATCAATAGTGTGTGACATCAATATTGAAGTTCAAGGCCATTGCTGCTAGGTTAAACTAAAATAATGCTATTATCATGCATAACTACAAGCCCTGAAAAGTATGTTATCACCCATAAAAACATTGTTGTGGGTTGAGAGATATATCACCTGGAAAAAATCTGAAAAGTTACCCACATGGAAGGTCAAAAAACCTTCATTTAATAAAGTGTGTCTTATACAAATTTTATATAATGTATACAATGGCTGGAGTATTAAACAAGGTTCATGGTAACGTTTTAAAGCTCAAGATCATTGCTTCAATTTCAAGGTATTACCAGACATATTTGGAAGGCCAGTACCTCCACCATTAAAGCATATAGAGATCCAGTACAATATATTTCCACAGACTTCTATTTTTAGTTGAACCATATTATTAGAAAAAATTGTTTCCCATTTAATAAATATTTTCCAAATTTTTAATGTTCTCTTTTGTTAATCCATGATCATTCTTGCATGACTTCGCCAGACACTTAATTATAATGTGATTTTTGGTTCCTCTGAATTAAGAATATGTACAGCTTCTGTTATCTGTATTTGATACAGCCCTCCCACACACCAGAGCAGGGGTGTCAACAGATTATCAACCAATGCACTGGCACATTTTCAGTGCTGCAGCTTTCTATCAGCTAATCCCTGCTGTAATAATAGCCTACTGAGTTCTAATTAACTGACTCACAACTAATCACTCACCCTGGCTTTTTGGGTTAATTTCACATCAGCTTTCAGGTATGTGATTCAATCCATTATGTCAAAAATTTTGCACACAATTACATTTTTTTGTTTTGTTTTAGTTTCATTTTTCACCCATTTGCAAAATCTCTATGGAAAATTAAACCTGAAACTTTCAAATTACATGAAATATGTTGTGATAAATATTTTCAATGTATGTTTCAACACTAGACTTTCGCACCAAAACTAATACAGGAGTTGGAGTTTTGGTAAAGTTTTTGGGTTTGAGGTCACTTAACTTACTTATATTTTAGATACACTCCACACAATGCACACATAAAGATAAGATAGATGTTGAGAAATGGGCAATTTAAAAGTAGAACAGGAAGCTGGTGAGAAAGTGCTGAATAATGACTGGTCAGAGCAGGTCTCATTACACCTCAACAGGTGAGGCCTACACTCCACAATAAAAAGTACAGGTCCCCTCAATTGATTCATTTTTACCAGTGTCAACTTTAATCAGAGTAAAAATTGAGATTTTTCTCCCTCCAAATGAAACTGTGGAACTATCCATAGATGTGTGGTCTCTGTGGTAGGTCTCTATTTCCCAGTGCGTAGTCTTGGCATCAAATATAGCTATTTCAATATAATTTCAAACAAACTACTGAGGTACTTTCATATTCTCCAGACCTGGCTGAAACATTTAAATTCTCAATCTATTTCAACTTGCTTTATTTATTTAGAGATAAAGTTTAATGCCTCAAAGCATTATGGTAGTGCTTTGATAAAAAAAACTTTAAAAGTTATCGTGATTTTTAAACATGTGACACAACATAAAACTAGAAATAGGACGCCCTGTAGATAGTAGCTGCGACATATGAATAGAAACAGGATAGCATAGAAGAACACACATTATCATGTGTAATGTCCACCCCATGAACCTTTTGCAAAAATTGTACAGTAGTCTTACAAGACCCTGTTTCATTTGTAAAATATATCAATGATGCTTAAATATTTATTAGTATACATGTAAATTATTTCAGCTTCATGCCTTTTTGCATTGGTTGGGTCGCACGGTTAAGGAGATAGAAGCAAATGTGTGTTTTGCCATTTTTGGCAAAAATTCGAAAATTCAAACGGTTAAGGAGAAGAAGCAAATTTCTATTTTTTAATTTTTGGTAAAAATTCAAAAATCAAAATGGCCGCCATTTTTGGGAAGAGGAAAATTTTTTGAAAATTGCCAAGAGTACATTTCTCAGATACCCTGTGGGTCGAAAATTTTCGGCGAAATCGCTCTATCTCGCACGGTTAAGGAGATAGAAGCAAATTTGTGTTTTTCCATTTTTTGGCAAAAATTCGAAAATTCAAAATGGCCACCATTTTTGGTGAGGGAAATTTTTTGAAAATTGCCAAGAGTACATTGCTTAGATACCCTGTGGTTCGAAAATTTCGACGAAATCGCTCTAGCTCGCACGGTTAAGGAGACAGAAGGTAATTTGTGTTTTGCCATTTTTGGCAAAAATTCGAAAATTCAAAATGGCTGCCATTTTTGGGGAGGGGAAAATTTTTTGAAAATTGCCAAGAGTACGTTTCTTAGATACCCTGTGAGTAGAAAATTTCAACGAAATGGCTCTATCTCACACGGTTAAGGAGATAGAAGCAAATTTGTATTTGGACATTTTTAGCGAAAATTCAAAATGGCCGCCATTTTGGGGAGGGGAAATTTTTTTTGAAAATTGCCAATAGTACATTGCTCAGATACCTTGTCAGTCGAAAATTTCAACGAAATCGCTCTATCTCGCACGGTTAAGGAGACAGAAGCAAATTTGTGTTTTTTCCATTTTTGGCAAAATAGCTAAGTAGTTATTACTCAGTCAGTTATATAGCTATATCACTAAAAGCAATCCCAAGCAAGCTGTCGACCTAAGTAATGCTCATACTAAATTTGGTAAAGATATGTCAAATATTTTTCCTTAAAATGCCCGGAAACAAAAGAAGTACACAAAAGTAGCTAAGTAGCTATTACTCAGTTAGCTATAGACCTATCTTCACCAAAAGCAATCCCAAGATATTAACCCAATAAACACCCATACCAAATTTGGTAAAGATAGGATAGATACTTTTCCTTCAAATGAGCGGAAACCAAGCATTCGGACGGCGGATGGCGGAAAAAGCAAAAATAATATATCCACCCCCCAGTGGGGTGGACATAATTATATATTTGTAAACTAGTAAAAGTTTAATTGTAAACTAGTGTTGGAATTGAATAGAAATATTTATATCGATATCAAGCCATATTTTGCCTTCCGTATCGATCGATATTGAAATATCGGGGCATGAGATGTTTTCCTAGAGACACCTTCCAAACTCTTTCGCAAGTTTTAGTAGGTTCCCGAAACGTAAACAATTATGGCGTGTCCGCTTTAGCAGTAAGTGAAAGTTGACAAAATAATTTGAAAATCAATGGAGTCTTCAAATATTGTACTTTATTTGAATGAAAAACATGATAGTTGTACCTGTTAAGTAGTATGTTCCAATATTGATATTGTACTCTACATTATTGATATTGGCAAACTTAGCTTGAATTGATAAATATTTCAATATCGATAAACAATACCAGCACTATTGTAAACTGATACAAATTGGGGTCAAGAAATGATATTTTAGTATCAATCGACAGGAGAAGCTTAATTGAACTTTCATATCAATATCTGAATTCTAACTTAATACAAACAGTACCAGCAGGTCCAGTGGTTGACTCCAAGGAAGTAGGTTAGGGTCTAAATTTTGCTGGATCATGGAAATTATGCACTAAGAAAAGGTTGTTTTGCACTGAGTGTACCTCTTGGGCCAGGAATATTCATGGAAGATCATTGGGGAAGTTGTCAATAACGAGCGCGCATCCTCTCTGAAACATCAAATATACCTTCATAAAACATCAAAATCTCGCAGATAGGTCTGGAAATAACTATCTGCATTACATATCTACATGTAACTGCCACAGAAATAAGAAGCCATGACAACCCAAGATGGAGTTTCAAACTTGGTCATTTGCATTACATGAGAATTTTACAGAAGGGGGACTCTTGATGACATACAATGGTTGTCATAAAATATATTTTACAGCTTTTGCTTTTGTTTCGCAGAGACTTTTTCATATAAATCTGAAACTAACAAAAACAATGCATACAGTGCATCAATAATGGCACAAGTACATGTAATAGGGATATAGGGTGCTTGTGCTAAAACCTACTCATTGTAATTGCAAATGCTCAGTACAAATATGTGAAATGAGATGTAAAAGAGTCTACAGTAACAAATACATTTTCAGTTTGTTTTAGAAGTTAACTTAATTTCTGAACTGAACTTCCAAACATAATTTTGTCATGATATTCAGGCACACAAAAAAGAACGATTTGTCTTTGGTAAAAAAATCTTGGGTCAATTTCACCATCTAATCTTTGGCAGGCATCTATTTCACCAGTTGCATTGTTGGAACCTTAATTAGACAAACTATTTTACTGAATCTGACATGTTCCCAGGCCTCCAGACATTCTGAAATATCAGAATAGAAATATAACTGGCATTGTCATCTTTATATCAGACTATTAAAATCAAGAAGTAATAATCAGTTAAAATATTAAAAATACAAAATTGAGCAAATATAAATGGTGAACAAATCCCTGGAGAAAATAAATCCTTAAAACAAAATTAATATGTCTACAAGGACAAAACCCCAGAGGTATTTTGTTGGAGTGGATATTATACCAAAGCTGTAACCTGAGAGAAATTATCACACGATTTAACACAATAATTTTTTTTCCTTTTCTTTGTTAAACAATCAACTATACAATAAACATTGAAATCAACTAGACATTTAAGTACATAAGCAGATTATAAATAACATAAAGTATCATTAACCCAATGTAACTACAGGAAAACATGTACATCAACTGTTACCTGAAATACAAACACATGTAATACAACCCTAAAGCCTTAGGCTAACTTTATATTTTCATGTTTATATTAATTCAAGTATTTAAATGGATTTCGGATACAACACCATCTCTCTGGGGTTTGAACTCTATTGTTTTATCCATGCACACCCCCCAATAATCGCTAGTGTGCAATCTACACTAGGATTTTGTCCTGTGTGTGTTTTTTCATATGGGATATTTTCCATTTATGCAAAATACACCAAAATCAGAGTTATTTCACCAAAGAAAACATGAAATGAAATGACAGAATCTTTTGCACTAGTGAAAAACTTTTGAGTGGGTGAGTAGTCGTATGATTACATTCTGGTGAACTTAAAACCTGCTAATAAAACCAAACAGTGTCCAGAGAGTCATTAAACTGATAACACTTCTCACACCTTGAAGAATGCATCATTTTCTATCATAGGAGTAAAGCCAGAGCAAAACCTGTAAAATATGGAGTGCAGAGAGAGAGAGGGAGAGAGAGGGGGGGAGAGGGGGAGAATTTGAAGTTCTTGAAGACTTGTATTCAGTGTACATGACCAGAAAACAATGCTGGTGACTGTGCCTCAGCTTAATCAGTTGTCAGATAAGGTCAAGCATCTGGCTGAAAGTTGACCCTCCATCCTGGGAAATCTGCAACAAGTGCCAGGAAATTAGCTGAGTCTGGTGGTCACTGATAAAACCCTCAGCTAGAGCCTGCATATCCTGTGGTTTCAACACTTAAAGTGTGGCTCTGTTTGTAAATAATTAGCCCACAACTAGCCTGGCAAAACCAGGTGGGGTTTGGGCCTTCATTTTATAAAAATTATTATTATAATGAAAACAGGTCATCCGTATCTTCACAAACATTATGATGAGCAAGATCAGAATCCACAACCGGACAGCTGATAAGTACTCTACAATATGGTGTTACATGGGAAATGGAAGCGAGTTTTTTTTACATATTTAGACTAATGGGTTTTTGTTTAACAAGAAGTGTGATAGTCATCAGAAAGTAACATGAAACTTGGTATTTCTTAATGTAGACATAAAACTACAATATAGAGTGGACATTTTGACAAAAATTAAGCAATAAAACAGCAGTGTCATGAAATAAGATATTGAAACAAATTTTCACAAATCAAATGTTAACATGTTGGATCTGATAATGCTTAATCTCCATCACAGGGAAAACTCGAAAATCCCAGTCACACTACAGGTAATACTACCAACAATTATAAATGATTTTTTTAAATGCCTCATTCCTGTAATTACTGAAGCTTTAGCTTTCCATGCTTCACTTGTCAACACACACAGAAGTTTTGAAATGTTCTGAATTTCTGCCTCCTAAATTTTCAGGGGGTTTTTGACACCCAACATAGACAATACCACCTGTAGTGTGACTGGGGTATAAGGCGCTGGTGCCAGAATAAGAAGGAAAATAGCAGCCAGACAGTGCAAATGCCAGGGAGACAGCAGTTTGAATATGAAAAGTCAAAGTTTAGTTCTTAAATTCCTTTCAACAGTAGCATCACCCAACAGTAAGAGATTTCCACATATTACTGGTCCAGTGTGGTACAGTATGACTTTCAACACATGAACCGGTGAATTTTCCTTACCTTGAAAATATTTTTGAAATTCTTCTCCAGGATTTTCAGTTTAACTAGATTGCATCTACTCAACACCAACATACCCCAAGACAGGACAGCTCTCACGCCACAAGCGCTGATTTTTGGAGAGATATTTAATCCCTTTGCCATAATATAAGCCTTATAACGATTTTTGTGTAAATGCATCTACTTGCATTGAAATTTAGATAGCCATTTGTGTAATCTAAAAAAAGAAGCATGGGTACAAAACACTAACAAAATCACCAGCTTTTGAAAAAATTATAAATTTTTTTAAATAGAAATATCACTAGCTGAATTATTTCTTGCATTTCATATTTATTAAGCCATGCTGCACCAATCAATCAATCAGTTGCCAATGTATGCACTATGTACATATTTTGTGTTTGAGCTTCAGAATACAAATGAAAGCAGAAAAGGACACAATAGTTGCACATTGGAAATGGTATTCAGAAGTTAAGTACAATTAACTATTAAGGTGCCTCCTAAGGAGCTACTGTGGGCCTGGTTCTTGTACAAAGGTACAGAGTTCAAAAGGTAAGTGCATAGTGACTACAGATGTAGAGCTGATACCTCCACAAAGTAATCTACCTCTGGCCTAGTACACATTGGCAAAATAACAGACAAATCCCTTCAATGTTCATAGAAAAAATTTTGCAAGGGTGTTAAAATTTTAACACTAGATAAGAGACCTACCTTGTAATAGCTCTTTTTCACACACTATATTTCTGGGACCAAAATTAAATGAAAGAGAGCAAGGACTAATCTGACCTTGAAGGAAGGGTCAAAGGTCAAATTAGACCCACCAAAAGATTCAAGGAACATGAGTTTCTATAAGCTGTCTTCATATCTCAAACCTGTAGGACCAATAATAAAAGAGATACAGGGCACTGAAAGTATCAAAAATCCACTTTACCTTGAATGGAGGGTCAAAGGTCAAATCTGATCACACCTAACTATGCAGGTCACATGATTTCCCGTAAGTGGTCTTCAAATCCCAAACCTCTAGGATCAATAATAAAGGAGAGAAGAGACATTTTTCATTATTAAAACTGCTAAAAAGTGAGAAAGTAGCTTTTACTCATTCATGCCTTGAGCAGCCAGTCTGAAGGTTAACTATGTGGTAGTTCACAAAAAAGTAGATGAATATTACCTGTGAAAGAAATTCATAGCAGCAATACTTTTGAAAATATCAGCCATTTACTCATTATTTACTCATTATGGCTGTTACTCACTTCTTTACCCATTACTTTTACTTAAACTTTAAATGCTTACTAACTTTTAAAGTAAAAAAGCCCCATTAGATAAGCTTGGCTGCATTTTCAACAAAACTTAATTAAGATTAAACCTACTGAAGCAGTTTTTCTATTTGGTATACAAAATAAATAAACAGTTTTCTATACAGATATTGATTATATTGAGGCATGTATGTATAAAGTACAACTGAGAATCTTTTTGTCAACCTTGTAAATTCTATGGTCCTGAGTACATATCTAAGGCCAAATTGTGTGTGAACTATATCAATCAAAAATAACCCCAAAGTCTTTGATGCAGCCCCTTTTGATTATATTCACACATGTATATGTAAAGTGCAATCAGGAATGTATTTGTCAGTGATCTGTAATCTATTAATGAAATCCATTTATCAAACATAACATAGAGATGAACAGATGAAGCCGTTGATAATACAGTTAAAGCCATAGGATGGACATTATTCTTATGGACAGAGTACCTGATGGGCTTTCTTCCTGGTCGGCATTCTTCATGGATTCTGTAACCAGAGAGCAGTAAACTGGGCTAGTCTTTAATGTAATTAACACTACAAAACTTTCTACAGATTTGACCACTGGGCAAAAAAGTGATTAATCTCTGCAGAGTAGTCACCTAGCCCCAGGAAAACAAACAGTGTAGTTACAAGGCAGTAATCACTGGTCAGCTATTAAATGTCAAACAATGGTCAAACATTAATTACCAAGTATGTCACTCCCACCGCTGCCTTCATTCTTCAGCTCAATTTTCTCAAAAACATACCCTGAGCAATTGCAAACTATTTCCATGTTACCATTCAGTGAGAAAAGGAATACAAGTGACTGTGAGCTCACTATTCTTTTAAAAGATTTCTTCTATGTCCACAGCACATACAGGAAATATACAAATAATGTCAAAAATCTTTGAAATTAAAAAAAACATTCACTTGATGCCGTTTTATATAACATAGCTTTTTAACAATAGCCTTAATACAAGCTCAAGTTTCTTTGTAATTAGAGAAAAGTTTTAGTTTACATTCTAAAGTTTTAGTTTGTATAAAGGCGATAGGCGACTGTGATAGATTACCTGGGTACCCGTTGCGGCACCAAAGTATTGGAATGAACTGCCAGATGATATCAGGAACATTGAACTTCCATTGGACATCTTCAAAAAGAAACTAAAAACTCATTATTTTAAAACAGCATATTGTAGAGAAAAAGCGCAATGATTGTTTTTTCTTAAATAGAATTGCGCTATTTAAATATGTTATGTTATGTTACCCGAAAACAGTCTAAATCCTTGAGAAACTGAGTACCATGTAGCTAGATATTTTAATGTATTTTAAGATATTTACATCATCTGCCACATTAACTTCACTGATACTTCCTGCTGGTTACAACTAAACCTGGTTACCCAAACACAGACCGGTTCTTTCCAAATGGATACCCAGCGTCATTTTTCTAATATAGTTATTGTACTACTACTAGTACTACTAGTATTTTTATAGCACATAATCTCCATCTAAAGACAGACTCTAGGTACACCAAACAGAAAAAGCAGAAAAACTTTAATCATAAGCCAGAGGTATAGCAAGGGTCAGTGCCACGGAGAGAAACCAGGGAAAGCAGGAGTTAGGATGGATATGCAAAGAGGGAGGTTTTGGGCTTCCTTCTGAATGAGTGGAGAGAAGTGTCCGAACGTACATCATCAGGAAAATCATTACAAATCTTTGGAGTATCATAAGCAAAGCTGAGACCAAAAAACGTAGAAAGACTTGAATATTGAAGTGGTAAAGTGGGGGACCTCAAGGAACACATCATCAGTTTGACTTTTGCTTGTGTTATAAATACTTTGTCTGGGTTTAACGAAAGGTGTAAAATATTTTGGATAACCACTATGCAGGAACTTGTACACCAGTAAGGCAGTACTGTATGAATACAGACTTAATGAACACTAAATATTTGTGTACATACCTGAAAAAGATATGGTACAACTTTGAGTCTTACACATGGCTAATTTAACAAATACAAATCAGGAAAAACAACTAAATATATGGGAGATCAATCTATTACTTGGAAATTCAATAAATGTTTATTAATGGGCAGGGCTCCAATGGACACTGTTCTGGTGGTCACTATTGCTGGCGGGCAAAGTTCCCAATGGGCTCCATTAAGGGATTTCCACTTAACCTTGAAACAGGGGTCAAATATGAAATCTGACCCTGTCTAAAGATTTGCACCTTGTGATTTCCTATATATTTACTTTACAAAGCAAATTTATGACAAGCTCAACATGAATACTCACCCGACTCCAATCTGGGGATATAATGAATAGCATTATCTGACATCAACTGCAGCAAAATACAATGCTGAAGAGAAACCAGGCTGTTAATTTTTCCTGAACTTTTTGGTCAATATACTCCACCTCAGGCTACCTGGGTGGGCAGCAGGCTGGGAGGGGAAATCACTGCAGGGTGACCTATATATATATACCCTTATCAATACCATTTCCACAACAACTGCACACTCACATGCATAAGCTCCATAATATCTATCAAGATAGGGATGTTTATCTTGGAAATCACCTGATTCTTACATCTTTCAACCGAACCCCCATTCCTCCTCCACTATTACTGCTTTGATGAATTATGGAAAAGGATTTTGTTTCCTCCGAAGGTGTTTTTTCCTCTGGCTGACCTCATCTTTTAACTCATTCACTTATGAGTCAGTGGGATAATTCTCTGACCATCACATGGTAATGCATGGACAACAACACTTGTAAAGCAGACATATCCACCTCAATTCTGTTGGGTTAACTCCTTTTTCGCAACAAATATACAGACAAGTGACCTACAAAAAGATTGTGTAAATTTACAGTGAAATACCTTAGAATCTAGGTGTATGTCATTTTCATCTATATCAATTTCACCCAAGTCAATTTGCCCAAATTTTGGAGCAGTAGTCATTTTCGCCCAAATCTGCAAAGTGGGAGTTTTGATCCACATTTTAAAATCTCAAATAAAGAATAAACCAACATTTATTGTTTCCAATGTATAGCACATTTGAGGAAATACCAGAATACCTTTTCAGTGCAATTACATGTTATAAAATACCATACCGTAATAATTATCACTAATAATATATAACATAAGCTGAATCCAATCGTCGTTCAACTAAGTTCTTTGTCATTTATGTTAATGATGTACATGTAGTTCTATGGTACTACAAATCAGAATGGCCATTTGTAATCTATTATGTAGAAAACCCAAACACTGGAGTGGGTAAAAATAGTGACAAAACCCACACAGCTTTCTGTGAAATTAGACAATTTAATAATGAAATAAAGATAATTTAATAAAGATATTTTATTCAATGTTTATCTTAACTTTTAAGTCAGAATGGAAACACCAGATATATCCGAAATAAATTTATTTTCTTTATGATTGTACAAGTGAATAAACAATTTGGAATCCCAAGCAGGACCGCAACACTAAATGAAGGGGATTCAAAATGAATGATTTACCAAAGAATCAGATTTGCAGTATGCTATTGATCCATTTCAATTGTAACAAAACAGTGCACAAATCCTTGTCCTGGGATCCAGACCTGGATAATGGCAAAAAATCTCCCAAAAGTTCTGGAGTCTCTATGTGAATCAGGATCATTTTTGAGGACTGAACCAGCGGCAGATCCCAGCTTGCATGAAAATATGACTCCAACACGATTACCTAGTAGTTTTGAGTAAGGAGCAGATTCTGACGCAGTCAAGATCTGGATCATCTTTGAGTACCTAGCCACAGGTAAACCCCCAAATTGTGGCAAAATATGACCCTGATACAATGTATGGTTACTGAGTTATATACACACAGACAAACATACAGATGCGAGTACAATACTCTGCCCTTTGGAGAGTGACAGTTAATGACTATCTGATTATCAGAGTTAACCATGTTATTTTAATTAATTGTAATTCTCAAATATGTAGAAACGCCTTCCAAAAATACTCAATAACTCTAAATAACTAGAGTAGCTCATGCCTAATACAATGACTAACTAATTCACTCTATTTTGCTACTCTGCTTATCTCTATCTATTCACTATGTCTCTGATATGCAGATATGTGGATGGGCCAAAAGAGTAGCGTTTACATTAATTGAGATAAAAAGTTGTGTGCATAGTAAACAAGATTAAATGTGCTTGATGTAATTACATAAACATTATTAAACTGAAATATATAAAAGTTATTAAATTGAAAGGATAGCCAACACTCCAAAGATCCCAGGACAATCAAGTATTGTTTGCCTCAGGTATAAGCGTATTACTACCAACACATGGACTTACAGGTATGTGAAAGGTTTCTGCTATGTACTTCAGTAAGGCTGCCTGCTTTCCCAACAACTTGGTCCTCTCCATCATATTCACCCTGGCTCGGATGTCAAACTCCTTCCTCACCAGTGAAGCCACAGAATCCAGAACAACCAGCTTCACATTATGTTCTATTATGTCCTCCTCCAGGTTCTCTAGTCTGAAAAAAGTGGAGCAATAATGCACTAATACAAGATGTTTAATTTGAAAGAGTTCTATCTTAAAGCCCAAAGTCGAGGGGTCAAAGAGCATTTATGAACTTTCATTGCTCTGTCAAGTGTGATGCTAAAATAAACAAACTAATGTTGCATGGCAAGTGCATTGTAATATACTCCTATCTCAGATATTTAACAACTGCTGTGTACCGAAGGACTTGTGTAGAAATCTGCTGTTGAAAATTTAAATAAAGTTTGTGTACTTTAAAATCAGTAAAAAAAACTGCATCAAGTAACAAAATTCCTTGAGGACTTATGCCCTTTTAATCTGGAAGGAAGAGTTTATCAATGCTGTCAAAGGTGATATGTTATATCCCAGTAAGCTGTGGTGTTTGTTGATATATGTTATATAAAGACTTTAAATGTATGATCATTGTAATTTGAGAAGATTTTCGTCCCGGGTTGAAAACTTTCCCCTTTAAGTTTCTCTCGTCTTAAATCAGTAAAGACATAATCACTATTATTACTAAAATTTTTAAAATGCATAATTTTGAAATAAATCAAATGCTAAAGGGCATTAGAATGCAAGGGTAAAGCAATGACATAGGTCCATAGGACAGAAAAAAGGTAGACACCAAAAGCATTTGCACAACGAGAGAAGGCTCTATGAAGGATAGGTTTCACGATACAGGCGAGCCTTGAGCCTGCTCTTGAATAATGACAGTGTGTGAGCAAACCTTAGGTCCAGTGGTAGGCTGTTCTAAAGCTTGGGTCCATTCAAAAATTAAAGGAGGGAACATCTAGATACTTCTAGGTGTTAGTAACCACAGCACTAATACAATAATTACTTCTGCCAAACAGGTTCAATTTTCAGGGGGGGGATGGAGTCATTGTGTTCACAACTCCAAAATTAATGAATAGATCTGAACAAATCTGGATCACATTCTGGATACAAAAAAATCACACATTTTCAAAGATAACATTTTTAGTGTATTTACAATGACAGGCTTTCGGCTTCATCTGGACCAAATTCTGGATAGAAAAAAAAAATCGAAACCCACAATGGCAGAGGTCTGCACTCTAGGATTATCTTCTGGTACAAATGTTGAAATTTGAAAGAATTTTATTCAGTCATCTTCTGAAAGAGTAACAACAATGCACTTTTATAAGGCATTTATTTCGAAAGCACAACATTATGTCATCTTCAAGGCTTTCTTGTCTGTACAGAGTGGAATAACAATGCACTAATACTGTCACAGATATGCTGTGATCACACCTATAGCACTTAAACATTTTATGTACTGAATAAGAATCTCTATAGAGATAAATATGGCTTGTTTTTACTTTACCGGTACAAGATTTGGGTGATAACATAGAGAAACATTTTTAGCGATTCCATCCTTTTATTTTTATTGTACGGTAATACACAGGAATACTATTGATGGGGGTTGGGGTGCTTGCCCCTATTTATAAATCTGCTAATTTAATTTCATATTTTCTTGACAATTTCCTGCAATTATAAATATAGCAGATCCTGTACCGGTGAAATAAAATTGCCCCATAAATATACAAATGTAAATATGTATTTATAACTTCAGATAATTTTTCATATTTTTTTTGCCTATTTTGGGTCCTAGGGTACTTTAAAACTTGCTGAGTAAATGTACAAGCAATAGATCAGATAATAAAATAAGTAAAAATAACGTGTTGACAAATTTGTCAGTGTGTTCTATAATGTATTGAATCAAAGAGGCAGAAAGTTACACTTAATCTGCCCTCCAACAGGCTTTTTTCAAATATTTTTTTGTTCCATTTTCATAAATTTACTCCACATCATTGTATTGTTTCTCCTGACCTCAGTGTTAAGGTAGGAGTAAATCTATTGTGATGCAAAACAGCACACAGTGTGGATTTTGGTCGAACGAGGGACACATCACTTTATTTCACTGTGACCTGGTGGGTAAAACATCTGTCTGGGGACACAGAAGCCCTGGGTTCAGGTGGACATATAGAGACTAAGATGACCACTTAAAACAGCAGCCCTCTGTGATTGGGCCTTATCTCCAGTAGCAAGCATAAGAACCTAGTTCACACTAGTGGTCAGACCAGTTCTGAAAACAAAAACCGGTTTCCCGGGCTTTGAAACTGAATGAAATCTGGGATTTTGAAAGTGTGCACTGATATGGTGAAAAATTCGATGCAAGTGTACTTGAGCTTTATTTTCAAAAGGAAATATGTATTCATGAGATATTCTGATGTTTATAAACTTCATTTACCATGAATATAAAGTGAAAATGTAAGATGTTTCCTTAAACGTATATGTTCTTTATTGTTTTGATGAAAAAAGTATTAACCAGTAGAAAGCCTAATATGATGACGTTTTCAATTACCGGTACTTAAATATTTCTTTGCGGATTTCATCATTTCTACCTAAATGAAGAAATGCGGTATGTAGGTTTACCGTTCACACCACTAGTTCACACCATTCCATACCTTATGGCTACATCAGTGCAATGCTGTCACACTTTAACTACATCTTTTCTGTTATGTTTGTGTACTGTGTGCAACTACATTATATCACACTTCTACTTTTATGTCATAACTTTAAGTTAAAAAAAGAAAATAGTATAAGAGATGTCCGGACCCCACAGTCTGGGGAAATAGTTTTCAACACCATGAGTTATAGAAGTGGTGAAACAGTACTGGATACTTTCAGAGCAGTGTCAGTTATATAAAGTTCCAAATAATGTTTGAGCAGAGAAAGTAACGTCTAAGAGAAAGAAAATGTATGTAAAGATATATCATTAAAACAAGACAATTCAATAGCAAGATCACAGCATTAATCAGTAAACTAAAAATTATGAAGCTGTAAAACTTATTAATTGGAGAATAGCTGTCAATGGAAAAAGCACAATTATGTAAAAGTGCATATAATAATCAGTTGCAGCAATACATATATCTTTGTCATAAGAGAAAGATGTCTCAAATATGTCAGGTGAACACACTTTGGCAGAGCCAACGTTAAAGGTCACACCACAATGCACACCTACACCCCCTAACCAATGTCCCTACCAAGTGTCACCCTTCCACATCTTATGGAATCAAAGAAATAACCCAGACAAGCTTTTAAAACTCATGGGGACTATGCCAAGGTCAAAGGTCAAATCAAGGTCACACTATGACGTTGCACACATACACCCCATAACCAATGTCCCTACCATGTATCAACTTCCCACACCTTACGGTTGCCGAGATATAGCCCAGACAAGATTTTATAGATCAAGGTCACTACGGCAAGGTCAAAGGTCACATGAAGGTCACACAATGACATCGCACACCTACAACCTCTAACCAATGTCAGTACCAAGTATCAACTTCCTACACCTTACGGTTTCTGAGATATAGCCAAGACAAGATTTTCAAACTCAAGGTCACTGCGGCAAGGTCAAATCAAGGTCAGACCACGACGTTGCACACCTACACCCCCTAACCAATGTCCCTACCCAGTATTAACTTCCTACACCTTACGGTTTCTGAGATACTGCCCGAACAAACTTTTTCCGCCACCCGCCCACCTGCCCGACCGCCCAAACGCCCATCCGGACACCATGGGTGAAAACAATACCACGACAGCCTTTAAGGGCTGTGGGGTAAAAAAGCATCTTGTCCTTGCAGTGTTCCCTTTTCAACAAGAGACACTTTATTAATGGCCCCATTTGTGTGGGGATGTGACAGTGTTACCTGTTGTGCAGACCTTTGCAGGTGTTCTCATTATAGATGTGGACTCTTGAGGTTAGCTCCAGCAGTGCCTCTTCACTGCCAAACTGTTCAGGATAACGGTTCTCTGCCACTTCTACGAGTCTGTAACAATATATAGTCTAATTATCTGTATCAACTGTGGTTATTACACTGACAAGATACTGATTACATTCAATTTTATTAGGTTCTAAATGATTTTAATTTGAAGTTTTGAGGGATTAGAAACCCTTATCCAACCGCTCTTTACCAAGGTACTATCACATAAATTTAAAGTAATTTTACAATAATTAAATCATATGGAAAATTCAGGGATTTTTTTTTAATGCAGATTATGATCCGAATCTTTCCCAAAATGTAATCACTTCTTCCTTTAGCTGGGCCCTACCAAAACCATTTTTTTATAAAGATCTGTTCATTTCCTCTGGAATGATGGCAAATACAAGCCCTTAAAATATACTTGTGATGTCATACTATTGTTAAAAGTGTAGATTATTTTTAAGAATCTACACTTTTCTGTAGATTCTTTTCACCAAAACTGTAGATTCTTAAAAAGAATCCACACTTGGATTTCATGGCCAAGTAATAACCTTAAGCAGTATTAAACAGTAGTAAAATTAAATTAGATCTTCAACATCAGAAATGTCTTCCTAATTAGTTTGATAATCTAAATTATTCCCTTCTTTACGTGCAGTACTCGCAATTTTTTCACAGGTTTGTACCAATTGTCAGAAATATCAAAAAAATCTGGCCAAGTTATATTGCTGGTCAAATTCTAGCATTTTCAGCTGTTCAAATGTTTTCTCCCCTAAACAGCATGTCTACAGCATTGAAAGCTGTATCTTTATAAACTGACCTAGCCAAATTCTCTGTTAATGTATTATTTTCATCAGTATTTTAATCCATTTAACAATTTGTCAGCAAAATATTAATAGAATGAAGACACCACACAGACATGCAAGTGGATGGTGACTTTTCATGCCTGAATGATTTTAAAGAAGCCACATTTTTGAAAATGCTGGCAAACACTGCATATAAAATACATGTACTATGATAACCCTTTACAGACATTGTACTCCAAATAAGGAATAGTTAATTGGTTTAAGTGCTGTGGTAATTTATATTAAACAATACTATTGAAATGAATAATCAGATTAACCTCAATGTATATTTACAAAATGATATATATTTTAAGTTAGAGAATGCCCTCAAAAAGTGTGGATTCTTTGATTTCAAAGAATCCACACTTTTTCGGGCATTCTCCATAACATACAACAACAAAACCTCCTCACTGAGGTAATCTGGAAATAATCATAAAGTACACGTTTATATAAGCCCTCTTGCAGGGTGAAGTACGAACAGAGGATGTAATGAAGTACTTGGATGGGTGACCATCTGAGTTCTAGGCCATTCAACTTGGTATTTCATTTCAGTTTGTTAAGCTGCATATCAAAGGCATACTCTGGTTTAATTAATAAACGGTTGACTAGGTACCTTGAGGAAACAAACTTTTTAGTCGATCAACAGAATGGTTTCCGGAAAAATAGATATTGTGAAGAGCATATATTTTCTCTTAATAGTATGATTCAAACAAATGTCAAAAGTAAAAAATTGCAAATTTAATAAGTAAATTAAATTTTTATAAGTTAATACCCTATCCAATGGACAATATGCTAAACCTGTCGGCGCAGACCGGCCCGCCAAACGTCAGAAAAAGACGTCCTGTGTTTCCACCGGCTGGCCAGTCCGTAGTACTGTGCACTCCCCAGATGGCACCTCGTACTTCCTTCCTGTCTAGACAACCTGACATCATAGCATCTTTTTCATTGTCTAAACCTCTTAGACCCATAGTAAACTGATAGCGGGGTCGGTGGGAGGGTCTTGTGTGTCCATTGGATAGGGTATTAACTTATAAAAATTTAATTTACTTATTAAATTTGCAATTTTATTGCGTTAATACATCCTATCCAATGGACAATATGCTGAATAACTACTGCTTGGTCGGCGGGTAAGTTACTAGGGACTTATGTGAACTCACAAATGATAATACATTTTAACCTACGGTCTAGGCTGACTTTGTCAGAAGACCTATAGGCCCAGGCCTGGATTGACCTTAAGGTCAGGAAACCCTATACGGCCTTGGTCGGTTGCCAACAGCCGGTTACCCGGGGCTATACCGACGTTGCCCCCCCCCTTTTTAACAGACCTGCTCTGAGGTAGGGGGAAGAGAGGGATGAGTTCAGTCCCAGAATGTCAATAAACCTCCCAGGAAGTACATCACATTTTTACTATGTACATTTAGAAAATGTTTATACTATGTGCATATATATAAATCTCCTCAATCTAAGGGCCACCTGTGGATCTGCTGAGCAGCCACTACCGAGCCCAATTGGTAAAGCTCTGAGTCAGCCCAAGCCACACCCTTCAGATAGAACTGTGTGAGGGTATTATGTGACTTCAGTGGCAGGCTGCAAGATTGGATCTAAGGAGACTCCCGACTGGAAGACCTTAGGAGCAGCAAAGGCCCTGACATCATGGGTTTTAGCCTGATGTAAAGAGTGGGCCTCCTGGTCAGAGAGCTCATAACATAGGATCACAGTCTGCTTGATCTAAGAGGAGATAGAGGCAGATGCCTTGTCGGAACCTTTCTTAAAGGAGACAAACCAACCACCTCCTTATTCTACTTGAGGTCTGAGGTCCTGTCCAAATAGTAGCGCAATGCTCTAACCGGAAAAAAAGGGGACCAGTCAGACTTGAGGGATCTATCCAGAGAAGGGGGGCCAGGGTTGGTATAACCACTGAGGCCACACTGTCCGGACCCTCCTGACCAGCTGACTCTTGGATAGAAAGCTGGGTAATGGATACCGGGACACCGTTGACCAATTGGATTCATGGATTGGTGTCTAATATTTTGTTTTGTCAAGCATGAATCTCACTTCTGCATTTGCCCGACCCAAGGGCCAAGAAGAATACCGTCTTGAAGGTCAAAGCTTCAAGGAGGCCTCCTTGATTGGTTCAAACGGAGCCTTATTCAGTTGGTGCAAAACCACTGAGAGGTTCCAGGAGGGTATGCCCCTCCTGCCTTTGGGTCTGTCTCTGTGGAAACTATCCAGGAGACGAGCAAGATTTTTGTCCTTGCTGATGTTGAAGGGGGAATTTCCCAGTTTATCAGCAATGGCTGAACTGTAACCATCAATGGTGCTGGGCTGTATCTTCCTGTCCTTATAAGGTACATAAGGAAGTCAGCAACTGACTTTACAGGGGTACGCTGAGGTCCACCTGATTAGTGACGCACCACTTGTAACAATGGTCCACTTGCCTCATAGACGGATCTGGTTGATCCCTTTTGAGGAGCCTCAATTCTTGCTGCCACCGCCTCAGCGAAGCCCTGCTCCTCGAATGCGGAGGCTCCAGGAGCCGAGCATCGAGATTAAGATTTGTCAGATTTCTGTGAGGGATCTGATTGAATGGTTGTGTCAACAGGTTGGGCAGATTGGGCAGGCTCAGTGGGATTTGGCTGGACATGGCCACTGGATCCCAAGACCAAGGCATGATGGGCCACTCTGGAGCAATCAGAATGATTCTCTTGTATGGGGAGTCCTGTAACATGACCGCTTTGCCCAATATGGCTGACAGTGGGAAGGTGTATGCTTCCTGATCCTACCATGGCAAACTGAACGCATTCACTACTGTAACCAGGGGATCCGGTACCGGTGACACAAACAAGGGCAACTTGTTGTTGATCCTCGTGGCAAATAGGTCTAGTTGAGGCCGGTGCCACCTGTTGCATATTGCTTGGAAGACCTCCTGAAGGAGAGACCACTCTGTTTGGGTGGTCTGGTCTAGCCTGGATAGCTTGTCTGCGACCACACTCAGCCAGCCTGTGTCGGGCTTTTAAAGTTACTTGATTTCTGGCGCACCAGGTCAAGATTCTCCATAGTAAAGCACAAAGTGGGCCCGACCTCATGCCTCCTTCTCTGTTTATGTATGACACCACTGTGGTGTTGGCTGTCTCTACAAGTACTTGTGCATACAGAAGTCTTGGAACTCTTGTAAGGCTAAAAGACTGCCTTGAGTTCTAGGTAATTGATATGCAAATTGCTTTCCAGGAGGGACTAGGTGCCTCCTGCAGTGTGTTCGTTTAAGTGAGCACCCCACCCTGCTTTTGACGAATCTGTAAAATTTGCAGATCATGTTTTATTTGGGTGTAATGGTTGGCCTGGTCCTCTTGCAACCACCCTTGTAAATGTGGGTGCCACACCTTGGTATTGGAATCACCTTTTCTAGTGACTCTGGTACCTTCCAGTTGTTTTTGAGATGCCACTGTATGGGCCTCCTATGAAGTCGGCCTAGGTGAAATTACTTTCCTGTGGCTGTTAATAAACCTATCAGACATGAACTGCTGGACCGGACAAACCGGTAGTGACAGTATTTCTAGTATTTGTCCTGAAGGTTCTGCCAATGGTCCAGTATAGGTCGGACCCGACCAACCATGAGGTCGAACTGGTAACCTTAACTTTGGCATATTTTCACTAGATCTAGGGACCCTCCAGTTGTGTTTGTGATGCCACTGAATGAGTCTCACATGAAGTTGGCCTAGATGAACTTGCTTTTCTGTAGCTGTTAGCAAACCTATCAAGGGCATGAATTCCCGGACCGGGCAAGCCGGTAGGGATAGCAGTTTCAGCGTTTTCTCTTGAAGGTTCTGCCACCGATCTGGAGTCAGCCGGACCCGATCGGATCTGAGGTCTAACTGGTAGCCTATAAAATGGAAGTCTTGTTTGGGCTCCAGCTCTGATTTCTCTAAGTTCACCAGCCAACCTAGTTGCTGACACATTATTTACTAGTTCCTGTGCATGTTGGAGACAAGCCTGGTGGGAGCTGGCTCACACCAACCAGTCGTCTAGGTACTGGTGGCTTCTTAAAACCTTGTGCATGACCATCAATTTCACCTCCTTTGGTATCACAGTGAACTCAAAAGGTGCTGTGGACAACCGAATGGCAGGGCCTTGAACTGGTATGCCCGACCTTGGATGTGAAATGTCAGGCATTTCCTGGATTGACCTTGTATAGGTATATGGACGTAGGTATCCCTCCTTCAACAGGTGTACTACCTAGGGTCCAGCCCCCCCAAGGCTTCCTAAGTTCCCAAAGAGGGCTTAGTCTGGATCCTATAGGCAGATTGTGTGCCACCTTTGGGACATTTGGTATTCTGACAAATATTTTCTGTCCCTCCGGACACTGGTCCAGGTTAACTGTCTCGCTGTTCTTATTGTGGACCGGTGGGGCTGACACAACTTTTCACATTAATAGACTCTTCGCCCCGGGCCAGCAGCCTTGAAGGTGCAGCATTTACAGAGCAATTGTCATTTGTGAGATGTCTGACCCCTGGCCGGACATGATGACAAAATTTATTATCTCTCCAGTCAAGTCCAGCACCGGTAACAAGTTGTTGAGAGGTGTGATAAGGGAAGGTTGCCTGGCAGTAGCTTGGGACACTGTCATATCACTGTCATATCACCAAGACCACTGACCGGTCTAAGAATTCTCTGTAACCAAATTGACCTTAGGCAACTCTGTCCGGTACCCGGACTCCATACCCGGTACTTTACTGTAACCAGTAAATCTCTGCAACCGGCAAAAAACTGGCAGGCTGGGGTCACCAATGAATTTTGACAGCTACTCTGTATTTAGCCAGCTTTTTTTTTTTTTTTTTTTTTAATATAACCAGTTGGGGTGAAGCACTTTTCAGTAAGGACTGTGTAGCCAGCACCCTGTTAGTAGACATTGAAACCCGTAGGTTGAAGCAAGTGTCCAAGACTCTGTAGCCAGTACCAGTCGGTACACTCTGTAACCAGTTGTTGAAGCAAGCGTACAAGGCTGTGTAGCCAGTACCAGCCGGTACACTCTGTAACCAGTTGTAGCTAGTACTAAAAAACAGTTGCTAAAGCAATTTTACAACTATCTTGTGTGTTGAGTTCAGCTTGCTGTAGGTTTCCTCCATTAATTAAAGTATTTCTTTAATCGCACGTCTTATTTGTAGATTTGACAGTTGCTGGGAAAGCCCTTGTGAGCTATATTTAGAAACACTTGGTGCTCGGTGTGTCACGTGACCAGCTTGCTGGTCGGAAAGACACGCGATTGGCTGATTGGAGTTCGTCAGTTGTGGCGTTCTTTTGTGATACTTAAACATGCAAATGCGCAGTACTCTGCTCATCCACAAACCCCACTACCGACAACCAGGCCGGGTCTGCAAAGCAGGGACTGTAGTCACAGTAGACACGAGTTCTGAAGAACGCATTTCCGACCTTCCTGGTCGGTGAAAACACGTGACCTGCTTCGTGATTGGTCGAAAGGACATGCGATTGGCTGACTGGATATGTCGTCAGAGGTCACGTTCTTTTGAGCTGGCCGGCCGGCTGATGCTTTTAACTTACAGAGAAGTCTGGACCAGTTCGTTCTGTAGATGTGTAGATGAAATTCCTTCTTCCTTTCGTGATAAAAACCAGTGAACTGGCCATCCACAACCCCCACTACCGACAACAAAGCCGAGTCAGTAAGGGAGGGACTGATATCACCTTCTATTGTGAAGTCGGTTGAACTGGAGCTTGCCGGTCGGCTAATGCTATGTCAGTTCTTCTCAGCCGGCTGTGCACTCAAACCAGTGTCCTGGCCATCCACTGCCCTTATTACCGACACACGTGCCGGGTCCACAAGGGTGGGACTGAGAGTGAAATTCCTTCTAGGTCGTAGATATGAAGTTCTGATGAAAAACACTAAATACTCGAGCTAGACTGGTTACCAGTGCGCTCTGAAGAATCTGAAGAATGCATCTCTTGCTTGGGGAATTCCTTCTATTTACAGTATGCAAAACTACGTAGACTGAAGTTCCCCGTGATTTCTATTGTAGTTACTAGAAAAGACGTTTCTATGGTGACTGTAACCTCAACAAAAGACACGGATAAAAATACCTGTAGTATATCCATAATTCCTCAATATTGTCGATCTGCCCCTAACAACACAATGGTTGAATGGGAGGAAACTAGTAAAATGGCTGCCTTTATATTTCGTGTAGTAACTGCCCTATCATCAACACTAAATTGAGTCAGCTAGGGAGCGTTTCCAGCAGATTTAATAATGTATATCCGTGCTTCAGAAGTAGATAACACTTCTAAACTAAAATATTTACAATTCAGGTGAAAAATCCATCATAATGCACACTTTTCCTTAAAATATCTGGAGATTGTTGAAAACATGTTTGCACAGTACACGCGCCAAACGAAAAAGATGCTATGACGTCAGGTTGTCTAGACAGGAAGGAAGTACGGGGCGCCATCTGGGGAGTGCACAGTACTACGGACTGGCCAGCCGGTGGAAACACAGGACGTCTTTTTCTGACGTTTGGCGGGCCGGTCTGCGCCGACCGGTTTAGCATATTGTCCATTGGATAGGATGTATTAACGCAATAAAATCTGTATTTGCAGCTTTTATCGATTTAGAAAAAGCTTTCGATTGGGTGGACCGTGACCTACTGTTTAATAAACTCTTGCATAACAATATTAATGGGAAAATGTTTAAAGCAATAAGACTTTTATACACAAACACACTTGCATGTATGAAAATAAATAATTATTACACTGATTGGTTTGAAATAAATAATGGTGTTCGCCAGGGCGATACACTCTCCCCAACTCTCTTTTCCTTCTTTATAAATGATTTAGCATACGTTAGCATAGCCACCACGGAGACGCTTTTTCAAAATTAGAATTAAAATGAGATCGTTTTCGGCTAAATCTCTCAGTTTTTACCCACTCTTTTTGTAAAATATATATAATCGGGCCATTTATTGTGTTTATCCTCTTTTTCCCCTGTCTTTTGACCCCATTTTTTGTGGTTTGGTAGTTTTACCTAAAATGCGGGTATTATCGCCCATTTAGCGGGAATTATCGGCCCTTGTTTTTTCCTCTCCACTGTGTTCAGTGGCTATATCTCATTAATTTACATCTCTCATATGATTTGTTCATTGTTTCCCCTTGTTGTTTAGACCTATTGTGAATTTTATTGTTAAATTTCTATACTCCAGTTTGCTTTCACTTCATTTGTCAGCTTATTGGTCCCCTTTTAGCTTTTAGGGAGTGTACGTTTGCTTAGAAATTTAAGTTTTTCAGCTGGCTTAGTGGGGAGTATAGGGTGCCCGTGAGTCGCCCACGGGACGAACGACGTGACGGCTTGATGCTGGGATGATTGAGCTGTAAGGATTTTAATTGGTCAGACTCCCTACAGTCCCTTTTCATCACAGCTTAAGGATACTGGAGTATTACTTTCCTTGTGCTCAAAGATGTATACCCCTTGTTGTCTTGCCCTTCTGTTGCTTTTCCTTGTGAATGTCTCGCGCATAGGCACTGAGCTGTGTGTCTCAGCGACCACTCAAGACTCTAGCGTCCTCCCAAGATCCTTTAGGCAGGCTAGCTGTAGCAGAAATGTACATCACTTTCCTTGTTCAACAAAGTTTAGAGGTCTGTCAATTTTGCTCCTACTGTGTGGTGATATTTCTCTAAACCCAGGTCCTATCTCATTCGGCGTTGTCAACTGTCGATCAGTCAGAAACAAGGGACCCAGTATTTCAGACATGATGTCTACTGACTCTTTCAGTATATTGGCCATGACTGAGACTCACATTCGTCCATCTGACAATGACAGTTTCCTCCGCTCAATCACTCCTGCTGGTTTTACATTGTGTCATAGACCCCGTCCTCACGGCTTCGGTGGTGGGGTTGGCTTTTTTGTCATTGATAATATCAAATTCAAAATTCTTGATAGTCCTACATATACAACTTTCGAAAACTCAGTTATTGACATTGGCTCATCTACTAGTCCTTTTATGATAGCATGTGTTTACCGACCTCCAGGCTCATGTTCTGATGAATTTTTGGACCAATTTCTTAACTTTTTTGAGTATCTCTCCTCTGTAAGTTCCTCATTTCTTATGTGTGGGGACTTCAACATTCATGTTGACACAAGTTCCAGTGACAGCACCAAATTTTTGAATTGTCTTGACTCATGCAATATTGCACAGCATGTGCACTCACCTACTCACCTACATGGTCACATCCTCGACCTTGTTCTTGCACCCACTGAGCCGAAGGTTGTTTCCAACGTACGAGTCGGTGGATTCTTTTCTGATCACGCCGTTGTTCATGGTCAGCTTGATTTTGCCAGTCCCACTGCACCCAAGTCAAACACAATCACTTTTCGAAGGTATCATAAGATAAACATGCAGAGTCTGATCTGTGATCTCAAAAAGTGTTCATTTGTTGCAAATCCTGGCAGTACCGTTGGTGCACTTCATGACCAATACACAAGGGATCTGAGTAACTTGCTCGATAAACACGCTCCTCTGGTCACTCGTACCTTCACCAAAGGTGCTGCAGGTTGGCTATCAGACACGTACTTGCAGGCCAAAGCAGTCAGGCGTCAATTTGAACGGTTC
This sequence comes from Sabellastarte sp. h YS-2021, assembly GCA_964017235.1. Taxonomy (NCBI): domain Eukaryota; kingdom Metazoa; phylum Annelida; class Polychaeta; order Sabellida; family Sabellidae; genus Sabellastarte; species Sabellastarte sp. h YS-2021. Next base: position 64,642,899 of record OZ024928.1, read on the forward strand.
TGGCGGAAAGACAAGTCTCCACAAAATAGGGCTAGACTCCGTAAACAAATTGCTAGGTGCAACGCCATAATTACTAAGGATAAGACCAACTATTTCAGGAACCTCATTAGTGACAATGCTCACGATTCTAAGAAACTGTGGCAGATTCTACGCTCAGTCCTGCACTCTGTTCCTGAGAAGGTACTCCCCTCTCATGCCTCTCAGATATGCCTTGCCAATCGTTTTGTCACTTTTTTCTCAGATAAAATCAGAAAAATCAGGGACTCCTTTACTAACACTGACTCCTTCACTCTTCCTGCTCCTTCAGATGTACCCAAATTTGACCTTTTTAAAGCAGTTTCTGAGGATGAAGTACGGAAAGTAATTACCAAGTCACCAACCAAATCTTGCCTCCTCGATCCATGGCCTACTTTCCTAGTTAAAGAATGTTTGGATATTCTCCTCCCCTCAGTTACTAAACTTGTCAACTGTTCTCTAACTGAAGGTGCTGTCCCGGGTGGTTTAAAAAAGGCTATTGTCTCTCCTCTGATTAAAAAGTCTTCACTACCACCGGATGAATTAAAAAACTACCGACCTGTCTCTGGCTTGAGTTTCATCTCCAAACTTGTTGAGCGTGTAGTTGCTTCGCAGTTAAATGACCATGTTGCCTGTAACGGACTTGAAAATGTCAGTCAATCAGCCTATAAGCAAGGTCACTCGACAGAAACTGCACTACTGTCTATTAAAAATGAAGTCCACCTTGCTCTTGCTAGAGGTGAAGCTACTGCTGTTGTTCTCTTGGACCAATCAGCAGCATTTGACACCATTGATCATGGTACGCTTATTGAGTGTTTGAGTTCCTGGTTTGGTGTTGGAGGCGTGGTTCTAAACTGGTTCAAGTCGTACCTCTGTGACCGCTATCAGTGCATCAAGATTGGTTCTGTTTTATCCGATGCTAAAAGGCTATTGTACGGTGTGCCCCAGGGCTCTGTCCTGGGGCCGATCTTGTTCTCATTATACACTACCCCCCTCAGTAAAGTTATTCAAAATCATCCTGGCATATGTTTCCACTTTTATGCCGACGACACACAGTTATATGTTCATCTCACACATAACCATGCCACTCAGGCCTTTGACAGACTGAAAAACTGCTTGGATGATGTCAGAAAGTGGCTTTCTGCAAATAAGCTTAAACTAAATCCAGACAAGACAGAATTTATTCTGTTTGGCTCAAGAAATGTCCGCACAAAACTCAGGAAATTTTTCCCAGTTAATATACTTGGCAACCTCCTTTCACCTGTTGATGTAATTAAGAACTTAGGTGTCTGGTTTGACTCTGATTTTTCCTTCTCTTGCCATGTCAGGAATACCTGTAAGGCTAGTTTTGTTCATATCAGGGATTTAAAGCGACTCCGAGGATATCTTACACGTGAAGCTGCTCTTTTAGCTGCAAATGCCTTGGTGGGAAGTCGTCTTGACTACTGTAATTCCTTGTTCAGAGGTCTCTCTGCTCTAGACATTCGGAGGCTCCAATGTGTTCAAAACAGTCTTGCAAGAATTGTGGCTAATACCACCAAATACTCACATATCACTCCTGTAAGAAAGAGTCTTCATTGGCTGCCTGTCTTGCATCGCTCTGTCTTTAAGACAGCCCTGTTGGTGTACAAGTTTCTACATAGTGGCCATCCAAAATACTTTGAACCTTTCCTTAAACCCAGGCATAGTGTGTATAGAACACGCAGAAGTCAATCTGATGGTGTGCTGCTTGAGGTCCCACATTGTGCTTCAATATATAAGTCTAAAAAGCATTTTGGCCTTAGCTTTGCATACGATGCCCCAAGGATTTGGAATGATCTTCCTGATGATGTACGCTCAGCTAAATCTCTCTCCTCATTCAGAAAAAAGTTGAAAACTTACCTCTTTGAAAAAGCTTACCCACCCTAGATTATCCCTAGTTTTTATTTTGTCTCTCCGTGGTGTCGACCCCTGCAATGTCCCTGATTTAACGATTACGATCTCTGATTTTGGCTTTCTGCGTCTTAGAGTCTATCATTAGATAGAGATTAAGCGCTATAAAAGTACTATTAGAATTAGAATTAGAATTTAGCAACGGAGGTAAAAGAACTTGGTCTGGGTATTGATATTAATGGTATAAAAATATGCATTCTTTTGTATGCTGATGATATGGTTTTGATTGCAGATTCAGAATCTGAACTACAGTCAATGCTAAATGTAATGTATCAATGGTGTAAAAAGTGGCGTTTGAGGCTTAATAGTAATAAAACAAAAATTGTTCATTTTAGAAGAAAGAGGGTAAAACAAACAATGTTTAAGTTTACATATGGTAGTAAAGCAATAGACATAGTCCAATGTTATAAATATTTAGGTGTTATCTTTGATGAGTTTATGTCATATGATGAATGTTCTAAAACACTATCTGAATCAGCTGGGCGAGCACTTGGTGTGTTAATATCAAAATTTAAACGTTTTAGAGACACTGGGTATGAAACTTTTACAAAACTTTTTGACTCGGGTGTACAGCCAATTCTAACATATGGGTCTAGTGTATGGGGACTAAAGATATTTAAAGATATTGACAGAGTCACAAACAGGGCTTGTCCTCACTATTTAGGATTGTATACGTTTACACCAATACCGGCACTATACAGTGAAATGGGATGGTTGCCATCTTTATTCTATAGGTAAGTTAATGCCTTGCGACTATGGAATCGAATTTTAAAGATGAACTCTGAGAAACATACAAAGAAAATCTTTTTGTCAGACTACGAAAGTAACAGTGGTTGGTGTCAAGAACTAAAACTTCTGTTTGAAACTCTAGACATGAAGAACATCTTTGAAAACTTGAATCTATGTGACATTAATTTGGCAATAGTAAAGTTAAGAGGAAATTTTGAAACAAATTGGAAAATTGAGGTGAACAATAAACCAAAATTAAGGATATATAAAACCTTTAAAACATCATTTGAAACATCTAAGTACATTAAATGGAATTTAGAAAAATCTGATAGATCACTACTTGCCCAGTTTATGTGTGGACTATTACAATTAAGAGTAGAGAGTGGTCGTTTTATTAATCTAAAACTTAATGAAAGACTTGTACTTAAAATATTCACAGTTATTGAAAGATTTTGATAGTCTAACACAGGGAGATGCATTTATTTTGATTTTAAAGAATCCAACCAGACAAGAGATGCATTTATTTTGATTTTAAAGAATCCAACCAGACAACTCCTTAAATATTTAAAGTGTTCCTGGAAAGTAAGAAAAGAAAAGTTGTACAAGTGAAAAGTCAATGTCTACACTTCACATAAGTATGAATTTAAATTAATAGCGTTCCTTTATTTCTTCTAAATATTTATTGTATTATTATTATTATTATTAATTTTAAGTGACATATAAGCCCATGGGGGCTGGGTAACTCATTTTGTGTTGTATTATTCTTTGTTTTTTTTATTTATGTTACATGTCACTATAATAAATAAAATCTTATCTTATCTTATCTATCTTCATTTTGTTGCCAGACTTTCATAATTTTTAGTGCACTACTTGTATGTGTGATGGCTTTGCAGCTAGTGCATGTAGACCGAAGATTTTTTCAGCCTTACTAATTAAGGAACAGTTTTTTTTGTTGGTTTTTCCTTATTCCTAATATTTTAACTCAACATGGATTTATATTTGCACAAAGCACTTCAGGCATTTATGGGTCCAGATAAATGAACTCTGGTGAAAACATGGGAGAAACCTGGAGAAAGTGAAGACATTATTATAAGTTTAAGGTCTGCAATCGCGATGAAAACTTAGTTCCACAAAAGTGGACACTGTTACCAAATAAGCATTAACATACCAAGGGGATAATCAATGAGTTGTTGAAAAATGGGCAACTCTGGTGAAAATGTAGACATTTTTATAATTTAAAAAATTCAATGTTTATGCAGTCTCTATAATTATCACATAGCCCCTATGTTACAGTTTTTCTAGTCAACAGAGTGTGAGGCTTCATTACTTTTATGCCACATTTCAGGTTTGTACCCCATTAATTCTCTCATTTCACTTATTGGCGCCTACAAGTGAATCTGAATCTAAAATTTTTACTCACTTTGGGACAGATCTGATACTTATATCATACCTTATAATGGGATGATAACTAGTTGGTCACTGATAATTTTTAATCATTAATTATTTAGCTTAAATCTTACCTGAATATCCACTAGCTTTTACAACATTTTTATGTAGGCAGTTTTATGTAACAAATCAATAGATATATAAAAAATTTCTGGTTTATATCTATCACCATATTCACAGGAAGTGAGCATTTTTGGTAGAGGCTAAATACTGAAAACTTAGAAAAAACTGAAATTCTTACTGTAATCACATATACTTCATCCCGTAAAGTGTCTATTGTATAATGAACAACAATGAAGTAAAATAGCTAATTGTGGCTCAATCACCTGTCAGAAAAAAGGGTGACTGACCATGGAAACTGGGGGGTGATTGCCAGCACTAGTGATGTCACACAAGAACAGACAAGTGTGAACAGGGTTTAAGCAAGGACCTAAATAGAAGTGACTGGACCTCTCTGCAGAGAAGGCAGACTCTGTGTCTATGTAGATGACAGATCCACCCTGACCTCCACTGTCCAGGGGTAGACAGCTCACCACACCCATCATTATGCTGAACTGGGTCTTCCCACAGCCTGATGGGCCTGCCACCTGTGAACAAATATACACAGGACTGTACTGGCTGAAATTATATACAGAAAAAAAAACTAAAATAAAAATATACACAGAATTAAACTGGCTGAGTGTAAATATATTCAAAAAAAAATCTCTGACAGCCCTGGTATTTGTAAACAAAAATACTTAGGAAAAACATTGATGGGCCCTGGACCTGTGAAAGTACACAGAGAGGGTACTCAAGTATACATAGCCTGATAGACATGTCACAGGTCACAATACATATACTTGAATACAGTGAATTCAACTGACTAAGTGTAAAGAGATATACAGAAAAATATAAAAATATGCAACTGTATCAAAAAGTGTTTCATCACTTTTCTGTCACATAAGGCTACATCACTGTAACATTATTCATGTTTCATAAAGTTTCAGTTTTATCAAGTCAGAACAATGTCTAAACAAAATACAGAACCACATGAATTAGGACAAAAAATGACCAAAAAACACTACTTTTGTATCTACTCTGTAAAGTCACATTTACAGCTGCCAAATCGACTTTCTTCACTTATACCACAACAACAGAATTTTATAGGGCAGGATGGTGTAGAAATTGGGGGAGTGACAAGTACTAACAATTGGGGTCAATTGCTCACTGATTAATTTCAGCTCTGCATTGAACCCTCATGAAGTGTGACAGTACCTTGACAGGAAATAACATCCAGTATGGTGGCTCCAATAAATGAAAAAAATACATGATAAAACATAAAGATAAATTTGGCTCACTTAATGAGCATCCACTACTCATTCACATCCTAGTAGAAATGGAGTCTGACTCAACATTGATTACAGAACTTAATATTTATTATTGGGCAAGGTATTATTATTGCTAGCTGAGAACAAATTTGACAATGTGCATATAAACTTGGTAAAATCCTAGTTTAATATTCCTGGTTCATGAAGTCCATTATCTAACTTATCAGAGCAGCTAATTGTAACATAAAGTGTTTTTAAGACACTTAGCTTCAATAATGAGACTAAGTTACTGACCCATAGCCATATATCTGGCTGATACTCACCTCCATGATGGTTCCAACTGGAAGACCACCATGTAACACATCATCGAGTAAATACTCACCTCAGTGATGGTTCTAACTGGAAGACCACCATGTAACACATCATCGAGTAAATACCTCAGTGATTGTTCCAACTGGAAGACCACCATGTAACACATCATCGAGTAAATACTCACCTCAGTGATTGTTCCAACTGGAAGACCACCATGTAACACATCATCGAGTAAATACTCACCTCAGTGATTGTTCCAACTGGAAGACCACCATGTAACACATCATCGAGTAAATACTCACCTCAGTGATTGTTCCAACTGGAAGACCACCATGTAACACATCATCGAGTAAATACTCACCTCCATGATGGTTCCAACTGGAAGACCACCATGTAACACATCATCGAGTAAATACTCACCTCAGTGATTGTTCCAACAGGAAGACCACCATGTAACACATCATCGAGTAAATACTCACCTCAGTGATTGTTCCAACAGGAAGACCACCATGTAACACATCATCGAGTAAATACTTACTTCAGTGATTGTTCCAACTGGAAGACCACCATGTAACACATCATCGAGTAAATACTCACCTCAGTGATGTTTCCAACTGGAAGACCATCAAGTAACACATCATCGAGTAAATACTCACCTCAGTGATTGTTCCAACTGGAAGACCACCATGTAACATATCATCGAGTAAATCCAGAGAAGTGCCCAAAAAGGATGTTCTACTGTGATTTCTTTCCCACAATTCCAGTGCCTAAAATAAATAGTGTAGATTTTGCATATCCACACAAAGCATTGCTGGGGGGAGGGGGGCAAGACACAGATAATACCCTACAAGGGCCCTCAGTAGGAAAAGGTTAAATCTGACCGTGCAGAAGACATCAACAATGGAACATGGGTCACCAGTCAAATTTGATATTCCTAAAAGATTCAAAGCCCTTTATTGCCTACAAATGCGACTGACCTTGGAATGGAAGTTTTGGGTCCCCAATGAACAGGCTTTTTGCCTTTACCTATACTTACCAAAATCTGAGGGTTGTAGGTGAAATATTTTTTACCAAAGAGAATCACTGTGGAAGTGGTGAAGACGTCAAGACTGATATATCTTCATTTTTAGTTATGGAGAAAGTTGATGTTCCCACTCGAAATAACAGCAGATCCAGAAACTTTTTGGAAACAAAAACAAAGCATACCATTAAGTTTAAAAATTGTTACCCGTTAAAGTTTAAAGGAAGGGAAAAGGAAAAGTATGCTGTTGAAAATATCCTCATACAGAAATAATCATCACAGGGGGTAAATCTGAGAAGTATTTAGACTCTCTACGTATGGTTTCCTATTGTTTCCCAATAGAATTTAAGGCTCTGGATGCAACAGGTAAGGAGACACTATGGGGTTCTGATGAATTGAAGCTTTATGATTATTACCTGGTATAAAAAGCTCATAAATCATTCAATTTGATCCAATCACTCCTAAAATCTAATTAACTCAAGATTTGGATAGTACTGACATGTGTGTAAAATCACACAATAGTACAATATGTTTTGGCTGAGCAACGATGATCTCTGGGTGTACCCGTGATCTTAATAAAGGTTAAATATAAGCATATGGAAAAATTCCCAATAGAATTTAAGGCTCTGGATGCAACAGGTAAGGAGATACTATGGGGTTCTGATGAATTGAAGCTTTATGATTATTACCTGGTATAGAAAGCTCATAAATCATTCAATTTGATCCAATCACTCCTAAAATCTAATTAACTCAAGATTTGGATAGTACTGACATATGTGTAAAATCACACAATAGTACAAAATGTTTTGGCTGAGCAACGATGATCTCTGGGTGTACCCGTGATCTTAATAAAGGTTAAATATAAGCATATGGAAAAATTTTCCCATGCCTAAGGTATATAAGTGCCAAAAATGGTCAGAAAGTGACCACTTATATGGGAAATATTCAAGGGAGATAATAATGCGGTGGAGGGGGTGGGGAAGCTTGACATGATAACACAATTTAATGACTGTCAGAAGTGAGTCACCACCACCTTTGGCTCTGTCAAGTCACAAATCATGCATTATCTTACCAAGAAGACAGGATTTGTGAAGGTTTGCCTGCCTACCATATTTATTCGCATAAACGCCCTGGGGGCGATGCATTTTTCAAAACGGGGCTACTATTACAGATAAAAAAATTCAACTCTACAGTCCAGTGGCAATGGGCGATATTGGACACTTCCAGCCTGATCTCGCTTGCCAGCATGTATAATGGTGAGAGTGCTTATAATATTGGAAACAAACCTTATATCGGAAGAAATTATAAAGTTTCATCTCGTATTTTTGCAGATTTCAATGCGTCTGTCATCAAAACTGCCATGTTTTGTTCTGATTTTCTTTATTTCTCGTAAGTGGTAGTCAATTGGAGAAGTACTAAAACGTATCTTTTTCTGGTATCCTGGAATCGCAAGTGTTGGCTGTTGAGAGGGATGTAAAACCCCAAAATATGAACTTTGCAAAGGTACAGAGAAGGAGGGGGGCGATTAAGGGAGGGCGTTCATACGGATAAATACGTATTTATTTGTCATATAGGTCAGAGTCCAAGGCAGAGGGGGCGTTCATACGGATAAATACATATATATTTGTCATATAGGTCAGAGTCCAAGGCAGAGGGCCCATACTTGTTATGACATAAAGAGGGGTGATGTCCATTAAGAGCCTGACCTTATCTGAGGACACCCACGTCTTTGCGATACAAGAGCATTTGGAAAACAGCATCCAAGACTTCATAAAGAAATTGGTTAAGGTGACACCCACAGCCTGATTTCATGAAAAGGGTCACTCTTGGACTTGGCAAAGTTGACAAGAATGACTTTTCCACCTTTAAGACTGAATTTTCTAACATCATGCAACAGCTTCAGTAGCTCTGCAAGACACAGGTCTCAGCAGACCTCACAATCGATCTTTCAGCCCAAGATGAGCATTCCCTACCATATGAAGCCAAGCACCCCCTACCAGCTGCAGGCCACACAGCTGAGCACATCCTACACGATGGCCCCACCCATTTCTCTGCCCGAGTCACATCAACTGAGGAGGTTCTTATATCACCCACAATAACAGACACCACAGAAGCCTCTAGGAGACCCAAATGTCCAGCACGCAGAGCAGTCAGGAAGCTTCCATGCATTAAAGGAAACACAATACACCCAGCAAAGGGAACACCCACAAGCTCACCTCACTTGTTTACCAGGACCCACCATAACCAGTCAGCAATGCCCTGGTTACTGATTCCAAATATGCCACCTAGCTCATCCATCTTCCTACCTTCACCACAAAAGTAAGTACCAAACCCTGCTTATCCTCTAGCCATGATCCAATGAGGATCTCCAACATCCTCTACTTCCTCACTGATCCATAGTCTCAGACTAGCTAAAAGAACATTTGAGAATTGACCTTGACCATCAGTACCTAGCAAGTTCCTCCTTTTCATTCTTCTCTTTATAAGTCAGTCAAACACTTTGGTAATACTTTTTGTTTTCGATGCTTCTAAGATTTGGAATGACCTTCCTGACAATGTACACAATGCAATATCTATTGCCTCCTTCAGATAAAAGCTCAAGACTTACCTACTTAAACTCTTCAAAATGTTTATCTAGAGTTGTGCCTTAGAGCCTATCACTGATCAAAATTAAGCACTATAAATGTGCATATTAGATTGGATTAGTAGTGGTTTGACCAATTCCAGTTGATCCCAAATATTTACTTTATGGAATATGATTAACTTGCTGTTGGTCATACCTTGATTGGCTTTGGCGCAACATGAAGGCTGGTTTTCAAAATTGTGTCTTCTACAACTGATAAACTTTCCCCAAGTAATTTCTGAACTTCTAGTTTATTCTTTAACAGTAAATCCTGAAAATACAGTAGATACACTACGTAGATGTAAGAATTGACAATTTAAATTTATGTATATTATGGTTTCTTTGACTTTCTTACTTTTAACTTGTTTATAACCTGTTAAACAACTGGATAATATATACCTGCTGATTAGTGTCAGTGGAAGTTTTTCTTAGTTATTTGCAGTGAAGCACATTAAAGTTTAGTTGGTTTTAAACTAAATGTACCTGGCTTCCAATTTCCTCATACTTTGATTTATGCTGTTACAGCCTTGGGGGCTGTGGGGTAAAAACTACAAATTGGAAGAAATGTCTCACATTTTTACTTTACAGTGGGTTAAATGAAATTTACTCATGTCATAAAATCTCATGTAAGACATTCCAAGTTTTAATTTATAGCTGATGTTTGCTGGCTGTCAATCTAGTTTCAAGTGTACAAACATGAATACAAGAGTATGAAACACAATATTTTGTTCACAAAAGCACCAACAATTGATTTTGATATTTGGAAACTGGCCCGCTACTACCTAGTACCTACCAGTGAAGGTCCATCTTATATTTCTATGTTAGAGGTCAAGGACAAGTGCCTATTTTGTAAAACAAAATACCCATTCACAGGGTTGGCAGGTTTTTGAGACATGGTTAAAACCTATAGTTTAAACCGGTTTCAACTGTCACGTTAAAAACATGTTTTTGATACCCAAATGTCAAAAATGTCAAAAACCCCCAAAGGAGTATTGTCAAAAACTGGAAAATAGATCCTAAACTTATTGGGCCATTCAATAGGTCTTTTTGAGTTCCGAGTGTGCATTTCCAGGTTACATTTGGCAATACTGTCACCTGATCATAAACAAATTTATAGGAGATTTGAAATTGCAGAAATATTCCTCACCACAAAATAACTTACAATGCAAGAGCTGGGCTTTAACATTTGTCCGCTTGCCCAAAAGTAAATTTCCAGTCAGGACAAGTGGATTCTGCACTTCACTTGCCCACATAGCAAGTAACTAAATTGATTAAAAACTACTTGTTACCTTATTTCATTTTTCACTTCTTTTAAAAGTTTTTTTTTAGTCTTGACTAAATGTAAGTCACTGGGGAGAACTCTGGTCCTGATACCATTACATTCTACATGACTAGCAACATGTCATGCAGAAAACCCCTATTGAGAGGTAATTATGAATCTCAAAACATGCTCAATAACCCATGGAACAACAAAGTACTGGCAAGTAGATTTTAGGTCAGGGCAAGTGAAATCTGAATCCTACTAGCCCCATCAGCAAGTGCTGAAAAAGGTTAATGTCCAGCCCTGAAATGGTTAATGTATGTGCAAAGATCATGGAGTCATGGGATGATGGGAAAACAACAAAAACATCTTCCTTATTTATACAGAATTATACTTTTTATATTATGATCTTCAATGTAATGGCAGTATTATTTCTTATGTGAAATCAGTTGTTGTCACACTTTCACCGGTTATCAGTTTTTAATAAAAAAGGGAGATGAACAAAAGCAAACATTTGTAATATTACTGTCTAATTCATAGAAAGACTCACAGAAAACTGCAAGCTTGGAAATACAATTATTTTGAAAATGCAAAATCATATTTATTATAACGGGCAAGTCATGGCAACCATTAATACCAGAAGGTTCATATTAGACCAGGGCAATTCAAACTTGGGGAAATTTCTATTTTGACCAAAAATATGACACCTATACAACCATATTTCTTCCAATAAAAATCATGCAAACTGCAATAATTTGTCTTTAAAAATTATAGAAATATCACACTTGTAACTTTGATAACAGAACCTCATTAAATGAAATTATTCAACCTGGTTTTACAACTACTTACTTTCTGCTGGTGTATACAACAGATTTTGTAATATCTTATCAAACCTTATCAAATGCACAACAAATTTCTTTAAATTAAAAGGAAAACTAAAACTCCAATGAAATACATTTGTATTTTCGAATCATATAAATATCACAGTTTTTATTGAACTAGAAATAGGACGCCTTGTTGATAGTAGATGCGAATAGAAACAGGATAGCATAGAAGAACACACATTATCATCTGTAATGTCCACCCCATGAACCTTTTGCCAAAATTGTACAGTAGTCTTACAAGACCCTGTTTCATTTGTAAAATATATCAATGATGCTTAAATATTGATTAGTGTAGATGTAAATTATTTCAGCTTCATGCCTTTTTACATTGGTTGGGTCGAAAATTTCGACGAAATCACTCTATCTCGCATGGTTAAGAAGATAGAAGCAAATTCCTGTTTTTCTATTTTTGGCCAAAATTTGAAAATTCAAAATGGCCGCCATTTTTGGGGAGGGGAAAATTTTTTGAAAATTGCAAAGAGTACATTCCTTAGATACCCTGTGAGTAGAAAATTTCAACGAAATCGCTCTATCTCGCATGGTTAAGGAGATAGAAGCAAATTTGTGTTTTGCCATTTTTGGCAAAAATTCGAAAATTCAAAATGGCCGCCATTTTTGGGGAGGGGAAAATTTTTTGAAAATTGCAAAGAGTACATTCCTTAGATACCCTGTGGGTCGAAAATTTCGACGAAATCGCTCTATCTCGCACGGTTAAGGAGATAGATGCAAATTTGTGTTTTGCCATTTTTGGCAAAAATTCGAAAATTCAAAATGGCCACCATTTTTGGGGAGGGGAAAATTTTTTGAAAATTGCAAAGATTACACTCCTTAGATACCCTGTGGGTCAAAAATTTTGACGAAATCGCTCTATCTCGCACGGTTAAGGAGATAGAAGCAAATTTGTGTTTTGCCATTTTTGGCAAAATTCGAAAATTCAAAATGGCCGCCATTTTTGGGGAGGGGAAAATTTTTTGAAAATTGCCAAGAATACAATGCTCAGATACCCTGTGGGTCGAAAATTTCGACGAAATCGCTCTATCTCGCACGGTTAAGGAGATAGAAGCAAATTTGTGTTTTGCCATTTTGGGCAAAAATTCGAAAATTCAAAATGGCCGCCATTTTTGGGGAGGGGAAAATTTTTTGAAAATTGCAAAGATTACATTTCTTAGATACCCTGTGGGTCGAAAATTTCGACGAAATCGCTCTATTTCGCACGGTTAAGGAGATAGAAGCAAATTTGTGTTTTGCCATTTTTGGTAAAAATTCGAAAATTCAAAATGGCCGCCATTTTTGGGGAGGGGAAAATTTTTTGAAAGTTGCCAAGAATACAATTCTCAGATACCCTGTGGGTAGAAAAATTCGACGAAATCGCTCTGTCTCGCACGGTTAAGGAGATAGAAGTAAATTTGTGTTTTGCCATTTTTGGCAAAAATTCGAAAATTCAAAATGGCCGCCATTTTTGGGGAGGGGAAAATTTTTTGAAAATTGCAAAGATTACATTCCTTAGATACCCTGTGGGTCAAAAATTTCGACGAAATCGCTCTATCTCGCACGGTTAAGGAGATAGAAGCAAATTTGTGTTTTGCCATTTTTGGCAAAAATTCGAAAATTCAAAATGGCCGCCATTTTTGGGGAGGGGAAAATTTTTTGAAAATTGCAAAGATTACATTCCTTAAATACCCTGTGGGTCGAAAATTTCGACGAAATCGCTCTATCTCGCACGGTTAAGGAGATAGAAGCAAATTTGTGTTTTGCCATTTTTGGCAAAAATTCGAAAATTCAAAATGGCCGCCATTTTTGGGGAGGGGAAAATTTTTTGAAAATTGCAAAGAGTACATTCCTTAGATACCCTGTGGGTCGAAAATTTCGACCAAATCTGTCTATCTCGCACAATTAAGGAGATAGAAGCAAATTTGTGTTTTGCCATTTTTGGCAAAAATTCGAAAATTTAAAATGGCCGCCATTTTTGGGGAGGGGAAAAATTTTTGAAAATTGTAAAGATTACATTCCTTAGATACCCTGTGGGTTGAAAATTTCGACGAAATCGCTCTATCTCGCACGGTTTAGGAGATATGAGCACATTTGCCTTTTTCAGTATTCAAAATAGCTAATTACTCATTTATTTAATTAATTACTCACTCATCTATGAAGCAATTCCCCCCAAAAGCAATCCCATACAAGCTATTAACCCAATGAACCTCCATACCAAATTTCAGAAAGCTAGGCTTAATAGCATTCCTTAAAATGTCTGGAAACCAAAGAGCTACTCAAAAGTAACAAAGTAGCTATTACTCAGTTAGCTATAGAGCTATCATCACCAAAAGCAATCCCATACAAGCTATTAACCCAATAAACCTGCATGCCAAATTTGGTAAAGATAGGATAAGAACTGTTGCCTAAAATGTCTGGAAACCAAGTGGGACGCCGGACGGCAGACGGCGGAAAAAGCAAAAATAATATGTCCACCCCCCAGTGGGGTGGACATAATAATTATGACAGTTTAATTAGGTGTGGTGGAACAATTCACGCCCAGTTACCTATTCACACGCACCTTCAGTTTTCTTAAAAGATTTATACTTTTTGATAGATGATGTGTATAGCACTTCATAGATAATTATAAAACTGACTATATACATTAGTAATTTATTGTGTAACTGTGATTGTCTTCAATTCATTGAGGAGTGGGTGTGAATCGGTCCACCAGCACTGTTACTTCATTGCCAAAAAAAAAAAAAGTTTTTCAACACCTAATTTCTAGTGTTTTGAAGACATTTTAAAATTTATTTTTCAACACCCTACCAATTTATTTAACTACGATTTATCAGAAACAACAATAAACTAGAGGATCGCTCGCAAAAAAAAAGATAATGTTTTTGCATAGCAAAAACAAAGCATCCCGAAAAGGATATAAAGGTGAGTGCTAAAGTATTAAGAAAATGCTTCGTTTCTAGCCTTATACTGTTGTGGCAACCAAAGTTAGCGCAGTCTGCTCTATCTAGCACGGTTTTCAAGATATAAGCATTTTTGTGTTTTGCAAAAAATTCGAAAATTCAAAATGTCCACTATATTTGACGAGACAAAAATATTTTGAAAATTGGCATGGCTACTCTGCAGAGATACCCAGCAGGTAAAAAATTTTGTTGAGTTCGCTCCATCTAGCACGGTTTTCGAGATATAAGCATTTTTGTGTTTTGCAAAAACTTTGAAAATTCAAAACGGCCACCATTTTTGGGGAGACAAAAATTTTTGACAAGACCACTGCCGCGGTGTGTATCTCCGGCCGAGCATTAAAGGAGAAGAAATACCTTTTCCGAGATATTCACAATTTTTCATTTTCGTGTGTGAAAGCTCTTCCAAAAGTAGGTGAATGAGTTATTTGAGAAAAATTGGCTATCTGCAATACTATTAAGAGATAATTCGCATTTACTCCTTTTGAGTAGGTGAGTAATTACCTACGGGTCTGGAACTTCACCAGGTGAAAGTTCTCCCAAAAGTAGATGAATGAGTTATTTGATAAAAATTGGGTATCCACAATAGTTTTTGAAATAATTAGCATTTACTCATTTTGAGTAGGTGAAGAATTAGCTATGGGTCTGAAACTTCACGGAGTAAAAGCTCTCCCAAAAGTAGGTGAATGAGTTATTTGAGAAAAATTGGCTATCTGCAATACTTTTAGAGATAATTCGCATTTACTCATTTTGAGTAGGTGAGTAATTAGCTATGGGTCTGAAACTTCACCAAGTGAAAGCTCTCCCAAAAGTAGGTGAATGATTTATTTGAGAAAAATTGGCTATCTGCAATACTTTTAACAGATAATTTGCATTTACTCATTTTGAGTAGGTGAGTAATTACCTACGGGTCTGAAACTTCACCATGTGAAAGCTCTCCCAAAAGTAGGTGAATGAGTTATTTGAGAAAAATTGGCTATCTGCAATACTTTTAGAGATAATTCGCATTTACTCATTTTGAGTAGGTGAGTAATTACCTACAGGTCTGGAACTTCAGCATGTGAAAGCTCTCCCAAAAGTAGGTGAATGAGTTATTTAAGAAAAATTTGCTATCTGCAATACTTTTAGAGAAAATGCGGAATTACTCATTTTTAGTAGGCAAGTAATTTAGCCACAGGCCTAATTTAGACATAAAGCCTACCAATAGAATACTGTGGTGCACCCTCTAATATACCTTGCAAACTTGAGAAGGCTAGCTATAATATTATTTTTGTTAGAGCGGTAATGGTGAAATCTTTCTACACACTGCGGCTATCCAGTGGATACAATGATTTACTCAACAGTGAGAACCTGAAAGTAGATATTGCTAAGCTATGCCATGACATAGAGGTCTGCAATTTCACTCTGTTATAGCTGACCAAAAATTATGTGAATAACATATTTAAACAAAATACTGTAAATGTAATAGTTTTCACGTTATAACTGATTTACTCAACAGTGATAACCTAAAAGTAGCTATTACTCAGCTATGCAATGAGCTACATGTCTGAATTTTTTCTATGTTATAGCTGACCCAAAATTAGGTGAACAACATATTTAAGCAAAATACTGTAAATGCAATAGTTTTCAAGTTACAACTGATTTACTCAATAGTGAGAACCTGAAAATAGCTATTGCTCAGCTATGCCATGAGCTATAAGTCTGTAATTTCACGATGTTATAGCTGACCCAAAAGTAGGCGAACAACATATTTTAACAAAATACTCCAAATGCAATATTTTTCAAGTTACAAGTCATTTACTCAACAGTCAGTACCTGAAAATAGCTATTGCTCAGTTGTGCCATGAACTACAGGTCTGTAATTTCACTATGTTATAGCTGACCCAAAAGTAGCTGAATAACATATTTACACAAATTTCTGTAAATGCAATAGTTTTCCAACTACAACTGATTTACTCAACAGTGTGAACTTCAAAGTAGCTATTACTCAGCTATGCAATGACCCACAGGTGTGGAACTTCACTATGTTATAGCTGACTCCGAAATAGGTGAATAACATATTGAAACAAAATACTCTAAATGTAATACTTCTGAAGTTATAAGTAATTTACTCAACAGTGATAACCTAAAAGTAGCTATTACTCAGCTATGCCATGAGCTACAGGTCTGAAATTTTACTATGTTATAGCTGACCCAAAAGTAGCTGAATAACATATTTATACAAAATTGTGTAAATGCAATAGTTTTCAAGTTACAAGTGATTTTACTCATGATGGAAGTTACTGAAAAGCCCAAAAGTAGCTATTACTCACTTAGCTATTGAGACAGACACCCAAGTTACTCACCATGTTGTAGCTATGAAAAAAGTATCTGAATAACATATTTTAACAAAATGCTCTAAATGCAACACTTTTCAAGTTATAAGTGATTTAGTGCATGATTTCATGACTTTTAATGCATTTTAGACATTTTTGTCTACCGCAGGCCTAATTTAGACATAAAGCCTACCAAAAGGATAGGGTGGCGAGTCCTCTAGCATACCAAGCCACCTGCCAAATATGAAAGAAATCTGGAAAGAAATGTGGACTTTAGGTCGCTAACAAGCAATATTCCACATTTTAGACATTTTTGTCTACCACAGGCCTAATTTAGACATAAAGCCTACCAAAAAGATAGGTTGGAGAGTCCTCCACCATATCAAGCCACCTGCCAAATATGAAAGAAATCCGGAAAGAAATGTGGACTGTAGGTCGCTAACAAGAAATCTCTGCGGACGCGGGCGCAGACGACAACGATGATGAATCCATAGTATCCCCGCTTCGCGTCGGGGATACAATAAGCGAGTTAAAAGCACTTTTAAGTTTGGCTATCCTCGTATGACCTTGGAGGGGTCCAAGGTCAAATCTGACCACATCAAAAGATTCCCAGCCCATGATTTCCTATCAGTTGCTTTACCATCCCAAACCTCTAGGACCAATAATAAGCGAGTTATAAGCACTTTTAAGTTTGGCTATCCTCATTTGACCTTGAAGAAGGGGCCCAAGGTCAAATCTGACCACACCAGAAGATTCCCAGCCCTTGATTTCCTATAGGTTGGTTTACCATCCCAAACCTCTAGGACCAATAATAAGTGAGTTATAAGCACTTTCAAGTTTGGCTATCCTCGTTTGACCTTGAAGGAGTGGTCCAAGGTTAAATCTGACCACATCAAAAGATTCGCAGCACATGATTTCCCATGGGTTGGTTTCACATTGCAAACCTCAAGGATCAATAATAAGGAGATATAACCACTTTTAAAGTCCAATATGTGGGTAACTTTGGCACTCCGTGGATGACCTTGAATTAAGAGTTTCAAGGTCAAATGTCTGCAAAGTTGTAGAGGACATATATATCTGTTATACATATCACCTATGAAGACATTCAACCTTCTACAGTAGGTAGAGAAACAGACAGTAGAAAAATGTAGATAATTTTTCAAAGATATGCCCGCGGCGCCCATCTTGTTTTTCAGAATAAGGCTAATTTCCTTCCCAGAGAAGCTTACCCCCCAAAGAAGATATCCTGCAAATTTGGTGAACCTAGCTGATGTAGTTTTCCCAGGACCTGGTTCAGCGAAGAAAGAGGAAAGGGTACCATTACACCTGGGTCTAATGCTCCCAGTGGTACAGTGAGACCCGTTTAACAAATGCCAAGTGGCATAGTGAGACCCAGTAAAGAGCAATTATTATTTCATGAAAAATATGTAAGTTCTTTACTAGTGGTACAGTGGGACCTGTCTCCTCGCTAGTTCATCCCCAGTAGGACCAACCCCTGCCAAACTTCCTCCCTACATGCAAATTCGTCCCTGGTTTCACAGTGGAACTCACTCCTGCCCCAGTTCTTCCCTACTTCGCAGTTTCTTCTGAGTGGCACAGTGGGACCTGCCTCCTCTCTAGTTCCTCCCTAGAGGTACAGTGGGACCCACCCCTGCCAAACTTCTTCCCTGCATGCAATTTCATCCATGGTGGCACAGTGGGACCCACTTCTGCCCTAGTTCTTCCCTAATTCATGATTTCTTACCTAGTGGCACAGTGGGACCCGCCTTATATTTAGTTCTTATCTATATTGGTACAGTGGGACCAGCCTATGCAATAGTTCTTCCCATGTGGTAAAGAGGGACCTGCTTCGTCTCTTAACTCATCCCTACTGGTACAGTGGGACCCATCCCTGCAAAACTTCTTCCCTACATGCAAATTCGTCCCTGGTGGTGTAGTGGGACACACCCCTGCCCTAGTTCTCCACTACTTCACTATTTCTTCCCTAGTGGTACAGTGTGACCTGCCTCCTCTCTAGTTCTTCCTAGTGGTACAGTGGGACCTGAATGTTATCCTCATTCATGTAAAGCTGGATAATGTTTACGAATCTCTTATAAAGCATTCATCTGATTCCTCGTCTTGTCTGTAACAATGTACCACTAGGGAAGAACTAGAGAAGAGGTGGGTCCCACTGTGCCACTAGGGAAGAATTAGAGAGGAGCTGGGTCCCACTGTACCACTAGGGAAGAACTACAGAGGAGGTGGGTCCCACTGTACCACCAGGGAAGAACTAGGGAGGAGGCAGGTCCCGCTGTACCACTAGGGAAGAATTAGAGAGGAGGTGGGTCCCACTGTACCACTATGGAAGAATTAGAGAGGAGGCAGGTCCCACTGTACCACTATACAGAGCTTAGCATTCACCTGTTTAGTTAGGTATGAGTTTGATAAAAAGTAGTTCTTAAAATTGTAATCGAGGAAATAATGAATGCTCCCCAACTATTAGCGGTGTTACCATTAGACCCAGGTATAATGGTACCACCCTCACTTCAGCGCTGATGTTCCTTTTGAGTTTTCCTCTTACAGCGTTAACGCCGAAAATCTCTCTACGCGCGGCTGTTTCCGGTGGATACAATAAGCAATCTAATGCAGTGTTTCCACTGGAACCGACAGGCCGGTAACTATGCATTTTAGGAGAGTCAGGACCAATGTTTACATGGTCGGTTAGGGTCGGTTGCAAGTTACCGGCCTGTCGGGGAGAGTCGGTGAAATATCAAACATGTTTGATATTTGTACGACCATTGCCAACCCTTGTCTCCGACCCTAATTTCAGCCCCCTAGCAACAGGCCTGTCGGTTAACTTTACGACCTGTCGGTTACACTTCCCGGCTTGTCGGTTAATCAAACAGGCCTGTCTGTAACAAGTATCCGGCTTGTCCCAAATATGGACTTCCAGATTGTACGTGGTGACTCACCAACCGCGCGGGAAGTGTTACAGTACAGTCGGCCACTTTAGCCGGCCTGTCTGTAACTGTTCCCAACAGGCCTGTAAAGTTTACAGGCCAGTCGGTAACTTTTACAGACGGGGTCTTACGAGTCGGGAAAATTTGTAACCGACAGGCCATAAACTGAAACAGACAAGCTGTAAACAATAACCGACAGGCCTGTAACATTAACAGTCAATCCGGGAACTGTAACCGACAGGCCGGCAATATTTCTTACGGCCTGTCTGTTTCAAAATCTGTGGGTATAACAAGAGGAGCGTGCCCGTGAACGGGCACTGTGTCAGCTGACTTAGTGTTTTTGATTTGTGAAGGTGATAATGAGAGGAAAGCATAATTATCAGGGAAAGTGCTGTACAGAAATACAGTAAATGGTAATTGAACAGCATGTTTGAAAGAAATTCCGAAGCTGACAGAAGGAAAGGACAAAAAAGTTGTGCCCTGCAAATGGTATTATGAAGGAAAGTAACAAGGTAATTGTCTAAGTGTAAAAAGTAGGCTAAAACATATTTAAAGAAATACTGCAAATGCAATATCCTCGCTCGACCTTGAAGAAGGGGTCCAAGGTCAAATCCAACCACACAAAAACATTCCCAGCCCATGATTTCCTATAGGTTGGTTCACCATCCCAAACCTCTAGGACCAATAATAAGCGAGTTATAAGCACTTTTAAGTTTGGCTGTCCTTATTTGACCTTGAGGGAGGGGTCCAACGATCAAATCTGACCACACCAAAAAATTCACAGCCCATGATGGTTTACCATCCCAAACCTCTGGGACCAATAATAAGCAAGTTATAGGCACTTTTAAGTTTCGCTATCCCTGTTTGACCTTGAAGGAGGGGTCCAAGGTCAAATCCGACAACACAAAAAGATTCCCAGCCCATGATTTCCTGTAGGTTGGTTACCATCCCAAACCTGTAGGACCAATAATAAGCGAGTTATAAGCAATTTTAAGTTTGGCCATCTTCGTTTGACCTTGAAGGAGGGGTCCAAGGTCAAATTTGACCACGCCAATAGATTCCCAGCCAATGATTTCCTATAGGTTGGTTTACCATCCCAAACTTCTAGGACCAATAATAAGTGAGTTATAAGCACTTTTAAGTTTGGCTATCCTCATTTGACCTTGAAGGAGGGGTCCAAGGTCAAATCGGACCACATCAACAGATTCCCAGCCCATGATTTCCTATATGTCTGTTTACCATCGCAAACATCTAGGACCAATAATAAGCGAGTTATAAGCACTTTCAAGTTTGGCTATCCTTGTTTGACCTTGAAGGAGCGGTCAAAGACCAAATCTGACCACACCAAAAGATTCTCAGCCCATGATTTCCTACAGGTTGGTTTACCATCCCAAACCTGTAGGACCAATAATAAGGGAGATATAAGCACTTTCATGACTGAAAGAAACACCTGTGGCGGCCATCTTGTTTTTCAAAATGAGGCCAAAAATATTCCCAGTCAAGATTTTATAATGAGGAACATATCCTGCAAATTTGAGATCTCCACCTATAATACCCTTTGCTCTAGGGGGCCAACAAAAGTCCTTGTTTAAAGTCGAATAAACGTCCATGGCAGCCATCTTGTTTTTCAAAATGAGGTCAAAAATATTCCCAGGCAACATTTCATGGTTATTAATATATCCTGCAAACTTAAGAAGGCTAGCTATAATATTTTTTTTGTTAGAGCGGTAATGGTGAAATCTCTCTACACACTGCGGCTATCCAGTGGATACAATGATTTACTCAACAGTGAGAACCTGAAAGTAGCTATTGCTCAGCTTTACCATGACATAGAGGTCTGCAATTTCACTATGTTACAGCTGACCAAAAATTATGTGAATAACATATTGAAACAAAATACTCTAAATGTAATAGTTTTCAGGTTACAATTGATTTAGTCAACAGTGATAACCTCAAAGTAGCTATTACTCAGCTATGCAATAAGCTACATGTCTGAATTTTTACTATGTTATAGCTGACCCAAAAGTAGATGAACAACATATTTAAGCAAATTACTGTAAATGCAATAGTTTTCAAGTTACAACTGATTTACTCAATAGTGAGAACCTCAAAATAGCTATTGCTCAGCTATGCTATGAGCTATAGGTCTGTAATTTCACTATGTTATAGCTGACCCAAAAGTAGCTAAATAACATATTTACACAAATTTCTGTAAATGCAATAGTTTTCCAATTACAACTGATTTACTCAACAGTGAGAACTTCAAAGTAGCTATTACTCAGCTATGCAATGAGCTACATGTCTGAATTTTTACTATGTTATAGCTGATCCAAAAGTAGATGAACAACATATTTAAGCAAATTACTGTAAATGCAATAGTTTTCAAGTTACAACTGATTTACTCAATAGTGAGAAGCTCAAAATAGCTATTGCTCAGCTATGCTATGAGCTATAGGTCTGTAATTTCACTATGTTATAGATGACCCAAAAGTAGGTGAACAACATATTTTAACAAAATACTCCAAATGCAATATTTTTCAAGTTACAACTGATTTACTCAAAATACAGTACCTGAAAATAGCTATTGCTCAGTTGTGCCATGAGCTATAGGTCTGTAATTTCACAATGCTATAGCTGACCCAAAAGTAGCTGAATAACATATTTACACAAATTTCTGTAAATGCAATAGTTTTCAAGTTATAAGTGATTTACTCAACAGTGATAACCTCAAAGTAGCTATTACTCAGCTATGCCACGAGCTACAGATCTGAAATTTTACTATGTTATAGCTGACCCCAAAATAGGTGAATAACATATGAAACAAAATACTCTAAATCCAATAGTTTTCAAGTTATAAGTGATTTACTCAACAGTGATAACCTAAAAGTAGCTATTACTCAGCTATGCCATGAGCTACAGGTCTGAAATTTTACTATGTTATAGCTACTACTGCAACGATAGTTCGGTGGTTCGGTATATTTGGTCATTTTCGGTGGAACAGAGATCCGCGAACCGCTTGGTGGCAAACGAAAGTTCGCGAATCTCATCCCGAGTCGCGGTAACGCATATATATTGCATTATCGCCCGCGTTTTCGCTGTAAATATTGGGAAAATTAGACAAATTTTGTTTAAAAATCAAATAAAAGGACACATATATTGTCTTTTTAACCCAATTCCTCCATGTTTCCTTGCTTCTAAATGCCTTAATTTGATTGGTCGAGCAGAAACGGCACTGTCCAATCACACTTCGTTTAACAAAAATTCGGTATTTATCAATAGAAAACACGTTTATAGTAAGTGATGTAAACTCACCAGTGGATGTAAATTTGCCACTTTTTTCATAGTTTTGTTAAATATATATAGAAATAAATATCTATTGCACAACAAGATTTTATTATCCAGTTTTTAATATTTTCACTTTTTAAGGTATATTTTTGCATAATGCACTCTTACAAGTGACTTCAAAGACAATTGTTAACAAGTAATAGCAAACATGAACACTGTTCATTTGCGCTTATGTTTGCAAATGACCACTGCACAGGCAAGTTAAATTATGTCAAATTGATTCGTGAATCGATTTGGTTTGCAATGATTGATTCGCGGATCGATTCGGTTCGTAATATTTTGATTCGTTGCACCCCTAGTTATAGCTGACCCAAAAGTAGCTGAATAACATATTTATACGAAATTCTCTAAATGCAATAGTTTTCAAGTTACAAGTGATTTCACTCAAGATGGTAGTTACTGAAAAGCCCAAAAGTAGCTATTACTCACTTAGCTATTGAAACAGACACCCAAGTTACTCACCATGTTGTAGCTATGAAAAAAGTAGCTGAATAACATATTTTAACAAAATGCTCTAAATGCAACACTTTTCAAGTTATAAGTGATTTAGTGCATGATTTCATGAATTTTAAAGCATTAAAAATTATTAAAAAAATTTATTAAAAAAAAGTAAGACCGATCCAGGTCTCATACTCACACAAGAGAATCTACCTCTGGCCTAGTACATATATGCAAGATATGAGAGAAATCCCTGCAATAGTCACTGAGAAAATTGTGATAAAGTGTTGAAATTTTCACACTTTTGGTGGGGGTACCTCCCTTGTAACGTCTCTAGCAAACAGACGAACAGACAGATTTTCATGCCTTGAACAATTTTTCATCCTCGATAGATAAGGTATCTTTTAAAAAAAACAGCATGTCTCTAGGCCTTGTAGTTTTGGAGAAGAAGTTGTTCACGCGGACGCGGACGCCCACGCCACAGAGTGACGACATAATGTCAGCTGACTGACAAGTCAGCTGACATAAAAAGTTGTGCCCTGTAAATGGTATTATGAAGGAAAATAACAAGGTAATTGTTTAAGTGTAAAAAATAGGTTAAAACATATTTAAAGAAATACTACAAATGCAATATCCTCGTTCGACCTTGAAGAAGGGGTCCAAGGTCAAATCTAACCACACAAATACATTCCCAGCTCATGATTTCCTATGGTTTACCATTCCAAACCTCTAGGACCAATTATAAATGAGTTATAAGCACTTTTAAGCTTGGCTGTCCTCATTTGACCTTGAAGGAGGGGTCCAAAGGTCAAATCTGACCATACCAAAAGATTCCGAGCCAATGATTTCCTATACCATCCCAAATCTCTGTCACCAATAATAAGCGAGTTGTAGGCACTTTCAATTTTCGCTATCCTCATTTGACCTTAAAGGAGGGTTCCAAGGTCAAATCGGACCATATCAACAGATTCACAGCCCATGATTTCCTGTCTGTTGACCATCCCAAACCTCTGGGACCAATAATAAGCGAGTTATAAGCACTTTTAAGTTTGGCTATCCTTGTTTGACCTTGAAGGAGGGGTCATTGAAGGTCAAATCTGACCACACCAAAAGATTCCCACCCCATGATTTCCTACAGGTTGGTTTATCATCCCAAACCTCTAGGATCAATAATAAGGGAGATATAAGCACTTTTCATGACTGACAAAAAACACCTGTGGCGGCCATCTTGTTTCTCAAAATGAGGCCAAAAATATTCCCAGACAACATTTTATGGTTATTAATATATACTGCAAACTTAAGAAAGCTAGCTATAATATTTTTTTTCATCAGAGCAGTAATGGTGAAATCTCTCTCTACACACTGCGGCTATCCAGTGGATACAATGATTTACTCAACAGTGAGAACCTGAAAGTAGCTATTGCTCAGCTATGCCATGACATAGAGGTCTGCAATTTCACTATGTTATAGCTGACCAAAAATTCTGTGAATAACATATTTAACAAATTACTCTAAATGTAATAGTTTTCAAGTTACAACTGATTTACTCAACAGTGAGAACCTCAAAGGAACTATTACTCAGCTATGCAATGAGCTACATGTCTGAATTTTTACTATGTTATAGCTAACCCAAAAGTAGGTGAACAACATATTTAAGCAAACTACTGTTAATGCAATAGTTTTCAAGCTACAACTGATTTACTCAATAGTGAGAACCTGAAAATAGCTATTGCTCCACTATGCCATGAGCTATAGGTCTGTAATTTCACTATGTTATAGCTGACCCAAAAGTAGGTGAACAATATATTTTAACAAAATACTCCAAATGCAATATTTTTCAAGTTATAGCTGATTTACTCAACAGTCAGTACCTGAGAATAGCTATTGCTCAGTTGTGCCATGAGCTATAGGTCTATAATTTCACTATGTTATAGCTGACCCAAAAGTAGCTGAATAACATATTTGCACAAATTTCTGTAAATGCAATAGTTTTCCAATTATAACTGATTTACTCAACAGTGAGAACTTCAAAGTAGCTATTACTCAGCTATGAAATGAGCCACAGGTCTGAAACTTCACTATGTTATAGCTGACCCCAAAATAGGTGAATAACATATGAAACAAAATACTCTAAATCCAATAGTTTTCAAGTTATAAGTGATTTACTCAACAGTGATAACCTAAAAGTAGCTATTACTCAGCTATGCCATGAGCTACAGGTCTGAAATTTTACTATGTTATAGCTGGCCCAAAAGTAGCTGAATAACATATTTACACGAAATTCTCTAAATGCAATAGTTTTTAAGTTACAAGTGATTTTACTCATGATGGAAGTTACTGAAAAGCCCAAAAGTAGCTATTACTCACTTAGCTATTGAGACAGACACCCAACTTACTCACCATATTGTAGCTATGAAAAAAGTAGCTGAACAACATATTTTCACAAAATGCTGTAAATGCAACACTTTTCAAGTTATAAGTGATTTAGTGCATGATTTCATGAATTTTAATGCATTAAAAATTATTAAAAAATTTATTTAAAAAAAAGTAAGACAGATCCAGGTCTCATACTCACACAAGAGAATCTACCTCTGGCCTAGTACATATATGCAAGATATGAGAGAAATCCCTGCAATAGTCACTGAGAAAATTGTGATAAAAAGTTGAAATTTTCACACTTTTGGTGGGGGTACCCCCCTTGTAATGTCTCTAGCAAACAGACGAACAGACAGATTTGCATGCCTTGAACAAATTTTCATCCTCGATAGATAAGGTATCTTTTAAAAAAAACAGCATGTCTCTAGGCCTTGTAGTTTTGGAGAAGAAGTTGTTCACGCGGACGCGAACGCGTACGCCCACGCCGCAGAGTGATGACATAATGTCAGCTGACTGACAAGTCAGCTGACATAATAAAAGTTCTTGGATTATTTGGGTAGTCCTGAAAAGGACTGATATATGATAGCATGTTCTCCCCTCAGTCTTCTTAAACTCTGTCCCCCTGCCCAGCCAGTGCCCCCATGTGATTGAAGTAGTCTTTCAGTAGGTCTCGTTAATGTTTGGCCTCCCTCGATGGGTTTCTGAAGTTCTCTTGATGTCTCTGTTCCCCTTGGTCCCCCTGTGGTGGTTGTATGTCGTCAGCTGGAGTGGGTGGTCTGTCTGCTGCTCCCTGATGCCTTCTCAGCATGTTATGTAGTACCACACATGTTAACACAATGTCTCTCACAACTTTTGGCCTCTGTTCCATGGTGGTCAACAGGACCCTAAAACACTTGACAAGTATGCCAAATGAGTTCTCGACCACCCTCCTCCCCCTGGATATCCTGTAGTTGGCTATTCTCTCTTCTCTGGTCAGTTGGTGTCTACTGTAAGGCTTGACCAGCCAAGGCATCAAGACAAAGGCGTCGTCCCCCAGCAGGAAGTAGTGTAGATTTGGCCCCCCAGGTCCAAGTGGTTCAGGTGGTGGTAGTCCCAAGGTTCCATTTTCAATTCTTCTTTTCAGTTTGCTGTGGTTGAAAATCTGTGCATCGATGATGACCCACTGGCCCCAGTGTTGACCCACAGGAACTTGTAATCTGCATCGACTAAAGCCAAAAGTACCAGGGAGAAGTAGGCCTTGTAGTTGAAATATTCACTGCCTGACTTCTTGCGCTTCTTGATAGCAATGTGTTTTCCATCTAATGCACCAACTGCATGGGGGACATTCAATCTGTTTCTAAATCTTTGTTCAACTTTCTTCCAGTCTTCAGGATCAGTGGGGCACACCAGACACTCTTGTTCTTTCAAAATGGCTTTGCAGACCTGGGGGATAAACTTGCAGATGGTCGATCTTCCAACCCTCCAGTGGTATTGCAGTGAGGTGTAGCTTTCCCCTGTGGATAAATGTCTCAAAGTAACTGCCAGTTTCAAGCCGACTTCCAGTGGCTGCCTGAAGTTGGTGATTGACTTCCTGAGGTGGAGGGTGATTCTTTCTTCAATCAAATAAAAAAATGCTGGCTCCTTCCTGATAGAATTACTGTAGCCTGGTATGTCACTAGTGATCAGTTCGTCCAAGAGTGTTCAGTAGCAACCTCTCTCTGTAGTATCCAGGGCAGGACCCGTGGATTCTCTGGCTTCCTTTTCCTTCTGGGTGGTGGGGGTGATGGTGATGCTGGCTGGGCAGGTGCTGGGTTCTGCTGTCTTCTGTGTCTTGAAAATATCATGTACAATAAAAAATTAAACACAATAAAAATCAAAAGACCCTCAAGTGATCTATCAGTTGCTCTTGATGTGTTCCTGTCATCTTTGAAGTGTGAAATAAATGGCACATCACAGGGGAGGGGGGTTTATATAGTGTGATATGAATCCCGATTCTGGATCCCGACTCTAGATACCGACCCAAAAAAACAATCAGTCCTGTCGGGAAGGGTCGGGAACATGCTCCCGGCTTGTCTGTTTGTCTTTACGGCTTGTCTGTTTGTGATCCGGCTTGTCTGTTAGGGGTTGAAGGCTTGTCGTAGAAGTTCTACGACTGGCCATGCAAAAAAGGTTCCCGATCCTACGGCTTGTCGGGAAGGCCATTACGACCTGTCTGTAACTTTACCATCCTATCAGGGATTTCATAACCGACCCACCATTTTCGTGCCTTTTTTCGACGACCCTACGACTTTTGCAACCGACCCTAGGGTCGTAGGGTCGGTTACAGGGTTGGTTCCAGTGGAAACACTGCATAAAATTGAGTAAAAAACTTAACCAAAATGACTCTTCGTTCCCCCAGTTATATATTACAACTGTGATTCACAATATGGCTAATGAAATGCTACATATGTACACATGAAGAAAATATGTTAGAACAAAGTCACACATTACATCATCATTTTACATTACATCATTATATTTATTTTTTCTTTAACAGGCTGTAACTGTTGAAGAACAACATATATATATATATATAAAATACACATTATGTACCTGCATATTCAGTACACTTGTATTGGTTAGTGGTAGCGTCATGGAGAGGGCATTACGGCTTGGTGGCATTCTGACTGGTTTCCCTATGTAGGTTTGTTTATCCACATGTACATTCCATGAACGAGCTTCCATAAGGCTTAGTGGTGGTGGACTAATTCACATCCATGTACCTATTCATGCCCAACTCAAAATTAATTTAAGACAAAAAAAAAAATCACAGTTACACAATAAATGACCAATGTATGATCAATTTAATAATTATCTGTGAATTGGTAAATATATTTAGTATCAAAAAAATTAAGTAAGTAAGAAAATTGAGGATGGGAGTAAATAGGTACATGGCCTTGAATTGGTCTACAACTACTATGTTATTTATGGCTTACAGTAAAATGGTTGATATTAAACATAATGTGTCAAAATTTCAAATATACTGTAAAGCTGTTTTGATTTAACTTAAAATGTTAACCAATAACTATACCTAATTTAGCCTTTACTGGTTTTAGCCTTTGGTGGTGGTGGACCAATTCACGCCCGGGTACCAATTCAGGCCCACCATCAATTTTCTTGAAGATTTATAATTTTTCATAGAGAAGATGTTTACCACATCATAGATAATCATCAAATGGATCATTTACATTAGTAATTCATTGTTTAACTGTGATTATTTTGGATAAATTTAGGGGTGGGCGTGAATTGGTACCCGGGCATGAATTGGTCCACCACCACTACAGTTTTAGCCTTTACTGGCATATTACCAGGACAAAGACTATGGCCAATGTACAGGTTTTCGATATATTCATGTTTTCATTCATTTAAAATATAAGCTCTCGGCCTCGTTTTGGGATGGCATTTTCACAATATTTTAGAATGAATATGCAGTCACATTGAACCAGCGAATTTGAGGATTTATTATTGTTGTTTTATGTCTGATAATATTGGTTGTGATATTAAGCATTGTCCATTTACGTTGTCATATCGAAAACCCATCCATCGTGGATACAATAGCTAGGATGTCCAATAAATATTAGTGACTACCATTCACGATTAAAGTCGTGAATATATTTAAATCGCACTTGATTAACAGCGACCTCGGGTCTTTGTACATGGGTTGCCAGAACTGTCTACCTGTCACCAATCCAATACAGTACTACTGTAGCTAACAGCGGGAATGTTTATACCTTCTATTATCGCCCACTGCTAAACTGGTAAAGTAAAAGTTTTGTCACCTGACAGCTGTAAATATTTGCACGATATAGTTTCATTAATGTATTACGATCTAAGGAAGTCCTTTTTAATCTTCCAGATGCCATGAAATATAATAAAAATTTAAATTACTTTTTTTTTTAATATTGACATTATATGCTATACCTCGGAAGTAGGAAAGGCCCCGCAATGTCCCAACTGGAAACTATGAGACTTTGACCATAAACAAGCTAAATGATAAAGCTAAATGAAACCTTTAATTTATCATTAACATAATGTATTTTATTTTACATCATAATATAAAATCTAAAAAACTAAAATTCTGTATTAAAGTAAAGTCAAAGTTCTATTTAAATATTCAAAGAAAACCTTTTGAACATATTATGACCTTTAATATTTTGAATCCTTGAAGAGTCCTATCTATATAAATAAGGGAGTTCTTAGGCATCATACTCATTTAAACATTAAATGACCATTCATTAGGGAAAATATAATTAAAATGATATAATAGAAAATTATTCTTTTATAGGAATATTATGAGACATACATCTTAAAAAAATAATTGATCAACAATTTTGTGTTATACAAATATTTCTATTCTATTCTATTCAATACTGGTTGCTGGGTGGTAGAAATCCAGTTGGCATCTTATAACAGCATGGTCAGATATGAAGTCGCCCATTCTAACATTCTGGATAATATCAGAGTCACAGGGAGAGATACATCCAGAGAGTGCCCAAGTATATGAGTTAGGCCAGTAACACCTTGAACCATATTGCAACACTGAAGAATGGACCTGTTACAACACTCAAGATCCAGATGAACATTTATGTCACCACAAATGATGAAATTTGAATCAATTAAGGACAGAAAACCTTAGCACCAGAAAATCCTCTAAGAGCCCAGTAGTACACAAACCCAATGAAGGGTACAAACAAGCAGCTTCAAAATTATTGTTTTTAGGCTTGAAAGATAGTATGATGCTTTCAAAAGATCTTAAATCTGGTGAGATGACAATACTAAAAGAGAAGGTTTTCTACACAACAAACAGATATCACTGTCTTGTCCAGTACACTGCACCTTTTGGATAAAGTTATGGTTGTAATATAACAACATGAGTGGTTTAGTAAAGAGTGCACTGAGTGGGTTTAGTCTCACACAAATATATTGATACCTGCAGGATGGAGCTTGGCAAAAGATCAGATGTAAAATAATTCCTGTCTTTTGTTTATAGTGGCGACATCTGGTTTAGTGTCTTCTCTCATCCAATGAACAATGCTGAACTCCATGTTCTTGACACTATGATTGTATTGATCGTACATATAGTGTCTAGAGAAAGGGATGGATTTCAGGGGGTTGTAATATTAAACACTTCTGAAGTATTCATACATTCATTTTCTGATTGGTCTGTTTTTGGGTATCTCCAATGTACTAGAGGCCACATTGATTACAATTTATGACATGCATAACATTATTCAGCTTGCATGTTATTTTGTGCTTAGGTGGCAGTTTAATGCATTTGAAGGTCTTTGTGGAGAAGAAACCTTTGATTTCTTCCTTTTTGTGAATTTTATAAGTAGTATGTGAGCTGGGTTGGGATATTCTTAGGTATGGGTGGATATTGCACTATTGAAAATCTCAATAAGTCTTTCAAATTGGGCAGTCTACCGAAACCAATGAGTGGCTTATCCTTCTAGATCTTTTTGAGGCATCTGGGTTCTGAGTAATGTTCCAGTTGTCCCTGATGAGGGGTTTAGTAGGTGGGTTGGCTGGGTTAAATTGACTGACCATGGCTGGTGTGCCTATACAAGACAAGCTTTTTGAAGACAGTATTTAATAAATCAGAGTGTATTGACTGGCTCTGTTGAAATGTTTTTTTTTTCAGACCAGCCATATTGAGTATTCTCGTTTGAGGTAGTATCCTGTTAATTTGATTGCATTGTTATTGAAATATTTGTCTAATGTCTGTGCTGCATCCATGATAACTCATTGTAAAACTTAATTAATTATTTAGTGTTTTATGTGACACCTAGTATCTATAGGAAACCAGTACATAAAGTTGGTCAAGGTTCTGTACTGTAAACTGCTGACCAATGAAAAGCAACTACCAGCTTTCCCAGATGAGGTCAGGAAGGATTTAAACTCTGATCTCAGACGTGGGAGATGAATGTGATATACACTGCAGCACCATGGTGATAAATAATGAATCATAGATATATATCACTTCACAATAATAATTTCAATCAGGATGTGTACCGTAAAGGTGTAATTAAAATAAAGTCACTAAAATTGGCTCAGTTCAGATGATCACCACAGGTGGAAATACAAGTACTGAAATCTTTTGATGGAAACACTTATGTTTTCTTATTTATTGCACTTTATTATATTGTAGTATATGTAGTATAGTTATAATATAGTAAACTTTACACATGATAGAACAAATGATGAAAATAAACAGTTTTGCACAGCTACAGAAGGAAAGACAAGAGAGGGACAATAATCAATGCCTGAAAAATTGAACACTATAACATACCATTCAGAACCATTTCAACATAAAGTTAAGTCTTATCTGTGAAGAGAGTCTGATAATGAAGGGACAAATCCAAGCAAGAATATAGAAGAAAAAACATTAATATTGTCACAAATTAGGTTCTCAGACACTCTGAGGTATCTGGCCACTGGGATACATTTTATTGTAACACTGCCTCAGGGAGGACAGATCAATCCAGAAGTCTGTGAGGCCATCATAGCAGAGTAACAGGAACAGACATTCAAGGCTGACCCAACCACTCCAAAAGACAGGATAACCAAAAAAACTGTAATCTAGGAGAGATGGAATGTCCCACATACCCTCGGTACCATCGAGGGCCAGCACAGGGACATATGTTGCACCAGATGTAGATGAAAATGTGTGTTTCAGTCTTCCAGACCTCAAAGGCACTAGCCTTAATTCTGAGTTTGGCATGAAAACACTTTATCAGCTCTTCATGTGCATATTTATTGGAAGGGGGTTACTGCCAGTGTCCACTCATTATTTGTTAAGCTATGTGATTTATGTCATCACAAAAATCCTCAAAGGTTTCAGCTGCCCTGAGTTATTCCATTCACAGCACCTTTCTGACATCAGGTTTGGGTTAACCTTGTGAGACCATTGTAAATGTAAAAAAGTGGTATCAAGTAGATTCTCACATGCTTTTACTACTTTACAAAGTACATAGAAGCTATCTAATCAAAGGACAAGAGTGTATTTTCTGTGGCCAGTGCTTTGTTGAAGCTATTTGTGGTTTAAGTCGTTTCAACCCTGTAGAGGTATATCAACAAGGCCAAGTAGGTTCTAAAATATTACATATATCATTTGTTTGACAGAAAACTTCAATAACAGCTTATATTTGCAACAGTCTATAGATTACCTTTGATTTTGATATTATAAACTAGTAGATCGTCTAATTTTCGGATGATTTTATTGAATAAATTTATGGATTAGCATTCGCCCATGAGGACGACGGTGCTTTATTTAGCTTAGAAACGTACAAATATATGACAAAAATTAATTAAAAAGTATGTAATTAACTTATGTGCTTGCTTCAAGTTGATGTTTTCAGTTGTTTAGACCAAATTCGATTAATGACATACAGCAATTACTGTATTTACATCCTAAGTTTACAGTAGACTTGTTTTGATTCACCAGCCCACTTGGGTTGGTTGACTGGTTTCTAAAGTTTCAGTATATTTCCTTACTGAAGTGGCATTGACGTAAGATCAAAACCGTAAACCTTTTAGAATCTTTTTTTAATGGACAAGAAGTCGTATCCCTGGCATTTCCTTGCAATATTTCATAAAATGGACGTCTCAAAGATCAAATATTTCAAACTCAAACTCGGCCATAGCACCCAAGTCATTAATATTTATGAGATGATAGGATGACACAGATTTGCAATGGGATATCCTTGCCATATTTCATAAAAGTTATGTTTATAAAATGGAAGCATAGACAAAGATCAAATACTTCAACCCCGAGAAGAGGCCGGGGTTCAGTTCCTGGTGTAAGCCCCCAGATATATTCTGGGAGGGCCCAGAATCTACCCAGGGGCCGTATTCACAAAAGGTCTTAGCCAAGTCTTAGGCTTAAGTTGGCTATATTTTTATACAAAAGTTAAGCCTAAGACTTATCTAAGACCTTTCATGAATACGGCCCCTGGGGTAGATTCCAAAGTATACCCCGGGGGTAGATTATGAACACTACCAGAATCTACCCTCCTCCCGGAATCTACCCCCCCCCCTCTGTGGTTAGACACTTCGACCAATTCGCCCATGTACCTATTCACACCCACCCTCAATTTTCTAAAAGATTTGTACTTTTTCATGGAAAACATGTTTACCATATCATAGATAATTATCAAATTGATGATACACATGGGTAATTTATTGTGTAATTGTTCTGGTTTTGGATAAATTCGGGGGGGGGGGGGGGGGGGGGGGGGGGCATGAATAGGTACACAGGCGTGAATTGGTCCACCACCACTAGAGTTTTAAAATATTAATAAAAGGAATTTTAATGCCATTTTAATTGTGAACTTAACCTTCACACAGTTTGCGCTGTATATGGTGACATAGTTTTATTTTGGGGGTCGACGGTCTGCAGAATCAGGTTCTGGCTATATCTCTGACTACTTGTATTATTAAAAATATTGTTGATCAATTTATCAGTGTACACAATTTTGTTTTACACATAATCAATTTTGTTGTGGTGAATATAATGTAATTTACAGATAACTATTATTTTGTGAGGGAAATGTTGGGAAAATGGTTGGGAAATTGGTAGTTGTATTTTCTTTGATTTTGTGAAAATGTTAAGGGAGAAAATGGAAAGTATCAGTAATGATACTAATTGAAACAACCAATCAAAAGCTAAACAGACTGCAAACAGCAGCTCACTCATTAGCATTAGAGAACTTAAGTCATATTCATGTCCACCCTTTTATTATCTGAATGGGTGTGATCTGAAATGAGTTCTAAAAGCTATTCACTCAATACACGAGTTACACACAGTTACATACAGGCTCCAGTTTGTATATAAACATCATACCTATTATTAATACAGTGATTACAGTCAGTAAAATAGCCTGAACCTTATTCTGCTGACCGTCGGTAAAATAGCCATGCTCTGTTTTACCGACAATTGTCGGTAAAATAGCCACAGTGTTACACAAAACATAATACTCAGAATTTTTATACACATTATTCTAAATTGAATTATAGGCCTTTTTAGGGTGTATGCTACACTTTGTGTGATATATTTGTGTAATACTCTATGTATAATAAACATTTATCTGTTTTATCACACTACTTATAGAGCTGAAATATTTCAAATGATCTGCATACAATTATCATCCATTTTTGAATTATAACAAGTGATAGTACTAGGGTAAAATGATATGCTTATTTTCACTTCTGAGCAAATCCTCACACTACTAACAGTTTAGTTAATTAATATTAAAAAGTATTTATGCCAGATTCACATCAATGATCTTTTTGTGAGAGCAATCAGCTATTCTAATTATTCCTTTAAATTCACTAATTAAGAGTTGTGGATGAAGTGCCTCATTATACTGACTACAAGTGTAGTTATTCTTTGTTTTTATACATTGGGATTAGTTGAAACAGGGCCTCAGTGTGTGTCAAAAGTCCTGTTATTCCTTCATAATTTGGGATTAACTGAAGCTGTGCCTCAGTGTACCTAAAATAGGTTCCATCAATTTAACAGCCTATCAGGGTTTCTGTTGAAAAATCAGAATTACCAATGCTAATACCCAATCACTTCACTATTAACTAATTTTCACGTAATAACTTGGCTCACCTATTACTAATTAATGCATATATTGAAATACAAATCACTTTCAATGACCAATTCTTTGCTTCAACAGTTATGCAAATCATGTAAATGTTGCAGGAATTCATTTCTCAGGGACCAATTTTAAAAAGCTTAATACTTAGTCACATAAATTATCAGTTACCTGTATTAACTAAGTAGATGGGGTAGATTCTGTGAGGCCTCCCAAAACCTACCCCTGAGGATAATCTGGATTGTGGGGTAGATTCTGGAGGTCCCCCAGAATCTACCTGGGTATAAAATGAGGGGGGGTATACTTTCAGAGTTTACCCCGGCATGGCCTCAAGTGGGAAAGCTGGTAGTTGCTTGCCGTTGATCACCAGTTTACGGTACAGAACCCTGACGAACTGTATGTACTGGTTTCCTCTGCCCTTCCAACTACCCGTCGTGATATGACCTGTACAGTGTTGAAAGCAACGTAAAACCCCAAATAAATAAATAAAAAATCAAACTCGAGAACTCACAGCCATAGCACCCAAGTCTTCGCGGATGCTTTGATTTTATATAATATTGCAAGGAAACCCCAGGGTAAATCTGTGTCCTCGTATCTTCTCATGAATATTAATGACTAAGGTGCTACAGCCATGAGTTCTTGAGTTTGAAGTATTTGATCTTCGTCTATGCTTCCACATTGGGTCGAATCATCTGGCAAAAGTAGGTCGAAACATCTGGGAAAAAGCAATATTTCTTTTTATAAAATATTATTAGGAAACCTTACAGAATTCTGTGACCGCATACTGTCTATGCTAACATGAATATAAATGAGTTTTAGTACAACTCTGTGAATTTGAAGCATCAACATTCATGTTGTATGTGTGTCTATAATATGTATGTTATAATTTGTAGTGAGTTGCTGTGGTTGTAAGTTCTATGTTTTCCTGTTTTAGTAGACCTAGTAGGGTAGTTTAATTTCAAGCTAATCCCTAGTTTTAAGAGGTCTTGCCAAAATTTGAAAACTAGATAAAAAAATTAATTAAAATGAACTCAATTTGTCACTGCTGTGTATGATGATTGATTATCTTATATAATAAAAATTAAATATTTTGGCATAGAAATTTTGATGTTTTTAAAATGGTGAAATGTATTGACAGATGTATGGTCATGAATAACCTCAGAAAGTTTTCTTGTACGTGCCTGTGTTTTATCAGAATAAGAGGAGGACCTTTTGACAATGATGATGGCTCGCACAAAGCAGACAGCCAGAGGGAGCACTAAAAGCAGTGAACCACCCCCCCCTCCGGACCCGCCACCTCAGCCGAAAGGAAAGTCAGGATATGCAGGTGAGCCGATAAACTGTTGTATCTCAGTCAGGATGCAAGCCCTGATCCCTTCAAGTGTTAAACAATAGAGAGGGGAAAGATGATAAAGTCAGCATGCAATATTGACACCATTTTACTGCAAAGACCAAAAAATAGTTGAACCGATACAGAGGTGGACCGTTGGATGGACAGGAGGGTCATAGCAGACTAATGGTAAAGCTCATATCCTGTCCTGACTGTCCAACCCTGTATGTTGATTACCTATTCATAAAGAATGTAAATATCACATACAATAAAGGTAAAGGAATTCTAACCTTTTCTCCATTATTTTTACATATAATAAGTCTTTTTTGTGACTGATAATATTGTTTTGTTTTCACCGACTCCACCTTCTGTAGGTAAGCCTGTTTGATTGTGTCAACACAATAACACAAGAACTATTTTTCCATAATCAGAATGGTTGTGCCTTAATAGGGAACTATTGCTTGTTTAAAAAAAATCCCCCAACTTTTTATTCAAATGAAATTTGCCTAATATAGATGAGTAATGTTTCAATCCACACAACACTTTTTGACATGTGAGAAAAAGGCCCCATAAAAATGTATTACTTGATACTGCTTTCCTCAGCTCATTCAGCTACCAGTCATCATATGACCTACACAAAGTGTTTAAAATTGAAACCAGTGTTGAACCCAGTTATAGGATTTAAAAAAAAGAACTATAAGGGGAAGATACTATTGTAGGTCCACAGACCAATATAGTGGATGACACAACTGTTGTGAGACCAACACAAGGTGAACTGGTTAAAGGAATGGGAAAACTCAAGAAAACCAAGCCTAACTATAACCCAGGTAAGAGTATTTCACAGGTAAGGTCACATTTGAATGGGAATGGGTGAGGTGCAGGAGAGAAAAATGTGGGAGGAAAGTGAGTGTAAAGAGTGGACGTTTGTATATTTTTAAGTTGTGTCAAAATTTGTTAGTTGCACATAGATCGTCATCATTTTTGATGTGCTAGAGACCATGAAGACATAGACTAGTAAAACAGTGGATAATTTTACAGTGATGTATACTACTGCAACGATAGTTCGGTGGTTCGGTATATTCGGTCATTTTCGGTGGAACAGAGATCCGCGAACCGCTTGGTGGCAAACGAAAGTTCGCGAATCTCATCCCGAGTCGCGGTAACGCATATATATTGCATTATCGCCCGCGTTTTCGCTGTAAATATTGGGAAAATTAGACGAATTTTGTTTAAAAATCAAATAAAAGGACACATATATTGTCTTTTTAACCCAATTCCTCCATGTTTCCTTGCTTCTAAATGCCTTAATTTGATTGGTCGAGCAGAAACAGCACTGTCCAATCACACTTCGTTTAACAAAAATTCGGTATTTATCAATAGAAAACACGTTTATAGTAAGTGATGTAAACTCACCAGTGGATGTAAATTTGCCACTTTTTTCATAGTTTTGTTAAATATATATAGAAATAAATATCTATTGCACAACAAGATTTTATTATCCAGTTTTTAATATTTTCACTTTTTAAGGTATATTTTTGCATAATGCACTCTTACAAGTGACTTCAAAGACAATTGTTAACAAGTAATAGCAAACATGAACACTGTTCATTTGCGCTTATGTTTGCAAATGACCACTGCACAGGCAAGTTAAATTATGTCAAATTGATTCGTGAATCGATTTGGTTTGCAATGATTGATTCGCGGATCGATTCGGTTCGTAATATTTTGATTCGTTGCACCCCTAGTGATGTACCCCTATAGTACCTGGAAGATAATGAAACAAGGACCTCACTGTAACACAAATTGTTATGTTTTGGGTTTGAGCCACAATATGTTTAGGACCTTTTAAAACCATCATAATGGATTCCAAAACACGAATAAATGCATCAGTTTGCTCACTATGGGAATTGTTTGGTGACAGATATTCATACAATGCTAGGTTTCAAAAACCGGGTTATATCAGGAGCGGACTAGAACAAAAAGTTGTATGAATGACTAATGAGATAATTTTACCCATATTAAAAATATTCTCTGTCTGTAAAGTTTTATGTATCAAATTAATAACAAGCCTATTTATTGTGACATAAAACTTACAGTATATTAATTGTTCTTACTTCTAATGCCACTTTCAAATCAAAACAATCAAGTGTTCAGTTAAAATAACAATACATTTATAACTTATTCTACAATGTCTGCATTGTTTAAAGCTTTAAGGCAAAAGTTTTTTCTGGTAACTATTGCAAAGATGACAGTGGTAAAGTTATGTTTCCAAATATTTTGTAACAAAGTTTTGTGTAATAAAACAGATCAGGTGGTGACTCTCATGTATGTTGTTCTTTGAATGTTTAAGTGAAAGTTGGCAGAGAACTCTTCAACAGCGTGCATTATACAAATGTGAACGACTGGTACTATGATTTTATGCCTCTATATCATGCCAAGGTAAGCATGTATGTAGTCACACTTTTCTTTACATTGACCTAGGTGTAACTAGAACCTCCAGTATCTACAATATTTGACTACAGTAATGGCATATTGTCACTAATTCCAACAAAAATCTGAATTTCCTCATGTTAGGACCTCAGAAAAATGGTTTCAATTTATACCAGAATTTGACTTACTGTTGTCATACAAACCACTGATGAAATACTATGATGCAAATCAGTGTTTAGCAAAATATTTTGGCATCAAAGGACGGTGTACGGAAAAGTTCCCACACAGAAAAGTTCCCACCCAGAAAACTTCCCACCCCCAATGTTGCAGGGGTAGAAGTATAATGTTAAACAAAAGTGCAGTTTAAGCCATGTAGATTAAAGAAAAGGGAGTAGCTAGGGCATTAGAACAATATGAGGACAAAATTGCAGTTAAAGTCATGCATATTAAAGAAAAGAGAGTAGCAAGGGCATTAGAATATGCAATAACTCTTTACCCTACTTTTTACACAGAACTACTATCAATTGCAGTTTAAGTCATATAAAGGATTACTGTTTGATCTTCATCAAGGGTTTCTGTGATTAACGTCAAAGGAAAATTTCTACAAATACATCAGAGACTCATTTGAAGAACATTATTACAGGGTTCAAAGCTGGTTACATAATACATCCTAGGCTAAAATTACAAGATCTTAGGTATATCAAAATTAATGAGAGATTAATTTTTTTTTTTTGAAAAAAAAAAGGTGGGTACTTTTCCACCCTTCTACTTTAGGTGTGGCAACCTTTTCGGGTGGGAACTTCTTGGGTGGGAGCCTTTCCGGAGTGACAACCTGGAGTGAAAACAATATACTATCCTCACTGCTCTGACAGTCATAATTATTTCTAAAAATCTTGTCTCCCACTCTTCTGCTGACAAAACAAACTTAATTAAGCATCCCATGAAACGGGAGATTATTTGTTGTTTGGGTCAAGTTTCTCAACTGCCATATTATCTATACCCTTGAATATCTCCCCTATTAGTGAGCACTTTCTAGCCATTTCTGGCACATATATACCTTAGGCATGGGGAAGTGTTTCCATGTGCTTATATTTGATCTTTATCAAGGTTGCATGATCAAAAAAATTTTTTTCAGATACACGCTTTAGTCATTACTGCTCAGCCAAAACTACTACATTACTGCACAAGGTTGTTATTTTATATACATGTTGTTACTAACAAAATCTCAAGCTGATTAGATTTTGGGAGAGATTAAACCAAAATTAAGCGATTTATGAATGTTTTATAACGGGTATTTATCAGA
The DNA here is from genome assembly GCA_964017235.1 of Sabellastarte sp. h YS-2021. NCBI lineage: Eukaryota > Metazoa > Annelida > Polychaeta > Sabellida > Sabellidae > Sabellastarte > Sabellastarte sp. h YS-2021. The sequence goes on from OZ024928.1 coordinate 64,683,470, forward strand.
AAGCTTAAATTTGTCAGAACCCCTATTATCTCCTTATGTGTTGCATTTACAGCCTTAAAATGTGTATAAGGAGGTAATAGGAAACCATATGCGGAGAGTCTAGAAAATGGCTCAGATGTACCCCCTGCCACAACCCCCTATGGGTCAAACTGGGGTCATAAAATCACAGATTTTGTGTTTTGCCTTATATCTCATTTATTATTGCTTTTAGAGCTTTTGAATGAATTGTTTACACTGTAGTATTTAATAGTAACTTTTCAAAGGTGTGTCTGTGATGATTATTTTTGTATAAGGATATATTCAACAACATACTTTCATATTTCCCCATTACTTTAAACTTTAACACGTTTAAATTTTTCAACTTATTGAGATGCAATGCTTTCATTTTGTAAACTTTTTTCTAATTTTTATTTAATTAACTTACATTTATACTTTTAAGTATTACTTACAGTTAAAGAATGTTACAGCAATATTTTACTGTTTGTTTGAAACCCCCACTAGCACCAATTTTATTACAAATTGAATGTGGAGTTTTAAAAATAATAAACAATCAATCATATTAAAGATTTAAAAGCCTTGGTAGAGTAAGAAATCTAAAATTCGCCAGGAATCTAAAATTCGCCACCTCTAAAACCTTAATTAATTTTATAAAGAAAATGATGTTTTTGTCTAAAAATTGGTATTTTTCAGTTCAAAAAGCCTTAATTTACTATACAGTCAACAAATCTTACCACAATTCATTTATTTTATTAGTATTTTCACATGTGGTGAATTTCAGATATGTGGCGAATTTTAAATTTCTTACTCTATGTTCTATGTTTCAGAATGCTCTGTATTCAAACTTGACTTCTGGTGACCTTGTGACGATTGACTTGTATGGAACAGACCAGGTCACAGACTTGTTTTTCAAGGTCGTACTGGACTTCAACCTCAAGTTCCCCAGCCTCACCAAACTCAATCTGTCTGGTAAGTTCAGTTGATGCTTTCTAGTGCTTGAGACCTGTATAGAATTATATTTTTCTTGTTACATTACAACTTAAAATATTTAAGTATACCTCTCTTACAATGTAACTCATTCATGTGGTTTAACTTGTACATGACCTGTACAATGTTGAATATGTATAATAACAGAAGTATTTATAAATGTAGTGCAAATTGATGAGGATCCTGTAATGTGGTAGAATCCAAAACCGAGCAAACGTTGTAAGCTAGTAAGTGCCCCCGAGGGAAGGATGATCCTGGCTATTTGTTCAGTGGTAATAATTCAGTAATAAAAGATGTACATTTTTTTCTATCCATGCATTTTAAATAGTTTTACTCAGGGAAGTTCTACAAAATGAAATATTTTTACCTCACAACCTGTAAAGATTGGCTGTTTGGACAAGTGTCTGAAAATTCTTGTCTGGGCTGTATCTCGGAAACCATGAGGTATAGGAACTTTATGCTTGGTAGGGACATTAGGTGGGGGGGTATATGTGTGCGATGTCATGATGTAACCTTTATTTCACATTTGACTTTGCCACATTGACCTTTAAAACTTCGTCGAGGCTATATATTAGAAACCATAGGGTATTGGAAATTGAAACTTGGTAAGGACATTGGTATATCTCAGAATTTGAGAAACCATGAGGTATAGGAAATTGATACTTGTTAGGAACATTTATTGGGGCTGTAGGTGTGCAATGTGATGGTGCAATCTTGATTTGACCTTTGACCTTGCAGTAGTGACCCTAACCTTCCGGTGCTATTTTTCCAGGCCGTGGGGTACTGGCACCTCTGATGCTATTTATATATTTATTCAGATATTCTTTGGTGTGTAAAGTGATGTGATCATATTTCTTCTTTTCAGGTTGTGTGCATTTGACAGATCAAGGGGTTAAATGGGTGTGTGAGGTATTCACAGAACTCCATGAAGTAAGTGAGATGTTCTTGAACTGATTTAGAGGATGGGTTTTCATTTCAAGGGCAGAACCTCTGAAAAATTGAGATATTTTAAGAAAAATAAATATTTAAAACATTGTCACAGTTTTATATTATTGGAAATTTTTGGATAATGTATAAAAGCTACCTAGGTAATCGTATATTTAAATATTTAACTTCAAAAAATGTATTTCTTATTTACTTGTTACATTCATGAGCAATTCTTTTGGGAAAAAGATAGTTGTCAGAATTTTGAATCATTCCACCACTATTTCTAAAGAATGATTTTTGTTACACCACAGCCCTCAAGGGCTGTCAGGATATGTTCACCTTTGGTGTCCGGATGGGTAGGTGGGTGGACGGCAGGAAAAAGTTTGTCCGGGCTGTATCTCAGAAACCGTAAGGTGTAGGAAGTTGATACTTGCTAGGGACATTGGTTAGGGGGTATAGATGTGCAGCGTCATGGTGTGACCTTTATTTGACCTATGACCTTGCTGTAGTGATCTTGACCTATAAAATCTTGTCCAGGGTATATCTCGGAAACCATAAGGTGTAGGAAGTTGATACTTGGTAGGCACATTGCTTGGGGGTTGTAGGTGTGCAACGTCATGGTGTGACCTTGATTTGACCTTTGACCTTGCCATTGTGACCTTGACCTATAAAATCTTGTCCAGGCTAAGAAGAAACTGAAAGAAAATGGAAAGGTTCACTTTTACTGAGCTTTATCAAGCCCAACTGTGTATGCTGTTGTTTCAAATGTATTTTTTTTTCACCCTTTTCCATTTCAGGTAGACATCTAAATTTAATAAATTTTAGCTAAAGTGGGAAATCCTCTGAAGATTGCTGAAGAGTTAGTATTTAAAACCCAAACAAATTTTGGATACCCTAGATAATAAAGAACTATTTCCTCTAGAAAAAAAAATTAAATTCTAACAGCAAACTTGAATTTTTACCCCACAGCTTTTAAGGGCTGTCAGGGTATTGTTTTCACCTATGGTGTTCTGATGGGCGGGTGGGTGGCAGGAAAAGTTTTTCTGGGCTGTATCTCAGCAACAGTAGGATCCAGGAAGTTGATACGTGGTAGGGACATTGGTTGGGGGTTGTAGGTGTAAAACGTCAAGGTGTGATGTTTGACCTTGCGGTAGTGACCTTGAGTTAAAAAAATCTTGTCCAGGGTATATCTCAGAAACCGTAAGGTGTAGGAAGTTGATACTTGGTAGGGACATTGGTTGAATCTATTTTCCTTTTAATAAATTTTAAGCGTCATAATTTTTAGTTTACTGATTAATGCTGTCATCTTGCTGTTGAATTGTCTTGTTTTAATACTTCATCTTTACATACATTTATTTCTCCTAGACATTATTTTCTCTGCTTAAACAATATTTGGACCTTTATATAACTGAGACTGCTCTGAAAGTATCCCTATCTTTGTACTGTTTAACGCTTGTATATCTCATGGTGTTGAAAACTATTTCCCCAGGCTGTGGGGTATGGGTATCTCTGACGCTATTTTTTGGCTGTTGTACATTTCTACCATAGATAGAAAGTGCTTGGAAAGTGAAAACTATGTACTATAAATCACACTTATGACAACTTTGTCATCAATGGATATTTTATTCACTGTAACATTCAGTTGTTGTTTGCATTTTTGGCTTTAAAATTTTGTTTATCTCTCATCTTTGTTGGACGCATAATCCTCTATCTGAAATATTAAAGTTTTACTGATCAGATCACCCTTTTGACAGCTAGTCGGCTACATATTTTCAGACAAAATTATATGGACATGATGAAATTTATAATCTTGAATGATACTGATGGCTTTGTATTTATGTTACTGAATCAGTGTTCTGGTTATTTTAGTTTGAACATAACTTACTGCATTTATTTCATAACAAGACCCTTATCCCATGGAGATTGGGGATCCTAATGATACAAACTCCACTGCTTGTAATTTTTCTTTGTTGTGTACATTCACTTTAGAGTATATATACTTTTTCAGTTGTTGCTGCAAGGTTGTGTGAATGTGACAGAAAAGGGTCTATATGAAATACTGACGAGATTTAAAACCTCTGTCGTGGGGATGGACATAGACATCAAAGGAAGTGGGGTGGCAGTGATACCACTAAAACAGAATGGTGAGCTTATGGCTGTAAATACAGAAGAATACATACTGTAAAAATGGTTATGAGTTTGTTATCATGTCAGTCCCCAAAATACAGTAAAAACTAGTTAAATCTGAATGGACCATAAAAATGGTGCCACTTCACCAGAAATTTCAGGTAACGGAAGTTTTTTGACTGTGAGTAAGGCTGAAACAGGTAATTGTAATTCTAATTCTAATTGGACTTTTATAGCGCTTAATCTCCCCAAACAAGAGGACTCTAAGGCGCAACAAAACAAAAAGCAGTCAACAAAATTCTGTGTCCAGGGACATAACAGGGGTCGAACACCACGGAGAACGCCAGGGGGATGATTCAGGCTAGGGTGGATATGCTTTGGTGTACAGGTAGGTTTTAAGCTGTTTTCTGAAGGAGGCCAGGGATGGAGAGGCATGAATCACATCAGGGAGAGTATTCCACACAGTAGGAGCATCAAACGCAAAACTATTACCAAACTGTTTGACAAATTTATGAACAGAGGGGCAGAACTTTGGAATAACTAGGAAATTACCACCACTTTGACTGCGCCTGGTACTATAAGAACTGCTGTAGGAAGAAAGATGTGGTGAAAAATACCTGGGAAAACCTGTGTGAAGATACTTATAAACAAGTGTGACTGTCTTGAACACAATGCGCTGTTCAACAGGAAGCCAATGCAGTTTCTTTAGCACAGGAGTTATGCTGGTGTATCGACTGGTGTTTGATACAATTCTAGCTGCACTATTTTGGATGCACTGTAATTTGCGTAGATTGAACTTGGACAGGCTCCTGAAAAGTGAGTTGCAGTAATCCAACTGACTACTAACAAGAGCGTTGGCTACAAGCACAGAAACATCATGAGTAAGAAACCGCCTGACATGTCTGAAGTCACAGAGTTTAACAAAACAACTTTTGCAGACATTCTGAACATGCTTGGACAAAGAGAAATCTGAATCAAACCACACACCCAGATTTTTTACTGAATCTGCAGGGCAGAGTGAGTTGCCCAGGATATCAATTGGAAAACATGCTTTCAACTTATCCCTTTGTCTCTTCGAACCAAAGATGATAAACTCAGTCTTATCAGGATTCAGTTTGAGCTTACTAGTTGTCATCCACTCTTTAACATCATTTAGGCACTTATTTAGCTTTTCAAAGGCAGCAGATGCATTCTTCTGGGATAAATGTATATAAAGTTGGCTATCATCTGCATAGAAATGAAACTTTATTCCATTATGTTTACTGATAATGGAACTGAGGGGGGTAGTGTACAATGAGAACAACAAAGGACCCAGGACAGAACCTTGGGGAACACCAAATAGGAGTTTACAAACATCTGACAAAGTAGAACCAATTTTTACTGATTGGTAACGGTCCATTAGGTAGGATGTGAACCATTTCAGAACGGAGCCACTGACCCCAAACCAGTTTTGGAGGCAACCCAGAAGAGTAGAGTGGTCAATGGTGTCGAAGGCAGCAGACAAGTCAAGCAATACCAAGGCAGTGGATTCACCTCTTGACAATGATAAGTGAACCTCATTTTTTATGTAGAGAAGAGCAGTCTCAGTTGAATGGCCCGCCTTATATGCCGACTGGTACGGGTTGTCTAAGTTCTTGGCATTAATATGTTCTAACAGCTGCTTAGCAACCACACGTTCTACCAATTTAGATATAAAACTGAGACCTTATACAGGGCGATAATTCTTAAGGTCATTTGAGAGAAGATTTGGCTTTTTAATAAGTGGAGTGACCACAGCAGATTTGAAGGCATCAGGAACGCATCCCTCCATGAGTGAGCAGTTGACCAGCTTTGTAAGGGATGGTAGCAATATATCAATGCATTCCTTAATCAGGAATGTCGGCAGAGGGTCCAACAGGCATGATTTTGTTGGTGATGCTTTAATTATTTTATCAACAGCATCTTCAGAAACTTGCCTAAAGACAGTAATTTGGGGAGGATCTGAAGGAGGGTTAACATCATATTCAGTGCCAGAAGAAGCAAAATTATCTCTAATCTTCTTAATTTTGTTGGTGAAGAAGGAGGCAAACTGGTCAGCCAATGACTTTTCGGACTCATGAGATGGAAGTGTGGCATCAGAAACCCTGTTCAGGGTCTTATGGAGCTCACGCCAAAGTTTTCGAGAGTCATGACTATTGTCTGAGATCAGTTTGCTATAGTAGTCTGATTTATCTTTATTTACAAGTGCATTGCACCGAGCAATCTGGCGACGAAGCCTACTCCTGTTAAGTGTACTTTTAGCCCTGCGCCAGGTTCTCTCAAATTGGCGCCTAAGGGACTTTGCACGTCGATAATCATCAGACATCCAATCGGCGGACTCCTTTTTCGTCAATTTAGATATAAGAGGTGCATGCCTATCCAGAACATCACTCAAATCATGTACATATTGATCATACAGATCGACAACAGCATCAGCTGGAGACTTGACGAAGGACGTATTTTTGAGATCTGAGCGGAAGTCAGACATATTGATACGGTGGAACCTTCTATATTGAACTACATTTGGAGTATGAGACACTTGACAAGGGAAGGCAACTGAACATGTGACTAATGCGTGATCGGAAACAAAGTCACAAATTTTAACATCAGCAATGGTGTCCTGATCAAAGGGGGATAAAATCAGGTCCAATATGTGACCATGTAGATGAGTAGGTTTATTGACTAACTGTTTGAGGTCACATGAATCAAGAAAGGTAGTGAATTTCTGACCGTCACCAACTGGAACATCAACATGAATGTTGAAGTCGCCACAAATGTAATATGAAGAATTAATGGATGAAAGGTAACCAACAAATGACATGAATTCTTCCAGAAAATTACAGGTACATGATCCTGGAGGGCGATAGATGCAGGCAAGCAACACTGAATGGCCACGAAGCCCGATTGACACCACTATGTTTTCAAATGACTGATAACAAGGAGTTTCAATTATATGGGGTCTGTAGGAGGATCTGATGAAAAAACCCACACCACCACCAATACCTGAGGGACGAGGCTTGTGAGGAAAGTTAAAATCGGGAGGAGTTATAGACCGTAAGAAGCTGTCAGAGTCAAATGGACGTATGTGTGTTTCCGTGAGGCATAGAAGATCAAGGTCGTATGAAGCCACCATGTCGGCAAGGAGAGGACCCTTGTTCCTTACGGATCTGGCATTCAAAACACCAAGTGTAAACGGACCAGGGTTGAGGGATACATCTCCACCCAGTAACAGTAACAACATGAGCCCTCTTCCATTAACCATGGTCGGAAATTTTCGGCAGGAACACAAATATGATAAATTTTTCGCAAATCGTGTCAAAGGAGGACATGATGTGTAAGATGCTCTGGTGCTGAACCAATCATGCCTGTGGGCCAGTGCCACTGCAAACAGTGCCATGAAGAGGAGTAACCGAGGACTGAACATGACTGGTGGGGTTGTACATCAGTAAGAGCCCCTAGTCTAAGCTCAACAGTGGGGAGCCTCAATAATATAACCCTACACCTAAAAGTCACAACTCTTCGTCCTGTGGGTGACTCACAGGCACCCTAACACCCCACACTACAGCCTCACCTTAAGCTAAATGACAACACCACCAGACACCAACAGGAAAATGTCTATATACTGATTGGAAATAAACTTAAAGTAAACTTACAAGACACAAATTAGATTATAAATAATACCCAGTACTTGAAATAGGGGAATTATAGATCAAATTACTACGGTAATTCCCGGCAAATGGGCGATAATACCCGCTTTTTTATAGAAGTTGATACAGCAGTGAATTGGGGGAATATATACATAAAACAGGCAGAGAATAAGAAAGTAAGATGAAATTAATATATAAGATAGTGAATCCGTCTAAAAATGTGCTACATATACATAAAAACGACCATTATTGTAAAGAGAATTCCAAAAAGCGTCTCCGCAGTGCGTAGTGTAGTGAATGAATATTAGGTTATCAGAGCACCAGCTGGTGGCAATATAGTTGTACAGGGTAACTGTTTTCTTATGTATATCACTTCTTGTGGGATTTTATTGTGATGTAGAATTCTCAATATTGTGAGTTGAACCCTAAAGAGGTAATTTTAAGCACTTTATTTGTATTTATCATGTTAAAGATATAAAATATGACATTTATCTGGAAATTACCAAGCAATTTGCATGAATGTCTTTTACCTTTCTGGCCCCTCAAGATCCGTTATATTGTTTTGAATGTTTACATTCACAGTAAATATACATCTGATGTTTTCAATATTTTTATCTTCCTAAGAAAATATACATTAATTGAAAGCAGTTAACTGGTCACGGTCATATTGGGACAGGTCCTCAGCACTGTCACTTGTGGGAGCTGAACAAACGAAGAGGTGACAGCCTGTGATTAGATGCCAAACCTGCTAATGCAAGTACTACTTCGTGTCCAGATGAAGCTAATCATTTCAGCCTTATGTGTACTTGAAAACCAGCCATCTATGTTGAAAAGCCAAGAGCAAACTAGCAAACTTTGTTCTTAAAACTGTAAAAATAGTCTGTATTCCTGTTACTGAAATAAAGATGGCATTTTAGAACAATACAAAATTCCGAAGTATTGTTTGGAACTGTAAATGAGCCTATAAAAAGTGTAAAACTGTTTTCCAGTTGGCTCTCTTCATCAGTGTTATTTTTACTGTTTTCAGCTGATGCCAGACCACACTTAAAACTGGCAGGCTGTCCTCTGATAAGTCCTACCTTGGAAAAACATGTGCAGTACAGTAAGTTCAACCAAAAAATACTGTCATAATTGATGTAATAGTTACTGTAAAAGATGGCAAGTGGGATACTTTTTTTTTTTTTTTTTTTTTTTTTTTTTATTAGTGGGATATTAGTGGGATACTTACTGTCCATTCAGTTCATGCAAATGTAAACAAGATCCAGTTCCAGGTGTAAGCATCTGGTATCTGAAAAGGGACACATTTAACACAAATGCATTAAATATTGACCAGAAACACTTAATGCTCTATATTATGTTGGTGTATAGTGAATATGTATCCAAATTGTTTACTGCTACTCACAAATAAACTACAGTTTTTTATTTTATTGTGTCTCATGTACACCATGAAACATTTTATGGCTAGACTGATACTCATCTATACAAATCTGAATTTGGTCAAATTTGGTTTTCTGGACTCTTTTTTTTTTCAAAATTTCTTTTCAGTTATCATACTAGCAAAAGTAATACGGTAGATGCTCTGTATTCTCTCTCGTTATAATTTATGATACTGCAGTAATCTCGTCACTTTTGCATTGTATTTTTACCCAAAAAATAACTGAACTAGAAAGCATACACCTCCATCAGGGAATGTTTTTGAAAATACAGGATTTTTTGTGACCAGAATGTGAGCTGGATCTTTACCAAATTCGAATCACTTCTTCCTTAAGTCATGCCATACCCGCATTAAAAAATTCATCAAGATTTGCTCTTTACTTTTGGTGTTCTAAAAAAAAAACCAACTTATGATGCATGTGTTTAAATTTTATTCGGCAGGCAATAGGTACCTTGAATTAAATGAACATGGCCAACTAGAGGTATGGAAGATGCTGATAATTAACAGTCAGATTAAGAACTACAGCATTGGACATTACTTGGTGGAGGGTAGTGTACAAGGGATAGAAGCAACTCGCAAAGCGTGGAATGATGTCAAGTGTGACCATGTGGCTAAAATCTCACCTGAAACAAGGCTCAATATCATTGAACTGGACTCTTACAATGTGAGTTTTTCAAGAAAGGTAGACCCAAAATTTAGGGGCTCATTCACATGTGTCTATTCCATTGCACTTTTTGTCTTTTACCCGATTTGGACCATAAATTTATTCTAAATCCATTTTGACACATTCTTTAGTGTAATTCCATTTCTTAATATTAGAACCCATTTTATGAAAGATATTGTGAGAATAGAAGGTTACACGACTGTTGATCTATGATGAGTGAAAAGTATAGGAGTAGTGCAGTATTAATAGATGCTATGTAGGTACATAAGTTAAATAGGGTGGACCCTGTATGATGGTAGATGTGATGCTACAACATTAAACCCAAACTAATTCAGTTGGCTGTATATGTTGAGAGATATACTGATTTCTTTCCTTGTTCTGATTTTTCTTGTATGAGTGTCTATAGATGTTAGACACAAATGCTCTATTTTCTCCTGTTTTTCTCATGTAGGGTGTTTGTAGGTGTTCAGTTTTTAATGAGAGAGTTTAGGTTATAATGTAAAGTCCCTCATTATAACCGTCACTCAAGTGCTGGGTGTAAACTGGCTGTTTTATATGGAAAATTAATTCTTAAACAACAAATACTTAGAGTTTCCTGTAGCTTTACATCCATACTTGCTAGTAAGCCATTTTATTGCGTTAATACATCCTATCCAATGGACAATAGCTTATCCGGTCGGCGCGGACCGGCCCGCCAAACGTCAGAAAAAGACGTCCTGTGTCTCCACCGGCCAGGCCAGCCCAGTACTGTGCACTCGCCAGATGGCGTGTCGTACTTCCTTCCTGTCTAGACAGAGTGACGTCATAGCATCTTTTTTGTTTGGCACATGTACTTGTGACACGGATTTTCTGAGTAGAATATTTTTTCAAGTTTTATGTGAGAACTATTACGTTAATTGCTTTTATTTTTGTACTAACGATTTCTAGAAGACTTATAGCTCACTATGTCTTCTCCCAGTCAGCGATGGGGTAGTTGTGGCCACATGATGGCTGGTTATGACACTCATACCTTTTGTGCACGCTGTCGTGACAAGAAGAAGGGCAAGGACCCTTGTGTAGAGAAGGAAGGGGCGGATTGCCTTCATTGTAATGCCCTTACACCAGAACAGTTAGTTCATTTATCTACCCCGTCTTATCAAATCAAGAAGGAGAAGAGGGAATCCAAGTCTTCTACCCCAGCTAAGAAATCGTCTACAGACTCCACTCTCAGTCCCACCCTTGTGGACCCGTCCTTAGTGACGGTAATGGGGGTTGTGGATGGCCAGAGCACCTCTAGGTCGCCTGGTTTGAGTGATCAGCCGGTGGAAAAGAAAAAGAAGAAGGAGGACAAGAAGGCTTCCAGTGAAAAGTCGGTTAAAGCTGACAAGTCGGTCAAATCTTCATCTCACCGAACCTCTTCTACCTCTAGTACCGACCAGAAGTTAGAAGTGATGGAGCAGAAGTGGTCGGACCGGTTTAACCGGTTGGAGGCTCTCCTCCTCTCCAAATCTTTAGACCGACCTCAAGAACCTGTGTTTACGACGGTCAAGGTGGCACCTACTCATGCCCCCCCCTGCTAGTGTCAGCACTGAACCTTTTCTAAAACCAACCGACCAGCTTGTTCACCGACCTCCCACCTCTACTCTACCGGCTACCGACCCTGCTAGCTCAGCTACTGCTTCACAGGCCGGATCAGATGTATCCCCGCCTTTTCAACCACCAGGAATTTCTAGTGTGTCCGACCGACCTACTGTTAAGAAGCATGTGCCCGGTACTTTGGATGTTACCAGGAAGGACACTTCTTCAAGTGACTCGGATGTGGATAGCATCACCTCCGACCGTCCTCCAGTAGATCTTTTCCCAGAAGAGGGCGAGCTCTCTGATGAACAAGATGTTTCCCTCACCGACCCGGATCAATCCCTCTCAGAGGAACAGTCCTACAGGGAGACCATGAGGGGCATCCGGTCCTATATGGGATGGAACCACATCCCTGACATGGACTCTGGCACTAAGTCATCAGACGACAACCCTTTTGCTGGGCCAAAAATGCAGACACCAGGGAAAGTTTCCGTCGCCTTACCCACCGACGAGTGGTTGTGTAGCAAACTGAGCAAGCTTAATCTCACCTTAACACAAGGTTATCCCTCACGTACCACTGAGGCAGGCACTCTACAAAGGGACCAGTTTGTCCGGACGGCCAAGTCGCAGTCAAAATGGTACAGCTTACATTCCGAAGTTAAAACAGACAGTTCTGACTCTCTCAAGTCCTGGAATACGGGTTCCTCCAGGCTGAACAGTACCTACCTGAGAATAGCCCGACAAGCCAGCATCGCCTCTAACCCACCCTAGGCCCATATCTCAAGAGAACCTCAGGAAATGGGAAAGGTCGGCCAGAGAGTCCTCTGTAATATGTAATCAGGCTGCCGGATTTAATCGCTGCCTTCTCAAGGTCCAGCAAAGCATGCAATCCCATCTCAAGACCATCCGGACAGAGTCAAAGGGCAAGTCGGCCAGTAAAGTTTCAACAGCCACTGACGAGCTGCAGTTTCTGCTAGATTTCAATGCTAGTGTGTGCCATGCTATGGCTCGGGCAATGGAACACTTGACCGACTTTGTTTTTGTCAATGTAGCAAACACGACTTTAATGAGAAGAGACACCTACCTGTCATACCTGAAAGCCGGAGTTAAAGCTGACACTTTAAATGCACTCAGGGCAGCCCCTCTGGATCTGGACACCCTCTTCCCTGATAAGATTGTCAAACAGGCGGAAGAGGACATAGCAGCCCTAGACAGAAATCGTTCCGGCTCAGTTTACAAGAAAGGGCGATACCACCCTTATGAGAAACATGACAAGAAGCCGGATAGTTCAAGACAGGATAGGCCGGCTTGGAAGAATATCTCTTCTCATGGCCAACACCGTAGAGGGAAAGGCAAGTACCAGTACTCCACCCGACCAGCCAAGGGCCAGCAGTCTTATAAATGACAGTCATTGTATAACACTTGTACAGGCAAGGCTGCTGGCCGGAAGCTCCTCACAGACAATAGACAATTCTTTAAGTGTAAAACCTCTTGTTGTTGCAAATGTTCATACTGCGCCCGGGCTTTCACAAAGGAAAGAAATAAGTCCCGGGGCAGCAGTCTGTTATCAGAAAGAATGTACATTAAAATCTGTGAAAAGTGCTTCTTGTGTCATTCCATTGTCTTATGTTCAACCTGTAACAAGTGTCAAAAATGTTGCCTCAAATCTGCCTGTAGGGGCCAGACTTCAAAACTTTTGGCAAACTTGGCTGGATCTAGGGGCCGGTCCGAAAATAGTTCAAATCCTGAGAGAAGGTTACACCCTTCCCTTTCGGATCCGGCCAAATCTTACAAGGTCTCCCACTGTCGTAAGCCGTTATGTCAATCCCCACAGGAACAGCTACCTGTTGGAGGCATTACATCAGCTTATGGACAAAAATGCAGTAGAATTGGTCCACAATCAAACATCTCTGGGGTTTTTCAATCGACTCTTTCTAGTTCCAAAACCCAACAACAAATGGAGGCCAATACTGGATCTGAGCAAACTAAACCTTTTCCTCAAGGTGGAGAAATTCAAAATGGAGACACCGGAAACCATCAGAACATCTCTCCAACAAGGGGAGTGGGTCACCTCAGTAGACTTCAAGGATGCCTACTTCCACATTCCAATACAGGAACAATCCAGGAAATACCTAAGATTTCATGTCCAAGGCCGGACTTACCAATTCAAGGCGTTGCCCTTTGGTCTGTCCACAGCGCCCATGGAGTTCACTGTTTTGGCAAAGGAGGTGAAACTGATGGCCATAAACAAGGGTATAAGAATCCACCAGTACCTAGACGACTGGTTGGTGAGAGCCAGATCCCAAGAAACTTGTCTCCATCACACCCAAATCCTGGTCAAGATGTGCCAGGACCTCGGTTGGTTGGTGAATTTAGAAAAATCAGAGCTGGAACCCAAGCAGGTCTTCGACTTTGTAGGTTACCAGTTCGATCTCAGGTCCGGCCGGGTCAGACCGACCCCGGACCGGTGGCAAAGCCTTCAGGACAAGATACAAGTACTTCTGTTATTACCGGCCTGTCCGGTCCGACAGTTCATGTCCCTGATAGGCCTCCTAACAGCCACAGAGAAACAAGTTCACCTCGGCCGACTGCACATGAGACCCCTACAGTGGCATCTCAAAAACAATTGGAGGGTACCAGAATCTCTAGAGAAGATTATCCCCCTCCCGAGAACCCTGCACCCTCACTTACAATGGTGTCTAGACGAAGACAATGTGCTTCAAGGTCAACCATTACACCCAGTAAGACATGCTCTGCAGATATTTACAGACGCATCAAAAGAAGGGTGGGGCGCTCACTTAAACGAGTTCACTGCAAGAGGGTCCTGGTCAGTGCCGGAAAGCAAGCTGCACATAAACTATCTGGAACTCAAAGCAGTGTTACTAGCCATCAAAGAGTTCCAAGACCTCTGTGTAGACAAAATAGTTCTAGTGGCAACCGACAATACTACAGTGGTAGCTTACATAAACAAGGAAGGAGGCATGAGGTCGGGCCCACTGTGTGCCCTACTGTGGAGAATCTTGACCTGGTGTTCCCAGCGACAAGTGACTCTAAAAGCTCGGCACATCCCAGGCCATCTAAATGTGATAGCAGACAAACTATCCAGGCTGGGTCAGACCATCCAAACAGAGTGGTCCCTCCTTCCGGAGGTTTTTCAACAAATATGCAACCGGTGGCACTGGCCTCAAATAGATCTATTTGCCACGAGATTCAACCACAGGTTGCCTCAGTTTGTCTCTCCAGTACCGGACTCCCTGGCTGTAGCAGTGGATGCACTTACCCTGCCATGGGACGATCTGGATGCATACGCCTTCCCACCGACCGCCATATTGGGCAAAGTGGTGGAGAAGCTATTGGACTCCCCGTGCAAGAGACTCATTCTGATTGCCCCGGGGTGGCCCAACATGCCTTGGTTCTGGGACCTAGTGACCATGTCCAGCCAGGTCCCTCTCAGCCTTCCCAACCTGCCCAGTCTACTAACACAGCCCTTCAATCAGATCCCTCACAGAAATCTGACCAATCTAAATCTCCATGCCTGGCTCCTAGAGCCACAACTATCAAAGAACAGGGCTTCTCTGAGTCAGTGGCAGCAAGAATTGAGGCTCCTCAAAGAAGATCTACCAGATCAGTCTATGAGGCGAAGTGGACCATTTTTACAAAGTGGTGCGTCACTAATCAGGTGGACTTCAGGGCACCACCTGTAAAGTCGGTAGCTGACTTCCTAATGTACCTCTTTGAGGACAAGAAGTTACAGCCCAGCACCATTGATGGATACAGATCTGCCATTGCTGATAAACTGGGTTCTACAACAGTCAATATCAGCAAAGATGATAATCTCACTCGTCTCTTGGAAAGTTTCCACAGAGATAGACCCAAAGGGCGGAGGGGTATTCCCTCCTGGAACCTTTCCCTGGTGCTACACCAGCTGACAAAGGCTCCTTTTGAACCTCTTAGGGAGGCATCTCTGAAGCACCTCACCTTCAAAACTGTCTTCCTTTTAGCCCTAGGCTCTGGCAAAAGAAGGAGTGAGATCCAAGCTTGGCAGCACAAGAGCATCAGACACCAATCCGATTGGTCTAAGGTGTCCCTGTTTCCATCTCCCAGCTTTCTTTCCAAGAATCAGCTGGCCAAGGAGGGTCCAGAGAGTGTAGCCCCAGTGGTCATACCAGCCCTGGCTCCTACTCTAGATAAATCCCTCAAGTCTGACAGATCCTTGTGTCCAGTCAGAGCTTTGCGCTACTATTTGGACAGGACGTCAGACCTCAGACAGAGCAAGGAGTTAGTCTTTGCCTCCTTCAAGAAAGGTTTTGACAAAGACATCTCCCCTCCCACTATCTCCTCATGGATCAAACAAACTGTGATCCTATGCTATGAGCTCTCTGATCAGCAGGCCCACACCCTACATCAAGTTAAAGCTCATGATGTCAGGGCCTTTGCGGCTTCTAAGGCCTTCCAGTCTGGAGTCTCCTTAGAGCAGATCTTAGCAGCCTGCCACTGGAAATCTCATAATACCTTCACCCAATTTTATCTGAAGGATGTGGCTTGGGCTGACTCAGAGCTCTACCATCTCGGACCAGTTGTGGCTGCTCAGCAGATCCACCAACAGACTGGCACCTAGAGGAGAAATGTACATATGTAAATACTTGTACATATTTGTATATATTGCACATATAATTAAGGAATAAAAAAAAAAAAAAAAAAAAATCTCTCTCACGTACTTCCTCTGGGAGGCTTAATTTATGGGACTGAACTCATCCCTCTCTTCCCCTACCTCCGAGCAGGTCTGTTAAAAAAGGGGGGGGGGGGGGGGCAAGGTCGACTCTGACGGTTCCATTCCGGATAACCGGATGATGATATTCGACCATAGCCCTAAGGGTTTAGACTTGAAGGTCTACCCGGGCTTTAGAAGGCATTGTCACTATTCCAAAATGAGTTCAAGTTCTTTAGTCCCTAGTAACTTACCCGCCTACCAAGCGGTAGTTATTCAGCTATTGTCCATTGGATAGGATGTATTAACGCAATAAAATTGCAAATTTAATAAGTAAATTAAATTTTTATTGCGTTAATACATCCTATCCAATGGACAATATGCTAAACCGGTCGGCGCAGACCGGCCCGCCAAACGTCAGAAAAAGACGTCCTGTGTTTCCACCGGCTGGCCGGTCCGTAGTACTGTGCACTCCCCAGATGGCGCCTCGTACTTCCTTCCTGTCTAGACAACCTGACGTCATAGCATCTTTTTCGTTTGGCGCGTGTACTGTGCAAACGTGTTTTCAACAATCTCCAAATATTTTAAAGAAAAGTGTGCATTATGACTGTGCATTTTTAACCTTATATGTGGGGTTTTTCTGTGTAGAAGTGTTATCTTCTGATCAAGCACGGATATACATTTAGAAATCTGCTGGAAACGCTCCCTAGTTGACTCAATTTAGTGTTGATGATAGGGCAGTAATCGACAAGAAATATGAAGGCAGCCATTTTGCTAGTTTCCTCCCATTCAACCATTGTGTTGTTAGGGGCAGATCGTTATTATTGAGGAATTATGGATATTTCCTTACAGGTATTTTTTATCCGTGTCTTTTGTTTGAATGTGCCGTCTATAACCTTCCAGCTACAGTCACCATAGAAACGTCTTTTCTAGTACCAAGAATCACGGAAACCTCAATCTACGTAGTTTTGAGCACTGTAAATGAAGGGAATCCCCATGAAGGTGCATTCTTCATCAGTGCGCACTGGTAAAGACGAGTATTGTTTTTTCATCAGAAGCATAAGATGAATTCTTCAGATTTCTTCAGAGCTACATAGAAGGAACTTAATTCACTCTCAGTCCCACCCTTGTGGACCCGGCACTTGTGTCGGTAGTAAGGGCAGTGGATGGCCAGGAAACTGGTTTGAGTGTACAGCCGGCTGAGAAGAAGAATCGGCTTCAGACCGGCCAGGACTTCATCTACAGAGCGCACTGGTCCAGGCTTCTCTGCTTTTAAAGCATCAGCCAACCGGCCAGCACAAAGAACGCGACCTCTGACGTCATATCCAGTCAGCCAATCGTGTGTCCTTCCGACCAATCACGAAGCTGGTCACGTGTTCTCACCGACCAGGAAGGTCGGAAGTGCGTTCTTCAGAACTCACGTCTACTGTGATTTCAGTCCCTGCTTTGCAGACCCGGCCTTGTTGTCGGTAGTGGGGTTTTGTGGACTGTAAAGTTGCCTGTAAAGCATCACACAAAGAACGCGAATCATGACGTCATCTCCAGTTAGCCAATCGCGTGTCCTTCTGACCAAATCACGAAGCTGGTCACGTGATGTACCGACTAGGTCACGAAGTTTATCACGTGATCCACCGAACAAGAAGGTCGGAAGTGCATTCTTTGCACTCACGTCTACTGTAACTCCAGTTTTTTAGTTCCTGAAATTCGCCTCCAGCGCACTGGTACAGACTTCTCTGCTACAAGCATCAGTCGACCAGTCAGCTCACGTTTACTGTGATATAAAGCAAGAACGCGTCCAGTGAGGGCTTTTCCCCGAAGTTGGTCACGTGATTCACCGTCCAGGTCACGAAGCTGATCGTCATCTCCAATCAGCCAATCACGTTGTCCCTCCGACCAGCAAACTGGTCATGTGACATACCGACCCACAATTGTTTCTAAATATAGATCATAAGGGCTTTCCCAGCAACTGTCAAATCTACAAATAAGACGTGCGTTCAAAAGAAATACTTTATTAATGGCAGAAACCTACAGCCAGCTGATTTCAACACAAGATAGTTGTAAGTGCATATACTTCAACAACTGGTTACAGAATGTACCGACCGACTACCGACTAAACAGCCTTGTACAGTTACTTCAACAACTAGTTACAGTGCACCGACCAGCTACACAGCCTTATACAGCAGCTTTAACAACTGGTTACAGTGCACCGGCAGGGTACCGGCTACACAGCCCTGTACACTTGCTTCCATAACTGGTTTCAGAGTGTACTGACAGGTACCGACTACACAGCCCTGTACACTTGCTTCAATAACTGGTTACAGAGTGTACCGGCTGGTACTGGCTACACAGCCTTGTACACTTGCTTCAACTACTGGTTACAGAGTGCACCGGCCGGTACTGGCTACACAGTCTTGTACACTTGCTTCAACTACTGGTTACAGAGTGTACCGGCTGGTACTGGCTACACAGCCTTGTACACTTGCTTCAACCTACCGGTTACAAGTCTACAAACAGGGTGCTGGCTACACAGTCCTTACTGTAAAAGGCTTCACCCCACCTGGTTACACAAAAAAAAAAAAAAAGTCTGGCTAAATATAGACCAGTAGCTGTCTAAATTCATTGGTGACCCCAGCCTGCCAGTTTTTTGTGCCAGTTACAGAGACTTAACTGTTTACAGTGAATTACCGGTTATGGAGTCTTGGTACCGGACAGAATTGCCTTGGTAGATTTGGTCACAGAAAATTCTTAATGCTGCACCTTGCAGGATGCTGGCCTGGGGCAAGAGTCTTTTAAATGTGAAAAGTTGTGTCAGCCCCACCGGACCGGACCACAGCAAGAACAGAGAGACTGTTTTCTCAGATCATTGTCACCAGACCGGACCAGTGTCCGGAGGCTGGAGGGACAGAAATGTCCCAAATGTGGCACACATCTGCCTGTAGGGTCCAGACTAACCCCGTTTCGGGACTTAGGAAGCCTTGGGGGGGCTGGACCCTAGGTAGTACAAATGTTGAAGGAGGGCTACACTCTCCCTTTCCAGTCAAGACCAAGCTTGGTCTTGACAAGGTCACCCAAATTATCAAATGCTATGCACATTTTCACAGGAACCTATATTGGTTAGAAGCATTACATCAGCTTATGGACAAGGAATGGTGCAGTCGAGCCAGTTCAAAATCTCTGGGCTTCTTCAACCTTGCTTGGTTCCAAAACCACACAACCATTGGGAACCTATTCTAGGTCTGAGCAAACCAAACCTTTCGGAGACCATCAGGACCACCCTCCAACAATGGGAGTGGGTTACCTTAATAGATTTCAAGAACGCCTACTTCCATATACCTATACAGGAACAGTCCAGAACATATCAAATGTCATGTCCAGGGTCGGACATCCACCCATGGAGCTCACTGTAGTAGCAAAGGAGTTGAAACTGATAGCCATACACAAGGGTATAATAATCCGCCAGTACTTAGACGACTGGTTGGTGAAAGCCACATCCCACCGGGGTTGTCTCCGGCATACACTAGATCTAGTGAGAATATGCCAAGTTTAGGTTACCAGTTTGACCTTATGGTCAGTCGGGTCCGACCTATACCAGACCAATGGCAGAACCTTCAGGACAAATACTAGAAATACGGTCACTACCGGTTTGTCCGGTCTAGCAGTTCATGTCTGATAGGTTTACTAACAGCCACAGGAAAGCAATTTCACCTAGGCCGACTTCATAAGAGACCCATACAGTGGCATCTCAAAAACAACTGGAGGGTACCAGAGTCACTAGAAAAGGTGATTCCAATACCAAGGTGTTGCACCCACATTCACAAAGGTGGTTGCAAGAGGACAATGTCCTTACAGGCCAACCATTACACCCAAAAAGAACATGATCTGCAAATTTTACAGATTCATCAAAAGCAGGGTGGGGTGCTCACTTAAATGAACACACTGCAGGAGGCACCTAGTCCCTCCTGGAAAGCAAGTTGCATATCAATTACCTAGAACTCAAGGCAGTCTTTCTAGCCTTACAAGAGTTCCAAGACCTCAATATGCACAAGATAGTACTTGTAGAGACAGACAACACCACAGTGGTGTCATACATAAACAGGGAAGGAGGCATGAGGTCGGGCCCACTTTGCGCTTTGCTATGGAGAATCTTGACCTGGTGCGCCAGAAATCAAGTAACTCTAAAAGCCCGACACAGGGTGGCTGAGTGTGGTCGCAGACAAGCTATCCAGGCTAGACCAGACCACCCAAACAGAGTGGTCTCTCCTTCAGGAGGTCTTCCAAGCAATATGCAACAGGTGGCACCGGCCTCAACTAGACCTATTTGCCACGAGGTTCAGCAACAAGTTGCCCTTGTTTATGTCACCGGTACCAGATCCCCTGGTTACAGCAGTGAATGCGCTCAGTTTGCCATGGTAGGATCAGGAAGCATACACCTTCCCACTGTCAGTCATATTGGGCAAGCGGTGATGTTGCAGGAGTCCCCATACAAGAGAATCATTCTGATGGCTCCGGGGTGGCCCATCATGCCTTGGTTTTGGGATCCAATGGCCATGTCTGAGCCTGCCCAATCTGCCCAACCTGTTGACACAACCATTCAATCAGATCCCTCACAGAAATCTGACAAATCTTAATCTCGATGCTCGGCTCCTGGAGCCTCAGCATTCGAGGAGCAGGGCTTCGCTGAGGCGGTGGCAGCAAGAATTGAGGCTCCTCAAAAGGGATCAACCAGATCAGTCTATGAGGCAAAGTGGACCATTGTTACAAGTGGTGCGTCACTAATCGGGTGGACCTCAGGGTACCCCTGTAAAGTCAGTTGCTGACTTCCTTATGTACCTTATAAGGACAGGAAGATACAGCCCAGCACCATTGATGGTTACAGTTCAGCCATTGCTGATAAACTGGGAAATTCACCCTTCAACATCAGCAAGGACAAAAAAAAAAAAAAAAAAAAAAAATCTCGCTCGTCTCCTGGATAGTTTCCACAGAGATAGACCCAAAGGCAAGAGGGGCATACCCTCCTGGAACCTCTCACTGGTTTTGCACCAACTGAATAAGGCTCCGTTTGAACCAATCAAGGAGGCCCCCTTGAAGCATTTGACCTTCAAGACGGTATTCTTCTTGGCCCTTGGGTCGAGCAAACGCAGAATTGAGATTCATGCTTGGCAAAACAAAAATATTAGACACCATTCCATGGATCCAATTGGTCAACGGTGTCCCTGTATCCATTACCCAGCTTTCTATCCAAGATTAAGCTGGTCAGGAGGGTCCAGACAGTGTGGCCCCAGTGGTTATAACAACCCTGGCCCCCTTCTCTGGATAGATCCCTCAAGTCTGACTGGTCCCCTTAGCATTGCGCTACTATTTGGACAGGACCTCAGACCTCAAGTAGAATAAGGAGGTGGTTGTTTTGTCTCCTTTAAAAGGTTCCAACAAGACATCTGCCTCTATCTCTTCTTAGATCAAGCAGACTGTGATCCTATGTTATGAGCTCTCTGACCAGGAGGCCCACTCTTTACATCAGGTTAAAACCCATTATGTCAGGGCCTTTGCTGCTCCTAAGGTCTTCCAGTCGGGAGTCTCCTTAGATCCAATCTTGTCAGCCTGCCACTGAAGTCACATTATACCCTCACACAGTTCTATCTGAAGGGTGTGGCTTGGGCTGACTCGGAGCTAAAAAATGTAAAAATGTGATGTGCTTCCTTTGGGAGGTTTATTGACATTCTGGGACTGAACTCATCCCTCTCTTCCCCCTACCTCAGAGCAGGTCTGTTAAAAGGGGGGGGGGCAATGTCGGTATAGCCCCGGGTAACCGGCTGTTGGCAACCGACCAAGGCCTTATAGGGTTTCCTGACCTTAAGGTCAATCCAGGCCTGGGCCTATAGGTCTCCTGACGAAGTCAGCCTAGACCGTAGGTTAAAATTTATTATCATTTGTGAGTTCACATAAGTCCCTAGTAACTTACCCGCCGACCAAGCGGTAGTTATTCAGCATATTGTCCATTGGATAGGATGTATTAACGCAATAAAATTGCAAATTTAATAAGTAAATTAAATTTTTATAAGTTAATACCCTATCCAATGGACACACAAGACCCTCCCACCGACCCTGCTATCAGCTTACTAGGGGTCTAAGAGGTTTAGACAACAAAAAAGATGCTATGACGTCAGGTTGTCTAGACAGGAAGGAAGTACGAGGCGCCATCTGGGGAGTGCACAGTACTACGGACCGGCCAGCCGGTGGAAACACAGGACGTCTTTTTCTGATGTTTGGCGGGCCGGTCTGCGCCGACCGGTTTAGCATATTGTCCATTGGATAGGGTATTAACTTATAAAAATTTAATTTACTTATTAAATTTGCAATTTTATAAGTTAATACCCTATCCAATGGACACACAAGACCCTCCCACCGACCCCGCTATCAGCTTACTAGGGGTCTAAGAGTTTTAGACAACGAAAAAGATGCTATGATGTCACTCTGTCTAGACAGGAAGGAAGTACGACACGCCATCTGGCGAGTGCACAGTACTGGGCCGGCCTGGCCGGTGGAGACACAGGACGTCTTTTTCTGACGTTTGGCGGGCCGGTCCGCGCCGACCGGATAAGCTATTGTCCATTGGATAGGGTATTAACTTATAAAAATTTAATTTACTTATTAAATTTGCAATTTAGCTATTTTGTTTGATAGAAGAGAATAGAATAGCATAGAGTATAGCTTTATTTCAGACACATGAATAAGGTATGGTCCATATAAAATGAACAGGTTAAAAAGTAGTGATTAAATATACAAGAGAAATAAACCACTGTACATCATTCTGCTTTACATAAATCTAAACCTGTGTTACAATTTACAAATTATTTCAGTTTGCGTTTAACTTTGAATATTTCGTAATGTGACTGAATTAATAATTGTTGATGAATTTATTACTACTTTTCACAATTCTTTTTAAAAAACTAGCACAATTTAATCTCATTATTTCTGTGAAGGTCATATTTCTGTTTTCCACAGACATTTGAGAGGCACTACAATAAATTGGATAGTTCATTAGAGACATAAATCTGTTATTGTAAGACACTAAAAGCTTTGCATAAACATTATTGGAAAAGGAATTCTACAAACAACAGCAATACTGACTATACAAATATGTTCTGAATAAAAGACACTTTACATCAGCAGCCACAAATTTTTGTATTAATAAATTTTGTGATGTTTTTGCTGTAAAAAATATAACTTTCATTAAAAATACTGCACAAAAAATTTCATTTTTGTTTAATTTAAAAAAAATCTAAAAATTCACTTCATATCCTGGGTTAAACTGTATTGTATAATTCTCTCATATATGTGATCGCTCCAAGTGATTGATGAATTCTTGCTTTCTATTGGAGTGTTCACAGATGTTCTGTTTTGTCCCACCGGAGTGTTTTTAGATGTTCTGTTTCTTCCTCAAGGGATGTTCATAGATGTTCTGCTTTCCCTTTTAGGAGTGCACAGACATGTTTATCACTGAGAGCTGTATTGTGGTTCTGACCTGTACTGCAGAAGACGTTGGAGAAAAGTTTCAGAAAACTGTAGAACAGCTCACAGAGGATGTACTGAGTGTCTACAGCAAGGTACTGTGAAAGTCTTTTTGTTTATGTGAGACATCTGCCACTATGGCCTAGTGGGTAACGCACTCACCTAGGAATACAGAGGATGTACGTTCAAATCCATGTACAGGCAGATACATAGTGGCTCGGGTGACCACTTAATATGGCGGTCCTCTGTCATTGGGTCCTATCCCCTGTGGCAGGCTAAAGAATCTCAAGGATGTTGATAAATGGTCATCCTTGAGCCTCTATCTTTCAGTTACGGGAACTTCAGTGATTTGAGAGTTGGGCTGTACTTGTGCAGTTGAATGGATCATGTAGCACTTTGAGTCCTGAAATACATGGAGATATTGTGCTGAGTATAAATACAATATAATGCAATACATCAACTTCATGCTTTAATTTAATCTGTGACTCTTTGCATCTAAGAATCTTAAAACATCACTGGGAATCACAGCATAAAATCACCAGTGGAGGTTCCCTTAAGAGCATCTTAAAGTAACTTGATTGTTTTGATTACATTCTTGTACTCGTCATTTGTTTTATAATTTTGTGATATTTTTATTGCGTAAAATAGCCTTACCTTATCCTCACAAATGCTTACTTGGTTTTGTGGAGGCAAAACGCGGCGACCAACAAGAATATTAAAAAATTATTCTTGTTCGAGAGGTGAACCCCGTAGTTAGTGATGGGTGTGCATGCGCACAACACATTGTCGGTTGGACTTTGCCGAGAGATCCTCATTCAATTTTTGGTCGTCGAGGAGGCAACACATGAATTCTTTTAACATTCTGCCCATTTCTTAAATGGCAGATGCGTTCTTTCGGAATTCATAGAGTTCTAACCAAGAAGAAAGAAGTTTTAGACTTCCTATTCTACAGAAGTACAATTTTTCATGCTGAGGGTTGTGTAATCCCAGGACAGCATTTTTAGATCCCCCTTGGCTGTAAAAACAGTCTTTGGTAGAGGATCTACTGCAGAAGATTCTTCGATTTTTTGGTTCAAGCTATCTACCTCTTCATGTATGAGGGATGTCCAACAGAAGTCTTTGAACTGGCCACATTTTCCTGAAATGACAGTATTAAGAGGTCTCCTGCGACTGAAACACTGTCAACACTAGAAGATCTACTGGAGGTTTCTTCTACAACACCA
Organism: Sabellastarte sp. h YS-2021; assembly: GCA_964017235.1. Taxonomy (NCBI): domain Eukaryota; kingdom Metazoa; phylum Annelida; class Polychaeta; order Sabellida; family Sabellidae; genus Sabellastarte; species Sabellastarte sp. h YS-2021. The sequence goes on from OZ024928.1 coordinate 64,708,269, forward strand.
CATGATGTTAAGATCTGATAGCTGGGCAGATTTAAATTCGTTTTCTGGGGTCAGTAATTAAACCTCCAGAAGGCTGGTAGCTTCTCCACTTGGTGAAAACAAAGAAGATGACCATTCATCTCGATTCCAAAACATTTATCAGTGCTTCTAATGGGAAGCCCCTCATTGAAGTCCTGGTGTAGTTTATGAAGAAGGTCAGCAGTAAAACATTCATTATCTGAAGGCTCTTCCCCTCTAAGAAACGCAAATTGCTTTCATAGTGTGGAGTTCAATAGTACTCTACCATAACAGTATTTAGCAGTTTTTCTGTGGCCTGGAAAACAGTCAGTCCTAGAAGATCTACTACTACAGAGGTTTTATCAAGGTTTGCCATCACCTTATTAACCAGGCATCAAGACAGTTAAATCTACAACTGGCTTGTGGACCATTTACTAGTTCTTCTATTCATAGTTCATTACAGAGAAGATAACACATAAGTTTTCCCACCATTATCCTCAATGAAATGGGGATTCTGGTGTAGTAGAAGAAATACGTATAAATAGCTATGTTATATGAAAATATTATTGCCATCTCAGAGTTGTGCAGTTTTTGAATGGGTGCTTTGTAGCCGTCCAATCAAAACTCCCCTTTCATGTGGCTCTACTGCAGGTGCTACAGACAGGAAACAATCCACCATGCTGCTGAAAATATTGTGTTGCATTTATTATGTTGTTTACACACAATTTCTTCTGTAAAAGACTACAAGTCGCAGGATTTTCTCAGTAAAATAGTTTCCTCTATCATATCTGACACAATGCTGCTTGTTTTAGATGGATACATTTGCTTTTGTCAAGACATGGATCGTTGGTGTGTTATGTGCTTTATAAAATGTAAAGTACTGACAGCCTGCACGAGAAGTTTAGTCTATTCAAGGAAGTTAATTAGCATTGGGCAAGGTTAGTGCGTGGATAGATGACCATTCCTGTCATTTTCTTTGCATCTTACAATATCATTGGCCAGTGAGGATCTCTGTGTCCTGAACATGCATACGTCTCTCCAAGCTGTGAAATGGAATTTTTATAAAGAAACACGGCCACAAAAGGTTAATGACCAGTTTCAACAGATCTCCATACCAAATACAAGGGTTGTGCAAATCTTGAGAAGGTTTATCGAATAATATTCCAGTCGAATCCGCCCATGTCTGTACATCCCATAATTTAAAGCGGTTACAGACAGGAAAAACATGGCTACCTAAAAGAATGCGTGCTGCAAATGCTTCAAAAAGCGCAATTTACCATCTCAAGGATTGCACAACTCCAGGTTTGACAGCAGCTTATTTCTTGTATCAGAACCCGGCAATAAATGGCGCCCTGTGACAGATCTCAGTGTCCTGGACAAATGCCTGCTAGTGCCAACTTTTAAGATGGGGACAGCAGAGATAACCAGAAACTCGGTCACTAAAGGTGAATGGGTAGTTTCGATAGACCTGAAAGATGCGTTCTTTCACGTGCCCATACACCCAGATTTTTAACATTGGCTATGTTGCCATGTAGACAAACAAACGTGTCAGTTCAAAGCACTGCCATTGTGGTTGGTGACTGCAGCCCTATAATTCATGCGGATTGTAAAAGAGGCTCGTTTTTCAGTCTCACCTGGACGACTGGTTGTTAAGAGCAAATAACAGACACCAGTGTCAGCTACAGACAAAAGAACTCAGATTCAAGAACTCGGCTTTGTGATAATTTAGAAAAATCAGAGCTCGAACCTACCTAAAAATCGACTTTCTGGGTTACCTTTGCGATTTGATACAGGAAAAAGTCTTTCCAACCGAAAAGAAGTTGAAAATTCTAGAAAAGTCTATTCAGGACATGGAGATCGTATCACAAACAACCCCAAGGTTGCTTATGTCCCTGATAGGTGTACTAGCATCCCTAGAAAAGACAATACCAATGGGTCGGTTATATATGTGCCCTTTCCAATGGTTCCTAAAAACAAACTGGCAGGATCCCCAGTCTCCAGACCTGAAGATTCCAGTTTCAAATCTTCTGAAAAGTTATCTTCAGTGGTGGAAAGATCCAAAAAATTTAAGAAAGGGTTGTCCTTTACATCCTCAGGAACACAATACCCTTATTTTCACAGATGCGTCAAACCAGGGTTGGGGAGCTCATTTAGAAAATCTGACAGTCAGTGGCACTTGGACAAGTCAAGAGAAAATTTTATATATCAATGTCCTAGAATTAAAGGCTGTGTTTCTGGCCTTAAAGAGCTTTCAGAACCAAATTCTAAATAAAAGAATTTTGATAGCAACAGACAATGCCACTGTGGTCAGTTATCTGAACAAACAAGGGGGAACACACTCATGGGACATGTGTCTCTTGGTTTGGTGCATCTTGGCCTACTGCAATCCTCAGAACATTCTCATAAGAGCCAGACACATCCAGGGTTGCCTCAATGTCATAGCCGACAGTCTCTCCAGGAAGGACAAAATAATTTAGACAGAGTGGTTTCTTCATCCTCAAATATTCAGCCTAATTTGCAAAGTTTGGCACAAACCAATGGTGGACATGTTTGCCACCAAATTGAATCACAAACTACCAATCTATGTCTCACCAGTCCCAGATGGAAATGCTATGAACATAGATGCATTGAACATCTCCTGGGAGGGTCTGGACGGCTATGCCTTTTGTCCTGTAGCACTCATACCAAAAGTCATACAGAAGATGAACACTTACAGGTGCAAGATGATAGTAGTAGCACCAGGGTGGCCCGGAATGCATTGGTTTTGGGATCTAGTGAATCTGTCAACCAAAACCCCATTACAACTACTTCAATGGCCTTATCTGTTAAAACAACCATTCAGTCAGAGGTTCCATCAGAATCTCATGTATCTGAATCTGCATGTTTGGCACCTAGACACCACTCAGAATCACTTGAATCATTCTCTGAACAGGTGGCACATAGAATTAAGGCACCTCAAAGACCCTCATCTAGAAGATTGTATGAGTCAAGGTGGTCCATTTTTGGACACGGGGGTCAGCACAGAGCCTTCTATCTCAGACATAGCAGAATTTTTGAACCATTTGTTCACTGTCAAAAATTTGAAGCCTGCCACAATTGCTGGCTACAGAATTGCAATAGCTGACCATTTGGGACCTTTTGGCCAGGAACTAGACAGGAGTTTGTACTTAAATAGACTCCTGGCAAGCTTTTACAGGGACAAACCCATTCTAAATAGGGTTATTCCCTCTTGGGACCTATCGTTGGTTCTTATGTCTTTGACTAAGGCTCCTTTTGAACCTTTGAAGGATGCAAGTCTTAAGATTTTGACTTTCAAGACTGTTTTCCTGATGACTTTGGCATCTGGCAAAAGGAGGGGGGAGGTGCACGCTTGGACATATTCTTTCCTCAGACACAAAACCTTACTGGAAGGAGGTCACTATTTCTCCTTCTCCTGCCTTCTTAGCAAAGAATCAGTTGATTGCCCAGATTCGCTAAACCAGTGGTCATTCCAGCTCTTAAACCTTTTTTGAGCTCAGACTTGACTGAGGATATGACTTTATGCCCTGTCAGAGTACTTAGGTACTATCTAGGCAGAACTTGTGCTTTAAGAAAGGGAAAGAATCTCTTGTTTATATCCTTTAAGGAAGGCTTTGACAGAGATTTCATGATATCTGCTATCTCTTCTTGAATCAGACAGACTGTCTTATTGGCTTATCAGTCATCCAATTTTGATACACAGGACCTACAGGTTAAGGCTCATGATGTTAGGTCCATGTCTGCTTCTTTAGTATTCAAGGATGGGTGTCCCTAGAGCAGATTTTAGGCTCCTGCCATTGGAAGAACCACAACACGTTTTCTACCCTTTAACCTATGTGTCTTGGCAGTCCACAGACCAAACAGATTACAATTAGGCCCAGTGGTTTCTGCTCAGCATGTGATTGGCTTTGAGTATGTTCTTGCGTATTTCATATGGCTTACATACTTTACTCTTCCTTCCATACCAGCTTCTTGTATGGACATATGTCTTCTTCTGTTGCGGATGGCCTCATGACTGTATTTTGTAAAACATAGAAGCCAGCTTGGGCTGCCTTCTTGCTGGATGACAGCTCCCAGCTCGAGGGACCCAGGAAGCCATTCCCCATCACACAGTTATGGGTGATGGTTTAGATATAGGACAACTTTATGCTACATTGGACAAGTGTCAACTACAACAGTACATCATGAATATTCATGAAATTAGCTATCATTACTTATCTTTACAGATATTTTACAGTAATGGAAAATTCTGTTGTAGCATACTTAAGCTTATCTTATCCTCTCCATCAAATGCTTTCATAGTGAACCCCATAATCTGTTAACAGGGAGGTTGCAAAACAAACCCCTCCTCCTGTTATGGTTGGAATCAAGCATTTGTGAGGATAAGGTAAGGCTATTTTACGCAATAAAATGTAACAAATTTTATTGTAATTTAACTTTTTGTAAGTTAAATACTTACCTTATCCTCACAAGGACAGACCCACCCTTCCTCCCCTCACAAGTTTGTTTTCATAGGGGACCAAAAATTAAATGAGGATCTCTCGACAAAGTCCAACCGACAATGTGTTGTGCGCATGCGCACCTATCACTAACTACGGGGTTCACCTCTCGAACAGGAATAATTTTTTAATATTCTTGTTGGTCGCTGCGTTTTGCCTCCACAAAACCAAGTAAGCATTTGTGAGGATAAGGTAAGTATTTAACTTACAAAAAGTTAAATTACAATAAAATTTGTTACAATTTGCCCACATTTTCTCATACTTTTACCCACAACTTTAAGACATACCAGGCCTTTGGTTCAACTGATTGCCATATTTAAGTGCTATATATTTGCCCTCCTGTTGGATGTATGTTTTGTGAGTGAATTTTACAGATTATCCAAGTCATTGAACTCCAATAACAATTAGTTTATTGAATATGAGCTTTGGTTTGTATGTAGACATTCGTATGATGAGAATGAACATCTTGCTGTGTTATCACTTTGGTAGGCAAACATGTCAATATCAATTTTTCCAACTCAAAAGTCTCATTCAGGATTGATATTGAACATGTAATGAGGATTATGAATGTTTTTAATATTTCTATGTGATCCAATATCTTTTTTCATAATCATTTGATTGCATTTCCATTCATATTTCTGCCACCTGTGTTCATATTGGCGTCATCCCATTTACTGGAGAGACTTTGTGTAGTGAAATCACTGAAACATTTAAAATTCTATCCAGTCAGAGAGCTGACCCCCATTGAAGAACTGCAGTGTGTATAAGCTCTTACCTGATTTACTTGCCACTATAGCCTTGTGGGGAACACTCGTATTTGCATGAAGGGCCTAGGTTCCTTCCCAGATAGAGGCAGACACATAGTGGCTGAGTTACCCACTTGAAATGGGAGTCCTCTGTCATTGGGTCCTATCTATAGGGATGGTCTAAATAACCCCAGGGAAGTTAATAAATGGGCATCTCCGATACTCTGTCTTTTAGTTAGTCGAATGTCAGTAAAAGGCTTGGGCTGTACTTGTGCAGTCGGGATCAGTCAAATAGCACTTTATGTCTCATTGTAAAGGAGATATTGTGCTGAGTATGTATACACAATACAACAAATATACACTAAAGTACTGAATTCAAGTTCTTTTCCACATATGAGATTTGTCCTCTCTGAATAGGTCACTGAATGTTTGAGGTTTTAGATATTTTCACAGAATTCTGACATGGTGTGTCCTGTAAGTTTTATTTCAGCAGATGATATTATAATCAATCAGCATGTCACAAGAATTAGTATCTGCTAAGGAACTGCACATATGAGAACTCATATTTCATGTTTTATTACGTTAATACATCCTATCCAATGGACAATTGCTTTACCGGTCAGCACGACCGGTCCTGCCAAACGCCAGAAAAAGACGTCCTGTATGTACTACCGGTAAGACCGGTCACGGAGTGTGCATGCGCTAGGTGGCGCATCATACTTCCTTCCTGTCTAGACATTGTGATGTCATAGCTTCTTTTTTGTTCTTGGGGTGTGGAGTGTGCAGACGTGTTTTCTACAGAGAAATGTTTTTGAAGTTTTACAATGAATTCAACCATCTTACAAACCGTTATTTTATTCTACATTATTCTTCTCTATTACTGATCATTATGTCATCTCCTGGACAGAAGAAAGGCACGTGTGGCCATATTATGGCTATGTTTGATGGCCACCTCAAGTGCGCAAGATGTAGAGACAAGGGGGTTGGAGACGATCCGTGTGTCCTCAAACATGATTGTCCAATTAATCTGCAAAGCCTTTACCCCAGAGTAGATTCTTCAACTTGCCACCCCCACCTACAGAGAGAGGAAGAATAAGGAGAAGAAGGTTTCTGCCTCCCCCACCCCCACTCTCGTGGACCCTTCACAGGTCAGTGTGTTGGGACAGGTGGACGGAGAGAAGACAGTTAAGAAGTCTGAAACCCCTGCTGGCAAGAAGAAAAGAACTGACGATTCTCCCAAGCCAAGCAGTAAGAAATCCAAATCCAGCAGCAAACCCAGGTCTGATGAACTCAGGGACCTAGATGAGAACGTTTTGCCAGACTGGAGGCTATGCTACTCTCCTAGATGTTTGCTGTGCCTGTGGAACCTGTGAAGAAACCCTCTTCAGCGGTTACCAGTGATCAGCCCTTTTTTGATCCTGGAACCTCCACCAGTGGCTTGTCCTCTGGTGTGACTGTTGGGGGTACTGGTCCAGTCTTGTTCAGACCACCGGTGAGGCTGCTGTTGTGAGCGAAACTGCTAGCATGGGTGCTACTCGCCCTGTTGGGGGTCCCAGTACTGATGTGAACCAGCAGAATGCCACCCAGCCTGTTGAGTCTCCCGGTGCAGGGACGGCCACCCAGCCTGTTGAGGCTCCCGGTGCGGGTCCTGAGGTTCTGCTATCCGGTACCAGTAGTGCTGTGCAGTCTGACAATGAGGAAGATCTGCAAAGTGAGCCTGGTTCCCCTGCTGGTGACAATTTGCGGTACGGCTCCCCAGACAAGGATGTTTCCTGTGACCAAGAACTCTCTGAGGAAGCTAGTTACAGAGAGACCATCAGAGGTTTGAGGTCATTCATGGGCTGGCACAAGATACCTGAATTTGACAGTGTTTCATCTTCAGATGATAATCCTTTTGCCGGTTCCAGAGTCCAGCCAACCGGGAAGGTATGTGAAGTTGCCTGTAGATGACTGGCTCTGCCAGAAGATGGAAAAGTTGGATCTCACCATCACTGAAGGCTACCCCTCAAGGAACACAAAAACTGCTGGGCTTCTCAGGGACCAGTTTATCAAGCCACCCAGGTCGTCTAGATGGTACGACATGCATGCTGACAAGAAAGACTCTGATTTGTCCACTGTGTGTTCCTGGTCTCTGGAACCGGCAAAGCTGAATAGTGCGTTCAGCAGGGTGGCTAGACATAGTTTACCTGCTGCCCCACCCTCCCGGCCCCTTAGTCAGGACATTTTGAGTCGCTGGGAAAGAGCAGCTAGGGAGCAAACTGTCATGTGCAACTAGGCTACCGGTTTGTCAAGGTGTTTGACTAGAGTACAGGATGCTATGTCTACATAACTCAAGAGTTTGCACATGGTGAAGGGCAAGGGCAAGTCCTCTGAAAGAATGCAGCAAGCTGTGGACGAACTGGAGTATTTAGTTACATTTAATAGGTCAATCTCCCAAGCTATGGCTAGGACAATGCAGGACTTGTCAGAAGGTGTGTTCATTAGTGTCGCAAACTTCACCCGTGCGCATAGAGACAGCTTCTTGGACTATTTACACGCGGGTGTAAAACAGGACACACTCACTGCACTGTGTATTGCTCCCATTCATTTGCAGTCACTTTTCCTGGACCAGCTTCTTATTAAGGCAGAAGAGGAAGTGGCCAGAAGTGAGGAGAGGCGTTTTTCTAGCCAGTCTCACAGGAAACCCGATCGTTTCCATCCATATGCTTCCAATGACAATTCTTCTCAGCAACCGGATTGAAAGTCTTCTATCCCAGCTTGGAAGCAAATAAGAGAATGCCAGCAAAGCAAGAAAAGTCGTGGCAAGCCTTCCACTTTTTCACAGAAACCGGCCAAGGGTTCTAAACCGCGTAAATGACAATTACTGTGTAAAGTGTACTACTGGACTGAAGGACTGTGCTTGTGTACCTGGTTAGTTAGGTTTGAACCCTTCACCAGTGATGGCCAAGAACAGGGACTTGTCCAGCAAGTGCGAGACTGTAAATTTACTTGTAAACTCTTGTGCTACAAATGCTCATTCTGTTACCGGGTTGCCACAAAAGAAGGCGTAAATCCCAATTATTGTCACAACTACACAGAACTAAAATATGTGAAAGATGTTTCCTGTGTAGGTCACTTGAACTCTGTAAATCTTGTCACAAATGTCCCAACTGCTGCCATAGATCTACCTGTAGGGGCAAGGCTACACCGCTTTTGGAAAAAAATGGGAAACCCTGGGGGCGAGTCCAAAGGTAGTAACAACACTCAGAAAGGGCTACACCCTCCCCTTCCGGTTCAGACCCAACCTAACTAGATCACCAACTGTCATAAGCAGTTATACCAACCCTCTCAAAAATCTCTGGTTGGTGAGAGCCATATCCCACCAAACTTGTCTCCAGCATACACAGACCTTGGTAGCTCTCTGTCGCGAACTAGGTTGGCTGGTGAACAAGGAAAAATCAGAACTGGATCCAAAACAGGTTTTCAACTTCGTAGGCTACCAGTTCGACTTGAAAGAGGGCAAGGTTAGACCCACACCAGAGCGTTGGCAGGCCTTGATAGACAAAATTCAGACAATTCTGTCCAGTCCGGTGTGTCCGGTCCAGCAGTTCATGTCCCTCATAGGGCTTCTGACAGCCACAGAAAAGCAAGTCTACCTAGGTTGACTTCATATGAGACTAGTACTATATGAGACCCATACAGTGGCACTTGAAGAACAACTAGAGGGTACCAGAATCACTAGAAAAGGTGATACCAGTACCCAGGTCGCTCCACCCCCACTTAAGGTGGTGGCTGGAGGAAAGCAATGTGCTACCAGGTCAACCATTACACCCACTAAAACATGCTCTGCAGATATTTACAGATGCATCAAAAGAAGGGTGGGGCACTCAATTAAACGAGTGCACTGCAAGGGGAACCTAGTTCTTTCCAGAAAGCAAGTTGTATATAAACCACTTGGAACTAAAGGCGGTCTTTCTGGCTCTAAAAGAGTTCCAAGACCTCTGTTCAACAACATAGTCCTGGTGCCACAGACAACACAACAGTGGTTGCCTATATCAACAAGGAAGGGGGGGATGAAGTCGGGTTCTCTGTGTGCCCGGCTGTGGAGAATCCTGATAGCACACAAGCTATCCAGACTTGGCCAGACCATTCAAACGGAATGGTCCCTTCACCCAGAGATGTTCCAAGCTATATGCTCCCGGTGGCACCAGCCCCATGTGGACCTGTTTGCCACCAGGTTCAACAACAAACTACCACAGTTTGTGTCACTGGTTCCAGACCCCCAGGCATGGGCAGTGGATGCACTCAGTCTGTCCTGGGAAGATCTGGACCCATATGCCTTCCCACCAGTAGCCATCTTGGGCAAAGTGGTGGAGAAGTTGCAGGACTACCCATGCAACAGAATCATTGATTGCACTGGGGTGGCCCAGCATGCCTTGGTTCTGGGATCTAGTGGCCATGTCCAGTCAGATCCCACTGTGTCTGCCCAGTCTGCCCAATCTGGTGACTCAGCCATTCAACCAGACCCTGCACAGGAACCTGTCAAACCTGAACCTACATGCCTGGCTCCTAGAGCCACAGCAATCTAGGAGCAGGGCTTCTCTGAGGCAGTGGCAGCACGAATTAAGGCTCCTCAAAGGATGATCAAGTAGATCCGTCTATGAGGCAAAGTGGACCATTTTTACAAAGTGGTGCCTCAGTAATCAGGTGGACTTCAGGGCACCACCTCTGAAAGCTAACTTCCTCCTGTACCTGTTTCAGGATAGGAAGTTGCAACCAGGTACCATTGATGGGTACAGATCAGCCATTGCTGACAAGTTGGGCAATGTTCCCACCAATGTCAGCAAAGATGAGAATCTCACTCGTCTCCTAGATATTTTCCATAGAGACAGACTCAAAGGCATACCCTCCTGGAACCTCTCCCTGGTTTTACACCAGCTGACAAAGGCTCCCTTTGAACCTTTGAAAGAGGCCTCACTAAAACACTTGACCTTCAAGACTGTTTTTCTGTTGGCCCTGGGTTCTGGTAAACACAGGAGTGAGATCCATGCTTGGTTACATAAGAATATCAGACACCAGTGAGACTGGTCTAAGGTGTCCTTGTACCCCTCACCCAGCTTTCTATCCAAGAACCAGCTGGCTAAGGAGGGTCCAGATAGTGTGGCCCCAGTGGTCATTCCAGGCCTGGCCCCCACTCTGGATAAGTCACTCAAGGCTGACAGGTCCCTATGTCCAGTCAGAGCCCTTCGCTGTTACTTGGACAGGACCTCAGATCTTAGGCAGAACAAGGAGTTGGTCTTTGTCATCAGGTTAAAAGCCCATGATGTCAGGGCCTTTGCTGCCTCTAAAGCCTTCGGGGGTCTCCTTAGAGCAGATTTTGTCAGCCTGCCATTGGAAATCACATAACACCTTCACACAATTCTATTTGAAGGATGTAGCTTGGGCCGATACAGAGCTTTTTCATTTGGGGCCAGTGGTGGCTGCTCAACAAGTCCACCACCAAACCCAAAAATGAGGAGATATGTAAATATGTATATATGCACATATGGTGTATATTTGTATATAATGCAAAAAAACCCAAAAAACTGTGACTTGCTTCCTTTGGGAAGTTTATTTCTTATGGGACTGAACTCAACCCTCTCTTTCTATTCTCAGAGCAGGTCTGAGAAAAAAGAGGGGGGCAACGTTGGTAGACTTCCGGGGAACCGGTTAGTGTTAGCCGACCTTGACCTTACAGGGTTCTCTGACCCCATTTGTTCTGTTTATGAGTTCACTTGAGTCCCTAGTAACTTACCCGCTGACCAAGTGGTAGTTATTCAGCAATTGTCCATTGGATAGGATGTATTAACGCAATAAAATTGCAAATTTAATAAGTAAATTAAATTTTTATAAGTTAATACCCTATCCAATGGACAGGGAGGTGAGGGCCCACCCATCCGGCCCCAATATCAGCTTACTAGGGGTCTTAATATGACTAGACATGAAAAAGATGCTATGACGTGACGGTGTCTAGACAGGAAAGAAGTACGATGCGGTAGTATATACAGGACGTCTTTTTCTGGCGTTTGGTGGGACCGGTCACACCGACCGGTAAAGCAATTGTCCATTGGATATGGTATTAACTTATAAAAATTTAATTTAATTATTAAATTTGCAATTTTTGTCACTTCTGAGATCTGTGAGCTGCTGTATATTTTCACAGAATCCTAACACTGTAGTAGTGGTATGCCCAGTCAGCCAATCACAAGAGCTGCTGTCCACTGAAGAACTAGAGAAGCTGAAATCTGCATCCGCAGGTCTGCTTACTTGTCTCAACAAGAACATCGAGACAATTGTGCAAAAGATGGTCAAATCCTACGGCCTTCTCATGGGTGAAACAGAGTCAAAAAGGAGGTGTGTATAAAACCGGGTCCAGGGCTGGACATTAACATTTGCCGGCTTGCCCAAGGCAAGTGGATTTCTAGTCGGGGCAAGTGGATTTTGTGCTTTACTTGCCCACATGGCAAGTAACTAAGATTGGGTAAAATAGTTAATTAGTATCTTGTTCAATGAAGCCTACCAGGTACAATGATATTGATGTAGTTGTGAAATTGAGAACAAGTGTATATATTCATACGAGGCAAAAAGTTGAGAAGCCTGCCGATACACGTCCTTTTTGTTTGCGTGACCGTGTTTAAATGAACTGAAATGTCCAGTCATTGATGGTAACCAAGGTGATGATTTTCCTTATCCAATCCCATTGAAGTTACTGGATAATGCATAAATCACCATGCCCGTTTGGTGAGGTCATGATGATGTCATACAAAAAAAAAAAAAATAATAATAATAAAAAAAAAAAAAAAAAATAAAACAAGTGTATATGTTTTGCATTGTTTATATAATTTGTAGGGTTTGGTATATTTTGTCTTCATTATGTCAAAGGAAGACCCTAGCTGCCGGGTGACATTCAAGAAATATAAAAGGCAGAAATCAAAAATATTATAAATTAAAAAAAATTGAATAAAACATTACTTAATTTTTACCCCACAGCCTTTAAGGGCTGTCGGGATATTGTTTTCACCCATGGTGTCCAGATGGGCGGGCGGGCGGCAGGAAGAAGTTTGTCTGGCCTGTATCTCAGAAACCATTAGGTGTAGGAAGTTGATACTTGGTAGGGACATTGGTTAGGGGGTGTAGGTGTGCAACGTCATGGTGTGACCTTGATTTGACCTTTGACCTTGCCATAGTGACCTTGACCTATAAAATCTTGTCTGGGCTATATCTCGGAAACCGTAAGGTGTAGGAAGTTTATACTTGGTAAGGACATTGGTTAGGGGGTTTAGGTGTGCAGCATCGTGATGTGAGCTTGATTTGACCTTTGACCTTGCTGTAGTGACCTTGACCTATAAAATCTTGTCCGGGCTATATCTCGGAAACCGTAAGGTGTAGGAAGTTGATACTTGGTAGGGACATTGGTTAGGGAGTGTAGGTGTGCAACATCATGGTCTGACCTTGATTTGACCTTTGACCTTGCCGTAGTGACCTTGAGCTATAATGCCTTGTCCGGGCTATATTTCGGAAACCATAAGGTGCAGGAGGTTGACATTTGGTAGGGACATTGGTCGGGGGTTATAGGAGTGCAACGTCATGGTGTGACCTGGATTTGACCTTTGATCTTACACATCTTTTGATGTAGATTAAGCACTGTTGAAGTCATATTAGAATTCATTAAGGGTTTTACTTTTGCAACTTCCCATTGTAACAGATGGTATTGCATCAAGTGAGCCTCAGGTTTTGCCCCAACTCCACATATAAGTATGTATTGCCACATCTGTATGTATGGGTAATATTCAAAACATTCAAACCATAATTCGACCATACATAATTGTGATATTTTCATTGACAGGTATCCTCCAGTTAAGAAATTTTACAGGTTCATAACTTTTAGTTTACTGAATTGTCTTGTTTTAATACTTAATCTTTACATGCAGTGGTCTGAAAGTATCCCAGTCTGTGTACTGTTTCACTACTTCTATATCTCATGGTGTTGAAAAATATTTCCCCAGGCTGTGGTGCAAAATTTTTTTTTGTCTCAAAACTTTATTTACCCTTTTTGTACTATATTTGATACCACGACCCTAGGAAGGCGAGAGTAGCCAACCCCCCCATTAAGGTTAAATACAAAATACTCCTGCACAGTGTGAGTTCCAGTACACATTTTACCAAAAACTTCAATGATACCATAAATATAAACTTTAGTTACATTTTAGTATAATATTTAAGTATATAGGATAACTTAGATTTGCCTAAAAATATTTTTTATTGTAATTAATAATCTCAAGACATGCTTAATAGCCTATGGAACAAAAAAGTATGGGCAAGTAGATTTTAGGTCAGGGCAATTGAGATCTGAATACCTCTTGCCCTACAAGCAACTGCTGAAAAAGTAAACATCCAGGCCTGAGGTCTTGACGTTTGACCTATCCATAATGACCTTGACCTTTAAAATAATGTCCGGGGTATATGTTGGCAAAAGTTATGTGTAGGAAGTTGACACTTCGAAGGGACATTCGTTGGGGGTGTGGCTTAGCAACATCATGGTGTGACCTTGGTTTGACCTTTGATGTTGATGTAATGACCTTGAGCTTTAAAATTTTGTCTGGGTTATATCTCGGAATCTGTAAGGTGTAGAATGTTGATACTTGGTAGGTACATTGGTTGTGGGTGTAGGTGTGCAATATCATGGTGTGACCTTGATTTGACGTTTGACCCTGCCGTAGTTACTTTGACCTTTAAAATTTCATCTGGAATATATCTCGGACACTGTAAGGTGTAGGACATTGATACTTGATAGGTTCATTATAGAAGGGGTTGAGGTGAGCAACATGGCCTTTGACCTTGTTATTGTGACCTTGACCTTAAAAATCTTGTCTGGGCCATATGTCTGAAACCATAAGGTGTAGGAAGTTAATACTTGTAGGGACAGTAGTTAGGGTGTGTAGGTGTGCATTGTCATGGTCGGACCTTTTACATTGGCTCTGACAAAGAGTGTTCACCTGACATATTTCTGTCATCATAAAGATATATGGATTGCTGCAACTGATTTTTATATGTATTTTACTTATTTGTGCTAGTTCTATTGACAGATATAATTCAATTTATAAATTATACAACTTCATGATTTTTAATTTACTGATTAATGATGTCATCTTACTATTGAATTATGTTGTTTTAATGCTTTATCTTTACATACATTTCTCTCTCATAAAGGTTATTTTCTCTACTGAAACATTATTTGGACCTTTATATAACTGATGCTGCTCTGAAAGTCTCCTGATCTGTGTACTGTTTCACTTCTTTCTTCCATATCTCATGTTATTGAAAACTATTTCCCCAGGCTGTGGGGTACCAGCATCTCTGATGCTATTTGTTATTCTATGTACTTTGGAAATCCCCAGTTTTGAAGAAAATTCTTAGAATAAAATTGTTCAAAGAATGTTTGTGAATATGGGCCCTGATCTGGTTGAACTATATAGCTTAACTTGTGACCAGCCATGAAAAACAAAAAAAAAACAAAAAACCGCATTATCCAATATTACAGTCTCAAAACTGATCCCACTCATGCATGCACTGGAACAACTAATGCGGTCTACTATGTAAGTATTTGTATACAGCAAAGGCTGGCTGGAAGCTGCCCTGAACTTCCAATTCCAGCAACAATTTGGGCGACTGTGGCAACATGTAGAAGCAATGGAGAACAAGAAGTTAGCAGTGCAGCCTATGGTATTGGATAAAGGTAACCGTCTTTGCTTTTAATATCAGGTAAACAAACTGGTAAATGATTATCAGCCGTGTATGTGGCTCAGACTGCAAACTAGTGGTTCTGTTGATTACCTATAACTTTTCCCAAAAGTAGACATTCAACAAAAAATCAGGTATGTTTAATTTAGCAAATGCCATGACCTAAATTATGAAAATATGTGTCATATGAATTCGCATAAAAATATGAACTATGGTGACTGTGCTTTTTGAAAAGGTTTTAAACAAAATGGCAATATCTTGATAGAATATAATAAAATGAAACATTTTTGTGGTTGAATGATCTTGAGTTGGGTAAACTTAAGTTAAAATAGTGAATTGTGTCAAAACTGGTTATGATTACTTCCAAATGAAAGGCAGCTGGATCAGTGTCTTTTGTTTGGTGTATAGGTTTCCAGTTTACCATCTTGTACACTGTTACAAACATTGCATACAGCAATATGAAACAAGTGATGAAAGCCTATCCCAGTATTACTTGTTGAAAGAATGTATGGCTGATTTTTTGAGCATCTTGATGTGGTGCCTCTAGCAAAAAATTAGAACTTCTTCCATAAATACTTGGCTTAGTAGTGTAGTCAGTAACATTCTCCTCTCTCACCTCTGAAGGTGTCAGTTTAAAGTTCGAAGGTGTCTGTTGTTAAATGTTTTTGATGAGATGTTTGAGAATTAGTTTTGGGATTTTATTTCTTTCGGAGTTTTTGTTTGCATGGAGTAGCGCAGTTTCAAAAAATACTGAGGGTTGGGTTGTATATATATCCTGGGTATGTTCCTTTCAAGCACAATAACCCCCAAAAATTTAACCCAAAGCTTTCAAATTAAGAAATATGAAGTGGAAGCCATTTAAATTAACATTCAAGTTTGAAAAAAAAACCCATGAATTATTATATCCCAGACGAAAGTCGGGGATATATTGGATTCAGGTCCGTCGCGCCGCCACCGCCGTAGAAATTTCCTTGTGTACGCAATAACTCAAAAACGGATTAATATTTTTTTTTCAAACTTGGTACACATGTTAAGGATGCCCAAAGGAAGATCCCTATTTTAAGGTGACCTTAAACTCCCAATAATAAAGAACTAAGCTCTCGCCAGGCTTAATGCCTGCGTTCTTGATGTGCAACGATGGATGTCTCTCAGTAAACTGAAGCTTAACCCAGAGAAAACGGAGTTCATTGTCTTTGGCTCTAAGTCTCAGCGTCAGAAGCTTTCCTCCTACTTTCCTGTTAGTATCTTTGGCAGCCTTATTCATCCGGTTGATTCTGTTAGAAATCTAGGTGTGTGGGTCGATGCAGAATTTTCATTCTCTGAACATGTCAAGAGGACTTGCAAAGCGTGTTTTCTCCAGATGCGTGACCTTCGTAGAATAAGACAGTATCTCACTACGGAAGTGGCAGTCCTAGCTGCAAATGCCTTGGTTAGTAGCCGCCTGGACTACTGTAACTCTCTTTTTAGGAGTTTGTCATGTTTCAATCTTCACAAATTGCAAAGTATTCAGAATACCCTTGCTCGTATTGTTACAAACCATAGAAGGTATGCTCATGTTACGCCCATTCTGAAACAACTCCACTGGCTGCCCGTGAAGTATAGATGTATGTTCAAAACTGCAACTCTAGTATATAAATTTCTACATAGTGGCTCCCCTTCCTACTTTCAACCTTACTTGTCTCCCAGTAGTAGTTCCTATAGTACCAGGCGTAGTCACCCAGATTGTCAATATCTTACTGTTCCTCCTTTCCGCCCATCAGTCTTTAAGTCTGTCAAACATTTTGATCACAGCTTTGCCTTTGATGCTCCTAGAATCTGGAATGAACTCCCTCATGATGTGCGCAGTGCAACATCAGTTGCCTCCTTCAGAAAGAAGCTTAAGACTTATCTGTATGCAAAAGCCTATCCGCCATAGCCTCCCTTGTCACCCTGTGTCTCCTTGGTACGACCTTGCTATATCCCCGGATTAATGTTAATTGCCCTTGCTTTATGTTCTGTTGCGCCTTAGAGTCCATCTGAGATGGAGATTAAGCGCTATAAAAGTCCACATTAGATTAGATTAGATTATGGCCACCTTAAGGTCAGAAATTGCACTTTTGGCCACATAGAGCCCTCTAGGTCACAAACTATGAGGCTTATCTGGCTCAAATTTTACCTGAGAACACATTAATATATTCTTAGTACATGTGCTGAAAATCAAGACTTTAAGTTGAGGAGAAAATTGTGTTTGGGGCCCATAAAGACCCCACTTAGGACTTTTTTCCTATATTTTTAACATATTTTGCCCTATAATTTGGAAGTGGTAATTCTGATGAGTCTCAAACTGCACTAGGTGTAACTCTTATATGTAATCCTTGTCTGTGAAAAATTTAAAGGCTGTAGGTTTACCCGTTGGGCCGACTTAAGGTCTCAAAATTGCCCACAGAGACCCAATTTATGGACTTTTTGGCACCTTCAAGCACTGTAGCTTTCAAACTATGTCTCTCATCTAAGTGAAATATCATCTGAGAATATATCAATATGTTTTTCTTGTATGTACTCCAAAATTTAGGCCTTTAATAGACATTTAACCCGTGTATGAGGACCATAAACACCCACCCGAGTGACCCTTTTAAGACATTTTTCACATATTTTGCTCTGTAACTTGGAAATGGTAAGTCTGAGATGTTTCAAACTGTAGTAGATATATATTCTATGTGTAATGTCAGTATGTAACAGATTTTAAGTCTGAAGCTTCAATTTGAAGGTCAAATTGAGGTCTCTAAAAGGCTCCCAAAGACCCAATATATGGACTTTTTGCTACTTTTAAGCCCTGTGACTGTTAAACTATGTGACTGATAGAGCTCAAATCCTATCTGGGAAGATATTAGTATGTTATTTTTATATGTGTCAAAAATCAAGGCTTTAAGTAGACATTTAACCTGTGTATGAGGACCATAAATCCCCACCCGAGTGACCCTTTTTAGACATTTTTCACATATTTTGCCTGTAACTTAGAAATGGTAAGTCTGAGAAGTTTCAAACTGTATTAGATACATATTCTATGTGTAATCTTAGTATGTGACAAATTTTAAGTCTGAAGCTGTAATTTGAAGGCCACATTGAGGTCTCTAGAAGACCCCATAGAGACCCAGTATTTGGACTTTTTGCCAGTTTTAAGGCCCGTGACTGTTAAACTATGTGACTGATAGAGCTGAAATC
Organism: Sabellastarte sp. h YS-2021; assembly: GCA_964017235.1. NCBI lineage: Eukaryota > Metazoa > Annelida > Polychaeta > Sabellida > Sabellidae > Sabellastarte > Sabellastarte sp. h YS-2021. Next base: position 64,726,489 of record OZ024928.1, read on the forward strand.
TCATCTGAGAATACATTATTATGTTCTTTTTACATGTGCCAAAAATGAAGGCTTTAAGTAGACATTTAACCTGTGTATGAGGACCATAAACACCCACCTGAGTGACCCTTTTAAGATATTTTTCACATATTTTGCTCTGTAACTTGGAAATGGCAAGTCTGAGAAGTTTCAAACTTTATTAGATACATATTCTATGTGTAATCTTAGTATGTAACAGATTTTAAGTCTGTAGCTTTAATTTGAAGGCCACATCGAGATTTCTAAAAGGCCCACAGAGACCAAATATATTTGGACTTTTTGCCACCAGTTTAAGCCCTGTGACTGTTAAACTATGTGATTGATGGAGCTGAAATCCCATCTGGGAATACATTGTTATGTCCTTACATGTGCCGAAAATCAAGGCTTTTAGTAGACATTTAACCTATGTATGAGGGCCAGAGACACTCGCCCAAGTGACCTTTTTTGACATTTTTTTCCGTATTTTGGCCTGTTATTTGGAAATGCTTAGTGTGACAAGTCTTAAACTGTATTATATATAATTTTTGTTTGTTATGTATGTCCCCCAAAAAGTTTCAGATCTGTAGTTTAATGGCTAAGGTCTCTTTAACAATTGTAAAATGCCCACAGAGACCCAATTTATGGACATTATGCCACTTTAAAGCCCTGTAACTGTTGAACTATGTGGCCCATAGAGCTGAAATCTTTGAATTTTTCAAAGGAAGTGCCTGTCTATTTAAATTTTGAATATTAATGATGTTATGGCTATCTTAGGCTTTTAAGAACTTAATTTTGTGTGTTATCCCTCTGCTTGCTGAGTTTTTAACTTTTTAAAATGAAACTGGTTAAACATATTCAAGTAGGCAAAATTGACACTGTTATTTTCTGGTGGGCTTTAAGTCCCAATATTAATGAAATTATAGCCTTATGTAGTAAAAATAGGGGATTTTTAACCCTCAACTAGCCCAGTTTTATTCAGCTTGCCTCAGTTAATTTTGACACAGCTCCTACAGTTATCAACTCATTTCAGTTGATAATCACATACTTAAAATTCTCAATTCTGAATTATTATTATAAATTTGTTCTTGTGGTTTGATAATTTATATTTAAATCTGGAGGTATATCATTTTCCTGTTGGACTTTCCTTATTTATATATTGGATTTTATTTCAGTGATAAGATTAACTGAGCTTTTTGTATTTGATTATCCCTTTTATATATATCACAGTGTTTGTTTACCAATTATGCTGTAGCACTCCATCTCTTTGTAGTCCCACCCCCCATCCCCCACCCACCTCTGGGACCTCCAGCTATTGAGTGACACTAAATAAACAAAGGTATTGAATGATATCAAATGAGAAACAAAGAACCAGGCTTTTCAGTGGGGTTGCAGATCTTCTGTAATAGTGAGAGAGGTGTGGAGAAGGGGAGAAGGGTGGGGTGGGGGTGGGAGGTGGGCTTTGCTTCATTATCTAATAAAACAAAGGGGAGTCAGAACTGAGATTGTGTCACATATTTAGGTTGCATATATATGGACCACATATATAGGTATTGAGGAAATGAACTGAAAAACAATGCAAATTCTAAAAATTATATAATAAAATAATAATATAAATAATATATTTTTTTTAAATAATATTTTATTTGTGAACAAATATGGAAACAGATATGCGCTTTTGGGATTATGAATTTAGAAGGGACATTCAATCATCAATCATTTAAATACTTTGAAAATAGGTTCAGGGTTACCATTGCAGGAAGATTGAAAAGTATGATGAGTTGAGTTAAAAATAATATTTTATTTGTCAACAAATATAGAAACAGATATGCTCTTTTGGGATTATTAATTTAGAATGGACATTCAATCATCAGTCATTTAAATACTTTGAAAATAGGTTCAGAGTTACCATTGCAGGAAGACTGAAAATATGATATGTTGAGTTATGTATTTGACATCTGGGGATACACCATTTTCCTTGGGAAAATATAAACATAGTAGATTGATGTGCTGAAGTTCATATAATAATGGGTAATTATGTTTTCCCAATATTTATGGCATACAACAAATGGCTTACATAAAAAATTCCCGATCAAAACCTGTGGCATGAGTGATGACCTGTCTGGGGATATGTTGGCGCCGAGTTGGCCCAATCTAGTTAATATTTAGAACCTAAAACTCACACACTTTATATTATTTGTCCCTTGAGCCCTGTTTTCAAGGTCACACAGGGAATTTATACTTAAAAAACGGCCTTGTATATCTTCTTATTTTCAGTCTTTACATTTGGAAATTTAAAACGGCTTATCGGAAAACATGGGGTTGGAGATTTGACCTTTGATCACTGCTTCAATCCATGAAATTAATCCATAAAACAACTCAGTCACAGTCTTGATTTTGATGCACATGCAGTAGGAAACATCAATTTGTTTGCAACTAGATAAAATAATCTACACGTTAACTGGAATACATGAGAATCAGTTTATGTTTTTTTTTAAATGGGTATCACATTCAGGTGGCTTTGTGACTTGGCAAGCAGGGTTTAGTGTCTATTGTGATAGTTTATATGTCTACTCTATGTAAATTTAGAACCAGTGGACATTTCTCAGTGGGTAGAACTGGCTAGTAGCTGTGTGCCTTGGCAGGCAGAGTTTGGGGCAGAGCTTATTGAGTTGGCAAAGCTGATGAGAAAACGTGGACAAGGAGTAAGTGCCTAGACATCAACAGTGACATTTTTTAATATTTATGAATGCAACAGTCATATGGTAAAAACATGAGCAGCATGCTCTTATGAATTTATATAAGATTGCATGTATATTTTAGAAAGAAATGATTTATCTTCACACAATCAGTTGTCTTGTATTTGATGCGTGTCAAGACTGGCAGCCAGTTTTGCTAGAACTTTACTGTTGAAGATAGGTACAAGAAATCCATCTTTTGACAGGATGATGAAGTACTGTGTTCAGACTAGTACTAAGCAAAAATCTGTTTAGCTAGGATAGCACGTAGGTACATTGTGGAGTGAAATATACTTACAGTAAATGATACTGGTATTTACTTGAAATACTTGTGTCCTCCATTGCAGCAAAATAGTGAAGTAAAGCTAGAAATTACATGCTGTGTGTACAATAATATGTTCAACTGCAGTCCAAGCATTTATAAGATATAGAGTAAACAAAGACATATTGCAAGTGATGCTGGTATACATATGGCTGTGTTTGTAATCATTTGGCCAGGAAAATGGTGAAGTGAAGTCTCGTGATTACTACCATTGGTTCAACAAGCTGTTCAGTTGGGATCGCAATATTCCCCTACCTTCTGTGTGGAGAGGCGTCAGCGTACTGGCCAACAGGGTGAGTAGCAAGGCTCTGAAAAGTGACACCGGGTATTTGTGTGGAAACAACCAGTCAGTATTTGAGGTACCAAGTTTTAGTTGTCACCAACTGGAAGTATCAGTGAATGGCAGATGATGTAAACAAAACGTTATGAAAATCAATGTAACTGTGTAAGTTGGGGACATAATGAGAAAAGCTAATATCAGTTAGAGAAATCTGACTGAATATTAGGTTTATCCATGTATTTTATTGATATTAAACTGCTTTTTAAAATTATTATTAATTTTTTTTTGGTTACATGCTTTGTTACTATGCACACTTTGTACTCGGTTTCTCAAAGAATTCAGACCATTTTCAGGTAACTGGGTAACCTATCACAGCCTTAGTGAGTAATGTGCCTTGTTTTCTAGTGTCCAATCATTATTAGTGTCTGATTTCTATGACCAAGTGGAATTTTGTGTTACGTCATGAGTGTATTCCTTCCACTTTCATTATTTGTTCAGACGTTACTGTGAAGTGTTACTGAGTGTATTCCTTCCTCTTTCAGGGCATGTTTACAGAGTTCATCAGAAGACAGCACAACCCTACTCTCTTTGATAACCAGACCATGATGCGGTTTCTGGAGGTGTTGGGGGATCCCACAGAAGTAACAGACCCCAAGAAGCCCAGTGTTCCATGTGTAGGACTGGGTGTGACATGTTGGCATGAGGACAGTCTGCTGGATGAGTTCCTGCACATGTGGTCCCCCGTCCAGCATGGGGACAAGTCACTGGTAAGGAATGGGTTTATGCATCGTTTTATTGTACTGGTTGGCCAGGAGACAAGTCACCTGTAGGAATGCTTGTATATGTAATTCAGTGCACTACCCTACCGATCTCTACGGGACTCCACCCTCCGTCCTACCTCTCACCTTGTTAATATTTTCGTCTATCAAGGTGTCATATCTGATGAATTAGAATTGTAAATTCTGTAGTACTTGAAAGGGTTAAATTATCATGCTACTAGTTTGTGATCCTTACATACTATTTATTTAATTGTGCTCTATAAGTGTGGTTTTGAATGATAATTTTCATATATATGTGTTAGTATGCCTCAGTGGGAAGAAACTGCCGTCTCAAATCTGTGACTTCAAATGTTGTTCATTGTAACAACTGCAATGAAGCCAGATTAGCCTTGTATTTACACATGTGTGCATATTTTGTGTTCTATTCTATTGCATTGACATAAGGCCAGAGTTATGATCAAGTGTTTGGTTATGCATTCATACTTTAGTATAGTGCCATCTTCATTTGTGATATATTTTTCGTTTATATCATTTAGGAAATGTCCTATTGTACTTTGTATACGTTTCATCCTATTCCTCTCTGATGACATCAGGCCGGGACTATCATCAGCTATTAAGGGTAGTACATGTAAATCACTTGTGTTTACCTTTGAGTTTATGTTTCTTCCATTTTCAATTCTGATGACATTAGTCTCATTGATTTATTAAGATTTGCTCATTACACCAGGTATTATAAGCCCCTTTACCTTGTATTGATTTCTTTATAATTTTCTATTCAGGTCTCACTTGCCCAGTACTATGGACACAAAGTTACCCATCATGGCAATGTTATCACCCAGTTTACTCAGTGTTTACCAAATTGTGCTTGTTTTTTACCACTTTTAAAACTTAGGCCAGGGCTATGATCAGGAGGCTGGAAAAGCAGAACATTTTGATTCAGTTACCGTGTAAGCGAGACTCAGAGGACCAGGAGAGATTTGTGTATGTGAGGTATGCACATTTACCAGATGAGCCAGCTCTGCCACTGGTAGGTACAGATTACAGCCTCATCTTGTAAGAATCTCATTAAATGTCATGAGTGATTTCTTTTGTGTTTTTGTATAAAAAATAGCTTTTTGTTGTTTTGTTTAACTGATATGGACATTGTAGGTTGAAAATCTTTACAAGTGGTTTATTGTTTATTGACTGTTTGACAGGCAGTTTGCAGTTAATATCCTCGAGTACTAAAACCCAGTAAATATAGTTTGACCTCCGCTGTTAACCAGAAATCCCAAACTCAACTACATTCTGTAAGTCAGTATACAGCATATAAATATTATATATGTATTATTGGTTTAGTGATTCTAATTGACTACAGATTCAATTACTTTAAGGTCAAACAAAGGCAAGCAAATTTGAACAGGCTTATAACTCCGTAATCCTAAAATGTTGGAATGTGAAATCAGACTGTGAAATCATGTTTTGAGATTCTTATGTTGTGGTCAGATTTGATCTTGAACCACTTGTATGGTGCTTACTTCCTCAAATAGCGGGTATTATCGCCCATATAGCCGGGTATTATCATTGTTATTTTCATTAAATATAAGGAAATTATTAGCCCCACATGAAGTATAATATTGTGTATTATCAACATTCTAATTTGTGTCTTATAAGTTTTACTTTTGTTTAATTCCAATCAGTTTATAACCATTACTCCTGTTGTTGGTGTCTGGTGGTGTTGTCACTTAGCTCAAGGTGAGGCTGTAGTGTGGGGTGTTAGGGTGCCGGTGAGTCGCCCACAGGACGAAAAATCACGACTGTGTTGAGGTGTAGGGATATATTTCTTGAGGCCTCCCACTGTCGAGCTTAGATTAAGGCTTCTTACTCATGAACAATCCCACCAGTCATGTTTTGTCTTCGGGTACTCCTCTTTATGGCCCTGTTTACTGTTATCCTGGCTCAAAGGTATGAGTGGTTCAACAATAGGGTATCATCATGTCCTCCATTGATTAGAATTGCAAAAAAAATTTCATCTATTTGTTCCTGTCGAAAATTTTCAACCATGGTTAATAGAAGAGGGCTTTTGTTGTTACTGCTATTGGGAGGAGATGTGTCCCTCAACCCTGGTCCACTCACACTAGGTGTGCTAAATGCCAGATCCATAAGGAATAAGGGTCCACTCCTAGCCGATATGGTTGCTTCAAATGACCTTGACTTTCTTTGCCTTACGGAGACCCATATTCGTCACTTTGATTCGGACAGCTTTATACGGTCTATAGCTCCTCCTGATTTATTTTTCCCTCACAAGCCTCATTCCTCAGGTATTGGTGGTGATGTTGGTTTTTTCACTAGATCCTCCCATAGACCCAATAAAATTGAATCTCCCCTCTACTAGTCATTTGAAAATATGGTGGTGTCAATCGGGCTTCATGGCCGTTCATTGTTGCTTGCCTGCATCTACCGCCCCCAGGATCATGTACCTGTAACTTTCTGGAAGAATTCATGTCATTTGTTGGTTTCCTGTCATCTATTAACTCTTCATATTATATCTGTGGTGATTTCAACATTTATTTTTATTGCATAAAATAGCCTTACCTTATCCTCACAAGTGCTTTTTGGTTTAGTGGAGCAAAATGCATCGACCGACGAGTCTTTTAATAAAGACTTTTCTTGTCGAGAAGTGACCCCTTTGTCTGCAATTAACTGCGCATGCGCAGCAACCGTTGTCAAGAGTGAATGTTTAGAAACTCATTACATTTTTGGTCGTACTGGGAGCAGCATCGTGTTTTCTTCAGTTATCATGACCGATGTGCAGGTCAAAAACTCCAAAGATCTTAAACGTGCACCAGGATGTGGACACCCCCTGTTCGACTGGGATTGTCACAGTTTTGTTTCCCGTGCAGGGAGAAAGGTCGGGGTAGCGACGTTTGTGTGAAGTTCAAGGAGGAAGACTGCTTCATATGCTTGCAGTTCTCTGAAGAACAGAAGCGAAAACTTGCTCATAAAGCTAAAAGAAAAGAAAAATCTACACCTAGCGTGGTGTCACAAGAAATAGAAGATGCTTTACTGGGGGTGGAGTGCCACCAAAGCTCAGTTTCAGCTAATCCACGACCTACAACAGAAGTAAATACGTCTGATCCTCTTCAGGCTATTTTGAATAGGTTAGAGGGTATGCAGGACCAATTAACTGCTCTTAAGGACAGAAACAGCGAGGTTTCTGCTTCTATTGCTTCCATTCATTCTGAGGAAGGTGAAGCCTCAGACGAAGACCCCACTCTTCAAGACACCAGTATCTCAAAGAAGCGAGAAAAGTCACCTTCACCAGATGACACGGAAGACGACCCTTTATACAGACAGACATTGGCGGCAGTGCGTTCTCTGTTGGATCTCAGCATTCCTGACGAGTTTTCAGAACAGCCGTCACAAATTTTTGGTTCTAAACTCAAGGACAAGCGTAGGTCCTCGCTACTTCCCATGGTTATGCCCCCAGTGGACGGGGTTCTAGAAAGGTGGGATTTCTATGAGAAGAAATCTGCAGGAAATCCTCAACAAGATCAACCTCATCTTCTCAAGACCAACCCTTTGAACTTTGATAATTATTTGTATTTCACAAGGGCTCCAATGAAGTTTTACAGATCGACTTCGACTGAATTCTCTTTTCAAGCGCCTCGCTGCCAAGATTCCTTCAGATCCTCATTCCCTGGGCCTATGCCGTCTTCAGTTCGTGTGCCTTTGAAACAGCATATACTTTTCGAAACTGTGAACAGGGAGCATGTGCAGATTCTTTCCTATGTACATTTTTTTCTGAATGCTATAGAGAAGGTGGCAAACAAGTTGGAAACCACCATGTTGGGTGTAAAGAACTCCACCAGGGATCAATCTGTCATTAAGGAGTTGGAGTCTATGTTGTCGGGTTTGCACATCCAATTCAGCTATATATCTTCCATAGAAAAGGCATTGGAGAATGTTACTGACAATTCGATTGCAGCAGCGTGCAACCTCCAGTTAGCAAGAAGGGATACTGTACTCAAGAATCTTGCTCCAGACCTCAACAAACATGATTTCAATAGGTTGAGGAGGACGGGCTTCAAGTCACATGATCTTTTTTGCCTTACTGTGTTAAATGAGGTCGAAAAGAAGATTAAAAAATCTCCCAAGAGGCCTAGGATTTACGATAAGTCCTCATTCAGTTTTAAAAGAAAGTCAGATGACAGATCTGCTGGCGAGCATCAGTCCAGTTTTACACAGAAGAATTTCCGTGACCAGAACAGATCTTCTTTCACACCATGGAGGCCATTTGCAGTACTTTTGGCAGGTATGGGAGAATCTTTATTGTCATCCCAGAGTTGTGCAGATCTTGAGGTGGGGTTATCGAATCCTACTCCAATCGAATCCGCCCATGTCTGTATATCCCACAATTCAAAGCGGTTACAACAGACCGGAAAAACATGGCTACCTACAAGATTGTGTGTTACAAATGCTTCAAAAAGACGCAATTTACCATCTCAAGGATTGCACAACTCCAGGTTTTTACAGCAGAATTTTCCTTGTACCGAAACCCGGCAAAAAGTGGCAGCCTGTGATAGACCTCAGTGTCCTGAACAGCTATATGACTATACCAACGTTCAAAATGGAAATGACAGACTTTATCAGAAACTCCCTGACAAAAGGCGAATGGTTAGTTTCGATAGATCTGAAAGAAGCGTACTTTCACGTGCCTATACATCCCGATTCTCAACATTTGCTTGTTCCATGTAGACAAGAGAACGTATCAATTCAGGGCTCTGCCGTTCGGGTAAGTAACGGCACCCCTAGATTTCACGCGGATTGTAAAAGAGGCAAAGCTCATTCTTCAGTCCCACGGAATTCGATTTCACCAATATCTGGATGACTGGTTGTTAAGGGCAAACAACAGACACCAGTGCCAGCTCCAGACAAAAGAACTCCTCCATACAATTCAACAACTCAGCTTCGTGATAAATTTAGAAAAATCAGAGCTCAAGCATACACAAAAAATCGATTTCCTTGGTTACCATTTTGATCTGCAACAAGGAAAGGTCTTTCCAACAGAAAAGAGATTAAAAATTCTGCAAAAGTCGATTCAGGACATGGAGGTCTCATCTCAAACCACTCCAAGGTTGTTAATGTCCCTGATAAGGGTACTAGCATCCCTGGAAAAGACTATACCAATGGGTCGGCTACACATGCTTCCTCTTCAATGGTATCTCAAAACAAACTGGCAATATCCCCAGTCCCTAGATCTGATGATTTCAGTTTCAAATCTCTTGTTAAAACATCTTCAGTGGTGGAAAGATCCAAACAATGTGAGAGTAGGATGTTCCTTACATCCAGAAGAACACAATATCCTTATTTTCACAGATGCGTCAAACCAGGGTTGGGGAACCCATCTAGAAAACATGATCGTCAGTGGCGGTTGGACAAATCAAGAGAAATCTCTTCATATCAATGTCCTAGAGTTAAAGGCAGTGTTTCTGGCCTTAAAAAAAACTTTCAAAACACAATTCAAAACAAAAGAATTCTGATAGCAACAGACAACGCCACTGTGGTCAGTTATCTGAACAAAGAAGGGGGAACACATTCATGGGACATGTGTCTCCTTGTTTGGCGCATCCTGGCCTACTGGAATCCCCGGAACATGCTCATAAGAGCCAGACATATTCAGGGTTGTCTCAATGTCATAGCCGACAGTCTCTCCAGGAGGGACAAAATAATACAGATAGAGTGGTCTCTTCATCCTCAAATATTCACTCTAATTTGCAAAGTTTGGCACACACCAATGGTGGACATGTTTGCCACCAAAATGAATCACAAACTTCCACTCTATGTCTCACCAGTTCCAGATGCAAATGCACTGAACATAGATGCATTGAACATCTCCTGGGAGGGTCTGGACGGCTATGTCTGTTGTCCTGTAGTGCTCATACCAAAGGTCATTCAGAAAATGAACACCTACAGGTGCAAAATGATTGTAGTGGCCCCAGCTTCGCCCATGATGCATTGGTTTTGGGATCTAGTGAATCTATCCACCAAACCTCCATTACAGCTTCCTCATTGGCCTCATCTGTTAAAACAACCATTCAGTCACAAATACCATCAGAATCTGTTGTATCTGAATCTTCATGTTTGGCACCTAGACACCACTCAGAATCACTTGAATCATTCTCTGAGCAGGTGGCAGACAGAATTAAGGCACCTCAAAGACCCTCATCTAGAAGATTGTACGAATCAAGGTGGTCCATTTTTGAACTCTGGTGCCAACAGAATCAGGTGGTCAGCTCAGAGCCTACTATCTCCAAAATTGCAGATTTCTTGAACCATCTCTTCACAGTCAAGAATCTCAAGCCTGCCACTATTGCTGGGTACAAGACCGCTATAGCTGATCATTTGGGCCATTTGGGCCAGGAAGTGAGCAAAAGCCTTGATCTGAATAGGCTTATTGCCAGTTTTTACAGAGATAAGCCTGATGCTAACAGAGGAATGCCCTCATGGGATTTATCTTTGGTACTTCTAGCATTGACAAAAGGCTCCTTTTGAACCATTAAAAGATGCAAGTCTAAAGATCTTGACTTTCAAAACTGTCTTCTTGATGGCGTTGGCTTCTGGCAAAAGACGGGAGGAGGTGCATTCTTGGACATACTCCTCTCTCAGACACAAACGTCAATGGAAGGAGGTCACTATTTCTCCTTCTCCTGCGTTTCTGGCAAAAAATCAGTTGGCTTCAGATGGCCCAGACTTGCTAAGACCAGTGGTCATTCCAGCTTTGAAACCTTTCCTGAGCTTGGACTTGACTGAAGACATGACATTATGCCCTGTCAGAGCACTTAGATACTATCTAGACAAGACTAGTGCTTTAAGGAAGGGAAAGAACCTTTTATTTATATCTTTTAAGGAAGGTTTTGATAAAGATATCATGAGATCTACTATATCCTCGTGGATTAAGCAGACTGTTTTGTTGGCTTACAGTCTTCCAATTCTGATTCTCAAGATCTTCATATTAAGGCACATGATGTCAGATCTATGTCTGCTTCTTTAGCCTTCAAGGGTGGGGCCTCACTTGAACAGATTCTAGGCTCCTGCTATTGGAAAAGTCACAACACCTTTACTGCATTTTATTTAAAAGACGTGGCTTGGCAATCACATGACCATTCCAACTACAAACTGGGTCCAGTGGTGTCAGCTCAGCATATTGTCAATTTTTAAGTATGTATACATGTTGACATATGGCACACATATTCATAATTCTCCACACATACCAGTAATTATGTACTGACATATTCTTTGTGTTTTTATTTTCCACAGATGGCTCCATAATCATCTGTAGTTAGGATTCCACTTTCAGCTCGGAGGCTTCTTCTTATAGGATGACAGCGTCTGGCCTGAGGGTATAGGAAGACTCCTCTGACCTCCACGGGTATTGGCTATTTAAGATGTCATGGAATTTATTTGTTTTCGTTACAACTGAGGACTACTTCATCCACATCAGGCTCTGGTTGCTAAGGTTAGCAAGTTACTTATCTTTACTGAAAAAGAAGTAATTAATAATAAGATGTGGTGTACATAAGCTTATCTTATCCTCTTATCAAAGTGCTTTATTCAGTGACCCCTTGTCTGACAATCATCTAACGGTGTGGCCAAAACAAATTCCCTCCACCTGTTATGGTTGTATTCAAGCACTTGTGAGGATAAGGTAAGGCTATTTTATCCAATAAAATGTAACAAATTTTATTGTAATTTAGCTTTTTACAAGTTAAATACTTACTTATCCTCACAAGGATAAAGCCACCCTACCTCCCCGCTAAAAAATTTGTTATGCTGGGGACCAAAAATATAACGAAGAGTTTCTAGACTTTCACTCTCAACAACGGTTGCTGCGCATGCGCAGTTATTTGCAGACAAAGGGGTCACTTCTCGACAAGAAAAGTCTTTATTAAAAGACTCGTCGGTCGATGCATTTTGCTCCACTAAACCAAAAAGCACTCGTGAGGATAAGGTAAGTATTTAACTTGTAAAAAGTTAAATTGCAATAAAATTTGTTACAGTTGATGTTCCAGTTGGTGATGGTTATAAATTTATGACCTGTCTTGATTCATGTGATCTGAAACAGTTAGTCAATCAACCTACTCATCTGGATGGTCACATATTGGACCTCATTCTATCTCCCAGTGATCAGGATACTATTGTTGATGTCAAAATTTGTGATTTTGTATCTGATCATGCATTAGTCAAATGCTCAATTGCCTTCCCTCGTCAAGTAGCTCATACTCCAAGTAAAGTTCAATATAGAAGGCACCCCCGTATCAACATGTCTGATTTCCACTCAGATCTCAAAAATACTTCCATCATCAAGTCCCCTGCTGATGCTGTAGTTGATCTTTATGAACAATATGTACATAATTTAGGCAATGTTCTTGATAGGCATGCACCTCTCATATCTAGACTGAAAGAGAGATTCTGCGGACTGGATGTCTGATGCTTATCAACGTGCAAAGTCCCTTAGGGACCAATTTGAGAGAACTTGGCTTAGGGCCAAAAATCCACTGAACAGAAGTCGGCTTCGTCGTCAGATTGGTCGGTGCAATGCACTTGTAAACAATGATAAGTTAGACTATTACAGCAAACTGATTTCAGACAATAGTCATGTCTCTAGAAAACTATGGTGTGAGCTGCATAAAACCCTGAACAGGGTCTCTGATGCGACATTTCCATCGCATGAGTCTGAAAAGTCATTGGCTGACCAGTTTGCCTCCTTTTTTTTCAAACAAAATCAAGAAAATTAGAGATACTTTCGCTCACTCTGGCACTGAATAAGAGATTCACCCTCCATCCGATCCTCCAAAAATTACTGTCTTTAGGCAAGTTTCTGAAGATGATGTTGGTAAAATAATTAAAACCTCATCAACAAAATCCTGCCTGTTAGATCCTTGGCCAACATTTCTTATCAAGGAGTGCACTGATACATTGCTACCATTTCTTACTAAGCTGGTCAATTGCTCGCTCATGGAGGGATGCGTCCCTGATGCTTTCAAAACTGCTGTAGTCACTGCTCTTATTAAAAATGCAAATCTTCCTTCTGACGACCTCAAGAATTGTCACCCAGTATCTGGTCTCAGTTTCCTATCTAAATTGGTAGAACGTGTAGTTGCTAAGCAGCTGTTAGAACATATCCATGTCCATAACTTAGACAACCCGTACCAGTCGGCATAAAGCAGGTCACTCAACAGAGACAGCTCTTCTCTCCATAAAAAATGAAGGTCACTTATCTTTGTCAAGAGGTGAACCCACTGCCTTAGTATTGCTCGACTTGTCTGCTGCCTTCGACACCATAGATCATTCCACTCTTCTCAGTTGCGTCCGTATTTGGTTCGGCGTCGGTGGCTCTGTTCTGAAATGGTTCACTTCTTACCTAACAGACCGTTATCAGTTAATAAAAATATGTTCTACCTTGTCAGATGTTTGTAAACTCCTATTTGGCGTACCCCAAGGTTCGGTCCTGGGCCCTTTGTTGTTCTCATTGTACACCACCCCCTCAGCTTGATTATCGGTAAACATAAAGGAATAAAGTTTCATTTTTATGCAGATGACAGTCATGTGCATTTATCCCACAAGAATGCATCTGCTGCCTTTAAACAACTGAACAGGTGCCTAAATGATGTTAAAGAGTGGATGTCTACTAGTAAGCTCAAACTAAATCCTGACAAGACTGAGTTTATCATCTTTGGTTCAAAGAGACAGAGGGACAAGTTGAAAGCTTGTTTTCCAATTGATATCTTGGGTAGTCTACTTTGCCTTGTTGACTCAGTTAGGTATTTGGGTATGTGGTTTGATTCAGATTTTTCCTTGTCCAAGCATGTTCAGAATGTCTGCAAAAGTTGTTTTGTCAAACTCCGTGATTTCAGACATGTTAGGCGGTTTCTTACTCATGATGTTTCTGTACTTGTGGCTAATGCTCTTGTTAGTAGTCGGTTGGATTACTGCAACTCACTTTTCAGGAGCCTCTCCAAGTTCAATCTATGCAAATTACAGTGCGTCCGAAAGAGTGCAGCCAGAATTGTATCTAACACCAGTCGTTACACCAGTATAACTCCTGTGCTTAAGAAATTGCATTGGCTTCCTGTTGAACAGCGCATGTTGTTTAAGACAGCCACACTTGTGTACAAGTTTCTACACACAGCTTTTCCTATGTATTTTGCTCCATATCTTTCTTCCTACACCAGTTCTTACAGCACCAGGTGCAGCCAAAATGATGACAGTTTCCTTGTCATTCCAAAGTTCTACCCTTCTGTTCATAAATCTATCAAACAGTTAGTTTGGTTATAGTTTTGCTTTTGATGCTCCCACTGTGTGGAATGGTCTTCCAGATGAGATTTGTGCATCTCCATCTTTGGCCTCTTTCAGAAAGCAGCTTAAAACCTACCTGTACACCAAAGTATACCCACCTTAGTCTGGATCATCCCCTGGTGTTCTCCGTGGTGCTTGACCCCTCTTCTGTCTCTGGATGCTGAAATTTGGTATACTGCTCTTCTAGTTTGTTGCACCTTAGAGTCCTCTTGTATGGGGAGATTACGCACTATAAAAGTCCAATTAGAATTAGAATTATGAAATCAAGTGCTGGGATTCTTTTGAATTTGAACTCAGGTTCTATCTTCAAGATCAAATAAGGGTATCCAACCTAAAAATGTGTATACATATAACTTGCTTCTTGGTCTAAAAGGTGCAGGGTGTGAAACCAATTTCAGAAATTTATTGTCAAGGAGTCAAAATGTGGTCAGATTTGACCTTTGACCCCTCATTCAAGTGGCTGTGTAGCACTTAACAAGTTACCAACATGTGCGCTAGGTGAAGTGCTTGCTAACTAAGGTGGTTTGTCTTTTCGATGGATAGAAAAAATGCGTTGGTTCTCTGGTGTAATCTTAACAGTCCAGTTTTCAAGTTGTTTGATCAGTTACTGAAAGTTTTGTTTTGTTTTGTTTTTTATATTTTTCAGCAAAACACACTATCACAAATGTTTGCTCACTGGAAAATCAAAAGAATTGCAAATTAAGAAATTGAAATTCCTTACAAGTTTTTCTGTTTCTAGGAAGAATTTTGGCCCAGAAAGAAGCCTAAGTATATGAAACAGTTGGAACGCTTCTATGTGATGATACATGGAATGCCAAAGTCCTTCATGTGTGCCATCTTCAGGTATGTTACATTCTCCGACATAAGAATTGGTCACTTTTGGTAACTGTTTGAATTGAATTATTTTTAAAGTTACACCATGCGTACCGATGAATTTAGTATTATATTACTTTGACTAGATAAGATATATACACCATTTTGCATTGTAGAATTTCCTTTTAAGCAGAAGCCAACTCTCCAAAATGTTTTTTTCCATTGAAATGTACCTGTTATGAGGAATTATTCCTGTAAAGTAGCGGCAACTTGAGATTCAGGCTAACAGTTTTCCACTCTTCCTCCTTTGTGTTGAAAGATGTAGGAAATGTGGCAAGGTCTCAGTTCTTACTCCCCTGCTCATCTGGATTGTGTGCCTGACTGCTAATGGTTTTAATGTCAATTGTTGTTAGTCAACAACATTTTGCTTGTCCATTTTGATATCGCAATGTTTTTATCATTTGTGATGTGGTATATGTGTGATGTCACACCATTGATTTGTGACATCACAGCTTCTTCCATTATGAATGTGTATTTATATCTGAAATAATGTGACTGTGTGTGCAACACATTCAGTTCATTTGGCTATTTAGGTTAAGCTAATAGCAGTTTGGTAAAATAATAATATTCTGCCTACTTAACAACTACCAGGTGTAACAAAGCTGTGTCTGAGATTGTATCTTTCAGGGAAATTTCCTGATTTTCTTGACATAGTGTGTGATTTGTTCACTATCTCATACATTAGTATTTGATGTTTGCAGACACTTGGGGAAGGTGTTTAACTTCACACTTCTGTGGAAACAAGGAGTATACTTCCAGACAGGGTCCATGGATGTGTTAATACATCTGACACAAAGTGGTAAGCAGTTCATGCCAGGCTGATATTACTACGATGTTGTTACAATGCTGGCCATTTCACATGTGTTTCCAGTATAATATTGCTTGATATTATTGTTGATTTTATGCAGTCCTGGCAAATGAGTATCCTGCAACAAAGATTAAACTTTTGTTGTTTTGACTATGTCATTGTCACTGTTCAGATGTAGAACTTTGTCTGACACTGGAGGTTGCAATGATATGTAAAATTATTAATGTTTTAGCTTTTCCATTGTCATATACCATAATTTTTACCCTAAGATGTGTATCATGCTCCAAGTCTGGTCATTGCAGTGAGATATAAAGCTGTTAATATAGTTTTGTCAGACATTGACCATTGACTGGTTCTAGTTGTTTCAGTGAGGTATAAAGTTGTTAGATGTAGTTCTGGCATTATGCTGCAAATTGTACCCACAAATGTGGACCATGGTCAAACTCTCGTTGTTGCAGTGAGATATAAAGTAAATGTTGTTCTGGCATCACAGTAGTGTAATTTTTACCCTCAGATATAGACTATACTTCAGTTCTGCTGGTTACATTGAGGTATACACAGTTAAGTATGGTTTCTTTAATCACTTTAATGTTATGATGTAATTTTTACCTTCAGATGTGGACCATTGTCAGGCTCTGGCAGTTGCAGTGAGGGGCGGAGATGTGTCTCTTATCCCTGATCGTAAGACTATGTTAGAGAGCCAGTGGTCAGTGTTCAAACTGTGCCTGGGCATTGTGGACTACGTGTTGATAAAAATGAACATTTTTGCAAAGGTAACAGAAAGACTCTCATAAGTTAAGAAACAACTAGTATCAGAGAAATAAAGAAGTTGAACCATATTAAATTTAACAGGATAAAACTAGAGAACGTCTGACCTTCACTTATTCCAAACCCCCTTATCCAAACATATGACATAATCACACCTTTCTTATGTCTCCCATATGGCACTTTCATTATCAGCCGATTCTGATTATAGGTGTTTATAATGTAATTCCTTAATCTGCCACCTTGTGTTAGCTCATCACACAGTAATCCTTTCCAGTTAAGCTCTTTCTTTTTTTCCCTGTGCTCAACACCACTGTTAACAAAATCATTGTATTTTCATGAATTGCAAAAACTGCTAAAGTATGAACAGAGTCTCAGCTATGTCAACCCTGTATTTACTAAGATTCCTAAACTCAAATTCATGTTAAAACTCATTCATAAACTCATTGCTATGAGTTTATGCTTAAGCTCAAACATCTCGCATTATAGAAAATTCTTAAACTCATCCTAAAACTCATACATAAACTCATTTTCTGCATTTATACTTCAAACTCAAGAGAACAATTGACTGCCTTCTTTCCTTTGTCTTGGTTATTCATGTGTGTATATTTTACAAACAACTGCCTCGAAAAAAAGATAACTCTATGACCAGAAATAAACAAAGTATAGAATACGCTGTTGACATACCAACATGTGAGTGCAAGTATAAACTCAATAAACTCAGAGGTTGAGGTTATATTCTCGTGTGAGATTAATCTTAAAAATACAAATTTCAGCATAATCTCAGATGAGAGAAAAACTGAGAGCTTTATGTGTCCGAGCTGATGTATGAGTTTAAGGATTTTTTTATACTTGGGCCCAGGAATTTCAAACAATTCTATTGATTTGATGGATCAGAAAGCAACTTCTACCTTACAGAATTCTTGTGCTAAAAAGGGTTTTATTGTGAAGAGATTTATTTTGAGTGAATGCTATAAAAAGAGCAAGCTCTTCAGTTTTATCTATAGGTTAACAAAGATGAGCTTATTCATCAGAGTGTCGAGGTTTGCTAAAAATTGACTGGTCACTCACAAAAAGGAAAAATCTGTTTCTGTTGGAAAGTTGGCAATGTGGTCTTTACACATAGTTTATGTCATTACTTAAATTGCTGGTCATGTAATTTTTTGCATGCAATATAGTAATATTGTCGATAGATGTGACTGTTCTCGACAGATTTAAAAGCTTCCTATAACTGTCTTGAAAAAAACAACATTGAAAAAAAAATTGAAATTATTTGGCTTCTATATGTATACTTGTGTCATCACTGAAATGGCTGGATATCTATTATTGCATAAAGTTTTGTAATAACTCCACATAAGCTTTGAATGTTGTGGACAGGTGTTGATAGCGTGCCAGGACTGTGATTCAGAAAGAGACACTTGGACATTACTGAACACGCATGTAGCCAGCCTTCTTCCCATCACCGTGGCAGTGCTCGGTGTGCCTGAGAGATACATCACTTGCAAAGGGGTGTGCAGTGCCGGCAAGGACAAGGTTAAGAGATTTTTGGCAGATGAAATACATGGGCCAGGTAAACTCTAGTCATGAATGGAAAGAAATAGAAAATTCATCAGTCCAATATACCGTATTTTACGAATAATGTTGGTCACAGTTTGTTTGCTAGAATACTCACACGTTTGTAGAATCAGCACATCATACTTTTCAATGACAAGGTCAGATGTTGCTACTATTCTACTATGTAGAAGATTAAGCAAGGTACTCAGTATCTGATTCTCTTGTATATGTAGAATCTGTGCAGAAGACTTAATAAATGCTTCTTTTTATGACAGAGTCGTTATTTAAGTTTTGGTCTTCTTTCCATAAAATCACTATGAAGACGAGTTACTGACTGTTTCCCCAGAAGTGGTACATAAAACATGAGCAAAGTTTCTTATCTGTAACTTTGGTTTCCGCCATCTTGAGAGTGTCCAGGGTGAGAAGACTACAGTCTGTTTAGCTTTAACAGTGACTAAAAATACAGTAAAGGTCTCTCAATACAATTTCTAATGTGGACTATGCACATTATAAGAAGACTACTTCTGGAAACAGAATATATTTTAGAATATTCTTGTTTTTGGGTCATACATTTTGCTCGTAGCAAATGATAAAAGCCACTTTGTGAGGATATTAAAGATATCATTAAGTAATATTAACATATTGCAGATTCAAGCACTGGTAACTTGCACTCTTATTTCCACAGAATTGGCTTGTGAGACAGATTATTAAAACAATTGTTTGTACAGAGTCTGTGCTACTGATTGTAACTCATTTTATGAACAAAATTAAAAAGTGAGATTCTCTTTTCCACAGAATTACTGAGTGAGATTACCTTCTGACAGTCTTATTTCTACTGGAGTAGTTGGTACTCATTGAAACTCATCAGTTGAGCAAGACAAAGTATTGACATTCAATCTTCCATATTATTTGAGCAAGAGTAAGTATTCCTATTCTATTTTTCTCAGAATCGGTGCGTAAGAAAATATTAAGCCCTCAGCACCACCAGCAGTTTGTAGATAGGATGGCTGGTGACGCAGGTGACTTCCTGCCATATACCAAGTGCTTCCTTTGTGACAGGTGTGCAGACAAAAACATCAGGTGTAAAGGTGCTGGCTTCAATGGACAAACATCAAGGTAAATATGCCGTCACGCCTATAGTAAAGTAGATTCTACAGAGAGAAGCTGCCATGTTAGCTGGATTTTCTGGTCATGGCAAGTTTCCACTTATACTTGCTAAAATTTGGCATTTTTGTGATATACCTCCAAATTATGTGTGCATTTGTTCCACTTATACAAAAGCAACTGTGTTTAGAGTGATTTAACAAAGCGCTGATCTTATATATGATCAGTCTGGAATGAGTAAATAGATTTGGTGTTCAAGTGTACTTTTAATCATTTATCATTTAATCTGTTATAAATTAGTACTTTTTGTGCATCCAAATGTAAGTTGCATTACTTTCTTGATATTTTTCTGATATTTCTTGTAAGTTATAGGACTACGTAGACAAATAATATTATTAGAAAGAGTAGATTTTAGTATTGTTATCGACATTGCTTTATCATTGTTTACACTTTTTGTACCCAAAGCATTGGATGGTTCCAAAATTAGCTATTTGCAAAGCTTAACACTGGTTATTTGCTGGAGCCATCTGTCCTGGGTACTGTAGTATCATAACTGGGGTTAAACATCCCTTTCAGAAACTCCAGCTACTGATATGAAATTGGAAATGTTGAAATCAGCTGTAAGGACCACCGGACAAAAAGAGGATTGATGAATATATTCTTAATATATCCAATAAAAATGCAAATGAATTAAATTTTCAGTTTGATTTTGTTTATATAGGCACTGCAGCTGTTCTGGCAAGAAGACATTGTGTCCAGAGTGTGGAATTTGCTCACGTTGTACAGCCTTCCTTGCAGTAAGTCTACCAACTAATAGTAGCATTCAGGTCCATGTGGTATTGCATTGCCCAGAACAAATTTTACATAACTAAATAAAGATCTGTGGTTGTAAAAAAAAATCCACAAATGAATTTCCTTGCCAGCAAGCTCAAATGAGATTGGCACACTAAATCCTGCCACAAATATGTAGGTAGTTGGTAATATTCTTCCATATATTTAGGAACCTGGAATAATGAAAAAGTAGTTATTCTGAGGAAGCATTATCATGTACAACTACCTGAACTCTTTGCATCACAGTTGATCACGGTCTACTACCATCTATGATAGGTTGTACCATGTCCATCAATGCCAGTCAGTGGCCGGTAAAACCACCAATAGAATCCCTCGGTGTAGTTGATTAAAAGTAGCTTGATGTATATTTAACACACACAGAAGTTTATATTTATGGTTATTATTTCAAGTAAATCATGGTAACTGCATTCTTTAATTATTAAAGTAGGTCATCTGATTCATTATTGCTGTTGTGTTTGCTGGTACAGCAATATATATATATAGTAGAATCTAACTCTTGCTGTCCCACAGAAGGTCGGATAATAGAGTTTATACTGTATTTTGATTCCTTTATTATGAAATGGTTTAAACCAATGACTATGATATAAATAACAATCCATTCTATTTAAGTGGATATAAAATCAGCCATTGAGGGTGATGTGTATCAAAGAGACAAACAGTAAATATGCTCCTATTTTATTTATTGATTACTTTGAAATAGAGTTGGAAAGTCTGTCCCCACTTAAGCATGGTCTTTTCTGTGCAGTTGTTATTTCTAAAACATAACTGTAACAGTCATGAACTCATTGAAACATGTCAATACTATGCATAAACTGTTTAACTTCCAGAAAGTAGAGACCACCATCATGCCAGGGCTCAGCTCAGCAAATCCATTCAGATTCATGAGGAACCAGGGTCAAGATATGAAAGGCAACATGTTCAAAGGTTTTTTTATTGCGTAAAATAGCCTTACCTTATCCTCACAAGTGCTTGGTTTGGTTTTGTGGAGCAAAAGCATCGACCGACGAGTCTTTTAATAAAGACTTTTCTTGTCGAGAAGTGACCCCTTTGTCTGCGAATATCCGCGCATGCGCCGACACTGTAGACGAGAGTGACTGTCTAGAAACTCTTCATTACATTTTTGGTCGTACTGGGAGCAGCATCGTTTCTTCTTCTATCATCATGGCCGATGCGCAGGTCAAAAACTCGAAGGAACTTAAACGTGCACCAGCATGCGGACATCCTTTATTTGACTGGGATTGTCATCAATTTTGCTTTCCATGCAGAGAAAAGGGTCGTGGCAACGACGTTTGTGTGAAGAATAAAGAAGAAGATTGCTTCATTTGTCTACAATTCTCTGAGGATCAGAAGCGTAAACTGATCCATAAGAGTAAAAGAAAAGAAAAATCTACACCTAGCGTGGTGTCTCAAGAGATTGAAGATGCTTTACTGGGGGTGGAGTGCCACCAGAACCCAGTTTCTTCCAATCCACGACCTACAACAGAGGGAACTACGACAGACCCCCTTCAAACTATTTTACAGAGATTAGATGATATGCAGGGCCAGTTAACTGCTCTTAAAGACAGAAACAGCGAGGTTTCTGTGTCTATTCACTCTGAGGAAGGCGAAGCCTCAGACGAAGACTCCACCCTTCAAGAGTTAAACAACTCAAAGAAACGTGACAGATCGCCCTCACCTGATGACATTGAAGACGACCCTTCCTACAGACAAACCCTTGCTGCGGTGCGTTCTTTGTTACAACTCACTATTCCTGAGCAATTCTCCGAACAACCTTCCCGCATTTTTGGTTCTAGACAGAAAGACAAGCGAAAATCGTCTTTATTACCAATGGTCATGCCTCCTGTAGATGGAGTATTGGAGAGATGGGATTTTTATGAAAAGAAGTCCTCTGGAAATCCTCAGCAAGATCAACCTCACCTTCTAAAGACTAACCCTTTGAACTATGACAATTTCTTATATTTCACAAGGGCACCAATGAAGTTTTATAAGTCCACGTCTGCGGACTTTTCATTCCAAGCTCCAAGATGCCAGGATTCTTTTCGCTCATCATTTCCTGGGCCTATGCCGTCTTCAGTTCGTATTCCCATGAAGCAACATACTCTGTTAGAAACAGTAAGCAGGGAGCATGTACAGATCCTTTCTTATGTACATTTCTTTCTCAATGCCATAGAAAAGACGGCCAATAACCTGGAGTCCACCATGTTGACTTTAAAATCCTCCACAAAGGATCAAGCCATCATCAAAGAGTTAGAAACTATGCTGTCTGGCCTTCAGATTCAATTTAGCTGTATTTCTTCTATTGAAAAGGCTTTAGAAAACGTGACTGATAATTCGATTGCTGCATCTTGCAACTTGGAACTGGCAAGAAGAGATACGGTACTCAAGAATCTTGCTCCCAACCTCAACGAACACGATTTCAACAGACTAAGGAGGACGGGGTTCAAATCTCATGATCTTTTTTGTCCAACTGTGTTGAATGAAGTTGAAAAGAAGATTCAAAAGTCTCCAAAAAGGCCTAGAACAGATCAGAAGTCTTCCTTTAGTTTCAAAAGACACCCTGATGACAGGAATACCAATAAACAGCATTCCAACTACAACCAGAAGAGTTTTCGTGAACAAAACTCATCTTCCTTCAAGAAACCGAACTTCCACTCTTCTCAGCCTTCCAGAAGAGGTGGAAGCAAGCGTAGGTGACTACAGCGTAGTTACTCACCATGGGGGCCGTTTGCAGCATTTTTGGCAGGTATGGGAGAATCTTTATTGTCATCCCAGAGTTGTGCAGATCTTGAGGTGGGGTTACCGAATTCCTCTCCAATCGAATCCGCCCCTGTCTGTTTATCCCATAATGCAAAGCGGGTACGACAGACAGGAAAAACATGGCTTCCTTCAAGATTGCGTAGTTCAAATGCTTCAAAAAGACGCAATTTACCATCTCAAAGACTGCACAACTCCAGGTTTCTCAAGCAGATTATTTCTTGTACCGAAACCCGGCAAAAAATGGCCACCAGTAATAGATCTCAGTGTTCTGAACAGCTACATGCATGTACCGACCTTCAAAATGGAAACTGCAGAAATTATAGAAATTCTCTGACAAAGAGCGAGTGGGTAGTGTCCATAGATTTAAAAGACGCGTACTTTCACGTGCCCATACATCCGGACTCTCAACACTTGCTACGCTTCCATGTAGACAACAGAATGTATCAGTTCAAAGCTCTCCCTTTCGGTTTAGCAACAGCACCACTAGAGTTCACGCGGATTGTAAAAGAAGCAAAACTCGTTCTTCAGTCTCGCGGAATTCGAGTTCACCAATACCTGGACGACTGGTTGTTAAGGGCAAGCTCCCAACACCAGTGCATGAGCCAGACAAAAGAACTCCTTCACACAGTCCAGGAACTAGGTTTCGTGATAAACTTCGAAAAATCAGAGCTCGAACCTACACAAAAAATCGACTTTCTGGGCTACAATTTCGATTTGATTCAGGGAAAAGTCTTTCCAACCGAAAAGAAGTTGAAAATTCTAGCAAAAGCTGTTCAGGACATGGAGGTCGTTTCACAAACAACCCCAAGGTTGTTTATGTCCCTGATAGGTGTACTAGCATCCCTAGAAAAAACAATTCCAATGGGCAGGCTCCACATGCGTCCGTTTCAGTGGTACCTGAAGACACATTGGCAATATCCCCAGTCTCTAGACCTGAAGATTCCGGTTTCAAATCTTCTGAAAAGTTATCTTCAGTGGTGGAAAAACCCCAAAAATCTAGAAAAGGGTTGTCCTTTACATCCTCAGGAACACAATACCCTTATTTTCACAGATGCGTCAAACCAGGGTTGGGGAGCTCATTTAGAAAATCTGACAGTCAGTGGCAATTGGACAGATCAGGAAAAATTGCTTCATATCAATGTCCTAGAGTTGAAGGCGGTATTTCTGGCCTTAAAAAACTTTCAAAACAGAATTCTAGACAAGAGGGTTCTCATAGCAACAGACAACGCCACTGTAGTCAGTTATCTGAACAAACAAGGGGGAACACACTCATGGGACATGTGTCTCCTGGTTTGGCGCATCATGGCCTACTGCAGTCCTCGAAATATACTCATAAGAGCCAGACACATTCAGGGTTGCCTCAATGTCATAGCCGACAGTCTCTCCAGGAAGGACAAAATAATTCAGACAGAGTGGTCACTTCATCCTCAAATATTCACCTTAATTTGCCAAGTGTGGCACAAACCAATGGTAAACATGTTTGCCACCAAGATGAACCACAAACTTCCACTCTATGTTTCTCCAGTCCCAGATGCAAATGCACTGAACATAGATGCATTGAAGATCTCTTGGGAGGGTCTGGACGGCTATGCCTATTGTCCTGTAGCTCTCATACCAAAGGTCATACAGAAAATGAACACCTACAGGTGCAGAATGATAGTAGTAGCACCAGGGTGGCCCATGATGCATTGGTTTTGGGATCTGGTGAATCTTTCAACCAAACCTCCATTGCAGCTACCTCACTGGCCTCATCTGTTAAAACAACCATTCAGTCACAAATACCATCAGAATCTGTTGTATCTGAATCTTCATATTTGGCACCTGGACACCACTCAGAATCACTTGAATCATTCTCTGAGCAGGTGGCAGAGCAAATTAAGGCACCTCAAAGACCCTCATTTAGAAGATTGTACGAATCAAGGTGGTCCATTTTTGAACTCTGGTGCCAACAGAGTCAGGTGGTCAGCTCAGAGCCTACTATCTCAAAAATTGCAGATTTCTTGAATTATCTTTTCACTGTCAAAAATCTCAAACCTGCTACTATTGCAGGCTACAGAACTGCTATTGCCGATCATTTAGGTCACTTTGGCCAAGAGGTGAGCAAGAGTCTTGACTTGAACAGGCTTATTGCCAGCTTCTATAGAGATAAGCCTACTGCTAATAGGGGAATACCCTCATGGGATTTATCTTTGGTACTTTTGGCATTGACAAAGGCTCCTTTTGAACCATTAAAAGATGCAAGTCTAAAGATTTTGACTTTAAAAACTGTCTTCTTGAAGGATATTGGCATCTGGCAAAAGAAGGGGGGAGGTGCATTCTTGGACATACTCCTCTCTTAGACACAAACCTCACTGGAAGGAGGTCACCATCTCTCCTTCTCCTGCTTTCCTTGCAAAGAATCAATTGGCATCAGATGGTCCAGACTTATTAAGACCAGTGGTCATTCCAGCCTTAAAACCTTTCCTTAGCTCGGATTTGACTGAGGATATGACCTTATGTCCTGTCAGGGCACTTAGATACTATCTAGACAGAACCAATGAGTTGAGGAGGGGAAAGAACCTCCTATTCATATCATTTAAAGAAGGCTTTGACAGAGATATCATGAGATCTACCATATCTTCCTGGATTAAACAAACTGTTTTACTAGCATATCAATCCTCTAAGGCTGATTCTCAGGATCTTCATATTAAGGCACATGACATCTGATCCATGTCTGCATCTTTAGCTTTCAAGGGTGGGGCTTCGCTTGAGCAGATTTTAGGCTCCTGCTATTGGAAGAGTCACAACACCTTTACCACATTTTATTTGAAGGATGTAGCTTGGCAATCTCATGACCAGTCTGACTATAAATTAGGCCCAGTGGTCTCAGCTCAACATATTGTCAATGTTTAAGTACGTCTTCATTTTAATTTATGACATACATATTCATCGTTCTCCATACATACCAGTATTTCTTACTGACATTTGTATTTTATTTTCTTTCCTTCAGATGGCTCCATAATCATCTGTAGTTAGGATTACAGCTCCAGCTCGGAGGCTTCTTCTTATAGAATGACGGCAGCCAGCCTGAGGGTATAGGAAGACTCCTCTGACCTTCACTGTTGACTAGTTAAGAGGACTTCATGATGTTTATTTTGCAACGACTGCTGACATTTACAACTACATCAGCCACTGAAATCCAAGGTTAGCAAAGTTACTGATCATTATTGCTAAAGAAGTACTGCTTAATCTGAGATGTGGCGTACTTAAGCTTATCTTATCCTCTTATCAAAGTGCTTTACATAGTGACCTCTTGTCTGACAATCATCTTACAGTGTGGTTACAACAAATTCCCTCCACCTGTTATGGTTGCATTCAAGCACTTGTGAGGATAAGGTAAGGCTATTTTACGCAATAAAATGTAACAAATTTTATTGTAATTTAACTTTTTACAAGTTAAATACTTACCTTATCCTCACAAGGATAAACCCACCCTACCTCCCCTCTAATTTGTTATCTTGGGGACCAAAAATATAATGAAGAGTTTCTAGACAGTCACTCTCGTCTACGGTGTCGGCGCATGCGCGGATATTCGCAGACAAAGGGGTCACTTCTCGACAAGAAAAGTCTTTATTAAAAGACTCGTCGGTCGATGCTTTTGCTCCACAAAACCAAACCAAGCACTTGTGAGGATAAGGTAAGTATTTAACTTGTAAAAAGTTAAATTACAATAAAATTTGTTACAATTGTTTATATATCAACCGATAAGCAATTCATGCTATATATTTGCCAGAACCAATAAAAGGTAATTATGCAAAAAAAAAAATCCTATGGGTGTCAAAGGTTCTAGTTTTTCAGATTACAGTGTACATGATTATTATTATTGTATCCCCAGACAAAAATCGGGGATACTTAGGATTCAGTATGGTCACACTGCCGCCGCTGCAGAGATTTCCTTTTGGACGCGATAACTTTTGTTTTGTGACCTTGACCTTCAATTTCAAGGTCACTGGTGGCCTCTTAAAGGTCAGGTTTTGGCCATTTTTTCACATTTTGGCCCAGTTCTCATATACAGAAAGTTAGATCATCCTATGGGTGGTATATATAATACATATATATGTCCTCTGTAAGCATGCAGAAATTTGACCTTGAAGCTCTTCATTGAAGGTCATCCACAGACAGCCAAAGTACCTCACCGGGGCCATTTTTGGCCTTTTTAAGAGATATTTTCACACTTAATGCTGACTATATTGCATGGAAACTATTGAAAATGGCTTTGGAGGTTGAGTACATGATGGAGTACCAGCATCCAGTTTGTTGACCTTGGCTATTGTCAAGGTCAAGGTCACCTTAGGCCTGCTAAAATGACTCAAAGAAATACCTTTTCCTGCATATATATGCCTATATAAGACTGTGAGTCCATATATCTCCTTTATTATTAGCTGTATAACTTACTGGCTCATGTTGATTATTGTATCCACCGGAGGCATCCGGTGGATACTTTGGTTTAGCCGCCACTGCCGCGGGTAGAGAGATTTTCAGTGTTAACCCTCTCAGAGGAAAACTACGCCAGCTAGGTTCACCAAATTTGCAGGATATCTTCATTGGGGGGTAAGCTTCTCTGGGACTGAAATTAGCCTCATTCTGAAAAACAAGATGACTGCCGCGGGCATTTCTTTGAAAATCATCCACATTTTTTTACTGGCTGTTTCTCATAGGTAGAAGGTTCAATCTCTCCATAGGTTATATGTATAACAGACAGATATATATGTCCTCTACAACCTTTCAGACATTTGACCTTGAAGCTCTTAATTCAAGGTCATCCACGGAGTGCCAAAGTACCTTAAAAGCTTAAGTACCTTAAAGTGCCTATATCTCCCTTATTATTGGTCCTAGAGGTTTGCAATGTGAAACCAACCTATAGGAAATCATGTGCTGCGAATCTTCTGATGTGGTCAGATTTGACCTTGAACCCCCTCCTTCAAGGTCAAACGAATATAGCCAAACTTAAACGTGTTTATAACTCGTTTATTTTTGGTCCTAGAGGTTTGGAGTGGTAAACCAACTTGTGGGAAATCATGGACTGGGAATCCTTTGGTGTGGTCGGATTTGACCTTGGGCCCCTCCTTCAAGGTCAAACGAGGATAGCCAAACTTAAAAGTGTTTATAGCTTGCTTATTATTGTTCTTAGAGGTTTGGGATGGTAAACCAACATATAGGAAATCATGGGCTGGGAATCTTCTGATGTGAACGGATTTGACCTTGGGCCCCTCCTTCAAGGTCAAACGGGGATAGCGCTTATAACTCACTTATTATTGGTCCTAGGGGTTTGGGATGATAAACTAAGCTATAGGAATTTACAGTGGATACAAATTTGCATCAGTTCTCCAATGCGTAGGTCTAGATGGCCCGCTGGACAGGAGATTATATATGGCATAGGTCCATAGCTAAGTGAGTAACAGCACTGGCAGTATACTCTGTATATCACGCTTCAACCATGTCCCGTCCGGGGATACACTGTGTCGAGACACAATATCTAGTTTACACACTTTTTCAAATCCCGACTTCCATGATGGCATGGATGCTAAGGTGCAAAAATAACAATGTGGCTATAATTTGTTAGTCCATGAACAGGCATATGTTGGCTACAGGTAGCATACCATGCCAGGGATAAGCAAATTTATGGAGCATATTCATCCAGTAAAAGGTGTGCCTTTAGTCGGCTCCTGAAGAATGATAATGTTGAAGCCATGTTTTATGAAAGTTTGTCCCAAAGTATTGGACCATCATCAATGAAACAGCCATTGATTTGAACCTTGAACTTATGGACCTAGGAATTATATGGTATATCCACAAGATATCCGGTTTTGACATCAGAGTGTTTAGAATTTAAGCATATTATACAGAATGAAGCTTAAAGTATACTGGCAGTCTTGAATCCCAAAATGTGTATCACATGGTGCTTCATGGGGAGCCAGTGAAGTGATTCGATAATAGAAGTGATATACATTCACTTCAAACCTCCCCAATTTCATTCTGGCAAAACACTGCTATGAATTCTTAAATAGAGTACCACTGCAGAATAGTTAAGAAGCAAGGTAACCGTTAACTTTTGGTAAACTAGCCAAATAGGATACATTAAGTAATGTTATTAGTAACAGTAGAAGTACATGTAATGTTATCACACAGTTTGTCTCAAATGTGTCAGGGAAGTATTTTGATTATTTGCATCAAATCCTGGGGGCCAGTTTCACAAAATATCTTAGACTTGGCCAAAGTTTTGGCTACGTTTGACACTTTAACCTAAGACTTTTGACTTGGTTAAGTTTTGGGTTTAAGTAGACTTCTCAAAATTGGACTTGGCTAAGACCAAGCTTAAATGAATGATCAAATAACCACAGTGGTTTTCTGCGCCATGTAATCCTTTATCTCACCTCAAAATGTACTACTGTTGGCATATATACTCTGTGATTGGGTCCTATCCCCAGTGGCAGGTTAAAGAGCCTCAAGGACGTGGATAAATGGTCATCCTTGAGCCTGTGTCTTTCAGTTAGAGGAATGTCAGTAATTTGAGAGTTGGACTGTACTTGTACAGTCGTGCGGTCAAATAGTACTTTGAGTGCTATAGTACATGGAGATATTGCGCTAAGTATAAATACAAATACAATACAAAAATACAATACATATATCCTTTGTTTGACACATTTTATCTTACGAAAAACTTTTCAATGGAAAATCTTGCAATTGCATAAAACTTTGAAAAAGTAGTCCTGGGAGTAGTTATGTACACTTATACTTTATTTTCAGCCACATCAAATGTTGGTGTGTCACATTTTAGTTCAACAGTAATTTATGTTGGTATGTAACAGGCTAATTGTCACAGTTTAATTTCAATAGTAATTTAGATTAATGGTTTCCTCTGTCCATGTGTTAAGGGTGAGTCACCAGGAAACTGCTCCCAGAGTACCCACAAAGTTCTATGCATGTTTTATAAAATACTTCAGTTGTTGTTTTGTCACTGCCTAATAAACAGCTTCTTCTGTAACACTTGTTAAATACTTTTACTTTAGTTTGATGCAGAAAACACAAACTAAAACATCAAATTTGAAGTGAAAAAAAATTATGGCAGCCATATGTAATTACTTGTTTACAAAAGTTAAGCCCACTCCTCAGTTTGAACTTAGATTAAGACCAAGACCTAGCTAAAGCTTAGCTGCTTTGTGAAATCTTCTAAATTTAAGACCATAAACTTAGCCTGAAAACATTTAGTGAAAACAGCCCCTTGAAATTTCAGCAATTTTGCAAAACCCATAAGTGAATGAGGGATTTTGCAAAATCACTTAAATTTTCAATTATTTTGCATATTTTCCAATTACACATTTGTTTTTACAACATATGTAGTAATGCAATTGTTTATACACTCAGGTAACTGTGTGAACTGTAACACCAGTAATGTGATCCTGTGCACTCACCCCATGACACCAGAACATTTCAACTATGTGGATCTCACTGTATCCAGAGGCAATGACATCAGCTTTGGTCTGGCAAGGTAATGCATGGTTTGGAACATGCAGGAATGCTAGTCATTTACAGAGAAATGGTAGACAAAACTCAATTAAATATGATATATAGGGGGATAAACTTGCAGAAAAGCTGGTCATTTTTAGAGAAATTTCATTTCATATCAAATGAAACTTAATGTCGGCATGCAGAGAAGTTATATTTGTAATACCGTGTGTGTAGAAGAACTGTCATTGTTGATTCTAATGAAAATGTTTTTTATGATTCCTGAGGTTTTTAGCCTCCTGCTTCACCAGTTATGCTGATAACTGAAACACTCACATGAATTAAATATTTTTCGGTAGAAAAATTTATTTAAACACTCCCTAAATGTGGGTTGTGTACAAATTTCAGATCTCAAGCTACAGTAGTTAAATATTGGGAATTAATGACTATGCTTTCAGGATATAGTTTCCATGTTTCTCAGAAAAATGTGCAGCATAAGAAATGTATGATTTGGTCAGATATTGTTTTGATTTACGAGTGTGTAGTGCAGATATCACAGAGGCAAGGCAATTTGGGATGAAACTCTGCAGATTTTCTAATATGATTACAAGTCTTGGATGTCTTCTTGAATTTTTCTGAATTTACTACTTTTCATAAAATTTAGCATATGTCTGAAAAATTAATGGATTAGATAGAGCAAGTTTCACAGTTTTACTTTTTAAAAAATCAAGAATATGTCACAAGTGATAACAAATGTAATGGTTTTTAGCTGATTTTTCGTTGGTATAAATATAAAATCTTTCATATCTCAGAATGGGAAAGAGATACAGTATGTCCTCCATTTGTCAGCATTTCTTCTTGGCTCATGATGTCAGACAAACAATTCTAATGGTATGTGTGTATCCACTTGTCTACACAAAGATTTTTCTCCACTTAAGGAAGATATTTAGCAATGTGTGGGCCCTAGCCTCACTTCATTCGGACCTAGTTTGGCCACAGCACACTGTAGTGAGTAGAAAGTTCATAGTTGATTGTTATATTGATCAGGGAATGTTTTAATTGTAACCTGTTGACATGTTACAGAGAAGTGACTGCTGGGAATGTGGACGACCCGTTGGAATGCTGTGAGGTGTCTTACATGCTGAATCGGGGCAGTCTGAAGCTTCCCGTGGTCAGCAAACACAGCTCCAAGTGGATTGCCAAGGAAGGCTCACATGTGGCCTACTGTGTGAGACACCCCAGAGCACCCAGCAACTCGCTGGCCATTGACTGGGATGGGGTAGGTTCAACAAGTACAGTTAGGGTTTTAGCAAATTTACTGTAGTTATAGTTATTGGTCACAAATGGTGAACTGTTGATGGTCAATAAAAACGGATGAAGTAAAGATTGTGGTCGTGTGACCTGGTGACAGAAGGATGGACTACTGTAACTCATTGGCCTGGTTAAATTTGTTATATAGCATTAAATTTCCATCTGTGTTAGGCTCGAGTTGGATTGCTCCAACAAACAGCAACTGTTAGGAAATGCTGAGTATTTCTAATAAAAATTCAAATTACTTTGAAATTTAAATTTCCATCTGTGTTAGGCTCGAGTTGGATGGCTCCAACAAACAGCAACTGTTAGGAAATGCTGAGTATTTCTAATAAAAAGTCAAATTACTTTGAAATTTTTGAAATTTGTGCACATTTTTTCAAATCTTTAAAATAAATTTTTTAATATATATTTAGTATATTTATTTATTGCACAGGTTGAGCTGGCGATGGACATCATGTTAATGTATTCATATTAATTAAGCGTCCCTGAAAGGGCGCTTATTTGTTTTCGCCTCAGTTTCCTCGCCGCCGCCGCATTATTGTCTCCCTTGCATATCTCCCTTATTATTAGAAAGTTTCAAACCATATTTGGCAGTTATATACCTTAGGCGTGGGAAAATTTTTCTGCATGCTTAAATTTGACCTTTGACCTTTATGAAGGTCACATGATCAAAAACAATTTTTTGAAATACACCCCCCACCGTCATCACAGTTCAGGAAAAACTACTTGCTACAGAGCCTTATAATTTGACACACCTGTTCATACTATCGAAAACGCGAGCTGATTAGATTTTGGGAGCAATCCCTTGAAAAATGTCTCATTTATGAGTGATTTTCTGACACCTTCCAATCTGAAAGCCTTAAATTTAGGCCAACCCCCCTATTATCTTCTTAAGTATTGCATTTAGAGCTATAAAATGTACTGGGAGGTAATAGGAAACCATATGTGGAGAGTCTAAATAGCCGGTCAGTTTTACCCCACGGCCCCCCCTTATGGGTCAAACTGGGGTCATAAAATAGCTGATTTTGAGTTTTTGCCTTATATCTCCTTTTTTTATTGCGTAAAATAGCCTTACCTTATCCTCACAAGTGCTTGTTTGGTTTTGTGGAGCAAAACGTATCGACCGACAAGAATTTTTTAAGGAATATTCTTGTCACAAGAGGTGACCCCTTTGTCTGCGCATGTCCGCGCTTGCGCAGTAGTGGTTGTCGACAGACGATTGTCGAGAGATCTTCATTATATTTTTGGTCGATATGGGAGCAACACGTATTTTCTTTTATTATCGTCCATTTACAGACGAAGATCTATGAAGTTTTGAAGCGTGCAAGCGTGCACCTACCTGTATTTATCCATTATTCGACTGGTACTACCACTAATTCTGCCTCCCTTGTCCTGAAAAGGGTCAGAATAAAGATGTTTTATACAAGAAATCTTGCTGTGAAGTCTTCAGCGGAAGACGTTATACGGCTGCACTCACCTTCTATTCGACTGGAACTACCTGCTTGTCGAGGAAAGGGTTGCAAGAAGAGTTTGCTGTGAAGTTTCCAGTGGGAAACAAAGAAGAAAGAATGTAGTTATCTTTACAACGGAGGTCGTAGATTCTTTACTGGGAGTGGAGCGCCACTCTGTTACAGTAATAGGTCTCCCTCCAAAAGAACCACTACAGAAGTGCATCCACTGATCCTGGCAGTTATTATTTTGCTGTAAATTTGGATGAAGATCCAACACAATTACCTATGGTGGCAGTATGTGTTCTGCTTGTCCTTTCAGTCCTGTTGAAGAGTTGCATAAATCTACTAGACAAGGAAATTTTCACTTCCTAAGGCTATATGTCCCCAATAGTTTATTCTGGAGCTGGCTAGACGAGATACTGTGTTGAACTCAGTACCTACAACCCTCACGTGTGTGTTTGAAGTGGCTTCACAGAACTAGTGTTATCTTCAGTATTACTGGTATGAGAGATTTTATCGCCATCCCAGAGTTGTGCGAATCGTGAATTGAGATTGTCGAATTATTCCCCAATCGAATTCACCAATGCCTGTACTACCCACAATGCAAAGCGATGACGTCAGACAGGAAAACATGGCTACAGTACTAAATATAAATATACCGCTTAAATGCTTCAAAAGAAAGCGAGTTATCCACTCAACAATTGCAGAACTTCAGGTTTCTATGGCAGTTTATTTCTTGTATAGAAACTCGGCTAATGACGACCTGTGATAGATCTCAGTGTCCTGAATTGATTTCTAACTACGACTTCAACGGTCACGGCCCACGAGTGAAGTGCGTTTACTACAACAATAAATACCTGCTTGTCCCATCATTTAAACTGGAGACAGCAGAAATTATTAGAAATTCGGTTACAAAGGATGCATTCTTTTATGTACCGACTCACCAAGATTTTCAACATCTACTTCAGTTTAATGTACACTGGCAAACCTATCAGTTCAAAGCATTATAAAATTCGGGTTAACGACACCTCTACAGTATCATGCGAGTATAGTAAAGAGGCAAATCTCATTCTTCAGTTTCACAGAATAGGAGTTCACCATATACCTAGACCACTGGTTGTTTAGTGTACTTAAAGACACCAGTATTGGGTTCAAACCAAAGAACTAATCCAATTATGCATCAACTGGGCTTCGTGATATCGATTTCCTAGGTTACCACTGCATTTTGGTACCAGGAAATTTCTTTCACCATATACCTAGACTACTGGTGGTTTGTGTACGTAAAAGACACCAGTATTGGGTTCAAACCAAAGAACTCATCCAATTATTCATCAACTGGGCCTCGTTATATCGATTTCCTGGGTGACCACTGCATTTTGGTACCAGGAAGTTTCTTTCTACCTCGAAAAAATTAAATACCTGAGAATCTATTCAAGTCATGGCGATCTCATCACAGTTAACCTCAAGGTTGCTTATATCCCAGGTAGGGATACCAGCATCTTTGGAAAAGACTATACCAATGGGTCAGTTATGTATGTGTGCCTTTCAGTGGTATCTAGAAAAAACTGGCAATATCTCCAGTCACTAGTTGTGAGAATTCCTGTTTCAAATCCTTCTGAAAAAGCATATTCACTGGTGGAAAATGCCAAAAAAAAAAAAAAAAAAAAAAAAAAAAAAAAAAAAAAAAAAAAAAAAAAAAAATGGGAAATAGGATGCCTTTCTATACACAGGTGCACAATTCCCTTATTTTCGTAGATGCATTAAACCAGGGTTGATGATCCCATCTATAAGCATCACAGTTAGTGGCTTTGGACAGTTAAAAATGTATATATTACATTTCAATGTCATACAGCTGAGGGCAGTGTGTTCAGCCCTTAAAAGCCTTCAAGACAAATTCCACACAAAAGAATTCTTATAGCATCAGACAACACCACTGTGTTCGGTTATCTGAACAAACAGGGGGGGGGGGGAGCGTATACCTCCTAGTTTGGCGCAGCTTGGCCTACTGCAATCCTTGAAATATACTCATAACAGACATATTCTTGGTTGCTTAAAGGTCATACTCAACATAACTCCACAAGGGATAAAGGTTTGGCGCATCCTGGCCTACTACAATCCTTGAAATATACTCTTAAGAGACAGAAATATTCTGGGGTTACTTAAATGTCATACTCAATGATCCCTCCAGAAGGGACAAAAGTAATATGTACAGAATGATTCTTACTCCCTTTATGGTTCTAGACAACGTGCAAGTTTGGCACAAATCAACAATAGGTGTTTTATGCAGGTATGCTGCATCTTGGCCTACTGCAATCCCTGAAATATTCTCATATGAGCCAGATATATTCAGGGTTGCCTAGATGTCAGGACAGCCTCTCCACAAAGAACGAAATAATTCAGACAGGAGAGTCTTCATCTTTAATATTTTATTTGATTTACATAGTTTGTCAAATACCAATGGTACAGATGTTTGTCACCAATATGAGTTACAAGCTTCCATTCTATGTTGCCAGTCCCGGATGCAAATGCTCTGAACATAGATGAATTAAACATCTTGTTGGAGGTTCTGGACTGCTAGGCCTTTTGTCCTATACCACTTATTCCAAAAAGTCATTGAACAAGTGAACACCAGGTGCAAAATGATTGTGGCCCCTTGGTGGCCCATGATGCATTGGCTTTGTTGTCTGGTGAGTCATTCAACCAAACCTCCATTACAGCTACTTCACTGGTCTCAAAAACAGCCATTCAGTCAGAAATACCATCTAAATCTGTTGCATTGGCACCTTCATGCTTGGCACCTTAACACCACTCAGAATCTCTTATATCATTCTCTGGGCAAGGGATAGAGAGATTTAGGGCATCTCAAGGACCCTCATCTTGGAATGTATGAGTCATGATGGGCCATTTTGAGCTCTGGTACCCACAGAATAAGGTGGCCATCTCAGAGCCTACGGTCTCAAATATACCAGATTTTTTGATCCATTTACTTGCAAAAATCTGAAACCTGTCACTATTGTTGGCTTTGCAGCAGCCATAGCTGATCATTTACCTTTTTGTGCAGGAGTTGAGCAAAAGCCTGGATCTCTATAGGCCTATTGCAAGTGTTTATAGAGAGAAGCCCACTGCTAACACAGGTGTAGCATCAAGGGATTTGCCTTTGCT
The DNA here is from genome assembly GCA_964017235.1 of Sabellastarte sp. h YS-2021. NCBI lineage: Eukaryota > Metazoa > Annelida > Polychaeta > Sabellida > Sabellidae > Sabellastarte > Sabellastarte sp. h YS-2021. The sequence continues at coordinate 64,763,065 of OZ024928.1, forward strand.
TCTGTTGGTTTTCACAAAAGACTCCTTATTAACCTTTAAAGGAGGTCAGTCAGTTAAAAAAAAAAAAAAAAAAAAAAAAAAGAAAACAAAACAAGTTTGACTTGCAAGACTGTTGCAATGGCATTGGAAGTGTATTCTGGGACTTTGGCTCCTTCAGACACAAGCCTCATAGGAAGGAGGTTACAGTTTCTCCCTCCTACCTACCTTTTCAGCAAGGACCTATTAGCCTCAATTGGTCTAGATTGGCTCCAGTGGTCACTTCAGCTCTAGATCATTCCTGAACTCAAATTGCCTGGACACATGTTTCGTTGTCCTCCTACAGCACTTACATCCTTCATGGACAGGACTACTGCTTGGAGAAAAGGGAAAGTCTCCTTCTCCTGCCTTTTAGCAAGAACCAGTTGGCTTCTGATGCTCCAGATGGCTCAAACCAGTGGTCATTCCAGCTCACAAACCTTTCCTGAGCTGACGTTGGACTGATGTTGTGACACTCTGCCCTCTTACAGTACTTAGTTACTATCAAGACAGTACAAGTACTTCAAGGAGGTGAAGCATCTCTTGCTCATATCTTTTAAGGAAGGCTTGATGCAGATATTTTGAGTTCTGGTATCTCTTCCTGGATCAATCTGGATGCATGATTAGATTGCCAGTCCTTTAATTCTGATTCCCAGAATCTATACATTGAGGCACATATTACATACATGGCTGCCTCTTTAGTTTTCAAGAGTGGGGTCTTACCTGAGCAGATATGGAACTCTTGTTATTGGAAGACCCACAATTCTTTACTACATTCTATTTGAAGAAGTAGCTTGGCAATCCCATGACCAGTCCATGAACAAATTGGGCCTTGTGGATTCACCTCGGCGTGTAGTCAATTTTTGTGTATTTATACATGTTATTCATATGACTCACATATTTATGTTCTCTCCAGTTATACAAGTCTTGTGTCACTGACATATGTCTTTCTTGGCTTTCATATGGCCCCATATCTGCAGTTTATGCAGTTCAGTTTGCCTGCTTGGAGATATTCTCATTGCCAGATGATGACATCTTGTTTGGGGATTCATGCAGACATCTCCGGCCAATACTGGGTGATGGTTAATTCTGCTATATGATTTGTTGTAAAATTGTCTACAACAGCAACAGCAGCAACAATGACGACCACATCATGGATCTCTTGTTGAGGGTAGCAAGTTACTCATCTGTGATGAAGAAGTAACTTTTAACCTAAGATGTGGTGTATGGAAGCTTATCTTATCCTCTTATCAGTGCTTTATTTGGTGACCCCTTGTCTGACAATCATCTAACAGTGTGGCCAAAACAAATACCCTCCACCTGTTATGGTTGTATTCAAGCACTTGTGAGGATAAGGTAAGGCTATTTTACGCAATAAAATGTAACAAATTTTATTGTAATTTAACTTTTTACAAGTTAAATACTTACCTTATCCTCACAAGGATAAACCCACCCTACCTCCCCGCATAATTTGTTTTGCTGGGGACCAAAAATACAATGAAGATCTCTCGACAATCGTCTGTCGACAACCACTACTGCGCAAGCGCGGACATGCGCAGACAAAGGGGTCACCTCTTGTGACAAGAATATTCCTTAAAAAATTCTTGTCGGTCGATACGTTTTGCTCCACAAAACCAAACAAGCACTTGTGAGGATAAGGTAAGTATTTAACTTGTAAAAAGTTAAATTACAATAAAATTTGTTACAATTGTTGCTTTTATAGCTTCAGAATGTATTAAGAGGTATTGGGAAAGCATATGTGGAGAATCTAAATAGCCGGTCAGTTTTATCCCCCAACCCCCCCCCCCCTTATGGGTCAAACTGGGGTCATAAAATAATTGCTTTGGAGTTTTGCCTTATATCTCCTTTATTGTTGCTTTTATACCTTCAAAATGTATTAAGGGGTATTGGGAAAGCATATGTGGAGAGTCTAAATAGCTGGTCAGTTTTACCCCCCCCCCCCCCCCCCCCCCCCCCCCCCCATGGGTCAAACTGGGGTCATAAAATAGCTGATTTTCAGTTTTTGCCTTATATCTCCTTTATTGTTGCTTTTATAGCTTCAGAATGTATTAAGAGGTATTGAGAAAGAATATGTGGAGAGTCTAAATAGCCGGTCAGTTTTACCCCCCGTCCCCCCCTATGGGCCAAACTGGGGTCAATAGCTGCTTTGGAGTTTTTGCCTTATATCTCCTTTATCGTTGCTTTTATAGCTTCAGAATGTATTAAGAGGTATTGGGAAAGCATATGTGGAGAATCTAAATAGCTGGTCAGTTTTATCCCCCCGACCCCCCTTTATGGGTCAAACTGGGGTCATAAAATAGTTGCTTTGGAGTTTTTCCTTATATCTCCTTTATTGTTGCTTTTAGACCTTCAGAATGTATTAAGAGGTATTGGGAAAGCGTATGTGGAGAGTCTAAATAGCCGGTCAGTTTTACCCCCCGACCCTCCCTTATGGGCCAAACTGGGGTCATAAATAGCTGCTTTGGAGTTTTTGCCTTATATCTCCTTTATTGTTGCTTTCATAGCTTCAGAATGTATTAACAGGTAGTGGGAAAGCATACGGTGCAGCTTTGTGCATTCTTAGCTTTACAGCATGCTTATTAAAACCACAAAGCATTTTAAACTTTAAGGGACGCTTCGCTTTTGTTAGCAAAAGCATTCCTCTAGTTGGTCACTGAATGCTTGTTTACTTTTGTATGTTTGTTACACAGGGAGAACCTGTAGTGGGCAGCATGTTGGATGGTTGGTGTATTTATACCATTTGGTCACTGAATGCTTGTTTACATTTTGTATGTTTATTACACAGGGAGAACTGGCAGTAGACATCATGTTGGATGGTCAGTGCATTCATACCACTTATGTGGTTAACAGAACAAATGACAAAGTGAAACCTCAGTCCTTATTTCCCATCGTTATTGTCAACACCCCTTCGTCTTTCTTCTTGAATGCACCGGGAGTGTGGGTGAGATGATCTTGCTTAGTCTGTGAAGTAGTGTTTCGTAGTAAACTCTGTCCAAAAAGAACCAATCATATTAATAACTTTAAGTTTAAGTTTTAGGCAACTTAACCTTATGGCATATATTATGGCATTTTTAATGTAGGGATGTCAAAAATGGGTCTGTGTAAGTACCTCAATTCAACTTACACTTTTTTGCATACCGAGTCTATTGTAGTTGGCTTAACAAGTGTTAACATAAAAACCACATTCTCATGTGTATACCTTTTAGAAGAATACTGTTAAATCAAATTCCCAAAATATAATTAAATATTTTGCTCTTTGAAGATTTAGAAAATTTAGAAAAGTTTGTTACACAGGTACTTTCTGCTGGGCTGGAATTTTACAAAAAAAACAAACCAAAAAACAACAAAACATAGATTTATTTTAAATTATGTATTTGGTGTTTTACATCTTGCCTAGTACCGTTGCATTCGTTGCATTGTAACAGTTAATTAGAAGGGCGGAGAAAGCAGTACTGTACTGTAAACCACCAGCAGACAGCAAACTACCACCTTTCCCACTTTAGGTCAGGCTGGGCTGGTATGCATCAATATCTCAGAGGTGGGAAGCAAGTGTGTTACCACTCAGCTACTGCAGCCTGTGTTAGGAGATGTATTTCCTCTGGTCAGCTGATACTTGATGTTACAGTGTTTCCTTATACAGCCAAACAACTTTAAGTAAAACCCTGGTTGGTAGAATGACTGAATCAAGTCTTTAGAAATTCTAATACAATTTACCCTGTTATTTAGAATATCTGGTTATGTAGAAATTTATATTTTTGGATCTGCTGAGACTTTACATGACAGGGCTTCACTGTATTTATGCAGAGTGAGCGTAAGCAGAGGAAGCCAGTATCTCTGTACCCAAAACAACTGGTGGAGTACAGTTTCGGCCCAAAGAGGAAAGCCTGCAGACTTGCCCGCGTCTCCAGAGTACAGCTGAATGGGAGCCAGATGAATGTCACTCTCAGTAATTGTAAGTGTTGAATGGTCAAAAATTTAGTCCCAAAAACAAAAAAAAAAACAGAAAAAAAGCCACAATGCTCTACTATAATAATGTCAATGTTGAAAGCTGTAATAAAATAAAAATACAGTAAGTGTCACACACTCATTAACTGCCAAGGTAGTTAATATTATTCTTGTTAACTTTGAATCGCTAGTAACAAAATAAAAGTATCAAAAGCTGTTGGTAGTGAATAAACCAAAATGTCAAAATCAAAATTTTTTATGTTGTACTTAACATCTGTGAGTAATAATCAAAGAAAAAAGTTACATTCCAAAAGTGAGAGTACTGAATACAGTAATTGCCTGTATGAAAACTGTCAGTACAAAATGAATCTATTTGCACAAAGCATTGATCTCAAAAAGTATGAATACTAAATACACCCAGAAAACATCAAGGTCAAATTTTTCTGCATCTCTTTTCATAAGGAAATTCATTCAAATACTGTCAAGAAGCCCTAATTCAGAACAAGCCGAAAAAGTTACTGTCCTCATATCAGTACATTTTATTTCTGCTCTTAAAATGAGAAACAAACAACTCTAAAGTCCAAGAGCACACATGTACTCTGTTTGGTCGAGGAGTAATGCCCCATTACACATTTGTTTGTAGTGTTTAACCACAGCAAGGACATCACCAGTGTCCTGTACTCCGGGGATGCAGGAGCATTGTGTATACATCCTCTTGGATTCCATGCTACAAAAGGTACTGTAATTGTTCAGATGTTTTGCATTCATTAGTGTGTAGTTAGAATATTGGTGTACTGCATTATTTTTGGTTCAGTAAATGTCAGGAATACATTACCCCAATTCCACTGTCAAAAGTTATCGCAGGGCCAAGCCAAGTCAAAGGCCGGTCACTGTGCTAACAACACCGAAATGGGTTTCAGTCTACTGGCGTGATCCGCAAAGCCATCAGAGACACGAGTAGTGCACTGAGACGGTCTCCCATCCAAGTACTAACGTAGCCCATTGCTGCTTAACTTCAGTGATAGGGTTGGTACTCATCACACTATGCCACAACTCATGGAAGTCCGGAGTAAAAAATAAAAAAAATGATCTCTAGAAGCAGAAAAACTGGGAAATATGTGAGCTTCCAGTGAAACTTTTTTTGCATTACACCTAAAAAGATAAGTTGAACACCAGAAAGGTAGGTCTTATAACTGCTTCCCAACCATTGCCATTCAGGAAGATGACTCGTAAATTCATAACACCAAGTCTTGATCAGTCTTAGCTTCCTTTACGTCTCGTTCAATAGCCAGGGACATATTGGGACAGGTCCTCAGCGGAGTTGAACCCACTTGGTACCTTGGTAGTCAAAAGAAAAGTCAGGTTACAAAGTTGTTGTGTAAATTGTTTATTTCTGTCAAAAGTCTTTGATAGAAATAAATTATTTACTTGACAACTTTATTAAAGTTGTCAGACTACCTTTGGTAATTTTATTTTTAAGGTGAGAATCCAAAGAGTGTGGCCATATCCTGCAGAGGGGTTATTAGAATAGTTTTGAATTTATTTACATACATAAATATTATTAATACACTAATAATATTACTCTTAAAAGCTATATACAGCACCAGTTGAAAACAGGTTTGTTTAAAAGTTGCACAGCCTTACATTTGGGTCGAGCATGCTTTGCACCCTGACAAATATCTTTTCATTACTATTGAAAAAAAAGTAGTTTCACTTCTATGCATTTCTGGTCTTTTTAATTCTATACCAATGGCTGTAATATCACTTAACTGTATGAATGTTACTTGTTCAGGTTATGGCTTGGAGGTTGAAATGCCAGTGTACAAAGGGACCACCAAGGAAATCCAGTCCTACCGCATTGTCAATTTCAAAATGGGAGGTATGTCAGCTTGCATTCCATCAAGTGTTTTCCACCCTATTCCAGTTTACCACTGTTACATATGCAAGTAGGCGATTTAGGAACCTTTAAATATCTTAAGAAAAACCTTCATGATGAAATGAGGTTCTACTGTACTTTTACACTGAACATTCTAAGAATGGCAAACTGCACGCAGTAGTAAACTTTTGGCAGTAGTAGAACCCATTTTGATGCCATAATATAAAAATATTAAACTGAATTTCTGGTTAAGTCAGAAAAGACTCAGAAATTGCTTTTTGTATATGATCTAGAATTTGTAGACATGTGTAAAGCAAGAACCCTTCAACAGACAAGTTATTAATAGCCATCTTAATGTTAACAGAATAAACATTGATGCACTGTTGGTTCTGACATTTAAAATTACCTGAAAAACTTTAAAAGGTCCTTAGGTTCATGCTTTTCTGCCAAGTGGACTTTTAGCTGCCAAACAAAAAGAACAAAAAATAGCACAAGGGCAAATAGAAATGTTATTTGAATTTAACAAGGCTAACAAGAATATAACAACAGTATCAGATAATTTATCAACATCCCACACTGTATACCACTGGGCACCCTCCAACAAATACCAGCTTGCTTAATTTGGACCAGATCTAAACTTCAAACCCATACCGTAGACGGGAGATGGGATGTGTTTCTTCATGCCATCAGTAATTCTGCAAGTGATAATGTTGTTGAATATGAATGACAGGTCATAGGAGGTTAACACACTTGCCTCCCATTTCCCAGATTGTGGCTACAAATCCTAACACCAACCTGAGGAGGGAAAGTTAGGTAGTTGTCTGTCACTGCTCAGTGGTATTCAGTGCAGAATATTGACAGACTAATATACACTGTTTTGCTCTATCCTCTCCTCTACCTGTTGTGATATGACTGATAAAAAGTGTCGAAATCTAAACTGTAAAATCAATTAAAATAATGAACTATATGTTATTGCTTTTCAGAGTCTGAGTTAGAGAAACTACTAGAGAGCTTCACACCTGCAGACTACAACTGCTTTACAATGGTAACAAATCTCCCTGTATATTTTGTATTCCTTATCCAGACATTGTGACATGTTTTAGAATTGAAATGTGATATTATAAATATTTACTGGTTAATAGTGTGCCAAAATGGAGTAATAGGATACTTGAAATCGACAATAATTTTAGGCTCTTGGTGCTCTAGTTGGAGGTGAAAGTATAACTGTTTAGAAACATAAATCTTTATTACCTGTAGATTGTTAAGTGTACAGAATAAAACTTCTGTAAATATTGATGGTGTCGTTTTTGGACCATTACAGTGTATCACCATAAAATGTTTAGTCTTTGGTCTCTGTTGAGAAATATACTTTGTCTCACCTTGCTATTTCTGTGTTATTGTGACAAATAATAAGAACAAATTTTGGCAACCAGTTTAAATAGAATTCTCTTAAAAAAGTGGAAGGTTATATTATTCCTTACAAATTTTTTTCCTGATAAAATATATACAACAATAGCACTTGAAGAGTACAAACCTCTGCCAAAGCTCTAAGAATAAATAAATGTTAAATCCAGATTTTTTTTTGTATCCCATATCACTCTCCAAATTTAATAGTATCTAAGTTGGGCCAGGACCCATGGCTCTGCTAAAGTGTCTTCACCTGTCCTATTTCAGACATGTTTCTCTTATGACTGATGGATTGCTGCAACTGATTATTAGATGTACTTTAACATAATTGTGCTATTTTCTATTGACATCTATTCTACAGTTAATAAATTTTACGGCTTCATAATTTTTAGTTTACTGATTAATGCTGTTATCTTGCTATTGAATTGTCTTGTTTTATTACTTTATCTTTACATACATTTTCTTTCTCTTAGACATTATATATCTCTATTTAAACATTATTTAGACCTTAATATAACTGACACTGCTCTGAAAGCATCCCGACCTTTGTACTGTTTCACTACTTCTATATCTCATGGTGTTGAAAAATATTTCCCCAGGCTGTGGGGTACGGGCATCTCTGATGCTATTTTTGTGTTTACAGAACCAGTCTTGTGGAGTGATTCCATACAAATCCCTAGTCAGGTACAGAATGGAGACTGACTGCTCTGGAGTGCTCACCTATCCATCAGGTATTTCACTTCTAAAGTAATACTATGTACTAACCCTTTAATTATCCTGAAGTCAGTAGTATGTTGTACCAATACCAATGATGTCATAAAACTTAATTGAAAAATTTGAGCATGAAATAACCTAATGACTCCAGAAAACTAACCATAAATGTGTGCACTTGTGGCTGAAATATAATGTACTGGGCTATTTCTATTCAAATACAGGCACAGAATCCACTGATTATGATAAATATGATACAGCTTCATTATATATTGTAATAAATGTTGTCTACTATGGCCCACTGTCAGGCAGGGGAAAGGTTTAAACTTTTTTCACATGTATTAGCAATGGAATGTCATTTCCAGCCCTCAGTATGAGTTACCTAATGTGGTATCATTTACATTGTAAAACCGCGATTATTTCATTTGTTGTCTGTTTTATCATTCTCTTTCTGTCACATAACCCCATTACTTCACTACTTCAAAAGTAAAAAAGGTTGGGGGTCTCGTTAAATGTGGTGAGAATACTTCGCTTGAATGCCAGCCCAGGCTTTAAGTGGGGAATTTTTTGGTTGTTTATCAGTATGTAGTGGCTTACAGCACAGAATCTGGTTCATCTATTGTATCCACCATCTCTGCTATCTGTGATCTGCACAATGTGTTGACTGTAGTGTTTAAAACCAATAATTGGAATTAAAGCTGTTTTCACATTTCAAGCAATGATGTGTAATTTGAAAACCTTGGTGTGACTGGTCAAGTATGGTATTATTCAGATTAGAAAGCTGTGATTTCATTCTTTGCTGTGTGCTTTCTATTGTTTCTTTATGTTTCTTAAACCCACCTCTTCAGCTCTAGCTTCCCAACTTAGTTTTTCTTCCCTCCTGGTCACACCCACAATCCTGGACTCCTCGACTCTCCCTATGATAATGATTTTGTTTAATTAGCGCACTGAGTTCCCCTTTGTGGGGAAGATATTGCACTTGCAAAGCAGTAGATTAGATTAGATTAGATGAGTTGATTTTTTTTACTGAAATGAAAGTTTAATGCCAAATATTTCTTATTAAACTTGAAAGGCACTCAGAGAGTGCAGAAATACGCCAAACAGCTCCTTTCACTAGGATCCGGCTCCAGTTAAGGTATATTATAGACACTATTGTAGGAGCGTCAAGTAATTTAGCCAAGCAGTCCAGTGATTAATTATGGAGGTATATACACATATACTGAAAATAGCCTTGTGTCACAGTGATAAAAAATCTTTCATAAATGTCCTGGATCCAGGTGGTTGTCCAGATCACCAACAAATTTGAATCTTGTCCTATTATCAGGATTTTTTTTGAAAATTTCATTAAAATATATCTAACTTTTTAAGTTATTTTGCAAACAGACAGACACACAAACACACCAGTGTCGCCAAAAACATACTGTCCTTGGTGGAGGTAATGAATGCATGCCAGTGTTTTTCATTTATTTATGGTGCACAATTATAAAAAGAGTTGATACCTGGTGATATTTTTATCTTGTAGCCAAATCTCTTTGTGTATTACTTGATACAGTACACTTTATGTGATCATTGAGTTCCCCCCCCCCCCCCCCCCCCTCCTTATAAACCAGTGCCTCAGAAAGTGTCAACTGATTTCTACTTTAGGAATTCCTGCTGTAATTCACCATATGTCATAAATTAACACTCATACGATTAGAAAGCAATAACAACTAGACCAAGGACACATCTGTGGCCAGATGCAAGATGTATCCACCGGAAAAGGCCAACTAACATAGTTTAGAAGATAAACAGCATTTTTCAATAATAAGCAAGTTGAAAGCACTTTTAAGTTTGCTACCCTCATTTGACCTTGAAGCAGGGGCCCAAGGTCAAATCTGACCACATGAGAATATTCGCAGCCCATGACTTCCTACAGGTTGGTTTCACATTGTAAACCTCTAGGACCAATAATAAGCGAGTTATAAGCACTTTTAAGTTTGGCTATCCTGGTTTGACCTTGAAGGAGAGGCCCAAGGTCAAATCTGACCACACCAGAAGATTTCCAGCCCATGATTTCACGTAGGTTGGTTTACCATCCCCAACCTGTAGGACCAATAATAAGCGAGTTATAAGCACTTTTAAGTTTGGCTATCCTTGTTTGACCTTGAAGGAGGGGCCCAAGGTCAAATCCGACCACACCACAAGATTCTCAGCCCATGATTTCCTATATGTTGTTTACCATCCCAAATCTCTAGGACCAATAATAAGTGAGTTATAAGCACTTTTAAATTTGGTTATCCTCGTTTGACCTTGAAGGAGGGCCCAAGGTCAAATCCAACCATACCAAAAGATTCCCAGCCCATGATTTTCTATAGGTTGATTTACCATCCCAAATCTCTAGGACCAATAATAAGTGAGTTATAAGCACTTTTAAGTTTGGCTATCCTCATTTGACCTTGAAGGAGGGATCCAAGGTCAAATCTGACCACATCAGAAGACTCACAGCCCATGATTTCCTATAGGTTGGTTAACCATCCCAAACCTCTAGGACCAATAATAAGGGAGATATAAGCACTTTTCATGACTGAAAAGAAACGCCCGTGACGGCCATCTTGTTTTTCAAAATGAGGCCAAAAATATTTTCAGTCAAGATTTTGTAATGATGAATATATCCTGCGAATTTGAGATCTCTACCTATAATTCCCTTTGTTCTAGAGGCCATACAAAACTCCTTGCTGAAAGTCGAAAAACGCCCGTGGCGGCCATCTTGTTTTTCAAAATGAGGCCAAAAATATTCCCAGGGAAGATTTTATGGTTATGAATATAACCTGAAAATTTAAGAAGTCTACCTATAATACCCTGGGCTCTAGAGGGGTAACGAGAAAATCTCTACACACTGCGGCGGCGGCGTACTCTTGCGTAATCTATAGTAGCATCCGGTGGATACAATGAAACTGGAACCAATCCTGATCCATCATACAAAAATTATGGTGTTTCACCACCCCCTCCCGCTTTACTAGCATCAGGGGAGAGAACCTATTTTAGGTTTTGTAAAATCTGCAACCCAAGGACTCCTGTTCAATTACACGATGGCCTAGCCCAGACTGCCCCTATTTCGTACACACACAAAAATCACCTCATCACCTCTTGGGCAAAAACCATGCTTCCACTTCATCAAAATTGGACCTGTGACGATAGGATGTCATCACCGGTGGGATATCCATTATAACATCACAGATACTCCATAGTTGTGGCTATTCAACAACTATTTCAGTTAAATTGATTTATCACACAAGCATTTGTATATTAATTACCCAATTTAACTTATTTGAAAAAATCATTGGAAACAGTCATGCATAAACATCTAAACTCAGAGGTGAGTAAATATTTGCCATGTTCACAACAGAAATTATATTTTGTAAGCTATAGGTAAATTGTTTTGTTTTTTTCCTGATTTATGGCACCAATTGTGTGTAGAAAGTGCAGTATTGCCCCTAGGAAAGTACTGTGGAGAGTTTAAATAGTGTTATTCTTCCCTTATGAAGTACTTATAACTTGCACTAGTACCAATTCATGTTTCACTGTTAAGAAATTTACCTTTACTAGCATATAACAAGTACAAATCATGATTTTCGATCATGATCTATTTAATATTTAGACAGAAAAGTAGTATATATTCAGCTGTTATCATTTCACCTGTATTTTTATGCCAAAACCTATATGCCATATGATTGTTTGTCAGTGTTATGCTGTTCAGATATCATTAGCAACAAATATTTGGCACTTCCAGGGTATATGGACATGGCTGTTTACAATGTCATTATGCACTTTTCCACTGAATTGTGGCTACATTTCAGAAATGTGGCTACAAATATGTCTTATAAGGTTTGTAGCCACATTTCTGAAATGTAGCCACATTTCAGTTGAAAAGTACATAATAACGTTGTAAACAGCTGTGTCCATATACCCTGGAAGTGCCAAATATTTTATCAGTTGTTATTGCCTGAAAAAACTCGTACATTTAGGGCACCTTTCTTCAAGTGTTTATATTAAAAACTTTGAATTTATGAAAATTTCTTGGATAACAGCTTTCCCTATTTATAATTTTTAGAGTATCTATCATAGTTTGAAGAGAAGCTGAGCTCCCACATTCATGAGTATGTTAAAGTGCAGGACAGATATTATGTCTTTCCTGATGTATATAACTCATGGAGGAAAAATATATGGTTTTGTTTTTGAATCCAGCTGAGTCAAAGTAATCTTTTAGAGTATTCAAATGTTTGCCAAACCTTGTCCAAATAGTGATTTTATTAGTCATTTTCCACATTACCATATTTACTTGTGTGTGCCTTCACTTGTGTAATAAGATTCATCAGCTTTTACAAAATGTCGTGAAATCTTTTTAGAGAAATGAGTGACTTAAATATTATTTACAGACATTTCTTGTAAGTTGATGTCCACAATTTGACATTTTATATGATGCATTTTGATTGTTGTTAAAGCATGGCAGTGTAATTCTTACAAAAACTTTCTACAGTAAAAATTGGAGCAGTATTCAACAACAATACTTAGATCATTTCTAACTTAGATTTCAAGTATTTCTTAGATTTTAAGTAAGAAATGATGAAACTGAACATTCCTAACTTTTGTTTTGTGAATACAAAGTGCAAGAAAAAACTTAAGTGAAAAACCATCCCTAACTTAGATCTAAGGTCACCTTATCTAAGTATTGTTTTAGAATACAGCCCCAAAACTAGAGTAAGTAAAGGGAATTTGCCAGCGAGTAAACCCCTTTATGGGAAATTTTTGACAATTTTGTGATGTTTATGATTGCATTAGGTCTCTGATCTTCCCTGATGCTAAATTGTCCAAAATTCTGGTTATTTTGCCTTATTTTATCCACTAGAGGCATCCGGTGGATACTTTGGTTTAACGTTCGCTACGCTGCCACCGTGCGTAGAAAGATTTTCTGCGTTAACACTCTCAGAGCAAAACAACACCAGCTGGGTTCACCAAATTTGCAGGATATTTTCATTGGGAAGTAAGCTTCTCTGGGCCTGAAATTAGCCTCATTCTGAAAAACAAGATGGCCGCCCTGGGCATTTCTTTGAAAATTATCTACCCTTTTCTACTGGCTCATTCTCATAAGTAGAAGGTTGAATCTCTTCATAGGTGATATGTATAACAGATATCTATTTCCTCTCCAACCTGGCAGACATTTGACCTTGAAACTCCTCATTCAAGGTCATCCACAGAATGTACCCCATGTAGCAGACTTTAAAAGTGCTATATCTCCTTATTATTGCTCCTACAGGTTTGGCATGTGAAACCAATTTATAGGAAATCATTCGCTGGGAATCTTTTGATGTGGTCAGATTTGACTTTGGACCCCTCCTTCAAGGTCTAACAAGGATAGCCAAACTTAAAAGTGCTTATAATTCACTTATTGTTGGTCCTACAGGTTTGCAATGTGAAACCAACTAATAGGAAATCATGGGCTGGGAATCTTTCGATGTGGTCAGATTTGACCTTGGGCCCCTCCTTCAAGGTCAAACGAGGATAGCCGAACTTAAAAGTGCTTATAACTCGCTTATTATTGGTCCTAGAGGTTTGCAATGTGAAACCAGCTGATAGGAAATCATGGGCTGGGAATTTTTTGATGTGGTCAGATTTGACCTTGAGCCCCTCCTTCAAGGTCAAACGAGGATAGCCAAACTTAAAAGTGCTTATAACTTGCTTTGCCCACTGGGGGGTGGACATATTATTTTTGCTTTGTCTGCCGTCTGCAAAACACAAATTTGCTTCTATCTCCTTAACCGTGCGAGATAGAGTGATTTCGTCGGAATTTTCGACCCACAGGGTATCTGAGAAATGTACTCTTGGCAATTTCCAAAAAAATTTTCCTCTCCCCAAAAATGGCGGCCATTTTGTATTTTTGAATTTTTGCCAAAAATGGAAAAACACAAATTTGCTTCTATCTCCTTAACCGTGCGAGATAGAGCGATTTCGTCGAAATTTTCGACTCGCAGGGTGTCTGAGCAGTGTACTCTTGGTAATTTTCAAAAAATTTTACTCTTCCCACATATGGCGGCCATTTTGAATTTTTGTCAAAAATGGAAAAACACAAATTTGCTTATCTTCTTAACCGTGCGAGATAGAGCGATTTCGTCAAAATTTTCGACCCACAGGGTATCTAAGCAATGTACTCTTGGCAATTTTCAAAATATTTTTCTCTTCCCAAAAATGGCAGCCATTTTGAATTTTTCCCAAAAATTGAAAAACAGAAATTTGCTTCTATCACCTTCTATCAAAATTTTCGACCCACCCAATGCAAAAAGGCATGAAGCTGAAATAATTTACATGTATACTAATAAATATTTAAGCATCATTGATATATTTTACAAATGAAACAGGGTCTTGCAAGACTACTGTACAATTTTTGCAAAAGGTTCATGGGGTGGACATGACACATAATAATGTGTGTTCTATGCTATCCTGTTTCTATTCATATGTCGCAGCTACTATCAACAGGGCATCCTATTTCTAGTTGATCCTAGAAATTTGCAATGTGAAACCAACTTGTAGGATATCGTGGGCTGGGAATCTTCTGATGTGGTCAGATTTGACCTTTGGCCCCACCTTCAAGGTCAAATGATGGTTCATTGGCTTTGGTGAGTTGTCTTTCCGGTGGACACAAATTTGCATCAGTTCTCTGATATGTAGGTCTAGTTTTTAATGGATGTCCCTGTAATGAATTTAACTTTCTATGACAAAATTTGGGATTTCTTGCTCCTTGCAGTTTTACACAGTAAATACTAGTGTTGTGTTGTAAAGATTTGAAGGTAAATTTAAAATTAGTACACCAATCTTATTCCACCACTCATATTATCTCCCACAGACGGCAGATTATAAAATGCCTGTTGTGTGTGAGTCGGGGGTGCATTCGTGCATGCATTTGTCAGTTATCTTTAATGGACTGTGGCCCATGGGGTCTTTTGCTAACATAATTTTAGACTAAGTGTATTTCTTATGTCCTACATATTTTTGCTGCTTTTGCAATATAAATTAAGTTTAACAGATGTGCATACTATTTTGCTTATTTTTTTAGAGACCTTTTGCCGTAATTTAATGTGTTAACTGCATCTATTGTAAGTTTATTAATGTCAATACAGAGAAGTTGTTAAACTATTTATTCCAACTATATTATGATGATATCATTGGATGACATCCAATAAATTAAGCCAATTACCTCAACGAGTCCACAATCCTCCAGGATTGCTGACCACCCTTAATGCACTTATTATAAATGCATCAGTCGTTTTTTTTTATTCGAATGTACTAAAAACAATGAGGAGATGAGTTCAAGTTCCAGTTAATCAATGATCCTCTCAGACAGTGAGATTCCAGTTAAGCTGTGATCCATTTAGACAGAGAGATCCCAATTAATCTGTATTCCCTTCAGGCAGCTTGCAATTGGATTGTTTGTGGCTGATCTCTTTCAAAGGTCGTTGATGAAATCCAGTCAATCTGGGCGGACTTTCTGTAATGACTGCTAATTATAAACTGGTTACTCTTTGTTTTCACTGTTTTAGCTGGTTAATGATCAAGAAAATAAAAATAGACCAAAATGATCTATTAAGCTTTTATAAGTGTGTGTTGATTCTTTTTTAATTGTGTAGTATAGATTACTTCCGTCAGTTATCAGATCATTGTAGACCCAAGTACTAAAAGCTTGGTGTACACAGTTCTGTACAAAAGAGTGTACTGGTGTCAGGTGAATAAAAAACTACTACAACTGTGTCAATGCCTGACTGCCAACAAAAAAAATGCAAAGTTTTATGTTTGTGTTGTTTGTTGTTCTCATAAATTGTTGCCACTGTTTTGGAGTTTTCTGTCAAAGTTTATTTGTTTATGTTGAATAAAGGATGCTAGTACTTACTTATTACAAGTTATACAATGAAGTGCTTTTGTAGCATTCAGTAAAGGTGTTCCTACCCATGATGGTAGGAAACAACAAAGATAATGTAGACCCAAGCACGTTGTTGAAACACCAGATAAGATGTTGGAGAAATGAACACAAGATATATGTTGGAGAAAATCAGCTTTAACCAGAAACATTTAATATAAAAACTACTACAAAAGGTATTATTATATTTATATCATCAAAAATTACCTGTGTGAAATCAAAAAGTTCAACAGAAATATTATTCATAATTCACAAAACGTTTGAAACAATATCCTTGAAAAAGTGTTCTTGAATTTAGAGATTAAAAAAGACAAAAACACAACACAAAAGAGGATACCTTTCTGACGGTTCCAATCAAAACTCTTTTGGTGAGATGTTTGAGGGATTGATACTTTGGTATTTAGCATATGTAAAATGTTAAAGCAGCCACCACATATGAAGGGGCTTCATAAATTCTCGGACACATTGCAAAAGAAGGAGCCAGGGGGGAGTAGTTCTCGAAGGAACCTGTTTGCAAAAACTGTCCGCACCATTGTGATAGCCAGTAAACTATCCAAAGCTGTGGAAAAATCCCATCATCGATCACCATTAAAATCAGTGAAATCCCCTACACTCCACAACTATGACAACCATCTGGAGCCCACATTTGGAGACTATTATAGATTCACATATTCCTCTGTTGTGGATGCTGCTATAGAGAAATACAGTCACACCTTGTCAAGGTATCCAGAGCTGTTTAATTTCCGGTCGAGTGAGGTGAAAATAGTTGGATTGACCAATGTGTACAAGGATTACTCCCTGATGAATACGCTGAAAGAGCGAGACAACACATCACTGGAGAGAAGGATTGCTTGGTCGTATTCAGACAGTTGCAGCAAGCCACCGCGGTGTGGACCCAGTGGGATCAAATGTGTCAATCTGCCCAGTGTGACAGGGAGTAAGAACCTGCTGTCAGTTGATAATATGGACCTACAAAGTGTCAGCAGAAAGTCTAGTGCTAGGTGTAGGAGTGTACTGGGCGAGTCTCCACTACCCAGTAAAACACTGCCGCAGATTCATGTGAAGAAAAAGAAAGGCAAACAGACCTTGTCAAAAACTGCTTTATTGACTAACTAGTTTAGTATCTTTAGATTTACTTCTATGTTCAACATTTGGCATTGGCATGTTTATTGCACAAAGTAGTTAATTTTGTTTTAATTTATTATTCTGTTCAATATTGAGTTCTGGGATATTTACTTTATTATTCAGTGTATCATCTTTTACTTATATCCCATGGTGAAAGTCTTTTTACATGTGTGAAAAATCAAGGCTTTAAGTTGATATTTAATAAGTATATGAGGTCCATAAACACCCCATCCAGGGGACTTTTTCTGTACATTTTCATTTTTTTTTTTTTTGCCTTTTAACTTAGAAATGGCAAGTTTAACCAGCCTCAAAACTGTATTGGATATAACATGTATTTGTAATCTTTGTCTGAGGTAAATTTGAGGGCTGTAGTTTTAATTTTAACACCCCTTTATGTCTGAAATAGTGCACTCAGGGACAATTAAAACTGTTTAGAGGACCGTAAAGAGCCCAGCAGGGGACCTTTTTTCTACTTTTTTTTCGGATATTTTGCCTTGTAATTTGGAAATAGTTAATCTGACAAGCCTCAAACTGAACTAGGCATAATTGTGTCCAACAGATAGTATATGGTGAATACTTTGTATTTATGCATGAGTACGCCGCCACTGCAGCGTGTAGAAATTTGCCCATTACCCCTCTTGAGGCCCAGGTATTGCAGGTAGAGTTCTCTAATTTGCAGGATATATTCATCATTACAAAGTCTTATCTGGGAATATTTTTGACCTCATTTTGAAAAAAAGATGGCTGCCACAGGCGTTTTTTTTTTTCAGCAAGGAGTTTTGTTGGTCATATGTTCATCATAACAAAATCTTGACAGGGAAAATTTTTGGCCTCATTTTAAAAAACATGATGGCTGCCACAAGTGTTTCTTTGTCAGTCATGAAGCAGTGTGCAGAGATTTTCCCGTTACCTCCTGTAGAGCAGAAGGTATTTAAGGCAGAGTTCTCAAATTTGCAGGATATGTTCATCATTACAAAAGCTTGCCAGGGACTATTTTTGACCTCATTTTAATCAACAAGATGGCCACCAGAAGCGTTTTTCCATGAAGCAGTGCCTATGTCTCCCTTATTATTGGTCCTAGAGGTTTGGCATGAAAAGCCAACGTATAGGAAATCATGGGCTGGGAGTCTTTTGATGTGGTCAGATTTGACCTTGGGCCCCTCCTTCAAGATCAGATTAGGGTAGCCGAACTTAAAAGTGTTTATATTTCCTGTGAATAATGACCGCCATTTTCAAAAATGCTGTTTATCTTCAAAATCATGTTATTTGTCTTTTTCCGGTGGATACATCTTGCATCTTACCACAGATGTGTCCTTGGTCTAGTTTCTATATGTGATCTATGTCTGATTCAAAATACAATAATGAAAAATGATTTATATTTATTGTGGCGTGTCACCCTAAAAATATCATGCCTTTGGCATGAAAGATGACCTGGATGATGAGGGCACATGTTGGCATTAGCACAGTCTAGTTTACATTGGTCAATGTGTGTCAGTTTTTGGCATAGAGATATAAATTTCAAAAAGTCTATATTTATTCCCCTATACAGTATTTGGTATTGGGATTTTTATTTCGCAAAGTAGTTGATTGTTTTTCTTATTGATTGCTCTGTTAATTGTGTGAAGGAGAGGCAATAGCTGGGACAGTGAAGGTAGTTAGAAATAGCTCATCATTTGACTTCATTGGTTAGACATGTTTTACGCAATTTAACTGTACAGTAGAAGATGTTACTAACATGCATTGTAAAGTTATGAGGTGGTGTTAAAATGATTTATGTATACTAGTTCCAGAAACTTGAGAAAATAACTTTTAAAAACAACTTTATGTAAATGGAATTCATGGATTGCAAATCTTTTGGCTTGTAAGATTGGACCATCGAACCTTTAGTATTAAATGAGTTGAATCCCACCTTCAGTATTAAATGAGTTTGACATACATAAAAGCGCTCTCTAATTTAGTGTCATTGTAATCACATCCTTGTTCAAAAGTTGAATTATTTTGTCAGTAAATATAGATGCTTTTAGTGCAATCACTGTATTCTAATTATTGACTTAAGCTTAAACCAGTAACTTGGAATGTCAAGACATGCAATAATAATATGTCATGTCACAATTCCTCACATTTCTGTGTCACTATGAGACTTTGTCACCTCTGACAAGTAATTACTTTCGTATGTATTTCTGTGAAAAATAAGCAATGATAAAAATAAAGAGACTGTTTCACTTTCTGTGTTTTACTTTACTTTACTTACTTTTTGTGTAAAGTTATTTTTTGTTAAAGATATATATATATATATATACAAACATAGCTTCTTAATTCCAGTGGTTTTTTTTGAAATTAACAAAAAATACATTCTAGCAGTATTTTTATACAAAATATGTATTGTTGTTTACAATATTCACTTGATAAGATAAATTTCTGTGTGGTGATAGACTGTTATTGTAATTCTTAAAATCATTCTTTTAAATGTCTGGCACCCTAAAATTTAATCTTCAACTAGAAAAAGCAATCAAAGAGTGCTGACCTCCACCAGGCCAGAGGGCCAATGGCATTAAAATCTCATTTTTCGACTTTAAGGTGGCCTTAACATCGGCGGCAGTGGCATTGGCACCTCCAAAATTCAATCACTTGTTACTTATGTAAATGTTAGCATTATCTGAAAATTTCAACAAAATCCATCCATAAAGTTCTGAACAATACCCCATTTTTGTGAGTTTAAGGTGACTATAACATGTTAATTATTGAAAATTAAATGTCAGAAGATAATAGAAATGTTACCACTGACTGACCTGCATACACATACACCAAGTTTGGTAGAGAAATTATGAAAACAACAAGTTATGTGACTTTAAGGTTTCCATAACTTAATAAAAATGGAGCATTTAAGGTCACCATAAAGTCAGATTACATATTTATTATGATTCTGTGGCATATACACCAGGTATGATAGACCAAAATGAGCCATAGTGTGAGTTATGGGATAAAAACCTCATTTTCATCAACTTTAAGGCGGTCCTAACACTGGTGGCGCTGGCATTGATACCTCAAAATTTTAATCACTTCTTCACTGTATCCAACACTATCCTCATCCTGTGGTCCGTTTAGCATCCACTTGCAAAATATATGTATATCTAGATGTTCAGAGTGTCGGCACAACTATGCTTTCCATTCCAAGATGTGAACAACATCCATAATACAGCACATTCACTCTCTGGTAGATCTACACACTATATCAATTTCACTCCAATAAGAGTTCACCACAAAATGTATATAAACATAAAAGCAGTTTGTATCCATTTAACACACAAATTACTCCACAGTATAGCAGTTTCACAGATCTCTGTCCATACAGCACATCAACTCAAAACTGAACTGTGGCCAGCCCTCTTACCCTTTCAGGATCTAGAGGAAATGTAAACATATCAACAAATTTCAAAGAAAAGAACTTTATACAAGGGTCTAGAAGCTTAGGGTTTTTTCCCAAATCTATAAATAGATCACTCCAGCAGGGTGTAATACAGCGTTCTTACCGGCCGTAAACACGACCTCACAGCCTGTAAATTGGTCAAGAACGGTCTCACAGGTGGTATATACCACTCGTGAGTTGGGTACCTCCAGAGACTTTCCAAACTTTGACCTTCACCTCTAATGACAACAAAGATGCAGAATACATGTGCTTTCGTTATAAAAACATGTTAAATAAAGTCTTCGGTACTCTGGATTTTGATAAATAACATTGGAAAAAGTTTAACAAATGAAATATGCATCATTAGCATGGCGGATAGCGAAATATTGTGATTTCGTTTATTTCTTTCTCTTTGGGATTTGTGTTTGTTTACACACACACATAAACACACAGGCGGTGAATTGTTCAGAACGGTCAAAACTGTCCGCTGTACTCACAGGTGGTGCGCACCACTCGTGAATTTCCGTCTGAATGCAGCATAAGAAACGTCAATACTAACTAAACTGGTTCTGTACTGACATGCAACAAAGTCATATTTAAAAGACAATCTGGCAGAGTTCTATTGAATGTAGCATTGTATTATCACATTTGGAAAGTGATCACATTACTCTCAGCTGTGTTTCGCATTAAAATTTGGGTTTTAACAACAAATTGAAAATGACAGTGTAAAGTTCAGAGTGTAATCACAATTTGAACATGTGGTTGTGATATTTGACAAATATTTGAATGGTTTCTGTTTTAACTTCTGTTTCCTGTTACACAACCACATAACTTTTTCCACCATTTGTATAATCCAGAAAATTCATCATGAAACATAAAATATGATATGTATTTTAATGTTCATGAATAAGAACTCATCTTCATTTCTATCTGCATTTGATATTTCAGTGTAAAAATTAAAAGTAGGGAAAAGTTGGTACCCAAGCAATTTCAAAGAGTACATAGTTGGTATTTTATATAAAATACTTGAAGAAAGAAACAGTGGTTGTATGACCTTTATAAGACAGTGAGACTATACAAAATATTTCTTGTTGTCAAATGATATTCAAATAGTACTGCTGCCAAATGAATAAATTAATACTTTTCACTTGGTATTAAGTTAAGCTCTTTTAGCTAAGGAGCTTGCAGAGTGAAAATTAATCCCAAGTGAAATATTAAAGCTGTATTAATCTTCAAGTACAAAATAGCCATCAGTGAAACTTAATTCTAGTAATATTTTTTTTTTAAAAAAAATAAAGAAGTTTTGAAAATTTTCATCTAGCTAAAATTTTTACTTATACATTTTCTCTATGGTGTTGGACATGGCAACAGCTATGGAATGATAATTTTTTGTGATTAGATTCTGGTGTTGTGCCTTAGAGTCTGCCTTGCAGAGATTAAGTTCTATAAAAGTACAGAATAGAATAGAATCTGGTATTTGCCTTCAGTCTTCTCATGGAGGTCTGTTACAATTAACCTTATGGTGTTTAAGAAACATAAATTGAGAATTTTATTGCGTTAATACATCCTATCCAATGGACAATTGCTTATCCAGTCGGCGCAGACCGGCCCGCCAAACGTCAGAAAAAGACGTCCTGTGTTTCCACCGGCAGGTCGGTCCCTAGTACCAGTGCACTCGCCAGATGGCGTGTCGTACTTCCTTCCTGTCTAGACAGAGTGACGTCATAGCATCTTTTTCGTTTGGCGCAAACCAGTGTACAGTGGAAAATTTTCTCTGCCAGATTTTGTGAAATATTTTGTGTTATATTGTGGAAATAAACTTGGATTTTACTTTATTGTCATCTTCTGTGCTTCTACCACGTTATGTCTTCACCTGGCCAGAAGAGGGGAAGTTGTGGGCACGCCATGGCCATATTCGATGGACATGCCTTCTGCGCACGTTGTAGGGAAAAGGGTAAAGGGGAGGAGCCTTGTGTTAAAGACAAAGACACTGTGGATTGTTCTCTGTGTAATTCTTTCACCCCGGAACAACATGCCCAGATATCAACACCCTCTTATAAAATCAAAAAGGAAAAACGGGAGGCGAAACGTGCTGAAAGTTCCCAAGCCTCAGAAGAGCTTGTAGACCCCACCAGCGTTTCAGTGATTGGGGTTGTTAGTGGCCGTAGTGTTGACAAATCCCCTCCTCCCCCGGAGAAAAAGGCTAAAAAGGAAAAGCTGCCTACTAAACCCAAAAAGTCATCATCTGCTACACTCTCATCTTCCACGGAGGAAAAGTTCACGGCCTTAGAGGACAAATGGGCAGAACATTTTAATAGGTTAGAAGCACTTTTGTTAGCAAAATCTGTGGAACCTACATTTTCTTCTGATGTTCGAGTAGCTCCTTCTCACTCTCCACCTGCCACGGTGACACGGGACTCTGAACCTTTTTTTCAACCAGCTAACTCTTCAGGTGACTCTCAGCGCACTGGCCCAAACTCTAGTGCTGTTTCACAGCCGTCGGCCGGTAAGCTTGCTAAAGACTCTTCTATTCATAGATCTTCTTCATCTGAGCGCACTGGCCCAGACAAGGTTGCTTCACAGCAAAAGTCGGCCGGTAAGCTAAGATCTATGAGTACCTCACAAGGGCGCACTGGTCCAGGCAACGCTTCTCAGAAGCATCAGTCGACCGGTAAGCCTGGTACCAACATTCACCGACCTACTATAGTTGCTACTGGAAGCTCCAAGCAGCCGGTCACCGACCATCACCCCTCCGACCGACCTTCTGGCGCTGCTGGCTCTGCATCTCCAACTCTTCAGAAGAGCGGGAAGGATAGCATTTCCAGCTTGGACTCAGATTCTGATAGTCAAATCTCTGATATCCCGCCGGTGGAACTCTTTGCAGAGGAGGGTGAATTTTCCGACGACCAGGTTTTTGAACAGGAACTACCGACCTCTGAAGAGCAGACGTATAGAGAAACTATGAGTGGCATACGCTCATTTATGGGGTGGTCGCATATCCCCGACATGGACAGCTCAAATCCGTCTGACGACAACCCATTTGCTGGGCCCAAAGCTCCGGTTCCCAGCAAGATCTCAGTCCAGATGCCTACAGAAGATTATCTCTGTCGTAAACTAGCTAAACTCAATCTCACCATGACGGAGGGATACCCCTCTAGAACTACAGAAGCAGGCAGCCTGCCTATAGACCATTTCCTCAGACCTCCTAAGCCTCAGACAAAATGGTATGGGCTGTACTCAGATCAGCAATTGGATCCGGCAACTGTTACTAGCTGGAACACAGGACCTTCCAAATTGAACAATAGTTTTGGTCGGATATCCAGAAAAGCAGCCTTAGCAGCTACTCCTCCGGCTTCCCGTAGGATCTCTCAAGATGCCCTGCGTCGTTGGGAAAGGTCGGCCAGAGAGGCCAGAGAGGCCTCAGTAGTAACCAGTCCGCAAGCTTCAATAGGTGCTTGTTCAAGGTACAAGGAGACATGAATGCACAGTTGAAAATTATCAAGAGTGAGTACAAGGGAAAGGTGTCTAACAAACTAACTGAAGCTGCTGAGGAACTTCAATTCCTCATGGACTTTAATTCTAACATCACACAGGCGGCCGCGAAGGCCATGGAACATTTAACTGATTTTGTCTTCCTTACCATGGGAAATATTACTTTCACCCGCAGGGATTCTTATCTCAGCCACTTGAAGAATGGAATAAAGCCTGACACATTTGCAGCCTTGAGGACAGGTCCTCTTCATATCCCCACATTGTTTGCAGAGTCTGTGGTTAAGAAGGCTGAGGAGGAAATTGCTCTGTATGACAGCAAGAGCCATCCTACTCCTACTACTTCACGAATGAAGAACCGTTATCACCCGTATGAAAGAAGTGATAGAAAACAGGAAGGTCGGTCAGAAGGGAAGCAAGACAGACCAGCCTGGAAGAATATTAACCGTCGTCAGTTCAAGCGAGGCAGAGGCAAAGCCTCCAACTTTTCCTCCCGACCGGCACGTGGACCACAACAGTATAAATGACAATTATTGGGTAAACAGGTTTCTCACAGATCAGACATTGAACACTTATTTAGATTCAAATGTAAAGTTTCATGTTGTACCATCTGTTCCTTCTGCACCCGGGCTTCCGCAAAGGAAAGGTATAAGTCCCGGAGTGTCAGACTGTCAGCAAGAAAAATCTCAATTAAAATCTGTGAAAAGTGTTTCTTGTGTCACTCAGTTGTCTTGTGTCAATCCTGTTTCAAATGTAGCAAATGTTGTCCCCAATCTGCCTGTAGGGGCCAGACTTTAAAATTTTTGGGAAAGTTGGTTAAGACTTGGTGCCGGTCCGAAAGTAGTTCAGATCCTAAAGGAAGGTTACACTCTTCCCTTTCAGACCCGGCCAAAACTCACAAGGTCTCCCTCAGTCGTAAGCTGCTATGTCAATCCCCAGAGGAACAGCTACCTACTGGAGGCATTACATCAGCTTATAGACAAAAATGCAGTGGAAGTCGTAAGAAACAAAAACTCTTTGAGCTTTTTCAACAGACTTTTTCTAGTTCCCAAACCAAACAACAAGTGGCGTCCTATTCTAGACCTCAGCCACCTGAACTTATTTCTCAGAACGGAGAAATTCAAAATGGAGACACCGGAGACCATCAGAGCATCCCTTCAAGAAGGGGAGTGGGTAACTTCCATAGATTTCAAAGATGCCTACTTCCACATTCCAATTCAAGAACAATCCAGAAAGTACCTGAGGTTTCACGTCCAGGGGCAAACATACCAGTTCAAAGCGTTACCCTTCGGCCTGTCAACAGCACCTTTAGAGTTCACTGTAGTAGCAAAGGAGGTGAAACTGATGGCCACTTTCAAGGGTATAAGGATCCACCAATACCTAGACGATTGGTTGGTCCGGGCCAGATCCCACCAAGTCTGTCTCCAGCATACCCAGGAATTAGTAAGGACATGCCAAGAATTAGGCTGGCTGGTGAACTTGGACAAATCGGAACTGGAACCCAAGCAGATATTCGATTTCGTCGGTTGCCAGTTCGACCTCAAGGTCGGCCGGGTCCGGCCTACTCCGGACCGGTGGGAAAGTCTTCAAGAGAAGATTCTAGAGATACTAAGTCAACCGACCTGTCCGGTCAGACAGTTCATGTCCCTGATTGGCCTGTTAACTGCCACAGAAAAGCAAGTCCACCTAGGTCGACTACACATGAGACCTATACAGTGGCACCTCAAGAACCATTGGCGGGTACCGGAATCTCTAGAAAAGGTGATTCCGATCCCCAAGTCACTACACCCACACCTGCAATGGTGGCTACAGGAAAACAACGTGTTATCCGGCCAAACTTTACACCCCATCAGTCATGCTCGACAGCTTTTTACAGACGCATCAAAAGAAGGATGGGGCGCTCACTTAAACGAATGCACGGCAAGAGGCTCCTGGTCCCTACCAGAGAGCAAATTACACATCAATTTCTTGGAGTTAAAGGCAGTCTTTCTTGCTCTCAAAGAGTTCAAGGATCTCTGCACCGGTCAGATAGTACTAGTGGCAACCGACAACACCACAGTAGTCTCCTACATAAACAAAGAAGGAGGCATGAGGTCGGGCCCCCTCTGTGCCCTTCTCTGGAGAATCCTGACCTGGTGTTCCCAGCGACAGGTAACGCTGAAAGCTCGACACATTCCAGGCCGACTAAATGTGATAGCAGACAAGCTATCCAGGCTGGGTCAGACCATCCAAACGGAATGGTCCCTCTTGCCAGAGGTTTTTCAAAGACTATGCCAGAAGTGGCATCAGCCTCAGATAGACCTATTTGCTACGAGATTCAACCACAAGTTACCTCAGTTTGTGTCTCCGGTACCGGACTCCCTAGCTGTAGCGGTGGATGCTCTCACCCTACAATGGGAAGATCTGGATGCATATGCCTTCCCACCGACCGCCATCTTGGGCAAAGTAGTGGAGAAGTTGGTAAACTCCCCATGCAGGAGACTCATTCTGATTGCTCCGGGTTGGCCCAACATGGATTGGTTTTGGGACTTGGTGAACATGTCCAGTCAAGTTCCTCTCAGCCTGCCCCAACTGCCAAACTTGCTAACTCAACCATTCAGTCAGACCCCTCACAGAAATTTGACAAATCTGAACTTACATGCGTGGCTCCTAGAGCCACGGAAATCAAGCAACAGGGATTCTCTGAGGCAGTGGCAGCGAGAATTGAGGCTCCTCAAAGGAAATCAACCAGATCAGTCTATGAGGCAAAGTGGGCCATTTTTGCAAAGTGGTGTCTCACTAATCAGGACAAAGGCTCCTTTCGAGCCCCTTAGGAAAGCATCCTTGAAACATTTTACTTTCAAAACTGTTTTCCTTTTGGCCCTGGGGTCGGGCAAAAGAAGGAGTGAGATCCATGCATGGCAGCACAAAAACATCAGACACCAAGCTGATTGGTCTAAGGTGTCTCTGTACCCATCACCCAGCTTTCTGTCCAAGAACCAGCTGGCTAAGGAAGGTCCAGAGAGTGTAGCACCAGTGGTTATACCAGCCCTGGCTCCTTCTCTGGACAGATCTCTCAAGTCTGACAGATCCCTTTGCCCGGTCAGAGCATTACGTTACTACCTGGACAGAACCACAGACCTCAGACAGGATAAGGAGTTGGTTTTTGTCTCCTTCAAGAAAGGTTTCGACAAGGACATCTCTCCTGCCACTATCTCCTCCTGGATCAAACAAACTGTGATCCTATGTTATGAGCTCTCTGATCATCAAACCCACACTCTACATCAGGTTAAAGCCCATGATGTCAGGGCCTTTGCTGCCTCTAGGGCCTTCCATTCGGGAGTGTCCTTAGAACAAATCTTGGCAGCTTGCCACTGGAAATCTCATAATACCTTCACTCAGTTCTACTTGAAGGATGTGGCTTGGGCTGACTCGGAGCTCTATCATCTTGGTCCTGTTGTGGCTGCTCAGCAGATCCACCATCAGACCAATACCTAAGGGAGATATGTACATATGTAAATATTTTTAACCGTTTGTATAAAAAAAAAAAAAAAATGGGATTGAACTTTATGGGACTGAACTCATCCCTCTCTTCCCCTACCTCAGAGCAGGTCTATTAAAAAAAAGGGGGGGGGGCAAGGTCGACTCTGACGGTTCGACTCCGGTTAACCAGATGATGATATTCGACCATAGCCTTAAGGGTTACCGACTTCTAGGTTTGCCTAGGCTTAAATAGAGTTCATTATTTCTAACATGAGTTCAAGTTTAGTCCCTAGAAACTTACCCGCCGACCAAGCGGTAGTTATTCAGCAATTGTCCATTGGATAGGATGTATTAACGCAATAAAATTGCAAATTTAATAAGTAAATTAAATTTTTATAAGTTAATACCCTATCCAATGGACACGCAAGACCCTCCCACCGACCCCGCTTTCAGTTCACTGGGGGTCTAATAGGTTTAGACACGAAAAAGATGCTATGACGTCACTCTGTCTAGACAGGAAGGAAGTACGACACGCCATCTGGCGAGTGCACTGGTACTAGGGACCGACCTGCCGGTGGAAACACAGGACGTCTTTTTCTGACGTTTGGCGGGCCGGTCTGCGCCGACCGGATAAGCAATTGTCCATTGGATAGGGTATTAACTTATAAAAATTTAATTTACTTATTAAATTTGCAATTTTATTACTTGTCTAGGACTGTACTGTGGTCTTGCTCAACTGAAGAATGAACTCAACAGAATGCTGTTCAAGCAGGGAGAAGTATCACTGTCAGGTTGGATCTTTTACTGATTTGTTTTTCTATGATAAGTTAATACTATGTATTTTGAAACAGTTAAACACAGAACTACTGCTTTTAGTGTAAATAGACCAGAACAGTTTTAATTTAATGTACTTGCACTTGAAACCAAGCAGCTGATTGTACTAGAAAGTTTGGTCAGAAAAAGAAAAATATTTATTTTGTGTCATCTGTATTTGACAGAACCCAAAAAGTGATAAAATCACTACTACTGGCTTGGCTAGTATGGATTTCCCTTATAGCTCACCTGGTAGAGTGTGTGCCTCGTGAGTGAGGTGTTGTGGGTTCGAGTCCCCTGGAAACCTGGTCCTTTGACATGTATTCCTTTGTATGCCAGCACAAGCCAGCTTTAAAGAATTGTGGGTAAAATTAAGTGGGCCTAAATTGTTATAGGAATAACGCCTGACAAACCATGGTATATGCAGAATTTTTCCAGGGTTTCTTTATATTTTGCAAAAAATCATGCCCATTTCACAAACGTTCGAAACAAATCAGGCTGCTCTACCAATTGTACATTCTGGCAGTAGCATTTTCTCACTAAATACACGGAAAATAAAGAGTTTTTTAAAAAAAATTTTTAGGTTCTATATATTTTCTTTTCATTATCAGAATTATATTCAATTAAAAGTGCTTTTATGAATAATAATAAGTTCTGTTCCTTAACTGTCAAAAACCGGAAGCATGTACTTGGTTATTGTTACTTGCGGTGGGATGACAATGGAACAGCCAACATGTATATCGAGGTTTTACCATAGCTCTCAACCAATCAGAATCGCGGACACAGCCGTGTCATGTTAGAATGTACTATAGACATGTAAACACTTTAAAGCTATTATTTGGAGGCCTTCCCCACCCAGATAAACTCTGTAGTGTGGACACTCAACCTAGAATAACATAAATCGTGATCTACTTGTACCCTCAGTCCTTTTCTAATTGTGTTGCATGTAAGCTGCATTCAGGAATCATCTTAATTTATGTTCATATATGAAAACCCATAATAACCTGTGAAATCAATGCAAATCATGTAAATATATCTTTAACACAGGTGCAGCAGGTATAGTGTTACCGGAGCACCTCCCAAGTGTCCCAGAAGGCCTGGATATTGACCAGAAGATCTGCAATGAATCAATGCTACATGCAGAAAACAAACTGCATGCTCTCTGCCATTCCAGAGGTACTCTAAGTCTTGTAGAGAGAAACCCCACCAGATCTCAAGGGACTGCAAATGGTGTTTTATTCAACTAGATTTTCTCATAAGAGTATTTTTTTAAGTGTAATATGTTTTAATTTTAGTAGAAAAAGTCTTCTGAGGACCTGATATTTCTATTTAAAATGAAATTCAACTTAACAGAGATAATTATAATTTAAATTATTTGGCCAGGTAATTTGGTATCAGTTGCTCTGTTAAATTGAGTCTATTTAGTGATTCCATTAATGGTAACAGACAGGGTGGAAATTCATGGATATCGAGCTATGGCTTAATTAATGTATAGTGCATAGCTTGGGTGTCAAGTTTTGGACAAAGGATCGTGTAACTCGAATGCCTCTTAGGCCCAACTCCATGCTCAGTAATACTCTCTTGAAAACACTTTCATGATTTATTTATGTAGAGGTTGGCACTTTTAACATTCATGTTCACTCTGCGCAGCAACTGACTCAGTGTTATCATGGTCATAAACTCATTTCCCTCTTCTGAGGTCACAGGTTCAATTCTCTGCACTTACCAGAGATAAGAAAATTTTGCTGGTCATTTTGCTGATATTAAGTGATTCAGAGTGCATATGTTTATGGGCATTCCTCCATCCACTCATCCCAATATTACTTGATTGGACATACAAGTGTTAGGAAAGCAATGTAAACTGACGCCTCCCACCCCACACCCGGTGCCCATTCATATCTCATTTTTGTATTTTAGTGAGAGATAAATTGGTTTCTCCTTGATGTCCAGTGATATATTGTCCAAAATCATTACCCACTATTATGTATGGGTAAGAGTGACCAAAATATTGTGATATAGGTAGCTTGGGGCATGAAACCTGGCAGTATCCAGCGAGACTTACCAATATCCCTACCATACACAAAATTTACATTGTTCTACCAATCATGATATAACCAATGCAATGCTTCTCCCGTGACATTTACCCCCAAACCAATGGAATTAATATACATTTGTAGCCAGTGCATCAGAGACCCTGCTGATTCCTCCCCAGTATGAGCTCAATGATCACAGTCGGCCCTACTGGCAGGTACACTTTGTCAACACGCCTGGCATCGCATCCAGTATCTACAAGGAGAGTCAGATGCTTAGCTTCCTGTGGGCCGCATACATGGTCCTTCAGAATCGGGTTAGCATGTATATGTTTATATGTGAATGTTAATTTTATTACAAAACTCTTGTACTGTTGATAGTTTGGTCATGTCTCCAATTATGTGTAAATGGAATAACTACACTAAAACTTAAGAATATAACAAAACATTCATAATCCCAGTGTTTATATGTTCTGAGGCCATGAAATGAGGAGACAGAATGTGAAATAATAGTGTAAATTTCAAAATCTCATAATATTAATGAAATATTAATGAAAAGTATTAAATAGCCTGCCTATATTTCTTATTTTATTATGCTACAATAGCTTACCATGTGGGACTTAATGCTGTTCTCGGGTTGCCACACCCGGGGCCAACGTCTTAGAAAAAAAGATCGTTCTTGTTAGCCACCGGATATACTGGTAGTTGTCGTCACGTGATAACTTCTGACCAATCGCCCTACTTTCTCGTTGGCCACGATTGACTGGTAGCAGTTTGTAAATATACAGACATTTTCATTTATTTCTCAGTTCTTACTTATTGTTGGAGGCTCATATTTGCATATTTCTTTATATATATGCCATAGATCATTCTGTAAAATTTTAATTTTCACAGTATAAGTATTTCTTTGATTTTTGCATGTTTTGAGTTTTCCTCGGTTCAGGCAATTATATTGCACGTCTTTTTATTGCGTATAAAATGTCGATTCACCAAGCAAATAAAGACAAACCGAGAGCTCAGAAATGCCGCCACTTTTGCTTCAGTTTTGATATACATAACTACTGCCCTACCTGTAGGGAGGCTGGCAAGGGAGACGACCCCTGTGTCACCTTTGAAACACCCTGTCAAATCTGCACGTCTTTTTCAGATGAGCAGTTACAGAAAATTCAGAACAGGAAACGTTATTTAAAAAAGCAAAAATTGGCAACTAGTTCCAAAGATGATGAACTAGATCTTTTGGGTGAAGGCGACAGGGATTCCTTCACTGGATCCAATGCAGACCTCGAGTGTGCTGCTGATAACCTTTTCACCTCTCCCCCCCGTCCTCAACCTCTTGCCTTCAGCTCCCTGTCCTTAAAAACCCCAGCCAAGACTGTTCCACCCACCCCAGGTACTGCTTTGCAAAATAAAATCCAGAAAAACCTTGAGAAATCCCTGGGTGATTCCTTAAATATACATATACAGCAGCAAATGGGTTCCTTCCAGGCATCCATGTTGGAAGCTTTTCAGTCACTCCGAGAGGAGTTGGCTACACAAAAGAAAGTCGAGGTAGAGTCCTCGCTTCTTGCTTCCAAACCTGGCTCGTCCAGTAACAATGCTGCCCCTCTGGATTTACCCCCTCCGAGATCTGGTACTAACCTTCCAAGCGAGGCTATGGATGTGGACTACGGTCCAGCACTCCCTCCTCGTCTATTACCCACTCAAGATTTCTCAGAACAGTACGTTGCCCCCTCTGAAGGTCATCCCGAAGAGGTCTCGTACTCTCACAAAAAGCAAAGCCACAGGCAGCCAGTTGACCTGAGCTCTGCCTCGGACCAACTAAATGAGGATTCCGACGAACCTCAGATCCCTTTTTCTAGATCCAAAAAACACTCTGACAAGAGCAAACATAAATCAAGATCTAGATATGTGTCATTCTCTTCAGAGGAAGATCAGTCCCCTGTAGCCAGACACAGGTCTTCTAAGCCCTCTAGGGCTCAGCCCTCAGGAGTAGCTTCTGATCAAGACCTCCCACAACATGATCCAGACCCCCCTTATTATAGGGAAGTAGCTTTGTCTGACATGCCCTCACAATACTCTGAAGAAGTAGACACCTTCAGGCGTATTCTCTCTCTCCCTGACCCCAGGGAATCTATGCCCAGGTCGTCCACTTCGGTATTAGGTCTGGATGATGAAAAAGGCCGTCAAGAGCTCAGACCTAGAGGTCCTTCCTCTATCCTTCCACTTAGATCAGTTATCAAGGACGCCTTTGATAAATTCCAACATGACTTTAAGGCTGCCAATTTATCTGAGGGAAAATATGTCAAGCCTCCTCCTTCCACTTCCAAGTGGTACAAGGTGGGACAGCCCACTTTTCAGGACAAAATTCAGGAGTTGAATACGGACTTCGCTAAGATCTGTATTACTCCTAGACCTTCTGGGGCCCCAGTAGCCAGAGTTCCCCTGCCAGTTCTCAAGGAGCTGAAACTTCAGGCTAGACAAAATATCTCGACCCTCAACTTCACCGCTGCATTTGCCAAAACCTCCTCTTCTTGCAATGCTTCATTGGAAAAATGCCAACATAGCATTAAGTCTACGGTCAAGAAGATTAAATCTCAGATTCAGAAAGGTGCCAATCCTGAGAAAGCGGCAAAGCGCGGATATGAGGAAGTAGCTGACTACTTAGATTTTTGGAACAAGACAGTACTTGTCCAACACAGGGCCCTCACTTGTCTCAGCAAATCTCTAGCCCATATTTTGCAGAGGGAATTATACTCTATGGCTAATACCGGCTTGCTCAGGCGCGAAGCCGAGATGACTCTATTACATCCACAATTAGGAGAAACGAGACGTCAAGAACTCAGGAACTCGTCCTTTTGGGGCCCTTCCTTGTTCGAGTCTCAACTAGTGAAGGAAGGTGAGGACTTCCTTCTCAAAAAAGGCACCTCAAAAGATTCTCAGGGTTTTGCACCCTACCAGAATAAGCCCTTTTGTGGTCCCCACAAGAAAAGAGGCTCCTACAGAAAACGCCCCTATGGGGGCAATACCTCTCAAAGCAGTAACCAGTCCTTTCCCTCGGGAAGAGGAAAACCCAACTTCAGAGGCTCCAGGGGTCATTTTCGACCCCACAATAGGGGAAGGGGGCGTGGAAACCCCCCCTTCCCAATGACTCCTCCAAAGCCTCACTCAGTCCACCAGTAGGAGGTCGCCTCCGTTCTTTCAGGAGAGACTGGCTAACAAACAAATGTTCTCAAAACGTGTTAAACATTATCACCAATGGCTACGTTCTGCCATTCCGTTCAAAGCCAAACTTGATCAGATTTCCTCTGATTCTATCAGAGTACAAGACCCAACAAAAAGACCAAGCCTTGGCCACTTGTATCCAGTCTCTCCTGTCAAAGAACGCTATCGAAAGGGTAGAAAATGTAAAATCTCTCGGGTTTTACAGTCGCCTGTTCCTAGTACCCAAGCCTCACCAAAGGTGGAGGCCAGTCATAGACCTAAGCAGGCTCAACACTTTTCTACACATAGAAAAGTTCAAAATGGAAACTCCAGAGTCCATCAGGACCTCCCTGATTCCAGGGGAGTGGGTATCGTCGATAGATCTGTCGGACGCTTACCTGCACATCCCCATCCACCCAAGCTCAAGGAAATACCTAAGGTTTTGCTACAAGGCTCAGGTGTTCCAGTTCACCTCCCTCCCGTTCGGGCTGGCCACAGCCCCCAGGTCTTTACAATGATTGTAAAGGAAGTGAAACTAATGGCCCTCTCAAGAGGACTCAGAATTCACCAATACCTGGACGACTGGCTGATCAGGTCCCAGTCTCAGGAGGAAGCCCAAGTGAACACTCAGGCAGTGGTAGACCTAACTCAGTCCTTGGGGTGGATAATAAATCAGGAAAAATCAGAACTGAAACCTACTCAGGTGTTTTCGTTCGTGGGCTACGAATACCACCTAGATTCAGCCCTTGTAAAACCCACTCAAACTTCAGGATTTGATCCTACGACTCAAGTCAAAACGTGTTTTGACTGCAAGATGTTTGATGTCTCTAATTGGGTTGCTAGCCTCAACGGAGAAAATGGTCCCGGAGGGACGCCTTCACATGAGGCCCTTTCAGTTTCACCTCAAGGAGCACTGGAGATATCCTCAGTCGCTGGACAACCTCCTTCCCTGGACAGAAGCCATTGCAGCCCACCTAGATTGGTGGCAAAATCCCTCCAATGTGATGAAAGGTGCAGACCTTCATCCCAAAGACCACAGTATCCAACTCTTTACTGACGCCTCAAACGAAGGTTGGGGCGCTCACTTAGACCAAAATTCTACAAAGGGTCTGTGGTCAGATCGGGAAAAAAGGCTACACATAAATGTCCTAGAATTGAAGGCGGTCTCCCTGGCCCTTCGAGACTTCAAGGACCAGTGCCAGAATCAAACAGTGTTGGTTGCGACGGACAACTCAACAGTGGTAGCCTACATCAACAAACAAGGAGGAACACACTCAGCAGAGATGTGCGCTCTCCTGTGGAAGATCATGACCTGGTGCCATCACTACCACATAACATTGAAAGCCAGGCACATTCCAGGGTGCCTGAATGTGATGGCCGACCTACTATCCAGGTCCAACCAAGTGCAGTCAACAGAATGGTCTCTGCACCCACAGGTGTTCAAACAGATCTGCCAGAAGTGGTTCACACCTCATGTAGACTTATTTGCCACTCACCTGAACCACAAACTCCCTCTATACATGTCTCCTATCCCAGACCCAAGGGCCTGGGACATAGATGCTCTGAACATAAACTGGACCAACCTCACGGCCTATGCGTACCCTCCTACGGCCCTCCTTCACAAGGTGATCCAAAAGATCAGGCAATGTCATTGCCTGATCATCGTAATAGCCCCAGGCTGGCCAGGGATGCCCTGGTTTTGGGACCTAGTGCAGCTCTCAACAGAGATCCCACTACAACTCCCAGTGTCAACGACCCTACTCAAACAGTCCCACAAGTTGGTGTTCCACAACAACCCCCAGCACCTGAACCTCCACGCCTGGTGTCTAGGAGCGGACAACTCCAA
This sequence comes from Sabellastarte sp. h YS-2021, assembly GCA_964017235.1. NCBI lineage: Eukaryota > Metazoa > Annelida > Polychaeta > Sabellida > Sabellidae > Sabellastarte > Sabellastarte sp. h YS-2021. The sequence continues at coordinate 64,798,357 of OZ024928.1, forward strand.
GAACAAGGCTTCTCTGTGGAGGTGGCAGAGAGAATTGCTGCCCCTCAGCGGTCATCAACAAGGACCATCTACAAGTCAAAGTGGGCCCTATTTGAAAAATGGTGCAGAGAAAATTCGGTGGATTTCTCCACTCCATCTGTGAAACAAATCTCAGATTTTTTCATGTACCTGTACCAAGACTTAAACAGGCGCCCCTCGACCATTGATGGTTACAGGACTGCAATCGTTGACACTTTGGGCCCAACGGCCCAACATATTGCACACAATACAGACCTTCATAGGTTACTCTCCAGTTTTCATAGGGATCATCCTAAAAGTTCCAGAAATTTACCCAAGTGGAACCTTTCTGTTGTCCTTAACGAGCTCACCAAAGCACCATTTGAGCCCATGAAAGACACAGACCTCAAACATCTTACTCTCAAAACTGCTTTCTTGCTAGCCTTGGCCTCTGGCAAGCGCCGCAGCGAAATCCATGCCTGGGTCGCAAACAAAGTGTCTAATCTAGGCCAATGGGAAAAGGTTGCCTTGTTCCCTTCTTCTGATTTCATAGCCAAAAACCAACTAGCAAGAGAAGGTTCTCAAAGTGTGTCACCAGTGACTATCCCTGCTTTGACTACCATTGTAGATAGACAGTTTAAAGAAGACAGGACCCTGTGTCCCGTGCGGGCCCTGAGGTTTTATTTGGACCGAACTAAAGACCTGAGAGGGTCTCGTTCTCTCCTTTTCATCTCCTTTAAGAAAGGACATACCTCAGACATCAGACCCGCTACACTCTCTTCATGGTTGAAACAAACCATCCTACTTTGTTACAAACAAGCAGATCAAGAAGCCTTGGACTTGGTCCAAGTCAAAGCGCATGACATCCGGGCCTTCGCGGCCTCTAAGGCCTTTTACGGTGGGGTATCGGTGGACTAAATCATGCAAGCCTGTCAGTGGAAAGCTCACAACACATTTACAAATTTTTACCTCAAAGACCTTACTTGGTCGGACGCCGACAACAATATGTATCTGGGACCCGTAGTGGCGGCACAACAAGTCCTAGATCCTTCCCCTCAGACCAGTTGTCCTCGGAAAGAAAAAAGGGGGGGGGGCACATCCGCTACAACCAAGTCTTCAGGAGTCTTTCCCAGGATCTAGGTATGTCTTTACCTTCAAGATGTTACGGGTAAGGTCATTTTATTCTTTAATTATCAAAGTAATTTCTATTTCTTATTTAGTTGTCATTAATCTCATATTCAGGTTTAAAAAATTTATGAGATGCCCAAACACTGGGTTGGTCAGTCACACGTGAAGGGCCCTTTGGGACCCTTAGACCTCGAAGTGAGCACTGCTGCACTTCCGTCCTACAATCAAACATCTAGACAGTTTTTAGCACTGTCTCTCATTTAATTAGGTTTTTGGCTCGTTACAGGCCTGGCTTTCGGGATCAGGGCACTGTAAATGGGACTCAGACTGGTATTTCTGGCACTATTCTATACTTTTAATTCAAAATCTTAGAAAAAAAATTTACATATCTTCCAGTCTCAGCTGTAATCCCGCCACCGGGCGGTTGAATTCAGCATTAAGTCCCACATGGTAAGCTATTGTAGCGTAATAAAATTGAAAATTTTAATTACTTAAATGTAGCTTTTATAAGCTACAAGCTTACCATGTGGGACTTAGGAGAGTCCCACCCTGCCTCCCCGCTGTTTACAGCTGAGGGATAGGTTTAAAAAATTTCAATGAGAAAGTAGGGCGATTGGTCAGAAGTTATCACGTGACGACAACTACCAGTATATCCGGTGGCTAACAAGAACGATCTTTTTTTCTAAGACGTTGGCCCCGGGTGTGGCAACCCGAGAACAGCATTAAGTCCCACATGGTAAGCTTGTAGCTTATAAAAGCTACATTAAGTAATTAAAATTTTCAAATTTATGGTACTTTATTTTGTGAGGCTATGAAGCCACTGGTTGAAATTAATGCCTCATCTGTTGGAGTTTGAAAGAAATCCACACCATGAAACTAGGAGACTGCATGTGAAATAATAGTCAGTGTAAATTTATCAAATCTCATAAATATTAAAGAATATGAATTAATATATTAAATTAAATTTATATTTAATTGTTTCACAGATTGATCTGCCAGACGAGTACAGTGCCATGTTTCAAGGGAATGATGTGTCAAAAATCTCCAGGCAGTCTCTGTGTGAATGGATTCACAGGAACCTGCTGCAACAAGTACATCTATACCTGGGAAGTCTTGCTGAAAAACTCACCGACTCCCTGCCTATATCAGATACTTCTGTGTTACAGGAAGCCACACAGGTAAATATAGCGATCACCAAATGTTTAAGATAGATTTATTAAATACACTCTGGGGCTGGGTATACCCTTGTGTTTATGCATGTTTCAGGTATGATAATGTTAAAAAAGAACAAAAGAAAATTCAAATTCAATTGTTTGTTTAGTTACAGTCTAAAAATTTAAAAAATGCGGATAGGTGGTCATGGATAATGTTCAAAATTCTGTGTCTGGACGTTTGAATATATCAGTTTTCTGGATGCTTGTATTTTTGCAATTAGTGTCTGATCCCACTTCATACATCAACTAATTATATCCCCAGACGAAAGTCGGGGATATATTGGATTCAGGTCCGTCGCGCCGCCGCCGCCGTAGAAATTTCCTTGTGGACGCGATAACTCAAAAACGGATTAATATTTTTTTTTCAAACTTGGTACACATGTTAAGGATGCACAAAGGAAGATCCCTATTTTAAGGTGACCTTAAACTCCCAATAATAAAGAACTTATGGCCACCTTAAGGTCAGAAATTGCACTTTTGATCACTTAGAGCCCTCTAGGTCACAAACTATGAGGCGTATCTGGCTTAAATTTTACCTGAGAACACATTAATATATTCTTGGTACATGTGCCGAAAATCAAGACTTTAAGTTGAGGAGAAAATTGTGTTTGGGGCCCATAAAGACCCCACTTAGGACTTTTTTCCTAGATTTTTAACATATTTTGCCCTATAATTTGGAAGTGGTAATTCTGATGAGTCTCAAACTGCTCTAGGTGTAACTCTTATATGTAATCCTTGTCTGTGAAAAATTTAAAGGCTGTAGGTTTACCTGTTAGGCCGACTTGAGGTCTTAAAATTGCCCACAGAGACCCAATTTATGGACTTTTTGCCACCTTCAAGCACTGTAGCTTTCAAACAATGTCTCTCATCTAAGTGAAATATCATCTGAGAATATATCAATATGTTTTTCTTGTATGTACTCCAAAATTTAGGCCTTTAATAGACATTTAACCCATGTATGAGGACCATAAATCCCCACCCGTCTTTTTAGACATTTTTCACATATTTTGCCCTGTAACTTGGAAATGGTAAGTCTGAGAAATTTCAAACTGTATTAGATACATATTCTATGTGTAATCTTAGTATGTGACAAATTTTAAGTCTGAAGCTTTAATTTGAAGGCCACATTGAGGTCTCTGACGGGCTCCCAAAGACCCAGTATTTGGACTTTTTGCCACCTTTAAGCCCTGTGACTGTTAAACTATGTGACTGATAGGGCTGAAATCTCATCTGGGAATACATTATTATGTTCTTTTTACATGTGCCAAAAATCATGGCTTCAAGTAGACATTTAAACTGTGTATGAGGACCATAAACACCCACCCGAGTGACCCTTTAAGACATTTTTTACATATTTTGCTCTGTAACTTGGAAATGGTAAGTCTGAGAAGTTTCAAACTTTATTAGATATATATTCTATGTATAATCTTAGTATGTGACAGATTATAAATCTGAAGCTTTAATTTGAAGGCCACATCGAGATCTCTAAAAGGCCCACAGAGACCCAATATTTGGACTTTTTGCCACCTTTAAGCCCTGTAACTGTTAAACTATGTGATTGATGGAGCTGAAATCCCATCTGGGAATGCATTATTATGTCCTTTCTACATGTGCCGAAAATCAAGGCTTTTAGTAGACAGTTAACCTGTGTATGAGGGCCATAAACACTCACCCAAGTGACCTTTTTTGACATTTTTTTCCGTATTTTGCCCTGTTATTTGGAAATGCTTAGTGTGACAAGTCTTAAACTGTATTATATATAATTTTTGTTTGTTATGTTTGTCCCCCAAAAAGTTTCAGCTCTGTAGTTTAATTGCTAAGGTCTCTTTAACAATTGTAAAATGCCCACAGAGACCCAGTTTATGGATATTATACCACTTTAAAGCCCTGTAACTGTCGAACTATGTGGGTCATAGAGCTGAAATCTTTGAATTTTTCAAAGGAAGTGCCTGTCTATTTAAATTTTTATTAATAATGTTATGGCTATCTTAGGCTTTTAAGTACTTATTTTTGTGTGTTATCTCTCTGCTTGCTGAGTTTTTAACTTTTTAAAATGAAACTGGTTAAACATATTCAAGTAGGCAAAATGGACACTGTTATTTTCTGGTGAGCTATAAGTCCAATATTAATGAAATTATAGCCTTATGTAGTAAAAATAGGGGATTTTTAACCCTCAACTAGCCCAGTTTTATTCAGTTTGCCTCAGTTAATTTTGACACAGTTCCTACAGTTACTAACTCATTTCAGTTGATAATCACATTCTTACAATTCTCAATTCTGAATTATTATTATAAATCTGCTCTTGTGGTTTGATAATTATGTCCACCCCCCTGGGGGGTGGATATATTATTTTTGCTTTTTTCGCCGTCCGATGTCCGATGTCCGATGTCCGTTGTCCGATGTCCGATGTCCGATGTCCGGCGTCCGGCGTCCGATGTCCGGCGTCACGCATGGTTTCCGCTCATTTAAAGGAAAAGTATTAGAGCTATTGTCACCAAATTTGGTATGCAGGCTTATTGGGTCAGTAGCTTGCTTGGGATTGCTTTTGGCTGTTGTACCTCTTTTGCTTACTGAGTAATACTTAAGTACAGCTATTTTCAGTACCCATTGGTTTCCGTGCATTTAAGCCAAAATAATTAAAGATATTTTACTACAATTTTGAATACAAGATTGTTATGTCCATAGCTCGCTTGGTATTGCATTTGGGACTGATAGCTTTGTCAGTACATGAGTAATAGTCATTTAGGTACTTCATTGTGTATTTTCAGTACTACTTTTGAGTAATTTGCTTCTATCTCCTTAACCGTGCGAGATAGAGCGATTTCGGCAAAATTTTCGACCCGCAGGGTATCTGAGGAGTGTACTCTTTGCAATTTTCAAAAAATTTTCCCCTCCCCAAAAATGGCGGCCATTTTGAATTTTCGAATTTTTGCCAAAAATGGCAAAACACAAATTTGCTTCTATCTCCTTAACCGTGCGAGATAGAGCGATTTCGTCGAAATTTTCGACCCACAGGGTATCTAAGGAATGTAATATTTGCAATTTTCCAAAAATTTTCCCCTCCCCAAAAATGGCGGCCATTTTGAATTTTCGAATTTTTGCCAAAAATGGCAAAACACAAATTTGCTTCTATCTCCTTAACCGTGCGAGATAGAGCGATTTCGTCGAAATTTTCGACCCACAGGGTATCTAAGGAATGTAATATTTGCAATTTTCAAAAAAATTTCCCCTCCCCAAAAATGGCGGCCATTTTGAATTTTCGAATTTTTGCCAAAAATGGCAAAACACAAATTTGCTTCTATCTCCTTAACCGTGCGAGATAGAGCGATTTCGGCAAAATTTTCGACCCACAGGGGATCTAAGGAATGCAATCTTTGCAATTTTCCAAAAATTTTCCCCTCCCCAAAAATGGCGGCCATTTTGAATTTTCGAATTTTTGCCAAAAATGGCAAAACACTAATTTGCTTCTATCTCCTTAACCGTGCGAGATAGAGCGATTTCGGCAAAATTTTCGACACACAGGGTATCTAAGCAATGCAATCTTTGCAATTTTCAAAATATTTTCCCCTCCCCAAAAATGGCGGCCATTTTGAATTTTTGCCAAAAATGGCAAAACACAAATTTGCTTCTATCTCCTTAACCGTGCGAGATAGAGCGATTTCGTCGAAATTTTCGACCCACAGGGTATCTAAGGAATGTAATATTTGCAATTTTCAAAAAATTTTCCCCTCCCCAAAAATGGCGGCCATTTTGAATTTTCGAATTTTTGCCAAAAATGGCAAAACACAAATTTGCTTCTATCTCCTTAACCGTGCGAGATAGAGCGATTTCGTCGAAATTTTCGACCCACAGGGTATCTAAGGAATGCAATCTTTGCAATTTTCCAAAAATTTTCCCCTCCCCAAAAATGGCGGCCATTTCGAATTTTCGAATTTTTGCCAAAAATGGCAAAACACAAATTTGCTTCTATCTCCTTAACCGTGCGAGATAGAGCGATTTCGTCGAAATTTTCGACCCACAGGGTATCTAAGGAATGCAATCTTTGCAATTTTCCAAAAATTTTCCCCTCCCCAAAAATGGCGGCCATTTCGAATTTTCGAATTTTTGCCAAAAATGGCAAAACACAAATTTGCTTCTATCTCCTTAACCGTGCGAGATAGAGCGATTTCGTCGAAATTTTCGACCCACAGGGTATCTAAGGAATGTAATATTTGCAATTTTCAAAAAAATTTCCCCTCCCCAAAAATGGCGGCCATTTTGAATTTTCGAATTTTTGCCAAAAATGGCAAAACACAAATTTGCTTCTATCTCCTTAACCGTGCGAGATAGAGCGATTTCGGCAAAATTTTCGATCCACAGGGGATCTAAGGAATGCAATCTTTGCAATTTTCCAAAAATTTTCCCCTCCCCAAAAATGGCGGCCATTTTGAATTTTCGAATTTTTGCCAAAAATGGCAAAACACAAATTTGCTTCTATCTCCTTAACCGTGCGAGATAGAGCGATTTCGTCGAAATTTTCGACCCACAGGGTATCTAAGGAATGTAATCTTTGCAATTTTCAAAAAATTTTCCCCTCCCCAAAAATGGCGGCCATTTTGAATTTTCGAATTTTTGCCAAAAATTGCAAAACACAAATTTGCTTCTATCTCCTTAACCGTGCGAGATAGAGCGATTTCGTCGAAATTTTCGACCCACAGGGTATCTAAGGAATGCAATCTTTGCAATTTTCCAAAAATTTTCCCCTCCCCAAAAATGGCGGCCATTTTGAATTTTCGAATTTTTGCCAAAAATGGCAAAACACAAATTTGCTTCTATCTCCTTAACCGTGCGAGATAGAGCGATTTCGTCGAAATTTTCGACCCACAGGGTATCTAAGGAATGCAATCTTTGCAATTTTCCAAAAATTTTCCCCTCCCCAAAAATGGCGGCCATTTTGAATTTTCGAATTTTTGCCAAAAATGGCAAAACACAAATTTGCTTCTATCTCCTTAACCGTGCCAGATAGAGTGATTTCGTCAAAATTTTTGACCCACAGGGTATCTGAGCATTGTACTCTTGGTAATTTCTAAAAAATTTTCCCCTCCCCTAAAATGGCGGCCATTTTGAATTTTCAAATTTTTGCCAAAAATGGCAAAACACAAATTTGCTTCTATCTCCTTAACCATGCGAGATAGAGCGATTTCGTCGAAATTTTCAACCCACAGGGTATCTAAGGAATGTAATCTTTGCAATTTTCAAAAAATTTTCCCCTCCCCAAAAATGGCAGCCATTTTGAATTTTCGAATTTTTGCCCAAAATGGAAAAACACAAACTGGCCTTAACCGTGCAAAATAGAGTTATTTTGTTGAAATTTTCGACCCATAGGGTATCTAAGAAATGTACTCTTGGCAATTTTCAAAAAAATTTCCTTTTCCCAATAATGGCGGCCATTTTGAATTTTCAAATTTTTGCCAAAAATAGAAAAACAGGAATTGGCTTCTATCTTCTTAACCGTGCAAGATAGAGTGATTTCGTCAAAATTTTCAACCCAACCAATGCAAAAAGGCATGAAGCTGAAATAAATTACATCTACACTATCAAATATTTAAGCATCATTGATATATTTTACAAATGAAACAGGGTCTTGTAAGACTACTGTACAATTTGGGCAAAAGGTTCATGGGTGGACATTACACATGATAATGTGTGTTCTTCTATGCTATCCTGTTTCTATTCGCATCTACTATCAACAGGGCGGCCTATTTCTAGTTTATATTTAATTCTGGAGGTATATAATTTTCCTGTTGGACATTCCTTATTTATATATTTGATTTGATTTTAGTGATAAGATTAACTGAGCTTTTTGTATTTGATTACCCCTTTTGTTTGTTTACCATTTGTGCTGTAGCACTCTATCTCTTTGTAGTCCCACCCCCCATCCACCTCTGGGACCTCCAGCTATTGAGTGACACTAAATAAACAAAGGTATTGAATGATATCAAATGAGAAACAAAGAACCAGACTTTTCAGTGGGGTTGCAGATCTTCTGTAACAGTGAGAGAGGTGTGGAGAAGGGGAGAGGGGTGGGGTGGGGTTGGGAGATGGGGTTTGCTTCATTATCTAATAAGACAAAGGGGAGTCAGAACTGAGATTGTGTCACATACATGTATTTAGGTTGCATATATATGGACCACATATATAGGAATTGAGGAAATGAATAACTGAAAAACAATGCAAATTCTAAAAATAATATAATAAAATAATAATATAAATAATATATAATTTTTAAATAATATTTTATTTGTGAACAAATATAGAAACAGATATGCACTTTTGGGATTATGAATCATTTAAATACTTTGAAAATAGGTTCAGCGTCACCCTTTGCAGGAAGATTGAAAAGTATGATGAGTTGAGTTAGAAATAATATTTTATTTGTCAACAAATATAGAAACAGATATGCTCTTTTGGGATTATTAATTTGGAATGGACATTCAATCATCAATCATTTAAATACTTTGAAAATAGGTTCAGAGTTATCATTGCAGGAAGATTGAAAATATGCTCTGTTGAGTTATGTATTCGGCGTCTGGGGATACACCATCTTCCTTGGGAAGATATAAACTTAGTAGATTGATGTGCTGAAGTTCATATAACTTTTCCCAAGATTTATGGCATACAACAAATCGCTTACATAAAAAATTCCCGATCAAAACCTGTGGCATGAGTGATGACCTGTCTGGGGATATGTTGGCGCCGAGTTGGCCCAATCTAGTTATATGAACAGTATCATTACTGACATTCCCCTAACTGAAAGACAGAGGCTCATTAGGATGACCATTTATCAATGTCCTAGAGGTTCTTTAGCCTGCCACTGGGGATAGGAACCAATGACAGTCAACCACCGTTTTTATTCAAAAGTGGTCATCCGAGCCACTGTATCTGCCTGTACTGTGGTTTGAACCTACGTCCTCTGTGTTCCTAGGCAAGTGTGTTATACACCAGGCCATAAAAAGTAAAAACATTTTCTCAAACTCCTGTGAAAAGCTTAATTTTTGCAAAAAAGTTGGAGAAAGGGTGAAAATTTCTTCATGTTTTTTTGTATGTTTGCAATACTATAAGTTTTCCTGCCATTGTATCTGTTGACAATTGACCAGACATTTACACTGTGTTGTTTTGGTATTTAAGTTGAATGTTCTCAATACCCCCAAAGATTAGCATTCCTACTAGAAACACAAAACAGAAACAGTATTAATAAGCAATGCCAATGCAGATGCAGTCTATGTTTGAGGAGGAAAGACGCAGGGAAAGACCCCAACTTGTGTGAAAATAAGACCCCAATATGATTAATAGTTTTTGAGTTATGGAGCATATGTTGTCAAAAATTTCTTAAAAAATTCTGGAGTGTCAATCCCACCTTGTATGACAATATAAAACCAATTTGATGTAGAGTCTTTCAATACACATTTACAACACCCTTGCCCCTCCCCTTTGATAGACGGGGTTAATTAAGTGAAGAAAGAGAAGGTAATCACATTATTTCTTTGTATTTTTTGTTGACAGTACATCAGGAAAGCAGTAGAAAAGAGTCACATAGTTGAAAGCAAGGCTCTGGTGAAAGTGCTTCCTGCATTAGTGGAGGATGACAGCCAGTATCTGCTCATGTGTCCTGCTCATGCCAAGTGTACCCTCAGTGATGAGGTAAAACAGGTCATACTTGGTCAGTAGGAATAACAGCTGACAAAGTATACTAATATGCAGAATTTTACCATGGTTCAAGGTTACATACCACAAGGGCAATAATGTTATTCCTGTTCTGGCATGCCAATATATATAAAATACACAACAAAGTACACAGCATCACCAGGCTGTTTCATCCATTATACTTTACAGAGGGTTTTTTGGACTCCGCCAATGCATATATAAGGAATTTTGCCATGGTTCTCAGCAGGTCAGATTCATAGACATACCTGTGTCCTGTTAGAAAGTATCAAGTGTGAAGTTTTTGTTTAATTTGAAGATGTAGAATATTTAAATTCATTAGCACATCTGTAAAACTGCAACAGTTGACGTTTTGGCACACAATATATAAGAGTTGTTGATCAGAGGGTAAAATTACACAAAGCAGATCTCTTTGAAAGATGTGGGACAAGTATATGCTTTTGTATTTGTAAATGGTTTGCATTTTCGAGTTTTGGATATCTTAATGCTCTGTCTTCCCAAACTTTTTCACAGAAATCTGAGCCACACCTGGTGTTCCCGATGAAACTGTTTAGTAACTACTCCCGCCTCATCCGCTGTCTAGAACTGTCACAGAGTGGAATCCAAGAACTACAGCCAGAGTTCTTTGAAGGCTTTCCAAGCCTTGTACATCTGGACCTCTCCAACAACATGCTCACCAGCCTACGGCCAGATGTGTCCAAGTGTAAAAACATGCTGTACCTCACGTAAGTGTGAGAAATACAATTGTACCTCATGTAAGTGTGAAGTGACATTTTCCAATCTGCATGGTTGCTTTGTCTCACTGAAATTTGAAGTGATCAATTTGATGTGTACAAGCATGTTCTTCCTCACGTAAGTCTGAAATGACATTTGCATGTGTAAATACATGCTGTACTTCATATTAGTGTGATTAAACTAATGTAAACACATGGTTACGTGTGATAAAACATTTGTAAACACATGTTCTACCCCACATAAGTTTTACAATACATCTGTAAATGTATACTCTAGCTAACTTAAGTGCATTAAAACTATTGTAAGCTGATTTCATCTACTTCAGTATGACAGGTTCTATATAAACCTTCCATTGTGTCATAGCATGTCAGCATATTGACATATAGAATTTACAGCGTCATAATGTTTCTGTGTATTTCTAGCTTGAGTTACAACCAACTGACTGACCTCCCCTCAGAACTGGCCTCCCTCATCTCACTGAAGAGACTAGACATCAGCGGCAACCCTATCAAAGTCTTGCCCAGTGTAGTGACAGAGCTGAGAAACCTCACCAAACTGTATGCCATGGACCTGCTACTGGAGACACTACCCACAGAGATAGGTCAGTTGACATAATAAATTTATTCAGAGAAACTCGTGTAATTTGTTGTGATAAATAGCCTACAAGCCTAGTTTTGACAACTGTGCATTTAAGCAGTTGTATTCACTAACCTGCCGATGTCCTACCTTGTATTGAAGACTGTATAATAAACAATACTTTATAATAAACGGCCAAAAAAATGGGCACAAATTAGCACAAAAAAAAAACAAACTTGTAACTGATGCTTTTTTATGTAAATCAGCATCAATTTATTTAATTAGACTTCCCACCCAAAATGGTGGCAAAGGTAAAGTTATTCTATTGGCCTGGTGGTTCATATGACCGCTGCTCATTTCCAGTTTCTATGACATAAAATGATTGAGCGTACATCTGGTCCCCTGAACAGGGTGCCAGTCTATCGCAGGGTTACTTCCCCAGCTAGTTCCATTTGTACTCCAGGGTAAAGAGGGACACGTATCCTTCATAGAATCTGGTCCATTTGAAATTCTAGTCTAAATGTTTTTAATGTCAGATTTGAATATGTTGTTGTGCAAAATTATTAACAGAGCTATATATACTTAAAATAGAAGTGTTGGTTTTTGCATACATGTTTTCGTGAAATTTAAGCCTTTGATTAGTTCTGAAATATGGGATTGGGTATGTGAAATTTAAGCCTGTGACTAGTTTGGATAAATGGGATCGGGTCTTTGTTTGGGAAGAAGCAACGAGAATCTGGGTAAGCGCATTTTTGACCAACTGCAAGTACTAGTGAGGCAAATATGACGGTTGATGTGAAGAAAATTCATCAAAAATAAAATGTCAACAATCTCTGGAATTGAGGAAATTTGCATGAAAACGTAATACTAGGTTGACAAATCTGACTAAATACTTGAATACATGCTTGATACAATTTTGGAGCATGCTGTACTTATGCATTTTGTGTTGCAATAATTTTACAGGCAACCTGGAGAAGTTAGAAGTGCTGGGTATGAATGGAAACTGTCTTCATAGCCTTCCTCGTAGTGTGAAGAACCTGAAGAATGTGGACCAGTTCAGCCTGAATGGGGTGGCCTGGCTGGAGGGTCAAGGAACACTGGTGTCCTATGATGCTTTCAGAAGGAACAATTTCCCACAGTGGTTCAGTGAACATGGAGTGGTGAGTACAGATATTGGGACTATTTGATTGCATTACAATAGCTTACCCATTGGAATTCAATACTGCATCCAGAGATTGTATCCCGGGTGGGCAAATGTCTACAGAAAAGACATGTTTGGGTGGAGACACGATGTGTTGCCTCTATAATACCCATGCTTGTTTCTGATTGGTGCTCATCCTCTTATTTATTTTGCTGCTGTCCATATTTGAACAAAAAGGGGTTGATTCCCATAATGTGATCAAGAACCTGGAGACCAACATGATAGATGCTTATGTTAAGTACTTCCAGAAACAAATACACATTCAAAAGAGGATCATAACTTGTCAAAGCAAGGCCATGGATCACATCCTCCTGAAAATCCCTTACCTTATAGCCAGCCATGTTCTGATGAGGTGGGATGCTGAGCTCACAAATACTCAAAACAAACCAAGACCAAAGTGGTAGACAACAGCTACGATACAGCTGCTTAAATTCCTCCAACCTCTTTTAAACACTCTCTGGTTACAGAAGGCTAAGAATTTTCCTATAAAGAAATCATCCTCGCTCAACCATCTGATAACAATGGTAGGTGTTGGGACTAGTTCAGGGTAAAGCAAAATAACCTTGTCAACAACCCTTCCACTCCAAATCCCATCCAAAAGCTGTAGCTCAGTGGTCATTCTTCCTTCCTGAATCATCATTTTTATTGCAAAAAATACACTTACCATTTCCTGACCATTGCTATATGTTGGTGCCATCCAACTCACTGGCCAACATTGAGAAACGTTTTAAGATACCTTAAGAGGCCAGTGAGTGAGTGTGAACTAGCATGTCCCCCTACTGGTCATGTGACCACGCTAGTAAACAACCTTCATTATTTTTGTTGGCCATCCTAGAGTGTGGATGTTTATTTTCAATTTGGATTTTTATTTCTTTTTGGACTTCTTGTGGATTTCAGTTCTGTTGTAAGACATCTGTATTGACTATGTCTTCTCAGGACAAAAAATTAAGAGGAAAAGCACAGAGGAAAAGTGCTTTTGTGGACATTTTTTCGCGGATTGATGACCACCATTTGCAACATGGCGGCAGGGATGTTCGTCGTTGGATGGAGACCTTCTTCTGCTCAGAATGCATGTTTTTCTACAAAGATCTCGTCTTACTTCAGATTGGGACGAGTTGCTTTTATTTTTTTATGGTTTTCCCACTTGGTTGAAGATTTACTTCATTTTTAACTCTGAAACTGTCGGCAGTCATACTAGCTCCGGCAGGGACAGTTTACATGTTGCTAGGCGACAAAGGAAGCCATGGAGGCAATTTGATTGTCGCAAATAAGCTTATCACAGGTCGCGTTCTTATAGCCAGGTGTTTGGCAGCAAGATCTCACCACGTCATTCTCTGCCGAATGGGTCACCGGATGGATTTCCCTATGGGGGCAGACATCATACTTTTTCTTGGATGCTACGGAGTGGACAAGTTCCGGATGCAGAGTTGAGCTTCTACACCGTTTAATTCCTCCGGTGAGGTTCAGTCGGAACTTTTCACGGAGGAAAATACCCGCATGACGTCATCCGAAGACAATCGAGTTTCCATACCTCCTCATATGTCTGGAATCGGGTTGACAGACGACCGGAGTTTGTGTTTTATCTCACCACTTGGCTTTTCATTCTGTGGATTTTTACTAGTTTCTGCTGGGAACTGGCACCGGTACACATTATCTAGTACCCATTGTCAATTTTTATTTAGCAGTACAGCAGCTAGAGAACATGTCAAATCTTGGATAAGAATTTTTGGAAGTTGTCTGGCGGGACCTCTTCCAGGACTTCATCAAGGAGCTTGAGATTACTGCATATCATAGGGTATCAGCAATTTCTTGGTTTGTCACCAGAGTATTTGCAATTACAGTCCTCAAAGATCCTGGATTTTTCTGTTGGGAAGTGCTTACCCAATTCTTCAATTTTTTGCTCACAAGGAGTGTTTCAGGTCTTTCATTGCTCTAACTTATCTCTTAAAATATTTTTAGTAGGATAAGGAGTGCATTTTCACTGTTAATGAAGTTTTTTCTTGGTGGACACATGTCAGATGCCCGAAAAACTTCATTTTGTAATCTCATGTGTATTGGGATTCTTATGTTTAGGAAGGGCCAAATCTGACATATGACTGGAAACATCATAAAAGGCCCTACAACATATTCTTTTGTCCCTTTTATGACAATTCTTCCACTTACTCTGTTCCTCAGATAGACATGGGGGAATTAGAAGTAATATAAGTTAGTAATGTTTTAATGGAGTAATCGTTTAGGAGGAATGTATGTCCAGTTTTCGCAGATATACAATTCCTTACTTGTTCAGACAGTAACAGGACTATTTTCATCAATTTTTTTCACGGAAGCGACAGTAGCAGGAAGTAGTTCTGATCCATATGCAGAAAGTAGTTGTGGACATAGGTTTTGAAGTTAAAAAAAAAAAAAAAAAAAAGGGCGAGAGACAACAGTTTGATAGAAGCTGTTCATGAAATGATCGACAAAGGGGCGATAACACCAGTAAGATGGTGATATCGCTGCAATTTTACAGTTTATTGGTTGTCATAAGCTGGGAAGAGATGGCTACCACCAATAGTTGAGGTCAGTTAAACAGGCCTTTACATGTACCTTAATTTCTCAATATTGGAATATTTGCTTATCTTTCTAGTAAGTGAATGGAGGTATTTGTCCCTTTCCTTACAGTGGCATTCTTTCGTAGCCGGATTCACGCGAATTTTTATCTTCACTTCAGTGTTGATGACAGATCACACCAGTTCACTGCCTGTTTGCTATGTTAGTACATGGTGAGTTTGTGGGATCTATAAGAATGCATCTTGATTTACCACTATATAGACTAGTTCATTGCCTTGCTCTTGTAAATGGTTTATTTGCGACTTTACTATTATATCAACGGATAGTGAACCTGATGGCTGCAGTAGAAGGCATTGGATGTCACCATTTGAAAAAAAAAAAAAAAAAAAAAAAAAGCTTCTTCACTAAAGCAGAGTTGGATCATGATTTTTACATCAGATTAAGTTTCAGCTCCAGGGTTTTTAATTTGGATTGCAGCTTCGACCCTATGGTACATTTTTCATGCAAAGCAAAGCAATTTCTTGAGTTAATGGTTCCTAAGGAAGCCATGTCTTGGGTTGGCAGCATGGCTTCATAGGAGAAGACAGTTTATCAGGTGACCCCAAGGTTTTCTGATAATGTACAAAGGATATCTTCAGTCTTGTGATATCCCAGTTTTCTGTTCTCAGGGATCATCTTCAGAGGTGGACTGACTTTGCAAGTTTGAAGGAGGTCCCACTACTTCATCAGAAGGAGCACAATCTCCTTCTGTTATTAGCTTTCTTTAAGGGTTAGGATGCGCAATTATGGCATCAAACAGCCAGTGGTCTGTTGTATTATTAACAGGGCTACTACCATTAGAATCATTTGGAAGTCTGATTCGGATTCTAAATCTGTTGATTTCCACAGACAGTTCTTCAGTGGTTTCCTATCTGAACAGGTAGGGAGGTACCCACTTTCAGGAATGTGTTTCCTTATCTGAAGAATCATTCCTTGGACGAATGCCATGAGTTCAGATTCAGGCATATCACTTCCCAGGGTATACAAATGTTCTAACAAATTCTTTGTTCATGAGAGTCAAGATGATTCAAATTGAATGTGTTTTGGATGACTTTTGAATCTTCTATTCTGATTCAGGTGTTCAATCAAATCTGTCTTTGATTACAATCACCAATGATGGATTTGTTTTGCAACAAGTTTGAACCACAAGCTTGTCTTTTTCAACTTTTCTTGGGATGGACTGGACAGTTTGTTTGGTCCTGTGACCTTGATTCTTCAGGTGATGCAGGTGAATCATTTGGCTTCTAAGGCTCCTTTGGTTTTTCAACCTGTAGTCTTTCCTGCTTTGGAACCTTCTTTAGATCATGCTTTGGTGCAAGATAGGTTTCTTTGTCCAGTGAGAGCCTTGAGAGGTTATCTTGATAAGACAAAAGATCTCAGGAAAGGCAAGAAATTCTTTTTGTAGCTATTAAGAGGGGCTACTTCAAGATTTGGTGCAGAATCATCTTGATTGCATCAGAGTGGCTAGGGATGTCTTATTTTGGGGATCTGGTGGATCTGTTCCACAAAGGTTCCTTTTAAGGCTTCCCTTGTAGGTGAGTTCAATCATTATGCCATTGGTATCCAACAACCTGGATCTTAAGCTTCCAGTGTATGTGTTTCCTTGCCTTAGACTGTGGGGCTTGGGGAACAGATGCATTACACATTTCTTGGGAGGATCTGGACAGCTTTGTGTTTGTTCCAGTGGCTCTCATTCCTCAGGTGACTCAAGATGATCACCTACAGGTGCAGAATCATCATGATTGCACCAGGATAGCCAAGGATTCTTCAGGTGATTTAGAAGATGACCACCTTCAGGTGCAGATTCATCATGATTGAATCATGATGGTCATGGTGGATGTTCTTGGTTGTGGGGCCTGGTAGATCTATCCACAAACCTCCATCTGAGGCTTCTTTGTGGTGAACATCTCAGATAATACTTTTCTACATGTAGCAAATTTCCTTAACTATTTCTTTAAGGAAAAGAATCTAAAGCTATCTACTATTGCTGGTTACAGAATAACAATTGTAGATTGCTTTACTTGAAGGGTAATAAGTCTCCAGAACTCTTCAGTTGTATAGATTGTTGACACGTTTCTATAGAGACAATCCAGTAGCCAATAGGTTAAGCCTTCTTTACCTTTTGTCTCTGGTTCTTGTTTGGTCTCACCAGACAGCCTTTTGAGCCTTTTGAGGAAGATTTCTTGGAGGTTATTAACTTTCACAACGATCTTTCTTTTGACTTTGGCATCAGGCAAAGGAAGAAGGGTAATTTTTGTTAGCATTGTCTTCCCTTACTTAAGAGGAGTATTGCTCACAAATGGCTCTGGCCATTTATTACCCAAGAATCAGTTGGCTTTGGATGGGCCTACTTCAGTTAAGCCGGTCGATATGCCAGCTCTCAATCACTGGGACAGCAGTTTTACTCAAGATAGATCTCTTTGTCTTGTGAGGTTTTGAAATACTTTTACTTGGGACAAAGGATTCAATGAGGAATTATTATGTCTTGTCTGTGCCTAGTTAGGAAGGCTTTACAGCAGATATTTTCAGGTCAACTATCTTATCTTGCTGTAGGCAGACTAGCATTTTGACTGAGGAGAAGTCAAATTCTGACTCTCAACAGCAGTGAGTCAAAGCAAGAATCTTTAGGTTTTAGGGTATATGAATTTTCAGATGCCTGTTACTGGAAACCATAACTTTTTTACCAATTTTCAGTCTCACCTGCTTGGTTTGCTTGTGGTCAGACTTTGATATTGTGTCCTACAGTTTGTTATCTTATAAGTATATGTGTGATACTTATTTTGATACTTTAGTATGCTTTTGTATCTGTATGTCTGTCATACTATCTGTATTTATATTAGGCAGAATTGTTGACTTCATTCAGGCTTGGAATTACACAATATGCTGATGACACTTCCAATATTTGTGTCACCTGTGTGGGTGTTGGATGTTTGTCTAGATACAGCATTCAACTGTGGCAATAACTGTCAGTTTGTGAGAACTTCAACTACATACTATGATTTAGGGGATCTGTATGGTATGTGGTGACTGTTGGAAGTTTATATGTTGTTGTATGCATGTAAATTTCAATGTAAACTTCTCATAATGTTTAGTTGTAGGCTAGGTAGTGAGTCTCTGTAATGATTACTTCCTTCCTACAACAGCAACAACAACAACAACAAGGCTGTGTTGTTTTGTAGTGCTCAACAGTTCCACTGCCTCATCTGGGAGGTGAGTTTGGATCTGAATGCCTATAGGTTTGTGCTGTGTATGATAGCTGTGCAGAGTGGTGTACTGGGTCTTTAAATTCTAGTACTGCCCTCCTTCCATGAAGGCTGCATTCAGCAATGGTCAGGAAATGGTAAGTGTATTTTTCGCAATAAAATTGAAATATTTTGTTGTAATTTTAATTTTTATTAGATAAATACTTACCATTTCCTGACCAGGATAGTCACCCCCTACCTCCCTGCAGATTCAGTACTAGGGGAGTATTTTCTGCAACAAAAATAATGAAGGATGTTTACTAGTGTGGTCACATGACCACTAAGGGGACATGCTAGTTCACACTCACTCACTGGCCTCTTAAGGTATCTTAAAACGTTTCTTAACATTGGCCAGTGAGTTGGATGGCACCAACATATAGCAATGGTCAGGAAATGGTAAGTATTTATCTAATAAAAATTAAAATTACAACAAAATTTTTCAAATTCATTCTTTAGTCTTCTGTTTGCTCCAGCAATAGACAAACTTTTTTAAAAAGTTCAAATTTTCTGCTTACCACTTGTTATATGATAGTCATCACCCATAAACTCCCCAAACAGCAGATTGTTCTGTCATATCCATTGTATCTTTTGATGACTTTTCTCTCAATTTCAATCTGTCTCATCCTGTAGCTACAGTCAAGTCGTATATGTTTGCTGTAACTTTATTGGGTGAAATTGTTGGCCAGATCAGGGCACAACATATGAAAAGGACTTGGATATTGAATCTGAATGAATCCTGTCTGTTTTCTCTTTAAAGGACACAGCCGAGCTCTTTATAAATGGCACACAAGAAGGTTATGTGGAACAGGATGTGGTGGCTGAGGTGAATTCCAAACTCTACAGAATGTTCCCCAGACTGGGTTCAAGACCAACACAACAGGGTAAAATGTCATCAGTTCTACCATTACTCTAGTGAATTCATCATATTATTAAATCAACGGCATATAGAATTGGTAATCCGCTGCTGATATGATTTTAGATATATAGAAGCAATATTTAATTAGTAAGTAGTGATATGCTATGAAGGTTTAAAGCAATGGTCTGCTTGTTTTAGAGGACTTTGTTGCAGTTATACATTGACTTAAGTACTTTCAGTCATATCAACACTGATATTTTACTGGCGTATAAAAGCAAAATGTATTTTACTCCTTGGTCACCTGTTCGTGTCAGATTTTGACATCAGTCCATTGAAAACAGCCATTTTAAAACTTCACATATTTGATGATATTTGATTCGATCCTGTGAGCCATTGATACCTTGACAGATTTTCATGAAATGTTTGGGAAATTGTGTGCAACCCACGAGTTCATGACCTCATTCAGGTCACTATCTGTTGATTAATACAGAAGTCCATAGAAATGATCATACTGTACTGTGAGAGTAAAATTTGGCAACTAAAAATAGTAGAAGGTTCACCAAAGAGAGGTTTTGGTGTAAAAATAGTGGGGAAACACAACATTTTTGAAGAGTGGACATAAGTTTCTAAATTAAATAGCTGGATAATAGCAGGTCAGATAATAGAAGTTGTACTGTAATAATATAACTGCAGGCTCAGTGTTCTTTGCTGCTGTGGCTGCAAGTATTGTTATAATTTACGCCCTATCTTTATCAGAGAGGAAAATTAATAGCGATAACATGACTTTGTAGTAGCAAGGCAATAGGTGTTCACAGTCCAAGGACACAATTTCTGAGCCTAACGTTCCGCCTTTGCATTTTGCATAATTACAATATTTTTTTTTTTCAGATGGGAAAGTTACCCTGGTGTCCAGGTTTCCCCGAGTGTTGTTGTACCTGACCAATCTGCAGTACTTGAGTCTTCAGTATCAGGGCATTATGACCATCCCTGCAGAGATAGACAGACTGACCAAACTCAAGCACCTCATCCTGTCACACTGCCCCCTACTGGAAGCCCTGCCTGCTGAACTAGGAAGTCTGACCAGCATTAAAAGTAAGGCCTGCGTTCTTCCCTGCAGTCAGGATTCAGGAGAAATGTCACAAAGATTAAAAGTAGTAGAAAATTGTCACTGTGATGAAAGACAATGGAATTGTATGTATCCTTGTGCAAGGGTGGCAGATGCAGCTGGTGGTTGTGACTTGCGTGAAAACTGGTTTTCTTTTGGCAGCAAGTAAATGAACACAGACAGTGCATTTTCTTTAAATGATTGTAACCTCTCTATCTCTTGCATCTAATTATTTGATGTAATTTTGATCATATTTACCACAGGCTGTGCAGGCATTGTATTCACCCATAGTGTCCAGGTGGGTGGCAGAAAGTCTTGTCCAAGTTATATCTCAACATTGATTCAGGTTGGTTATTTGACAATGGATACCTGGCCCATTTTTGCACCTCAAGTGACACACAAGTGAACAATAAGGAAATCTCCTTTAATGATTAAAAGATTATTTCTACTATGATGAGTCACAAAAATTAAGAGAACAGCTTTTACTGTATTTGAATATATTTCATTATTACTTTTTAGGGCTGGTCATAAATGAATGCCCATCTCTCAAAACTCCTCCCAAGGAGATCCAGGCACGAGGTCCTGATGCTGTGATGGCCTATCTACGCAGGCTGCAAACAGGCTCTGTTAACTGTCGCCGCACAAAGCTCATGATGGTGGGACTTGGAGGTGCAGGCAAGACTAGGTGGGTTCTTATGACATGGTTTGCATAGATATAAAGTAGTTGAGTTTTTTTCCCAAACATGTCTAAAGGTTGACTTGTGTAAAATTAACTTCAACTTGTTTGAGTTTTAAACACATGTTGTTTTTTGTGAGAAAAGTTTCATGATTAAGCAGAATTATGGTGCAGTTTGTTTACTGACCAACTTTATTTAACTGTACCTAGAGCTTAAAATTTCTATGCTTTTTCTGTGAGAAAAACTTACAATGTATATAAAAAAATTAATGAGACCCAAATGTATTTAAAATGGACTTCCTTTCTACACAATATTTGCCTTCCAGCCTAGTGAAAGCAATGCTGAGTCCTGAGATGAAAGCCAATCTGGTCAGTGGGGAAGACATCACAGATGGTAAGCATCTATACCGGCTGCATTTTAGTACAGTCAATTGGTGGTTCTGCTTGGCACAATATCTCCTTTATTGCAGGGCTCAAAGTGCTATTTGTACCCACCCTGAGTGCCACAAGTAGAGCCCAAGCTCTATGATAGGGATAGGTGATACATGGCTTCACTCATATTTGTCAACTGGAATTTAGTAGACTGGCAGGTTTTATAGCAAGTGATCAAGGCCTACTTCCAAACCTCCTTTTGAAATGAGAATTTGCTGCTGTAGCCCATAAAAATTCCCTGTTAATCCTCTAGCATAATGTTATACCCTCTTTTCTTTATATATTTCAGCTATTTTTTTGTTGTCACTGATTTTGGTGTTATTTAATAGTTTCAAGGGGGTTTTGCTGTATACAGTAGAAATTGAGAACAGTTTATGAACAATGATATATGAAGTGTTTGATTGGTTTTGAAGATATTCTGCTTTATATTGTGGACACAGAGTTTTTCTGAGATATATTGTGGAAAGAGATGATTTTGTGGAGATTGATTTATTACAGGATGATGAGGCTTGTTCTGCTGTATTGTGTGGGAATAGAGATGTAGTTCTATAAGAGTGACATTAATATTATATAACTGCTCTTGAAAATATTGTGCTGTGTGTAAAGTCACTGTATACTGACTTCAGTGGGTGACAAATTTGAGTACATTTGCTATGTGTGGGAGGTATTGTGTTATATTAACTATGTACAGTTATCATTACATGTATAGTGATATTGGTGTTAATTAAATGATTTTGAGTATATTTTGTTATGTGTGGGAGGTATTGTGTTATGTTAACTATACACAGTAATCATTACATATGGAGTGATATTGGTGTTAATTAAATGATTTTGAGTACATTTTGCTATGTGTGGGAGGTGTTGTGTTATATTAACTATGTACAGTTATTATTACATGTCGAGTGATATTGGTTTACATGTAGAGTGATATTGGTGTTAATTAAATGATTTTGAGTATATTTTGTTATGTGTGGGAGGCATTGTGTTATCTTAACTATATACAGTAATCATTACAGATAGAGTGATATTGGTGTTAATTAAATGATTTTGAGTACATTTTACTAAGTGTGGGAGGTGTTGTGTTATATTAACTATGTACAGTAATCATTACATGCAGAGTGATATTGGTGTTTTGAGGGTGCTCTTCATTACAGGTATTGACATCAGTTCGTGGACTGTGGGTGAGGATGACGACTCTGTGACATTCAGTGTGTGGGACTTTGCTGGGCAGACAGTCTATTACAACACACACCAGGTATTGTGTCACTAAGCACTCTGGCCATTGGACACTTGTAATTAAGTAAGGAAAGCTCCACAAGTAAAGAACATATTTACATAGTGTGGCTGCAATAAATTCGGGTGAAAACCATTTTGCAATGTGAAGGATGTGTTCTTGAAAGTGTGCACATTTTGCCCCGTTGTACAGATGATATTTCATTAAAACAATAAAAAATATAAATTTTGTTAATTATGTGACATGTTGACGTAATATATGGGATAATATAATGGAGTTTATTAATTTTATAATATCTCAAAGACATTCCCATTCCAATTTTGGCTCATGTATGCTAGTATCCACATTTAACCATACCAGTGACAGGCAAATTAAAAACTGGGTTTTGTTTATTTCCAGACTCAGGAAAACCAGTTTTAATATTTCCAAATGATTATGCCACTAATATATTATGTGTGGAATATTTTACATACAGAAAGGTTGTTTGTTACCAGTGGAGATATTTGAATGTAAAACAATTGGAAAATGATAATTTTATAGCGAAATACCCTTACCATTTCCTAACAGTAGCTATTTGTTGGAGCCATCCAACCCAATGGCCAACGCAGAGATGCGATTTTAAGGTTTACTCACAACCTTAACCAAGCCATTGGGTTACAGTAGTCCGTCCTCCCGCCAAAGAGGTCACATGACTACATTGTTTACCTCATTATTTTTGTTGGCCATCAACAGTAGAGACGTATTTTGGTAATCTTTGGAAGTTTAACGTTTTCAGGGATTATTTCATTTTTTATTGAGATTTTTGAATCATGGCGAATAATAAAGATTCATCAGATTCTAAATCTAAGAAATCCAGTTTCTGTGGACATCTTATGTTTGGTTTTGATAACCACAGATATTGCTACAAATGTCGTGAAGCTAGCAAGGGTGATGACCTTTGTACTCTTAAGAAGGATTGCCTTCTGTGTGTTGCTTTGTCGGAAGATCAAAAGCGAAAACTCACTGAAAAACTGTCAAAAGGTAAGAAATCTTTGAAGGAATCTACCTTGCAAAAAGGAAAGGACAAGATAGATGACTCCATATTGGATGAAGAAGACAGTTCGGTAGGAACGTCTTCTCATTCTGTGGTCGCTGGCCAGACGTCAGGTTCAAATAGCCAGGCGTTGGCAGCGATCCTCTCACAACTTACAACCCTAACAAATAGAATTGCTGCTATTGAAAACAAGGATTCCCCTGTAGAGGCGGACATCTTGGTTGCTAACGAAGCTGTGGGAAGGGCGAGTTCCCAATGCAAGAAGAGATCTACGTCTAGTACACAGTCTTCTGAAGAGATTCATTCAAAACGCCATGCGGAGGAAAATCCCTCTACATCTGTGATAGACAATCGATTTTCCATACCTTCTAAAAAAGCGAGGGTGGAGTTGTCAGATGACGGGGAATATGATTCCTCTCAGGAAGAAAAACAGCCAGTTCCTTCATATTCAGACACACTTTTCGCTATTAAAAAGTGGTTGGATATTGCAATAACTGAGACTGACACTATTATTGCCCCATCTGTGTTTTCACAAGCTTCTAAGCTGAAGAAGTCTGCAGAGGTCTCCTTAGCTCTTCCTCCTGCTGAAAATATGTGTAGTTTGTGGGATTTCAAGGAATATGAGGCTTCGGGTGTTTCAAAGGAACATGATTCTTTGAAAACCAAGTCTTCAAGGAGAAATCCTTTGCCTAGAGGTCAATTTTTGAATTTTGAAAGACCACCTATGAAGTGGTACAACATCTCACCTCAGCCTCATGCAGTAGTAGCTCCCAAGTTACAAGATGTATTCAGAAACATTACTTCTTCACAGTTTCAGATGCCATCTGCCATTTCAACTCCTTGGAAGCAGTTTACTCTCTGGGAAACTGTTAATAGAGAAAACATCAATGTTCTTAACCACATTTTTTGGTTCAATTCTGCAAATTGCAAAGCCACAGAGGAGATGGAGAAACAATTTGCTATCTTAAAATCAGCTGAGAATGAAACTGACTTTAATAATGCTCTGGAATATGTCCAGGAGTGTCTTCAGTTACAGTCATCAGTGAATCAGTCTTTGGGGAAATCCTTAGATTCTTTGCTTGGCAGTTCCATGACCATGGCATCAAACATGTTGTTGAGTAGGAGGGATAATTACTTGAAAAGCTGTTCCAAGGATGTCACTGAGGATGACATTAGTAAGCTTAGGAATGCTCCTTTCACTTCAAATGAGGTTTTTCCTGTAGATACTCTCTCTGAAGTTCAGAAGAATTTTATTCAGTGGTCCCATGTGAATAGGGAGTCCAGGGGTAGAGATTCTAGGAAGGAGCATACGGCTAGACATGAGGAGAAAAGAGATAGCAGGTCTCAGAATAGATCTTTTCGACCCTACCATGAAAACTCTTCAACAACATCAGCAAGAAGCAATAGCTCTTCTGCAACTGGAAACAGAGGAAGGGGTTCCTACTCCTCTAGGCCTTTCAGAGGCAGGGGTGGCAGAAGGAAGTGACTGTCTGTGCCCAGGAAGCCGTCTGTCCAGTTTTTGGCAGGTATGGGAAGCCAGGAAAGCTCATCCAAGGGTAGTGACCATTTTGAAGGAGGGTTATTGTCTGAATTTCAGAAATCAACCTCCATTGACAAATTATCCTGCAATAAGGAGCAAATATTTGAACCGGGAGAAGCAAGAGTTTTTGATAAAGGCGGTTTATCAAATGATCGACAAAAGAGCGATAACTCCAGTTCAAAAGGTCACTTCCCTAGGATTTTACAGTCGCTTGTTTCTTGTCCCCAAACCAGGAAAGAGATGGCGACCAGTAATAGATCTGAGTGTGGTAAATCAATATTTGCATATTCCAACTTTCAAGATGGAAACTGCCGAAAATATTCGAGATTCGCTTCAAGAAGGCGAGTGGGTAACTTCACTCGACCTTACAGATGCGTACTTCCACATACCAATACACCCACGGTTCCAAAAGTATCTGCGCTTCAATGTAGGCGACAGATCCTACCAGTTCACTGCCTTGCCCTTCGGAATCGCTACGGCTCCACTCGAATTCACCATGGTAGCAAAGGAGGTGAAACTGATGGCTCTTGCAGAAGGCATCAGGATTCATCAGTATATAGACGATTGGCTAATGAGAGCAAAAACAAAACAGCAATGTCAAGAGAATACCCACAGGTTGATTCATCTTGTGCAGAGCTTGGGTTGGATCATAAATTTCGAAAAATCAGATTTAATTCCAACTCAAGAAATCGAATTTTTGGGTTACAAATTCGACCTCCGGGTAGGTCTAGTCTTTCCAACTCAAAAGAAAATCGATCGCCTTCTAGAAAAGATAGTTTCCATGTTGAAAGCTACTCAAACATCTCCAAGGGAGCTCATGTCACTGATTGGGAGCATGGCTTCAATGGAGAAGACTGTACCATTGGGTCGTCTGCATATGAGACCTCTACAATGGTACCTCAAGACACACTGGAGGTATCCTCAGTCTCTGGATATCCCAGTACCAGTGTCTCAGGTTCTAAGACAGCATCTTCAGTGGTGGACCAATCTCGAACCTGAAGAGGGGTTCCCCACTTCATCAGAAGGAGTGCAATCTCCTTCTATTCACAGATGCTTCCCTAAAAGGCTGGGGGGCTCATTTAGAGCATCACACAGCCAGTGGTTTGTGGAATCAGGTGGAGTCAAGACTTCACATAAACATTCTAGAGCTAAAAGCAGTATTTCTAGCTTTAAAATCATTCGAAAATCAGCTTCTGAATCAAAATCTGCTGATTTCCACAGACAACTCTTCAGTGGTTGCCTATCTGAACAAACAGGGAGGCACCCATTCTCAAGAAATGTGTGCCCTAATCTGGAGAATTATGGCTTGGACAAATGTCAGGGGGATCCAGATTCGGGCAAAACACATTCCAGGGAATCTCAATGTTTTGGCAGATTCTCTGTCAAGGAAAGACAAGGTGATTCAAACCGAATGGGCTCTGAATCATCGAGTGTTCAATCAAATTTGCCATTGCTGGCATCAACCAATGGTAGATTTGTTTGCAACAAAGTTGAATCACAAGCTACCAATGTATGTGTCTCCTGTCCCCGACGGTCGGGCTTGGGAAACAGATGCATTGAACATCTCTTGGGAGGGTCTGGACGCCTATGTGTTTTGTCCAGTGGCTCTCATTCCTCAGGTGATTCAAAAGATGACCACCTACAGGTGCAGAATCATCATGATTGCACCAGGGTGGCCAGGGATGTCTTGGTTTTGGGATCTGGTGGATCTGTCCACAAGGCTTCCTCTGAGACTTCCCTTGTGGGTGGATCTGTTGACTCAGCCTTTCAGCAACAGACTTCACAACAATCTGACGTACCTGAATCTTCATGCTTGGCATCTGGAGTCAGTCATGAATATTCAGAAAGATTCTCAGAGGAGGTGGCGAAGCGAATTAAGGAGCCTCAGAGACACTCCTCAAGGAGAATCTATGAATCAAGGTGGTCCATTTTTGGGAAGTGGTGTGAGGAGAGCCAGGTGGACGTCTCCAATCCCACTATTCCAGAGGTAGCAGATTTTCTTAACTGTTTGTTTAAGGAAAGAAATCTCAAGCCATCTACCATTGCTGGTTATAGAACAGCTATTGCAGATGGTTTGGGTGTGAAGGGTGAGCAGATCTCTAAAAGTCTTGAGCTAAATAGACTGTTAGCAAGCTTTTACAGAGACAAACCAGTAGCAAATAGGTCTATACCTTCTTGGGATTTGGCATTGGTACTCCATGCATTGACCAAACAACCTTTTGAACCCTTGGGGAAAGCTTCTTTGAAGTTATTAACCTTTAAGACAGTTTTTCTTTTGACTTTGGCTTCGGGCAAAAGGAGAAGTGAAGTTCATGCTTGGACTCATTCATCTCTCAGTTATAAGGAGAATTGGTCTCAAGTCACTTTGGCCCCATCAACTGCCTTTTTGGCAAAGAACCAGTTGGCTTCAGATGGGCCTGCTGCAATTAAACCAGTGGTCATTCCAGCATTGAAACCTCAGTTAGACAAAAGTTTGACTCAAGATAGATCTCTTTGTCCTGTGAGGGCTTTGAAATTCTATTTGGATAGGACAAAAGATTTGAGGAAGAATAAGAATCTTTTGTTTGTAGCTATAAAAGAGGGCTTTGCAAGAGATATTTCCAGGGCAACTATCTCATCTTGGTTAAAACAGACTATTCTTTTGGCTTATGAGAATTCGGACCCTGAGTCTCAACAGCTGTATCAGGTGAAAGCTCATGATGTCCGCTCAATGGCTGCATCTTTGGCATTTAAAGGAGGAATTTCTTTGAATGAGATACTTCAGGCTTGCTTTTGGAAGTCTCACAATACGTTCACCAATTTCTATCTGAAGGACCTATGTTGGCATAATGGCCAGATTTTGAAATTGGGCCCTATAGTATCTGCTCAGCATGTGATAGATTTATAGCTAGGTAATGAAGTTGTCTGTTATATCTATGTTTTTTATGCTGTATTGATGTCTGTTTTTGTATTGAGTGGCTATACATTATATTTTATGTGTTTACAGGATAGATGGCTGTAACACCTGTATATATTGTACAGTTTTGTTGGCTTGAGCCTCGCTTGGAGCGTATGATGCGTCAGCTGATAGTGGTGCCAAGTGGGGTTTGACCCGTAGTTGCTTTGAAGTTTATGTTGAGTTTCAAGTTTGTGTTGATACAACTTTCTACTATGGCATTAGATGGATTGGAACATTGTGAGATCTACATTCGACCTTTTATTTGAAGGTATGTTGAATGTGGGTGCTGGCAGTTTTAACGTTTATATGTTATAATCATGTTAAACGCACTGTTAAATGTTGGAGTTTATGTGTTGTTATTTACATGTAAGACTCACATTGTTTATATTACAGTTTCTCACAGTGTTTTTTCTTGTTGTGGTAGTAGGGCTGGTGATGGTAGTTGCTAAAAGTAATTCCCACCGTCCTGCAAGGCTGAATTCAGCTACTGTTAGGAAATGGTAAGGGTATTTCGCTATAAAATTGAAAAATTTAATAGTAATTTAAATTTTTATTAGAAATACTTACCATTTCCTAACACTCAAATTTCCCTCCCGCCTCCCCGCAAGTCATTCTTTTACTTGCAACAAAAATAATGAGGTAAACAATGTAGTCATGTGACCTCTTTGGCGGGAGGACGGACTACTGTAACCCAATGGCTTGGTTAAGGTTGTGAGTAAACCTTAAAATCGCATCTCTGCGTTGGCCATTGGGTTGGATGGCTCCAACAAATAGCTACTGTTAGGAAATGGTAAGTATTTCTAATAAAAATTTAAATTACTATTAAATTTTTCAAATTTGGTTGATTAAAAAGGTGTCACTGGTTTTTAAATAATGGATATTTAGTTATTAGATATTCTCACTGTTACACCCATAGTTGATATGCTGTAATATCCAAGTGTAAAGGCTAGGTTTTATTACGCTACAATAGCTTACCATGTGGGACTTAATGCTGTTCTCGGGTTGCCACACCCGGGGCCAACGTCTTAGAAAAAAAGACAGTTCTTGTTAGCCACCGGATACACTGCTAGTTGTCGTCACGTGATAACCTCTGACCTCTCGGCCTACTTTCTCGTTGGCCACGCGAATTAGCAATGCTTTATTTTACAAGGAATATTATTTCATTTTTTACCAGGATATTCTAGTCGTTAGATATGGAAACTACATCAGTTTCTTTATTTTATTACATAGAATCATAATTCGATGTCTTTTCATAGTTCAGATAAGTATTTTTAGCATATTTTACAACTGAAGTCCACTTCCGGGTTCACGTTGTAAAGCAATGGCGACTCGTTTATGTGGTTTCTAATACAGGATATATATATATGCCTGTCAATAAAATAAAATAAAATATTTAAGCCCTATCTGCTTCATTATTGGACCCCTTTTAGGGTTTAAAAGTGTATAAATGTAACACAAACGAGTCCTGGTCGAGTAAAATCACCGGAAACAACTTCCGTTTTATTGTCGAGACAGCAATTTCTTGTAATGCACGTCTCGCGTTGGTAGTTTATTTACAGGAATATATGCCTGTTGAAATCAAATTAAATAAATTTTGCAAGGGTTTATCCCCGTTCTTCTACTCTATTGGTCCATTTTAAGGGTTAAAATATGATATAAAGCACGATTCTAACTGGGGGAATCCTCGGGGAAACCCCTGTGATGACGTCACGTCTAGACCGCATGTGCTGAGAGACGCGGGTTTCTTACAGTACGTTTATAAATATAAATAAAATTAAATTAAATAATATATTTTATCCCTTCTTTCCTGTATTATTGACCATTTATAAGGTTAATACTTAAATAAACAGGAATAGAATTCTTCATTAATCGTCTACACATTACGTGTCTCTTTAGGCTATAAGGTAACCTTGGTTACCCATTATTTTAATTATTTTTTAATTCATCCAGTTTTAAATTATAATTACTTGTTTTTTAGATTCTATGTTATTTAATAAAATTCTGTGTAATTTCTGCTTTCATTATCTCACAACTAGCCCTACCTGCAGTGAGGCGGGTGGGGCAGGTGACCTTGTGTCACAGTTGATTTACTTACGTAAATCTAGTTGTGTAGTTCCTTCAAAGAAGGAAAGGCAAAGCTTCCTTGGAAGCTTACCTTAAGGAAAGCTTACATAGAAATTATAATATCCAACTTCTTTCTCCAGGGTGGATCAGATCCCTGCTTAAATTCAGATAAGATCTTAGTTCATCTGAGATTTTTAATGCATCCGAGAATCGGATGCAGTAATCCCAACTTCTATTCACCCAAGTATGATTTGATACTCGGTTTTCATTGCATCTCTCGGATCATCTGAAATCTAATGCTTGTTGGATTGTATGTAGATCTGATCCTCGGATGATCGGATCATCTAATCTGATGTTCGGATGTTGATTCCAGATCAGAACACTAACAATCCTCACACACACACACACACAAAAAAAAAAAAAAAAGTTGGACTAATAGTTCACCAGCCTGGCAGTAAATATCACCTATTGGAGGCTTGGGTCCAAGTTCAAGTCCAAGTCCTCAAGCCCAAGAGGCCTTCTAAACAAGGTCCTTCATTCAGTCATGGCTCTGTATTTTAGGGAAGTAGGTTGCCTGACTTCACCCTAACCAATTTTTGAGGACATTGAAACTTAGGCAGTTTTTTTAACCTCCCTGCCCCCAGGGAATTTATGCCTAGATCCTCCACAGTCTGGACTCTGAATGATTTACTAGGCCAACAGGAACTTGGGCCGTTTAATTTCCCTTAAAATGGAACAAGTTTTCAAATTTGTATCTCCTTAGGGGCCTCCCTAGATAAGCCCCTCCTCCCCTTCTGGTCAGCAAGAGTTGAGCTTCAGGCTGCTCTTCACTAGGTTTTTTCTGAATACAACCTGGTTATATATATATGTTAAGACAGTAGCAAGGCTACTACCAGACAGGTCAAACTCAATTCCATGGTGCATATAAGTAGTCAGAAGGGGTATGGTGAATTCAGGTGAGATACTGGATCTTTAGATCTTAAAGTTCCCCATTCACAACTACTTTAGGAGGGACAGGAGTCCCTCATCAAGGCACCTGTAATAACACTTAGGGTTTAGGCCCTATTAATCAACCCTTTACAATTCCCCACATCTAGAGGCTCCTACAGGAACCACCCCAATGGGGGTCATTCCATCCCTAGCAGTATCCATCGTTTTCCCCAGGTAGGGGGAAATCGAGTAGCCGAGGCTCCAAGGTCATTCGACCCACTCCAGGGGACGAGGGCATAAAAACCCTTCCCCCCCAATGACTCCTCCAGCCTCACTCAGTCCACCAGTAGGAGTTCTCCTCCGTTCTTTCAGATAAGACTGGCAAACAAATCCTGTCATTCTTTTCAATCCAAGTCCAGTCAGACTCCTGACCCGGTCAGAATACAAGGCCCTTCAAAGACCAAGTCCTGGCCTCTGTATCCAGTCTCTTCTGTCAAAGAACGCAATAGAAAGGGTGGAAAATGTAAAATCTCTCGGGTTTTACAGTCGCCTGTTCCTAGTACCAAGCCTCACCTAAGGTGGAGGCCAGTCATAGACCTAAACAGGCTCAACCCTTTTCTACACGTAGAAAAGTTCAAAATGGAAACTCCAGAGTCCATCAGGACCTCCCTGATTCCAGGGGAGTGGGTATCGTCGATAGATCTGTCGGACACTTACCTACACATCCCCATCCATCCAAACTCAAGGAAATACCTAAGGTTTTGCTACAAGTCACAGGTGTTCCAATTCACCTCCCTCCCATTCGGACTAGCCACAGCCCCCCAGGTCTTTACAATGATCGTAAAGGAAGTGAAACTAATGGCCCTCTCAAGAGGACTCAGAATTCACCAATACCGGGACGACGGGCTGATCAGGTCCCAGTCTCAGGAGGAAGCCCAAGTGAACACACAGGCAGTGGTAGACCTAACTCAGTCCTTGGGGTGGATAATTAATCAGGAACAATCAGAACTGAAACCTACTCAGGTGTTTTTCGTTCTGGGCTACGAATACCACCTAGATTCAGCCCTTGTAAAACCCACTCAAGAGAGATGGCTCAAACTTCAGGATTTGATCCTACTCCTCAAGTCAAAACGTGTTTTGACTGCAAGATGTTTGATGTCGCTAATTGGGTTGCTAGCCTCAACAGAGAAAATGGTCCCGGAGGGACGCCTTCACATGAGGCCCTTTCAGTTTCATCTCAAGGAGCACTGGAGATATCCTCAGTCGCTGGACAACCTCCTTCCTTGGACAGAAGCCATTGCAGCCCACCTAGATTGGTGGCAAAATCCCTCAAACGTGATGAAACGTGCAGACCTTCATCCCAAAGACCACAGTATCCAACTCTTTACCGACACCTCAAACGAAGGTTGGGGCGCTCACTTAGACCAAAATTCCACAAAGGGTCTGTGGTCAGATCGGGAAAAAAGGCTACACATATATGTCCTAGAATTGAAGGCGGTCTCCCTGGCCCTTAGAGACTTCAAGGACCAGTGCCAGAATCAAACAGTGTTAGTTGCGATGGACAACTCAACAGTGGTAGCCTTCATCAACAACAAGGAGGAACACACTCAGCAGAGATGTGCGCTCTCCTGTGGAAGATCACGACCTGGGGCCATCACTACCTCATAACATTGAAAGTCAGGCATGTTCTAGGATGCCGGAATGTGATGGCCGACCTACTGTCCAGGTCCAACCAAGTGCAGTCAACAGAATGGTCTCTGCACCCACAGGTGTTCAAACAGATCTGCCAGAAGTGGTTCACACCTCATGTAGACTTATTTGCCACTCACCTGAACCACAAGCTCCCACTGTACGTGTCTCCTATCCCAGACCCAAGGGCCTGGGACATAGATGCTCTAAACATAAACTGGACCAACCTCACGGCCTATGCGTACCCTCCTACGGCTCCTTCACAAGGTGATCCAAAAGATCAGGCAATGTTATTGCCTGATCATCGTAATAGCCCCAGGCTGGCCAGGGATGCCCTGGTTTTGGGACCTAGTGCAGCTCTCAACAGAGATCCCACTACAACTCCCAGTGTCAACGACCCTACTCAAACAGTCCCACAGGTATGTGTTCCACAACAACTCCCAGCACCTGAACCTCCACGCCTGGTGTCTAGGAGTGGACAACTCCAAGAACAAGGCTTCTCTGTGGAAGTGGCAGAGAGAATTGCTGCCCCTCAGCGGTCTTCAACAAGGACCATCTACAAGTCAAAGTGGGCCCTATTTGAAAAATGGTGCAGAGAAAATTCGGTGGATTTCTCCACTCCATCTGTGAAACAAATCTCAGATTTCTTCATGTACCTGTACCAAGACCTAAACAGGCGCCCCTTGACCTTTGATGGTTACAGGACTGCAATCGTTGACACTTTGGGCCCAACGGCCTAACATGTTGCACACAATGCAGACCTTCATAGGTTACTCTCCAGTTTTCACAGGGATCGTCCCAAAAGTTCCAGAAATTTACCCAAGTGGAACCTTTCTGTTGTCCTCACCGAGCTCACAAAAGCACCATTTGAGCCCATGAAAGACACAGACCTCAAACATCTTACTCTAAAACTGCTTTCTTGCTAGCTTTGGCCTCCGGCAACCGCCGCAGCGAAATCCATGCCTGGGTCGCAAACAAGTATCTAAATCTAGCCCAATGGGAAAAGGTTGCCTTGTTCCCTTCTTCTGATTTCATAGCCAAAAACCAACTAGCAAGAGAAGGTTCTCAAAGTGTATCTCCGGTGACTATTCCTGCTTTGACTACCATTGTAGATAGACAATCTAAAGAAGACAGGACCCTGTGTCCCGCGCGGGCCCTGAGGTTTTATTTGGACCGAACAAAAGACCTGAGAGGGTCTCGTTCTCTCCTTTTCATCTCCTTTAAGAAAGGACATACCTCAGACATCAGACCCGCTACTCTCTCTTCATGGTTGAAACAAACCATCCTACTTTGTTACAAACAAGCAGATCAACAACCCTTGGACTTGGTCCAAGTCAAAGCGCATGACATCCGGGCCTTCGCGGCCTCTAAGGCCTTTTACGGTGGGGTATCGGTGGACCAAATCATGCAAGCCTGTCACTGGAAAGCTCACAACACATTTACAAATTTTTACCTAAAAGACCTTACTTGGTCGGACACCGACAACGATATGTATCTGGGACCCGTAGTGGCGGCACAACAAGTCCTAGATCATTCCCCTCAGATCAGTTGTCCTCGGAAAGAAAAAAGGGGGGGGGGGGCACATCCGCTACAACCAAGTCTTCAGGAGTCTCTCCCAGGATCTAGGTATTCCTTTACCTTCAAGATGTTACGGGTAAGGTCATTTTTGTTTTTCAGTTATCAAGTAACTTCTATTAAGGACTTATTTAGTTGTCATTAATCTCATATTCAGGTTGTAAAAATTTATGAGATGTCCAACCATGGGTTGGTCAGTCACTAGTGATGGGCCCTCAGGGACCCTTAGACCTCGAAGTGAGCACTGCTGCACTTCCGTCCTACAATCAAACATCTAGACAGTTTCAGCACTGTCTCTCATTTTATTTAGGTTTTTGGCTCGTTACAGGCCCGGTCTTCGGGATCGGGGCACTGTAAATGGGACTCAGACTGGTATTTCTGGC
Source organism: Sabellastarte sp. h YS-2021 (assembly GCA_964017235.1). Classification (NCBI taxonomy): domain Eukaryota; kingdom Metazoa; phylum Annelida; class Polychaeta; order Sabellida; family Sabellidae; genus Sabellastarte; species Sabellastarte sp. h YS-2021. The sequence goes on from OZ024928.1 coordinate 64,833,195, forward strand.
ACTATTCTATACATATTAATTCAAAATCTTAGAAAAAATGACATATCTTCCAGTCTCAGCTGTAATCCCGCCACCAGGCGGTTGAATTCAGCATTAAGTCCCACATGGTAAGCTATTGTAGCGTAATAAAATTGTAAATTTTAATTACTTAAATGTAGCTTTTATAAGCTACAAGCTTAACATGTGGGACTTAGAAGAGTCCCACCCTGCCTCCCCGCTGTTTACAGCTGAGGGGTAGGTTTTAGAAAATTTCAATGAGAAAGTAGGGTGAGAGGTCAGAGGTTATCACGTGACGACAACTAGCAGTGTATCCGGTGGCTAACAAGAACAATCTTTTTTTCTAAGACGTTGGCCCCGGGTGTGGCAACCCGAGAACAGCATTAAGTCCCACATGGTAAGCTTGTAGCTTATAAAAGCTACATTTAAGTAATTAAAATTTACAATTTAATTTACTTGGTCTTTGTTGCACGGAAATTTTTTGCCACAGAAGCTTCATATTCAATGTCGTATTAATACAGTCTCTTGTTGTTTCAATACCGTGTAAACATTGGTGTAACTTTCAGTTTTTTTTTCAGTGTGAAAGTTTCATTGAAACAATACAAACATTTTCACTAATGAGATTACACACCTGGTGTGTTTCAGTTCTTCCTGTCTGATCGGGCCATCTACATGTTGTTATGGAACATGCGACTGGGTCATGAACACGCAGGCCTGGACTTCTGGCTCAACTCCATCTCAGTACACGCTCCCAAAGCTCCCGTGTTTGTGGTGGGCACCCACATGGACCAGGTCTGGGAAACACCTGTATATATTTATGTATGGGTTTATGTCTATATATGGGTATATAATATATCATGGTACACACTCCCAAAGTACCAGTGCTTGCTGGGGGAACCCAGATGGACATATGATTTGAACTAGGCATTTATATGTATCTGTATGGTGTCTTTTTTTGTTGTGTTATTTCAAAAGTGGCCATGATAATAAATCCTAAGGCACAGATATGGAATTCTAAATCATTGTTTATAACAGTATTGTTTAGCTTGAGTTTTATTTCCCATTTTTTCCTTTTTTGAAAAAAGTATTGTTGTTACATTTGCATTGTTACAGATTCAAGTGTAGCACCATTACAATATAATAATAATAATAAAATAAATGAATAGAATTATGAAAAGGTTCCATTATTACACAATTTCATTTCAATATATGGATAAGTTAAAACTAAAAGTTAAATGAAAGTAACACCTTGGTTCAGGGTACAGTTAAAGAATATTACTTTGTACAAAGTACATGTATTGTTTTGTATAAATGGTTGCAGAGTGATGGTGTGTATACTTGTGCAAAGGTAGTATAATTCCTGACTTTACAAAAATACATCAGCATGTGCAGTAAGACACTTAATTTGAGCCAGATGATCTGCCATTTCATTTTACTTGAAGAATGGTTGTGTTTGTACGACCAGGTGTCTAAGTGGGAGTTACCGATGGAGAAGATGATGGAACAATACCCCTGTATTGAGGACTTCATCTTTGTCAGCTCCTACACTGGACAGGTAAAGAGAGTAGAGTGTGTATAAATAGAACTGAACCTGTGTAAGTTTATATTATATATAAGTGTATAAGTGGAGCCAGCTTTTGAGGCTCCAACACCAGAGAATGTTGTATTTTGGTGGAAGTTGAAAGTTAGTCCAATCTTGTGGATATTTAGTTTTGTATTATGCAAAAACTTCATTAATCTGTGGATTTTTTGAAGAAGCATTGTACCATCATGTGAACTAATTATACTGAAATAATAACTTGAATTTTGGTAATGTATGCCCAAGTAACTTGAATATTGGTGATATAGGTCCAAGTATATACTAGCTACTTTATATGCTCATTTGTAAATGCTGAAAATAAGGAAAATGAAAAAAAAAAGTTTTATTGCGTTAATACTTCCTATCCAATGGACAATTGCTAATCCGGTCGGCGCAGACCGGCCCGCCAAACGCCAGAAAAAGACGTCCTGTGTTTCCACCGGCTGGCCGGTCCCAGTACTGTGCATTCGCTAGGTGGCGCATGGTATTTACTTCCTGTCTAGACAGCATGACGTCGTAGCATCTTTTTCGTTTGGCGCGTGTACTGTGTGAACGTGTTTTCAACAATCTCCAGATATTTTAAGGAAAAGTGTGCATTATGATGGATTTTTCACCTGCATTGCAAATATTTTAGTTTAAAAGTGTTATCTACATCTCAAGCACGGATATACATGATTAAATCTGCTGGAAACGCTCCCTAGCTGACTCAATTTAGTGTTGATGATAGGGCAGTCACGACGCGAAATATAAAGGCAGCCATTTTACTAATTTCCTCCTATTCAACCTTTGTGTTGTTAGGGGCAGATCGACAATATTGAGGAATTATGGATATACTACTTACAGGTATTTTTATCCGTGTCTTTTGTTTGAGGCTACAGTCACCATAGAAACGTCTTTTCTAGTACTACCAATAGAAATCACGGGGAACTTTAATCTACGTAGTTTTGAACACTGTAAATAGAAGGAATTCCCCAAGCAAGAGATGCATTCTTCAGAGCGCACTGGTACCGACTTCTCTGCTGTATAGCATCAGTCACACCAGCCTAGCTCGAGTGTTTTCATCAGAACTTCATATCTACGACATAGAAGGAATTTCACTCTCAGTCCCACCCTTGTGGACCCGGCACGTGTGTCGGTAGTAAGGGCAGTGGATGGCCAGGACACTGGTTTGAGTGCACAGCCGGTGAGAAGAACAGACTTCACAATAGAAGGTGATATCAGTCCCTCCCTTGCAGACCCGGCTTTGTTGTCGGTAGTGGGGGTTGTGGATGGCTAGTTCACTGGTTTTATCACGAAAGAAGGAAGGAATTTCATCTACAGAGCGCACTGGTCCAGGCTTCTCTGCTTTAAAAGCATCAGCCGGCCGGCCAGCAAAAAAGAACGCGACCTCTGACGTCATATCCAGCCAGCCAATAGCGTGTCCTTCCTACCGAATCACGAAGCTGGTCACGTGATTCACCGACTAGTCACAAAGTTAATCACGTGATTCACCAAACAAGAAGGTCGGAAGTACATTCTTTGCACTCACGTCTACTGTGACTCCAGTTTTTTAGTTCCTGAAATTCACCTCCAGCGCACTGGTACAGACTTCTCTGCTACAGGCATCAATCGACCAGTCACCTCACGTTTACTGTGAAAGAACGCGGCCAGGGAGGGCATCTCCCCGAAGTTGGTCACGTGATTCACCGACCAGGTCACGAAGCTGATCGTCATCTCCAATCAGCCAATCACGTTGCCGTCCGACCAGCAAGCTGGTCACGTGACACACCGACCAACACTTGTTTCTATTTATAGCTCACAAGGGCTTTAACAGCAACTGTCAAATCTACAAATAAGACGTGCGTTCAAAGAAACACAGCCTTGTACTTTAATTAATGGAAGAAACTGAATTCAACACAAGATAGTTGTAAACTTCATTCAGCAACTGGTTACAGAGTGTACCTACCGGCTACACAGCCTTGTACAGTTACTTTAACAACTGGCTACAGGGTACCGACCGGGTACTGGCTACACAGCCTTGTACACTTACTTCAACAACTGGTTACAGAATGTACCGACCGACTACCGGCTAAACAGCCTTTTACAGTTACTTCAACAACTGGTTACAGTGCACCGACCGACTACACAGCCTTATACAGTAGCTTTAACAACTGGTTACAGGGTACCGGCTACACAGCCCTGTACACTTGCTTCCACAACTGGTTTCAGAGTGTACTGACAGGTACCGACTACACAGCCCTATACACTTGCTTCAATAACTGGTTACAGAGTGTACCGGTTGGTACTTGCTACACAGCCTTGTACACTTGCTTCAACTACTGGTTACAGAGTGTACAGGCTGGTACTAGCTACACAGCCTTGTACACTTACTTCAACAACTGTTTACAGAGTGTACCGACTGGTACTGGGCTACACAGCCTTGTACACTTACTTCAACAACTGGTTACAGAGTGTACCGGCCGGTACTGGCTACACAGCCTTGTACACTTGCTTCAGCAGCTGGTTACAGAGTGTACCGACCGGTACTGGCTACACAGCCTTGTACACTTGCTTCAACAGCTGGTTACAGAGTGTACCGGCTGGTACTGGCTACACAGCCTTGTACACTTGCTTCAACCTACTGGTTACAAAGTCTACTAACAGGGTGCTGGCTACACAGTCCTTACTGTACAGTGCTTCACCCAACTGGTTACATAAAAAAGCTGGCTAAATATAGACCAGTAGCTGTCTAAATTCATGGGTGACTCCAGCCTACCAGTTTTGCCAGTTACAGAGATTTACTGGTTACAGAAAATTACCGGTTACAGAGACCTGGTACCTGACAGGGTTGCCCAAGGTCAGCCCTTTTTTCAAATAACAATTACTGTGTGAATGCTACACCTTGCAGGCAGCTGGTCTGGGGCAAAGAGTGTAAAATGTCAACAACAACAAAATTGTCACCAGACCGGACTAGTGTCCAGAGGGACCGGAAATGTTTGTCAGACTTTCAAATGTCCCAAATGTAGAACACAATCTGCCTGTAGGATCTAGACTAAATCCCTTTGGGGAACCTTGGAAGCCTTGGGGGCTGTACCCAAGACCAACTTGACAAGGTCACCAAAACTCCATCAGCTTATGGACAAGATAAAGTCAAGCCAGTTCAAAATCTCTGGGCTTCTTCAGCTGACCTTTCTTGGTTCCAAAACTACACAGCCATTGGAGACCTATTCTAAGTCTGGTCAAACCAAGCCTTTCGGAGACCATCAGGTCCCTCCTACAAGGGGAGTAGGTTACCTCAGTAGATTTCAAGGACACCTACTTCCATATACCTATACAGGAACAATCCAGGAAATACCTGAGATTTCACATCCAAGGTCGGGCATACCAGTTCAAGGCCCTGCCATTCGGTTTGTCCACAGCACCCTTGGAGTTCACCGTGAGCCCAAAGGAGGTGAAACTGATGGCCATACACAAGGAGTTTAAAAATCCTCCAGTGCCTAGACAACTGGTTGGTGAGAGCCAGATCCCACCAGGCTTGTCTCCAGCATACACAGGAACTAGTACATAAAGTGTCAGCAACTGGGTTGACTGATGAACTTAGAGAAATCAGAGCTGGAGCCCAAACAAGACTTCAGTTTTGTAGGCTACCAGTTCGACTTCAGGTCTGATCGGTTCCGACCGACTCTGGACCGGTGGCAGAACCCTCAAGAGACTATGTTTAAACTGCTATCCCTACCGGCTTGCCCGGTCCGGGAATTCATGTCCTTGATAGGTTACTAACAGCTACAGAAAAGCAAGTTCATCTAGGCCAACTTCATATGAGACTCATTCAGTGGCATCACAAACACAACTGGAGGGTACCAGAATCACTAGAAAAGGTGATCCAAGTCCCCAGGTCCCTGCACCCCCATTTACAATGGTGGCTGAAGGAAGACGATGTACTTACATGCCAACCATTACACCCAATAAAGCATGCTCTGCAAATATTTACAGACGCATCAATAGAAGGGTGGGGCGCTCACTTAAGCGAGCACACTGCAGGAGGAACCGGGTCCCTTCCGGGAAGCAAGCTGCACATAAACTATCTAGAACTTAAAGCAGTCTTTCTGGCTTTATAAGAGTTCCAAGACCTTTGCTCAAACAAGATAGTACTTGTAGCAACCGACAACACCACAGTAGTGTCATACATAGACAAGGAAGGAGGCATGAGGTCGGGCCCACTTTTGCCCTACTATTGAGAATCTTGACCTGGTGTACCAGGAAACAAGTGACTCTAAGCCTGACACATTCCAGGCCGGCTGAATGTGGTAGCGGACAAGCTATCCAGGCTAGGCCAGACCATCCAAACAGAGTGGTTTCTCCTTCCAGAGGTCTTCCACTCAATCTGCAGCAGGTGGCACTGGCTCAAATAGACTTATTTGCCATGAGGTTCAACAACAAGTTGCCTCTGTTTGTGTCACCGGTACCGGATCCCCTGGCCACAGCAGTGGATGCGCTCAGTCAGCCATGGTAGGATCTGGAAGCATACACCTTCCCACCATCAACCATATTGGGCAAAGTGGTGGAGGAGTTGCAGGACTCCCCATGCAAGAGAATCATTCTGATTGCTCCGGGGTGGCCCAACATGCCTTGGTTTTGGGATCTAGTGGCCATGTCCAGTCAAATCCCACTGAGCCTGCCCAATCTGCCCAACCTGTTGACAGCCATTCAATCAGATCCCTCACAGAAATCTGACAAATCTTAATCTTCATGCATGGCTCCTAGAGCCTCAGCAATCGAGGAGCAGGGCTTGTCTGAGGCAGTGGCAGCAAGAATTGAGGCTCCTCAAAGGGGATCAATCAGATCAGTCTATGAGGCAAGTTGGCCTTTTTACAAGTGATGTATCACTCCTCAGGTGGACTTCGGGGCCCCCCCCTGTAAAGTCAGTTGCTGACTTCCTTATGTACCTGTTCCAGGACAGGAAGTTGCAGCCCAGCACCATTGATGGTTACAGGTCAGCCATTGCTGATAGGCTGGGATATTCGCCCATCAAGATCAGTAAGGATGAAAATCTCACTCGTCTCCTGGATAGTTTCCACTGAGACAGACCCAAAGGCCGGAAGGGAATCCCCTCCTGGAACCTCTCCCTGGTTTTTGCACCAGCTGTCAAGGGTCATTTTGAACCAATTAAAGAGGCCTCCTTGAAGCATTTGACCCTCAAGACAGTTTTCCTCTTGGCCCTGGGATCGGGCAAGCGTAGAAGTGAGATACATGCTTGGCAAAACAGAAATATTAGACACCGATCCGACTGGGCAAGGTGTCCCTGTAAGCGTCACCCAGCTTTCTCTCCAAGAATCAGCTGGCCAAAGAGGGTCCAGACAGTGTGGCCCCAGGGGTATAACAGCCCTGGCCCCCAACCCTGGATAGATCCCTCAGGTCTGACAGGTCCCTCTGTCCAGTCAGAGCATTGCGCTACTATTTGGACGGGACCTCAGGCAGAATAAGGAGGTGGTTTTTGTCTCCTTTAAGAAAGGTTTTGACAAAGACATCTCACCTGCCACTATCTCCTCTTGGATCAAGCAGACTGTGATCCTATGTTATGAGCTCTCTGACGAGGAGGCCCACATCTTACATCAGGTTAAAGCCCATGATGTCAGGGCCTTTGATGCTTCTAAGGTCTTCCGGTCGGAAGTTTCCTTAGATACAGTCTTGTCAGCCTGCCACTGAAGTCACATAATACCTTCACACAGTTCTATGTGAAGGGCGGGGCTTGGGCTGATTCAGAGCTTTACCAATTGGGCTCGGTAGTGGCTGCTCAGCAGATCCACAAGTGGCCCTTAGATTGAGGAGATTTGTATATATGTATAAACAGTTCTTCATGTACATAAGAATTAAGTGTGGCGTGCTTCCTTCGGGAGGTTTATTTGCATTCTGGGACTGAACTCATCCCTCTCTTCCCCTACCTCAGAGCAGGTCTGCAAAAAGGGGGGGGGGCGACGGCGGTATAGCCCCGGTTAACCGGCTGCTGGCAACCGACCATGGCCTTACAGGGTTTCCTGACCTTGACGTCAACCCAGGCCTGGGCCTATAGGTCTCCTGACGAAGTCAGCCTAGACCGTAGGTTAAAATTTGCTATTACTTGTGAGTTCACATAAGTCCCTAGTAACTTACCCGCCGACCAAGCGGTAGTTATTCAGCAATTGTCCATTGGATAGGAAGTATTAACGCAATAAAATTGCAAATTTAATAAGTAAATTAAATTTTTATAAGTTAATACCCTATCCAATGGACACACAAGACCCTCCCACCAACCCCGCTATCAGCTTACTAGGGGTCTAATAGGTTTAGACAACGAAAAAGATGCTACGACGTCATGCTGTCTAGACAGGAAGTAAATACCATGCGCCACCTAGCAAATGCACAGTACTGGGACCGGCCAGCCGGTGGAAACACAGGACGTCTTTTTCTGGCGTTTGGCGGGCCGGTCTGCGCCGACCGGATAAGCAATTGTCCATTGGATAGGGTATTAACTTATAAAAATTTAATTTACTTATTAAATTTGCAAATTTGTGCACCTTAAACCAACTATGAAATTAGAGTTGGGTGGATATTTGATCTTATATTTTCATTACGTTAATATATCTTACCTAACGGACAAATGCATTTGCCTGTCGCGCAGCCGGTCCTGCCAAACATTAGAGAAAAAGACGTTCCTGAGCTGGGCTCTGACCTGGACCGGTAGTGTCGTATCCATTCGCCAGGTGTCCTCTCAGCACCCAGCCTCCCTACTGCTCATGTGCATGCATGCATACTTCTTCTTTTTGTTTGGCATGAAAGTGATAAGTTGGATTTTTCTGAAAAGAGAATATTTCTTCAATATTTGTGTTATTTACTGTGCTTTTGCTTTTATTTGTGGATATATTTTGTAAATAATGGCTTCTCCTGCCCAACGTAAAATTAGTTGTGGTCACATTATGGCCGGGTTTGACAATCATACAAAGTGTGCATGTTGCAGGGATAAAGTCATTGGAAAGAACCCCTGTATTACTGGAGACGAATGTGAGATGTGTGAAGATTTAAGAAATCTCAACGTTTAAAACTTGCTACCCCACAGTACCAGATCCGGAAGGACAAGAAATCTGGTTTACTTGTCTCTCCTTCCAAGGTTACAGTAGTGAGTGTCGTGGATCAGGACACTTCTTAACAGGAAGATGCGCAGGCTCACACTTCGACCAGTTCCGGTCAAGAGGTATTTGCAGATGAGTTTGTGTCTAAGCAAGATTTTGAATTACTGAACAACCAACTTGAGGAGAAATTTGCTAGATTTGAGGCTCTTTTAACCCAGACGTTATAATTTATATATATTTTCAACACCAAAAGTACCGGTCTCTACCATTGCTGCTCCAGTCTCTGAACAGCCATTTTTCAATCCGTCTGATCCTAGAGTCACCAGTCCGATGAGGTCTCCGGGTCTAGACAGGGAAAGACAATCCGAGAAGCCTAAAGAGAAAAAGAAAAAGGATTCCGGTAAAACAAAAGGCAAGAAAAGACTGTGCCTTCTTCTACTGACAATTCTGACTTACTGGTACCAAATAAACCAAAGACTGGTTCCTTGCAGATCACATCTCTTAACCCTACCAAGGTGGACTTGCCCGGTCTGGAAGTTTCAACGTCCCTTTGTCAGGTCTCTGCTGCTAGTTCCACCAATACTTCAACTATTGACGTTCCTCCAGCTGCCAGTGCTGGTGCTACCGGTGCCAGTCAGGATGTCTCACCAGATCAAGAATTATCTGATGTTGAATCTATTCCCAGTTGGTCCGACAAGGACTCTGAAGAAGGGGAAATCTCTGATTCTGAAACGCAAGAACAAAATGAGGAGATGAATTACCGGGAGACGGTTAGGGCAGTACATGCCTTCCTAACATGACTTTGAATCTTCAGTTGGGGATGTGGATAGGTCAGACAATCCCTGGAAAGGAAAACACCCATGCAAGACACTCAAGGTATCGGTGGAACTTCCAGCGGATGACTGGCTTTGTCACAAAGTGGAAAAGCTTAACACCAGAGTTGCTGAGGGGTACCCCTCATGTTCACAGGAATCTGCGGGACTCAAAGTGGACCAATTTGTACGCACTCCAAAGAGCCAGGCCAAATGGTACCGACAACACCTGTTTAGACAGGATACTAACCAACGTCCAGGCAGAACCATTTTTAGCTGGTCGGATTCTGAAGCCCGCTTTTACGCCCAGTTTTCACGAGTGGCCAAGGTTTCTTCTTACCCACAGTCGGGCCCTGCCTCCAGACCCGTACCCCAGGACGTTGTGCGCAGGTGGGAAAAGTGTGCCAGGGAGGGCACTTATATAACAAATCATGCGGCAGTGTTTAACCGTTGTGCAATTGAAATCCAGGAAAAAATTAACTCTCACATTACCTTTCTAAACGAGACAGTTGTTAAGGGGAAGGCTCCTAAGGAAGTAGTTGAGGCCATCAAAGACTTGAAAGACCTGTCAGCCTTTCATTCCAGTGTCTCTGTGGCCCTAGGGACAGCTTTGCAACATTTGGCAGACAGCTTATTTGTGCAGCTGGCTAACTTTATCCTCCTCAGACGGGATTCATACCTGGAATACGTTAAGCCAGGTCTGAAGGCAGATACCTGAAATAAGCTCCGGAATGCACCATTATTCAGCTCTGCTTTATTCCTGGATGATATTCTGGCCACCGCAGAACAAGATATTATCAAACATGAGAATACTCCAGGTGCTCAAGGTCCCAGTCCAGGCACGTTTCAGCACTCTGGCAGAAAACACCAATATTGTTACAAACCTTACTATAAGAAGGACAGTAGGCAATCTGTCTATTCCTCCACCCAAACTTCACAGTCTTGGAGGCAATTTTCATACAGGGACAGAGGTCGCAGTTGCGGGCGGGGAGGTGGAAACTCTGCTTATTTTTCCAAGAACCCCCGCAATCAACAACAGTATAAATGACATTTACTGGATAAGGGATCCTCCTGTAAGAGACACTTTAGAGGATCAGAACACAAATCAAATAGAACAGACTGTAAGCTTACATGTTGTTTCTCCTGCACCCTATGTAATCGGGCAGTCGCAAAAGAAAGACATAAGCCCCTCTCTGGTTCAAAACGAAATAAAGTGTGTCAATGATGCTTACTGTGTAAGTCACTGTCTTTGTGCCCCAAATGTCAAAAATGTTCATCATGTTGTCAGAAATCCACCTGTGGGAGGCCGTCTGCAAAGGTTTTTGCAGGTCTGGCTCTCCCTGGGTTCAAATCCGAGGGTGGTTTCCATACTAAAGGAAGGGTACAGCCTACCCTTCAAAGTACGACCCCTCTGACCAGGTCGCCCTTGATAGCCAGTGGTTACACAAACCCAGTCAAAAACAATCACCTAAAAGAGGTCTTAAGGGCACTGATCCAAAAACAGGCAGTAGAAAAAGTAGTAGTCCCGTCTTCTCTGGCTTTGTACAACAGGTTGTTTCTAGTACCAAAACCCAACAACAAGTGGAGGCCCATTCTAGATCTCAGTCAATTGAACTTATACCTAGCTCCTCCCTCCTTCAAGATGGAGACTCCAGAGACCATTAGGCTCTCCCTTCAACAAGGGGAGTGGGTTACGTCTCTGGATTTCAGCGACGCTTACTTTCATATTCCCATAAGTCCAAGTTTGCAGAAGTATTTAAGGTTCCATCTCAACAATCAGACATATCAATTCACCTCCCTTCCTTTTGGGCTGTCAACAGCTCCGTTGGAGTTTACCAAGGTTGAAAAAGAGGTAAAATTGATGGCTCAGGCAAGGGGTATTCAAATCCACCAGTACCTAGACGACTGGTTACTCAGAGCCCCTTGCCGGGAAACCTGCCGACAACATACCCAGACCCTCTTGGACCTTTGCCTCGAGTTGGGTTGGGTTGTCAATCTGGCAAAGTCGGAACTGATTCCACAGTAAGAGTTCAGCTTTGTGGGATACCGTTTCGATCTATCTCAAGGTCTGGTCAAATCTACTCCAGAGAGATGGTCAGCCTTGGTGCAGAAGGTAGAGACACTCTTGGGACAGGAACCTTCTCCGTCAGGCAGTTCATGTCCCTGATAGGGCTTTTGACAGCCACAGAAAAACAGGTGGTGTCGGGACGGTTGCATATGAGACCAATTCAACGGCACCAAAAGAAACATCGGGATATACTCGAGAGGTCTTGGAGAAACTCATTCCTCTGCCCAAGTCCCTCCATGTTCACCTGAAGTGGTGGCTGAATGAGCACAATGTGCTGAGAGGTCAACCCTTGCATCCTCTTTGTCACGCTCTTCAGCTGTTTACAGACACCTCAAACAAAGGCTGGGCGCTCATTTAGGGGATTATATGGCAAAAGGTCTCTGGTCAAAGCCAGAAGGCACCTTGCACATAAACTTTCTAGAACAGAAGGCGGTTTTGTTAGCCCTAAAACAATTCGAGCCTTTGTGTCAGGGCCAGACTGTTCTGGTTTGTACAGGCAACACAACTGTGTTTGCTTACATCAACAAGGAGGGGGGGGGGTATGAAATCAGGCTCTCTTTGTGCCCTCCTATGGAGACTCCTGTCTTGGTGCAATCTGAGGGAAATAGTCTTGAGGGCCAGACACATTCTAGGTCACCTAAATGTCATTGCCGACAAACTGTCCAGACACAGACAGGTGATTCAGACAGAGTGGTCTCTCCTCCAGGAGGTGTTCAATCATCTCTGCCATAGGTGGCACAGGTGGACCAAGGTTGTCACAGAATGATTCTAATTGCCCTAGGGTGGCCCAGCATGCCTTGGTTTTGGGATCTGATCAACATGTTAGTTCAAATCCCTCTCTCCCTACCAAGGTTGGAGAACCTTTTTTGTTTGAATATATGCATTATTTATGTACCCTTTTTTAACAATGTGCAACAGGAACTGGGCAGGCGAGGGTAGCAAACCAACCATCAGTTCTTCTTTACAGGCCGCCCAGCCAGTATAATACATGGTATTAGTGATGAGACAATATTTCAGGTGTTAGGTTATTCATAAATGTTCAAACATTTTCAGAACTTTTTACAAAAATATATTTGATAATATCTAGATCATATATTACAGATTTACTGATAAATTAATTAATAACAGTACCTTACTGACAAACTGACAATTAAGCATAAACAACATATTATCAGAGTTGTCATTACACATATTTCTGTTACATTTTTACTTATTTAGGCAAAATATTATTGATTCAATTATATATTTTAAATGTTCTTTTTCCACAGTATTGTGTATATATGTGGATCGATACACCTCACAGTAAAAAGTTAAATAGGAAATTACTGAATGTTTTAAGTTCATATTACCGTAATTTATGTTTTCAAAAGAACATTTACACCAAATTGCATAAATGCTAGAGGAAACAATTACAATACAAAGATGTTGGTTCAATTCTACATAATGTGGATCTGTTATTCCAAGTATGATATGTTTCGGCTGAATAAGCATTTTAAGACAGTGACCAATTATTTTCCATATTTCTTTAACACGTTTACATTCATATAAAATATGTATTATACTTTCTTTGTCCTTGCAGAATGCACAGCAGTCTGATACATTTCTATTCCATTTGTGTATTTTTTCTCCACAAGGTAAAATATTTAACAAAACTTTATATTTAAATTCGGCAATTTTTTTATACTCTAGCGCCTTCATATTGTATATGTATATTGCACTCCAATCTGCTCTTAAGAGTTTTAGACCTAGTATACATTCCCACATTTTTTCACTGTAAGGTCTTTCAAATTTTCGAGCTATAAGTATGTTATACATTTCTTTTGGCTTTATACTCATTCGATCAATTATGTTATCTTTTATAGTAAATGTCAATTTTTCTAGCAACGGTTTCTGTATGTAGAGTACAATTTTCAACAGTTGTCCACACAGGGATCTCCTGAGCCTAAACCTACATGCTTGGCTCCTAGAGCCTCTGTCATTCAGCAAGAAGGCTTCTCTAACAAAGTGGCAACAAGAATTGAAGCTCCTCAGAGATCTACCAGAGCAGTATACGAGTCAAAATGGGCCGTTTTTTGTCAGATGGTGTGAAATGAGTCATGTGGACTTCAGGTCTACTTCTATAAAGGAGATTGCGGATTTTCTACTATGCTTGTTTTAGAAGAATCTTTTTCAGCCCAGTACCATTGATGGTTATAGAACTGCCATAGCGGATAAGATAGGCAACTCCAGGGTCAATATTAGCAAGGATGAAAACTTGAAACGACAGTTTTCATCGGGATAAGCCCAAGTGGAGAAGGGGTGTCCCCTCTTGGAACCTCTCCTTGGTCCTGCATCAACTCACAAAAGCCCCTTTCGAACCGCTTGGGAAGGCTTCTCTAAAACATCTAACTTTTAAGACTGTCTTCCTTTTAGTGCTAGGCTCTGGTAAAAGGAGGAGCGAAGTTCATGCTTGGATACACAAAAACATAAGACATCAGAAGGACTGGTCAAATGTTTCCTTGTATCCTTCCCCGAGCTTCATTTCCAAAAATCATCTGGCAAAGGAAGGCCCTAATTATGTAGCTCCCGTGATTATTCCAGCTTTAGCTCCTACTCTTAACAAATCACCGAAGGGGCGAACTGGAGGTTTGGGTCATCTGTTTATATGATTCTAACCTCAAGGCCTTATATAGCCTTTTGGGAGTTATTAGTGAAAGTCCCTCTTTAGAGCTGCCCTCCATCCACTGGGTAGTTATTCTGCATTTGTCCACTAGGTAAGATATATTAATGCAATGAAATGGGAAATTTAATAAGTAAATTAAATTTAGTTAATATCTTACCTAGTGGACAAGGGGAGTCCCGCCCTACCTTCCCCGCACTTTCTAAGCTCAAAAGGGGACTTTCTAAGGTAGGCAACAAAAAGAAGAAGTATGCATGCGCGCACACACACAGTAGGGAGGCTGGGTGCTGAGAGGACACCTGGCGAATGGATACGACACTACCGGTCCAGGTCAGAGCCCAGCTCAGGACGTTTTTTCTAACGTTTGGCGGGACCAGCTGCGCACCGGGCAAATGCATTTGTCCACTAGGTAAGATATTAACTTATGAAAATTTAATTTACTTATTAAATTTCCTATTTTATAGCAAAATACCCTTACCATTTCCTAACAGTAGCTATTTGTTGGAGCCATCCAACCCAATGGCCAACGCAGAGATGCGATTTTTTAAGGTTATATAACAACCTTAATCAAGCCATTGGGTTACAGTAGTCCGTCCTCCCGCCAATTAGGTCACATGACCACATTGTTTACTTCATTATTTTTGTTGGCCATCATCAGTAAGGACGTCTTTGGAAATTAGGAGAGTTTGTCAAGGTTTTCATTTATTTTTTGAGATTTTGCTGTGAATCTCACTTTATATTTTATATGTATGTGATACAGAACTGATTCATTTATTGAATCTTCGAAGGTATGCATTATATTATGCAAATAAAGGACTTTTTGGATGGCGACATCGAAAGTTCTATCATCTTCAGCCTCGAGGAAATAAGTCTTCATAAAGAAGGTCCTACTGCAACAATAATATTATTACAGTATTATTAATAAATAATAATATTATTACAGCTTGCCAGTCGTTTGGTTCAGTTTGCTGGACGTTGGAAGCTATAATTTTGCAGCATACGTATATAGAAAGAATGTACTCTTCAATAACAGAAGCGATCTGGACGGCGCCATCTTGGATGAGAATGACAATTCGAGTGGCCGTTATTGCTGTTCACGTCGGGTTCTAATAGCCAGGCGTTGAAAGCAATTTTATCACAGTATGCATCCCAGTCGAATAGATTGTCGATGCTACAGAAGAAGGAATCTCCCTTGGGGGCAGCCATTAAGTTACCATGGACACGGCACCGTGTAGGAGTTTTGAATGCAGGAAAAGACTACTTCTTCGGAAAACTCTTCCGTCGAGGTCCAGTCAAAACATTCACCAGAGGAAATACCTGTGTGAAGTCATCCATGCACAATTGAGTATTCTATACCTCTCAGAAGGTCAGAATTCTGGTTGTCAGATGTCCGGGAGTGTCATTCATATCTACAAGGAGAGGTTTTTGATCAATGGTTTTGCACAAGAATTTAGTACAATCGGGTTTCTATACCTCTCAAAAGGTTTAGAATTCAGGTTGTCAGGAGATGGTGATTATGATTTATCTCATTACAAGGAATATATTCCTTATTTTACTTTTGCTTGACTGTTATTGAGTGGCTAGGGATTGATTTAACAGGCACAGTTTCTGTGAATGCTCCCTTGTTTGGTCACATTTACATTCCTTGGGTGAACAGCCAGCATTGAAATGTGGCTTTTATGTTGGGTTTCAAGTAGTTTGAAGCCTCTGATGTTTTAAAGAGCAGCTATACAGGAAGAAGTTTTGCTTGGACTTCCTTACATACATTACTTTCCTGGACAGCTCCTTAGTTACAGCAGGTCTGCAGGAGGAACATGACTTTTCAGACACTTTGCAAACAAGGTCCCTGGTAGGGGACTGTAAGAGAGAAGAAGCGTGTATATTCACTCCTTCAGTTCAGGTCATATTTAGAGGATCCTAGGGATCACTATGATATGTTATAGACTTCAATATGCTTTGGACTGGGTGCAATGATGTTTGCATTTCTAGTCCAGTCAACCAGTTGGTGTCCAAATCTTCTTGTTGCAGTTTCACCATGTCTAAGAGCATATAACTCAACAGGAGTAACTTAGAATGCCTTTAGCAACCTACAATACCTACTCCTAATGAGGTTGTCCAGCAAGAGAACCTCATATCAGATGTTCAGAGGATTTTCATCTAGTGTTTTCATGAAAATAAGGATGATTAGTAAGTCTAGAAGTGAGCATGCTCCTAGTCTAGACTAATAAAGGGACACCAGGCCTCAGGGCAGATTCTTTTTTGTCCCTATCATGACAGTTACCTGGAATAGAGTTACAAGTGCTTCCTACTCCTCAGCTAGTTAAAAGGGGAGAGGATCTTACTTTTACAGGCCCTATGGAAGCAGGGATGGTAGTTGACTTCCTGTGGTTTCAGGGAACCTTTGCCCAGTTTTTGGTAGTGATACAAGTCTTGGTAACAGGATAATATTCAGCCAGACCTTTTAGAAGTGAGGTTGGCAGAAGTTAAAAAAAAAACAAAACAAAAAAAAAACGAGAGAAACAGCAGTTTTGATAGAAACTGTTTATGGAATGATTGACAAAAGGGCGATAACACCAGTCACCAGTGTCACATCGCTTCAGTTTACAGTTTATTTCTTGTGACAAGCAAGGAAGAAATGGCAGCCAGTAGTTGTTAAGGTCAGGTAAATGAGCTTGCATGTACCTTACTTAATATAGAATGTTTAATATTTGGAATTCGTCTATAGAAGGCGAGTGGATGACTTCACTCGACCTTATGGGTACACACTCGTCACCGGTAGACTCAGTTAACAAGAATCTTCGCTTCATTGAAGGCTACAGATTCTACCAGTTCACTGCCTTACCCTTCAGTATTGCTACAGTTTTTGTCTCGAGTTCCCCAAGGTAGCAAAGAGTTGAAGCTGATGACTCTCGCAGAAGGCATCAGTATTCTCCAGTATATAGACGGTTGGCTAATGACAACAAATTCAAAACAGTCGACCTCAGGGTACATAGCAATGCCAAGAAAACATCTATTGGTTGGTGCATCTTGTTAAAAGCTTGAGTTGGATCACAATTTCTAAAGTCAGATTTATTTCCAACTCCAGTAATCGAATTGTTGGTTTACAATTCGACCTCAGGGTAGGGCTAGTCTTCCCAACTCAAAGGAAATCTATTGTCTTCTGGCAAGGACAGTTACCATGTTGGAAGCTTCTCGTTTATCTCCAGGGAAGCTCATGTCACTTTGAAAGCATGGCTTCAATGGAGAATACCATACCATTGGGTTATCTGAACATGAAGGCACTCCAATGGTATCTGGAAACACTGCTGATATCTTCAGTCTCTGGATGTCCCATTTCTTGGGTTTTTTGGTTCAGGGATCATCTTCAGTGGTGGACCAATAGTTTAATTTTGAAGGAGGATTCACCATTCCTTCAGGAGCACAGTTTCTCTCCGTTCACAGAAGCTTCCCTAATGGGTTGGGGTGCTCTCTCGAGTCATCCACAGCCATTGGTCTGTGGCATCAGGAAGAGTCAAGACTCCTCATAACATAACATTACACCTGAAAGCAATGTTGTTAGCTTTAAATGATTCAGAAATCAGTTTTGAGTTGAAATCAGTTGATTTTCACAGACAATTCTTTAGTGGTTGCCTATATGAACAGCCAGGGAGGCATCCACTCAGGGAATTTGTACCTTAATCTGTAGAGTCATGGGTTAGTCCAATGCCAGAATGATTCAGATTCAGGGAAATTCATTCCAGGGAATCTACATGTTCTGGCAGATTCCTTGTCTAGGAAGATAAAAGCAAAAAAGATCAAAGCGGTTATGAATCGCCAGGTTTTTCAATCAAATTAGGCATTGCTGCCATCAATCAGTGGTTGATGTGTTTGCAACAAGATGACTCACAAGTTTCCTAGGTAGGTCTGCTGTCAGGCTTGGGAAAAAGGTGCTTGAACACCTCTTGTGATAGTCTGGACAGACGTGTATTTTGCCCAGGGTCTTGGTCCTCATGTCTCATGTCCCAGACAGTCGGGCTTGGGGAACATATGCATGGAATGTCTTTGGGGAGGGTCTGGTCAGATATGTCCAATCGCCCTCATCCCTCATGTGATTCAACAGATGACCACCTACAGGTATAGAATCATCATATTGTACCAGGGTTGCCAGGGATGTCTTGGTTTTGGGTCTGGTGGATCTGTCCACAAACCCCCTTCTAAATGGGTGAATCTATTGACTCAACCATTTAGTAATAGACTTCACTTGAATCTTCATGTTTGGCATCTGAAGTCAGGCATGAATATTATGGAAGATTTCCAGAGGAAGTGGGAATCATGAAGGAGCACTCCTCTAGGAGAATCTGAGAATCAATGGTTGTTTTCTGGGCAGTGGTGTGTAGAGAGTCGTATATACATCTCAGACCCCACTATTCCACATTAGCAAATACATACCTAAAGGCCTAAAGGGTCAAGAAGTATCTAAAAGTTGAGTTAAATAATAGATTAGCAACTTTAGTAAGAGACAAACCAATAGTTTTGGATTTTGTCATTGGTCCTTCATGCTCTTATCAAACAACCTTTGAGCTTGTGAGGAAGGATTTCTTGAAGTTATTACCTTTCAAGATGGTCTTTGGTTTTGACTTCAGGTAAAGTAGTGAACCCTTCCCTTAGTTATAGGGAGGACTGGTCACAGGTAACTTTGGCCATTAACTGCTTTTTGGCCATGAACCAGTTGGCTACAGATGGGCCTACTGCGATTAATGCAATTGAGTCAGTGATCTTTGTCTCTGTGGATTACAAAATCATGATAAAGGAATGACATTAATGCTTGGACATATTCTTCCTTTAGTTAAGGAGAATGAGTCACAAGTAACTCTGGTCCCTTCAATTGCCAGAACCAGTTGGCTTTGGATGGGTCTACTGCAATTAAGCTTGTGGTCATGCCAGCTTTTAGCCTCTTGGGACAACAGTTCAACTCAATATGGGTCTCTCTGTTCTTTGGTGATCAAAAGATTTGGGATGGGGCAAATCTTTTGTTTTACTGCCATTGAAAGTTTTCTTACAGACTTATCTCTTGGCAACTATTTCATCTTGATTGAGTCAAGATTGAGTCACAGAAGCTATTGATGTATGTTTTGATTGCATCTTTAGTTTTTATAGATGATTTCCTTACAGGAGTTTTCTTGATACATGTTATTGGAAATTCCATTGTATGTATACCAATTTCTGTCTGAAAAACCTCTGTTGTCTTAGGGTCAGATTTGAAATTGGGTCCTACGGTTGCAGTTATAGTTTGTTACTGTATAATATGATATCTTCAGTCTCTGGATATTGTATTGCAGTAGGTATTAATGTTGCCTAAATCTTTCTTGGGAAGGATTAGGCATTATGCTGATGACACTTTCAGGTTGGTTTGACCTTGTCTTGAGGTCGGATGTTACAATGTAGATGGGATATCTATGTATGACATCCTTTTGCAACACCAACATTGTCAACAGTTGTGAGAACTACAACTACATACTTTCAGTTTTTTGGGAGTTGTATGTTGTGATTGTTGGAAGTTTATATGTTATTAATGCCTGTAAATTCCATTGTGAAGTTCTCATGTTGTTTAGTTGTAGGTTGGGTAGTGGTTTTTCTTAAAAGAATTCCCTCCATCCTACAAGGCTGAATTCAGCTACTGTTAGGAAATGGTAAGGGTATTTCGCTATAAAATTGGAAAATTTAATAGTAATTTAAATTTTTATTAGAAATACTTACCATTTCCTAACACTCATATTTCCCTCCCGCCTCCCCGCAAGTCATTCTTTTACTTGCAACAAAAATAATGAAGTAAACAATGTGGTCATGTGACCTAATTGGCGGGAGGACGGACTACTGTAACCCAATGGCTTGATTAAGGTTGTTATATAACCTTAAAAAATCGCATCTCTGCGTTGGCCATTGGGTTGGATGGCTCCAACAAATAGCTACTGTTAGGAAATGGTAAGTATTTCTAATAAAAATTTAAATTACTATTAAATTTTCCAAATTTAATGTATTCTTGCTCTTTATCAAGGGTGTATCCCATGCACGTGCAGTGCTACACGAGTGTGCCTTACACCAGCCCTACATGGGAGAGAGTATATCCGAAGTATGGCTGAACTTTGAGAAGGCTGTAGTACAGTGAGTTTTAAGTTTGGGATTTATTAATCTGAGGCATTCTATTCAATATTTTGATGACAATTGTGTAGTGTTTTCATACTTACAAATATAAAGCCTAAGACTCCTGAATATTTAAATATTGAAGTGAATTACAATGTTTTATGAAAAATAAAAATACAATTGTTTTCGGTGGGAAAATATTTCTGAATAATACCACTAAATTAGAAATGAAAGAGCTTTAAAAGAGTTCACTGTTGATGTAAAAGCCACTAAGATCTGGCATGACACTAATTAATAAGTCTTGTAAGCTCAACATAAAAAAACATCGCTATTTTTGTCAGCATTAGACAGAAGTTTATGGAGAAGATGCACATTAATGCAGTATTACCTTCTGTAGGAATTTGAAAAGGAGAATATGGTAATATAGCTAAATGAGCAATGAACACATTTTCATCAAAAATATATGTCAGCCACAGCGTGTTAACTCGGTCTCCAGGACCACTCATTAAAATTATAAGGTATAAAAATATCATAGAACCTTTGCAAATATGTTAGACAAATGGTTGAAAAATTTCAGAAATTTGGTAAGAATGTCCTTTGTTTATCTGGATTGTTTCCTTAAAGATGGCCTTATACTTTCATGGACTTTACTCCGCAGGAGCTTTGAGCAGGAGATTATGGTATGTTTTTTTTCCTTCCTTAGGGCAGTGTACCTTTATACTTTAAAAAGTTAAATACAACTTCCAGCATAATAACCAGAAGTACATGTTGAATCTTTCCTGCAGAAAACGTGAGCAGGAGAGTGTTGTGAGCTATGAGGAAGTGGAAAAGATGGCAACAGACACTGGCATCTTTGAAAAGTCTGAGATATCTGCAGCTGTGCAGTTCCTACATGAACTGGGCACACTACAACACTTCAACAATGAGTACCTCAAAGACAAAGTGGTAGTCGACCCTCAGTGGATTGTGGATGTTATGGCCTGTGTGGTGTCTGTCAAAGACTCTCCTATCAAGGTGGGTACAGCTTGTGTTGTGTCAGTAAGAGACCGGTATCATGGTGGTTGGAGCTTGTATGGTGTCAAGACTCTCCTATCAAAGTGGGTGGGGCCTGTTTGGTGCCATTCAAAAACTCCCATTATCAAGGTGGGTGGAACTTGTTAGGTGTCAGTTAAGAAATCCACTATCAAGTTGGGTGCACCTTGTATGGTGTCGGTCAGAGATCAGCTTCAAGTTGGGTAGAGCTTGTGTGGTGGCTGTCAAAAAAACTCTTCTATCAAAGTGGGTGGGACCTGTCTGGTGCCATTCAAAAACTCCCATTATCAAGGTGGGTGGAACTGGTTAGGTGTCAGTTAAAGACTCCACTATCAAGTTGGGTGCACCTTGTATGGTGTCGGTCAGAGATCAGTTTCAAGTTGGGTAGAGCTTGTGTGGTGGCTGTCAAGACTCTCCTATCGAAGTTGTTGGGACCTGTTAGTAGTACCCTATCATCTTTGGTTCTATTTGTTTCAAGAAATGTTGACCATATTTTCAGAGTTGCTTCTAGGATGCGTTTTATGCGGTATCTCGCATTAATTTGCTTTTGCTCGCAGATTTCATCGAAGTATGCGGGGACGAGATTATAAAAGAACGCATTCAGCACAAGGCAATGCGGGATATATATACGAAGCGAAAAGACGAGAGATCAAGGAAATCGAAACGATGCATGGAGCGAGAGTTTGTCGAGGTTTTGATTTTTCCGTCGAAACGTTCTTCGAATAATGCATGTTGCCGATGTGTAAAAGAACTCAAACATATTATGTGCTACAGCCAGTATTTAGACATATTGTACCCAAAAACATGAAATTAAGCTTAAAGTGGATGGTTATATGAAAAATGGCAGCAAGAAAAACGAAACTGACAATAAACTGGATTGTTACCACAATAGAGTCAAGCCGGTGCTGACCCTACAGTACGTATCTGTGGGGTCTTCAAACAATGTATGTGTAGAAAATATTTTACCTGAAGATCAAAATTCACGGACAACTCATTAATATTAATGAGGTCACAGATTTTCATAATGGTTTCTTAACAATATTCAAATACTAGATGGACCACAGAGCACATGAATATTCATATATGTGTAGAAAATATTGACAATTTCGTGGGATTTTTTAACAATATTTTACTTGGAAGCATGTTAATAGAATTTAAAATATTATTTATTTAATTAATTTGACAGTATTAGCTAAAAGGTGGGTGTTCAATGGTAGATAACCACTACTTATTGGGTAGCCAAGTGGCCTTGATCACTAATTAATGGAAGTCCACTGTTAAAAATGTCTAAATAAACTGAAAAAGTATTTTCCATTAGTTTAAACTTTATCATAAAGTCGTCCCCCAGAATTTTTAGCCCCTCCCCCACATTTTGTGCAGTGGTGGGGGATCGCCCCCACTTTTTCAAATTCCTAGAATCAACACTGATTTTGTAGTACAAATTTTGTGTTTAAAAAGATAAATTAATTCGTAGTGAGATGATAGTTAAAAACATTAAACAGTGTATCATGTTTTTAAGAGAAGCTAAGTTTCAAATGTATTGTGTTTCAGTTGGGAAAACTGCATCACAAAGACATTGGGGGAGTGTGGAAAGATTACCCAGAATCCCTTCATCAGTGGCTACTGCGTCTGACAGAGGAGTATGACTTGACCTTCCCTTTGCCTGACAAACCCATCAACCTGGTATGGATAGAGAGTTTAAAAATAATCTAATCTAATGAAACTTTCATAGAGTCTAATCTCACTGATGGCTTATTTATAGGCACATAGAATAAAAATCCTTGTTCTCAAATCATACAGCAAATGGACAATCATGGGCTATCCACCATTGAGAAATATGTCCCGAAAATATCTGAAAATAGAGGATATTGGAGAAGTCCATATTGCCTTTACCAAAGTGTGCTTCCTTGGTCCTTGATATTCACAAATAATTCTCTAATTATATGCTTGTCCTCAATGGATATTTTATATTTCATTATAACACCCGTTTGTAAATGTTTAATATATGTGATTTTTTTCATAACAGTAAAAAATGAAATACCAATAAGAATCTCAATCTAGCAGGTATTTGGGAATATCTGCCTCTGAGTCATCACTTTCCATGTGAGTGGTGGAAAGCACAAACTTTTTGTTTCTGTTACAGACAGTCCCCACAACGCAATGGATTTTCCACAAAATTTCTGGAAACACCAAGAGAGTCATTACCAGTTAGATGTATTACCTCAGGCTTAATATATTTACAGACTCGCCTGCCTTTCTACCAACATATTTTTCAGCCAGTTAATGTTGTATATTTTTGTTAGGTTCCCTGTTTACTGCCAGAGAAGCACGATGCCATAGATTGGCCTGAGGTGAAGCCAGGACAGGGTATCAGGGAAACCAAGATGCTGTACAAGTTTGCTTACCTACCTGCTGGGCTGTTTAACAGAGCTCAGGTTCAATTTAATTTCTCTGTATTTAATCTTATCGATCTACACAATGCATAGTTCTTACCAAGAGGGGTAGAATTGGGGGTGGGTGGAGGAGTAATGAGAAAAGAGGGCAAAACAGCTAGTAAAGATCCAGTGCTGCAAACTACCCAATATCAACAAGCAACAGAGCTGATGTAGACATTAGTATAATGAATAAGAACAACCGATGACCTTCGCACATTTACACAATTGTTTCATGTCCTGGCCTTTGCATTATATGAGGAGAATGATTGATGACAGCAACACAGTGAGGATATTTACATTTAATACACACTTTTATTGTATGATATAACATGTGAAGCATTTATGATTATGACTGTTTATTTTTGAAAATGTATAAATTTGTGGCGAGAATGTATAAACCTACCACTGTCCCTTTGTTAGGTGCGTCTGTATCAGTACTCTGATAGCTCCAGCATCTGGAAGACAGGGTCAGTACTCCGGAAGAATGGCAACCTGGCCCTGGTGACACAGACCAGGTAGGACTAATGCCATAGTATACACCTGGCCATTTATTAATCAAAATACTTTTGTTCTGAATTGCTCTTTTACTTGTTCTTTTGATAAACAGACAAGAAAATTTCACAAGCAACTTGTGATGTGACAGTTTTACATTTGTGAAAACCTCATGTTGAGTGTTGCAACATATATATATTCTGACTTTTACACCTGCCTTGTGTATACTCATTTAGGATACTTAAAACTAGTGTATGTATTTTATTTATTTTTAAAATTTTATTGCACTTATGCTACAGTACATATACAACATTCAAAATGTACAACTCTCTTCATGCTATATATATACTTTATTTGGATTAAATATATTGTGAGGAACTTTTGTTCTGAGAATGGTGTGAAATTGTTTTACAGAATGCTTGTGTATGGAGTTGTTTTAGGTTGGTGCACCCTTGTATGACACACCTTTGTTTCAGGGAGGTGGAAATTTGCATGCCATATACTTGTTATATTGTTGTGTACACTTGTTTTGAGTCTCCCATGCACTTGTTTTCCAGGGACTCTGAGTTACTAGTGCGGGTGCAGGGTCCTCGCCCTGAGAATGTACTCTTTCTGGTCCATGAAGTGTTTGAGGGTCTGATCAGTGAGTCTTTCCAGGGAGTGTCCTACGACTACCAGATACCCTGTCCAGACTGCCTCATACTGGTAAGTATGCATATTGAGGACCAATATCGCAGTGACACCAGTATGTTAATGCTGAGGTATGCCTTTATGAGCTAGCCTTTAAAACTTTGCAGCAAGACCATCATATCGTGAATCACAGAAAAACTGCATATGACAGTGACATATTGTGTACAATTTACCTAATTACTATGATAAGTGTTATAAATATCCCCTACTGTTAGATTGAGGCCTAGTTGAGAATATCTTGGTGCAGAATGCCTAATTTACAATTTGCATAACTATTTTTGAAA
Source organism: Sabellastarte sp. h YS-2021 (assembly GCA_964017235.1). Classification (NCBI taxonomy): domain Eukaryota; kingdom Metazoa; phylum Annelida; class Polychaeta; order Sabellida; family Sabellidae; genus Sabellastarte; species Sabellastarte sp. h YS-2021. Next base: position 64,858,448 of record OZ024928.1, read on the forward strand.
CTTACACAACATTTCTTACCCATTGGTGGAATTCATTAATGCTTGAGCCATTTCAGCCAAGTGCTATTACATTCATTCACATCATCTACAATTAGAAGTCACTTATTTTATAAATCTTGTTAAGTTGCGCCCCTTTGTGAGTTTATGGACCTGTCAAGGGTTCCACTTCTATCTATTTTTGACATACATTAGTCCTGGTTTTATTGTCTATTGTATTTCTGTTACTACTTCAGAATGTGAAGGATGTATTCCTGTTCTCTGCCAGTAACATCAAGAGAGCCACTGAGCTGAAGATCCCTTTCTTACAGTGTACCAAACACTTCCACACTGTCACGCTTACAGATCTACACAGTATGTACTTGTATTGTACTCTCACCATACTTTCAGAATGCTTAATTTTTGTACTGGCAGAATCTAAGGTGTATAAACTGCAATCCTTGTTACATAATTATTATCATAACCAGATTTAAATAAGATCCTGGCAAAGAAGACTTCAGTTGATATTCTTCATGTTTACATTGTGTTTATATTTTGTATCACAATGACAGATAAAATGTTCACGTATGTTCTATAGGTACATTCTGTTCTGTAGTGTGTGCCTTTCATTGTATCCATTAGAGACATCTGGTGGATACTTTGGATTCACTACAATGCATAGAGATTTGCATTGTTAACATTCTTGGGGAAAACTACACCAGCTGGCATCAGTAATTTTTCATGATATCTTCATTGGCAGGCGAGCTTCCAAGCAACTGAATTTAGCCTCATTTTGAAAAACAAAATGCCTGCTCCAGGCATTGATTTTTATATACCTTTTCCCACTGGGTGATTTTCAAAAGTTAAAGGTTTAAATATCTTAATGGGTGATATGTGTCAGAGATATATGTCTCCTGTACAAGCATGCAGACATTTGTCCTTGTAGCTCTTCATTCAAGGTCATCTACCGAGTGCCAAAGTACCCCAGTGAGTGGATTTTCATTGAACATTTTTGAAGGTGCCGATGTCTCACTAATAAGTGGTGTGAGAGTTTTGGGATGTAAAACCCACCTAAAGAAATTCATTGGCTAGGAGTCTTTTGATTTAGATTGATTGTACCTTTGGTCCTCTTTCAAGGTCGAATGGGTTGACCAAACTTATAAGTTGCTGTATATCTCATTTAGTATTGTTAAAATGTAAAAAGCAATGCATTTTTGTTTTTTGCTAAAATTTCCAGTTTTTAAAAAATATGTTTTTTTAATACTATCTGGTACCATGAGACATTTTCTCATTGAGTTAACAGTTGTGACAGTGGTATAGATTGCATAACTGTATTTGAGTTAATAGATAATTTATTACTGTATAGCCCCTCAGTGCAGGCTCCTACTGCCATGAACTAGATTTGGACCCTTCGGCTGTGTAGGTGAGAACAAGGTAAAAAAGCACCAAACTTCTCCATCCTGAGTTGTTACAATACTACTTGTCTTGTATTATTGCAGGTATCATGCCTCCAGACAGCCACACAGAGTATGACTTTCACCTGGCCACTGCAGTGCGTGGACTCACTGACCTCAGGAAGGATCTCAAGACTGGTAAGTGTAGTGTTATTATGTTTAACTTGTGGTTCAACTACATGGTTAAAATTAAGTTCAAGTCTGAAAGCAACAAGTTGTCCTGCTTTTTTGGGGTTGAATGGCCAAACTTTTATGATAATTTTATGGTCTTACTGGTTGCATGTTATAATTAAAGTTTACGATCCATGAAGAGGGTTTACAATTTTAGGATTATTTTCAAGGTGTAATGTTAAACTTATTCAAAATCTTACAAATATAAAAAGCTTTAAAATTCATAGAACAGTTTGGATTGAGGACATATAATTGTCACAAAAACCACAAATCTGACACAGATATCCATAGTTTATAGGAAAATAAATGGGTCATCTCAGTGTGGATTTCTGTATTATTCACTTGTTGTTTTTTGTAGACATCTTCATCTCTTACTGCCAAGATGACCTGTTAGAGAACCAGACTGAGAAGGTGGTGGACCCTAGACACGTCCACAAAGACCTGGTTAACAATGGATTCAAGTGGTTAGTTTTTAAAGGGCACATTCGTAAGAATTGCCCTTGTTCTTAAAACACTAAACTAGTTTCCAAACCAACTATGCAATAGCTATTGTTTAATACTTACCTGCAGGAATCATATTGCTATTTTCCAAGAAGTAGGAAGTAGAGAGTCATCATGAAATGGAAGATTCTAGCCGTTATGGTCTGTAAATACACCCAACACTTTCAGATTAAATTGTCAGATTTGCTCCCACAGGTGGCAATAATAAGGGCCTGTCCCAGTATGGCCACGGCTGTTGAATGGGACATAAAAATCTAAGTTTGACCTCATACATCTAGGTTTTTCCTATGAATGGGTAAACATGCAACCTTGAACCAGTCAGTCCTAACTTTGATTAACTGAACATAATATTTGAAATCACTATTGTCTTTCCAATCAAAAGCTGAACAAATGAGCTTACACCAGTAGTTTCTGATTTGTTTGTGTGTCTCAAATAATGTACTTAACTCAGGTGTAAGTTTCTGTGTTTGAACTTATCTTGTGTTCAGTGCCCAAGAACTCTTGGTGATTAAAGAAGCCTTAAGTTTACTTGTGGTTACTTTCCTGGAGCATCAGACTATCATAAAAGTCCTGTTGTCTTTTGTATTACTATGTGTACTGTATGAAATTTTGGCATAATTTTGTATGTCCACATCCTATCCCCCTTCCTCTCTAATCCTTGTCTCATAATAAACTTCATATTGAAAGTTATTTAAAAGATGTGACTGTGAAGCGTATTTGAGTACTCATTGGAAAGTATGTCATATAGTTACAAAACCACCGTAATAGTTGGGTTTGTTGCTACTTTTCAGAAACAGGTAAACAAGTGAAATGCTACCTGTAAACTGTAGCAATGAAATGCTACAAATTATATGCAAAATTCCTCACATAGAATGTTGTTGTACTTGTAGATATTTCTAGTAGTGTGCAGACCAGTCAGCAAACTCTGTTTGCGAGGTATCGTGAATAATACTTGCCTTTGTACTTGTAGCTACTTCCCAGAGGCAGATAAACAAGTGAGTTTGGAGCAGCAAGCACTGGCATTGAGGGACTGCAAGGTGTTCATGGCACTGGTGTCTGACAGTTACACCATTGATGCTTCCTGTGTGAACCTCTTCCTGTACGCCAGGATGACCATGAAGAAGCCTCTCCTCATGGTGGTGTTGGGCCAGGGCAAGAATTGGAGAACCAGCAAGCTGGGAATTCTGCTGGCTGGGGAGGTCAGGACTTCATTGTGTCGTGCAGAGCCTTTGATTGTGCTGAATGTACAGGGACACGAGTATTTGATTGTGTTGAATGCACAGGGATGTGAGCCTTGATTATCTAGAATGTGCATGAGTGTGCCTGAAATGTGAGCCTTTGATTGCGTTAATTGTAATTAAGTGAATGTGAGCTTTTGATTGTTTATGGGGGCTAGTTAATATAGCTTGACAGAGCACCCAGAAAAGTCAAATCATAATATTGTTTGAGATAAGTGTTGTTGCATGGCATCAGGGCTTAAGCCTAGGTATTTTGATTGTGATCCAGCCTGACTGGTCTAACTTGAGACTTTTAACTTATTGTCCCAGTGTGTTTACAGCATAAGATTTTCTTATGTGGACAGAGGGCTTACTTTTTTGATGTTTTTTTACAGGGAGTTTTAAAGTTTGAGAAATATAGGTTCCTGGCTGAGAACATGAGTTGCTTGCATGGAAACAAGGCTTTAAATCTTTTTGTAATTTTACCTAGGTGTTTGTGAACATGACTCAGCCAGAAAGGTACCAGTTCAAGGTGGAGGAGCTACTTCAGATGGCGAACGAGAAGGCTAAAGACCAAGCCAACACTCAGGAGTATCCTCCATGCTTCATCAGCTACAGCTGGGCCAACTCCCACCAGGCTGTGCAGAAAGGGTCTAGGTAATATCTAATCTCCCTTTTATAGCACTTTATCACTAAGCATGCATTAGGTAGAGGAGGAAATATGCTTGCCTTGATATTGACAAAGTGTAGTTAAAAATATACACATATATGTGAAAAGGACCACACAAGGTATTTCTGTATGCAGTACTGGACTTGCCTGGGCGAGATATAAATTATGAAAAATTTCACCTAGTTGTAATAAGCAATAGTTACTGTCCATGAGATATTACTGTCTGTTTGACCCACATTTAGCATGTGTATCCTTTGTGTTAATGTTGTACATTTAACAGAAAGATCGACGGAGCCCTTGGCTATGGTGATCCACGTGGAATCAAGAATTATTTGGAAGAGAATCGGATCAAGACTTGGATTGATGTTGAACAAGTTGGCAGGGTTAGGCTTTTTTTCTGGATATTGGTTTATATATTGTGTATTTATCAAAAAAAATTTAAATACAACAACCTTTTTGTTTATTTTTTTTATCATTCTTTATCACTGCATATTTCTGCTGTCCTGTCAAGTTTTACTTGTCACTTTGAAATAATTGTATGCGAAACAAATTATAATATAAATATATTCAACAAACATTTCAGACATTACAGGAAAGGAAGCTGAACTTTTGTTTACCTTTCTAAAAACTGGTTCAAATATATATGTGCCAGCTGGATAGGTATATGCATACCTTAAAAATGTAAGTATCACTTTATAATTTTAGTTATGAGTATAGAAATATGCTGTTCAGATTTACACAGAAATCAAGTACATATGCATTGCCATTACATATGGCAGAGATATCAACAGAAGTGGGTGATGGGACAGAAACTTGGTCTACTTGTGTGTATGACCATCGGCCATTTTCCCTGTTTTACTGAGGGAGCAGCCTCTAAGTGGCTGTTGTATCATTATAGGTGGGCCTGTTTGAGGACATAGCTGAGGGTTTACAACATGCCCGGGTGGTTGTAGCCTGTGTGTCAGACCAGTATGCCAACTCACCCAACTGCACCATGGAGTTCCGCTTTGCCACCAACGTGCTCAGGATCCCAACGGTACTGGCTGTGGTGGGAACAGGCAACCACTGGAGGAAGTCTGAGGTAAACCCTGCAGTACTATAAACACATCCTTGTAATCACTACACGGTCCTGTGAAGTTACAGGGGGGGGGGGGGGGTCACATTAGCGAATGGGACATCCATAGCAAACAGTATTCTACAGTGACATTTAAAACAATAGACAGCAGGGAGACAGGGTTCACCAGTGGTTACATGATATTTATTTATTCATATATTAAAATAAGTGGGGTGTTGCTGCTATCTATCTTTTTAATGTAAGGGTAGATTGCCGTTCGCTATGGATGTCCCGTTCACTAACGTGACCCCCCCAAACCTGTACACTCTGCACTGCTACAAACAGATCCTAATGAGAACAGCACAACCCTGTGAAGTCAAACCTTGCACTTCAGCTTAACCAGGGCTGGTTTTCACTAACATAAAGATCAGATCAAAATCAGATCAAATTTGGGAAAAAAGTTTTGAGCTAGCTCCAATTTGCTATTCACAAAACAGGGATCATTTGAGCTGAAAGCATTCAGATATTTGATCAATGAATAACAAACCTAAGCTGATTAAAAAATCTGATCAAAATTTTATCTTATATTTATATTTTTTATTTGATCATACGTTCGTGATGCTGATCTTTTTTTGAACACCAGCCTGAGATTACAAGCCTTTTGCAATATTCATTTGTGTCATTACTAGTGCTGTCACTCACTGCTGTAAATCAACACCGAATATCGCCCACGTTAGCCAACCGAGTACCGACATATGTCGACTTCATAAACTCACCTCAACACGAAACTATTTAATTAAAATGTAAAATAATATATTGTTTCTCACCTGAATACATCATTTTATTGCGTTAATACATCCTATCCAATGGACAATTGCTTTACCGGTCGGCGCGACCGGTCCCGCCAAACGCCAGAAAAAGACGTCCTGTATATAATACCGGCAGGAGCGGTCAGTAGTGTGCATTCGCTAGGTGGCGCATCATACTTGCTTCCTGTCCAGACAGAGTGACGTCAGTTCATCTTTTTCGTTTGGCGCGTGTAGTGTGCAGATGCGTTTTGAATTTATTTCCAAGTTTGAAGAAAACGCGGTTTATTCTACGAAAGTAAAGCTTATTTTCATCTGAAAATATATTTATTGTGTTACATACATTTTATGGCCTCTCCAGGACTTAAACGAGGCATTATCCAGCGTTTTATAGCCAGTTTTGAAGAATTTCGTGTCGTCGAGAGGAATCGTGGGTGAGAGGTCGTGTGTCGTCCCTGCAGCATTCCTTCTGCTGGTCAGAAGCGTGTATTACCACGATTCACCCTGCATTTAATTCTACATTGTCGAGTAACACTGCGTGTATATCGACGAGAAGAAATTAGAAGGAAAGAAGAATGCATCGTCTGACGTCATCACTTTTAGCTTATGCTTGTCACGTGACACGGACCTGGTCACGTGATACGCATTCAACAATGGAGGTCACGTGATACGCATTTAACAATGGAGGAATCGTATTTTCAACAGAAGTTTTAGAAGAAAAGATGAGTATTTATCACTCTACAACCACTTTTTAACTGGCAAGAAGAAATCCAGCAACTCGTCTGTTGACCTGAAGAAGTTAGATGTCAAATAGTCTTTGATTTCTGCAAATTTTGCCGGTGCCGGTCATGTGACTTCACAGATCTCAACAATACTACCGGCAAGCAAATCCCCAAGCGTGACTGGTTCAGCTGACAAGAAGTGATGAGTTTTACCGGTACCAGTTCTGGTCAGACTACCGGTGGGGAGCACTAGTGATGGGTTTTACCGGTTCCAGTCTGTACAGACTACCGGTGGGTCATGTTCCTGTGAAGAAACCCCTTCAGTGGTTACCAGTGATCAGCCCTGTTGATCCTGGAACCTCCACCAGAGGCCTTTCCACTGGTGGGACTGTTGGGGTACCTGTTCCAGTTATGTTCCTGTGAAGCTGTCAAGAAACCCCCCTTCAGTGGTTCCAGTGATCAGCCCTGTGTTGATACTGGAACCTTCACCAGAGGCCTTTCCACTGGTGGGACTGTTGGAGGTACCGGTTCCGGTCTGTACAGACTACCGGTGGGTGCTGTTCCTGTGAAGAAAGTTCAAGAAACCCCTTCAGTGGTTGCCAGTGATCACCCCTTTTTGATCCTGGAACCTCCACCAGAGGCCTCCCCACTGGTGGGACTGTTGGGGTACCGGTTCCAGTCATGTTCCTGTGAAGCTGTCAAGGAACCCCCCTTCAGTGGTTACCAGTGATCAGCCCAGTTTTGATACTGGAACCTCCACCAGAGGCCTTTCCACTGGTGTGACTGTTGGGGTACCGGTTCCAGTCTTGTTCAGACCACCGGTGCGGCTGCTCAGAGGGTTCACCTACCAGAAGTCGCAGTGACCATTGAGACCCTTATCTTCCCTGTGCAGAAGTTTGGACCGGTACCGGTCCTGTTCAGGCTACCGGTAGGGTCACTAGCCAGCCAGTGATGAGGGATACTGGCACCAGTTCTGTTCAGACTGCCGGTTGTGGTCACAGAAATCCAGCAAGGGCTACCGGTTAAACAGGATTACCGGTTACACAGAGTTGCTGGTGACCTACAGCAGGGCTACTGGTTCAGAGAATTACCGGCTCCTGAGTGTTGCCGGTTCCGGAGTGTTGCCGGTTCCGTAGTGTTGCCGGTTACAGAGGAATCTGTACCCATCCTTAAGGGCAAGAAACCAGCTCCAAATCCAGTGCTGACAACAGGTTTGCCGGTTACAGAGACTTGCCGGTTCCGGAGTGTTGCTGGTTCCGGAACCGTAGTGCTGCTGGTTACAAGAAATCTGCTGTTCCCATCCTTACTGGCAAGGAACCAGCTTCAAATTCAGTGCTGAGAACAGGTTCAACAGTTAGCCTTCTCTCAGAGCCTACCGGTTTGACCGGTTACAGAGCCTGTTTGATTGCAGAGAAAAGCTGCTGAACCACCGCTGTGGACAGGAAGAAGGCAACTTCATATGAGCATATCCTTGCTAAGAAGTAGTTCACCCAGTTCTGCCAACTCCGGTGAGTTTATGCAGAACTGTGGAGCCACCAGGAACCGGTTACAGAGCATTGCCTCGCGTATAACCGTTTAAGGCCTGGTACTGGGCAGGTCTCCAGGACTGACTGAGACCGGCAGAAGTTCCTTAAAGGCCAAAACAACTGTTTAGGCCAACCAGTGGCAGCCTAAGGAATTGGTTACAGAGGAATTCTTTGATCAGTCACTGGTCCCGGTGAAATGCCTGTCAAGCTACCTGACCAGTCAGCCAGCCTACCCTTTCGGGTCCCAGCTGGTCAGACAGTGGCTAGAGATTGAGGGAGGGTTACACTCTCCCCTTCCGGTTCAGACCCCACTTGACGAGGTCACCGACTGTAATAAGCAACTACCACAATCCAACCAAACAGTCCTTCCTTTTAGAGGCACTGTATCAGCTGATAAACAAGAATGCAGTCGAACCGGTGGAAAATCAAAACTCACTGGGGTTTTACAACCGGCTTTTTGGTACCCAAACCCAACAACCGGTGGAGACCGATCCTAGACCTGAGCACCTTGAACACCTTTTTAAACACAGGGACGTTCAAGATGGAAACCCCCAGAGACAATAAGAACCTCCCTCCAAGCAGGGGAGTGGGTCACATCCATAGATTTCGAAGAAGCATACTTCCACATTCCATTTCACAGTCAGTCCAGGAAGTACATGCGCTTTCACCTCCAGGGTCGGTCCTACCAGTTCAAAGCCCTTCCCTTTGGCCTGTCCACAGCTCCCATGGAGTTCACAGTGGTGGCCAAAGAGGTCAAAATCGTGGCTTTTCAGAAGGGTATAAGGATCCACCAGTACCTAGACGACTGGCTGGTGAGAGCCTCTACCCACCACACCTGTCTCCAGCATACTCAAACCCTAGTCACACTTTGTCAGGAATTAGGGGGGCTGGTGAACAAGGAAAGTCAGAGCTGGTTCCCAAACAGGTCTTCAACTTCGTAGGTTACCAGTTTGACCTGAAGAGGGCAAGGTCAGACCAACAGAAGAACGTTGGCAGGCCTTGACACACAAGATCAGATCAATATTGTCGGATCCGCTTTGCCCGGTCCGACAATTCATGTCCCTCATAGGTCTACTCACAGCAACAGGAAAGCAAGTCCACTTAGGGCGACTAACATGAGACCCATACAGTGGCACTTGAAAAACAACTGGAGGGTCCCAGAGTCACTGGAAAAGGTGATCCCGGTCTCCAAATCCCTCCACCCCCATCTAAGGTGGTGGCTGGAGGAAAGCAATGTGCTTCTAGGTCAACCATTACACCCTCTAAAACATGCTCTGCAAATCTTTACAGATGCATCAAAAGAAGGGTGGGGCGCTCACTTAGACGAGCCCACTGCAAGGGGACAGTGGTCCCTACCAGAGAGCAAGTTACACACAAACCACTTGGAGCTGAAAGCAGTATTTCTAGCTCTAAAAGAGTTTCAAACCCTAGTCTTCAACAAGACAGTGTTGGTAGCTACAGACAACACAACAGTGGTTGCCTATATCAACAAAGAAGGGGGGATGAAATCGGGCTCTCTGTGTGCCCTACTGTGGAGAATTCTGTCCTGGTGCACCATGCAGCAAGTAACCCTCAGGGCACGTCACATCCCCGGCCGGCTGAACGTGATAGCAGACAAGCTATCCAGGCTTGGCCAGACTATTCAAACAGAGTGGTCACTTCATCCAGAAGTGTTCCAAGCTGTATGTTCGAGGTGGCATCAGCCACAAATGGACCTGTTTGCCACCAGGTTCAACAACAAACTACCACAGTTTGTATCACCGGTACCAGACCCCCAGGCTTGGGCAGTGGATGCACTCAGCCTCTCCTGGGAGGACCTGGACCCATACGCCTTCCCACCGGCAGCCATCTTGGGCAAAGTGGTGGAGAAGCTCCAGGACTACCCCTGCAACAGAATAATTCTGATTGCTCCAGGGTGGCCCAACATGCCCTGGTTTTGGGACCTGGTAGCAATGTCAAGCCAGATCCCACTGTGTCTGCCCAGCATACCCAACCTAGTGTCTCAGCCATTCAACCAGGTCCTTCACAGGAACCTGTCGAATCTGAACCTACATGCCTGGCTCCTAGAGCCTCAGCAATCAAGGAGCAAGGCTTCTCTGAGGCAGTGGCAGCACGAATTGAGGCTCCTCAAAGAAGATCAAGCAGATCTGTCTATGAGGCAAAGTAGACCATTTTTACAAAGTGTTGCCTCAGTAATCAGGTGGACTTCAGGGCACCACCTCTGAAGGCCATTGCTGACTTCCTCCTGCACTTGTTTCAGGAGAAGAAGTTACAACCAGGCACTATTGATGGCTACAGATCCGCCATTGCTGACAAACTGGGCAATTCCACCATTAATGTCAGCAAAGATGAGTATCTCACTCGTCTCCTGGATAGTTTTCCATAGAGACAGACCTAAGGGCAGGAGGGGCATCCCCTCCTGGAACCTTTCACTGGTTTTACATCAGCTCACAAAGGCTCCCTTTGAACCCCTGAAAGAGGCCTCCTTGAAACATTTAACTTTCAAGACTGTTTTCTTGCTGGCTTTGGGTTCAGGTAAACGCAGGAGTGAGATCCATGCTTGGTTACATAAGAACATCAGACACCAGTCAGACTGGTCTAAGGTGTCTTTGTACCCCTCACCCAGCTTCCTATCCAAGAACCAGCTGGCTAAGGAAGGTCCAGATAGTGTGGCTCCAGTGGTCATCCCAGCCCTGGCACCATCTCTGGATAGGTCACTCAAGGTGACAGGTCCCTATGTCCAGTTAGAGCCCTGCGCTACTACTTGGACAGGACTGCAGACCTCAGGCAGAATAAGGAGTTAGTCTTTGTCTCCTTCAAGAAGGGTTTTGATAAAGACATCTCACCTGCCACCATCTCCTCATGGATCAAACAGACTGTAGTTCTGTGCTATGAGCTCTCTGACCAGGAGGCCCTCACCTTTCATCAGGTTAAAGCCCATGATGTTAGGGCCTTTGCTGCCTCTAAGGCCTTCCAATCAGGGATTTCCTTAGATCAGATCTTGTCAGCCTGCCACTGGAAATCTCACAACACCTTCACCCAATTCTATTTGAAGGATGTTTCCTGGGCTGACTCGGAGCTTTTCCACCTGGGTCCTGTAGTGGCTGCCCAGGAGGTGCACCACCAGGCCCAGAAGTGAGGGGATGTTGTATATATGTAAATATGTACATATTGTAAAAAAAAAAAAAAAAAAAAAAAAACTGTGACTTGCTTCCCTTGGGAAGTTTATTTCTTCTGGGACTGAACTCAGCCTCTCTCTCTCTATCTTTCCCTTCTCCAACTGACTCTGGAAGGAAAGAAAAAAGGGGGGGGCAACGTCGGTAGACTCCTGGTTAACCGGTGAGTTAGTGGCCGACCTTGACCTGTCAGGGTTCTCTGACCCTAGGTCAAATGGGCCTGTACTATTTTGTTTTGTTATGAGTTCACAGAAGTCCCTAGCTGCTTACCCGCCTACCAAGCGGTAGTTATTCAGCAATTGTCAATTGGATAGGATGTATTAACGCAATAAAATTGCAAATTTAATAAGTAAATTAAATTTTTATAAGTTAATACCCTATCCAATGGACAGGCAAGGCCCTCCCAACCGACCCCGCTACCAGCTTACTAGGGGTCTAAATCTGTTTAGACAACGAAAAAGATGAACTGACGTCACTCTGTCTAGACAGGAAGCAAGTATGATGCGCCACCTAGCGAATGCACACTACTGACCGATCCTGCCGGTATTATATACAGGACGTCTTTTTCTGGCGTTTGGCAGGACCGGTCGCGCCGACCGGTAAAGCAATTGTCCATTGAATAGGGTATTAACTTATAAAAATTTAATTTACTTATTAAATTTGCAATTTTAGGGTCATATTTGTCCTTTTATTTCGGTTGTTTTTGCATTGTCAAACGTAGGAACACTTTGAAAACCGTCAGTATATTAAAATAACTATCTAATTCCGACTTTATAAAGTGCTGCATAATGGCTATATAGTATCATGTACACCTTAAATAAATAGAACCACAGTGTTTTTAAAGATTATTTGAAAGCTTTACGTCAATTAAATTGACTTACCAAGTGCGAAAAAAAATAAAGATGCAATTCCGAATCTACATTCGAGCAATGGTTAAATGCTTTCCTTATAGGTCATGTGACTAGATTTGTACAGACTGTGTTGTCAAAAGGCCAAAAATATATTTTAAAGTGCTGAATAATCCTTCACTTTTAAAAGATGTTCTGTCTTTATTATATAGATATGCTAATATCTTTGCAATCGGATTTAAAAAACGCATCCGATTATCGCTCATAATAGGCCTAGCAAACGATAGTATCGGAAGTAGCGAGTGTCGCGACAGCACTAGTCATTACTGAATTAGAATCAGAACTTCTAACGGATATGCCATCATTATAAGGTCATCTGCGATAAAGTACTATTATAATAAAGGTAAGAGAATTCCAATTTATCTAATCGTATGATGGCATGCATCTAATAGTATGATGGCATGCATCTAATCGTATGATGGCATGCATCTAATAGTATGATGGCATGCATCTAATAGTATGATGGCATGCATCTAATAGTATGATGGCATGCATCTAATAGTATGATGGCATGCATCTAATAGTATGATGGCATGCATCTAATCGTATGATGGCATGCATCTAATAGTATGATGGCATGCATCTAATAGTATGATGGCATGCATCTAATAGTATGATGGCATGCATCTAATAGTATGATGGCATGCATCTAATAGTATGATGGCATGCATCTAATAGTATGATGGCATGCATCTAATAGTATGATGGCATGCATCTAATCGTATGATGGCATGCATCTTTACCAGACTTGTCTTGAGATCATGTTGCCATTACAGGGTCCTACAACCATATAGAAGTTTAACTATTCTTTATCGAAACCTGCAGGTGGGAATGCTGTTCTTACAACACTCCCTGCCTCAGATTAACTTCTTTCAAAATTATTATGCCGTTTGAGCTTTACACTGACCTAGTTGTCATTGTAAATTTTATGCCTTATATTAACTTCTTTTATAATGATAATTACAGGTAGGCATGCTGTCATTACAAGGACCTCTGCCAGAGGTTAACTTTCAAGACAAGAGTGAGGGCGCTTATGACAAGTTGCTGCAGATTGTGGAGGCTCACATCCCTGAAGTGACTCAATCTTCACAGGACACGACGCCGTCCTCTGAGAAGGACAACAAACCAAAGAATGAAGAACAGAAGTCAAAGTCCTTCCAGGTAGGCCACAAACTAGTAACTTTTGGTTTTCAATCAGTAAATACTTCAGATTTTATGTGTTAATTCCTGGGAATATGTTATAGTGTATGATGCAGATTTGGGTTGCACATATTGGTAATATGTAATAAACACATTAAACACATGTGACTGCTGCATTAATTAGTTTCAACCCCAGTTGATCATTTCAGACACGAATACTACTGAGAATTTAGATCAGATGTTGTACATATATCATTTTAACCTAAGAGATCTTCTCTCCTCAAAAAGGCTTTTCGACCTTAACTAGCCCACAATCTCTGTGGTATCAGCCTGGCTATGTCTGTGAAATAATGATTGTTGAATGAGTTACTGGTGTTGTGCATTATAGTCTGCCTTATGTAAAAATTAAGTGCTATAAAAGTCTAGAATAGAATAGAATTCGAAATTTACGGTGCAGATATCTTGATGTTTTTTTCCTATTTTGAATATATGCAGATGGCAATTAGTTTTGAGAAACATGAAATAACACTGAAAATAGGAAAGTGTTGAAAGATTTATTTACACTGTGAAAAAGTAACTATGTCAGCATAGAGCTTAAATGAAATAGAAATAGCAAGATCTTTCAGTAAGATATACTATTAAAAATATTTTCAATCACATACTATTAGTTAAATTTTGAAGGTAATAAAGCAAATAAGTTCCATTTAGACTTAAATAAAGATCATTCATATTTAAGGTATGAACTATTGTGTATACCACACAAAATATATTGTAAAACGCAAAAACGATCAGCTACAAAATCTTATTAGTCTAAAATATCTAAAATATATGATAATTTTCAAAAGTGTTATTTCACAAATTTAGTAAAGGAGTGTTTAATTAAAAAAGTAATCATAATTACTGTGAATGAGATACAAAATAATTTCAACACTAAAAAGATTTGTTGTAAAATCTCATTAGTCTGTCCAAAACCTTAGCTGAAATGTAAAATAAGTAACTTATGTACCATAAATATAAATTTACAAATTCATTAAAACACATTCAGTACATTTGTGACTAAAAATCCATTAAAATTTTAGGGATTTTGCAAATTCCCTGAACATGTTAAGGGAATTGGCGAATTCATTGATTCTAAAAATTTACTGTAACATTTACAACACAAAAGCAAATAACAAATACGACAACTTTTAACAATATATTAACGCGACAAAACACTGTCAAAAAATGCTACCTTTAAATTTGTTTTCATCAAAGGAGTATCAATTATTTTGACTAGAAAGCATAACAATATTAAATCAGACATTTAATATAAGGACAAACAAGTCCTTGGTCTGGTTTCAAAATTTGTGTAAAAAATTTCATATATTTTTACCCTTACACTTGTAGGGATTGCATTTTTATTGCGTAAAATAGCCTTACCTTATCCTCACAAGTGCTTGTTTGGTTTTGTGGAGCAAAAACGTATCGACCGACAAGAATTTTTTTAAGGACTATTCTTGTCACAAGAGGTGACCCCTTTGTCTGCGCATGTCCGCGCTTGCGCAGTAGTCGTTGTCGACAGACGATTGTCGAGAGCTCTTCATTATATTTTTGGTCGATATGGGAGCAACACGTACTTTTCCTTATTATCGTCCATTCACGGATGAAAATCTATGAAGTTTGAAGCGTGCAAGCGTGCACCTACCTGTAGTTATCCATTATTCGACTGGTACTACCACTATTCTGCTTCCCTTGTCCTGAAAAGGGTCAGAATGAGAAGTTTATAGTCTTCAGTGGAAGACGGTGATAGATTTGTTTCCGGCTGTGTTCGATTGGAACTACTTCCTTGTTGAGGAAAGTTATGCAGAGAAGAGCTGCCGCAAGTTTTCAGTGGAAAACTGCTTCTAAAAAAGGTCAGAAGAAGATGTGCAAGAAGATTTTGCTGTAAAGTTTTCAGTGGAAAACTGTTTTATTGTCTTGGCAGCGGAGGTCGTAGATTCTTTACTGTGGGTGGAGCGCCACTCTGGTACAGTAACAGGTCTCCCTCCAGAAGAACGACTACAGAAGCATATCCACTGATCTTTGCAGTTACTATATTGCTTCCCAGCAGGTACAGTGAACTTCCTGCTGCTCAGACATGAAAATATAACCAGATTACCTTCCTTTGCTGTAAATTTGGATGAAGATCCAACAGACATCTTTGGGGCAGTATGTGCACTGCTTGTCTGTTCAGCCCTGTTGAAGAATTGCAATAACTATCTACTACATAATAAAACCTTCCTATGGCCATGTCTCCAATGGAAAGAATGCTGTGACTTTTGGGTTAATTCTTCTGCAAACTCAACTAAGATCAAACTGGCTAGATGAGCTATGGTGTTGAAGTCCTTGCTTCCAACCTTTACGAGTGTATTTTGCACAGTATATACAGGACAGGAGCTATGTCCAGTCATTATTTGTCCTGTTACCCTCTTATATGTAGAAGGAAAACATCGAGCACTATTACTGGCAGTGATGGGATATTTTCATTGCCATCCCAGAGTTGTGCGAATCTTGAGTTGGAGTTGTCGAATTATTCCCCAATCGAATTCGCCAATGCCTGTACTACCCACAATGCAAAGCGATGACGTCAGACAGGAAAACATGGCTACAGGACTAAATATACCGCTTGGATACTTCTGCCAAATGCTTCAAAAGAAAGCGATTTATCCACTCAACAATTGCAGACCTCCAGGTTTCTATGGCAGTTTATTTCTTGTATAGAAACTCGGCTAATGACGACCTATGATAGATCTCAGTGTCGTGAATTGATTTCTTACTACGTACGACTTCAACGGTCATTGCCCACGAGTGAAGTTCGTTTACTATGTCAATAAATACCTGCTTGTCGCATCATTTTAAATGGAGACAGCAGAAATTATTAGAAATTCGGTTACAAAAGATGCGTTCTTCTATGTACCAACTCAACAAGATTTTCAACATCTACTTCAGTGTAATGTACACGGTCAAACCTATCAGTTTAAAGCACTGAACTTCGGATTAGCGACCGCCCCTCTTGTATTCACACCAGTAGTAAAAGCGGCAAAACTCTTTCTTCAGTCTCACAGAATAGGAGTTCACCATATACCTAGACCACTGGTTGTTTAGTGTACATAAAAGACACCAGTATTGGGTTCAAACCAAAGAACTCATCCAATTATTCATCAACTGGGCTTCGTGATATCGATTTCCTAGGTTACCATTGCTTTTTGGTACCAGGAAATTTCTTTCACCATATACCTAGATCACTGGTTGTTTAGTGTACGTAAAAGACACCAGTATTGGGTTCAAACCAAAGCACTCATCCAATTATTCATCAGCTGGGCTTCATGATATCGATTTCCTAGGTTACCACTACATTTTGGTACCAGGAAAATTCTGTCTACCTCGAAATAGTTAAATACCTCAGAATCTATTCAAGACATGGAGATCTCATCACAATCAACCCCCAAGGTTGCTTATATCCCAGGTAGGGGTATGAGCATCTTTGGAAAAGACTATACCAATGGGTCAGTTATGTAGGTGTGCCTTTCACTGGTATCTACTACAACTGGCAATATCTCCAGTCACTAGTTGTGAGAATTCCTGTTTCAAATCCTTCTGAAAAAGCATATTCAGTGGTGGAAATGCCAAAAACTTGGAAATAGGATGCCCTTTCTATACACAGGGGCACAATTCCCTTATTTTCGTAGATGCATTAGACCAGGGTTGATGATCCCATCTAAAAGCAGAACAGTCAGTGGCTTTTGGACAGTTAAAATGTATATATTACATTTCAAGGTCATACAGCTGAAGGCAGTGTGTTCAGCCCTTAAAAGCCTTCAAGACAAATTCCACACATAAGAATTCTGATAGCATCAGACAACACCACTGTGTTCGGTTATCTGAACAAACAGGGGGGGGGGGGAGCGTATACCTCCTAGTTTGGCGCAGCTTGGCCTACTGCAATCCTTGAAATATACTCATAACAGACATATTCTTGGTTGCTTAAAGGTCATACTCAACATCATCTCCAGAAGGGATAAAGGTTTGGCGCATCCTGGCCTACTACAATCCTTGAAATATACTCATAAGAGACAGAAATATTCTGGGGTTACTTAAATGTCATACTCAATGATCTCTACAGAAGGGACAAAAGTAATATGTACAGAATGGTTCTTACTCCCTTTATGGTTCTAGACAACGTGCAAGTTTGGCACAAATCAACAATAGGTGTTTTATGCAGGTATGCTGCATCTTGGCCTACTGCAATCCTTGAAATATTCTCATATGAGCCAGATATATTCAGGGTTGCCTAGATGTCATGACAGCCTCTCCACAAAGAACGAAATAATACAGACAGGAGAGTCTTCATCTTTAATATTCTATTTGATTTACATAGTTTGTCAAATACCAATGGTAGAGATGTTTGCCACCAATATGAGTCACAAACTTCCATTCTATGTTGCCAGTCCCGGATGCAAATGCTCTGAACATAGATGAATTAAACATCTTGTTGGAGGTTCTGGACTGCTAGGCCTTTTGTCCTATACCACTTATTCCAAAAAGTCATTGAACAAGTGAACACCAGGTGCAAATGATTGTAGTGGCCCCTTGGTGGCCCATGATGCATTGGCTTTGGGGTCTGGTGAGTCATTCAACCAAACCGCCATTACAGCTACTTCACTGGTCTCAGAAACAGCCATTCAGTCAGAAATACCATCTGAATCTGTTGCATTGGCACCTTCATGCTTGGCACCTTAACACCACTCAGAATCTCTTGTATCATTCTCTGGGCAAGGGATAGAGAGATTTAGGGCACCTCAAGGACCCTCATCTTGGAATGTATGAGTCATGATGGGCCATTTTGCGCTCTGGTACCCACAGAATAAGGTGGCCATCTCAGAGCCTACGGTCTCAAATATACCAGATTTTTTGATCCATTTACTTGCAAAAATCTGAAACCTGTCACTATTGTTGGCTTTGCAGCAGCCATAGCTGATCATTTACATTTTTTGTGCAGGAGTTGAGCCAAAACCTGGATCTTTATAGGCCTATTGCAAGTGTTATAGAGAGAAGCCCACTGCTAACAGAGGTGCAGCATCAAGGGATTTGCCTTTGCTTCTGTTGGTTTTCACAAAAGGCTCCTTATTAACCTTTAAAAGGAGGTCAGTCTAAAAAAGTTTGACTTGCAAGACTGTTGCAATGGCATTGGAAGTGTATTCTGGGACTTTGGCTCCTTCAAACACAAGCCTCATAGGAAGGAGTTTACAGTTCTCCCTCCTACCTACCTTTTCAGCAAGGACCTATTAGCCTCAGTTGGTCTAGATTGCCTCCAGTGGTCACTTCAGCTCTAGATCATTCCTGAACTCAAATTGCCAGGACACATGCTTCATTGTCCTCCTACAGCACTTACATCCTTCTTGGACAGGACTACTGCTTGGAGAAAAGGGAAAGTCTCCTCCTCCTGCATTTTAGCAAGAATCAGTCGGCTTATAATGCCCCAGATGGCTCAAACCAGTGGTCATTCCAGCTCACAAACCTTTCTTGAGCTGACGTTGGACTGATGTTGTGACACTCTGCCCTCTTACAGTACTTAGTTACTATCAAGACAGTACAAGTACTTCAAGGAGGGGAGGAATCTCTTGCTCATATCTTTTAAGGAAGGCTTGATGGAGATATCTTGAGTTCTGCTATCCCTTCCTGGATCAATCTGGATGCATGATTAGATTGCCAGTCCTTTGATTCTGATTCTCAGAATCTATACATTGAGACACATATTGCATCCATGGCTGCCTCTTTAGTTTTCAAGAGTGGGGTCTTACCTCAGCAGATATCAAACTCTTGTTATTGAAAGACCCACAAGTCTTTACTACATTCTACTCGAAGATGTAGCTTGGCAATCCCATGACCAGTCCATGAATAAATTGGGTCTTGTGGATTCACCTCAGCATGTAGTCAATTTGTTGTGTGTTTATACATCTTATTCATATGACTCGCATATTTATGTTCTCTCCAGTTATACAAGTGTTGTGTCACTGACATATGCCTTAATTTACATACGGCCCCATATCTGCAGTTTTTGCAGTTCAGTTTGCCTGCTTGGAGATATTCTCATTGCCAGATGATGACATCTTGTTTGGGGAGTCATGCAGACATCTCCGGCCAATACTGGGTGATGGTTAATTCTGCTATATGATTTGTTGTAAAAATTGTCTACAACAGCAACAGCAGCAACAATGACGACCACATCATGGATCCCTTGTTGAGGGTAGCAAATTACTTATCTGTGATGAAGAAGTAACATTTAACCTAAGATGTGGTGTATGGAAGCTTATCTTATCCTCTTATCAGTGCTTTATTTGGTGACCCCTTGTCTGACAATCATCTAACAGTGTGGCCAAAACAAATACCCTCCACCTGTTATGGTTGTATTCAAGCACTTGTGAGGATAAGGTAAGGCTATTTTACGCAATAAAATGTAACAAATTTTATTGTAATTTAACTTTTTATAAGTTAAATACTTACCTTATCCTCACAAGGATAAACCCACCCTACCTCCCCGCATAATTTGTTTTCTGGGGACCAAAAATACAATGAAGAGCTCTCGACAATCGTCTGTCGACAACGACTACTGCGCAAGCGCGGACATGCGCAGACAAAGGGGTCACCTCTTGTGACAAGAATAGTCCTTAAAAAAATTCTTGTCGGTCGATATGTTTTTGCTCCACAAAACCAAACAAGCACTTGTGAGGATAAGGTAAGTATTTAACTTATAAAAAGTTAAATTACAATAAAATTTGTTACAATTGCTTCAATTGTGGACTACGGTTTTACTAAATAGTTAAATTTAAAGATAATCGGCTGGTTGTAGCCTTTTCTATTGTTAAACCATTTAATAGAGGCTCTTATTTATAAGTATGTTACCTGCACAGGAGCTGTTTGAGCTGGCACAGCGTAAGTTCCTGCGTCAGGTGTCACGTTACTCTGAGGACTCAGTGCTCTACCCACGTCTCATTGTGGTGGACTTCCTGGAGATGATGAGAAAGGACATGGAGGATGAACAGGCAGAGGACGAGCAAACCCCATCTCCAAGTGAGTGTTTTTACATCAGTTCAAAGCGAAGGAGTCGCCCTTCTCCAAGGGAGTGCCATGAATTGAAAAAAAAAACCTAAATAGTTTTTCCAGGTTTTATTTCCAATATTGAGGTCAAATAAGACATTTATTGGATAATAAAATACAAAAATTACTCCTGGACCAGCGATATCAATGAAATCTAGAGTTATAAAGATAAAGATTGTGTATGGTATCTTCTCTGATGATTAATTCAGGAATTTATACTTACAGTTGTTGTTGATGATTTGTTTATGTGCTGTATATTGTAGGGAAACCTGGGTTACAGAGAAGGGCTGCATCAACAGTGGGAAAGCCCTTCAAACACAGAGATATTGGATTCAAGATTCTGTGTGAACATGAGGAGGTAGGTTGCAAACATTTTTCAGACATTGTACTGGCCAGTAATTAATTCAGAATTAATAATACTTTTAATTTCCTAATATGTCAATATCTGAAATCATCACTAAGTTAAACTCACTAGCCAACAAAGTGCTACTTAGTTTGCATAATATTTGTATTATAATGACCTTTCTAACTTGGCTGTGAGTAGTTGTGCCATATAGTTACGCAACATTCAAGTATTTGAATATTCTGTCCATTTTAACGTGTACATTACTATCTAATACCAATCTGTTTACAACCTTCCAACACTGCTGGTAATCCTTTCCCATGTTTTTTCTGTTACTTCTTTAGGGCTGGCACAGCTTTTCAGAGCCTATTAGTGCCCCGCCCGAATTTGATGAGTCACAGTTGGGTCGGTTCTCACCATACTTGAGTCGCATCCTGTCGCTGTTGAAGCACAGCAACCAGCTCCTGCTGAACTGTGTAGCTGGGGAAGAGGGACAAAGCTTTGTCAAGTGGATGGAAGAGGTCTGTGAATTTCTCACTTATGTTTTCCAAGTTTGTTATATTTGTTGAAGAGACTCTCTTAACAAGTGAAGTTTTATTTTAAAACTAAATATATGTAAAAATAAAAAACAAGAAAAACACATGTATAAAAAAATAGAAGCTTTTGTAGAGATTTTTACACTGTTGTATGGAACTTCTGATTAAGTAGAAAGATATGATCCTGAAATTTGCAATAACAGACTTTTTCATGTCATGTTGCTCTACACCTTTTAATTCTTAATTCTTGTACGTTAACTTTTGTTTTGCAAATAGAGTTCAAAAGACCTGATGTTATATTCTTGAGTTAATGGTTAAGGATGAAGTGCTCGAGTCTAATTCCATTTATGACTGTGCCAAATGAATTTTATTACTATTGACTGGATACATTTAAACTCGATAGTAAATTGCAAATTAAAGTGATCATTTAATAGGTGTTTTCACTTTCATATATATTGACAGTGAAGGAGCTAGTTAAGTGACCACGTCTAATTGATTTTGTTGTTGACGTGTTGCAGTTGCCACAGAGTTCTGAGACAGACTTTGGTCAGGTGTACAAAGACTTCCGAGATGAAGTGATCCGAGCAGACAAAGACATGCATATGGGGCAGTTAGCTAGGTAATAACAGCCAAAGTTTTGTCAAACAGGCCAGATAAATAAAGATATAGACAACGGGTAGTAGTTGATTTGTTCAAGTTTTTCCTGATAATATACACAGTAGTTATATCAAGAGCTCCTGAGAGTGGCTAGAAATCTGCATAGCATTTCTATTTCTTAAAAGTTACAATGGTCCATGTTCAGTAACATTCTTTAGGAAAGCTAACATTTTCAAAGAAAAATTACCAGGAATAGGCAATTTAAAATACCTAGGAATTTTTATGGCTATAAACGAAAAGATGATCAACTCAATACAATAGCTGTACAGAAAACAAGTATTCATCAGTATTCATTTGTTGATCAACATTAACTTCATAAAGATATCATTTGCATAAAAAATAGTGTATTGGCAAACAATGTCATAAAAATATTGAAAAAAATCTTATTCAGAGAAATAATTCTTTGATTGTTTTTCAAAAAATGCCCATATTCTAAGAATAAGGGTGTTATTGAATGTGGACCTGGGTAATGTTGTCAATGGTTACAGTTGAAGCTCTTAAGATTGGCCACGTAATATTCCAGTCTCACTTTCAAGACATATGATTAGACTCCCCTTCCAATTTATAACTCAGGGTCTGCTGTGACTGATGCTCTTGAATGAGGGCTAAAAAAGGACAAAAGTGGTTTGTCCAAAGTGTAAGGATAACTCCTATAACTGAAAAGATTAACCTCACTGCCTGCTTCCATCTGCTTTAAGTCATAAAGGTAACTCACAAAAAGCCCAATAACTGACTGAAACAACAAACTTGCTCCATTTTTATAGAAGTATGTACAAGTCATAACACCATAAAGCTAAGTCCTAGGTAGCACTGATAAGTTCTAGCATTGGTTAGATAGATCATGGCTGTCTTATGACCAAATAGATTAGTTACAGACACTCAGGATACATTATACACAAGCTAAAAGATAAATATTACGATCTCCATGAGTTTGCTTCCAAAGACAAACTCAGGACAATTGGGTAGCAAACTTGTGACACTGAACCCAGAGTATCACATAAACATTTGTAATCAGAGTTCTTTAGTTTGCCACATTATTCACACTATGGGTTCAGTTAGAATTCTTAAGGTTCACTCAGTCATCAAAACAGCAGTTTTGAGTTTGAATTTTTTGCAGTTGCGGTTTTAATGGTAACCTGGAAGATAGACTGACCAAAATTATCTGTTATACAGGTGTCACTTACCCAGTGGTAAGACCATCTGGTTGTGTCCAGAACATCAAGCTGTGACCAGAATGACCCTACTGACCAATGATGTGGTGTTACCCGGAGAGAGACACACTCTGACTTCAAGGGATGAAGCCATGGCTGGCAATCTACACAACCTGTTAAGTGCTGGCACACTGGAGGGATTCAGTGGCAAATTTGCTGAAGAGGACGATCTGTTTGATGATGAAGGTGAGGTCAGGTTTCTAGTAGTGACATCAGTGTCAATTATAGTAATATCCTTATCTGCAACACGGCAAGCACAGTAGCAATTACGGGTTGCTTTAAAACTACAACAATGAAGGCCATGTCTGTAGTTTTCACAGGTTATCAACCAACCAAGAGAAATGACATTTGCCACAGTATTTGGAGATCACCAATGGGAACACTAGTGGATATATTGTTTAACTGTGCAGACACCTATATTGAATTCAAACTTGTTTCAGTATCTCCCAGTATTGGGGGAACACTATTGTGTTCTAACCAGAATATTTGTGGCTGCCCCTGAAAAATGTGTTCATAGGGAGTAAAAACAAAAGAAACATAAGAAAATGTTACTCAGTAAAAATGCTGTAAAAGTTGTTTGTTTACATCAATTATACATAAAATAATGTAAAGGATACACTTTTTTTTGTTAAATTAAAAGTGTTTTAAGGACAATTAGTTGCAAAAAATAACGGTATTGATTTCTGTTGTACCTTCATATCGGCAACCCTGTCCCAAAGCAATAAATATTGCAGATATTGGTAAACAATGTACCCACCAGGTGACATCCTGCAGACTTTAGGTAAGAAATAGCAAAATTCACAATTCTGTACCGGACTACAAAATTAGAGGATTTCATCAATGTTGTATTTCACAACATTTCTTAATGGCTGGAATTAGTTTAAGATAGTGAAGAAGATAGGAATAGGCTGCCCGCTGAAGGTGGTCAGTAATATTGTACCAAAATCTCTTAACATATTTAAGGTGTATGATATTGCTCTTCCTGTAAAAAGATGTGGAGAGAATTTGTGGACATGGTTTCAGATGTTACGGGACCAAAAGAGCAAGCATTGAGCCATTAATAAAGATTGAGATTTTCCTGGGTTGGAAGTTTTGCTTACATTTAGATTGCTGTGAATTAGTGATTTTATTGCATTAATACATCTTACCTTATGAACAATTAGCTATATTGCCGGTGTAAGCCAGTCCTGCTAAATGCCAGAAAAAGTTGTTTGTTGTCATCACCGGCAGGACTGGCTTGGTCGCCCCGTTCACTAGGTGTCATGCAGTATATCCTTCCTGGCTAGAGAATGTGACGTAACAGCATCTTTTGTTTGGTGCATGTGCATTCAGACCCTTTTCAAAAGTGGCAAGAATTTTGTTAAATTCTCTACAAATACATTTTATTTTTACAAATATTTGATATCATAGTGTAGCTCTTACAACCTGGCTTTACCAGGACAAAAACGAGGAAATTGTGGTCAAGGCCACGTTCGTGCACATGGTGCCGTGATGAAGGTCTGGGCAGTGACCCCTGTGTATTAAAGGCAGATTGTCAGTTTTGCATTGTAGTAAACAGTGATCAGAAATTCAAGCAAGCAACCCCCATCTCCAAGGCCAGAAAGAATAAGAAAACGACAAGTCCACTTCGCTCCCTACTAGATCCTGGGCCTGTCCAGATCCGAGGGAAGGTCAATACCAGTAGTAAAACTACAGAGAAAGTGGCCACTGCAAAGAAAAGGATGACCCCCTACTAACGTTCATGCCAAGAAAAACTCATCTTCCAGATTGTCTAACTCTACAAATGAAGAAATTAAAGCACTGGACACAAATTGGTCAGAGAGGTTATTCAGATTAGAAGCCATGCTTCTGGCAAAGAATTTCCAGCAACCTACTGGCCAGCTGCTTTCCAACCGGTTACTATGCCAGTTTCACCAGTGAAACAGCCACCAGCCAGTGCAGTCAGAGACGCTCTTTACACAGCCTACTGGACCGAATAGTCAGACCACTTAAAGCCATCCTGTTACTGGTGATGGGGAGATGCCAGTACTGCAACCTACTGGGCCGACCTGGTTCTGCCGGAAAATAGAGAAGCTGAACCTTATGTTAACAGAAGGCTACCCTACATGTACTGTTAACAGTGGACTGTTCAAGGACCAGTTTGTCAATGTTCCTCACACTCAGCTGTATTATGTATTATCAGACAAGAAAGATTTTTCCAGTTTGAAAGTTTCTTACTGGCCAAAGGAACCAGGGAATGAACCAGTTCTTTCACCAAAATTGCTGGGCACTCCCTGTCTTCTGCTTCATCAGTATCCCGGCCTATGGCACAAGAAACCCTGAGGAAGTGGGAGAGGTCAGCCAGAGACTCATCCTTTATTTGCAATCAGGCAGCAGGGTTAAGTCACTGTTTAAAGCCTCTCTTACATCCCATCGTACGTGCACATAACCAGACAAAGATCGGCTGATTTGAAACTGACACTTAAGGTACACCTGCAATTTTATAACAGAATATCAAGATCACAGAGACCCACAATGAAAACTGGCATGTACATGATTCTCAGCGTCCACTCAGTATGGCTACAAACACATCCATGG
Organism: Sabellastarte sp. h YS-2021; assembly: GCA_964017235.1. Taxonomy (NCBI): domain Eukaryota; kingdom Metazoa; phylum Annelida; class Polychaeta; order Sabellida; family Sabellidae; genus Sabellastarte; species Sabellastarte sp. h YS-2021. Next base: position 64,884,209 of record OZ024928.1, read on the forward strand.
CTCAAGGGGTAATGTGAGGTTGGACAGGTGCGTTCTCCTTGCTAGTGTTGCAATTGCTCCCCATTCACTTGCAGGGTTTGCATGTGCCATAAAATACACTTGCGTGTACCTTGTATGTATATTAACCCACTGTGCAGCCTGTAGCTAGTTAAAGACTGTTCTTTGATATTCAAGTAGTGACTCTTGTTGGGACAATTCACCTTGTTTGCACTTGCAAATCTCTACTAACCCACTACCAGGCTATGCTCATATTTTTGACTAATATTTGTAGCACAGTAACATGTGTATACATGTACGATGGGCTGTAAGAGAAGCCTTAACCAAAGTTCAAGATAGCACTGCCACTCAACTAAAGATCATTCAGGATGATAAAGCCAAGGGGAAGTTGGCAACCAAGACACAAGTGGCAGCTGATGAACTAGCCTACTTAATGACTTTTAACCAGAGTATTACACATGCCTTAGCTAGAACCATGCAGGATCTTTCAAACTTGGTATTTGTCAACATGACAAACATCACTCAGGTAAGATGTGATAGCCACTTGGATTGTTTGAAGGCAGGGTTACACATGATACATTAGCTGCTCTCAGTAACTCACCCCAGAAATCTGGCCGGTATCGTCCATACACTCAGTCTACCAAGCAAGGACCGGACACCAGCCAGAAATCCAGACCACCAGCCTGGAAGACACTCGGCTCTCTTGCTCAAAACAGGAGGGGGCTGTGGCCACACCTCCAACTACTCTACACGTCCAGCCAAGGCTCAGCCATGGTATAAATAACAGTTACTGTGTAAGAAAAGAGTGTGGTGTATGACGAGCCGGATAAACTGTAGATTATGTGGAAAAGGCCCAGACTTTAAATGTATATTATCCTGTTGTACATCCTGTTTATTTTGTCATCGGGCTGCCAGAAAAAAAAGGTCTCAGTCCCAATGCAGAGGCAATGAAGTCTGTGAAAAGTGTTTCCTGTGTAAATTAATTGTCTTCTGTGCAACCTGTTGTCAGTGTCCACACTCTAGCTCAAAATCTGTCTGTAGGGGCCAGACTGAACCAGTTTTGGAAACTTTGGGCCACCATAGGGACCAGTTCCAAAGTGATAAGATCCCTCAAGGAAAGCTACACCATGCCCTTCCAGAACCAACCAAATTTGACCAGATCTCCAATCTTATCCCCTTAGGAACAGCTACCTGATGGAGGCAATTACATGCACTATTACAAAAGATTGGAGTAGAGAAGGTAAAAAATCAGACATCTCTGGCTTTCTTCAAAAGACTTGTCTTGGTTCCAAAACCCAACGACAAGTGGAGGCCTATCCTAGATCCGAGTTTCCTGAACAAATATCTTAAGTCAGAGAAATTCAAAATGGAGACACCAGAAAGCATAAAGAATTCCTTAGCCACAACCCACCAAACTTGTCTGCACCATACTCAGACTCTAGTAGCTATGTGCCAGGAGTTAGGTTGGATAGTAAACATAGAGAAGTCAGAACTAGACCCAAACAGATACTCGATTTTGTAGATTACCAACATTGGCAGACTGTAAAGTTAAAGATTCAGAAATTTCGCACCAACCCTTACTGTCGGGACCAGCAGCTCATGTCATTCATAGTCCTGTTGACAGCTACAGAAAAGCAAGTCCACCTTGGTCATTTCCACATGAGGTCGATCCAGTGGCACTTGAAAATTCACTGCAGAATCCTTAGAATCCTCATGGCAGCACAAATTGAGGCTCCTCAATCAATGGGCCATTTTTACTAAATGGTGCCACAGTAATCAGGTGGTCTTCAGGGTGCCACCTATCAGATCCATAGACAACTTCCTGCTGTGTTTGTTCCAGGGGAGGCAGTAGGAGACAAGTACTATAGATACCTACAGATTAACCATATCAGACAAACTGTGATATTTGCCCATCAATGTCAGCAAAGACAAAAACCTCTGCCATCTCTCCTGGATAGACAAACCTAAGGGTCACACAGGTATCCCCTCCTGGAACCTTTCTCTAGTACTTCACCAGCTCACAAAGGCACCAAATCTGGATAAGTCACCCAAGTTTGATAGGTCCCTATGTCGGGTGAGAGCACTGCACTACTATTCAGACAGGACCTCAGACCTAAGGCAGAACAAAGTACTAGTCTTTGTCTCCTTCAAGAAAGGCTTTGACAAAGATATCCCTCCTGCCACTATCTCCTCATGGATCAAGCTATGATCCTATGCTGTGAGCTCTTGGTCAAGAGGCCCTTATCCTAGGTTAAAGCCCATGACGATAGGGTCTTTGCTGCTTCTAAGGCTGTCCAGTCAGGAGTCTCCTTAGAATAACTTATTATCTTGTCACTCGAAATCTCGCAACACCTTCACACAGACTTACTTGAAGGATGTGGCCTGGGTGATTCAGAGTTCTTTCTTCTAGGTCCGGTGGTTGCTGCCCAGCAGATCCACCACTAGCCCATGTATATATCCTAGCAACCTATCATCTTGCCTAATAAGATCTGCAGAATGGCAGGGCCTGCCAAAGACCTACCAGCTAGACTCCTCTTCCCTCTGAAGAGGGCCTCTCTAGGGAGTAAAGTCACACCTTTCTTCCCCTATCTCAGAGGAGGTGTTTTTAAAAAAGGAGGGGGGGGGGGGGGGGGGGGGGGGGGGCAAGATTGATTGGTTCCGGTAACTGCTTTACCAGCAACCAACCAGTGGGACCAGCTGATGTCCCTCTGAGATCATTAATGAATGTCTCTTTGAGTTCATTCTTAAGACCCACCTTCCAAGCAGTAGTGTTTTCTAGCTAGTTGCCATTAGGTAAGATGTATGAATAAAGTTGCAAATTTAATAGGTAATTTAAATTTTTATAAGTTTATGCCTTACCTAATGGACAAGAGAGGTCCTCCCAACCGACCCCACATTCATCTTACTAAGGGTCATCTAAGGTTAGAAGAACAAAACAAAATGCCGACATCACATTCTCTAGCCAGGAAGGAAGTACTGCATACCACCTAGCAATGGGGGCAACCTCACTGGTCCTGCCAGTGGAGACACAAAACATCTTTCTATGGTGTTTTTTAGACTAGCTTGCACTGGCGATATAGCTAATTGTCCATCAGGTAAGGTATTAACATATAAAAATTTAGTTTACTTATTTGCAAATTTATGCAGCTATTTTCAAGTTAATTTATTCATTGTCATAATATTTTGAAAATGCAGATTTGAAAGGGCCAGAGGCATATGTAAATAAACCTGCAGTAAATATGGGTGAACTGCAAGGAATTATAGAACATACCCAGCAGCTACAAGCAAAAACCCAATCACTGCAGAATACAGTAAGTATTCAAAGAAATGTCTGATCATAACAATTACTGTCGCTAACACAATAAAGGTATGCCACTATTTGTATGGGTTTGGCAGAATCAAGTAAAATGCACTTTTTATTGTTAACAACCAATTATTGAAAACATGTACATTTTACTCGTTTACATTGCTGATTAACAATAAGATAAACACAAGTTGTATTCACCGGACTACATCAGTAATTAGATAGAACAGGCAATGGATTTCTATTTGTCACATCACTGAAACTTCCATCGGTGAATGTCTCAATACATAAAATATCCATGTATATCCTACTTTACTGTATTTTTACTGTGTTTTGTTTGATGTGTTTTTAATTAATTTTGATGCATACCTTTCCATTTTCCTTTCAGGCAGAGGAAGTGACATCTTCAGAGGTTACAATAGCTGACAAAAACCAAACTGCAACCAACCCGTATCTATCTGGATCTGCCACCAGTACACTAGCTGATACCTCTTCCTCTCAAAATCCTGCCGCTTCCAACAGATCCAATACATTTGTTCCAAGTCAAGCCACCATACCTCAACAAGGCAGAGCAATATTTGGTGCAAGCAATGCATCGTCCAATAATACCAACACTTCTGCAGATGGCCAAAGTACCTTTACATTTGGCAATCCAAACCCCACCTCTGGATTTGGTACTTCAAACAATGCCTCTGGATCTGGCCAAAGTACCTTTACATTTGGCAATCCAAACACCACCTCTGGATTTGGTACTTCAAACAATGCCTCTGGATCTGGCCAAAGTACCTTTACATTTGGCAATCCAAACACCACCTCTGGATTTGGTACTTCAAACAATGCCTCTGGATCTGGCCAAAGTACCTTTACATTTGGCAATCCAAACACCACCTCTGGATTTGGTACTTCAAACAATGCTTCTGGATCTGGCCAAAGTACCTTTAGATTTGGCAATACAAACTCCACCTCTGGATTTGGTACTTCAAACAATGCCTCTGGATCTGGCCAAAGTCCCTTTAGATTTGGCAATCCAAACACTACCTCTGGATTTAGTACTTCAAACAATGCCTCTGGATTTGGCAATCCCAACCTACTTCAACAGGGTAGAAATATATTTGGTGGAAGCAATTCATCATTCAATAACACTAGCACATCTGGATTTAGCCAAGGCACATTCACATTTGGCACTTCAAACAACACCTCTGGATTTGGCAGTTCAAACAATATTTCCACAATTGGTGAAAGTAACTCTGGATTTGGTGATCCAACCAACACCTCTAGAATTGGCCAAAGAAGCTTTCGCTTTGGTAATTCAAATACCACTTTTGGCCCACATAGTACTACTGGTATTGGTCCTTCAAATGCTACATCTGCGGCTGGGCAAAGAACCGCTGGATTATTTGGTGATTCAGCAGGACAAAATGCCAGCTTAAGTGGTTCAGCAGCCACTCCAAATAATAATGATGACGTAAGATTGACAGGATTTCCATTAGACACCACAAAACCACTGCAAGGACAATTACCTAATGATGGAAAGATTACTTTTACATTTGGCCCTCAGGAAGAATCTGGTGCAGATACGCATGACCTAACTTTGGATTCTGATAACCATCTAGATCAGCCACCAAGAATGTCAGGTTTTGGACAGTCAGGTGGCAACGGTACTGGCCTCTTTGGGCAAAGTAGTACACGCAATAACAGTCTCTTTGGACAGAGTAACACAGGCAATACTCCTCTATTTAGACAGGGTAATACTGGCAATACTGGGCTGTTTGGGCAAAACAATAGTACAAGCAGTAACAATCTCTTTGGACAGGGTAATACTGGCAGCACTGGGCTATTTGGGCAGGCTAACAGTGACAATAACAGTCCATTTGGACAGAGCAATATGGCTAATACTGGTCTCTATGGGCAAAGCAATAGTGCACACAATAACAGTCTCTTTGGACAGAGTAACACAGGCAATACTCCTCTATTTAGACAGGGTAATACTGGCAATACTGGGCTGTTTGGGCAAAACAATAGTACAAGCAGTAACAATCTCTTTGGACAGGGTAATACTGGCAGCACTGGGCTATTTGGGCAGGCTAACAGTGACAATAACAGTCCATTTGGACAGAGCAATATGGCTAATACTGGTCTCTATGGGCAAAGCAATAGTGCACACAATAACAGTCTTTTTAGACAGGGTAATACAGGCAGTACTCCTTTATTTGGACAGGTTACTAGTGGTAATACTGGGCTGTTTGGGCAAAGCAACATGAGCAATAATATATCAACTACTGTTGCATTTGGACAAAGCAATACAACAGCTGCCTCACAATTCGTTCCCCACCCACCTGCAAAAGATTCTGCTTCCAGCAGGCGAGCAGCCCAAGTGCGAGAAAGGACAAGGTCAAATCTGGAAAGAGAGCGTACAAAGGAGAACATCCGGGCTGTTACAAAGGCCACCCTCAAAGCAGCTCATGCAGACCAACCCCAGAGCCAGGCCTGCACTATCCTGTGATGGGTTAAGATCTTTACAGTTAGGGGAAGTACATGTATATCAAATTTATCAGCATCCAGAAAACTCCTTTGAATTACTCTGAATGATAAAATATTCTTAAAGGTATTTTTACAGTGAAGGTGGACAATGTTAAACCTTGTTGTAGTGTATGGAATATACACTACTACAAGATACATGATTTTTGCTATTGAGAAATTCCCATATTTTTTTTTTTTTTTAAATTGTGAACTTTTTTGTTCAAATTTGTGGGACAGTTTTTCAGTCATTGATGTATCTAATGCAAAATGTTTGTCAATTCGAAACTAAACATGCATTGATAAATTTCATATTTTTTTACCCTATCACTAGGGCATCAGTGTAAAGGTAGAGGGTAAAACCATTTGTGAAAATAGGTGAAACATAACGACTGGTGGTAAAATGTAAATACAAAGGTGAAATGGAATAAAATAAGGATGCTGAATGAGTTAAATGGTAATTGAGATATTGAAGTGATATGTAATATAAACATGCAAAAAATAGAGATAATTAGGAAAATGGTGAAAGTATTTTTGTAAAATGTAAAAACAGAGGTAAAATGTGGGCTGTTGCAAAATAGTGAGAATCTGTGAACAATGCTATTACATGGAAGTGTTAAACAGGCTCTCTGAATTGGTACTTACTCAAATGTTACCACTGAACTCATACATCCATAGTGTCAAATCTTTTGTATGATATCTGCAAGATATGATTTTCTATCTTGCTCCATCTCGCCATGTTGGCTCTGGGTAGAGTGAAAATATTGTTGAATGGAGTGAAATGTAATGGTAAAGTAACATGTAGAATGACAAAATATAAAAAAATAATGAGAAATGTACACACTTGGTCTATTGTAGAATGGGATATGTAAATAATCTGTGATATGATAATAAAACTACATTGAAGTTTACTGAAGTTTATCACTTCTTTGTATATGTATGAAATTTAATTGGTTTTTTTTTTGAATATTAAAGTGAGGTCAGTTTGAGTCACTTCTTAGAAATATGTGAAATTTAATTGTTTCTTTGAAATAAAACGTTGTAAATTTCTGGGAATTGAAAAGATTGGTGTAAAATTAATGGACATGTACATATTACTACATAATGTGTAAGAAGTGTTATTGTCTGACCATCTACATGCTTACCATTCAGTTTTATGAATTCCACACTCGAGTGTATCTGTGTGATGCCTCTTCTATGTTATCCACCTTCCGTTATCATGGCACAATCTTCTTTTCCTACCATATTTTGATAAAAGGGTTTGTACTGTATTCCAATGAAGAACTGTTAACACCATTGTTATTTTAGATATCACTGCACAGTGTTTAAGCTTACATGAAATATGTATTTAGTGTGACATGTAATTCTGTATATACTTCAATAATATATAAATACTGTGATATGGATGTAAAAACTGTGTAAGAATGTTGACTGTTACTATACAGTGATAATAGTAATACAGTTACTATGAATATAAACCCATTATTTATCTGTAGAATCGTAGATGTCATTGTGCAGGTTTAATATATGATTAAGTATTTATCTCTTGTGAGTGAAATGTAAATGCTAATATAAAGGTAAAATTCAAGTCTGTGATATGGATCAAGTGCCATGGATATTACTGCTCTGGAAGTAAATATTATTGCAGTATTAAGACTGCATTGTGCTTATACACATTTCACACTACTGGAAGTATAAAACCCGCGGTTGTAAGTGTTAGACAAAACGCCCCCGTTCTTCAGCTACCAAAGAAGTCCTCATGCGAACTTGTGAAAATGTGACCCACGGCCCCATTCCTTGAGCGTTCTATGGAAATTTTAAAATGTTTAAAATGTTAAAAATTTTAAAATGTTTAAGGTTTTCACCTCTGAATTTCTTACCATGACCTTCCATAAATAAATTTCTCATATGGTAACTGAAGGAATCCTTGGCGGTTTAGAGAAGGTTGTGACTCGGTCTTGTTTCGGTAGCATGTGTTCATCCACCAGCTACCAAAGGTGAGTTGAGGTTAATGGAGGTTGCCTTTCGGTGACCATCGTTTGTAGTACTGTCATCCTACTGTTACTGTCAGTTACAATCTGTGTCCATTCAGTGGCTGTACGAGTGGTACCTAATGAATACCGCAAATCTTGCATGATATGAGACATCCTGGGAGGCGGTTCCGCCACCAAGTCAAACTTCTAACCAAGGGGTATACCACCCGTAGTGTGAATGGGGCTTAAGTTATTTGGAAAGTTATTATCAATATTGAATGTAAATACAGTTATGTGAATATTATATATTAAGACAAATAAGTCGTAGTGCTAAATCAATGCAGAAATGACTTTAAACATAAAATCTTTGTGTAAATGTGTGCACACTACCTTCAGATGCGTGCATAAAGTGATAAAGTGCACATTGAGACAGTTGAAGCCTGACGAGTCAGATCATAAGTACCATGCAAGTACATCTACTTAACCATAATATCCAAAGAACAGGGAAGTTCTCGGTGGCCTAGTGGTTAGCAAGTTTGGCATTTAATCACAGGCTGTCACCTCTGTGGGTTCGAGTCCCACAAGTGGCAATGCGAGGACCTGTCCCAAAATGACCCCTGGTTGTTGAACGGGGCGTAAAACCCCAACGTTGACCAAAGAACAGGGTAAATATTGTGGAAAATGGTCTCCAAATTACTTATATTTGCCTCTTTCTTTAAAATCAGTGAAAATTCCACTGTTCAGACGACTACTTAAAGGGAAAAGTCTTCATTCTGGAAAAAAATTTGGACAAATTCTGTATTTGGCATATTTATAGAGGTTATCTGGAAAAGAAAAAAAAAAAACAAAAAACTCCAGACTTTGGGCTTTAATGGGTTTAATTGTGATTACTTATAGCAACAAGGTAAGGTTATGTTTGCATTAGCAATTGTTTTACTGCGGCCAGTACATAAATATTAATACATGTATTTTTTATCAAAGTGAAACATACACTTGTTAAATTAACTATTTTATACATTTTCATATTTACACATATAGTTTATGTTATATGTTGGTGTTTAATGTCAAATGCATTTTTATTTGTAGATTTCTTTTCTATCATTGTTATTATTTACAGTAGATAGGATGGTGTAACTGCTGACTTTATTTAACAGTAAGGAGATAAATCAGATCATATTTTCTGTACTATCCTGCAAATACAGAAATGATTCTATTATGAGGCACTCTAACATGGGTTTCCTGTATTTCAGCAAATTGAAATGTATTTCTACAGGCAGTTTGGTGAAAATAAAACATAAGGCGTTCTGCTGAGTGCTCAGTGAAATCTCTATAAAGACAAAAAAATGTGCAGAAACAGGACATGAAAGGTGTACAACTGATGGATAATATAAATTTCATGTTACCGAGACATATGCTGCTAATAATTTAGAATTTGACTTTCCCAAACAAAACTTGGAAGCTTCCTTACTTTATGCAGGGGTTGATTTCACTGTGATACAAAACTCTCAGGATCAGTATTTGAAGTATATTCTCTTAATATACCATATGCAAGCTGTACATTACCTTAATTATGTATATTTTACTCTCATTTTATACAGAATATATTAACCCTTTTTTCAGATTAACAGATTTTTATATGTATATCTTAAATTATTTTTTAATTTTCATGGCTTTTCTATTTATTTGGTATTCTGTATCACATGTATAAATTGCTGTGAATTCTGGAGTACAATAGACTGTATATTAAGTAGAATCAGCCCAAGTTGAACATTAAAAAATAAGTATTTGTGCAGGTAACATTGGCAATTGATCACCATTAGAAATGAATCTTGTAGATATTGAAGTTTTTACTTGTCCAGAGTATAGAGTGAACTTACATTTAAATATTTTATTTTAAACCGTTGTTATTTTATGTTGCAAACACATTCCAAATATTAAGCTTTAACCAATGCATTAGAAATAGGACAATTGAAATACAGATAAAACTTAAAACTGTTCTCTATTGTTTGAGATGGTATGGCTAAATAGATTCTGTGCAGTCTTCAATGTTTAATGTATTACATTCTTCTGTGGTGTTTTATTTTGGTATACCTCTACTACTGAGCTGTTAAAAAGGCAAAAAGTAATAAGATATCCTGCAAAATAATTTTATGAATTTGGTAAGAAAAGGGATACACAAGAGAATATGGCAAAAGCAGGGGTCACATTTAATTCACTGTGATATTTCATGTTCATATACATTTAGAAATGCACAATGTTAAAATTTGTTTTAATACAAGTAATGCTGTCTGGTAATAATAATACTTTATATGAAATTCATGACAGTATGTGAAATAGGTGACTTACCAAATCCCCCATATTTTACTTTGAAGTAATGATATGGGACATTTTTTTAAAAATTTACTTACTTTCTGACTTTTCTTAATTTTTCTTTTTGTAAATTAATTTAATTAGTGGCCGCAGTGGAAAATTTCATATGAAGTGGTGAATTTCACATTTACTACTGTAGTTAATTAAGTATTAAATAAAATGGTAAGAATTTCTAATACTGTCTATGTTAATGCTGGTTGAAGTTTTGGTGCTGCAGCAATTTTTTCATTCATTATTCTATTTCTTTTAGAAACACATTATATAATGGCACATAAAAGAATCGCTAATCTTAGCGAAATAAACAGGTAATAACAAATATTTGGTGTTTTCTCTTTATTTTTGAATTTACAAAGTGGTTTTGATAGTGTTGTTAATGGTATGCGGTATATTGTTTTGTTGTGGTAGAAAAAAACGAAATCCGCCAAGAATGTTCCGGAACCAGTTATTGAAAACGTCATTATTTTAGGCTTTCTGATGGCTGATATTTCATCAAAACGACAAAAAATATACATAATTTGTAGAATATGTCACATTTTTACTTTATATTTAGCAAAAATCATGTTTACATACTTAATAATATCTCGCGAAAGCCATTTGCAAGTTATGGCTCATGTACACCTGCTATTTAGTTTCACTGCACAGAGCAAGTATACAAAATACGGGATTTTGTTTTGTTTCAAAGCCCCGGTAACTAGGATTTAAGATGGTTCAAGTAGATCCTAATAAAACTGATGAACCCAATCAATTTGATTTTATTCGATTACTATCTAGTTTCATTTGCTTTAAGAAACTGCATAAATCATATGACCTATATGGCTGGATGAAAGGTAGGATTCTCCACTGTACATTACCAGGCCTCACCAAGTAACTGCAAGCTGCCCTGCTAATGGTTTTTACTAGTTAAGTCAGACACGGCATCTGTATCACTGAAAGTCTACCATAAATATGAGTCATGTCGGCAAGATTCCACAAACCATTTGGGTATTTACATGTTTTTATTAACATTTATTCTGTTTGGAGTAATATACTGTGGAGTTAAGTTTTATTTTGGCCCATAATTAGTTTAGAATAATCAACGCGAAATGTTCCACTGATACAATACAGTCGAATGTGTGATAAGCAACCATCCAGGGGAAAATCCAAAAGTGGTTGCTCTTCACAGGGTCACTTTGAGGGCCATGACTCAAAGTTATGTGCACTCTATTCTGATGTATTACAAACCAAACTATCATGATTAATTAGGTAATGTAGAACAAATACTTTACAAGTAGAAAGTTTTGCTAGAAAAAAAATGTCACAAATTTTTCATTATTAAGAAATTCACTTGAATTAACTTTCACTAATGTCCAGTTTTTTCTTCAAATATTAAAACAGATTTCCCACTGTCCAAGCTCATCAGCTAAAATTAATACAGTACTCTTTTTGTTTCAGATTTCTTATTTTTGTCACAGTTTACGGCAATTTATATACGCCATTATAGGGTCCAAGAGAATGCTACTCCTTGTTTTTTTTACTTAAGCAGTCTGTATTACTAGACCTTGTTAACTGTAGCTTCTCTTACATCCCATCCAAGTGTATATACACATAACTGTGCTATGAATTTTGTTGAAAAATTCGAGCATAGCCTGGTAGTGAGGTATTAGGGATTTGTGCATGCAAACAAGGTGGAATCTTCCAATAAGAGTGTCACTACTTGAATATCGAAGAACAGTGTGCGACTAGCTAGAGGCCACACAGTGAGTTTAATATACATGCAAGGTACACACGAGTGTATTATAAAGCACGTGCAAACCCTGGGGAGCACTTGCAACACTAGCAAAAGACACGCACGTTGCCAAGCCTCTCATAAATTTCCCTCGAGACATGGATGCGTTTGTAGCCATACTGTGTGCACGCACAGAATAATGTGCAGGCCAATTGTGAGGTCTGTGCAACCTCGACATTCAGTTATGAAATGGCATGTGTAGCTTTTGTGTCCCTTGCAAATTAGACAATTTTTCTGTGTAACCGGGACGCACGTACGATGGGATGTAAGAGAGGCTTTTGATATAGTTGATTTTAACATTGTATAAGTTATATTACAATGGGCAGGGGAAACCAGTACATACTAGTTGGTTAAGATTCTGCACTGTACACTGCTGGGCATGAGTAAGCAGCTGACTAGTTGTTAAAATCAACACAATACTTGCACATATCAATAATAATTTGGGTTTCATTTGGTATTTTGTGAAAAAAATAAGCTTCGGCAGTCACACATTTTCTTCTGATTTACAAAAATTTATTTTCTGAATTCTATGTCTTAGTAGACCAATACAGTGTCAATATTTGCCTTTCTCTCAGTTTTGTTTTCAGTTGTTTTTTTGTTGCAAAATGGTGATACTTTCTTTATTTCTTGCTAGATCAGACAATTGTCAATACTTCATAATCATCTAAATGGGACACCGTCGATACCAGATGCCACTTTTACAAACCTCAGATTTCGTAAAGACTCAAAGGGAAGTATTTAAAAGCTTATTCTACATGCTAAATTAGAGAATATCCAAAAATGATTATATAATTCTATTTTTGCTTTTGGTAGAAGTAATGGGAATGAATCAATCATAAATCATAGTTCTTACATTTGTAAAACTCTAAAACATAAATTTTCCCATTTACTTTCACAGCTGCCTGACAAATGTACCCTTATTCTCTTCACTCTTGTGAACACAACAAAAACCTGTTCACACATTGTCAATTGCCAGAAAAACTGGGATTCTTTGTATAAAATCTCAGTTACATGTCACGGATGCATTTACTTTTATCAAATTAATAACCAGTTCTCCCAAGAAGACTTGGACTTGATATTCTGAATAGTTAGAACACTTATTGTTGACAGACCTCTGTCTGACACTGTAAAATGAAATAAATGCTAGAATGAATTCCAAAGTGAACAGAGACATAGAAATGTTCACTAATTATTGTCTATAATATTTACTTTGAATATGAAAAAATATAAATGCATTATGTATAACCTAGCTCTACAAACAACAAACATCTATGACTAAGAAACAATAAAGGTTCCCCAAAATGTACAAACTAAAGTCTATGTGTCATCTTGGTTTCTTCAGTTTAATAATTCTTTTCTTTTTGCACCTTAGGTTTTGCAATAAAACTGTAAAGATTATATAAAAAGAATGACCGCAGTAGACTAATTTGAAGTTATTTCATCAGCAGTGGGTAATACAACTGGTTTCCTTTGTCCCAACAATAGATGAACTTTTCTTTCGGGTCATATGCAATCATATTGTTCATCTGGTAAGGATTTGAAAACTTCAGCCGAACCGATAGCTTCCTTTTCTCGTACAAGTCATAAGCAAAGTCAATGAAAGTGGATTTCCGATGAGTGTCTTTGACTAGGTACAACACTCCACATGCAATGAAGCCATTGCCATATTCCTGGTGGTTTACTGTAATGTTCCATGTCTTCTCAATGGCCATGGTCATGTGATTGATCTTGGAGACCAACAGGCTCGTTCGAGCAAGAGCAGAGCCATAGATCACCCATACACCATTTTCATCCACAGCAAGATCAAAGAAGTTGTACTCTGTACTGTAGACATAGTTCTCTTTGTCTTGATAGTTAGCATCAGGTAGAATCACTTGGCCTTCAACCAGTTGATTCTTCAGGTCAAACATGACGATTTCACTGTAGCCAGCTTTATGGTAGAAGAGGAAGCCATTGTAGACCACATGACCTGTTCCAAAGTACAGCTCCTGTAGTTCTATGGTAGTGTCCACAATGTCTCTCTGAAAGTTGGCCAGGTTGTTGTATTCTGAAATGATTTTGCCCGTGAAATGGCGACTGAACCAGAACTTCTTTCCGTCTGCAGACTCTCTGGGCTTGGGGTCTTTCATCCACGTGCCCCAGTAGGTGCCAGTATAACGCCGAAATACTGGCTTACCAATCATACTGATAATACATTCTGAAAAATAAGTTAAATCATCAGTTTAAATTAAAATTAAGATAAAAGTGGTCTTTCTCTAAAAAGACTTCACATGAGTTCAGTTCTGTACAATACAATATTCTACGCAATACAGTGATTGTATAGTTTAACACTGTCATGTTGCACCTTAAAAATAAGAAAATATGTAAATATGTAATTGAAGTATGATTTACGTCATATGATCGTATAGGAACAGGTTGTTCTTGTAGTGATGCAGATGAGCTTGTTCACTTACTGTCAGTGCGAGGGGGTAAAATTGGCTCCTCGGTGGTCGAGCGTCTGATGGTCGTGGGTGCTGAAGCACAAATCAACAAGTCAACTGTTATGAAAAGTGTATTAGACTCAGTTTTGAGATTGTTAACTTATCATGAGGCAGTATCTCAGTTAAATAAATGTATAACACGAGACAGTAGGCTGACAACTAAAAACTACATATTTACTGAGTCTCCCTGACCAGACAATCAGTTGTCAATGGCAAAACTTAAACATAAACTTGCTTCACAAATTTATATACATATATTACAGGATGTTGTGGATAAGCTGCTGTTATTAATGGTGAATGTATTATTATGTAATAACCTATATACAAAGCGTCCAATTATTAACTTTGTTATAAGCTATAGTCATTGTTAGAGAAAAAATGTTAAAATTATATTGTGTTTAAAATTATTGTATATAAGTTAAAGCTGGAAATGAAAAAAAAATTGACACTGTTTTGCACATTATTGAAAAGGCATATAAATATATAGATTTTATCAAATTATTAGGCAATATAAACACAGTGAAAGAAAACTAATACCATGAAAAACTGAATCATCTTTGTATTTATAATCAGTTGTTACCTGACAACACATTTATTTTTGTCTAATGAGATTAATTTCTTTTGCAAAGAATGTATTAGGAGGCAAGATTTTTGTAAAAACTGATTTTATTGTAACTTTCCCCCCTTCTCAAAAATGCAGATAAAAGTTTTCGCAAAAACAAGAGGTTTAGCTTTTATCAAAGCGGTAGGTTGTAACTTGAGTCCCACGTTAACATTTTAGAACATCAGTGGTTAAAAAATGTTTGTATTATAAAATAACAAAAAGAGATCATTTAAAGTTATCTACCATACATGATTAAACAGAAGTATAAACAGAGTTTATAAATTTCATACATAATGCCATATTATTACATTCTCGTGTATTTACATATTTGATTGTTGTATATGACAAGCAAACAGAATATTGACTGGGATGAAGTATGTCAACTCACCAAGTAGCTTTAAGGATGACAGTTTATTATTCTTTGTATTAGACAGTCCACATTACTTACATACTGAAAACATATCTCTGATGGTTTATTGATTTTTTTTTTGAAAAATAGGTATGAAAGTATGATTTAAATGCCATTTTTATGTGAATAACATGTTACTTTGTACATTCACTGCACCTCAAAAACAGGTTTATTCATATTTGTTCAAAACCAATAATTTATACTGTACTTTCAACACCATAACAGACATGTCATGCATAAAACATGACTGACTGCATGTTTTTCACGTGCCTCCCCCTTGTGTACCGGTTTATCCAAAGACATTGAATTCCCCGATTGCTGACAGTGTATTGATTTTACTAACACAGTAGGGATGACATGTGTACATTGACAGATGAATACTGCAGTGCTCACCTTGCGTAGTTGTCGTACTAGTTGTAGTAGTCTCCGGTGATCGGGTGGTCTCTAGAACTAAGTTTGAACCTAGAGCATAATGTCCACGATCTATGAGAGCAGCATGAAGACAAAGGGAAAACAGAGGGGGGGTTAGTGTGTTAGTATGTCAGTAAGCATGCTGAATATACAGTTATAAATAGAACCTCCAGCACCCGAATATCTAAGAACAGTAGGACCCGTTAATTTAAAACTCATAGAAACTAGTAAAACACGGCTAGTACTTGAAGCACAAAGTGAACAGGTCAAAAAGTATTTAAAATCATGCATTCAACCATCAAATGTCATACTAACATAAACACACTAAAATAAATATGTGGCAAATGCCTTAAAAGTTACCCCCCATCTCAAACAAGTAACAAATGATGTGTCTTACAGACTTTTCTGTTGAATATATAAATACCAAAAGGTATATTAAGGATTGTGTATACAGTGACAGAATGCCTTCAAGACATTTTGGCCCTTTTAGCCTGAACAAAAGAGTATTACATCCTTGTCAAATGGATGATACATTAATCCTCAGCAGGTACTGGTGTTTCTTGAGTTTTTCAAGTCAGGAACTCTGAATGCATCAATGTTGGAATTTAGAAAGATTTTTCGTCCCTTAACAAAAACTTTTTGTTTTGAGTAGAAATTTCAGATGATGTGATAAATATCAATGGCAAAAAGTGATTCTACTCAACAGAGTACCATTTAAATGGGGTTTGACAGCATATTTGTTTACTTTGTTACTATATTAACCCCCTTCACCCAACTGTCTGGAATCATGTTGACTTCAACTGTTCTATTAAATAAGACGCTCCCTAAGCCAAGTACTACCATCCTATAAGCATGCTGATTACAATGTAATAATGAGAGGCTCAATCTAAGTAATACTATCTGGTAAGCATGCCAATTACAATGTAAAATGAGAGGCTCCATCATCCAAGTAATTCTACCTGGGAAGCATGCTGATTACACTGTTATAATCAGAGGCTCAATCATCCAAGTAATACTATCTGGTAAGCATGCTGATTTCCAGGTTGTTATACTAAATTCGAAGCTCCATCAGCGAAATACTGCTGTCTTAAAAGCATGCTGATAAGACTGTTAAAATAAGAGACTCCATCTCAGTAATAGTATCTGGAATGCATGCTAATTACATTGATGTAATAAGCAGCTCCGTCATCCAAGTAACACTATCTTATAAGCATGCTGATAACACTGTTATATTGAAGAACTCCATCAGCAAAGTAACACTGTCTAGTAAACCTATCAATTTCCTAAATTACAACTAGAACCTCTAGTGAGTCTCATTTTATGCAAGTATTTTTACAAAAACACCCTGAGACACAAGCCCAACTTTTGTGCATATTTTCAAATCAAAAGACATTTTAACTAAACTTTTAGACATACTTTTGACATATAGATTTAATGGCTACCCTTAATTTGCACACACAAAAATGAGTTTATCATTTACTTCCTGTTTGTGCTGATTTAAACTATACACTAATTTACAATGTAAAGTACTGGCAATCTAGTATCTGGTAAGCATTCTTAAACTCCTTCAAAAGTTCAATCTTTAAATGGCTGATACGTGTTTTTAGAATTAATAAATCCAAAGGAAATCTTGGCAGCAGTGATGGTGGTTTGACCACTGAGTCAAAAGTATTCCCGACATCTATCCAGGGATATACAGTTAAGGTCAGACACTCCATGACACAATACTTGGCCTTCCTTTGCAGAAATGTATGCTATCTGAGAACCTACATGCCAATTATTACTTCTGTCAAGGAGGTTCTATGAGGTTTTTGAGCTTTATTTATTGGCATGTTTGCAAGATTAGAAAAACAACTACTGCATGGACATTTGATATTTTCAGCCATAGTAGAGGTGTTAGGCCTTGGTGGAGGTATGCACTCTCTGAGTGCTCTTGTTAGTAATGATGGTTTTATCTGATCAGGTATTAAACATAAATCTGAAAGAGCAAAGTCACACCCTCACATGCATTTTCACAAAGTGTTTTTTTTTTTTAATCAATCAGATTACAGAACATGCCAAAAAATGTTGTTTTCAGTGTTTAAATTTGCGACGTGCAATGTTAATTTTAATGCAAAGTCATAATATAAAACACATGTGTCTATCTTTTAAGGAAACAATGCATGCATAGAATTAGTTATTAAAGGACACATAAATAATCTGGTCATTGTAATTTATCTATAATCTATACAATTACATGTTGATTGTGGCATATATTTTCTATTATAATTTTTGAATTGTTGATTATATGCCAAAGGACTCTACATTCAAACACCCAAATCGTCAGAAAAAGGTTGTACCACTATTTACTAACAAACTATCATGTTACAAATATGGTCATTTACATCACAAAGGGCTATGTGATTGCAGCTTACAACTTTAAACTATTACCACAGAAAAAACTTTGCTGCAGTTTGTATCCAGGATCTATACCAACAAGGATTGTTTTGGCAAAATGTGACAATATTTCTTCATAATAAAGAGCTGCCTAAGATATCAACTATGAACATTCATTCATTAGTATATTTATTGCCATAAAAATACTCTTGGTTACTTAGTGGTTAGCAAGCATCTAATCACTGGCTGTCACCTCAGTGGCAGTACTGAAGACCTGTAACAATATGAACCTGGCTGTTGAACATGACATAAAATCCCTAATATCAACTTTACGGTGATAAAACCACTAGTATTATTGCAGCATACTTACGGCCAGGATCTCCTCTGTCTCCCTTTGCCCCTTTAGGACCCTGTATACCCGCTGGTCCGGGAGGGCCGGGCAACCCATCAATGTATGGACCTACAGAACAGACACGCGTTTCTTGAATGTTCTGGTTAAAAAGATTCATCTGTAATATTGTATTTCAATTAAAACATGGTTGTATTTTTATGATATTTGTTGTGAGTAAGGGTTAAGGCATGTGTAATCACTGAACATGTTCTGCTTTGGACTTCAAATAAAAGTACTTTTTTGTCAGTTAAAACGTCTAGTATTCAGCTGATGTTCTATGATGAATTTGAAAATTTTAATTACTTAAATGTAGCTTTTATAAGCTACAAGCTTACCATGTGGGACTGAATGCTGTTCTCAGATGGCCGCAAGGCATCAGGCCAATGTCTAAGAAAAATAGACATTTATAGTTGGCCGTAGCCTCAAGTTGCCCTCTTGTGGTACACTACGAGATTTCTTCCTACTTTCTCGTTGCAATTTTTAAACCTTACCCCTCAGCTGTAATACAGCAGGGAGGCAGGGTGGGACTCTTCTCAGTCCCACATGGTAAGCTTGTAGCTTTTAAAAGCTACATTTAAGTAATTAAAATTTTCAATTTTATTGCACTACAATAGCTTACCATGTGGGACTGAATGCTGAATCCAACCGCACGGTGGAGGGATTACAGCTGAGACTGGAAGATATGTCAATTTTTCTTAGATTTTGAAGTAATAGATTAGAATGAATGTTTTGAAAGTACCAGTCTGAGTCCCATTTACAGTGCCCCAATCCTGAAGACCGGGCCTGTAAAGAGCCAAAAACCTGAATATACCGAATAACAGTGCTAAAAACTGTTAAGATGTTTTGATTGTAGGAGAGAAGTGCAGCCGTGCTCACTTAGGTAGTGTAAGGGCCCTTATGGGCCATCCACGAGTGAAAACCAGCCCTATGGTTGGAATTCTCATAAATTTTTAGCCACCTAACATGAGATTAATGACAACCTTGATAAGTCCTTAATACATATTATGCTTGATAAACTAACAATACAAAATGACCTTACCCGTAACATCTTGAGAGGTAAACCTATACCTAGATCCTGGGATTAGAATCCTGAAGACTTGGTTGTAGCGGATGTGCACCCCCCTTCTTTTCTTTCCGAGGATAACTGGTCTGAGGGGAAGGATCTAGGACTTCTTGTGCCACCACCACTGGTCCCAGATACATGTTGTTGTTGTTGTCTGACCAAGTAAGGTCTTTTAGGTAAAAAATTGTAAATGTGTTGTGAGCTTTCCAGTGACAGGCTTGCATGATTTGGTCCACTGATACCCCACCGTAAAAGGCCTTAGAGGCCGCGAAGGCCCTAATGTCATGCGCTTTAACTTGGACCAGGTCCAAGGCTTGTTGGTCTGCTTGTTTATAACAAAGTAGAATGGTTTGTTTCAACCAAGAAGAGAGAGTAGCGGGTCTGATGTCTGAGGTATGTCCTTTCTTGCAGGAGATGAAAAGGAGGGATCGAGACCCTCTCAGGTCTTTGGTTCGATCCAAATAGTACCTCAGGGCCTGCACCGGACACAAGGTCCTGTCTTCTTTGAATTGTCAGTCTACAATGGTAGTCAAAGCAGGAATAGTCACCGGAGACACACTTTGAGAACCTTCTCTTGCTACTTGGTTTTTGGCTATAAAGTCAGAAGAAGGGAATAAGGCAACCTTTTCCCATTGGCCTAGATTAGATACTTTGTTTGCAACCCAGGCATGGATTTCGCTGTGGCGCTTGCTGGAGGCCAAAGTTAGCAAGAAAGCAGTTTTGAGAGTAAGATGTTTGAGGTTTGTGTCTTTCATAGGCTCAAAGGGCACTTTTGTCAGCTCATTGAGAACAACATAAAGGTTCCATTTTGGAAGATTCCTGGAACTTTTTGGACAATCCCTGTGAAAACTGGAGAGTAACCTGTGAAGGTCTGAACTTTGTGAAATATGGTGACCCACTGGGCCCAAAGTGTCAACAATGGCCGTCCTGTAGCCATCAATGCTAGAGGGACGCCTGTTTAGATCTTGGTACAGGTACATGAAAAAATCTGAGATGTTTCACAGATGGAGTGGAGAAATCCACCTAATTTTCTCTTTACCATTTCTCAAATAGGGCCCACTTTGACTTGTAGATGGTCCTTGTTGATGACCTCTGAAGGGCAGCAATTCTCTCTGCCACCTCCACACAGAAGCCTTGTTCTTGGAGCTGTCCACTCCTAGACACCAGGCGTGGAGGTTGAGATGCTGTGGATTGGTGTGGAACACATTATTGTGGGACTGTTTGAGAAGAGTTGTTGACACTGGAAGTTGTAGTGGGATCTCTGTTGAGAGCTGCACCAAAACCAGGGCATCCCTTGCCAGCCTGGGGCAATGACCATGATCAGGCAATGGCATTGCCTGATTTTTTGGATCACCCTGTGACGGAGAGCCGTCAGAGGGTAAGCATAGGCAGTGAGACCCGTCCAGTTTAAGTTCAGAACATCTATGTCCCAAGCATTTGGCTCTGGGACTAAAGACATGTACAGTGGAAGTTTGTGGTTCAGATGAGTGGCAAATAGATCTACATGAGGAGTGAACCACTTTTGGCAGATATCTTTGAACACCTGCGGATGCAGTGACCATTCTGTTGACTTCACTTGATTTGACCTGGACAGGAGGTCGGCCATCACATTCAGACACCCTGGAATGTGTCTGGCTTTTAATGTTATGTCATAGTGATGACACCATGTCATGATCTTCCACAGGAATGCGCACATCTCTGCTGAGTGAGTTCCTCCTTGTTTGTTTATGTAGGCTACCACTGTTGAGTTGTCCATTGCAACTAGCACTGGTTCTGGCACTGGTCCTTAAAGCTTCGAAGGGCCAGGGAGACCGCCTTCAACTCTAGAACGTTTATGTGTAGCCTTTTTCCCCGGTCTGACCACAGACCCTTTGTAGAACTTTGATCTAAGTGAGCGCCCCAACCTTCATTTGAGGCGTCTGTAAAGAGTTGGATACTGTGGTCTTTGGGATGAAGGTCTGCACCTCTCATCACGTTTGAGGGATTTTGCCACCAATCTAGGTGTGCTGAAATGGAGGCTGTCCAGCGACTGAGGATATCTCCAGTGCTTCTTGAGGTGAAACTGAAAGAGCCTCATTTACAAGGGCTCAATCTAGATGGTATTCGTAGCCCATGAACGAAAACACCTGAGTAGGTTTTAGTTCTGATTTTTCCTGATTTATTATCCACCCCAAGGACTGGGTTAGGTCTACCACTGCCTGAGTGTTCATTTGGGCTTCCTCCTGAGACTGGGACCTGATCAGCCAGTCGTCCAGGTATTGGTGAAGTCTGAGTCCTCTGGAGAGGGCCATTAGCTTCACTTCCTTTACAATCATTGTAAAGACCTGGGGGGCTGTGGCTAGTCCGAAAGGAAGGGAGGTGAACTGGAACACCTGTGACCTGTGGCAAAACCTTAGGTATTTCCTTAAGTTTGGATGGATGGGGATGTGAAGGTAACCGTCTGACAGGTCTATCGACGATACCCATTCCCCTGGAATCAGGGAGGTCATGATGGACTCTGGAGTTTCCATTTTGAACTTTTCTACGTGTAGAAAAGTGTTGAGCCTGCTTAAGTCTATGACTGGCCACCACCTTGGGTGAGGCTTGGGTACTAGAAACAGCCGACTGTAAAACTCGAGAGATTTTACATTTTCCACCCTTTCAATTGTGTTCTTTGACAGAAGAGACTGGATACAAGTGGCCAGAGCTTGGTCTTTTTGACAGGCCTTGTATTCTGACTGAATCAGAGGGCATCTGACCAGACTTGGTTTTGAAAGGAATGGCAGTACATAGCCATTGGTGATAATGTTTAACACGTTGGATGAACATTTGTTTATTTGCCAGTCTCTTCTGAAAGAACAGAGGCGACCTCCTACTGGTGGATTGAGGGAGGCTTTTAAGGAGTCATGGGGGGGGGGGGGGTTTCCATGCCCTCGCCCCCTGTTGTGGGGTCGAAAACGACCCCTGGAGCCTCTGAAGTTCGGTTTCCCCCTACCTGAGGAAAATGATTGGTTACTGCTTTGTGAGGAGTAGCCCTCATAGGGGCATTTCCTGTAGGAGCCTCTTTTCTTGTTGTGGCGACCACGAAAGGGCTTATTTTGATAGGGTCCAAAAACCTGAGAGTCTTTAGAGGTGCCTTTTTTGAGGAGGAAGTCTTCCCCCTCCTTCACAAGTTGAGACTTGAACAAGGAGGAATGCCAAAAAGGCGAGTTCCTGAGTTCTTGGCGTCTCGTTTCCCCTAAATGTGGTTGCAAAAGGGTCATTTCAGCTTCACTCCTAAGCAAGCCGGTGTTACCCATAGTATATAGTTCCCTCTGGAGTATATGGGCCAAGGATTTGCTGAGGCATGTGAGAGCTCTGTGCTGAATAAGAACAGTCTTATTCCATAAGTCTAAGTACTCACAGGCTTGCTCATATCCACGTTTTGCTGCTTTCTCAGGATTGGCACCTTTTTGGATCTGAGACATAACCCTCTTAAAGGTTGACTTCAGGCTATGTTGACACTTTTCAAGAGTGGCATTGCAAGAAGATGAAGTCTTGGCAAAGGCAGCAGTAAAATTGAGTGTGGAAATGTTTTAGGGGTTTAGGAGTAATACAGATTTTTGCAAAATCTATATTCAACTCTTGTATTTTCTCCTCATAACAGGGCTCTCCCACCTTGTACCACTTTGCAGTGGAAGGAGGAGGTTTGATGTATTTACCCTCAGGTAAATTAGCGGCCTGAAAATCATGTTCAAACTTATCAATAGCATCTTTGATAACTAAGCTGAGTGGTAGCATAGAGGAAGGACCTCTAGGTCTGAGCTCTTGACGACCTTTTTCATCATCCAGACCCATAACTGAAGTTGAGGACCTAGGCATAGACTCCCTGGGGTCAGGGAGATAAAGAATGCGCCTGAAGGTGTCCACCTCTTCAGCGTATTGGGAGGGAATGTCAGACAGAGCTACTTCCCTGTAATAAGGGGGGTCTGGATCATGTTGAGGTTGGTCTTGGTCGGCGAGAGCCCCAGAGGGCTGAGTCCCAGAGGGCTTTGAAGACCTGTGTCTGGTTGCAGAGGACTGATCCTCCTCTGAGGAAGATGACACGTATCTGGACCTGACCTTATTTCTACTCTTGTCAGCGTGTTTTTGGGGTTTAGAAGAGGAAACCCGAGGTTCATCGGATTCATCATAGTATTGATCCGAGGCAGACCTCGGTTCAACCTCATGCCTTTTGTGAGAGTGAGAATGTTTTGTAGGTCTATCCGAGGCCTTCTTAGAAGGCTCCTCGGATGCATTAGAATTCTGATCCGATGCGTTATGAAGATCAGAACCGAGACGTGGAGGAAGTGCTGGACCATAGTCCACTTCCATTTCCTCGACATGTGAGTTCTTGTTCTAGTTCTTGGTCTCGGAGGGGGTAGGTCCAGATAAACAGCACTGGTGGAGGGACCAGGCTTAGAAGCTGAAGCCGAGGTCTGATCCACCTCTGCTTGTTTTTTAGTTGTCTCAAAGAGACTGGAAAGCTTCTAACATAGATGCCTGGAAAGAACTCATTTGCTGCTGTAAATGGATGTTTAGTGTGTTAGCCAGGGATTTTTCTAAATTTGATTCAATCTTCTGCTGCAAGGCAGTACCTGGGTGGGTGGGACAGTTTTTGCTGGTGTTTTTATAGACATTGAACTGAAGGGTAGGGGCTGAGGACACAGGGGTGAAGTAAAAAAGTTATCTGCAGCACTCTCAAGGTCTGCATGGGAACCAGTAAATGAATCCACGTCATCCCCTAAAAGATCTAGTTCATCGTCTTTTGAACTAGCAGTGTCCCTCTTTTGCTACTTAATATAGCGTTTTCTTTGTGAAATTTTCAACATTTGTTATTCTGTAAAAGAAGTGCATATTTCACATGGATTTTCAAAAGTGACACAGGGGTCATCACCCTTGCCAGATTCCCTACAGGTAGGGCAATAATTATGTGTGTCAAACGCGAAGCAAAAGTGACGACACTTACTAAATCTAGGCTGATCTTTATTCGCTGGTGGGCAGACATCTTGAAACGCAATAAAAAGACGTAGATGAAAGCCTGAACTGAGGAAAACTAAAAAAACACCAAAATAATAAAATATACTTATCCTGTCAAAACGGAAATTTTACAGAATAATCTATGATATATAATACATGAAATGACCAAAAATTAACATCCAACAATACGTATGTGCTGAGAAATAGATGAAAATATCTGTGTAAATGACAGACGCTACTAAATCACGTGGCCAACGAGAAAGTAGGAAGAGATCTCGTAGTGTACCATGAGAGGACAACTTGAGGCTACGGCCAACTATAAATGTCTATTTTTCTTAGACGTTGGCCTGATGCCTTGTGGCCATCTGAGAACAGCATTCAGTCCCACATGGTAAGCTATTGTAGCACAATAAAATAAAGTAGTTAATGCCAAATAATTCTTTTTGTAAATAATGGCTTAAAACTAACATGCAACTAACATGGCTTAAAACACAATCTTGCAAATTTACTAAGTAAATTAAATTTTTATAAGTTAATACCCTATCCAATGGACAATTGCTTTACCGGTCAGTGCGACCAGTCCTGCCAAACGCCAGAAAAAGACGTCCTGTATATAATACTGGCAGGTCCGGTCACAGAGTGTGCATTTGCCAGGTGGCGCATCGTACTTCCTTCCTGTCTAGACAGCGTGACGTCATAGCATCTTTTTCGTTATCTAAACATATTAAGACCCCTAGTAAGCTGATAGCGGGGCCGGATGGGTGGGCCTTGCCTGTCCATTGGATAGGGTATTAACTTATAAAAATTTAATTTACTTATTAAATTTGCAATTTTATTGCGTTAATACATCCTATCCAATGTACAATTGCTGAATAACTACAGCTTCGAAGGCGGGTAAGCTGCTAGGGACATAAGTGAACTAATAACAGAACAAAACTGAGAAGGCCCATTTTGGCCTAGGGTCAGAGAACCCTGTGAGGTCAGGGTCGGATACCAACTAACCGGTTACCCGGAAGTCAACCTACGTTGCCCCCCCCCCTTTTTTTCTTTCCCAGATCTGCTCTGAGGAAGAAGAGAGAGAGACAGGGGGGCTGAGTTCAGTCCCAAGAAATAAACTTCCAAAAGGAAGCAAGTCACATTTGTTTTTTTTTACATGCTATGTACATATATACATATTTACATATCTCCTCATTTTCGGGCTTGGTGGTGGACCTGTTGGGCAGCCACCACTGGCCCTAAATGAAAAAGCTCTGTATCTGCCCAAGCCACATCCTTCAACTAGAATTGTGTGAAGGATTTCCAGTGGCAGGCTGAGAGAATCTGCTCTAAGGAGACCCCTGACTGGAAGCCCTTAGAAGCAGCAAAGGCCCTGACATCATGGGCTTTGACCTGATACAGTGTAAGGGCCTCCTGGTCATAGAGCTCATAACAAAGGATCACAGTTTGTTTAATCCATGAGGAGATGGTGGCAGGTGAGATGTCCTTATCAAAACCTTTCTTGAAGGAGACAAAGACAAACTCCTTGTTCTGCCTACGATCTGAGGTCCTATCCAAGTAATAGCGAAGGGCTCTGACTGAACACAAGGACCTGTCACCCTTGAGTGACTTATCCAGAGTGGGGGCCAGGGCTGGTATGACTACTGGAGCCACACTATCTGGACCATCCTTAGCCAGCTGATTCTTGGAGAGAAAGCTGGGTGAGGGGTACAAGGACACCTTAGACCAGTCTGACTGGTGTCTGATGTTCTTATGTAGCCAAGCATGGATCTCACTCCTGCGTTTACTAGAACCCAGGGCCAGCAGAAAAACAGTCATGAAGGTCAAGTGTTTAAGTGAGGGCTCTTTTAAAGGTTCAAAGGGAGCTTAGTCAGTTGGTGCAAGACCAGGGACAGGTTCCAGGAGGGTATACCCCTCCTGCCCTTGTGCCTGTCTCTATGGAAACTATCCAGGAGATGGGTGAGATTCTCATCTTTGCTGACATTGATGGTAGAGTTGCCCAACTTGTCAGCAATGGCTGATCTGTACCCATCAATGGTACCAGGTTGCAATTTCTTGTCCTGAAACAGGTGCAACAGGAAGTCAGCTATGGCTTTTAGAGGTGGTGCCCTGAAATCCACCTGATTACTGAGGCACCACTTTGTAAAAATGGTCCACTTTGCCTCATAGACGGATCTGGTTGATCCTCTTTGAGGAGCCTCAATTTTTGCTGCCACTGCCTCAGAGAATCCCTGCTCCTTGATTGCTGTGGCTCTAGGAGCCAGGCATGTAAGTTCAAGTTTGACAGGTTCCTGTGCAGAATCTGGTTGAATGGTTGAGATACCAAATTGGGCAGGTTGGGCAGACACAGAGGGATCTGACTGGACATTGCCACCAGATCCCCAAACCAGGGCATGTTGGGCCACCCTGGTGCAATCAGAATGATCCTGTTGCAGTGGTAGTCCTGTAACTTCTCCACCACTTTTGTTGTTTGAACAGAGATCTTGGAACTCTTTTAGGGCCAGAAAGACAGCCTTTAGCTCCAAGTGATTTATGTGCAACTTGCTTTCTGGAATGGACCAGGTTGCCCTTGCAGTGCATTCATTTAAGTGAGCGCCCCACCCTTCTTTTGATGCATCTGTAAATATCTGCAGAGCATGTTTTAGTGGGTGTAATGGTTGACCTGGAAGCACATTGCTTTCCTCCAGCCACCACCTTAAGTGGGGGTGGAGCGACCTGGGAACGGGTATCACCTTTTCTAGTGATTCTGGTACCCTCCAGTTGTTTCCGGTCCGGTTGATGAGAAGAACTGTCATTGGAAGCATATGGACGGAAACAACCAGGTTTCCTGTGTGACTGGCCAGCAGAATGCCTCTCTTCGCTTCTGGACACTTCATCTTCAGCTTTGCTGAGTAAATTGTCCGGGAAAAGTGAATGCAGGTGAATGGAAACAGTACGTAGTGCTGTGAGAGTGTCTTGCTTTACACCAGCATGTAAATATTGTAGGTAACTGTCCCTTCTAGCCAGTGTGAAGTTTACCATGCTGATAAACACACCTTCAGATAACTCCTGCATTGTTCTGGCCATTGCCTGTGAAATTGGCCGGTTGAAAGTGACCAAATATTCCAATTCGTCAACAGCCTGCTGCATTCTTTCAGACGACTTGCCCTTGCTCTTGTCAGAGTGTAGGGTCTTAAGCTGTGAAGACATGGCATCTTGGACTTTGGTCAAACAATGTAACAGACCGGCAGCCTGGTTACACATAACAGTCTGTTCACGTGAAGCCCTTTCCCAACGTCTTAACATCTCTTGGCTGAAAGTCCTGGAGGGTGGGGGAACCGGTAAACTTCGTCTGGCCACTCTATTGAATGTGCTGTTCAGCTTTGCCGGTTCCTGAGACCAGGCACACACTGTAGAAATGTCTGAGTCCTTCTTATTTGTGTGCATATCATACCACTTAGATGACCTGGGTGGTTGGATAAACTAGTCCCGGAGTAAGCCAGAAGTTTCTGCATTTCTGGAAGTGTAGCCCTGAGTAATGGTGAGGTTGAGTTTCTCCATCTTCCGGCAAAGCCATTCGTCCACAGGCAGTTTAACAGAGACTTTCCCGGTAGGCTGGACTCGGGAACCGGCAAAAGGGTTGTCATCTGAAGATGAAACTCTGTCGAACTCAGGAATGTCGTGCCAACCCATGAACGACCTCACTCCTCTGATTGTCTCTCTGTAGGTAGCAACTTCAGAGAGGTCTAGGTCACCGGTATCTTCCCTGTTGAAGTCTCTGTCTGCAGAGCCGGACTGGTCATTAGCATGCACTAGGGAACCGGGCTCACTCTGCAGGTCGTAGTCACTGTCAGGCTGCAGAACCGTCTCACCAGCACTGGAAAGCAGAACCTCGGGACCTGCACCGGGAGCCTCAACAGGCTGGGTGGCCATCCCTGTACCGGGAACCTCAACAGGCTGGGTGGCATTTTCTGCTGCTTCACATCAGTACTGGGACCCTCAACAGGGTGGGTAGCACTCTTGTTGACAGCTTCTCTCATCACAGCAGCCTCACCGGGTGGTCTGGCCAAGACTGGAACCGGTGCCCCCAACAGTCACACCAGAGGATAAGCCAGAGGTTCCTGGATCAAAAAAGGGCTGATCACTGGTAACCACTGAACCAGAGGATAAGCCAGAGGTTCCAGGATCAAAAAAGGGTTGATCACTGGTAACCACTGAAGGGGGGATTCTGTACAGGATTCACAGGAACCATAAACGTCTTGGACACCAGCATAGCCTCCATTCTGGCAAAACGTTCACTCCACTTCTCATCCAGGTCTTTAATGTCATCAGACCTACATTTGCTGCTGGATTTCTTCTTGCTGCTAGCCTTGGGGGTAGGGGAAGGGTCTGCCTTCTTCTTGCTAGCAGGGGTCGAGTCAGCTGAAGATTCCTGGTGTACCCGTCCCAACAAAGTTACCTCTGATGGGTCCACGAGAGTGGGGGTGACACTAGCAGGGGAATCTGAGGCAATTTTCTTCAAATCTCGCTCTTTCCTGGACTGGTAGATAGGCATGGATAACTGCTTCAACTGGACAGGCGTAAATGCCTTACAAATCTGACAATCCCTCTTCTGTACACGCAGATCGTCACCCACTCCCTTCTCTCTACAATGAGCACATTTCTTGTGGCTGTCAAATGAAGCCATAACGTGCCCGCAAGTTCCTCTTTTCTGTCCAGGTGACGACATAATGATGACAAAACTGGTAGAATTAAGTAGAAATACTTAAACGTTCATAAAATGGATAAATTCGTTGATAAACTTCAAAAACGTCTCTCTGTAAAAAACATGTCTGCACACTCCATGCGCCAAACGAAAAAGATGCTATGACATCACACTGTCTAGACAGGAAGGAAGTATGATGCGCCACCTGGCGAATGCACACTTTGTGACCGGTCCTGCCGGTATTATATACAGGACGTTTTTTCTGGCGTTTGGCGGCACCGGTCGCGCCGACCGGTAAAGCAATTGTCCATTGGATAGGATGTATTAACACAATAAAAATATTTTTTCACAAAAATACCAAATTACAATATGAAATATCTGTGACTACTGCCAGTCCATAACATATTACAATGTTTAGTTTATGGAATAAATTAAGTCAATCCACATACCTGGGGGTCCTTGAGGACCAGGTTCACCTGTAAGATACACAAAAATAAGTATGGTGTTCCAGTTGAAACAAATGCACTGATTTAAGTTTAATGTTGCTTTCAACACACTGTATGGTTCTAATAAACTATAGTTTATGGTTCTAATAAATTATAGTTCATGAACTATAGCAGGTATAACTATGACAGCTAGTTGAGTGCATGGAGGAAAGCAATTGCATACTTGTCTGTCAGGATTCTCCATTAAAAACTATCAAACACCACCAAGCAAGTTCCAACTTTCCCACTTCAGGTTGGGCCTGGAACCTGTGAGGTGGGAGACTAGTGTGTTACCCAATACACTTCAGTTCCATCATACACTAAATGCATTATACCATAGTAGTTTGGAAGATATTGTCTCATGATTTATCTACATAGTTATTAAGTGCACACTAGGTTTTACAAAATAAGTGTTTTACATTACACCTAGTACCTTTGTATAGGTTGTATTGTGATGGATAGTTAGAAGGGCAGAGGAGACCAGTAGACATATAATTTGTCAAGGTTTTGTACTGTAAACCGCTGACCTTCTACACCTTATAGGATCCAAGAAATAACCCAGACAAGATTTTAAAACTCATGGTCACTATGACAAGGTCAAAGGTCAAATCAGGGTCACACCATGACGATGCACACCTACAACCCCCAACCAATGTCCCTACCAAGTGTTAACTTCCTACACCTTATGGTTTCCGAGATATATAGCCAAGACAAGATTTTACATGTCGACACTACGGCAATGTCAAAGGTTAAATCAAGGTCACAACATGACGTTGCACACCTACATCCCCCCAACCAATGTCCCTACCAAGTATCAACTTCCTACACCTTACAGTTTCCAAGATATAGCCCGGACAAGGTTATACAGGTCAAGGTCACTACGGCAATGTCAAAGGTCAAACACCTACACCCCCTAATCAATGTCCCTACCAAGTATCCACTTCCTACACCTTACGGTTTCCAAGATATAGCTCAGACAAGATTTTATAGGTCAAGGTAAAGGTCAAATAAAGGTAACACCATGACGTTGCACACCTACATCCCCTAACCATTGTCCCTACCAAGTATTAACTTCCTGCACCTTATGGTTGCTGAGATATAGACCAGACAAACTTCTTCCCGCTGACCACCCATCTGGACACTATGGATGAAAAAAATACCCTGACAGCCTTTAAGGGCTGTGGGTTAAAAACTGGATAAAACACTGTACAACAAAACAATAACATACTGCAAACCGCCAACTGTAACACTATCTAGCACACAAATGTGTATCAGCAGTGAAATATGTGCAGTAATGACTTTATATATCACACTGTGCATCATAAAACTGAAAAGTGTGTTTTATGACCAAATGTATCATGTATGTATTTCAAAATTTCATGGAAAAATTTTCATTAATGACATTATAGATGAAATGTGCTTATTTCTTCAAAGAAATGTGTGTGCAGTCATGAAAAAAATGAAAACATGATGCAGGAATAAATGCAGATAAGGCAAGACCATTTATTGCAATACAGTATGTGTGGTAACAACATTTATATCCTTAGCTGTTAAACTCCAACTTTGATTTTGATATTTATCAATGTATGATACCATAGAAATGTATGCATAAATTTATAAATGTATGTAGTAATGACATCACAAGCACATGTGTATTAATTTTTAATGTAATATGTAATGACATCACAGAAAAATGGGTATTAATGTGAAGGTGTTTGTACTTATGACATCACAAAAACATGTGTAATAATTTATAAATGTATACAGCAATGACATCACCGAAACATGTACATGATGCAGACCTGGTTCTCCTTTGTAGCCAATGAATCCAATGAGACCACGGCTACCTTTCTCACCCTTGGGACCACGCTGACCTTTTACGTATGGTTATATACAGCATCAGCAACAGCAGTTGAATGTACAGCATTGGGTTAATATGGTAAAGCAAACAAAACAAAGAACAAACTCATGGGTGAACATATACACAATTACCATGTGCTTCACAGTGCCCCATAGTCACAGTGTGGACACATTTGTAAATTACTATGAGTTTTGATGGTAACAATTATCAGTGAACTGTTAATACATGTACATACTAGTATTTAAAAACCAGACGGTGGCAAGCAAGCAGAGAATGCCCAGGCTGCAGTCAGTATCTGGCTATTTGATTATATTAAGAGTTTTCTTACAAAATTTGTATAGAATTAGATAAGCCAAAAATATGCACTGGTTAGGCTGTCATTGTTTTAGCTTCAGAAATTGGTCCCTTGATGTAAAAATGTTCTGCTACTAACCAGAAAACATACAAATTGGATTTTATTACAAAAGTTTCTGGCTTACAGCGATGTTTTGGATCAGAAAATAAATCCACAATATAATTAAAGCAGATGGTGGTGGAAGTTAGTACATGTATTCTATGTTAGTATTAATTATTATACACTGCAAACAAGCTATATATTGGATCATAAATTCAAAACAAGAAACAAACTAAACAATAAGCTACAAATATAAAAGAAATGCATTTTTATATTATCACTTGGCATTAAAAAAATTAAACAAATAAACCCAGAGTTAAAAACGTGTAATTAAAATTATGTAGTTTATTAGTTTAAGTGAATGGGATTTATGTTGGAGTATAACAGACTTTTAGTGTATACCAATACACATACAAAAATAATGTATATATTAGTTTTGCTTACATTTGCTAAATTGAATCATTTCAACACAAGTGTCAAAAATGCATATCTTTCCTATGTCAGTAAATAAAAGCTAGTTAAACAGTCAAATATAAATCTAATAGACTACATTTTTATTAACTACTGTAATAATTTGTTAGTGTACTCTGTAAATACAGTTACTGCTAAACATTTTAAAAACTTTTTTGTAAATCACAGAAATTACTAGTGTTTATTTTCACAATTCATTGTATGTAGCCAAATTTTAGTTCAAATTTTAAGGCATACATTTAAGGCATACATTTAAAAATCAAACCTGTAGTTGTGAAAATAGACTCAAGTTAAACCACACAACATATTTCCAATATCACATACATATAGTAAAAGGTGATCAAACACAAGGTCAATGGTTTCAAAAAACTTTTATGATTCCTTTACCACTTTAGAAATGTTCAACTGAGCCCTTTCCACAACACAGAGATGGCTGCGAACGAGAACTTCTATTAGCCAACATTCTATTATCCAGTCACTTTCAGAAACAAAATTTTACTCTCCCAAAAAATATTCAAATTTACAGATCTTCTATTATCTAAACAAACTTTTACTCTCTCTAGGTTTCTGTAAAATAGAGATTACAGTTTACTGTGCAATATCTATTATCCAAACATAAAGGAAAGTAAGTTTTGTTTGGAAAATAGGAGGCAAGTAAAAAAGTTAATGACACATTTCTATATAAAATAAAAGAGAAATAAAAATTTGTGATAGTGTAAATTAATAGAAAAAATTGAATATTTGGATAATATAACATCAGATAACAGAAGTAATTTCGTATTATCAGCATCGTGCCATATCATACTTACAGGTACAGTTTGCTTCAGTGAGCTCACCCAGCTCCCCCTTTTGACCTGCAGCTCCCCGTTGCCCTGGGTACCCACGGGGCCCAGGGTCTCCAGAAACTCCTTTTTTTCCACGTTTTCCCCTGTTGCCTGGTGGACCTTCGGTTCCATTAATGCCAGGAGGCCCTATTGTTAGCAGTTTTATGTGAACAATTACACATGCCAAGCTTCAACTAAAAGAGCATTTGCATCAAGTTAGCATTCTATGTTCTGCAGAAGAATGTGTATTAGTAGAACCGATATAAATTGAACTTGGGTGCAAGTGCAACCATGTCTTGAGGTCAGAACATGAGATAATGCTATCTTGTTCTGGGCAAAAGTGAAAGTGATCATAAGTGGAAACCAAAACTCTGCTAATATTGGATGGTCTGATGATACAAGGCCACTGTATATAACACTGATTATCCTGCTATGTTGAACTTGAAAAATCTATGTAAATGGAAGGTTTGTTCAGATTAATAAAATAGAAGTTCAATAGAAGCTTTTTTAAAGTCTAGGAATTTACTTTTTCTAGAAAGAAAAGTATAATACACAGCAGTTTTACAAAAATAGTAGGCCTTGGCAGGCAAGAAACTCAGCCCGCAGGTATAACTAAATGGGCAACAACATTGAAATTTGGGAAAATCTAAGAAACAACTTCAGTTGTAAGAAGTATACAGAATCCACAAGATGTTGTCAGATAAAATAAACTTCATGTGGTTGATGAGGGGGGGGGAACTTCCATATTTTATTCATTCATGGTGTGAGTTCCAAGCCCAAGCCCAAAGACCACACTTGACCTTGAAGCAGGGGTCAAAGGTCAAATTTTACACACGCCCAGATTCACAGGCCATGTTTCTTACAAGTTGTTTTCATATATTTCGAAGACCTAGAACCAATTACAAGGGAGCTATAATACCTTTTTAGTGTGATGACCCTTAATGACAGGGGTCAAAGGTCAAATCTGACACCTGTGAAAGATTAGCAGGTCATGAATTCCTGTAAGTTGTTTTCACATTTGGAAGCCCTGGCCTTTATGGGCTGGGGTTAAAAAGGATTTTACTATGTATAGTCTGTAATTTTTGTTTTTACTTTTAATAGTGAAAATTTCAAATTTTAATGAAACAAAGTAATAATCTGACTTCAATGACAAAAAGGGGTTATGTGTATCTATCCACAGCTTCAATTATGAATGGTAAAAGATAAATAATACAACAGCAGATAAGATGATCAGGCATGTTATCATATAGCACTAATACTAAATGACTATCCCAAAAATCAGCTTACTCTAACATTCAAGTTTTATAGGTATTAAGTGTTTAGTTATAAAAGACCAATGTCATCATAATTCAATATCATTGTACAGGATATTGTTATGTACAAGTATGATCCATGTTACAAGCCGAATCCCAGAATGGCATTCTCATTGAACAGATTGATATTTCTCCTTATTGTTGAAATCTAGTTAATTTGAATTTTGAAGATCTTTACAAAATGTTTCAGTAATGTTAGACCATTCTGAAATGAAAGTGTAGAACAGGAGCAATGAAACAATGTCAACAAGGCTCCACATCACTGGGTTGGACAATCTTTTCTCCTTGTCCATAAACTTATGTTAAGAAGTCTTCTATGCTATGGATTTAAAACTAGGAATTTAAATTACAAAATAGAACCGTAAAATGAACAATTCTTCATTATAAATGCATAGTGAATTCTGCTTAACTTGGACAGAAAAAGATCAAAGGTAGTTATTTTTACAGTTGTGCACATTATCCAATGTTCTTTGTTATTTTTAATGATATAACATTGGTCAGTTGATAAGTGTTATTACTGAATACACACATTATTGATTAAAGAATTTAAAACAGGTGAACTTTATTTACAACTATGGTATTTAGGTTCTGAAATCACCAAAAGGTGAATTACAATTGATTTAATTCTTTCCAATCTAATTTCTGGCAAAATGTTAAAAACATAAGGAAGTTTTTAGGTGTTTTTGATTGGTATGATTTCAACTTGAAAAGTACTGTTTATAATGT
Organism: Sabellastarte sp. h YS-2021; assembly: GCA_964017235.1. Classification (NCBI taxonomy): domain Eukaryota; kingdom Metazoa; phylum Annelida; class Polychaeta; order Sabellida; family Sabellidae; genus Sabellastarte; species Sabellastarte sp. h YS-2021. Next base: position 64,919,601 of record OZ024928.1, read on the forward strand.
TTATCAACCTCACTTACTAATGCAGACCATGAAGGGCTCTTGACAGACAAATTTTGATTGCCTGACTAACTTTGCTTAATTTCTAGTTTCTAGCACAATTGTAAAACATATTTAATTTCAATTACCCACTAAGCTTCAAGTTCAGTACTGTTAACGTGAAACTAAAAGATCAATGGACACTTGTTGCAGCATTCAAAAAATGCAAGTATTTACTACATCCAAGAACAATAGTTACTGGTCACCTAAATAGTACTGTCCCAAAAAATCCCCACTGCTAGCATCAATGAGATTGTATCTTCACACTCCAGTCCAATCTTTCTTAATACAGTACTTTGTACATAAACTGACATGTTAATCATGCAAATGAGAAAAAAAAATTCCAAAAGATCTTTAAAAAGAGAACCAAAAATCAGATCCAGTTTAACACAACTTGGGCTGATTTTTCTCTGATCTTTAGGTGATCCCAGGTGTGTATATCAGCCCAATAACATCAGCCAAAGGTTTTAGAAATGTTACAATGTTAGCCACAAACTCTGTTGAAGGCAGAAAGTTACATGTTATAAGACAGTTTATGAGGTGACCAGTACAGCAAGCAGACAACAGTTATTAGTCTCCCATGGTGATTTATTTCCTTACCTGGTGATCCAGGGCGCCCAGGTAATCCAGGGATGCCAGGAGGTCCAGCAGGACCTGAAACAAGGCATACACAGGTGTGTATACAGCCACAGTACACTGGGTACAAGTCTGAGTCAAACTAAGGTACAAATGGAATTGTACTGTATTGTATATTAGAATTGTATTGCATTGTATATTTATACTCAGCACAATATCTCCTTTACTACAGGATTCGAGGGCAATTTGACTCATCCCAACTACAGTACAGAAAAAGCTCAAATGACTTACATTCTACTAACTGATAGACTGATTCTCAGGGATGTCTTTGTATTTACATCCATTGGGGTTCTTTACCTTGCAGCTGGGGATAAGACCCAATGACAGAAAATGGCCATTTTAAGTGGTCATCCAAGCCGCTATGAATCTGTCTATACCTGGGCTTGAACTCAGATCCTCTGTATTCCTAGGCAAACATCTTTACCCACTAGGTCAGTGACAGAATTAGTGTTGGGTTCCCACCAATTGGAAGAATAAGAAACAATCGATTGATTAAGTCACATGTCAAAACTGACATAGGTATAAGGATGGAGGGTATCAATCTTTAAATAACCTGCACTATAAGCCAATTGGGGATTGGTAAGCAACTACCAACTCTCCCATGTACAGCTGGGTTAGGATTCAAACCCATGGCTTCAGAAGTGAGGGGCAACTGTCAGTCACCATAACCCTATATCATTCTCTGAAAGAAGAAATGCACAAATCCGAACACAGTACTGTAAACTCTTTATAAATGGAAAACCTGTCAGTGGAATTTAAGTCGATATGAGTGGAACCAAGGAACTAGGTTCTGACTCTAGAAAATGCAGTATTTCTGTAGGTATAAGAGGAGATTTAATTTTCACCTGGTGAATATAATTAGATCTGAATAGCTCAATTGTTAGGAAATGCTGAATATATGTTTACAAAATCAGATTTGAGAAGAGTTATCATAGGATAACTCTGTTTGACCTAACAGGAGCTACTGAGTTTATTGGCAAGTTATCATTTGTTGTCTGGGTATAAAAGATCATGTATACAACATTTAAAAATAATACTATTAAAATAAATGGGTAATATTAATCTAAGGTTTGTTAATTTGATCAAGGCCAACTAAGCCAAGTCTATATAAGTTGCAACACAATGGTTAACATTAATGAGAATCTCAAACAGAAGTGGGCTTTTGGCAAAATCAATAGATCTGATATAGTACAGAAAACAGACAGATCTAAAATAGAATCTTAAATAGTCGTCTGGGACCCTGTCACTTTTGAGTCCGTTTTGGTTGCCTAAATTAAGGCTGCATTGTATGTTTGATACTCAACACAATATCTCCCTTGCAATAGGACTCAGTGTAATATTTACCCATCCAGACAGCACAAGTATGACCCAAGCTCTCTAGAGACTCCATCTCCTTACTGAAGGACAGAGTTTATCAACATCCCAGTTCTTTAACCTGCCCACTGGGGATAGAACCCAGTAAGAAGCTGTCTATTTTACATTTACTAGTTTACAGTTTCAGTTATGTCACAGCTAATGACACTGTTGTATAAGTTACATGTATAAATGTGATAAACCAGATAAATCCCAGCCTTCTTATACCTTTCTGAGGGAAGAATGATGGATTTTTGTGTTATGAGTGTATTATGTTCTTGAGCTGGTCCCAGTGAACAAACATTTAACTTATATATGGTAAAAAGAGGTTTGTCTTAAATTTATGCCAAGGCAATGTATACCACATATAAATATATATAAATATAATTTGGAATCCAACTCAATCACATTTTATGTTCGTGTCCATGGTATTATTAAGAACTAAGCATTAATCAGTCCAAATATATTTTGCCAAGTGCTCTTTTGACATACATGTATAGCCAAAACAAGTTAACTATATTGAGCAGCAAGTTATTTTCCATCAGCATATGTTTACATGAGGCACCATTTTGTATGTTTATGGCAACTGATAGCTGCACCTTCTCCTGTTTGGCATCACCTCTATTACTTTACTACATCCCCTGTGTTGATATTGTCATAAAGTTTTAACACCAGGAGAGAAAATTTCTGAATTTTTTTGTATAAATAAGTTAAATCGAAAGTAGATAACTGTGGAATATATAAATTCAATGACTAAACTGTACATTCCACACCTAGCATTTATGGAAACTATTTACTAATCGGGTAATTTTATATGCAAATAGAAGCAATGCAGATCTGAGAAGAGCATAAGAATGAGCCTAGACTAAGCTTATGCTTTATCTACATTCAATAAAGGCCATCTTAGTCTCTATAACTATTGTCTTACCTTTGATTTGCCCATGTAAGACAAATCTAAGCTAAAACAAAAGTAATAAAGTTACATCTGAACCCAAGGCTAAGATTACGACCTTCAGTGACTACCAACATAGACCCAGGTGAAATGGCATACATACAAGCTCCACACAAGCCAGCCCTCCTGAGTGGAGAATCTTGTTGCTGTCCTCCCTCAGAGTACTTGCTCGCTGTAATTAATATCTTAGTTAGTCGGTCAATGTTAGCTGAAATATAGGAAGCAGGTGACAAAAGCAGGAAAGGAATAGCAAGCATTGAAAGGAAAGGTAAAAAGAAAGAAGTCTCATTATGAAGACACTTAAATGACCATCCATCTCTAAATGATACTGTGTGTTGGAGAGAGTAAAAATGTGGGATTTATGCTGCATTCTCTCTGCTTCACACTGACTGTATTTACCAGTTCAAGACCAGTAGAATCCCCTAGAACAACATTACCTCTGGTAAATCCTGCATGTAGTCACAGTACCTCACAAATCTTTCCAACTTATGTCCTTGGACGATAGTAATGACAAAAATGGCCAGACTTATGGAGAAAACATGTAGTTTGGTTGACAAATAAGTGAAATAAAGTGTTATTTTTGAATTTTAATTGAAAATATTACTCCACAACACATCTTAGAAATAAAATATATATCTTTTAAATGGTGGAGAGAAAATTATTGTTATTATTTTTTAATTTAAATTGTTCAATCATTTTCTTTGTGTTTGTTTATAAACATGCCAAAAATACACACATGGTCAATACCAAAAACACAGAATACTTCTCCTTGGTGAACATGAACTCACTTGTGGTAAACACTAAGTCAGGGCTGAGAAAGAACGCAGCATTGCTACAATTTTGTGTCATCAGCTATGCTGGGAAGCATGTAGGGATTGCTTTTTTATCTCAAATGTGGCATTAAAAGCCATTCTGATGGCTGTGGCCATTAAGTAAGATGTTTACAAGTCACTTTCACTTATTTAATGGCATTTGTTCGGGCTTGGAATCCCAATGTATTGGACTGAGTGAAATATATCTATAGAGAGTTAATAGCTACTAATTTCATGGTTGATTATGTCAACTTTAAAGAATATTGTTTTCATGGCAATTGAGCATAAAAGTCTTGTTGTGTTTGAACTATGGGAACATCAACCGACTTTCTTTACTTTCAACTTAGTAAAAACTGAAAATTACTGAGTTAAGAAAATAACTCTTGTAATACTATGAGATTAAGATGTAGATGCCAAGACGTCATCTCAGTTATTGCTAATATAAAGATTTTACAGCTTGTAAACTGTTTTAGTATGATGAAATATGGGAAATATAATGAGACTTCATTAACTGAAAAAAATGGTTAAGTATGTACAACCAAAGAGAAAGGAGGATTGAACATACGGTGCTGATGAAGTCAATTTAGACAGTCTTTATTTAAATCCTTATTCTGACTGGTATACACTTTGAAGCGATTCTAAAGATGACATCACAATTTATTTAAGTCAAGGATGTCACTCCTCTGTCATGTAAAAATCACCAAAATGCCAGCCATAATATTTCTCAATTGTGCAGAAATAATAAAAATTTGCTACAGTGTCTGAAATTTGCCAATAAGGGTACCCTTTAAAGTCAAGAAAAAGAAAATCCATATATGTGCCAATTTTACTCTATGGGAGATTTAAAAGCCTTACGTCACAAAACATAAAACTGTAAAAACAATTTCTCACAAATCAAGGAAATAGATGGGACTTTCCTGACTGCAAAATTTCACATGTTGTGGTGAATTTCACATATTATTGTCCACCAAAAACTGTATTTGACCTTAATAAGGGACAAAGAGGCAGGGACATATCTTTGGTATTACCAGGCGACTATAGATACCTAAGCGTTATACAAGAGCTGCTTTTTCTTCAATATTTCATAAAGCTACAAATACGCTATACTTCACTGGAAAGGTATTTTGTTAGAGTTTCTGCTCACTTTTCATTTCGCATTGACATCCATACAAAAATGGCTTAGAAATCTCAACTTCAAATTGTGGATTTTTTTTCAAATTGTGTCCTTATATGTATATATGAGAGCCTTTTTGGTTTTATTTATATGGACCACTTATTATTCATTCAAAATGGTGGATAATAAAAGTAAAACATCCCTCTAACAGATATTTATGAAAAAAAGTATCACTCATGAAGAGTAACAATATAATACTCATACTATGCACTTGTATATTATTTTTATTTTCATTCAAGATATATTTTTTTCATATATGTCATTCAGGAAGTTTTACCCTTTTGTCAGTCTAGAGCAAAATATGTACTTCAAGAAATATTTTTCGCTTATTTTTTAATTTAACAGGAAATCTGCTTTGTGGTCTGGGGAAATCATGAAATATATCGACATGGCTGAATAGTTTCACAGAAAAATGACTTCATCAACCATAACTACAAATCAAAGCCACCCCAACAGTGTAGAAGAATGTATAGACTGATTATGAAACATAATAGAATTGTTACAAATCAAACACTGAGAAAATAACTTTTTAAAGGCATTAAAGATATGTGTTAAACTACAATGCATGCTCATAATAATTCTACAATAATTTTTTTCAAAAGATTTTAAAGGTATTTGGTCGCATTTCAAAGAAACTTTCCATGGCAACACTGGAATTTTAATTCATTCTGTAAAGAAACATTGAGGTAAATAACACTACCAGGTATTAGAAAATTTTAATTTTTTCCAAACAGACTGGAAAGTGGAATAAACAATAGCATGTAAAGTGTTAAATTTGAACCTTTCCAAAATAAACTTTTTTCTTCTTTCCAATCAACTCTATCCATAGTGCAACTAAATAATACATACTTTTTGTATCAGAAATGATGTGTTCCTAATGCCCCTGTTCCACCAAAGGACTAAGCCCCGACCCTGTCCCCGACCCTTAATCGTGGACAGTCTGTGACAAAAAAGGTAAAATGGGCGGGACTACTGAAAGTCTGGGATTAAGTTCAGATCGGCCTGAGGAGGCCCCAGGCGGCCCCAGACAGTAACAGACTGGTCTGGGACTAAGAACCGATTAAACCATTTTTCTAGTCGTAGACAAACCGACTGGGTCCCAGGACGCCTCAGGCCTCCTGGGACTAAGCCCCGACTAACCCACGATTAAGTCCCGACACTCCAAGGTGTCCTGAGGCGTCCCCAGGCTTCCCCAGACTGAGATGGCCGATTCTTGTTTTGCAATGGGACTAAGGGTCGCAGGAGGCCTGGGACTAAGGCACTAAGGGTCTGGGACTAAGGGTCGGGGACTAAGGGTCGCAGGCGGCCTGGGACAACATAGGACTGTGTAAATTTGGTCTGAGGAGGCCTGAGGAAGCCTGGGATTGGACATTTTGTTTATGGCGGGAAAAAATAATCGGTTTGGATCGTGAGAAATATCAAACATGTTTGATTTTTCACACGGCCTCAACCGACCACAACCGACCCTTACAGGACGCCTGGGACTAAGCAAATTTTTGCAACCAACCCCCCAAAACCCTTAATCGGGAGCCTTAGTCGTGTGGTGGAACACCCACATAAGATTGACCAGTTAAAAAGAAAGAAGGAAGAAGCACTAAAACTACAGCTCTCACCGTAAATACAAATTTTAACTAATGTCAATTAACTTTGATCTTATGTTAATTATTTCACATAAAAATATTACATATTAATTTATCATACAAGCCATTTTGTGTCAGCATAATTAAAATCATAATAAAATCAACTTTTAAAAATTCTATTGCAGCTTATCACTACTAGGTCTGATGAAACAAGACTTCAGTGATATGGAAAAATGTGGTATGGTTTATGACCTACCAGGGTATCATTGCTGAAAGGGGGATTAATTTGACAAATGGATTACAGGTCAAGCTGCAGCACAATATTCTGCCCCACACAACAGAATAAGAAGAACAAAGCTATTTGGAATTAACAGGCTGGGAATATATTTCTCAGTACCACTTTCAATTCGGCCAGACTTTTTTTTTGAAATATCTGTCATTGTAGAAATGAAGTCAGACATTGCTACACTGATAATTGGAACAGGACTTGAAACATTTTTATATTGGTGGAAAGTCTATATGGGGGTAGAATATGTGTATTGAAATGTAAAGTCGATTATAAAAATGTTTTCACAGACTTAAAGTATAGATTTGAAATGACAGCTTTCATACAAAGTATTGTCTTCTTTTTTATTAACCTGAGGTAATAATCCTCTATTTATTTCCATTGGCCAGAAATGGGTAAAAGTTGATTAAAGACCAAATACTTATAGAACAATTTCGTGGGTTTTTTTTCTCCCCTCAGTTACTATTAATTTTATGCTAATACATCTGACAAGAAGAAGTTTACTAGTTATTTTGGAAATACATCTATGTGTTGTGAAATAAAATATTGTAAAAGTTGTGAAAAGATCTTTTGCCATATTACTGCAAAATATTGGATTTTTTGAAAACTTCACAAAGCAAATATTAGTAATTAACTGTGAACTGAAACAAATCTTATAACCACTGGTGTTAGTATATATTGCATATACATGTAAGTATGTTATAACAATGCTTTGGGAAACTACAGGCTATTTACAGCAGTATTCCAGTCACTTACCAGGCAAACCATCTGTTCCATTAAAACCTTGTTCTCCCATATCACCTACAATAGAACCATGAAGACATATTGTCAGATAAGCGGTACTTTATCTCTATAGCAGATACAGATTCCACTCTGAGCTGGATATTGCTGTTACTAGTTATAAAAGCTTTACCACTAAGAATGTACATGTACACCCCTTTAAAATGTTATATTTTATGTTATTCCTGGATTTATTCATTGCATTTGTTACAATAATGGATTCGAGAATCTTGCAGAGAAAAAAGAAATTAGCTGAGAATATTTTAATACAGAATAATTAAACAATTTAATAGATGTTTCAAATATGATGTTGTTATTCATTTTCTTTGACCTTGGGCCATTGGTACAGTTCATAACATCAACAGATTGAGAAATTCCAAAAATAGCTTCAGAGATGCCCATACCTCAAAATCTAGGGAAAAGTATTGAACACTGAAATATGGCCCATACAAAATTATAAAGGTCAAGACCACTACAGCAAGATGAAAGGTAAAATCAAGGTCACATCATGATGTTGCACACCTATACCTCCAACCAATGTTTCTACCAAGTATCAACTTTCTACACCTTACAAAACCGAGATATAGCCCAGACAAAATTTTATAGAGCATACCTACACCCCCCTCCCCCAACCATCCAATGTCCCTATCAATTATAAATTTTCTACATGTTACAGTTTCCGAGATATAGCCAAACAAGATTTTAAAGGTCAAGGTCACTATGGCAAGGTCAAAATTCAAACCAAGGTCACACCATAGTGTTGCATACCTACATGCCCTAATCAATGACCCCACAATGTATCATCTTTCTAAACCTTACCATTTCTGAGATATAACCCAATCTGTATATTAAAGGTCAAGGTCACTGTGGCAAGGTCAAATATCAAATCAAGGTCATACCATCATGATACCGACCTATACCCCAATCCAATGTCCCTACAAATTTGTAAATTTTAAGTACTTAAATGTAGCTTTTATAAGCTACAAGCTTACCATGTGGGACTTCATGCTGTTCTCGGGTTGCCACACCCGGGGCCAACGTCTTAGAAAAAAAGATCGTTCTTGTTAGCCACCGGATATACTGGTAGTTGTTGTCATGTGATAACTTCTGACCAATCGCCCTACTTTCTCGTTGAAATTTTATTAAACCTACCCCTCAGCTGTAAACAGCGGGGAGGCAGGGTGGGACTCTTCTAAGTCCCACATGGTAAGCTTGTAGCTTATAAAAGCTACATTTAAGTAATTAAAATTTACAATTTTATTACGCTACAATAGCTTACCATGTGGGACTTAATGCTGAATTCAACCGCCCGGTGGCGGGATTACAGCTGAGACTGGAAGATATGTAATTTTTTTCTAAGATTTGAATTAATATATACAGAATAGTGCCAGAAATGCCAGTCTGAGTCCCTTTTACTGAGCCCCGATCCCGAAGATCGGGCCTGTAACTAGCCAAAAACCTGAGTAAAAAGGGACAGTGCTAAAAACTGTCCAGATGTTTAGTAGTAGGAAGGAAGTGCAGCAGTGCTCACTTCGAGGTCTAAGGGTCCCTATTAGACCTTCACGTGTGACTGACCAACCCCGTGGTCGGGCATCTCATGAAATTTTTAACCTGAAATATGAGATTAACGACAACTGACTAAGTCCTTAATAGAAATTACCTGATAATTGAAAAAATAAAATGACCTTACCCGTAACATCTTGAAGGTAAAGGAATACCTAGATCCTGGGAGAGACTCCTGAAGACTTGGTTGTAGCGGATGTGCCCCCCCCCCTTTTTTCTTTCCAAGGACAACTGGTCTGAGGGGAAGGATCTAGGACTTGTTGTGCCGCCACTACGGGTCCCAGATACATATTGTTGTCGCTGTCCGACCAAGTAAGGTCTTTGAGGTAAAAATTTGTGAATGTGTTGTGAGCTTTCCAGTGACAGGCTTGCATGATTTGGTCCACCGATACTCCACCGTAAAAGGCCTTAGAGGCCGCGAAGGCCCGGATGTCATGCGCTTTGACTTGGACCAAGTCCAAGGCTTGTTGATCTGCTTGTTTATAACAAAGTAGAATGGTTTGTTTCAACCATGAGGAGAGTGTAGCGGGTCTGATGTCTGAGGTATGTCCTTTCTTAAAGGAGATGAAAAGGAGAGAACGAGACCCTCTCAGGTCTTTAGTTCGGTCCAAATAGAACCTCAGGGCCCGCACGGGACACAGGGTCCTGTCTTCCTTAAACTGTCTATCTACAATGGTAGTCAAAGCAGGAATAGTCACGGGTGACACACTTTGAGAACCTTCTCTTGCTAGTTGGTTTTTGGCTATGAAATCAGAAGAAGGGAACAAGGCTACCTTTTCCCATTGGCCTAAATTAGCTACTTTGTTAGCGACCCAGGCATGGATTTCGCTGCGGCGCTTGCCGGAGGCCAAGGCTAGCAAGAAAGCAGTTTTGAGAGTAAGATGTTTGAGGTCTGAGTCTTTCATGGGCTCAAATGGTGCTTTGGTGAGCTCGTTAAGGACAACAGAAAGGTTCCACTTGGGTAAATTTCTGGAACTTTTAGGACAATCCCTGTGGAAACTGGAGAGTAACCTATGAAGGTCTACATTGTGCGCAATGTGTTGGGCCGTTGGGCCCAAAGTGTCAACGATAGCAGTCCTGTAACCATCAATGGTCGAGGGGCGCCTGTTTAGGTCTTGGTACAGGTACATGAAAAAATCTGAGATTTGTTTCACAGATGGAATGGAGAAATCCACCGAATTTTCTCTGCACCATTTTTTCAAATAGGGCCCACTTTGACCTGTAGATGGTCCTTGTTGATGACCGCTGAGGGTCAGCAATTCTCTCTGCCACCTCCACAGAGAAGCCTTGTTCTTGGAGTTGTCCGCTCCTAGACACCAGGCGTGGAGGTTCAGCTGTTGTGGATTGTTGTGGAACACATAGTTGTGGGACTGTTTGAGTAGGGTCGTTGACACTGGGAGTTGTAGTGGGATCTCTGTTGAGAGCTGCACTAGGTCCCAAAACCAGGGCATCCCTGGCCAGCCTGGGGCTATCACGATGATCAGGCAATGGCATTGCTTGATCTTTTGGATCACCTTGTGAAGGAGAGGTGTAGGAGGGTAGGCGTAGGCCGTGAGGTTGGTCCAGTTTATGTTCAGAGCATCTATGTTCCAGGCCCTTGGGTCTGGGATAGGAGACACATATAGAGGGAGTTTGTGATTCAGGTGAGTAGCGAATAAGTCTACATGAGGGGTGAACCACTTTCGGCAGATTTGCTTGAAGACCTGAGGGTGCAGGGACCATTCTGTTGACTGCACTTGGTTGGACCTGGATAGGAGGTCGGCCATCACATTCAGACACCCTGGAATGTGCCTGGCTTTCAATGTTATATGGTAGTGATGGCACCAGGTCATGATTTTCCACAGGAGAGCGCACATCTCTGCTGAGTGAGTTCCCCCTTGCTTGTTGATGTAGGCTACCACTGTTGAGTTGTCCGCCGCAACTAACACTGTTTGATTCTGGCACTGGTCCTTGAAGTCTCGAAGGGCCAGGGAGACCGCCTTCAATTCCAGGACATTTATGTGTAGCCTTTTTTCCCGCTCTGACCACAGCCCTTTTGTAGAATTTTGATCAACCTTCGTTTGAGGCGTCGGTAAAGAGTTGGATACTGTGGTCCTTGGGATGAAGGTCTGCGCCTTTCATCACATTTGAGGGGTTTTGCCACCAATCTAGGTGGGCTACAATGGCTTCTGTCCAAGGAAGGAGGTTGTCCAGCGACTTTTTTTTTATATCTCCAGTGCTCCTTGAGATGAAACTGAAAGGGCCTCATGTGAAGGCGTCCCTCCAGGACCATTTTCTCCATTGAGGCTAGCAACCCAATTAGAGACATCAAACATCTTGCAGTCAAAACACGTTTTGACTTGAGTCGTAGGATCAAATCCTGAAATTTGAGCCATCTCTCGTGAGTGGGTCTTACAAGGGCTGAATCTAGGTGGTATTCGTAGCCCACGAACGAAAACACCTGAGTAGGTTTCAGTTCTGATTTTTCCTGGTTGATTATCCAACCCAAGGATTGGGTTAGGTCTACCACTGCCTGTGTGTCCCTTTGAGATTCCTAATGGGACTGGGCCCTGATCAGCCAGTCGTCCAGGTATTGGTGAATTCTGAGTCCTCTTGAGAGGGCCATTAGTTTCACTTCCTTTACGATCATCGTAAAGACCTGGGGGGCTGTGGCCAGTCCGAAAGGTAGGGAGGTGAACTGGAACACCTGGGCCTTGTAGCAAAACCTTAGGTACTTCCTTGAGTTTGGATGGATGGGGATGTGAAGGTATGCGTCCGACAGGTCTATCGACGATACCCACTCCCCTGGGACCAGGGAAGTCCGGATGGACTCCGGGGTTTCCATTTTGAACTTTTCTACATGGAGAAAAGTGTTGAGCCTGCTTAGGTCTATGACTGGCCTCCACCTTTGGTGAGGCTTGGGTACTAGGAACAGGCGACTGTAAAACCCGAGAGATTTTACGTTTTCCACCCTTTCGATGGCGTTCTTTGACAAGAGAGACTGGATACAAGTGGCCAAGGCTTGGTCTTTTTGTTGGGCCTTGTACTCTGATAGAATCAGAGGGAATCTGATCAAGTTTGGCTTTGAACGGAATGGCAGAACGTAGCCATTGGTGATAATATTTAACACGTTTTGAGAACATTTGTTTGTTAGCCAGTCTCTCCAGAAAAAACGGAGGCGACTTCCTACTGGTGGACTGACTGAGGCTTTGGAGGAGTCATTGCGAAGGGGGGTTTCCACGCCCCCTTTCTCTATTGTGGGGTCGAAAACGACCCCTGGAGCCTCTGAAGTTGGATTTTCCTCTTCCCGAGGGAAAGGATTGGTTACTGCTTTGAGAGGTATTGCCCCCATAGGGGCGTTTCCTGTAGGAGCCTCTTTTCTTGTGGGGGCCACGAAAGGGCTTATTCTGGTAGGGTGAAAAACCCTGAGAATCTTTTGAGGTGCCTTTTTTGAGAAGGAAGTCCTCACCTTCCTTTACAAGTTGAGACTTGAACAAGGAGGAGTCCCAGAAGGACGAGTTCCTAAGTTCTTGGCGTCTCGTTTCCCCTAGCTGGGGATGCAATAGAGTCATTTCGGCTTCGCGCCTAAGCAAGCCGGTATTAGCCATGGAATATAATTCCCTCTGGAGAATATGGGCTAGCGATTTGCTGAGACAGGTAAGAGCTCTATGTTGAACAAGAACCGTCTTGTTCCAAAAATCCAAGTACTCAGCAACTTCCTCATATCCGCGCTTTGCTGCTTTCTCAGGATTGGCACCTTTCTGGATCTGAGACTTAATCTTCTTGACAGTTGACTTGATGCTATGTTGACACTTCTCCAAGGAAGCATTGCAAGAAGAAGAGGTTTTGGCAAAGGCAGCGGTGAAATTGAGGGTTGAGATATTTTGTCTAGCCTGATGTTCCAGCTCCTTAAGGACTGGCATAGGGACTTTGGCTACTGGTGCCCCAGGAGGTCTAGGAGTAATACAGATCTTGGCAAAGTCCGTATTCAACTCCTGGATTTTGTCTTGAAAAGTGGGCTGTCCAACCTTGTACCACTTAGAAGTGGAAGGAGGCTTGACATATTTTCCCTCAGATAAATTGGCAGCTTTGAAATCATGTTGAAATTTATCAAAGGCGTCCTTGATAACTGAGCTAAGTGGTAGGATAGAGGAAGGACCTCTAGGTCTGAGCTCTTGACGACCTTTTTCGTCATCCAGACCCAACACTGAAGTTGAGGACCTAGGCATAGAGTCCCTGGGGTCAGGGAGAGAAAGAATGCGCCTGAAGGTGTCCTCTTCAGAGTATTGGGAGGGAATGTCAGACAGGGCTACTTCCCTATAATAAGGGGGGTCTGGATCATGTTGTGGGAGGTCTTGATCAGAAGCTGCGCCTGAGGGCTGAGCCCTAGAGGGCTTAGAAGACCTGTGTCTAGCCACAGGGGAGTGATCTTCCTCTGAAGATGACACATATCTGGACCTAGATTTATGCTTGCTCTTGTCAGAGTGTTTCTTAGGTCTAGGATGGATCCGAGATTCGTCGGAATCCTCATCCAGATGATCCGAGGCAGAGCTCGGTGTTACTGTTTGCCTGTGGCTTTGTTTTTTATGTGAGTACGAGGAATCCTTCAGTATTGCTTCAGAAGGGGCGACGTACTGATCCGAGGAAGTTTGATTTAGTACTAGTCGAGGAGGGAGTGCTGGACCAACGTCCACATCCATTGCCTCGGACTGTGCATTAGTACTTGACCTCGGAGGGGGTAGGTCCAGATGAGCAGCAGAGTTGCTGGATGGACCAGCTTTTGAAGCATGAGGCGAGGGATCAACCTCGGCAGACTTTTTAACTGCCAACTCCTCTCGGAGTGATTGAAATGCTTCTAACATGGATGCCTGGAAGGAACCCATTTGCTGCTGGATATGTATATTTAAGGAATCACCCAGGGATTTCTCTAGATTTCTTTGAATTTTGTTTTGTAAAACAGTACCTGGGGTGGGAGGAATAGCCTTGGCTGGGGTCTTTAGTGATAAAGAACTGAAGGCGAGAGGTTGAGGACGGGGGGGTGAGGTAAAGAGGTTATCGGCAGCACTCTCAAGGTCTGCATTAGAACCATTAAAAGAGTCCCCATCGCCTTCACCCAAGAGATCTAGTTCATCTTTGGAACTAATTTCCGCTTTTTGCTTTTTTAAGTACCGCTTCCTGTTTTGAATTTTTTGCAATTGTTCATCAGAGAGAGACGTACAAATATGGCAGGGTGCTTCAAAAGTGACACAGGGGTCATCTCCCTTGCCAGCCTCCCTACAGGTAGGGCAGTAATTATGAGTATCAAAACTGAAGCAAAAATGGCGGCATTTCTGAGCTCTCGGTTTGTCTTTGTTTGCTTGATGAAGGGACATTTTAACGCAATAAAAAGACGTACAATTGAGATTGCCTGAACCGAGAAAACTCAAAAACACGCGGATTGTAAGGAAAATACTTAAGTTGTGAAATTAAAAATTTTACAGGATAATCTATGACATATATTTAAAGAAATATCCAAACATTAGCCTCCAACAATACGTGTATACTGAGAAATAAATGAAAATGTCTGTATATTTACAAACTGCTACCAGTCATCGTGGCCAACGAGAAAGTAGGGCGATTGGTCAGAAGTTATCACGTGACGACAACTACCAGTATATCCGGTGGCTAACAAGAACGATCTTTTTTTCTAAGACGTTGGCCCCGGGTGTGGCAACCCGAGAACAGCATTAAGTCCCACATGGTAAGCTATTGTAGCGTAATAAAATATAAACTTTCTACACCTTACAGTTTAAGATATAGCCCAAACAATATTTTAAAGGGCAAGATCACTAGCTATGGCAAGGTCAAAGGTTATATCAAGGTCACACAGTGATTTTGTACACCCACAGATCCAAACCAATGTCCCTACTAAATATCAACTTTCTACACCTCATGGTGTCTGAGATTTAGCCCAGACAAAATTATAAAGGTCAAGACCACTACAGCAAGATGAAAGGTAAAATCAAGGTCACACCATGATGTTGCACATCTATACCTCCAACCAATGCTTCTACCAAGTATCAACTTTCTACACCTTACAAAACAGAGATATAGCCCGGACAAAATTTGAATTTTAAAAGAGCACATCTACACCCCCTCCAACCAACCATTGTCCCTACCAATATCAACTTTCTACAGCTTACAGCTTGCAAGATATAAGAATAAAATAAGAATATAAGAATAAATTTTAAAAGTCAAGGTCACTACAGCAAGGTCAAAGGTCAAATCAAGGTTCCACACTGTCATTGCCTGCCTACACCCCCAAACAACTTTCTATACCTGAGATAATGACCAAACAAGATTATTGTTCATGCCACCCACCCACCCACCTAGGTAGATGCCATGGGTGGAATTAAAAGCTGTGGGGTAAAATGAATGTCAGCAAACATAATAGTTGTAGTGCGGCTTGAAGATGCACAAGTTTCAACTTTTTGTTTACAGGCTTATTTTTTAACTTCCAAATATTAAATTTTGCAGCATTTTGAAGTTATTTTATGAAACTATAACATCGAAGCACCATTTCAACTTTTACAAAGTAAGAGTTAATGCTCTAATATAGAAGAAAACTGGTATTACTTGAATTTAGAAGATTACTGAATCATGGAAAATTGATTATACAACTAAGCCATAATTAAACCCTTTGATAAAAATTTTACAATATTAATATTTGGCAATATAAACTCACATCTTCTCACCTAAAGTAATTATATTTGATACTGAAATCCCTACTTTTATGAATCTCCCATTGTATTTAACCTGGTATGGTTGGATAATAAAGGGACAGCCTACCCTCCACAGCTCTCCTATCTCTCTGAAGTCAGCCTACTCTGCCTCTGGAGTCTGAGTTTTTCACTCTCACACCTTAGAGCCTGTCATATGATGGAGAGTAAGTGCTATAAAAGTACTCATTACATGAACTTTCTGTTGCTAAGTGGTTGACAAGTTTGGCAATTAATCACCTTGCACTCAATTCTGTGGTGGCAAGATTAACCCCAACTACAGGCAACAAATTCATGATCTGTCCTTACACGACCTTAACTATTGATAGGAATGTAAAAATTCCCGATTTTAACCTTTGACTTAGATACTAGAGATAATCTACTAGTGTACTAAATACTAGTGACCTTTGACTTAGATATTAGAGATAGTGTACTAGTGTACTAGATACTAGTGTTTAGGTGTACCTTTGGATCCAGGTAAACCTGGTAATCCTGTGTCTCCAGCCATTCCCTGCTCTCCTTTCTCACCAGTTTCACCTCAAAGTACAAAGATCATACATATATAATAAATTGTATAAAGTCGCTGTGTAAGCACTGCATCTCCAGAGTGGATACAGTAATCCCACAGAGATAACCATACTACATCATCCCAATCCCTTCAAAACATACGTTTATACTCTGATCCAATACTGATTCAGTGATTAAGGATATGTTACACATATGACTTTATCATGCACTGTGTGCTGCATTTGATTTAATTACTGGGAAATAAAGGCTGAGTTTTAACTTTTTTTATTCCTAGAGCCACTTGTATTGATAGTTTGTACTACGAAAGCTTATATAAACAAGTGTTGGAATGGGACTGAACCATCTAAGTGCTAGTTTTGAGCAAAGTGTATCTCAGTGAACAGATTGCATTGATTAAATAGAATAAATTGTAATTATGTCTAATAAAAGGAGAACAAATAATAATGGTTAAATAATCTCAGAATGTATAATGTTAGAAAAGGTTTATCAGAGTTTAGGACCCAAGGTAGATCAGTATGCATTTTTAGTAATAACAGGTATTTTAACTAATTATAAACATTTACAAAAAACAAATCCAGATTTAAATCTGTTTAAACAAATTTAACACATTGCATATATATGATACAACTACATTTATTTCAACTTTTTGTTCTTTTTTCAGTGCAGCAATTGCAGCCAACAATATATTTTATAATCAGAAACATTTATACACAGAAATATTTGAAAATCCTTCCAGAAATTACATTAAAATGACAAAGTACGCGAAATCCACAGGTCCACATTTAGATTTGTCCCAATGTGTTCCATCTACATTGTTCATAGTCAATCTATTGAGCTGAATCTTTTAGAGCCTCTATGATAATGTGATTTTTTTATTTTACTTGAGCAAAGTGTATCTCAGTGTATTCTGAATTCCAAATACGTATTTGGAATTCCAAATACCCTATTCAGAATTCCAAATATTATTATTATGTATTTGGAATTTGAAAGTGCGAATAGCGTATTTGGAATTCTAAATATGTATTTGGAATTTCAAATTTTGAATTTGGATGGCGGTTCCAGGCTTTTGTAGGCTTTCGTACTAAGTCGTGAACAAAAGAACATTTTGCGAGCACAATTTATTATATGGTGACCACCAGAAGATCTTTTGAGCACCACATATTATTTGGATATCTCATTATAGCATGAGTTGATCTGGTGATCACAAGTTAATTATTATGTAGTGATCAAAAGATGATATGGTGATCATCAGACCACCAGGTGATCACCACAAGTCCCCTTGTTAAGATGAGATTAAGCGCCATAAAAGTATAATGAGAATTAGATGATGTGGTAAGCACCAGATAAAGGATTGATCACCACATCATCTGGTGATCACAAGATCATCTGGTGATCACTACTTCATCTAATCACCATGATAAAATAAATTGTGTCCACGAGATGATAAGCTGTGCGCAAGACATATTGAGTCTTGCGCACAAAATAATTCTATTCTATTCTATTCTGTACTTTTATAGCGCTTAATCTCTGCAAGGCAGACTCTAAGGCGCAACACCAAAAATCAAGTTTAAGAAATCATCTGTCCATAGCCGTTGCCAAGTCCAGTACCACGGAGACGCCGATAATAAGACATTCGCCGATAATAAGACATTCGCACAATTTGGTACATGCTTAAATATATATTATAATGTTCTCTCACGGGCTCTGTAGGATCGTTGTGTTTTAAACATTACCGCACTGACCAAATACTTTGCATAACAAATATAATACTCACCAGACATAATAAACAAGACAATAGACAAAATATGTGTTATCAATACGATTGAAAGGCATCTTTTGGTAAACTGTACACACTTTCTCTTGGAAAACATCAAGGCTAAATAATCCATGCACATCACATTCTTACCATGCATATAAGAAATGTCTGCTATTTTTACTTGCAAAAAGATAAATGTACAGTCACAACAACACCATTATCCTGTAGCAACATAAAATAACTCCAAACTGACACAATACTTCTGGAAACATGCTGTGATAGGAGACAATGTTATATATACACATGGGAGTACCAGACAAGGCAAATTACAAGTAAGCAACTACTACAGGACTACAGAGGCCAACACACTGGGCTGGTTCTCTAACTCCATGCTGTCAGCTCAGACTCAACTAGAAACATGTTCTTTTATCAATGAACAGCAAAGTTAGACAAAATATCAATGTATTATTGAATTCAGTATTAAATTTCTATTTAAAAAGACTGTTGACCAATGTGGATTTTAAAAATGAGCACAATTTTAAACTTGAATTTATTGTGAGAGTTAAGAACCAGAATATATTTGGCTCAGTATCCAAATATAAGAGGATACGTGAAAATTTGCTACTGCCTCTATCCCCTCCCCAGTCCCCACCATCACCATCTTAAAATTAAACAATTAACATGAAATGAAATTCATGCCAATTCTCCCACAGATTGAATATTAATGGTATTACATATTGTCCATAAAAACATACACAATTGTTTGTAAATATATTTCAATAAATCAAAGCAAAACGACAGGGGGGTTTTCCTTTGGGGTGAATTTTAACATTCTCTAGATAATTTCCTGTTTCTTGTTCCACCCCTAATGCAGTGCAGAGACTTTTGAAAGGAATGATGAATGTGCACACTGTGGTACTATGTGCTCACACAATGCAGGATGGAGTCAGAAAAAAACACTCAGCAAAAGTCATTTTGGAGTTTGCTCAGGAAAAGCCAGCAGACTGATAGATGGCAATTACTTTCAGCATGGAAGCTGGCTTTCCTGTTTCCCTTTAAATACAGTATTTTTGCTGGTGACTTGTGTTTCATAGATACCTTTATTTAAAGCCTCAGTCGCTGAAACCTTTGTAAAACAAGACCTGTTCCATATTCAAGAACTGTCAAGACAGAGACCCCCCATTTTAAAAATGGGAAAGATAGGGAAACAAAAGTGCTAAAATTAACCAAAAAGGCGGGAAACTTCATATGCATCCTTATTCTGGGAATCAGACAAGGAACTACCCGATTTATCTGAGAAACTATCCCAACCAATCTCAACTGAATGTGGCGATCCCAGGACAACTGACCCCAACCTAAACAATTTCAATACGATTTGAGGGATTGGTTATAGAATTTGGCGAATTCAGGTCCTTAATAGCAATAAACATGATAGTCAAGTGATGGCTAGCTTGCAGTGACTCAATTTCATCATTAAAGTTAAAGTGAGGGGCAGCAAGTCCCCAACCTATGAGATTTCAATATGATTAGAGGTAATAGCAATACCATTTGATCCACTGGTGATGAGATATGACTGGACTGCTTCATGACCTGTATAATTTGATTTAATGTCATACCTTTGGTCATCGGGTAGCAAGATCACTGTCTTTTCAAAAAAAATCAAACATGTTTGATATTGTACCAACTTTTGCTGCCTTCCCTATTTTGCTTCGCAATATATACGACTATAAAAATTTTGGTCCCAACTTCAAAATCGATTCAGTATACCCGCCCATTTTACCTTTTTTTTCACCGACTGTCCACGATTAAGGGTCGCGGACAGGATCGGGACTTAGTCCTTTGGTCGAACAGGGGCATAAGAGTCAGGGTTAAAGTCAGGAACATGGAATTACCTCTTTAGGTTCACTAGACTAGCTACAAAATCCCAGGCAACTTGGTAAATTCAAGTGGTAAAGACCTTTTTGGCATAGGGAATGATAGAGAAAATAAGTATGAAATTCTGCTGATGAGAGGTCAAATTAAGTAGGTTCTATTACTGAAATTTCATCATCTTGGTACCAATTCTGAAGGTAGATTAATCTCAGTTTCTAGAGTCCTCACAGGAATGTCTTTATATCATAAAGTTAATAATATTGATCACCAGTCCATGCAATGGCATTAAGTTCAATGGCATCTTCATTCCACAATCACATTACATCAGTGTTTATTCACCCAGCATATAACATCGCAGCTAAACCCATGATAACATAATCTCTAGGGATAATAGAAATACTTCTTTGCAAGAAAACTACGACAACAGGATTACTTTCCATAGGAAGGAGAACCAAAAAACTAAAGTAAGAAATCTAAAATTCACCAGAAATCTAAAACTTGCCACCTCTAAAACCTTAGTTAATTCTATGAAGGAAATGATGCTTTGTCTTATACTTGGTATATTTCAGTTAAAAAGCCATGATTTGCTATACATTCAACAAATCTCACCTCAAGGATTCATTATTTTTATTGGTATTTCCACATGTGGCGAAATTCAGATGTGTGGTGAACTTTAGATTTCTTACTCTATAACTTTATCTTAACAGAGACCTCATTTAATTTAATTTACCTGTTATTTGGAATCCCTGGTTAAGCAGAAGCAATTTCCTGATCCATTGGGAGGTTCAGTTTGATAGGGTTTAGCCACATTAATCGAGTACCCAAGTTTGCTACTCACCTAAGTTCTTTCCCTGCATTTTACGACAATATTAAAACCTCTTTAAAATAGACTTTCTGTAGAATTATAAACTACTGTTACAAGCACTTGTTCAATTTGTTTCAATATGAATATTGTTTGTCCTTGCTAGGTTTTTAGGCAGATGATGAACTAGGGGTGGGTGACAAACTTAGGTAGCTGAGCAGAATCTATTCTAATAGATTAGTATTTTAAGGTGATCAGTTAGTATCCAGAAATCGCTATGTTATGTTAGTAGTATATGATCACAATTAGTATAATCGAAGCTTTTAGTCTTGTACACTCATTGTTACCTTTATCTCCTTTCATTCCATCAATACCTGGAACCCCCCTGTCCCCTTTATGACCACGATGTCCTTGTTCCCCCATTTCCCCAGTTTCTCCAACTTCCCCCTTTTCTCCAATGTCACCTTTATCACCTGTGTATAGACAGTTTTTAGCACATGATAATCTTGTCTGTATCTACATATAGGTTTTGTGAATAAGAAGTAACATTTGAATACTTAATTTTTAATTCTTTAAAACTTAATTCTGTTATATATTTACTGAACAATCACAGTTTATTTGCAATATCCATAATGACCTCAAGTACGGGTTATATCAATGGCGAAAGCAAAACCGAAAAAAAAAAAAAAAACATTTACACAAATTGTCCTCATATAGGTTCTTATAGTTACCTTTGTTAAAGAGGTCATTATGTTTTTCTGACATGTTTTTGCTTATTAACAAAATAACTCAAAGAGTTTTGGGTGGATTCACATGAAATTTTCAGGAAATGTTGATAATGGCTCAAGGAACAGACGATTTAATTTTGATAGTGATCCGGATCACCTTCTGGATCTATGATTTTTTTAGGGTTTTTATCATTGCACTCGTAAGCAATATCGGAGATCTTGAGCTTTGGCAGAGGTATGCACTCTCTGAGTGATCTTGTAATGTAAAATTTTTCAAGTAATTAATACAAACCCTCTGTGTTCTTTCTTTGTTAAAATTGTTAGCATTCTTAATAGATTGGTGAACCAGTTTGCTTGCACACTGATAAAAGACAACCCTTGCTTACAATCTTCACTTTTGGTGTTCTGTTAAACAATTAATGAGTGCATTTTATGACAGTCCGGATCATACACCGACACTGAAAAATGTATTCAGAGAATCATAGTGCACTAAGGAAGGACCTTGCACTTGGTTCATCAAGACCAAATGCATTTACTCAAACAATGTCCTAAAACAGGTCTTACCAAAAGTTCATTTTATTACCATATACAAATGGAGGTTTACATTGTGGCACCTAAGCATAGAATCAAGCAAAATACAGGATACTTTTTGTTTTACTACCTGGCCTAAATCCTGGACATACAAGTATATTTTACATAACCTAAACTAACTTCTTTTTTTGTACACTTCTCTGACCAACATTTATAATTTTCGACTTTCTATAGAAAATAATAAAATGGAACACATAAAAACATATGTTTTTAACAATAAACATACACAACATACATAGAGACATGAAGAAAAAATTAAAAAGAAACATATAAAAAATACATAAAGACCTTATGTTTAAAATTATATTTCTGGTCTATCCAATGCTTCTTTTGTCTTAATCTTTAAACATTTTATCAAATATATTTCTACCTATGCTCATTGTAAGACAGTGGATTTGGTCTTCTCACACATAGAATAATAGAATAATAGCATATTGTCTGATGTAGGTAACACTGCTGAATTTATGCCCAAGTTACTCCGTTTTGTGCCAAGCAGTGAGACACAACTGATCAAATACAAATGGAAAACTTCCCAATTGAGATATACAGTAAAAATCTATCGCGAATGAAGGTAACAATATTACACGAGTATGTAGCACGAGTATTATATTGTTAATCTTCATGAGTGATATATTTTTTCTGTATAATTATGTCTAATGAGGGATGTTTCACTTTTATTATCCACCATTTTGTAGGATTTATGAGTTAAATAAATCAATATTTAAAGAGCGAATGTGAAATGCTGTCACAAAAACATGGGGACCAGTGAATGTAAAAATCGCAGTCTTTAAACTTGCGATTTTTCATCCATTTCTGCATGGATTTTTACGCAACAAAAACTAGCAGAAACACTGTGAAAAGACCTTTCTAATGATAAAAAATACATATTTGTGAGTTACATAGTTTCTGAGATATTAGTGAAAGCCGGAACTTGTTTACACTGATTATCCATGGTAGGGATGAGCCAGTGTATACAAAAAAAATATATCCGGCTAGGTATATCTCACTATACAGGTCATATATGGCTCATTGTGGGATAATAGAAAACACACGAATCACGCAATCACTGAGGTCATGTATACCCTGTTCACACTACAATCCGTGTTGACAAGGATTGAGGGTTGAAGCAGATTGAAGCAGATTCATCTCAATCCGGGTTGACTGTCCACACTGCAGACTTTAATCTGGATTGAGAAATGTCCAAAACTTAGTAAAGTAAAACTTCCAAATTTAGATGAATTTATGTTAAATTGTATAAATGGCATCTTTTTCAATATGGATAAAATGACACAATTAATTAAAATATACAAAATCCCTACATTATGTTATATCATACAGCATAGTTTAATAACCTTTTATAATTAAAATAAGTATTTTTTTATTATTAAGTTTGTCAGTTTTCCAACAACAGACCAATTGCAATCTTTTTAAATAGTCTGCTGAATCAATATTCTTACTATAATTACAAACATTCATGTATTTTATGTCAAATTGCAATCATCCAGAAATCACACAACAATTATTTTTGGTGGCCTTTGTGTCAATTATGTACTCCTGCTTACAAAGGATTAAGATATATACATTAAGTATATGTTAAGTTAAGCAATTGTTATAAGGCAATAAGTCAATTGGTTACAGTAACAATTCACTCAACCCTTGTCAACCCGGATTGAGAGGGTTCCCACTAGAAAGGGGGTTGAACCAATCTGCTTCAATCTGCTTCAATCCATCTCTTGAGTGGGGTTGAGATTTACCCTTGTCAACCTGGATTGTGAGGGGTCACACCTGATCCCAATCTGTTTCAATCTGTGTCAACCCGGGTTGAAACACTAGTCTGAACGCCCAGGTATAGTAGTATACAAAACTACCTTTGAGAAATATTTTACCTAGTTCAGACTCCTATACTCATACAGAGGTCAATTCCCCTGCAGAATGGAATTACCTTTCTCTCCCTCAGGTCCAATCAGACCCATGAGCCCCGTGTCTCCCTGTTCTCCTTTGGTTCCATTCCAACCTTGTGGTCCCTGCAGTCCTTGCAATCCAGTCTCACCTTTCACGCCTTGCTCCCCCCTCAGTCCACGGATCCCTGGAAGAGTTGTGGAGGCCGACATATCAAGCTACATATGTCTTTCTTCTTAACACAATACTGATTTAAATTTCATCACAAAGATATCTTTGAGAAAGAGCCAGGAGAGAAATGACCCAAGGTTAATTTCTGCATGTAGAACCAATTAGCTGGTCGCAGGTACCAGTCATATTGATAGTTGTCAGATGAATCACCCGAAATTAACTAGTGTAAATTGTCAACTCATGTATTTTACTTATAATCTTCAGTCAGAATCTGTGACCACGGAATAAGACTTTATTAACACTGATTAACTTAAATTACATAAAACTGGATTATGTCACTATTTTTAAATCATCCTTTCCTAAATGGTTACTTAAATGATAATCGATTTTAAACAAATTTTTTTAGTTAGCAGTTTTCTCATTTAGCAATTTATTTAGACAATGTGGTTTTTCTTCAGAGCATCCCATTTTTGCAAATTCCTGCTTATTTAAGAGCCCGAAACTTTTTCAATGTTGAAAATTTGAAAACCAATACTGATGCAAAGAAAAACGCTTAACAGCAGATACTGCTTACAATAACGTATGTTTGCAGTTTGTTGATGTAAATTTGGCTAATATTAGTCAAATATCTACCAAAGAAACAGTCAAATTTTTCGGAAAAAATAATTCCCTCTGCAGTAAATATCAATTGAAAATATATAGCTGGAGAACAAATATTCCTTCTGTAAAAGTAACAGACCACTTTTAATTTCTTCTATAAAAACACAGATGGAGTGTTTGCAGGGAAACCAGTTCACCTGTGAAAAATATATATTTATCTAAGGTAGGTAAATACAAAAAAAAAACACATTTTTATCAGAAGCAGTCAATATTTCTAATCTCAGGTTATCATAAGGAGTAGCAGCAAACACTTGAAACAAACCTCAAATCTTAGTAAGACCTAACTACCTCTGCCTTTATTCTTTGATTTTAAATCTGTTTTCATATATAAATTCATTCTTAAAATGTCTAATAAAGTTAATGGTTACAAGAACAAATTATATTGATAATATACATTTTGTCAGATGGCTTTTACTGTAGTTTTGCTGTTTACGCTGTGACAGTATTCCTGCTAGTTTACTGTAGTTTTATTATGGTTCTCCAATACACGAGGGACCATGCGGTGTGAGTGATGGCGTGATCCTATTGTTCTTGAAGCACTTCACAGGGTTTGTAAGGAAGAAATGTGGCATGGACAAGCTGACTGCCAAACCTGATCTATTCCTGTATTAAATCTCACCACCATCCCACATAGTATTGTGGGTCTCAGAGTTAGCCGTGTGCTAGAGTGTGATTTGTTAAAAGACCTTGAGCTGTAGTTAAAGAGCTGCAAATCTCTGATGAGTGTAACCGTTTTTTAATAGGTGAAAAAAACAACACAAAAGGCATCGATGGGCAGCAGAGCCAAATGAGTATGTTGAGTATGTTGGGTTATTCTTTGGAGGTTTGAATATACATGTAACATATAGCATTAATTAAAGTTTTGTTTCTCTTAAAGACAATTTGTCAAAACTGTATGCCGAATTCTTGAAATTCATTTGGAGAGAGGGGAAATGAGCAGAATTGGAAGTGTTTTATCTTCCTCCAGATCAGTCTCTTTTTTTTTGTATCAGGTGAAAAACAAAAGGAGAGTAAACTCTCCAATGAGCAGCCAGGTTATCTGATCAAGTGTGACAGAGGCCCATTTATCAAATGGAAGTGTTTGTATCCACAAACATGGGGTTGTGCATGTAGCCAGCAAGTGCATTTTGCATTGAGATTTTTCTATTTTTTCCTGCAAATAACTTAACATAGCTGATATGTTTTTCTTTAAATGGCCAAAACTTCCTTATTTGCTGCTTGATTTTAATAATTTCTTCCCCATTTTCTTCAGGTCAATGAGATGAACATTTGATAAGGAATATTCTGTCTTGTTTGTACATGTAATAAGCTTGTAGGTGCAGATGTGAATGTACATCACTCATTCCTCAAAATTACTGCAAAACTATACGTAGTCTGTACACATGGAAACAAACATTTAAGTTTGTTTTTTCAATGAAATACATGCTCAAACTTACATGTTTGCAGAATTGTTCATTTCATCAAATTTTTGAAGTGCAGATTTCCTGAATAATTTTAAAATTTACATAACACAGCTCAAAGTATGGATATGGAACAATGTCACTGATGGCTTAACAGAATTTAAGATGACTGCTTGATCTCAGTATTTTAATGAGAATTTACAGTTAAAGATACCCCTAAAGTCAGAATACTTTCCTTTTATGGTACTATAAAAACAAGCTCTCATTCTACATTTTTTCTTTGAAGTTGTTTAGTGACAGGAAATTAGCTTCTGAAAAGCATTTTTTTCATTTCAGAACAAATTGCTCATTGCAGTGGTCTATGATCAAACGACTAACACTAACCCACTGATAACTACTAGTCTACTACTGTCTGCATATAGAAGAAGACTCTTGAGAGGACAGCAGCTAGTTATCCAACATTATATGGAAATAACTCCAACATTGCAGTGGCAAACCAACATTGACCAATGGAATTAGGACCTTTAATCATTCTTAATGGGCTGGAATCCACAAGACCAGTTTGTCTAATTCTGCATTAAGGGATGGAATCGACTTTATAAAGAGAATGTCACTGAAATAGAATTGATCCTTTAAAACAGACTTGTATTGTCACACTATCTAGATAGTGATCATTCTCACGGTAACAGATTCCTAACAGAAATGTAAACATAAACTAATACAGCTAAAGAACATGTCAAACAGATATAAACACAGTAATTTGAATGGAACATGTAACAATAGGTATTTCTTAAAATTATCTTTAATACATAAAGAAAGAAGATAAATACTAGATTATCAAACATGAAAAAGATTTTAAATAAGCTTAATGGAAATAAAGATAGATTTCAGAAACAAGTATACCATAACATATACAATAATTAATGGATAAAAAAAGATAATGCATACAAAAACTGATAGAATAAATAAATTCATGAAGCATATGATGCTGTGAATGAAGGTATAAATATAGACCTTCAGAAATATTTGTTACTATGCCTGCATATTACATGATATGGTGAATAATCCTCAACCTGACTGGGGTTGAGACTGGCAGTTACCAAAGCCCAGTAATTTGAAAATCCTGACTGAGCACCCCTAAAGCTAACTGATACAACCTATAAAGTATGCTCAAAGTGATGTTTCTGTTGTCTTTGGTTAAGAGGGCTGTTCCACTTTTGTCATATGTTGTTAACCTTGTTCCCAATACACTGGGACCGAGAGGTAAATCTTTTCAATCATAACAAGCTTAAAGCCATTGTACAGAGACTCTGTACGAAAAATATGGAACTTCCCAATAGGTTTATGAGTACAGCACTCAAGAGTGCATCAGGAACGGTTAACGAGAATTAAGATCCTTATCAGATTTTAAAAGATCATAAACCAATTGTACTGTTTTCTTTTAAAACTTACAATAATCTTTAAACCTATCTTACAGTCATACAGCAATCTTTATCATCTTATAGCAATCATAAACTTATCTGTTTCATCTTAAGTCCCTTGTAAACCAATCAGATACCAATCGGATGGATTGCGAAACAATTGCAATCCTATCAGAAGATTTTCTGAGACAATGGCAATGCCAATCAGGAAGCTATCGGGAAAACATCTTGTGCATCTGGAACACATCCCAAAGCCATCATAAACCTATCATATACTATACCGTGAATTGACCATTTTCACAATCGGGAGCAAGGTTTACCATATATCGCAGAAATGGAACAGCCCCATAATAAATTATATCATAAAGTTAAACTTTATACATATGTTTCATCTTTGGTTATGAGCATGATTTTCATAGATAAATAAATATAATAAATAAACCTAAATGAGAGAAAGTGTATGCTTCCAGTTTCAAATTAATTTACAACTCTTAATAGCAATGTGGTAGTTACACATTTTGGTGCGATTTTTTTAAACAATTTAACAAGAATGATTCCACTTAAATGGTGAACAAAATTAATATGGATAACTATAATTTTGGAGAGAAACTCAACTGGAATCAAAAGTCTCAAATCACATTTGGAAACACACAGTAAACTTCAAAAGGACCAAAAAAAAAAAAAAACGTGAAAAATGCTGATCATGAAGTGTGTACATGAAAACACACTTTAAATCTTACCTGGAGGCCCCTGTGGACCTGGGGGCCCTGCTGGACACTGGTTTGCTGTGGATGAGCAAAATTCTTGTAAGGCAAACACCTGAAATTGTACAAAAGATTAATTAATGAAAATATTAAAATACTTAGGCGGCCAGTTACACATCCAAGGATACCCCACGGATATATGCCACGGTTCCATATATGGTAACTGACAGGGATGCACAAGGGATGAGGGTGGGTCATGTGAAAGATTTACAGAACTGCCACGGATCTGCTACGGACTGCCACGGACAGGTTTGCAGATGAAAAGATTGCACAAAGGATTGGTCTTATGACTGTTTTTTAATCCACAAATGTAACGTCCTAGGGATCTTATCTGATCCTTGGCATGTCACTACGGATCACAGTATGCCACTACGGATCTCACAAGGAAATTATAGATGTTACGGATGACCTTATGGACTGAAAAGATGATCCCTAAATCACTTAACATTTTCCATATTAGGAAACCTGGTGTGTAACTGCCACTTTAGGGCAGTTAAAGGATAAATTTATAGATTAAATTAAAATGTTCTTAATCATCTTCACAAATAGTGATCTATTTATGCAGCTTTATCTTTATTTCAGCTGCACATAATTCACCCAGTAATACTGTTGTATATTGTACAACACAAGAGTGGCTTAATTACTAGTAAAATATGTTTAATCAAATTTAAATGTGTTTCACTGAAAGCAATTTCACCACAGGAAATGGTGTGACATTCCAGAGTAAGTGAAATTTAGTTTCTTAAAATGCACAACTGATTCAAATCGAAGTAAAATTTGTAGTAACATATAATGTCTATAATCTTATTTCATGTAAATGAATTATGAGATACAATATCTGTCAGGATAACTGCAGCAACTATTCCAAGTGGGAAGAGCACTTGGTAATATAAAGCCTGCTGTACATATGAGCAGCACAGTGCAGTTAGGCCTGGTTAAAAAAATAAATAAAACACTACTTTCAGATATGAGATGTTATTTCTATCTGGAAAATTTCTAATTTCACAAAAACCTGCATGGCCTTTGTTGAGCCACTTCTGTTGAACATATTTTCACCACAAAATGTGATCAACTAGGTCATTCGCATGGCATATCAAATGATTTCTGTCAATAAGAAGCTTATTGAAAGTGCTTCAATATAATACATTTGAAGAGATACCGTATTTTTTGTAATAAACGCCCCTCCCTATTAATCGCCGCCCCCCCCCCCTCTTCTCTACCTTTGCAAAGTTCATATTTCGGGGTTTTACATCCCTCTCAACAGCCGACACTTTTGCGATTCCGGGATTCCGAAAAATGATGCATTTTAGTACTTCCCAAGCGAATATCGCTTACGAGAAATAAAGAAAATAAAAACAAAACATGGTAGTTTTGGTCACAGACGCATTGAAATCTGCAATAATAGGAGATAAAACTACATAATTTCTTCAGATTTAAGGTTTGTTTTAAATATTTTAAGCTGTCTCGCCATTATACATGCCAGCAAGCGAGATCAAGGCAGCAAGTGTTCATTATCGCCCATTGCCACTGGACTCGAGATATGATTTTATTTATCTGTAATAGTCGCCCCCCCTTTGGAAAAATGCATCGCCCCGGGGCGTTTATTACAAAAAATACGGTATTTGTAAATCTTAAAGATTTCCCTTGCAACAGTAATTTTAATTCTTTACGTATGATAATGAGACGCTATCACAATTCTTCGGCATCATACATTTTCAAAACATTTATGTACATGTATTTGCTTTTAGGTTTTACCTTTAACAGCAACTTGAATTCTTTGAAGTGATATTTTACCATCTATTTTGCAAATTGGGACACTAGGCACACATTCACTTGCACAAAGGCATTACTTCTCTTTAACATAGACTGTGTAACACATTTTATTATTAAATATTAATATTTGGAGTGAAAATACAAAAAAATCAAATGTCTTGGTGACTCATAAGCTTATTAAATTGCTGATCACAAAATCTATTTCAGCCGAAATATCAAATCTTTTCTGTTCTGTTTCATTGGCATCAAACACCCAGGTATATCCTTTTTGCCTTGTTTAACACAGAAAAGACAAGAAGTTTGTGTACAATTCTAAGCCAGAGCATTCTTCTGTCCAGTAATGCGTCATAAGTGACCTACTTTGAAGTAGGTCGCCTCAGTAAGGTAAAACAAAACTAAATAATTTATTCTCAAATTTATTCTTCTATTTTACAGTAATAATTCTTACAATATACATGTATCAAAATACAGTACTCACATAAATTAATTTTCGTAATTTTGTGGTTTCTACGTCACAAACAAAGTTTGTTTTCACTTAGAAAGAAAAGGTCCCGGATTTGCCGGACAGAAGAATATGCAGAATTAACTGGCAAAATAGAGGAATATTCTTGGTCATAAATATTCACTATTTCATTTAAAGTAATAAAAATATTGCATGGTCCTATATAGAATTACCCATGGAATAGTTACTACACAGAAATTCCTGTACAAAGTGTCAATAAAGAGTGATGAAAAACATATTTTATGGGGTATTCACATGAAACATTAACCATCTATTTTGTTTATGTCCAACAGTTACATTACTATGGCTACAACTGAAATTGAATGCAACAGAATTTTATTTGGATATCTGAAACCTGATGACATTGTTTTTAGTAAATACTACTACATTTGGAGCAAAGAATTATATAATTTCTGCTCCAAGAAGAAATCATAACATAGCAAATCAAACAAACTGAAAGTACTGTATGATGGCCAATATTCCATGGCAAAAGTAAATGCTCAGAACCATTATTTAAAAAAAAATGGAATGCCCAGTTTCAATTCACTCTTATGTGAACTAGCTACCCCTTTCATCTGCCAGGATGGTTGTACCCCTAGATTTTTGTAAAGGAAATACTGATTACCAAAAAGTTTGCATAACACAATAAAAAGGATGTTTACATCATGGTGAAGCAAACTGATTGTTGTCACTGAATGTTTGATTTTAAGCAAATTTAATTGTCCATTTTCATTCATAAAATGTTTTCCATGTTTATTGTTAATAAAGCATAGAAGTTTAAATGTATGAATTCATCTCCACAATGGGATTGATTTTTTTCAGTTTATACTGTCATTTCGATTTACTGCTATGCAGAGTTTATAACCCTTCCTAGGATGAGAAGAATGCAGATATAGTATATTTATATACTGCAGAACCAGAATTTTTAACTAAATAATTTTACCAATTCTTCATTATAATAGGGGTCTTCCACTATTGCAATCCGATTATAAACCTACTTCCTGACTCGAAGAAATGAAAATATTCACGATCCATGGGTGTAGTTTGAGATAAGTTTAAAATAGGTTCCCAATATTTCCCCGATAGCTTTCTGACTGATGTTGCGATTGCTTCAAGAAGCATTTCGACAGGCACTGAAAGGTTTGCAATAGTTTCCCGATTCATTCAATTGATTTACAAACCTTATAGTTTGAGTGTTGGAAAATTGACTGTTGATTGTAGGAAAAGATAGGTTTGAGACCGTTATCAGATCTAAAAGATGACTTTACAAGAGGTGAGATAGGCTTAAGTTGGTTCTAAGGTGATAAGGATCTGATAAGGATCGGGAGAAGTTTCCGATAATTTCAAACAGTTTAATATTGTTGTAAACTGTTCCTGATCACCAGATGGACTAAAGAATGCATCCAATGAGGAACACATTGGAGAGTACCAAAACTTCTGTACAAGATCATCTCAATTGTGATTTGCGATGGGTTTAAGATCATTCTGATTGAAAAGATCAATCTCCCGAACGCAATAATGAGGGATGATATTCCAGTCAGGGAGACAATCCCAATGGTGGAACAATCCTATAAGAAATTCAGTAGAACAAATTTTCACTACTGGCTAGTTTCTACTTGAGATAATAATACAGATTTAAAATTTCACTAGGAATTAATTTTTCCTATCCAAGCTCATTAGCTAAAATGGCTAAAATTAATGCCTAGTGAAAATTTCACCTTATGGGGATGTTCCACTAGGGGCCATGTTTGAGCGGGAAATTGAAAAGTCGGTCCAACCTCCACGACAGGATGTAACACATCCTGGCTTGTCTGGATCCACATCCTGACCTGACTTGTGGTCAGGCTGTTTCCTGTAAGATCGAACTTGAAACCCTTAGGACAAACCCTAGAAGCACAAATGACAAGCCCTATCAGGCCAGGACAAACAGACAGGACTGGAGAAGTGTACAGAATCACCATGACCAGACTTGCAGTCGGTACTGCCAGTCAAGTTTTGATGAATTTCTGGGAAAAAGTAGTATCAAGTTTCGACCAATAAACAAATTGAAAAAATAGATTAACACTAAATATTTGGATCTCATCACTTGAGCAAAAGAACAGTATAGACATTACTGTGTTTTTAAATAATGATTTTCAGGTTTGGACTTCAGTATTACATATAAAAGAAAGAAATAAATCAACCTATTTCTGTCTCTGATTATGATTAAAAAAAAGACACTTACAAAATAGAAAATTTTCATTAACAGTATTGCATCTTATTTAAACAAGCAGAGGGAGATGTGCTTCTGGCATTATCTGATGTGACAATAAAACATAATTTATTTTATTGTTATATTTTCACATCAAACTGCAAATAACCGGTATAACACTTAAGTGACAGACATGATGGTTTCACGATAGGACAAGACTGGAAGCGATAAGGACAAGGCTGGAAGTGATTAGGACAAGACTGGAGTGCTTAGGACAAGATAGGAAGTCACTAAGACAAGCCGGTTATTAGGTGGGCGGAGCCACGGTCGGGAACAAGAGTCGGGGAGGGTTGGGAGAAATGTCAACATGTTTGATTTTTTGCTGACCCACTGCGACAAGCCGGAAAAATGCAACCAATGGTAACCGTCTATGTAAACAAAGTTCCTGACCCTCAAAAAATACCTAGTTACCAACCGGTCAGTATATAGATGAAGCCAACTGTACTAAATCTCAAGGGACCACATACTTCTGGTTGACCATTAATTCTAGATAAGAAGGTAACTTTCAATGGAAAGGGCCTAACATTTACATCTACTTAAGGAGTACTTCTACTCAGCAGGGCTTTGACTGTATAGGTATATGGTAAAAATATTCCCCACTTTCCAGGTATTTGCAAATACAGAACAAAATTGAATATTAATAGCCTGTAAACTGTCTATGATAAATGGAAAGAGTAAAATTTGTTCCAACAGGATAATTGTGGGTGTCAGATAAGTCATAGAACAAAAAGTGGCCACACCTAAATGTAAATGCTAGCCACATGGGTTGTAAAGTTGTTAAGGAGATGTTCCACTATCACAAAATGTCTAGGAAGCGGCCTGGGTAACCCTTTGTTTTAATTTGGAACAAACTCACCAAATCTTGTCAGTTTCTCTCTGCCTGCTAACCATTCAACACCTTCTTGAAAACTTAAAACATTTTCTTGAAGCTTCAGGGATGTGTTCCCAATCAATATACAATGGTAAACAATGACATAGAAACTAGGGTGTGCAAGAACAACTGGGAATAGTTCGCCATTTATTCAGGGATCAATGCTTCCATGAAAGACGACAGAAATGATTACAAACACAAAAGTACGCCTTACAAAGATCAGTAAATATTAGCTTATAAATTTCTATGAACTGCAAGAATCTTCCCGAATGACACAGGGATCCAAGAGAAACTAGACCTATGTATCGATGCAACTGATGCAAATTTGCATCCACCGGAAAGACAACTCAAAACCAGTGAACCATCATTTGACCTTGAAAAAGAGGCCCAAAGTCAAATCTAATCACATCAGATGATTCCCAGCCCATGATTTCCTAAAAGTTGGTTTCACATTGCAAACCTGTAGGACCAATAAAAAGCAAGTTATAGGCACTTTTAAGTATTTACTATCCTCATTTGACCTTGAATGAGGGGCCCAAGGTCAAATCTGAACACATCAGATGATTCCCAGCCCATGATTTCCTAAAAGTTGGTTTCACATTGCAAACCTGTAGGACCAATAATAAGCGCGTTATAAGCACTTTTAAGTTTGGCTATCCTTGTTTGACCTTGAAGGACGGGTCCAAGGTCAAATCTGTCAGCATCAGAAGATTCCTAGGCCATGATTTCCTGTAAGTTGGTTCTACATGCCAAACCTCTAGGAGCAATAATAAGGGAGCACTTTTAAAGTCCGCTGCATGGGGTACTTTAGCATTCCATGGATGACCTTGAATGAGGAGCTTCAAAGTCAAATGTCTGCATGCTTGTAGAGGACACGTATATCTGTTACAAATATCAACTAGAGGATCGCTCGCAAAAAAAAAGATAATGTTTTTGCACAGCAAAAACAAAGCGTCCCGAAAAGGCTATAAAGGTGAGTGCTAAAGTATTAAGAAAATGCTTCGTTTCTAGCCTTATACTGTTGTGGCAACCAAAGTCAGCGCAGTCTGCTCTATCTAGCACGGTTTTCAAGATATAAGCATTTTTGTGTTTTGCAAAAAATAAAAAAATTAAAAATGTCCGCTATATTTGGCGAGACAAAAATATTTTGAAAATTGGCATGGCTACTCTGCAGAGATACCCAGCAGGTCCAAAATTTTGTTGAGTTCGCTCCATATATAGCACGGTTTTCGAGATATAAGCATTTTTGTGTTTTGCAAAAACTTTGAAAATTCAAAATGGCCACCATTTTTGGGGAGACAAAAATTTTTGTCAAGACCACTGCCGCGGTGTGTATCTCCCGCCGAGCATTAAAGCAGAAGAAATAGCTTTTCCGAGATATTCACAATTTTTCATTTTCGTGTGTGAAAGCTCTTCCAAAAGTAGGTGAATGAGTTATTTGAGAAAAATTGGCTATCTGCAATACTATTAAGAGATAATTCACATTTACTCATTTTGAGTAGGTGAATAATTATCTATGGGTCTGAAACTTCACCAAGTGAAAGCTCTCCCAAAAGTAGGTGAATGAGTTATTTGAGAAAAATTGGCTATCTCCAATACTTTTAGAGATAATTCGCATTTACTCATTTTGAGTAGGTGAGTAATTAGCTATGGGTCTGAAACTTCACCATGTGAAAGCTCTCCCACAAGTAGATGAATGAGTATTTGATAAAAATTGGGTATCCGCAATACTTTTACAGATAATTAGCATTTACTCATTTTGAGTAGGTGAATAAATAGCTATGGGTCTGAAACTTCACCAAGTGAAAGCTCTCCCAAAAGTAGGTGAATGAGTTATTTGAGAAAAATTGGCTATCTGCAATACTTTTAGAGATAATTCGCATTTACTCATTTTGAGTAGGTGAGTAATTAGCTATGCGTCTGAAACTTCACCAAGTGAAAGCTCTCCAAAAAGTAGGTGAATGATTTATTTGAGAAAAATTGGCTATCTGCAATACTTTTAGAGATAATTCGCATTTACTCATTTTGAGTAGGTGAGTAATTAGCTATGGGTCTGAAACTTCACCATGTGAAAGCTCTTCCAAAAGTAGGTGAATGAGTTATTTGAGAAAAATTGGCTATCTGCAATACTTTTAAGAGATAATTCGCATTTACTCATTTTGAGTAGGTGAGTAATCATCTACGGGTCTGAAACTTCACCATGTGAAAGCTCTCCCAAAAGTACATGAATGAGTTATTTGATAAAAATTGGGTATCTGCAATAGTTTTTGAGATAAAAAAATTCCTCGAAATCGCTCTATCTAGCACGGTTTTCGAGATATAAGCATTTTTGTGTTTTGCAATTTTTACGAAAATTTCGAAAATTCAAAATGGCCGCCATTTTTGGCAAGAAATTTTTTTTTTGAAAATTGGGAAAAGTACTCCGCAGAGATATCCTGCGGGTCAAAAATTTTGTCGAAATTGCTCTATCTAGCACGGTTTTTGAGATATAAGCATTTTTGTGTTTTGCAATTTTTGCGAAAATTTCGAAAATTCAAAATGGCCGCCATTTTGGACGAGACAAAAATTTTTTGAAAATTGGGAAAACTACTCCGCAGAGATACCCTGCGGGTCAAAAATTTCGTCAAAATCGCTCTATCTAGATCGGTTTTCGAGATATAAGCATTTTTGTGTTTTCCTTATTTGGAAAATTCGTAATGATTAATTAATCATTAATTACTCGGCCATTTCTTGACCAATCAATGCCAAAATCTAATGATTTCCAGATTTTAATAGAATGAATGTATTTGCCAAGTTTCAGGTGAATTGATAAAATTCCTTTCAAGTTATCATCCGGACAAGCTTCCCCATCGAAAAAAGACATTTTTGGTCATGTGACCTCTCTGATTGGTTGAAATGTCACTGCAGCATATTCAAAAAAATTCCCCAAGGCTACTGCCTAAACCTGCCAAATTTGAAAAGAATCCGCCTAACGGTTACAGAGTTATAAGGAAAACAAAATGCCTGAAGCTCTCCCATACACAAACAAGCGTCCCTTGTGGGACGCTTAAATATGAAGAGATTCAACCTTCTACTTATGAGAACCAGCCAGTAGAAAAAGGTAGATAATTTTCAAAGAAATGCCCGTGGCGGCCATCTTGTTTTTCAGAATGATGCTAATTTCAGTCCCATAGAAGCCTACCTCCCAATGAAGATATACTGCAATTTTGGTGAACTAGCTGGTGTATTTTACCTCCGAGAGCGTTAACACCTAAAATCTCTCTAGGTGCGGTAGCGGCGCTGTAGCAAACGCTAAACCAAAGTATCCACCGGATGCTTCCAGTGGATACAATTAATCTAAAATAATAGCATTCACTTCAGATACTACTTCAGATTATTATGTGTAACCAACTGACAAGGTTACTAGAAACAATCAATGATACCACGATTGAAATGACCTCCAGAAGCCCAAAACCACACAGGGGTATCACATAGAATCTACATAGTCCAGAGCTCTGCATAAAGATCCCCCCAAATTCTCTTTTTTCTATTCCTAAATCATTAGGAAACACCATTCGGCAAAGTGGAACAGCCCTATAGTAAGCACAAAAACTGTGTTGTGTTTATGTACTCAGGTAATATCTCACTGCTGTTAAGGAGCTCATCACTTTTTCAACAGCTAAACAGTTTACTGCTGTAAACAAACCCATCATTGAGTCATTTATGTTTATTTCTTCTATACCATGTGCCATTTACACACAAGTTTGTTAATATAAACAGTTACAATGAGGCCTTTGACAAGGTTATTAAATGTAGTAGGTCATCCAAACGTCTTTCTGAAATATCTGCAGAAGTAAAAATAATTTTGACATTCCTATATTGCAAGGTTTCAAAATAAATTTGAACTTTCTTAATTTTAATACACATTTGTCATTTTAATAAATCGAACAAGTTGTCATTTTAGAACTAAATAACCTTTTATCGAGCCTTAAAATCTTATGTTTGTCAGCCAATGCTCGCCTTCAGCTCAATCTGTTAAAGAGCTAGACATAAAGAGATTTAATGTTCATACAGACACTGACTTATGACTTAAAAATCATACAGTTTCTCACATATTTCATACAACTTCTTCCCTTACAAGGGCTAAAGGTCGTATCAGGACAAACCACAGTAAAATCCCACATACGACCATAAGGTCACTGGTTGATGTAAATCACACAACCCCAGGTGAGAGCCAAGCCAAGTGATAAAATCCAAACTCACAAACAACTTGTTCACTGACACCTTTATAAATGTTACAATTTTAACTGTAATATTAATCACAGGGTGTGACTATGGGCTTGAGGCCAATCAAGCTACCGACCCAAGCCCACGGATGGACTGTCACAATGGAAAGCAAGCTTTCTTAATAAACTGATGTAGACAAGGACACAGAAAAATTTCCTGGATCCAGATGGTGATAGGATCACCACTAAAAAGAATCGTCTGCTCCTGTGGGACATAGCTTTTCTGGGGACATTATTACACAAAGGAATGAGAAATTATCACACTGAGCAGGGTTTGACAGAAAATGTACAACTGTTTGTAAAAGAATTACTAAAACTCAAAAATTAATCTCTCTAAGTGTTAAAACCAAGAGTTTTGCCTTTACAAGTTTTATCAACATGGAAATTCATCACAATTTTTTATGTAGAATATTGCACCCACCCCTCCACTCCCAGGTGTTTACAGAATCCCTTGGATCAAAAAGGATAATCTTCATGTGTAGCCCCTGGAAGTTGTAATACCAAGTTGTTTTGTTTACTGTCTCATATTAGTCTGAGCATTTGCCGCAATGTAGTTTTGCTCTAATTTTCACAGTTAGATTGTCAGTTCTATTCAGCGCCGATCCATTTATTTTACATTTTGATATACAACTTTATTTTTAAAAACCTGGAATTCTCAAAAAAAATTGTTCCAGTTACATTTACAAATTTTCAGGAAAAGCAAGATTATTATTCAATTATATTTGAGAAAATCATCTATTATTCAACAAACCCACCACTTTTCCAAAGCATTTTATGTCATTTATTGCATAACTATTCTACTGGATGAGAATATAAGTGTAGAGTGCTGATCTGAGGTTGAAAAGTATACATGTGTATACTTCACTGACCAAGTGACTTATAATTTCAGAATTTTATCACTGGGCTTCCACCTCTGTAACTGTGGATTTAAAAGCTGCTTGTGACAAAGCAGCAACTAGATCAAGAACACAACTGTAGCCAGATGCAAGATGTACCCACCAGAAAAGGACAACTATCATGGTTTTGAAGATAAAAAACATTTTTCAATAATAAGTGGGTTGTAAGGTCTTTTTAAGTTTGACTACCCTTATTTGACCTTGAAACAGAGATCCAAGGTCATATCTGACCACATCAGAAGATTGGTAGCCCATGATTTCCTGTAGGTCAGTTTCACCTTGCAAACCTCTAGGACCAATAATAAGCAAGTTATAAGCATCTTTAAATTTGGCTTTCCTCATTTGATGTTGAAGGATGGGCCCAAGGTCAAATCTGACAACATCAAAAGATCTCTAGCCCATGATTTCCTATAGGCTGGTGTGACATTAAAAACCTCTAGGACCAATAATGAGCGAATTATAAGCACTTTTAAATTTGGATATCTTCGTTTGACCTTAAAGGAGGGGCCCACGGTCAAATCTGACCACATCAGAAGATTGGTACTCCATGATTTCCTATAGTTTGGTTTCACATTAAAAACCTCTAGGACCAATAATAAATGAGTTATAAGCACTTTTAAATTTAGCTATCCTTGTTTGATCTTAAAGGAGGGGCCCAAGGTCAAATCTGACCACAGAAGATTGGTACTCCATGATTTACTATAGGTTGGCTTCACATTAAAAACCTCTAGGACCAATAATAAGGGAGATACAAGCACTTTTCATGACTGACTAAGAAACGCCCGTGGGGGCCATCTTGTTTTTTAAAATAAGCCCTAAAACATTCCCAGTCAAGATTTTTTAATGATGAACATATTCTGCGAATTTGAGATCTGTACCTATAATACCCTTTGCTCTAGAGGGCCAACAAAACTACTTGCTGAAAGTCGAAAAACACCCATGGCAGCCATCTTGTATTTCAAAATGAGGCCAAAAATGTTCCCAGGCAAGATTTTATGGTTATGAATATATCCTGCAAATTTTGAGAAGTCTACCTATAATACCCTGGCCTCTAGAGGGGTAAGAAGAAAATCTCTACACACTGCAGCGGCGGCAGTGGCGGTGGCAGCGTACTCATGTGTAATTCATAGTATCTACCAGATAAACACTGTTAATATTTTACATAAAACTCAGTCAGTATCTCAGTTATGTATTCTGTTATCTAGGGTTTTTTCCACAGGTAAAACATTACACTATTTGCTTTAAGATTCAATTGAACTCTTGAACCTGTGTACATACACTTTTCTAGTTATGGGGTTGTTCCATTTCTGCTATATGTCATAAACCCTGCTCCCAACTGTCAATTTTAATTAACTCACTGAATCTTTTATATCTTAATGATCTTAAAGCCACTATAAGCCTATCATGAATGGAAAGTACACTATTCCCCATGGATTTATGATAACAGCACTCGGGAAGCCATCAGGAACAGCTTATGACATTTTAAATTATCACAAATCTCTCCCGATCCTTATTAGATTTATAACATATTAAACCCATAGTAAGTCATCTTTTTGATCTTACAGTGATCTTAAATATATCTTACAATCATACAGCAATCTTTTCCATTTTATAGTGATCGTAAAACCTGTTTCATCTTACGTTCATCGTAAACCAATCGGATGGATTGGGAAACTATCGCAATCGTATCAGAAGAAATTTTGAGGCAATGGCAACGTCAATCAGAAAGGTATCAGGAAAATATCTTATACATTGGGAACACATCTTAAACCCATCTTTAACCTATTGTAAACTATACCCACGATTGTGCATTTTTTATCATTTCAAATCGTAAACCACACTTGCAGAAATGGAACAGGCCCCTAAAGTAAGTAATTTTATTATACAATGTCACTTCAAAGAATACTACCATTACAATTTTGTAGTTATTCCTTATTTAAACATTTAGTCAACACAAAAGAGAGAAAAGGCCCAAGAATGACTAATTACTGCTGCTGTTTTAAAGTGAGACTGCAGGTTCAGTTATTTTTGAGTTTTTGACTTAAACATTAAATTGATGAAACTTAGTTAACTTAACATAAAAATAAAATAATAAAACAAATTTCTATTAAGATCATTAAAACAAAAGTAAAATGAAAACTTCCCATTCTACAAAAGATATTTCAAAATGAAGAGTAAAACTCCAAAAAAGAAATCTCTAGGTTAACTTTGCCATGTCCCCAAAGTTTACTGTGTCTGTTATTTGACACAGCTGTTTGTCTCTCTAGTTTTAATGGATATAAATACACTAGGCTACAGCAGATTTCCCCAAAGCCACCTGGCAATCTTTCACTGAACTAAATGGAGGCTTTAATTAAGCAGAGGACATCCTTACAACAGGGCACTATTCTTATTTGTACGTCAGTATTTCTAACGCTGATATTGAAAAGTAGTTATGTTCAGATAAAACTCCTGATATTATATTAATACAAATAATATTAAATTGAGATAAATAGCAGTTATTTTGAAACACATTTTAATGAAATTTTCCGTTTATGTAAAACTCCTAGTTAAGTAAAATAATTTTTCTTGTTTCTTAAAATTTCGGCTCAATAGGGCTCAATTGTGTTTAGAGAATACTTTACTTAGGCAGGCAATCATTATGAAAGGAAAGAGAACTAGCTTGAACAATAACATTCCTTCAGAAAACTGTGAAGGCATACCAAATTGTGAAAGTGTAATGCCTTGATCACACACTACAGGTGATGTTACCTACATTTAAAGCCATTGAAAACCTATCTCCTTGCAAAAGCTTACCCACCCTAGCTTTTCTGGTCCTGTTTCAGTCTTTCTCCGTGGTGCCAATCCCTGCAATGTTTCTGATTTAACAATTACAATCTCAGATTTGTGGCATTATGCGCCTTAGAGTCTGTCAATAGATGGAGATTAAGTGCTATAAAAGTACTATTAGAATTAGAAATTTAAACAGTGGAGACAGTTTTGAAAGTTCTAAAATGTAAACATATGTAACTGAAAGGGGCCCTATCATATCTGCAGCTGTTGTGATGCCTTTCGCCCAAATTCTGTGTTATTCTGTCTCTTTCTGTGTTTCAGGTCAAGTCATATGTTTGCCATAACACTACTGTATCTTTTCTGTAACTTTAAAGTATCTTTACTTCAGCTTTTACGTGTCAAATTGTCCTCTCTCCAAAATTCAAATTCTCCTCTATAGCAAAACTGTAGCTAGGGGTTTGTAGCTGGGTTTCACAGGTGCTGCATTCCTCTCTATATTTTCTGATGTTTACAACCACCAGAAATACCTCCTGTGGTATGATCAGGGACCGTAGTCTACAATAATACCTAGATCATTTCTAATTTAGATTTCAAGTATTTCTAAGATTTCCAGAAAGAAATGATTGAACTGAACATTCCTAACTTTTGTTTTCTGAATATAAAGTGCAAGAAAAACCTAAGTGAAAAACCTTCCTTAAGTTAGATCTAAGGTCACCTTATCTAAGTATTGTTGCAGAATACGGCCCCAGGACATTGGATATTAATTCCTTGAAAAAGGTATCTCAAAGCCAACGGTCAAACATCTGATACCAATTTCAGTGTTTCAGTGACAATACTGACTGATTTTATAACACATGAAATATATACAAGTAAAAATAATCTATCCAATGCATGTTTTTGTTAACATCAACAACCATCATTTGTGCCCAGTGTGTATCAGGGGAGGTCAGAGAACTATTGAAATTACAAATGTGTAAAAAAAATGTCCTACAAGTCAAGGAAATTGTTGGGGGGAGAGGTCTTCATTGGCAACTTTCACATTCTGTGTTGACTTTCATATTTCTTTGTCTGCTAATATGTTGGTTCAGGATATCGTTCTGAACCGAATATGACTCTTTGTCAAAGAGGAAAATCCATACAAGAGCCTTTCTGGGTGCAGACTTCCACCATAGGAAAGCAATAGTCATTATTTGCTCTGTAAACCATCTAAAAAACTCAGTATTTATATTTTACAATTCAATCGGCCCCAACATTTAATCAGTATCTCTCTTTGAAAGTAAAAGTAATAATCTCCTGAAAATTCCATCCACATCAATTCTGCAGTTTTTAATAGACAGGAAGAATAAAGAAATGAACAGAGAAAGAAAAAGATCTCTCAGAGAGTGCATATATGCACCAAGGCCAACCACCTCTACTGTTAGAATGCAATGATAAAAAACTCCTTTAAAAATTCTGGATCGAGAAATGGTTTTGGATCTTTCCTAAATTAAAATCAGTTCCACGTTTGACAAAGACCCAGCTAGTGTGAAAATTTTATGTAAATTTGTGCAGTAATTTCTTCATCTTCTTGCTAACAAAAAAGCAGACTTCCACCAAGGCATATATACTTTATATCAGAACCTCATCTCTCTTTTCTAAAGCAAAACGGCTAAAAATAAGTAAATTAGATCTTTGATACTTTTGTGTATCCAGGCAGTGATCTCGATCAATCTCAAAATTTAACAGAACCTAAGTTGAACAAAGACCCATCTTCTCATTTTCTCTTTAAGATCCAAACAGTAATATTTTGCATAATCCTGTTAACAAACAGACAAACAAATGGGCATGAAATTAATACCTCCTTAGCAGAGGTAACAAACAGAATTCAATGGTCACATGACCTCCTCAGCACAGAGGTGATAAAAGAATAACAAGAGGCTAACACCAACTAACTTTGGCATTGAAAAAAAAACAAGGATATATTTATTAAACTTATATAAAATCTTTTGATAACCACAAAATTTTACTCAAAATAGGGTCCTACTATTACCAGTATATAAAACAAATCAGGGCCCCAATATCAGTCTTGGATTAATTTGCTGTACCATGTGGAATTTCTTTTCTCTAATGATTAGGCTTACCATTGCAAATGAATGAAATATACTTCTACGTAAAGTCTATTGACAATTAAAAATTAGAGATCAAATTAAAGGACAGTGTGTAAGAAATGATTTTGCTACCGTATTCATTCTTTGCGTTAAAATTACAAATTGTGTTTTTTGTTGATTAATCATAGAATGAAAGTGAAGATATACAATATCAGAATTTTTTATAAGTGAAAAAAAATATAGTTCAACTTCTGTCT
Organism: Sabellastarte sp. h YS-2021; assembly: GCA_964017235.1. Lineage (NCBI taxonomy): Eukaryota > Metazoa > Annelida > Polychaeta > Sabellida > Sabellidae > Sabellastarte > Sabellastarte sp. h YS-2021. The sequence continues at coordinate 64,963,776 of OZ024928.1, forward strand.
GGTTTATTTAACCATTCTGAGACCAATGCAGCTGCTTGCTATGAAAAAATGTTGCAACTGAGTTCTCCAGGGCAAACCAATTGGCTCTCACAGATTGCCTTACCATATTTAGACAATTACTGCAGTCAGCTGCTTTAAGTGAGTCCCATAAAAAAGACAGGGCTGGTTAACAGCTCGGGATTAATTTTATCCTTCAGAGATTGGAATCAGATTAAGCGTGAGCCCATTAGAAGTAGAAAGGGCTCAGGACAACCGTTCTCTCCTCAGGTTTCCTTGGATCATCAATTTGTTTTTACTCGGACAGTAAAAATGATTTATTAACAGAGTTTTGGGAGGATGGTCTGGTCCTGATTAAACCACTCTTTTGTTTGAATGCTTAGTGCAGAAACATGCCATCTGTTGCAAGGAGCCAAAATTGGGAAAAATCGGCCATAGTCTGTGCAAGTGTGCAAAGGGGGGTGAAGCTTTATAACACGAATGATGGGGTGTTGTCTTTTTATCACCTCCCACACAAAGTTAGGACCCCTTTAAATAGAAACTCTAATTAATAGAATTTCTCTCTATTTGGAAATAAACATCAGGGTCCATATCTACTGACATCCTCAGAATAAGAAGTTATTAGAATACAGGCACTTTCCCAGGAAAAATAAATCCTCGACTAAGAATAAATATCTAGGAATAAGAGTTTTTCTAAATTTCTTTAAAAAGTGTATCTGAGAGATATCCTTTTTTGCACAAACAGTACCTTCAAGCTGATCAACAACTGAGATACTAATATTTTCTACAACAACCATTGCATTTAAATTTGCCATTAATACGTTTAGAAGTGAAAACAAATTTCCCATTAATTTAAAAATTCTTATTCTTAGAAATTGTTCTTATTCAAAGAAACCCAGAAAATGGTTGTGTCCTTGGAAATTTAAATAAAAATAATAACGGTGAGAATAAGAATGTCAATAAGTATTAGCCCTGCTGCTTAAAAGAATTTTCCCATTTATACTTAGAATTATCTGGATGTTTTTGGTCTAGGTTTAGGTCCCAATATATTCAACTTAACACAGTTCAGTTGGAATTAGTACAGAAAATACCAAACATTTTGCAACAATTCTGCATGAGCATTAGTGATAATTTAAACATTTTTAAATTTTGACATTTCATTTGTAACTCGCATTGTATGTACCATCCAATAATATAAATCAATTTTAATTATCAAGAGAAGTTTCAATTTAAAAAATATATATTTAAAACAATTTTAAACCTAACTAGACCTGGCACATCGGAGAACCGATGCAAATTGTATCTACCAGAAAAAAAACTCACCAAAGCCAAACAACCATCGCTTAACCTTGAAGCAGGAGCCCAAGGTGAAATCTGACCATATCAAAAGATTCTTAGTCCATGATTTCCTATAGGTTGGTGTGACATTGCAAACCTCTAGGGACCAATAATAAGCGAGATATAAGCACTTTTAAGTTTGACTTTCCTCGTTTGACCTTGAAGGAGGGGTCCAAGGTCAAATCTGACCACACCAAAAGATTTCCAACCCATGATTTCCTATAAGTTGGTTTACCATCCAAAACCTCTAGGACCAATAATAAGCGAGTTATAAGCACTTTTAAGTTTGGCTTTCCTCGTTTGACCTTGAAGGAGGGGTCCAAGGTCAAATCTGACCACACCAAAAGATTTCCAACCCATGATTTCCTATAAGTTGGTTTACCATCCAAAACCTCTAGGACCAATAATAAGCAAGTTATAACCACTTTTAAGTCTGGCTATCCTCGTTTGACCTTGAAGGAGGGGTCTAAGGTAAAATCTGACCAAACCAAACGATTCCCAGCACATGATTTCCTACAGGTTGGTTTACCATCCCAAACCTCTAGGACCAATAATAAGCAAGTTATAACCACTTTTAAGTTTGGCTATCCTCGTTTAACCTTGAAGGAGGGATCTAAGGTCAAATCTGACCACACCAAACGACTCCCAGCACACGATTTCCTACAGGTTGGTTTACCATCACAAACCTCTAGGACCAATAATAAGCGAGTTATAAGCACTTTTAAGTTTGGCTATCCTCGTTTGACCTTGAAGGAGGGGTCCAAGGTCAAATCTGACTACACCAAAAGATTCCCAGCCCACAATTTCCTATAGGTCGGTTTACCATCCCAAACCTCTAGGACCAATAATAAGGGAGATATAACCACTTTTCATGACGGCCATCTGGTTTTTCAGAATGAGGCCAAAAATATACCCAGTCAACATTTTGTAATGAGGAACATATCCTGCAAATTTGAGATCTCTACCTATAATACCTTTTGCTCTAGAGGGCCAACAAAAGTCCTTGCGTAAAGTCGAATAAACGTCCCTGGCGGCCATCTTGTTTTTCAAAATGAGGCCAGAAATATTCCCAGGCAAGATTTTACGGTTATTAAGTTATCCTGCAAATTTGAGAAGGCTAGCTATAATATTTTTTTTCGTTAGAGCGGTAATGGTGATATCTCTCTACACATTGTGGCGGCGGCGGTGTAATGAAGTGAAATCCATAGTATCCACCAGATAGCATCCGGTGGATACAATTAAGCTAAAATCAAGTAGTGAGCAGTAACATGAAACTAATTTAAATTTATTTTAATAGAAACTTTTCTATTATCTTATAGTAAAAGTAAAATTTATCTCAAAAACAGAAATTCCAGTAAATCGGAATATAACTACAGATATAAGTGTGGCCAATTGGGTTCTAGGAAAATAAGGCTGATTTATTGGGGATTCAATACATCAAACAATACTAGATAATTGAGTTTTGCTACACTACCACTGCTATCCTAAATCTATACGAGTGCGAAAAAAGAAATCTTAAAAATCTGAACTTTGGATCTGAGACTGAAACAAAATTCTCTCCATTTTGAAGGACATTTTACAATGCTCAAACTGAAAATGAAAAAGTTAAATGTATTAGCAACACAATTGTATATGATTACAATTGTATGGATATTGTCACTCCTGAACATATATAAAGCCATTTTTAGTTAAGACTGAAGAACTGTCTTGTGTATATAGTACTATTGACTACAGAAGTTGGCATTTTTTTCTGATAGACTACAATTTCTCATTGTCATTCTGTGGGACATGACATTTAGAGTTTAGAAGGTCACTGCCATCTTATCCTTTTAGGAAATGTTCTCTTTTAAATCCATGATCCTAGTGTCAGTTTTCTACAAATAGATTTTGCTGTTACAATTTTGATAGGTATAGTTGTCAAAATAAGATAAGTTCATTTAATTATCTAAATATATTCTAAGATTAATTCAATTTTATGGAATTTCCTTAATTATCAGAAATACTTTAAATTTGATATTAATGATATGACATTGCAGATTTTCTAAAAAGAACATAACTTGCCCAAAGTAAATTAGAGCTTCACTAGCAGTAAAAGAAGGGAGATTAAAGGGGAGTCACAATCAATAAATTAAGCTGTCAAATTCTAATGTTAGAAAGTTCAGCCATGTCACTCCTAGGACTCCAAATTTCTCTACTGTCCAACCTAGATATACCCACTTAACATTATTTTTGAGGAAAATGTGTTTCTTTTGTTGGTGGTAGCATGTTAAAATATAAAATTCATCACAGTATATTGGAATTCCCTGTTGGATCAATGCGATGAAATTAAATGACAAGGAAACAAATTTTACCCAAATTCTGTAACAGATAAATGCCTTAAAACAGAAAAAAAACCTTGGGAGTTTTCTGTATATTTGAAAGTAACAGAAGGGGTTTTCACTCAGTAGAAATGTTCACAGTGCAGTAAATTTCACATTTTTAACTGCAATGTTTAAAAAATTCCAGTGGCAAAGACTATTAGTAAGCCATGAGAAATCACCATTTATACCGGTATACACATTCAGTACAGAAATAAACTGTGTACCTAATTTCTACCTTAAATTTATTCCCGTGATTACACATTAAAAATACAAGCACAAAAACTGAAACTGTGAGTATGAATTAAATCTGTCATCACAATCATCGATGACCACACATTATTAACGAGTGCTTGCAATTAAAAACTGTAAGTATGGTTGATACAACTGTGAGCTCTGAATATCATTCTGATTTGTACATAACAGAAACTGTGATCACAATACAATTGTGGACACAGTTTTAGTTTTCATGTGTATGTTTTTCTTTTTCAAATAACTGAATATATATTAAGCATGCCCTGCATTTGACTCTGTGGAATATTGTCCAAAAGAAAGAATTGGTTAAAGTGGAATTTTTCATACAATTGGAGCCCCTTAAATAGAATTTTAGTAAGTAGAACCTTTTCCCATTGTTATTTCACCCTATTATACAGCATTTCTGGTTAAGAAGATGTATTTTTATGGCTGCCTGAGCTTCAACTTAATGGGTACAACTGCATCTAATTTTACTACCTGTGAGAGTATAAAACTGAAAATTAGTGTAGTGTTAACCTGATTTTATCTGTCAAAGAAATATTCAAAGGTGTCAAATTTTTGTGATTTTTATCAGAAAAAAATAAGTTTAACATTTTATCAATTGCCAAAATATTCTGACTTTGAATTTGCAAAAGCTACAAGCTTACCATGTGGGACTGAATGCTTTACTGGTTGCTGCGAGGAACTACGACCAACGTCTAAGAAAAAAGACATTTATTCTTGGCCGTAGCCTCAGGTTGTCGTCACGTGATCTGCCCCTTATGTTACAACTTTTCTCGTTGAGATTTAAACCCATATCCCTCAGCTGTAATACAGCAGGGAGGCAGGGTGGGACTCTCCTCAGTCCCACATGGTAAGCTTGTAGCTTATAAAAGCTACATTTAAGTAATTAAAATTTTCAATTTTATTGCGCTACAATAGCTTACCATGTGGGACTGAATGCTGAATCCAACCGTCCGGAGGAGGGATTACAGCTGAGACTGGCAGATAAGTCTGTTTTTTCTTAGAATTTTGATAATAATAGTAGAATGAAAGATCGAAAGTACCAGTCTAAGTCCCGTCTACAGGGCCCCAATCCCGAAGACCGGGCCTGTAGAAGCCAAAAACCTGAATGAATGACAGTGCTAAAAAACTGTCAGGGTGTTTGACGAGAAGGAGATGTGTACCCTAGATACACAGTAGAGCTGTTATCATTAGTGATTTCTGTAGATCGACGCTCGGCTGTTAGATGCGAGTTGAACTTGAGTTGAACTCGAGTAAATGACACAAATATAAATAAAATAACAATGTCCAAATATTGTCATCAAGGGATCTTCCATCAACGTCTTTCCTACCATTTTATTGCAAGGAAATTTTTTTTTGTTGCCAGTTAAATTGTGCAGATATGTATGAGCACTTTATGGAACATCCACGTAAATAAGGGAAATAAAAAAACGACCATTGCTCATTGATTTTTTATATCTTTATGGTTAGATAAATTGCAAAAGTGTTGGCTTTATAACAACATTAGTATATCATAATTTATTTCTTAAAAACTCGAGTTTAAATTGCGTAAATCGATGTGTTCCCAAATATCGCCCACCGAGTTACAACTTGAGTTTCGGTCAACTCGTTACAGCACTAATACACAGACGGGGTCAGTCCCAAGGACGATCACGGGAGAAGCCGAGCTTAAGGCTCGGGAACTGACTAAAATGACAACCTTGAGGTCCTTAATACAATGTACAATTATAATGATTAGATAGACCTTACCCGAAACACCCTGATGAGGTAGACGTATACCTAGACCCTGTGCTTAGACTCCTGAAGACTTGGTTGTAGCGGATGTGTCCCCCCCCCCCCTTCCTTTCTTTCCGAGGATGACTGGACTGAGGAGAAGGGTCTAGGACCTGTTGTGGTGCTACTACTGGACCCAGATACAGATTGTTGTCATTGTCCGACCAAGTAAGGTCTTTAGATAAAAATTGGTAAAAGTGTTGTGAGCTTTCCAGTGACAGGCTTGCATGATCTGGTCCACCGATACCCCACCGTAAAATGCCTTAGAGGCTGCGAAGGCCCGAAGGTCATGCGCCTTGACTTGGACTAAATCCAAGGCTTGCTGGTCTGCTTGTTTATAACAAAGTAGGATGGTTTGTTTCAACCAAGAAGAGACAGTAGCGGGTCTGATGTCTGAGGCATGTCCTTTCTTGAAGGAAATGAAAAGGAGGGACCGGGAACCTCTTAGGTCCTTGGTTCGGTCCAGATAGTACCTCAGGGCCCCCACCGGACACAGGGTCCTGTCTTCTTTGAACTGTCTATCCACAATGGTAGTCAAAGCAGGAATAGTCACCGGAGACACACTTTGAGAACCTTCTCTTGCTAGTTGGTTTTTGGCTATGAAGTCAGAAGAAGGGAACAAGGCCACCTTTTCCCATTGGCCTAGATTAGATACTTTGTTTGCAACCCAGGCATGGATTTCGCTGCGGCGCTTGCCGGAGGCCAAAGCTAGCAAGAAAGCAGTTTTGAGAGTGAGATGTTTGAGGTCTGTGTCTTTCATAGGCTCAAAGGGTGCTTTTGTGAGCTCATTGAGAACAACAGAAAGGTTCCACGTGGGGAGATTTCTGGAGCTTTTGGGGTGATCCCTGTGGAAACTGGAGAGCAACCTATGAAGGTCCTCATTATGAGCAATATGTTGGCCCGATGGGCCCAAGGTGTCAACAATGGTAGTCCTGTAACCATCAATGGTGGAGGGGCGCCTGTTTAGGTCTTGGTACAGATACATGAAGAAATCTGAGATTTGTTTCACAGATGGAGTGGAGAAATCCACCGAATTTTCTCTGCACCATTTTTCAAATAAGGGCCCACTTTGATTTGTAGATGGCCCTTGTTGATGACCGCTGAGGTGCAGCAATTCTCTCTGCCACTTCCACAGAGAAGCCTTGTTCTTGGAGTTGTCCACTCCTAGACACCAGGCGTGGAGGTTGAGGTGATGCGGGTTGCTGTGGAACACGTAGTTGTGGGACTGCTTGAGGAGTGTTGTCAACACCGGGAGCTGCAGTGGGATCTCTGTTGAGAGCTGCACTAGGTCCCAAAACCAGGGCATCCCTGGCCAGCCTGGGGCTATTAGTATGACCAGACAATTGCATTGCCTGATTTTTTGGATCACCCTGTGAAGGAGAGCCGTTGGAGGGTAAGCATAGGCAGTGAGACCCATCCAGTTTATGTTTAGAGCATCTATGTCCCGGGCCTTCGGGTCTGGGACAGGAGACACGTACAGTGGAAGCTTGTGGTTCAGATAAGTGGCGAATAGGTCCACGTGGGGAGTGAACCACCTTTGGCAGATCTGTTTGAACACCTGTGGATGTAGTGACCATTCGGTTGACTGTACCTGATTCGACCTGGAAAGTAGGTCGGCCATCACATTCAGACACCCTGGAATGTGCCTGGCTTTCAATGTGATGTGAGAATGATGGCACCAGGTCATGATTCTCCACAGGAGTGGACACATCTCTGCTGAGTGTGTTCCCCCTTGTTTGTTTATGTAAGCCACCACAGTTGAGTTGTCCGTCGCAACTAGCACTGTTTGGTCCTGACACTGGTCTTTGAAGCGTCTCAGGGCCAGAAAGACAGCTTTTAATTCTAGGACGTTTATGTGAAGCCCTTTTTCCTGGGGAGACCACAGACCTTGTGTAGAACTTTGTTCTAAGTGAGTGCCCCAACCTTCGTTTGAGGCATCTGTAAAGAGTTGGATACTGTGGTCTTTGGGATGAAGGTCTGAGCCTTTCATCATGTTTGCAGGGTTCTGCCACCAGTCTAGGTGTGCAGAGATGGCTTCTGTCCAAGGAAGGAGGCTGTCCAGTGGTTGAGGAAACTTCCAGTGCTCCTTGAGATGAAACTGAAAGGGCCTCATGTGAAGTCGTCCCTCTGGGACCATTTTCTCTGTTGAGGCTAGCAATCCAATTAGAGACATCAAACATCTTGCAGTCAAAACATGTTTTGACTTGAGTTGTAGGATAAAATCCTGAAGTTTGAGCCATCTCTCTTGAGTGGGTTTTACAAGGGCTGAATCCAGGTGGTACTCGTAACCCACGAACGAAAACACCTGAGTGGGATTCAGTTCTGATTTCTCCTGGTTGATGATCCATCCCAAGGATTGGGTTAGATCTACCACTGCCTGAGTGTTCACGAGGGCTTCCTCCCGCGACTGAGACCTGACCAGCCAGTCGTCCAGGTATTGGTGGAGTCTGAGACCTCTGGAGAGGGCCATGAGCTTCACCTCCTTTACGATCATGGTAAAGACCTGGGGGGCTGTGGCCAGTCCGAAAGGTAGGGAGGTGAACTGGAACACCTGAGACCTGTGGCAAAATCTTAGGTATTTCCTTGAGTGAGGATGGATGGGGATGTGAAGGTAGGCGTCCGATAGATCTATCAACGCAACCCATTCCCCTGGAATCAGGGAGGTTCTGATGGACTCTGGAGTTTCCATCTTGAACTTTTCTACATGTAGAAAAGTGTTGAGCCTGCTTAGGTCTATCACTGGCCTCCACCTTTGGTGAGGCTTGGGTACTAGAAACAGGTGATGGTAAAACCCCAGAGATTTTACATTTTCCACCCTTTCGATAGCGTTCTTTGACAGCAGAGACTGGATGCAATCGGCTAAGGCTTGGTCTTTTGGAAGGGCCTTGTATTCTGATATTATCAGAGGAAATCTGACCAAGTTTGGTTTTGAGAGGAATGGCAGTACGTAGCCATTGGTGATAATGTTTAACACGTGGTATGAACAATTGCTTTCTTGCCAGTCTGTGCTGAAAAAACGGAGGCGACCTCCTACAGGTGGACTGTTTGAGGCTTTGAAGGAGTCATTGGGAAGAGGGGTTTCCACGCCCTCTTCCCCTATTGTGGGGGCGAAAACGACCCCTGGAGCCTCTGAAGTTTTGTTTTCCCCTATTGGAAGAAAACGATTGGTTACTGCTTTGTGAGGAATTGCCCCTGTAGGGGCGTTTCCTGTAGGAGCCTCTTTTCTTGTGGGGACCACGAAAGGGCTTATTCTGGTAGGGTCTGAAACCCTGAGAATCTTTTGAGGTGCCTTTTTTAAGAAGGAAGTCCTCGCCTTCCTTTAGCAACTGTGATTTAAACAAGGAAGGCGGCCAGAAGGACGCATTCCTGAGTTCTTGGCGCCTGGTTTCTCCTAAGTGGGGTTGTAATAGGGTCATTTCGGCTTCGCGCCTGAGCAAGCCAGTATTGCCCATTGAGTATAATTCTCTCTGGAGAATATGGGCCAGGGATTTACTAAGGCAAGTTAAGGCTCTGTGTTGGATTAGGATGGCTTTATTCCACAAATCCAAATACTCACAGGCTTCCTCATATCCACGTTTCGCTGCTTTTTCAGGGTCGGCACCTTTCCTGATCTGAGACTTGACCTTTTTAAAGGTCGCTTTCAAGCTATGTTGACACTTCTCCAGAGTGACATTACAGGAGGAAGAAGTCTTGGCAAAGGTGGTAGCGAAATTGAGCGTGGAAATATACTGTCTTGCCAGATGTTCCAATTCTTTGAGAATTGGCATAGGGACCTTGCCGATAGGAGCCCCAGGTGGTTTAGGAGAAATGCAAATTTTGGCAAAGTCTGTATTCAGCTCTTGTATCTTGTCCTCATAACAAGGCTGGCCTACCATGTACCACTTGGCAGTGGAGGGAGGTGGTTTGATGTACTTGCCCTCAGGTAAATTGGCTGCCTGGAAGTCCTGATCAAACTTCTCGAAGGCATCCTTGATGACTGAATTGAGAGGCAACATGGAGGAAGGACCTCTTGGTCTAAGTTCTTGCCTGCCTTTCTCATCATTAAGGCCCATGACCGCTGTTGAAGATCTAGGTAAGGATTCCCTAGGATCTGGTAGTTTCAGGATGCGTCGGAACGTATCCACCTCCTCCGCGTATTGAGATGGGATGTCAGACAATGCTACTTCCCTGTAATAAGGAGGGCCAGGGTCATGTTGGGGGTGGTCCTGATCAGAGTGAGACTTCCTGGAGGGCTTGGGGGACCTATGCCTATGTTCAGGGGACTGATCCTCCTCTGAAGATGGAGCTAAAAATCTGGACCTCGACTTGTGTTTTGACTTATCAGAGTGCTTTTTGGGCCTACTGGGGGCTGGTTGAGGGTCAATAGAATAGTCCGAGTAGTGGTCCGAGGCAGAGCTCGGATCCACAACATGGTACCTAGAAGAGTGTGCTGCTTGTTTAGGTTTGGTCGAGGCAACCTACGAGGGATCCTCGGCACAACTACGAACTTGACCCAAGTCGTCTTCGAGGCGACTAGAATACGAGTCGAGGCGAGGCGGAAGATCTGGGCCATACTCCACCTCCATAGACTCGATAGCAGTACTGGCTTTCGAGGGTTTGTCCAGATCTTTGGAGGGTGCATTCGTTTTTGTAGCAGAAGAAGAAGAGGTCTGATCCACCTCTCTTGGCTTTTGTAAAGATTTTTGAAAATCTTCACGAAGATTATTGAACGCCTCCAACATACTGGCCTGAAAAGACCCCATTTTCTGTATGTTAATGTGAGAAGACAGAGATTTCTCGAGGTTTGCTTGTACTTTTAGTTGTAAAGCCGTACCTGGTGTAGGCGGGACAGTATGAGCAGGGGTTCGACTGGACAATGCCTCGAATGAGAGAGGTTGTGGGCGAGGCGAGGATGTGAAGAGGTGATCAGCAGCCATTTCCAGCTCTGCCTGCGAGCCCCCAAACGATTCAATAGAATTATCCCCTAATAATTCCGAACCGGCGTCTTCTGCCTTGTCTTTCTTGTCAGATTTTTAGAATAACGCTTCCTGTGAGAGATCTTGGTGATCTGTTCTTCAGTAAATGAAGAGCAAATGGTACAGGAAGAGACAAGAGTTACACACGGATCGTCGCCCTTACCTGCCTCTCTGCAGGTAGGGCAGAAGTTGTGTGTGTCAAATGGATGGCAGAAATGATTGCATTTTGCTGCGCGAGGTTTATCTCTACTAGCTTGGTGGGATGCCATGTTTTACACGCAATAAAACAAATGCGAGTATACCTCAAATAAAGACTCGCAGAAGAAAGCCAGTCAAGGCGAGCTCACAAAACTTAAAATTAAGGACAATTACAAAAGCGGAAGTGCTGAAAATTGGCCAGAATGTGCTATATACAATAATAAATGAAATACATAAAAAGGGACGTATAACAATAACACTGCACTGAGATATAGATAGAAAACGGCAGTAAATACTTCCCAAAGACTGTAAAATGGCGGCGACCAACGAGAAAAGTTGTAACATAAGGGGCAGATCACGTGACGACAACCTGAGGCTACGGCCAAGAATAAATGTCTTTTTTTCTTAGACGTTGGTCATAGTTCCTCGCAGCAACCAGTAAAGCATTCAGTCCCACATGGTAAGCTATTGTAGCGCAATAAAATGTCAATCTTGAACTAAAAATCCTTGGGTGTCTGTATTGTAAACTGAATATTGGAACATTACTAGTTCTGAATGAAGCATTTTCAGATTTAACTTTGAGAGACAAAAATCTGATCATCTAACCTGCTTAACTTTACTGAATTTGCTTTTTTCTCTCCCCAAGACATTTTGGATTGTTTCCTTTAACAAGAAAGGAAGCATTGCGAAATAGTGCACTTTGTTTATAGCATAATAAAACAAATTTAGATCCAAAAATATTTTCCTGTAGATGTCACAAAAGCAATATATTTTTTTTTCATTTTATTCCTTTGTTTTTTTTCATTCTTTAAGCTTTCTTTATTACAGCAATAACCTCCGCTTTGTAGACTCATAATAAATCATATAAGACGCTTTCTTAAAAAGAAGCTACGGCTCTAATATCTAATGAAATGTAAATGGGGCTTGTGGGTATTCTTGGCCGCTGTGTGTATCCCACAAAAACAGCCAGCCTTTTAAATATCCAGAGGGAAAATAATCCAATAGCATATGACATAAAATATTAAATTCAGTTGGAAATTTAATACACTGGGGAAAACTATGACACTTCCACTGTGGCCTAGTAGGTTACATACTCGCCTAGGAACACAGAAAACGTGGGTTCAATCCCAGGTACAGGCAGATACATAGTGGCTCGGATGACCACTTAAAATGGTGGTCCTCTGTCATTGGGTCCTATCCCCAGTGGCAGGTTAAAGAACCTCAAGGACATTGATAAATGGTCATCCTTGAGCCTCTCTCTTTCAGTTAGGGGAATGTCAGTAATTTGAGAGTTGGACTGTACTTATACAGTCGAGTGGGTCCTGAGTTTGAGTCCTGTAGTACATGGAGATATTGCGCTAAGTATAAATACAAATACATACAAACTACAATCAAGTTGTTTCATTTCTTGTATGACTTTACAAAGCTTTTAAAATAATGTGAAATTTTGAAATAATATGTTCACACGTCCTCAGTTAAATGGCTCCAATTTTAGATAATCTCTCATTGAGGATGAGCACACAAAACGGGGTCAGTCTAATTTTACATTTATTTAACTCATAAATCATACAAACTGGTGGATAATAGAAAGTAAAAGAAAAAAAATGTCACTCATGAACATTTGAAAGTTTATGAAAGTGTTCATATTGTCCTGAATTTAAGCTGTGACATCACAATGGAAACCAAGCTTAAAATGGTGCTAACATGATAAAATGTATCACTGTGTAATCTACCAGGAAAAGTCTGAATACATCACCCATCCTGGTCCAATAAATAGTCATTTTAAGGAATGACAATATGACAGTTTTGAACAGTCTGACATATCTAGAACGCTCTTAACAAATCCGAGAGTGAGTGACACAGTACACAAATATAAAGGCCCATTTCCAAACAGGGGTTCATTGGGATATTGTATTAGAAAATTGTGAATGCAGTATAAGATACGGTTAGGAATGTAATTTACCATTCACTGTATCAGGATATTTCCATTAAATATAGCTTAATCACTGCATATGTCAGCATGCATTTGAGCATCACACTCCATAAACAGATAAGAGGTGATTACTGGAAAGAGATATCTCACAGGCTGTGTGTGTCCAAACAGCTCAACTTCAACTTAGGTCTTTGCTCATAGCAAAAACCCTGCAGACACAAAATATTAGAGCATAGTTCAGGCCTGTTTGAGAATAAAGTATTACAGTACATGGAATAGCGAATTCAAGGAAAAGATTATTCTTTTTGTACTTAAACATAAGTAGCTTTGAAAGTATAAATAACAAACTTTGAGCTGTCCAATAAACTTGTGTAGTAATTTGTTAGGACTTTATATTTCTGCAAACATTTGACAAACACTCGAATGACTGCTGTGGAGTCTATTGGTTTTGCAATAAGGGATCATGCCACAGAGACCAGCCACAGTGAAATATTACTTTGAGTCAATTAGTTACCATATATGATTTGAAAACAAGGCCATCTTAATAGGTACTGATACATGTTAGAAATGACATTTCTGATTCTGAGTGTGCAACTGCTTGAAATATCTCTAAGTAGCTGCAGTGACTTCAGTGTTTTATCTGCAGTAATTCTCTGGGAGCCTGTCCTAATATTACCCTAGCTGCTAAAAGGGATGTAAAAGTCCAAAGTTGACGTTTGAAGCAATTATCGCAAGAGTATAGTTAGGTGTGAACTAGGAATTCAAGGGGTGACTTCAATTCATACCCAGTAGTGCTGGGAATCGCCCCCAATTTCCATGGTCGATTAATCAACGCAACTAAACGTCCACCCACTAACACCCAGGTAGGTAAACTCTCAACTACAGTTAAACGCCTTACATTGGCTGAAATGGTGACCCACGGACTCAAGTGAGTAGCAAGTATATGTACTTGAAACTCTTAATATTTCTTAAATTTTTACCAAGTAGCATATTATTTGTGCTCTACTGAGGGATCTTGGGTTTAATATACTACACTTCTATCTTGGAATATATATCTAACTATTAAGCAACATTGTTCAATTATTCATTATACATTCATTTAAAGTTGTAATACTAATTTATTCCATATTTTCTAAATTGTCACTTTTTGTACAAAAAATTTACAACTACTTTTGGTTAAACTTTAAGGTCAGTTTTCTTTGAACTTGTTGCCTAGAATTCCCTGTATATGTTACTACTATGAGCTGATTCACCCTTGTAACATCACAGCCAATTTATCATCACTACAAAGCCCTAATTATCCACCACTCCCTAGTTTCTTTACTCACAAATCTACAAACACTTTCTGATGACTGATAACTGCTACATTAGCGTAAAAACATGAAATTTGCCATAGCACATTAAAATTCGCCACTCAGAAAAAGACCCTAATTTTTTGTGATTATTTTGTTCCATAGCTGTTTTATCTAGGCCAAGTTTCACAAAGCCTCCTATGATAAGAAGATCCCTTGAACCAAATGAAATATTCTGTAAATATGGGTAGGCCTCCTTAACATTTATCTCAGAGCCTTTATGAAACTGGGGCTTGATAACAAACATCCATGTAGCTTCCATTTTTCTTGTTATTTATAACAGGGATTCTCAGTAACAAATTTGGATTTGGTGGAAATTTCACATTTTTTGAGCATTCTAGATCCAGAATCCTTTCACTCTCTCTCACCCTCTCAGCAGTAAGCCGTGTTTCCTCAAAGTTGATCACTGACACAGGACTGCCGAAACCGATTTCTGAGCCTAGTGTTTATAATAACAGATATATCTGTAAATAAACAAAACCTTATTATTTCCGGCTTTTTAATTGATATAAGTTATATTGGGTTTGTTTAGGCATTACCTCCTTAGTCCCCAACACATTTTGATGATCTTTCACCAGTATCCTGACTATCCTCTGTGTATGGATGTGGTTAGTAGTAGTACTGGTTACCTCAGCTCTATTTTAAAAATGTATAGCTATTGTATGACAACCTAAACAACATTTAAACTTGGAGAATGCTGGATAAATGATTGAATTTTCTTTTCTGTTATAAAAAAATGAGGTTTATGCAATATGTGGAAGGTATATCACCGAATTTTCCCATTTTAAATTTTTCTAGGAATCATGGGTAGTGAGGAGAATACATCAAAATAGTTGCTGGTATAAATGGGTGTACACATTTGTATGGTTTGTGTGTTTCAAAAATGGACATCTCCAGTTCTACTAAGTGAGGTCATGTCAAGCTTCTACATGCAGAAAGAGTTGAGGTAACCATATCTACTAAGTATGACAAGTCAAAGATTTTGAAACCAAAGGTATATATGCTAAAATACGTACAAATAGGTATGTTATATAAATGCTATTTTACCAGTGATATATGCTGATTATCTTTGCAACACTGAGGGATAACTAGGATTGGCATCTGCATTTGGCCAACTGCCTTTTCCATGGTCAGATATATCATACCTAGATCTAGATCACTGTTCCATGCTGACCTCACGAGGTGCATGAGTACAATACAGGTCTATTATCCGACTCCTTGGCAGAGTAACAATTAGGTCGGATAATAGATAGGTAGGATAATAGAAATCCTAAAATAACAGGTTTAAATGGAGTTGGGAGAGTGGGTTTGAGGCCAGATAATTAAAAATTTGGATAATAGAGGGTCGGATAATAGAGGTTCTACTGTATTTAACTCATCAGGGCTTGTTTCTGGCTCAATGCATTTCATGTTTTGGAAATATACATAAGTTTTAAAAAGTCTGGGTTTGTTAAGGGCAGGACGTGTTTGACACATCATGGATAGCATTTTTAGAACAACTTTTTAAATATTTTTGAAAAACCTGCCATAAGCTCACACATGCTAAACTAAAAATGTACACACCAGAGGGACGAAGGGGGTGGGGGGTGGGGGGTAGTGGAATGGCCATACCGGGCAGCTCTTTTTAAATGTGCAAAACCCACATACCAAGTCCATTTACAGAGCAATAATGACAAGACCGTGAAGCAAACTTCAAACATATGTTGATTCTCATGTACAGAACAGTGCCAATGGGCCATAAGGAAACAATTCCCATAAAATCACTGAAAGGGATTATATATCATCATTGGCAATCAGACATCAGCAATCAGTACAGTGGAAACTCTGGCTTACTGATATACTCAACTCATTTCTGAATCATGAGGTATTTCAACTAATAACTCCACTACACTGTGAGGTAAATCTGAGATGACGGGGCCATCACTGAGTTTCTTGGTTTCCCCTCAGCAGGTGGTTTGGCCTTTAAATTATTGAGGTCAACCAGTACACAGTATGTGGCCATACCAAGGGAATCCCTTGGGCTGATTTCCACTGATTGCGACTGATACCTGAGAAATTTGTGCAGATTAAGAACTGTGAGAAATAACTATTAAAAGATAATCCACACATTGTATTTTACTCTTTAGTTTATCTTTGATTTCAATATTTAATAGTGTTTTTTTATGATGCTGATTTTTGCAAAAGATTGCTTGATGTATAAAAGCAAAGCAAACCTTTATATGTACATATATATATTGTAAATTTTGTTTTGTTTCAACTTTTTTCCAAAATAGCAGCAAAATGAGTTTCATTGAAAATTTACTTGTATAAGGAAAATTATACCCATATTTAAAGAATTATTTACAAAACCAATTTGACATGCGGGTGTTATTTTTCTTTGGTGTTCTGTTAACTAAAAACTCATTACGTTAAATGAAATCAATTGAGACACAAGAGGCATAGACACACAAAAAGCCTCTAATAATTTGGTAGTCTTATTTATTTCATCTTGCATGAAAATTAGTGAACAATCATTCTATTTGTACATATGTAATTCAGGAAATAATGAGAATAAAGACACTGTTATGGGGTGGATCAGATAATAAATCTTTATAATTAACTGTAATGTTTCCACTTGAATTTAATACACAAATATTGATGCAGAGACAAGAGAACCTTTTGAATTTAATATAAACAGTATAAGTAATGGCTACAATAAAACTTCTGTCATGAACTGACTTTAATAATGAAGCCTTGTCATCTATTTCAAAGAATTTTTAACAACCTATAACATGAAACTGGGACATATTTTTTTCACTTGAGAAAAACAAACAAATTTTAAAATTTTTCTACCAAAATAAAGTGGGAGTTCTTTGTAAACATTTGATCTCAGAATAAAAATTTTAAATACCATAAAGCTCTAAAAGTATTGCCTGTATATCAATGGACTTGTATTGGTCTTTCCACAGCAATTTTCCCAATGTACAAGGCATAACATTTTTTCAAAAATAAAGCTTAAATTTCAAAACTCAAACTATCAGCCATTTGTAGTTATTTAAAACCTAGCAGTTTCTCATAAAACAAATGTTTGTTGTAAGACATCCAATCTTTAACCAAAAGGCACCTTAGTTGGTAGGTGGTTAACAAATTTGGCAATCATTTGATATTCCCTTATGTGGTCCTGGGTTTGAATCGTGTCCATGGCAACATGTTGGCCTTATTGGGGGTCTCTCTTAATATGGACTTTGGCTATTGAAAGAGACATAAAAACTTAACTTTGACTTTATCTTGGGGTCTTCAACATAATGTCAAACAGCTTTGGTTTGGGAGGTAAATTGCAACTAAAACAGTAACTTGTCCCGGGCAGTTAGAAATACATGATTTACAATAAAAACTGGAAATATGCCACACAGAATAATATTTCACTTTTTTTCAGGACATTTCAGTCCTCAGAAGTTAAAACTTCTTAAATAACTAGTAAATATCCCCATCAAACTAATGTTACAATGACTTCAAGCTCAGTAAACTGTAGAATTACAAATATATCTGGATTTTGAGGCTAATTGCTAAGTAGCATTCAAACTTTAATTCTATATTTCTCAAATACCCAGCATGATATTTGGTTCTGACTACTGACCATTTTCACTGTGAAAAATTGTTCTGGTCTACCAACTGACAGGATGATGGATTTGGTGATCATATCCAAGATATGAATGTAAGGGCATATGATAGATGATCATCATTAGACAGTCACTCCTTGTAATACAATACCCTACTATTGTAACATTCAGTAATGACAAAATTAAACACAGTAAAGTAGGAACTTCACCTGTCCTTTTTTCTTCACCCGTATCCGTGTCCGTTATTGCCGGTGTCCGTAATATCCTAGATCTTTTGGTATAAAACAGTGAACTAGATGTCCGTGTCCGTGAAGAACGAATTTTTTCCTTCCTACTCACGGACACGGATGAGTTCACTGTTTTATACCAAATGATCTAGGGTATCACAGATACGGGCAATAACGGACACAGATACGGGTGAAGAAAAAAGGACAGGTGAAGTTCCTACCTTAGTCAACAAAGAGATTTCACTTCAAGCTTAAAAAGCAGAAACTTGAACAAACATCTAAAGCCTTTCTCAGAAGAAAGAATTTTAACATCTTGAATCCCTCTTAACTGTAGTTCTCAACTTTAACAGATTTAATTTACTTATGTGTAGCGAAAGGCTTAATGAAGGCTTCTAGAGTCTTGATTTCTATTCTATTCTGTATTTTTATGGCACTTAATCTCTGCCAGGCAGACTCTAAGGCGCAACACCAAAATCCAATTCAAGAAATCATCTATCCATAGCCGTTGCCAAATCCAGTACCACAGAGACACCGGATACCTAATCACCTATCTATTTGTAATTTCACAAAGGCCAGATTTTTTGTGATGAAGCTAAGCATTTCATACTAGTTCGTCAATAATCTACACAGAAAAATATCTTGCATTTGCATTGCCTTTAGAAACATTTTATATATGATAAAACTACTTAGGAATGTGTAAAACATTTACAACAATATAAGTTTTAATAGCCAAACCCAGGCCAAAGAAATACTTGTCTTTTTGATAAATATACTTAGTCTTGTGAAACTTTACATTTGGTTTAAAATTATGATCACTGTGAACTAGAACTTGATAACAAAACTAGTAACTTTTATATCTACTAAAATACTGAATACTATAATTTTGTAAGTGAAATTATAAACTTGGAGCAATAAAAAGTCATCACTGAAATGTGTTAAAACATATTGGCGTAAGAGTTCACAGTTTATAAAACATATTCCAAATTGAAGCAGATGATGCATCAGATATAAGCTTCATTAAAATTAAATAGACTGCAATATTATCACAGTGTAAAAATCAGTAGTTTTAGGAGTTTCATAAATTTTAAGGTTACCCCCTACTTTTACAGTTAAAATGTGTAGTTTGTAAATGTTGTTCTTTGAATTATTTTTTCTTTGTAGTTTGTTGTGTTTATTTCATATTGCTTATAAATTTATGTCTTTTATGATGTAATACCTATTGTAAAACATCTGTCATTATGTCCTGTATGTCCCTTTTGATTTTGTATCCTCCTGTTATCTGTCATCTGGAATCAGAGATATCCAGTTGTTGTATAAGGCCTATGGTATCTGCAGGACGTTATTATTGATGAGTTTATTTGAAGTTGTGGGAATGACTGTGTGATTGTGTAATGATGTAATTTATGTTCTTGTGATGTCTTGCTTTATAAATGGTTATTGTTCTTTTCTGTCATGTCATTGGTCACTCATTTTATTATCTAGTGTTTTGTATTGTCTCATGTTTCTGTAATATGATTGGCCAATCCATGAGTTATTGTATTTTGCATTATTATATTTTACTATAAATTGTGAGGTAAATCTTACCTGAGTGAGAATTGAAACTCAGAGAAGGAAAAAGAGAAGTGAAATGGAGACTGAGAAATCTAAATGAAATGGTTTATAAATTGAATATTGTAACTGTTATTGTTTATTGTTAATTTGAGCTACATCCCAAAGAGAATGTAATAAAATAAAGGAAAAGAGCACTAAAGTGACTTTCAGTTTACTCAATAGAACTTTTAGTTTAAACTTAATCACACACTAAAACAACATTTTTCTCTGTGTGATAATATCAAAAATTTTTGTTAATTTTTCGACTGTAGTTTGTGTAAAATTAATATACTTGATGGATTTTGCATCGTTCATGTCAATTTGTTAATGTGTTGTGAGTCATTAATACCTAGGTCAGACCTTTCTGTCTTGGGGTCATGAAGTACAACCAAACAGGCTCATCTGCCTTTGCTTGTGGTTCCACCACATTCGACCAGCTTCATATTTTGATGAGACACATTCAGTGGGATTTGCATTTGAATAGGATGTCTTTGTCGCGACTTGACACAACTTGTAAAGTGTTTTGAATTTGAGACGACATTTTGGAAATGTTTGGAAAACTTCCCGCAACCGTTCATCAGCTGTATTAATATATACATACTATAACAGTGAAGTGGGGAAGGTGGGATGGATATATGGGGCTGTTTGTTCAGGAACACGAACTAGTCAGATACAAAGTCTCTTTTAGCAGCCACAAGGACGAGGTCATCAATCAGAGAGCCAATATATACACAGAATTAACTATAAGGTATAGTGTGACCTAAGCACAAGTGTCTATGATACACTGTGTATGGGCAGAACTTGAATAGTTAATTGAAATTGGGTTTAAATGGAACCATTGTAGTGGTTAATACATTTCAAAAATTGTTATATATATATATATATATACATGTACTAGGTTCCAGCTATAGATTAAAAAAAATTATCCAGTCATGCAAAGCTAATAGCATAATATGTGATTGTAACTGAAGATGAAACCATTTCACTTTTCAAATGAAACATTCAAGTAAATTTACAAAATTTTCAGCACACAGAACTAAAATATGAATTCTGTGAATGGCACATCGAATAAAGAATTTATAACTTCAGTAACTTGGAACAAAATATCTCCATCTGGAAATCAATGATCCTAACATTTGACATAAACCAGATCCAACAAAGCCAGGCACTATTATGATGTAACTAAAATTGGTTTCTATAGAAAACAGGAGAATCAATGAGTGCAGGGCTGTTTTTATGATATTTAGTATACACCACAAGAACACAGCAAAGTTACTATTGCTTCTTGCACATATTCATGATAAAGATATTCTTGCACATAAATTTTGGTCAGATCATTATGCTCACAAAGTTCACACAAGAAGCATTCAGTGTTAATGGAATTAATGCATCACCAGTAACTAATTTCAAGTGAAAAAATAAATTTGAGAGAATCAGGTTAAGAGTCTTGAAACAAAAACATTGCTTTTCCTCAATCATTGTTTCATATAAAAACCAACACAGTTGATCAGTTGGTTTCAAGTGTATGCAGTACAGCAGTGGCAGCTGAATCGCAAAAAGCCAGAGTTTTCTCAAGAATTCTGCAAAGTTTTGCAAATACGTGCAAAACAAAGCCAATTTAGTCTGAGTGTTTGTTTTTACAGGTGCTAATTGATGTACCATATTAGTTTTAATTTACATAGTTTGTCATTAAACCAACTGTGTTTACATATGAAACATGATACCACTGCAAATATGATATTCTGTCTCATCATATTGTCCACAATCCATAAGAAAATGGAATTACAGCAGAAGTTGAAGTTTCATACAATTATATTTCAAAGCAGACTGGACACTTTTCCAACTTGTTACTACACTCTATTTTTAGACTCACATAACCAGTTATAACTCTTATTTTTTACCTACATTTATTACAGTTAAATTTGATATTTAGAAAAAAAAGACTAAGGATCATGAAGAATAGTACTTTTAATTACAAAGATTTTTATTTAGGAAAACTGTATCAGTAGAAAAATTTTTATTATAAAATATAGTAAATCTGTCCTTATGTTGGGAACTGAATCTGCTTTCTGTAAAATTAGCTAGATTTTAAAATTTAAGTATGGACATTCATTTTGAAATATTTAAACACATCTAAGAGTACTCTCGTATAACAAATAGAGCAGAACTTGGTGCAGGTTTTAAATCTATATTTATCAATGGACATACTTGTCAAACATGACCAAAAATCACAAAAAAAATGAGCAAAGAAAATCCCTCCAAAATCCCCATATTTGTATTGAAGCTTCATAAGAGACTTACTGGTATTCTGGAGTAAGATGTAAGCCAGACCCAGTCTTCTGGTAGTCCAGAGCCTTCCTTCTGATGCAGGTATATGGGCTGTTCATCTTTCTGAGGGATCTTCTGCTGATGCCCATGTCTTCTTGCCCGTCTCTTCACTCTCAAAAACTCCTCCTGTTCAGCACTCTTACTGAGCTCACTCTCTCCTTCTTCATCCACATCTTCTTCATCCAGTACAGATGGCGGGCTACTATACTCAAGATCCCCATGCCGTAGTTCAGGATTGAACTCTACAAAGCTACGACTCTGAATATGGATTTCATGGCGTAACTCTTCCTTAAGTCTCTGGATCTGAAAGTGTCCGAGCCATATAGAAGCCCCAACAACGCAGGCCAGAAGAAGCCATAAACAATACAGTATCCGAATGTGACACTGGACTGAAGAAGAAGTCTTGAGATCATTGGATGTAGCAGTACTCACCACCAAATGTTTTACTTTTGATTTTGTTTCATTAGTTTCCATTTTTAATTTACAATACGCACGGTACTACTCTTGACTATCCAGAAAGCAATGCAGCACGACCTTCTAAAGAATTAAGGTGTACTAAATAATGTAATAAATCTAAGAAATTTGAAGAACATAACCCAATGAACTGAAACAAAAAATGACTACAACTATTCACAGACAATCCATCTTTTCTTTTAGAGATTCCAAACTTCCTCTCCTGTTTTTTAGGTGCAATAAATATTATCCTTTCATGAATCCCTTTTTCCCAATGAGCTACAGCTGCCTTAACAAAGCAAATTAAAGGTGCTAATGACCATCACTAAAAACTGACCATCTTTACCTACTGAAGCAGATAATATCCACCAGTCCAGAATAATTCCTCGTGCTAGGAACAATTATACATCTTTCTCCTGGTTTTATTTTTTTACTATCCTTCATTCAGCTACATGACTGTCATTTCTGCCAGTCTTTAATTCTATGAAAACTAATGGTCTGAGAGCCTAGTCTTTAAATGACAGTACATGTTACACAAACCAGTTTTCCGTAATTGAGAAATTACAGCAGTCAGTAAAGAAATGTGATTTGCTGGACTGGTTCTAGAGAAATCTTTCCAAGCATGAGGTAGATTCCTGCAAGGAGTCTTGATGTCATCTAAACTACTGCACTGTGGCTTTTTTCTTCTCTGCCCAGATAAGAGAGCACAACAAGCATCATTAGATTCCTTTTAGCTCTGGTAGTGAGTGAAAACCACAAAGAATTCTCAAGTTATGGTCACCTTAAATTATTAAGAATTGTGTATGGTAAATTCAAATCAAATGCTATAGCTTTGACTTAGCATAACTTGTTCATTTGGTAACTTTATCTGAAACTTACCTCATATATAGTATTTAATCCATATTTCTGGCACTTGAGTTTCAAAACTCAGACAAAATTAATGAAATTGCTGGAATGTTACTGTAACTAAGATCTTTAGTTGAAATTAAACCAGTTTACTCCTGTTTGCTTTCAGCCAGAATACTGGTCATGTTTATTCTAAGAAACTGGTGAAAATAAAGCAACTTTTCAACTTTTTCACACCACTTTCCAGCTAATGTACAGAGTAATTAAGAATGTATTGGTTCAGATGTTAATACTCACTGTGTTTAGACAGCCAGGATTATAAACACGCCCCACAGATAAATTTTACACTATTTTTCACACACTTCTCACCAAGCAAGTTTCTATAGCCTCTATTTTATGTAACCTTACCACACTCCAGATGGATGGAAAAACTAAAACAAAACAACATAAGTTTAAGTGGTTGCCTATTTCAAAATGTTTGCTTTTAACATGCAGCACTGAGAAGAAATTACCTTTATTATGATGACAACTTTGTTATTATGGTAACATCCTGATACTGACAATAATATAACAGGAGTGTAATTAGAAGATTACAGAGCTTAACCCCCAGTTCCACTGTCCTGAATTTGCCTCAACAGTGCCCCAAGTATGCCATTAGCAGCAAAATTCATCAGCTTTCTCTTTTCAGTTAAGGTTGCAGGTAAAATCGTGGGAATTGTGATAAATCGTTAAATTTTTAAAACTGGTTAAAAACCCTTTGTTAGTTATTTTCATACTAAGTTATAATGAAAGATCATCTCAGTCATAAGTTTCCTACAAGTAAACTTCAGGTTGCCATTCCTTATCTTTAGGCTGCTACCACTAATCCAGCACAAACTTCTGTAAAAATGGATCTGAAATATTATTGTCCCATGAGAGGATTATTCGTATTGGTCTGCTGATTATGGGGCTATTCCATTTCTGTGATATATCATAAACTTTGCTCCCGATTGTGAAAATGCAGGATTCGGGGTATAGTTTACGATAGCTTTTAGGATGTGTTCCCCATGCAAAAGATATTTTCCCAATAGCTTCCCGATTGGCATTGCCATTGCCTCAGAAAGGTTTGTGATAGTTTACCGATCCATCTGATTGGTTTACGATGAACTTTAGATGAAACAGATAGGTTTACGATTGCTATAAGATGGAAAAGATTGATGTACAAGGGTAACATTAGTTTAAGATCGAGGTAAGATTAAAAAGATGACGATACAATGGGTTTACGATGCCATAAATCTGATAAGAATCAGGAAAGGTTTTTGACTATTTCAAACAGTTTGAATTTCTCGTAAACTGTTCAGGAAGCTCCGTATTTTCCATACAGGATCTCAGTATAATGGCTTTAAGATCATTAAGATGAGTAAGTTTCAGTTCCCGATTCCTGAAATGTGACAATCAGGAGTAGGGTTTACGATATATCACAGACATGGAACAGGTCTCTCAATGTACCAGTTACCAGGGCTTGAAGCTATGACACATCATTAAAAATTGTAACAATCAAGACTCAAGAGCAGATTATATGACTTGACATGTCACCCTCAACAAATCACATGTTCTGGAAGTTTTCTCAACAGGATCAGTGGTAGCAGCTTCCAGAGCTATAAATCTGGTAGGTGTTACTGTAAGTCTTGCCAGTGGAACTGGGGTATAGTCACTACCTTTGTAGACACTTGTGTAACTCCTAGTGGGAAAGACTGGGATTACATATGCTTCTCATGTATCCATGTCTCAATAAACTCCAGTCTGCAAAAAACCAAGTTCAACTGTTCAGTTGAGATCTATTTGACACCAAAGGTGTTTGTAATGAATTACTCACTGGCAGGTTCTGTATCCTTCTCTTGCTGCTTTATAAATCAAGTGCAAATTACAAAAAAAAAAAGACAAAAATCTGCTATTATGTCACAAAATGTGATAATTTCTCTCATCCAGCTGGGTTATTTATGTGGTTCAAAAACAGCTGATTAATGAGGTTATAAAGCCTTTATTCATTTACGTATATGTATCTTTAGAACAGACATATATATATATATATATTACACACCTCCTAGGTATGACGTCACAAAATATGAAATTCTTGATGAAAAAGAATGTAGTCATTGATGTGATCTATGGCTCCGAGGGTTTATAACATCCACACAACTGTACTGTCTGTCTGTAGTTCATGTTTGGCTGGCAAGTAAATCACTATAATCAAGTGAATTCTGGATGAAATAGCAGTTGTCCTTTCTTGACAATGTGGGGGTTTGGTCCACCCACACAATTATGCATATTTATCACTTATAGTCTGTGTCACATATACTTCTAATTGACAATGTTTTATATTTTTTAAAGAAACAGGTGCACCAACATGTGTTTTGTCAAAGAAATCTTTTTGTACATTAACCAAAAGAAAACAATAAAGTTAGCTTAAGCCACAGTAGCACCTTTATTTGTGGTCAATGTTTGTAGTTATATTATCTCTTGAAAGAGAACCAGTGATAAGTGTCCCAATTGCAAGACTAAACAGCAAACACAACTGCCATTTTTACACAGAACATTGTCAAGCAAGAGTCTTGAAACACAATATTTGCATTTAGCTTGTCTTATGCTTTGACAGGCAGCAATGCAAATACATATAGCAATTGAAAACCTTTACCAAAAATATCTAATATTTGTATTCCAAAAATTGTAGCTTCAAACTAATGTCAAAGTCATTCTGTTTTGTCCAAATTACTTTCCTGGCAACTGTAGAAAAGTTGTTTCCTGTTCAGAGTGTGTTTGTTAAAATAAATTTAAATTTAATGAATATAATGAAAAAATAAGGAAACCAAAGTAAAGTTTTATCCCCAAACCATAAGAACATAAAATACAAGACTCTGTAAAAACTCCAAAACCTCCAGTGAGTGTGCACCTTTTATAAACAGTTGTGACCACTTTGATAATTATGTCATATTTTCAGTAAACATGCCTCAATTCAGTGTTTATGAGTTTCTTTAATGTACCATAACTCTCCAGGCAGACACATCCAGTCATCTTTTACTTGTAATTACTTTTCACTAAGCACACACCTGAGCCAACACAATCATACATAACATTAGCTTAAAGGAATGGGGCATCCCATCCATTAAACATATCAACAATCTTAGGGTTTAAAGTGTTCAAATACTGCACATGTTTCAGAGATTAATTTTTTTTCCAACATTACACACATCTTTTTTATTTGTTTCACATAAGTTGTAGTATGAAGTAAGAATACAATCCTAAATGCTATGTCAATTATTTTAATTAAAGCATTCGATACAATAGTGCTTCTTAATACAAAGTGCATTTTCTCCTGATTCCGATTTACACAATGTAAATATATGTCACACATATTATTATTAAAATAGATAATTGTGTACATTTCGAATAAAAGGGGCTTAATTTATCCTTTTATCAAATTATCTATGTATAAGTTTCAAAATACACTTAATTCTGTCATTGATCAACTTGATCTTTTAAATAATGAAAAAAAAACATTCCATGTTTCACAAATAAGAGAAAGAGATATTTATATTACTGCATGCTGTGTTTTGGGTTTTTGGTAAAACGTCAAATGGGGAAACATATCGCAGTAAGAGGTATAAATATTGCCACAACTCAGTCAGTGCCACCTCTTCATGAAATTAAGGAAAGTTTTCAAAAAGCTCTTCATCATTTCTAATTTGATCAATGTTTACATTGGGGCTGGGGGGGGCTGGGGGGGGGGGGGGGGGGGGGGGGGGAGTCACATTCCACCTGTTTTGGAATAGGACTTAAAACTTATTTATTCCATAGAGTTTTTCCATCTTAATTCTTCATGGCTGTATGAAATTTCTGCAAGTAAATGACACATGCTTATCATATGCCCGTTTGATTTTGGATTGAGTTTACTTCTATGCACCTTGGAAACTGCTGGAACTGAGACTAAAGTGTGATAAAAGTATCAGATATATCAGACCATGGGAACTTTAATATGCTTCACAGATTTATTATTACACAAATGGTCTTGTAAGAGACAATGTTTTTCGCTTATGTCAGAATATTTTCAGAATTTTTATTTATAGTTTTTTCTTTATCACTGTTGAGATTAATCTCTTTCCCATGAAGATTCAGTTTGCAGCAAATTTTTCATTTGTTACTCTACACACTGAAATTTTTGCTTCAGTTTCATGATAGATGTTAAGAGGGCAATGTCAAATATTATACTTCAAAGTTCTGATACTTTGGTGTTTGATTAAAGTTTACATACTTCCACAAAAACTGAGATTGTCTCCCATAGATGTAATATATCAAAGTGGGGTAAATATTTATCTGTGAAACAAATATCAACATAGTACAACAAGAAATGTGAGGGTACTCTTTCATTAGAATTCCCAATGTGCATAATTTTTAAAACAAATGTTACGACAATGAATGATGTCCCCTTATATTTTAGGATAATATTGGTGTTATCTTTTGTTAAAGTATAACCTGAAAGGCTGAAAAAAATAATCATTAAAACCTGGTTTGAATTTATTTTGCATTGAGCAGTACAGTATGCTTAGTGACTAAAGAAACTACCAGGCCACTTTTATTCTTTTTGCGATGGCTGAATGTTACTTCTCTACACCAGATATACTTAGCATTTGAATTCAGGTGCATAACCAACATGCATTTTATGATAAAATTTCAGACTTTCACAGATAGATTTCAGGGATTTAGGGGTTGTGGAGTTTGGCTTACAATCAGCAAAGGTTTGGTCAATGCTATTTTTCAGAGGAGAAAAGGGGTCAGATGTTTTCACACTGTACATCACATGATGTCCAAATCATATCAATGTCATCCACAAGAGTGTATGAATAATTCACCATGAAGCATGTTAGTAGCAATCACCCTTGTATCAGTTGTCATGTATCAGTCGTAGTTGGTATTTATATCCAGTGCAATACCTCCTTCACTACAGGTCTCAAAGCACTTATTGACCTATCCTGATTACAACAAGTACATCTCAATCAAAAGTGCCGACATACCCCTCAGTGAAAGACATATTTGCAGGGATGATCATTTATTAATCTCTATGAGTTTCTTTGACCTTCCACTGGAGATAGGATCCAATAACAGAGGACCATCATTTTAAGTGGTCAAGCAAAGCCACTATATATTGCTTGTATCTGGTATCAAACTCAGGTCCTCTGCATTACTGGGAGAGTGCATTATGCACTGAGACAGAGTGGCACAGCTTAACGGAGCAGAGTTTAATTAAATAAAATATAGGGTCTAAATATCAAACACAGCAACTATTGAGATGCATGATTTTATAGTGGAGGCATACTCATCTTCCACCTATTAATATGTGGGTTTGAAACTCAAATCTTCATCTAAAGTGGAAAAGTACTTTCTTACCGATACCTATATGTTAGCTTACATACATGTATATCCTGCCTTTTTTCTCCCTTTATAACTACCAACAGTTGTATGAACTAATAATGCATTACCGTTTCTGGTAATGTCCACAGATCCTTCCTCCACAGAGAATAAGTGTCTAAAAGAATGAGTGCACAGCTAAGCTTAATCCATTTCTGTCTATAATAGCTTCTATTAGCCCATATATTAGTGCCAATACAGATCAAATGTATTTCATTCTTTGAAATATAATTTTTAATATTTTTAATATGCCTTACGATAAAGAAGAAAAAAGATTCCTTAACTTCTTATATTTTTATACTTTTCATGTATACATGTATGTTAAATACACTTCAAGTTTGTCAAATTACTTCAACTTCAATTTTTTGGTAAAGAAGTTTGATTCCTACCCATCAGGAAATTTGCAGCCATATAAGGAAATGCTATTTATTCCTCTGTTAGGCTCTGTACCTTATAAATAAAAATGATAAAGATGAATCAGTGTAGGCGTCAATGTATGGCAGTCCGGGTTGCAGTAGAAAATTTGAATAGTATACTTATAGTGAGGCTGTTTACATGTACACAGCTTGCGGGTGCGATGTGTGGGTGGCGTTAATTTTCAGTCAATCCAATTTTGCAGCAATCCGCAAGCTACCGTAAGCAACCTAGGACAGATATTTTGTAAAGGTTATCTGGTATCACAATTTGTGTCTCATTAAACTAAACACAATGGTGAAAGATTTTTAAAAATCAGACTGCAAACAAGGATGTTACAGTCCTTTAAAGAAGGGCTTATTATCTATGTTAATTTGTTTACCGCCAAACCACTGCAAGTTTATAGACAAGCCGCACTCGCAAGCAGCAGCTGGGACCTAAGTACATGGACGCCTACACTAATTCATCTTTATCATTTTCATTTCTTAACTACAGAGCCTAACAGAGGAAAACTAGCATTTCCTTATATGGCTGCAAATTTCTGTCAATAACATTGCGCCTCGGTAGGGCTACTCAAAAGACACATAGGTGGTGATAGCACAAAAAACTTGTTTATTCATGGCCAGACGCAGGCAGGAGAATGTGTCAAGTAAGCTAAACTTTGATGTCTACTACCTTATTTAATGAACTTCATTTGGCAGCATAATCTATTTCAAGTATGTCATTACAACATTCTGGCAAGAATCTTTTTCACTCCTCCTTACAAGACATTGACTAAAGAGAAGTGGTCCCTTTAAAAAGACAGTCCTTGAAAAGTGTTTCTAAAAGGTGTAAAATGTTAGAGCGCAGTTCCACTGTCACAAGTTTGCTACCAGACTTGCTCCAAATCTTTCTATTTCTTATTCCACCAAATCTGACATACGTGGAATCATTATGAATCCATTTTGATGGTGGGAATCCTACTGTCCTATGAAACCAAATCAAATTCTTGAAAAAAAAAAGTCATTCAGTCCTCATATAATACCTAAGACATGGAGTTGAGGAAAATCTAGTTTGCTACCAGACTATCTCGAGTTTGTAGTTGTGAGGTCATGTGACTTATCTTTTCACTCAGGAAGGTTGGGAGCCAAATTAGGGAAATTATGTTTGAACATGTGTAATAAAACACATTCAATATCTTGTATTTATTGGAGCCCAGTAACCTTGTCCCATGTTTCTACTCGGGACAACAACAAATTCCGTCAGTTTTCCCCATCCTTTTTAAACAGGATTGGTCAATTAGAAGTTTATATATTAGAAGTGCTAACACAAAACAAGTAATCAGTGCCCATGAATGGGCTATGTGTCAGCTGACTTTCTGTTTTGAGCTTCAGAGTACAAGTGAAAGTAGAAAAGGACACAAAAGTTGTGCGCTGTAAATGGTATTCAGAAGTAAAGTACAAAGTTAACTGTTACGGTGCTTCCTTAGGAGCTACTGAGGACCTGGTCCATATACAAAGGCAGAGAATTAAAAGAGTTGGTGCATATTGACTACAGACGTAGAGCTGGTCCCTTCACCATTCATTCACCAAGTAATCTTCCTTGACAAAATTTTAACACTAGATAGGGGACCCTCACTTGTAATAGCTCTTAATACACAAAATTTTGGGGACCAACAATAAAGGAAAGAGATGAAATGTAGCAAGGACTAATTTGACATTGAAGCGAAAGTAGCTGTAACTCACTTAGCTATGGGATAGACCCCGAGGTTATTGGCGATGTAGCTATGGAAAAAGTAGCTAAACAAAATATTTTAAGAAAATGCTCTAAATGCAATGTGCAATATTTTTAAATTACAAATGATTTACTCAACAGTGAGCATCTGAAAGTAGAGCTATTGCTTGGGTATGTAATAAGCTACAGGCCTGCAATTTCACTAAAAGTAGGTAAATAACATATTAAAACAAAATTCTCTAAATGCAATGGTCTTCAAGTTACAAGTGATTTACTCAACAGTAAAAACCTGAAAATACCTATTGCTCAGCTGTGCAATGAGGTACAGGCCTGAAATTTCACTGTGTTACAGCTGACCCAAAAGTAGGTCAATAACATATTTACACAAAATTCCCTGAATGCAATACTTTTCAAGTTACAACTGATTTACGCAACGCTGATTTACTTAACAGTGTGAACCTGAAAGTAGCTATTGCTCAGACCTGCAAGTCTACAATTTTACTATGTTATAGCTGACCCAAAAGTAGGTGAATAACTTATCTAAACAAAATTCTCTAAAAGAAATAGTTTTCAAGTTACAACTGATTTACTCAATGGTGAGAACATGAAAGTAACTATTACTCAGCAATGCAATGAGCTACAAGTATGGAATTTTACTATGTTATAGCTGACCTAAAAGTAGATAAATAACATACAGTATATGTACACAAATTTCTCTAAAGGCAATACTTTCAAATTATAAGTGATTTAACGCATGATTTTATGAATTTTAATGCATCAAATATTATTTTAAAAATTCATTAAAACTTATTAAGAAAGATCCAGCCCTGATACTCCACACAAAGGAATCTACTTGAGGCCTGGTACATATATGCAAGATAAGAGACAAATCCCTTCAATAGTTAATGAGAAAATTGTGATAAAGTGTTGAAATGTTCACACTTTGGGTGGGGGTACCTCACTTGGAAATGCTCTGGGGAACAGACGAACAGATTTGAATGCCTTGAACAAGTTTTCATCCTTGAAAGATAAGGCATCTTTTAAAAGAAATAGCATGTCTCTGGGCCTTGTACTCTGGAGGAAAAAGTTGTTCATGCACAGACACCGCAGAGTGATGTCATGTCATCCGACTTGTCAGCTGACATAAAAACAAGAAGTGCCCAAGAATGCACACACCCTCCTCAATGTGTAGTGCTACAGAAAAAAACAACACAAGTCTGGATTCACAATCCAGACCCGCATAAAGACCTTCTTTGTGGAGGACGGAGCAATGGTAGACCCCACCTTGTGCAAAAAATATGAGCCACAGCCTATGTATAGTTTTATGAACAAACAGAAAGACAAACAAACCTGAATACAATACCCTCAGGCCTCCCCTTTAGAGGGTGAGGATAACTTACAAGAGGGTGCCAGGACAGAGCATGTTACAGTAATCTAATCTACTGCTTTGCAGGCACAACATCTTCCCTGTAAGCATTAAACTAACAAAACAATGGCCTAAAGTCACAGACAAGGTACATTGTAGGTCAATAATGCAGGGCTTGGGGTGTGAAATGAGGAGAAATACTAGGTGGGAAAACTTGATTTGAAAAGGTGAATCTTACAATGCTTTCTGAAACTTGTCACTCAGGGAATTTATTCTCATAGGAACATATAAAAAGGGAATGTTCTAGAATGTAGATGCGTAATGCATGAAAGACATAGAAAGATATTTATGGGATTTGAGACCATTTGGTATTTCTAGATGAGGTTTACAGGTGTTTTTTTTTAATTGAGGTATAATGGTTGGCTGTTGTAGAAGTTTATGTGTGATAATTCAATTTAAAAATGTACCGTATGTTTTACTGATAGCCAGTGGAGTTTCTCAGCTGTGATTTGGGGAAACTTGGAAGATTGAGCAGTTAATCTGCAGAATTAAGTTTGATCATCATGCAGCATCCTAAACTGGAAGTCTTGGATTGAGCCACTTTATCCAAACAAGTTGAAAAGAAGAACTTGTTTTGAATAAACCAGGTTTACAAATAGTAAACAAATATAAAATTAAAGCGGAATCTAATTTTAAGAGAAAGTAAATAAACTACTAAAAAACAATATTTGGATATGCAGTTCCTGAGGTTCCACTCTATGTGAAGCTGGTACCAAACTCTGCCACCCTTAGAGGCGGTGTAATTTTTTTTTTAATCTCACACCTGTCCATTAGACTTTCACCAAGTCCTTTTGTCTTTTGTGTAATATATGGGTACTTTATGATTTTTGGAGAAACAGCCAGCGTTGTTTTTTCAGAGACTACCCTCCTTACCCAAGAATGCTTGTGGTATAATGAACTCCTTAAGTTTCAAATGAAAGTTCAGGTTAGTGATGCATACAAAGACTTGCAGCAAGTCTAACCTGTCCATGAGTGAGATGGCTGACAACTCCTTATTCATGTCCAGTGGTTTTCAGAACCATGAGCCATAATTCCTGTAAATACAAAGAAATTTGAAAATTTTAATTACTTAAATGTAGCTTTTATAAGCTACAAGCTTACCATGTGGGACTGAATGCTTTACTGGTTGCCGCGAGGCACAGACGACCAACGCTCGAGAAAAACAAGCATGTAGTTGGTTCGGCCTCATAGGTTGTCGTGACGTCATCACTTCCTGTGTATCAGCCTCCTTTTCGTTGAGATTAAACCCATGTCCCCTCAGCTGTAATACAGCGGGGAGGTAGGGTGGGACTCTTCTCAGTCCCACATGGTAAGCTTGTAGCTTATAAAAGCTACATTTAAGTAATTAAAATTTTCAATTTTATTGCGCTACAATAGCTTACCATGTGGGACTGAATGCTGAATTCAACCGCCCGGTGGCGGGATTACAGCTGAGACTGGAAGGTCTGAATGTTGTTTTTCTCGAATTGAGAGTAATAAAAAATAGTTCCAAAAAATTTCCAGTCTGAGTCCCATTTACAGAGTCCCAATCCTGAAGGTCGGACTTGTAAAGAGCCAAAAACCTGATGAGAATACACAGTGTCGTACACTGTAGGGTGTTTGGAAGGAGGATTGTGTACCCGGAGTACACAGATAGGAAGAACCCCTAAGGGCTATGACGTCAGAAATGAGGTCAAGGTTCGAGAATTGCTATTTGCAACCTTATTTATAAGACAACCTTATGGTCCCAAGAATTTAAAGTTAATGTAAATTTAATATGTGAGACCTTACCTGTAACACCCTGATGAGGTAGCTTATACCTAGACCTGGGGAGACTCCTGAAGGCTTAGCTGTAGCGGACGTGCCCCCCCCCCCCTTTTCTTTCCGAAGAAGACATCACTGAGGAGAAGGGTCTAGGACCTGTTGAGCCGCTACTACTGGTCCCAGATACATGTTGTTGTCGTTGTCCGACCAAGTAAGGTCTTTTAGATAAAAATTGGTAAACGTGTTGTGAGCTTTCCAGTGACACGCTTGCATGATCTGGTCCACCGATACCCCACCGTAAAAAGCCTTAGAGGCTGCGAAGGCCCTAATGTCATGCGCTTTAACTTGGACTAAGTCCAAGGCTTGCTGGTCTGCTTGCTTATAACAAAGTAGAATGGTTTGTTTCAACCATGAAGAGAGAGTAGCGGGTCTGATATCTGAGGTATGTCCTTTCTTGAAGGAGATGAAAAGAAGAGACCGGGACCCTCTCAGGTCCTTGGTTCGGTCCAGATAGTACCTCAAAGCCCGTACAGGACACAAGGTCCTGTCTTCTTTGAATTGTCTATCTACAATGGTAGTCAAGGCAGGAATAGTCACCGGAGACACACTTTGAGAACCTTCTCTTGCTAGCTGGTTTTTGGCTATAAAATCTGATGAAGGGAACAAGGCTACCTTTTCCCATTGGCCTAGATTAGATACTTTGTTTGCGACCCAGGCGTGGATTTCACTGCGGCGCTTGCCGGAGGCCAGAGCTAGCAAGAAAGCAGTTTTGAGAGTGAGATGTTTGAGGTCTGTGTCTTTCATAGGCTCAAAGGGCGCTTTTGTGAGCTCATTGAGGACAACAGATAGGTTCCACTGAGGAAGGTTTCTGGAACTCTTGGGGCGATCCCTGTGAAAACTGGAGAGCAACCTGTGAAGGTCCTCATTATGGGCAATATGCTGGGCCGTAGGGCCCAGAGTGTCAACAATAGCTGTCCTGTAACCATCAATGGTAGAGGGGCGCCTGTTTAGGTCTTGGTACAGATACATAAAGAAATCTGAGATTTGCTTCACAGATGGTGAGGAGAAATCCACCGAATTATCTCTGCACCATTTTTCAAATAGGGCCCACTTTGATTTGTAGATGTTCCTTGTTGAAGACCGCTGAGGTGCAGCAATTCTCTCTGCCACTTCCACAGAGAAGCCTTGTTCTTGGAGTTGTCCACTCCTAGAGACCAGGCGTGGAGGTTGAGGTGCTGCGGGGAGCTGTGGAACACGAAGTTGTGGGACTGCTTGAGGAGTGTCGTCGACACCGGGAGTTGTAGAGGGATCTCTGTTGAGAGCTGCACTAGGTCCCAGAACCAGGGCATCCCTGGCCAGCCTGGGGCTATTAGTATGATCAGGCAGGTGCATTGCCTGATTTTTTGGATCACCCTGTAAAGGAGAGCCGTTGGAGGGTAAGCATAAGCAGTGAGACCCGTCCAGTCTATGTTTAGAGCATCTATGTCCCAGGCCTGGGGGTCTGGGATAGGAGACACGTACAGAGGGAGCTTGTGGTTCAGATGAGTGGCAAAAAGGTCCACGTGGGGAGTGAACCACTTTCGGCAGATCTGTTTGAACACCTGTGGATGGAGTGACCATTCGGTCGACTGAACCTGGTTCGACCTGGAAAGTAGGTCGGCCATCACATTCAGGCACCCTGGAATGTGTCTGGCTTTCAAGATTATGTGATAGTGGTGGCACCAGGTCATGAGTCTCCACAGAAGTGCGCACATCTCCGCCGAGTGTGTTCCCCCTTGTTTGTTTATGTAAGCTACCACAGTTGAGTTGTCCGTGGCAACTAGCACTGTTTGGTCCTGACACTGGTCTTTGAAGTGTCTCAAAGCCAGAAAGACAGCTTTCAACTCTAGGACGTTTATGTGAAGTCCTTTTTCCTGAGGTGACCACAGACCTTTTGTAGAACTTTGTTCTAAGTGAGCGCCCCAGCCTTCGTTTGAGGCGTCTGTAAAGAGTTGGATACTGTGGTCTTTGGGATGAAGGTCGGCGCCTATCATCACCTTTGCAGGATTCTGCCACCAGTCCAGATGAGCAGAAATGACTTCTGTCCAGGGAAGGAGGCTGTCCAGCGACTGAGGAAATTTCCAGTGCTCTTTCAGGTGAAACTGAAACGGTCTCATGTGAAGGCGTCCCTCCGGGACCATCTTCTCCGTTGAGGCTAGCAACCCAATTAGAGACATCAAACATCTTGCAGTCAAAACATGTTTCGACTTGAGTCGTAGGATCAAATCCTGAAGTTTGAGCCATCTCTCTTGAGTGGGTTTTACAAGGGCTGAATCTAGGTGGTATTCGTAGCCCACGAACGAGAACACCTGAGTTGGTTTCAGTTCTGATTTCTCTTGGTTTAAGATCCATCCCAAGGACTGGGTGAGATCTACCACTGTCCGAGTGTTCACTAATGCTTCCTCCTGGGACTGAGACCTGATCAGCCAGTCGTCCAGGTATTGATGAAGTCTGAGTCCTCTGCTGAGGGCCATGAGCTTCACTTCTTTGACGACCATGGTGAATACCTGGGGGGCTGTGGCTAGTCCGAATGGGAGCGAGGTGAACTGGAACACCTGTGACCTGTGGCAAAATCTTAGATACTTCCTTGAGTTTGGATGGATGGGGATGTGGAGGTAAGCGTCCGACAGGTCTATTGACGCTACCCATTCCCCCGGAATCAGAGAAGTCCTGATGGACTCTGGCGTTTCCATTTTGAACTTTTCTACGTGTAGAAAAGTGTTGAGCCTGCTTAGGTCTATTACTGGCCTCCACCTTTGGTGAGGCTTGGGTACAAGAAAGAGGCGACTGTAAAACCCGAGAGATTTTACATTTTCCACCCTTTCGATAGCGTTCTTTAACAGGAGAGACTGGATGCAATCGGCCAAGGCTTGGTCTTTTTGAGGGGCCTTGTACTCTGACACAATCAGAGGAAATCTTATCAAGTTTGGCCTTGAGAGGAATGGCAGAACGTAGCCATTGGTGATGATATTTAACACGTTGGCTGAGCAATTGTTTGCGTGCCAGTCTCTCCTGAAAGAACGGAGGCGACCTCCTACTGGTGGATTGATTGAGGCTTGATAGGAGTCATTGGGAAGAGGGGTTTCCACGCCCTTTTCCTTTGTTGTGGGGTCGAAAACGACCCCTGGAGCCTCTGAAGTTTGGTTTTCCTCTAGAAGAGGGAAACGAATAGTTGCTGCTTTGGGAGGAATTGCCCCCAAAGGGGCGTTTCCTGTAGGAGCCTCTTCTCTTATTGTGGTGGGAACCACGAAAGGGCTTATTTTGGTAGGGTCCGAAACCCTGAGCATCTTTTGAGGTGCCTTTTTTGAGAAGGAAGTCCTCGCCTTCCTTCACTGACTGGGAGTTGAACAGGGAACGAGTCCAGAGAGAGGAATTCCTGAGCTCTTGACGTCTGGTTTCCCCTAATTGTGGCTGCAGATGGGACATTTCGGCTTCGCGTCTAAGCAAGCCGGAAGTTGCCATTGTGTAAAGTTCCCTTTGTAAAATATGGGCAAGGGATTTGCTCAGGCAGGTTATGGCCTTATGTTGAATAGTGAGGGTCTTCTCCCAGAGATCAAAGTAGTCATAGGCCTCATCATAACCACGTTTTACTGCTTTTTCAGGGTCGGCACCTTTCCTGACCTGGGACTTGACCTTCTTGAAGGTTTCTTTTAGTCCATAACGACACCTCCTCATGGTAGAGTTGCAGGAGGAGGATGTCTTGGCAAAAGTGGTCGTGAAATTCAATGTGGTTAGATTGTACCTTGCCTGTTGTTCTAAGTCCTTGAGGACAGAGAGTGGGACCTTGCCTAAAGGGGCCCCCGAAGGTTTAGGAGATATACAGATCTTGGCAAAGTCTGCATTTAAATCTTGGAGTTTCTCCGAAAAACAAGGTTGTCCAACCTTGTACCACTTAGAAGTGGAAGGGGGGGGCTTTGGGTATTTGCCCTCTGCCAGGTTTGCAGCCATAAGGTCATTGTTGAATTTGTCAAAGGCATCTCTTATACCAGAGTTGAGGGGCAACATAGCTGATGGACCCGTAGGTCTCAGCTCTTGGACGGCCACCTCGTCATCGATACCTATGATAGCAGTAGCAGGTCTGGGGACTGAATCCCTCGGATCAGGTAATTTGAGGATACGTCGAAAAGTATCTACCTCCTCCGCATATTGATTTGGGATGTCAGCCAGAGCCACATCCCTATAGTAGGGCGGATCAAGGTCAATTTGAGGATGTTCCTGATCATCAGAGGCCATTCTCTGGGGCTTGGGAGACCTGTGTCTACGTCTAGGGGACTGATCCTCCCCTGACGATGAGGGCAAATATGCGGACCTTGACTTATGTTTAGACTTGTCAGAGTGCTTTTTAGGTCTAGAATATGAAGGGCGATCATGATCGGAATCAGATCCCGAACCTGATATTGGAGCATGGCTAACCTTGTGAGTGGACGTCTTGGGGCGAACAGACTGTGTATGTTCGGAAGAGCTAAGACGAACGTCCGAACCTTGCTCGGCCTGAAGGCGAGGAGGAAGAGAAGGGCCATATTCAATATCCATGGGTTCTGAAGCACTGACAGAGGTCTGAGGTTCGGTGCGAACAGCCGAAGAGGCGATCTTATCAGCCAGCCCTTGTTGAGATTTTAGGAAATCTTCACGCATAGATTT
This sequence comes from Sabellastarte sp. h YS-2021, assembly GCA_964017235.1. Lineage (NCBI taxonomy): Eukaryota > Metazoa > Annelida > Polychaeta > Sabellida > Sabellidae > Sabellastarte > Sabellastarte sp. h YS-2021. The sequence goes on from OZ024928.1 coordinate 65,002,398, forward strand.
AAGGGCATCATAGATGTTGGCTTGAAAAACACCAAATTTCTGATCAAATTTGTGGTCCAAAGACTTTTCTACAGAAGAATGGACTTTATGATGTAAGGCTGTACTGGGAGTGGGAGGAACAGTACGCCCTGGTGTAGTAAGAGGCAAAGGATCGAAAGATAAGGGTCTGGGACGTGGAGGTGAAGTAAACAAATGATCGGCCGCAGCCTCAAGTTCGGCTTGCGATCCAGAAAACGATTCAAAAGAATCGCCAAGTACCTCGTCCCGATCTTTGTCCGATGCCTGTGAAGTGGGATGTTTTTTCTTGTATCGTCTTCTATTAGCAATTTTAGTGGACTGTTCGTCTGTGAAAGACGCACAGATTTGACAAGTACCAGCTTTTGTAACACACAGATCATCGCCCTTCCCTGCATCTCTGCAGGAGGGGCAATAGCCATGACTGTCGAATGGCTGACAGAAATGATTGCATTTGCTGGATCTGGGTTTATCTTTAGAAGACTGGTGGGCGGTGGCCATGTTTTAATGCAATAAAATATGAAATACTCCGAACCGTAGATTCGAGCAGTACTAGTGTAGTGGCGAGCACACAACACGTGAATTAAGAAGACGTTAAAAAACTGACAAAATACAGCACCGGAAGTGCTGAAAATTGGGTATAAGATTCTATACTGCTAAATAAAGGAAAAGCCGAATTATGGACGAATGACAAACAATATATCCAGAGATATAATAGAAAACAGCTTTGAAAACTTAGCAGAGCATCCAATATGGCGGCGACCAACGAAAAGGAGGCTGATACACAGGAAGTGATGACGTCACGACAACCTATGAGGCCGAACCAACTACATGCTTGTTTTTCTCGAGCGTTGGTCGTCTGTGCCTCGCGGCAACCAGTAAAGCATTCAGTCCCACATGGTAAGCTATTGTAGCGCAATAAAAAAGTACTTTTAAGCAACCATATAAACAGACTGGCTGGCAACTAGGCATAGAAAAAGCACCCACCCCCCAAGAAAGAAATTAATAATAATAATAATAAATATATAAGTAAGACCTTGCTTTGTACAATTAAGTAAAAAAATAGCATTAGAGACGCCCATATCCCAACCACCCAGGGAAATAGTTTTTTCCACGAGATCTAGAAAAAGTGAAACAGTACAAGTACAGTTTAAGTTGAGAAAATAACGTTTGAGAAAAAATGTAAATAAAAATAAAGCATTAAAACAACACAATTCAATAGCAAGATGACAGTATTCATTAGCAAACAAAAATTTATGAAACTGTAAAATTTATTTATTGAGGTACAGCTGCCAATGGAAATAGCACAATTAAGTAAAAGTACGAATAATAATCAACTAGAGCGATCCATATATCTTTGCCATAAGAAAAGTATGTCTCAAATATGCCAGGTGAACTGACTTAGGCAGAGCCAAGGTTAAAGGTCACTCCATAATTTAGCATACCTACACTCCCCAATAACCCATCCAAGAATTAACTTCCTACACCTTACAGTGTCTCAAATATGTAACTGACTAGATTTTAAAGGTAAAGGTCAATATGACAAGGTCAAAGATCAAATTAAGGTCACACCATGACAATGCACACCTACACCTAAAACTAATGTTCCTACCAAGTATCAACTCCTTACACTTTCTCAGATAAAGCCCGGACAAAATTTTCAAACTCAAGGTCACTACAGCAAGATCAAAGTCCAATAAAGTTCAAACCATGATGTTGCACACCTACAATCTTAAGCAATGTCTGTACAAAGTATCAACTTCCTACACCTTACAGTTTCTGAGATACAGCCCGGACAAACTTTTTCCTGCAGACCACCTGCATCCCCTATCCAGACACCTTGGGTGAACACAATACCCACATAGCCCATAAAGGTGCTGGGGTAAAAATAACTGGGGAAAAGTGACTAAAAATGAACTGCATAACCCTGTTTTGATTATGGATGCAGAATACTCAAATTCCTTGTGACAAAAAGTCACCTCAGCTGTAAAATTTTATTTTTTTATTATCGTTTTTTTTTGGTAAATTGAGGCCTGACTGAAATCAATCCATTATAAAAATCAGATGTCTTTTGCAAAGAAATTCAAAATGAATATAAAAATTTCAGGGTCAAAAGTCTGATAAATTAGTTTTTATTAGGAACACAGCTGCTAATACTTAATGATATGTATTGAAGCAAAATTATAAATTTGCAAATTTAATAAGTAAATTAAATTTTTATAAGTTAATACCCTATCCAATGGACAATAGCTTATCCGGTCGGCGCAGACCGGCCCGCCAAACGTCAGAAAAAGACGTCCTGTGTCTCCACCGGCTAGGCCGGCCCAGTTCTGTGCACTCGCCAGATGGCGTGTCGTACTTCCTTCCTGTCTAGACAGCGTGACGTGATAGCATCTTTTTCGTTGTCTAAACCTATTAGACCCCTAGTAAGCTGATAGCGGGGTCGGTGGGAGGGTCTTGTGTGTCCATTGGATAGGGTATTAACTTATAAAAATTTAATTTACTTATTAAATTTGCAATTTTATTGCGTTAATACATCCTATCCAATGGACAATAGCCGAATAACTACCGCTTGGTAGGCGGGTAAGCTACTAGGGACTAAAACTTGAACTCTGGTTAGAATAATGACCATTTCTTCCTAAAGCCTGGGTAGACCTTTAAGTCAAAAACCCCTTTAAGGCTATGGTCGAATATCATGGAACCGTCAGAATCGACCTTGCCCCCCCCCCCCCCCCCCTTTTTTTAACAGACCTGCTCTGAGGTAGGGGAAGAGAGGGATGAGTTCAGTCCCATAAAATTAAGTCTCCCGGAGAAAGTACATGAGATTTTTTTTTTTTTTTTTTTTTTTTTTTTTTTTTTTTTTTTTTGCTCCTTAACTATCTGTGCAATATATATACAAATATGTACAAATATTTACATAGGTACAAATCTCCTCTAGGTACCGGCCTGCTGGTGGATCTGCTGAGCAGCCACAACCGGTCCAAGATGGTAGAGCTCTGAGTCAGCCCAAGCCACATCCTTCAGATAGAATTGGGTGAAGGTATTATGAGATTTCCAATGGCAGGCTGCTAAGATCTGCTCTAAGGAGACCCCCGACTGGAAGACCTTAGAAGCAGCAAAGGCCCTGACATCATGGGCTTTAACCTGATGTAGGGTGTGGGCCTGATGATCAGAGAGCTCATAGCATAGGATCACAGTTTGTTTGATCCATGAGGAGATAGTGGCAGGTGAGATGTCCTTGTCGAAACCCTTCTTGAAGGAGACAAAGACTAACTGCTGGTGTTGTCTGAGGTCTGAAGTCCTATCCAGGTAGTAGCGCAAAGCTCTGACTGGACACAGGGATCTGTCAGACTTGAGGGATTTATCCAGGGTAGGAGCCAGGGCTGGTATGACCACTGGGGCTACACTCTGTGGACCCTCTTTGGCCAGCTGATTCTTGGATAGAAAGCTGGGAGATGGGAAAAGGGACACCTTAGACCAATCGGATTGGTGTCTGATGTTTTGGTGCTGCCAGGCATGGATCTCACTCCTTCTTTTACCTGAGCCCAGGGCCAACAGGAAGACAGTTTTGAAGGTCAGATGCTTCAGAGATGCTTCCCGAAGAGGTTCGAAGGGAGCCTTTGTTAGCTGGTGTAGTACCAGGGAAAGGTTCCAAGAGGGAATCCCCCTCCGCCCTTTGGGCCTGTCTCTGTGGAAGCTTTCCAAGAGACGAGTGAGATTATCATCTTTACTGATATTAATTGCTGTATTACCTAATTTGTCAGCAATGGCAGACCTGTATCCATCAATGGTGCTTGGTTGTAACTTCTTGTCCTCAAAGAGGTACATGAGGAAGTCAGCCACCGACTTCACAGGTGGTGCTCTGAAGTCCACCTGATTAGTGAGGCACCACTTTGTAAAAATGGCCCACTTTGCCTCATAGACTGATCTGGTAGATCTTCTTTGAGGAGCCTCAATTCTTGCTGCCACTGCCTCAGAGAAGCCCTGTTCTTTGATCTTTGTGGCTCTAGGAGCCAGGCATGGAGATTTAGATTTGTCAGATTTCTGTGAGGGATCTGACTGAAGGGCTGTGTCAGCAAGTTGGGTTGGTCGGGCAGGCTGAGAGGGACCCGACTGAACATGGTCACCAGGTCCCAAAACCAAGGCATGTTGGGCCACCCCGGAGCAATCAGAATGAGTCTCTTGCAAGGGGAGTCCTGCAACTTCTCCACCATCTGCATCCAGATCCTCCCAAGGTAGGGTGAGTGCGTCCACTGCTACTGCCAGAGTGTCCGGCACTGGAGACACGAATCGAGGTAGTTTGTTGTTGAACCTTGTGGCAAATAGGTCTATCTGTGGCCGGTGCCATTTTCTGCACAATTCCCGAAAGATGTCCGGAAGGAGGGACCATTCTGTTTGGATGGTCTGATTTAGCCGGGATAGCTTGTCTGCTATCACATTTAAACGGCCAGGGATATGTCGGGCCTTTAGGGTCACTTGTCGCTGGGAACACCAGGTCAAGATCCTCCATAGTAGGGCACACAGTGGGCCCGACTTCATTCCCCCTTCTTTGTTTATGTAGGCCACTACTGTAGTATTGTCTGTGGCCACTAGGACAATCTGGTTTGTGCAAAGGTTTTGGAACTCTTTTAGGGCTAAGAGTACTGCTTTTAGTTCCAGATAATTTATGTGCAGCTTGCTTTCCGGCACTGACCAGGACCCTCTTGCAGTGAACTCGTTTAAATGAGCGCCCCACCCTTCTTTTGATGCGTCTGTAAAAATTTGCAGAGCATGCTGTATGGGGTGTAATGGCTGACCTTGAAGCACATTGCTTTCGTCTAGCCACCACTGTAAATGTGGGTGCAGGGATCTGGGTAAAGGAATAACTTTTTCCAGGGATTCCGGTACTCTCCAATTGTTTTTGAGATGCCACTGTATGGGTCTCATGTGTAAACGGCCTAGGTGAACTTGTTTCTCTGTGGCCGTTAACAGACCTATCAAGGACATGAACTGCCGGACTGGACAGGCCGGTAGTGAAAGTAGTGTTTGTATTTTCCCTTGAAGGCTCTGCCACCGGTCCGGTGTCGGTCTGACCCGGCCGGACCTGAGGTCGAACTGGTAGCCGACAAAGTTGAATACCTGTTGGGGCTCCAGTTCCGATTTTTCTAAATTTACTAGCCAGCCTAGATCCTGGCACATCTTGACCAGGATCCGGGTATGCTGGAGACAGACTTGGTGGGTTCCGGCTCTGACCAACCAGTCGTCTAGGTACTGGTGGATCCTTATACCCTTGTGTGTGGCCATCAGTTTCACCTCCTTTGCCAATACAGTGAACTCCATGGGTGCTGTGGACAGACCAAAGGGCAGTGCCTTGAACTGGTAAGTCCGACCCTGGACATGAAATCTGAGATATTTCCTGGACTGTTCCTGTATTGGTATATGGAAGTAGGCATCCTTGAAGTCTACTGAGGTTACCCACTCCCCTTGTTGGAGGGATGTCCTGATGGTTTCCGGTGTCTCCATTTTGAACTTTTCCACCTTGAGGAAGGGATTTAGTTTGCTTAGGTCTAGTATGGGTCTCCACTTGTTGTTGGGTTTGGGTACCAGAAAAAGTCGGTTGAAAAACCCTAAAGATGTTTGATTTTGGACTAGCTCTATTGCATTTTTGTCCATAAGCTGATGTAATGCCTCCAACAGGTAGCTGTTCCTGTGGGGATTGACATAACGGCTTATGACAGTGGGGGACCTTGTGAGGTTTGGCCGGATCCGAAAGGGGAGGGTGTAGCCCTCTCTCAGGATTTGAATTATTTTCGGTCCGGCACCCCTCTCCAACCAAGTTAGCCAAAAGTTTTGAAGTCGGGCCCCTACAGGCAGATTTGAGACAACATTCATGGCATTTGTTACAGGTTGAACACAAGAGAATTGAATGACAGAAGAAGCACCTTTGACATATTTTAATTTGCTTTTTGACTGATGACAACCTGCTGACCCGGGACTTAGCTCTCTCTTTTGGGAGTGCCCGGGCGCAGAATGAACATGGTTTACAGCAAGATGCTTTACATTTAAACTTAAACAGTTTATTGTCTTTCTGGGTAGTGCACTTGTCCGGGTCAACAGCCTGTCCGGTAACAGATTTACACAGTAATTGTCATTTATAAGGCTGTTGACCCTTGGCAGGACGCGATGAGTACTGCCGCTTGCCTTTATTTCTCTTGTTATGGCCACGTGAGAGGTTCTTCCAAGCCGGTCTATCCGGCTGTCTGTTGTCTGGTTTAGTTTCCGGCCTTTCATAAGGGTGGAAGCGATTTTTCTTATATGTTGAGACAGACCGACCCTTTTCAGAAGCACTAATGTCCTCCTCGGCTTGTTTTAGTACACTATCCGGAAATAGGGTGGAGAGGTGCTGTTCTAAGAGCTGCCATAGTATCCGCTTTAATTCCAGCCTTCAAGTACGCTAGGTACGAATCTCTCCTGAGTAAGGTGGTGTTGGCCATGGTCACAAAAACAAAGTCTGTTAAATGTTCCATGGACTTGGCCATGGCCTGGCAGATACTAGCATTAAAGTCCAGAAGGAACTGCATTTCCTCTGTGGCTTCTGTCACCTTGGAAGCTGACTTCCCTTTCTGTTCTGATCTAATTGTCTTTAACTGAGACTGTATGTCCTGCTGCACTTTAACTAAACAGCGGTTGAAACCTGCAGCCTGATTGCAGATAACAGACGACTCCCGTGCACTTTTCTCCCACTTCCTCAAGGAGTCTTGAGAGATTGGCCGCGATTGGGGAGGGCTGGTGGCGATTCCGGCCTGTCCTGCTATCCTCAGGTAGCCACTGTTTACTTTAGCTGCATCTGAGCTCCAGGATGACACCGTATCATCAGTACTCTTAGTTTGCTGGTGGGCCCCATACCACTTGGCCTGAGATCTTGGGGGTTTAAGGAACTGATCCCTGTGCAAACCACCGGCTTCTGCCCCACGGGATGGGTAACCATCTGTAAGAGTCAGGTTCAGTTTAGAGATTTTTCGGCAAAGCCACTCATCTGTTGGAAGTTGAACTGAAACCTTGCCCTGGGTTTGCATCTTAGGCCCGGCAAAGGGGTTATCATCTGAAGAGCCGGCAGCAGATTCCATATCAGGGATGTGGGTCCATCCCATGTAGCTTCTGATGCCCCTCATTGTCTCACGGTATGACTGCTCTTCTGACAATGTTTGTTCGGGGTCGTTACCGGCATCCGGATCCTCTGATAACTCGCCCTCCTCTACAAAAATGTCCAGGGGAGGCTGGTCAGATTGTTCACTGTCCGACTCTGAATCACTAGTGTCCTTTCTGGTCGGCTGGAAGGCACTGGAAGGTTTATCAGAGGTTGAAGGCCGGTCAGCTTTCTTAGAAGAGGCCGGTGGGTCGGTGATAGCACCTACAGCAGGTCGGTCTGAAGATGTGGCCGGTAGATCAGAAGACTGGGTAAAAGGCTGGTCGGCAGGGTTGATAAAGGGCTCAGACCTGGTGACATTAGCTGGTGGCGAGTGGGTAGGGACCACCTTCACAGTGCTGAATGTCGGTTCCTGCTGAGGTCGGTCTAGGGTCTTAGCTAGTAAGAGAGCCTCAAGCCGGTTGAACCGGTCCGACCATTTCTGATCCATCTCCTGAAATTTCTGGTCGGTGGAAACTGCAGCCGCAGTTGAGGTAGAAGGCTTGGGTTTAACCGACTTCTTCTTTTCCTCTACCCTTTTCTTTTTCTCTGCTGGTTGTGCACTCAAACCAGTGTCCTGGCCATCCACTGCCCTTATTACCGACACTCGTGCCGGGTCCACAAGGGTGGGACTGAGAGTGACTGACGCTGAAGAAGATGAATCTTTCTTAGATGGTGTAGATTCCGCCTTATCCCGCTTCTCCTTTTTAAGTTTATATGAAGGGGTTGCTAACTGGGAAGCTTGCTCTGGAGTAAGGGTTTTACAAAGCTGACATTCAACATTAGGGTTCTCCACACAGGGGTCCTTACCCTTCTTCTTGTCGCGACAGCGTGCACAAAAACTGTGCAAGTCAAAGCCAGCCATCATGTGGCCACAACCCCCCCTACGTTGACTTGGAGAAGACATGAAGGTCTATAAGGTGTGAAGAATCCGTAGATAAAATTTCACAACACTTTAGCAACTAATCTGGCAAAAAAACTGAAATTAAGCTCAGAAAAAATATTCGTGTACACTTGAACATGCGCCAAACGAAAAAAGATGCTATGACGTCACGCTGTCTAGACAGGAAGGAAGTACGACACGCCATCTGGCGAGTGCACAGAACTGGGCCGGCCTAGCCGGTGGAGACACAGGACGTCTTTTTCTGACGTTTGGCGGGCCAGTCTGCGCCGACCGGATAAGCTATTGTCCATTGGATAGGATGTATTAACGCAATAAAACCTTATTTTTTTCTGGTAGAAATAAAGAGCCAGTCATCATTTTCTATTTTATTATCGGCTTTTACAGCACTTAATCTCTGCATGCAGGTCAACTATAAGACCCAACAGCAAAAAGGATTTCAAAGTTCTTTGGTCTATAGACATTTATGCTAAAATACTGCCATTTTTATTTAGTGTAGCATTTTATGATGCAAATGGCATAACCAGAGATGATTAAAGGCTTTTGGAATGAAATCTTTTGACATGTCTTAAAAGTACAATAATTTGCTTTCAAATTTTAGTTCCAAAAGACTTAGTGTAGAGATCATTAAAATAAATGAGTTTTACATGCTGACACTACTGTTTGAACAGGAATTAAGATGAAACAAGATTGTGTGTGGCATTGTCTGAATTAAAATGTTATTACTTAACTTGTGGTAACAACTTAAATCCCCTTTGCAAAAACCTATCTTTGTGACTTGAGCTTTAGCTTGTTTGTTGGTATCCATCTAATTTTCAAATCTTAAAATGAGACCATCTTAAAAATCCAAATTTGGGTTGCCTACCAGTAAATAGGAGAACACAACAAATAACAATTGACTTTCTTCACATGTTTAAAAGTTCATTCATAGACAACATGATTTTTTGCCCCACCATTGAAATTGTCTATCTTCTGGTAAAACTTAGTAGTTAGTTTTTGCTGGTGGTGAGCCACTTGTGAAATGATGAAAATTTAATAAAAAGGCTTGCTCATTTATTTTTACTATCCAATCATAAATATCTGGGAAAAATATTTACTCTTTTCCAAAAACTGTCAGTTTATTAGCTGAATATTTCTCTTGATACAGACACAGCAGTAATTAGGTAAACATTTATGCAGAGTATTCTAAAGGCCTGATCAAATTAAGCGTATTTATTACTATATTATATGGCAAATCAATAGGCTGAAACAGCCCACCATTTAATGTCCCCACATGGCTTAGCCTATCTTCTCACAGAAGTCATATTCTCCTGGCTTTGTCATAAAAAGTAAACTGATATTTAGGTCACTTGCTTCATCAAAAATAATGATGATCCTGATCTATAGATGTTGCTTCTTGGAAATTGCTTGAAGGGCATTTATTGTTTTGAGAAAATTTTGGAGCTCACAGTTTTAAATTAATATCATGCTCAACGATTGGGGATAAAGAAATGGCTAACAAAACAACACCTGGCTCACCACTGCCCAGTGGATTTCAGTGCAGAATCCTGATCAACAGGCATGCACTGATTTCCTCTGTCCTCCAAAATTACCAGACATAAAATGACCAATACAATGTGTTACAAATAACATCTAACTCAAATCAATTAATACATCAATGTTTGAGATTAAGTGTACAAAAGTCAACAACAGATAGGGTATAATGGTCACAAGACCACAGCAGTGGTATGATCTGCTGCCATGGAGCATATACTAAATGAAAAAACTAGAAATAGGACGCCCTGTTGCTTGTAGCTGCGACATATGAATAGAAACAGGATAGCATAGAAGAACACACATTATCATGTGTAATGTCCACCCTATCAACCTTTTGTTAAGAAGATAGAAGCAAATTACTGTTTATCTATTTTTGGCAAAAATTCGAAAATTCAAAATGGCCGCCAATTTTGGGAAAAGGAAAATTTTTTGAAAATTACCAAGAGTACATTTCTTAGATAGCCTATGGGTCGAAAATTTCAACGAAATAACTCTATTTTGCACGGTTAAGGCCAGTTTGTGTTTTTCCATTTTTGGCAAAAATTCGAAAATTCAAAATGGCCGCCATATGTGGGGAGGGGAAAATTTTTGGAAAATTGCAAAGAGTACATTTCTTAGATACCCCTTGGGTCGAAAATTTCGCCGAAATCGCTCTATCTCACACGGTTAAGGAGATAGAAGCAAATTTGTGTTTTGCCATTGTTGGTAAAAATTCGAAATTCAAAATGGCCGCCATTTTTGGGGAGGGGAAAATTTTTTGAAAATTGCAAAGATTACATTCCTTAGATACCCTGTGGGTCGAAAATTTTGACGAAATCGCTCTATCTCGCATGGTTAAGGAGATAGAAGCAAATTTGTGTTTTGCCATTTTTGGCAAAAATTCGAAAATTCAAAATGGCCGCCATTTTTGGGGAGGGGAAAATTTTTTAGAAAATTGTAAAGATTACATTCCTTAAATACCCTGTGGGTCGAAAATTTCGACGAAATCGCTCTATCTCGCACGGTTAAGGAGATAGAAGGAAATTTGTGTTTTGCCATTTTTGGCAAAAATTCAAAATGGCCGCCATTTTTGGGGAGGGGAAAATTTTTGGAAAATTGCAAAGAGTACACTCCTTAGATACCCTGTGGGTTGAAAATTTTGCCGAAATCGCTCTATCTCGCACGGTTAAGGAGATAGAAGCAAATTAGTGTTTTGCCATTTTTGACAAAAATTCTAAAATTCAAAATGGTCGCCATTTTTGGGGAGGGGCAAATTTTTTAAAAATTACCAAGAGTACAATGCTCAGATACCCTGTGGGTCGAAATCTTTGACGAAATCGCTCTATCTCACACAGTTAAGGAGATAGAAGCAAATTTGTGTTTTGCCATTTTTGGCAAAAATTCGAAAATTCAAAATGGCCGCCATTTTTGGGGAGGGGAAATTTTTTTTGAAAATTGTAAAGATTACATTCCTTAAATACCCTGTGGGTCGAAAATTTCGACGAAATCGCTCTATTTCGCACGGTTAAGGAGATAGAAGCAAATTTGTGTTTTGCCATTTTTGGCAAAAATTCAAAATGGCCGCCATTTTTGGAAAATTGCAAAGAGTACACTCCGTAGACACCCTGTGGGTTGAAAATTTCGACGAAATCGCTCTATCTCACACAGTTAAGGAGATAGAAGCAAATTTGTGTTTTGCCATTTTTGGCAAAAATTCTAAAATTCAAAATGGCCGCCATCTTTGGGGAGGGGCAAATTTTTTAAAAATTACCAACAGTACAATGCTCAGATACCCTGTGGCTCGAAATTTTTGCCGAAATCGCTCTATCTCGCACGGTTAAGGAGATAGAAGCAAATTTGTGTTTTGCCATTTTTGGCAAAAATTCGAAAATTCAAAATGGCCGCCATTTTTGGGGAGGGGAAAATTTTTGGAAAATTGCACAGAGTACACTCCTTAGATACCCTGTGGGTCGAACATTTCGACGAAATCGCTCTATCTCGCATGGTTAAGGAGATAGAAGCAAATTTGTGTTTTACCATTTTTGGCAAAAATTCGAAAATTCAAAATGGCCGCCATTTTTGGGGAGGGGAAAATTTTTTGAAAATTGCAAAGATTACATTCCTTAGATACCCTGTGGGTCGAAAATTTCGACGAAATCGCTCTATCTCGCACGGTTAAGGAGATAGAAGCAAATTTGTGTTTTGCCATTTTTGGCAAAAATTCAAAATGGCCGCCATTTTTGGGGAGGGGAAAATTTTTTGAAAATTGCAAAGAGTACACTCCTTAGATACCCTGTGGGTTGAAAATTTCGACGAAATCGCTCTATCTCACACGGTTAAGGAGATAGAAGCAAATTTGTGTTTTGCCATTTTTGGCAAAAATTCGAAAATTCAAAATGGCCGCCATTTTTGGGGAGGGGAAAATTTTTGGAAAATTGCAAAGAGTACACTCCTTAGATACCCTGTTGGTCGAAAATTTCGACGAAATCGCTCTATCTCACACAGTTAAGGAGATAGAAGCAAATTTGTGTTTTGCCATTTTTGGCAAAAATTCTAAAATTCAAAATGGCCGCCATTTTTGGGGAGGGGAAATTTTTTTGAAAATTGTAAAGATTACATTCCTTAAATACCCTGTGGGTCGAAAATTTCGACGAAATCGCTCTATCTCGCACGGTTAAGGAGATAGAAGGAAATTTGTGTTTTGCCATTTTTGGCAAAAATTCAAAATGGCCGCCATTTTTGGGGAGGGGAAAATTTTTTGAAAATTGCAAAGAGTACACTCCTTAGATACCCTGTGGGTTGAAAATTTCGACGAAATCGCTCTATCTCACACGGTTAAGGAGATAGAAGCAAATTAGTGTTTTGCCATTTTTGGCAAAAATTCTAAAATTCAAAATGGCCGCCATTTTTGGGGAGGGGAAAATTTTTGGAAAATTACCAAGAGTAGAATGCTCAGATACCCTGTGGGTCGAAATTTTTGACGAAATCGCTCTATCTCGCACGGTTAAGGAGATAGAAGCAAATTTGTGTTTTGCCATTTTTGGCAAAAATTCGAAAATTCAAAATGGCCGCCATTTTTGGGGAGGGGAAAATTTTTGAAAATTGCAAAGATTACATTCCTTAGATACCCTGTGGGTCGAAAATTTCGACGAAATCGCTCTATCTCGCACGGTTAAGGAGATAGAAGCAAATTTGTGTTTTGCCATTTTTGGCAAAAATTCAAAATGGCCGCCATTTTTGGGGAGGGGAAAATTTTTTGAAAATTGCAAAGAGTACACTCCTTAGATACCCTGTGGGTTGAAAATTTCGACGAAATCGCTCTATCTCACACGGTTAAGGAGATAGAAGCAAATTAGTGTTTTGCCATTTTTGGCAAAAATTCTAAAATTCAAAATGGCCGCCATTTTTGGGGAGGGGAAAATTTTTGGAAAATTACCAAGAGTAGAATGCTCAGATACCCTGTGGGTCGAAAATTTTGACGAAATCGCTCTATCTCACACGGTTAAGGAGATAGAAGCAAATTTGTGTTTTGCCATTTTTGGCAAAAATTCGAAAATTCCAAATGGCCGCCATTTTTGGGGAGGGGCAAATTTTTTAAAAATTACCAAGAGTACAATGCTCAGATACCCTGTGGGTCGAAAATTTTGCCGAAATCGCTCTATCTCGCACGGTTAAGGAGATAGAAGCAAATTTGTGTTTTGCCATTTTTGGCAAAAATTCGAAAATTCAAAATGGCCGCCATTTTTGGGGAGGGGAAAATTTTTTGAAAATTGTAAAGAGTACATTCCTTAGATACCCTGTGGGTCGAAAATTTCGACGAAATCGCTCTATCTCGCACGGTTAAGGAGATAGAAGGAAATTTGTCTTTTGCCATTTTTGGGAAAAATTCGAAAATTCAAAATGGCCGCCATTTTTGGGGAGGGGAAATTTTTTTGAAAATTGTAAAGATTACATTCCTTAAATACCCTGTGGGTCGAAAATTTCGACGAAATCGCTCTATCTCGCACGGTTAAGGAGATAGAAGGAAATTTGTGTTTTGCCATTTTTGGCAAAAATTCAAAATGGCCGCCATTTTTGGGGAGGGGAAAATTTTTTGAAAATTGCAAAGAGTACACTCCTTAGATACCCTGTGGGTTGAAAATTTCGACGAAATCGCTCTATCTCACACGGTTAAGGAGATAGAAGCAAATTAGTGTTTTGCCATTTTTGGCAAAAATTCTAAAATTCAAAATGGCCGCCATTTTTGGGGAGGGGAAAATTTTTGGAAAATTACCAAGAGTAGAATGCTCAGATACCCTGTGGGTCGAAATTTTTGACAAAATCGCTCTATCTCGCACGGTTAAGGAGATAGAAGAAAATTTGTGTTTTGCCATTTTTGGCAAAAATTCGAAAATTCAAAATGGCCGCCATTTTTGGGGAGGGGAAAATTTTTTAAAAATTGCCAAGAGTACAATGCTCAGATACCCTGTGGGTCGAAAATTTTGCCGAAATCGCTCTATCTCGCACGGTTAAGGAGATAGAAGCAAATTTGTGTTTTGCCATTTTTGGCAAAAATTCTAAAATTCAAAATGGCCGCCATTTTTGGGGAGGGGAAAATTTTTTGAAAATTGTAAAGATTACATTCCTTAAATACCCTGTGGGTCGAAAATTTCGACGAAATCGCTCTATCTCGCACGGTTAAGGAGATAGAAGGAAATTTGTGTTTTGCCATTTTTGGAAAATTGCAAAGAGTACACTGCTTAGATACCCTGTGGGTTGAAAATTTCGACGAAATCGCTCTATCTCACACAGTTAAGGAGATAGAAGCAAATTTGTGTTTTGCCATTTTTGGCAAAAATTCTAAAATTCAAAATGGCCGCCATCTTTGGGGAGGGGAAAATTTTTTAAAAATTGGCAAGAGCAGAATTGGTCGAAAATTTTGCCGAAATCGCTCTATCTCGCACGGTTAAGGAGATAGAAGCAAATTAGTGTTTTGCCATTTTTGGCAAAAATTCGAAAATTCAAAATGGCCGCCATTTTTGGGGAGGGGAAAATTTTTTGAAAATTGTAAAGAGTACATTCCTTAGATACCCTGTGGGTCGAAAATTTCGACGAAATCGCTCTATCTCGCACGGTTAAGGAGATAGAAGGAAATTTGTGTTTTGCCATTTTTGGCAAAAATTCGAAAATTCAAAATGGCCGCCATTTTTGGGGAGGGGAAAATTTTTGGAAAATTGCAGAGTACACTCTTTAGATACCCTGTGGGTCGAAAATTTTGCCGAAATCGCTCTATCTCGCACGGTTAAGGAGATAGAAGCAAATTTGTGTTTTGCCATTTTTGGCAAAAATTCGAAAATTCAAAATGGCCGCCATTTTTGGGGAGGGGAAAATTTTTGGAAAATTACCAAGAGTAGAATGCTCAGATACCCTGTGGGTCGAAATTTTTGACGAAATCGCTCTATCTCGCACGGTTAAGGAGATAGAAGCAAATTTGTGTTTTGCCATTTTTGGCAAAAATTCGAAAATTCAAAATGGCCGCCATTTTTGGGGAGGGGCAAATTTTTTAAAAATTACCAAGAGTACAATGCTCAGATACCCTGTGGGTCGAAAATTTTGCCGAAATCGCTCTATCTCGCACGGTTAAGGAGATAGAAGCAAATTTGTGTTTTGCCATTTTTGGCAAAAATTCTAAAATTCAAAATGGCCGCCATTTTTGGGGAGGGGAAAATTTTTTGAAAATTGTAAAGATTACATTCCTTAAATACCCTGTGGGTCGAAAATTTCGACGAAATCGCTCTATCTCGCACGGTTAAGGAGATAGAAGGAAATTTGTGTTTTGCCATTTTTGGCAAAAATTCAAAATGGCCGCCATTTTTGGGGAGGGGAAAATTTTTTGAAAATTGCAAAGAGTACACTGCTTAGATACCCTGTGGGTTGAAAATTTCGACGAAATCGCTCTATCTCACACAGTTAAGGAGATAGAAGCAAATTTGTGTTTTGCCATTTTTGGCAAAAATTCTAAAATTCAAAATGGCCGCCATCTTTGGGGAGGGGAAAATTTTTTAAAAATTGGCAAGAGCAGAATTGGTCGAAAATTTTGCCGAAATCGCTCTATCTCGCACGGTTAAGGAGATAGAAGCAAATTTGTGTTTTGCCATTTTTGGCAAAAATTCGAAAATTCAAAATGGCCGCCATTTTTGGGGAGGGGAAAATTTTTGGAAAATTGCAAAGAGTACACTCCTTAGATACCCTGTGGGTTGAAAATTTTGACGAAATCGCTCTATCTCGCACGGTTAAGGAGATAGAAGGAAATTTGTGTTTTGCCATTTTTGGCAAAAATTCGAAAATTCAAAATGGCCGCCATTTTTGGGGAGGGGAAAATTTTTGGAAAATTGCAAAGAGTACACTGCTTAGATACCCTGTGGGTCGAAAATTTTGCTGAAATCGCTCTATCTCGCACGGTTAAGGAGATAGAAGCAAATTTGTGTTTTGCCATTTTTGGCAAAAATTCGAAAATTCAAAATGGCCGCCATTTTTGGGGAGGGGAAAATTTTTGGAAAATTGCAAAGAGTACACTCCTTAGATACCCTGTGGGTCGAAAATTTCGACGAAATCGCTCTATCTCGCACGGTTAAGGAGATAGAAGGAAATTTGTGTTTTGCCATTTTTGGCAAAAATTCGAAAATTCAAAATGGCCGCCATTTTTGGGGAGGGGAAAATTTTTGGAAAATTACCAAGAGTAGAATGCTCAGATACCCTGTGGGTCGAAAATTTTGACGAAATCGCTCTATCTCACACGGTTAAGGAGATAGAAGCAAATTTGTGTTTTGCCATTTTTGGCAAAAATTCGAAAATTCCAAATGGCCGCCATTTTTGGGGAGGGGCAAATTTTTTAAAAATTACCAAGAGTACAATGCTCAGATACCCTGTGGGTCGAAAATTTTGCCGAAATCGCTCTATCTCGCACGGTTAAGGAGATAGAAGCAAATTTGTGTTTTGCCATTTTTGGCAAAAATTCGAAAATTCAAAATGGCCGCCATTTTTGGGGAGGGGAAAATTTTTTGAAAATTGTAAAGAGTACATTCCTTAGATACCCTGTGGGTCGAAAATTTCGACGAAATCGCTCTATCTCGCACGGTTAAGGAGATAGAAGCAAATTTGTGTTTTGCCATTTTTGGCAAAAATTCGAAAATTCAAAATGGCCGCCATTTTTGGGGAGGGGAAAATTTTTTGAAAATTGTAAAGAGTACATTCCTTAGATACCCTGTGGGTCGAAAATTTCGACGAAATCGCTCTATCTCGCACGGTTAAGGAGATAGAAGGAAATTTGTGTTTTGCCATTTTTGGCAAAAATTCGAAAATTCAAAATGGCCGCCATTTTTGGGGAGGGGAAAATTTTTGGAAAATTGTAAAGAGTACATTCCTTAGATACCCTGTGGGTCGAAAATTTTGCCGAAATCGCTCTATCTCGCACGGTTAAGGAGATAGAAGCAAATTTGTGTTTTGCCATTTTTGGCAAAAATTCGAAAATTCAAAATGGCCGCCATTTTTGGGGAGGGGAAAATTTTTGGAAAATTGTAAAGATTACATTCCTTAAATACCCTGTGGGTCGAAAATTTCGACGAAATCGCTCTATCTCGCACGGTTAAGGAGATAGAAGGAAATTTGTGTTTTGCCATTTTTGGCAAAAATTCAAAATGGCCGCCATTTTTGGGGAGGGGAAAATTTTTTGAAAATTGCAAAGAGTACACTCCTTAGATACCCTGTGGGTTGAAAATTTCGACGAAATCGCTCTATCTCACACGGTTAAGGAGATAGAAGCAAATTAGTGTTTTGCCATTTTTGGCAAAAATTCTAAAATTCAAAATGGCCGCCATTTTTAGGGAGGGGAAAATTTTTGGAAAATTACCAAGAGTAGAATGCTCAGATACCCTGTGGGTCGAAATTTTTGACGAAATCGCTCTATCTCGCACGGTTAAGGAGATAGAAGCAAATTTGTGTTTTGCCATTTTTGGCAAAAATTCGAAAATTCAAAATGGCCGCCATTTTTGGGGAGGGGCAAATTTTTTAAAAATTACCAAGAGTACAATGCTCAGATACCCTGTGGGTCGAAAATTTTGCCGAAATCGCTCTATCTCGCACGGTTAAGGAGATAGAAGCAAATTTGTGTTTTGCCATTTTTGGCAAAAATTCGAAAATTCAAAATGGCGGCCATTTTTGGGGAGGGGAAAATTTTTTGAAAATTGTAAAGAGTACATTCCTTAGATACCCTGTGGGTCGAAAATTTCGACGAAATCGCTCTATCTCGCACGGTTAAGGAGATAGAAGCAAATTTGTGTTTTGCCATTTTTGGCAAAAATTCGAAAATTCAAAATGGCCGCCATTTTTGGGGAGGGGAAAATTTTTTGAAAATTGTAAAGAGTACATTCCTTAGATACCCTGTGGGTCGAAAATTTCGACGAAATCGCTCTATCTCGCACGGTTAAGGAGATAGAAGGAAATTTGTGTTTTGCCATTTTTGGCAAAAATTCGAAAATTCAAAATGGCCGCCATTTTTGGGGAGGGGAAAATTTTTGGAAAATTGCAGAGTACACTCTTTAGATACCCTGTGGGTCGAAAATTTTGCCGAAATCGCTCTATCTCGCACGGTTAAGGAGATAGAAGCAAATTTGTGTTTTGCCATTTTTGGCAAAAATTCGAAAATTCAAAATGGCCGCCATTTTTGGGGAGGGGAAAATTTTTGGAAAATTGTAAAGATTACATTCCTTAAATACCCTGTGGGTCGAAAATTTCGACGAAATCGCTCTATCTCGCACGGTTAAGGAGATAGAAGGAAATTTGTGTTTTGCCATTTTTGGCAAAAATTCAAAATGGCCGCCATTTTTGGGGAGGGGAAAATTTTTTGAAAATTGCAAAGAGTACACTCCTTAGATACCCTGTGGGTTGAAAATTTCGACGAAATCGCTCTATCTCACACGGTTAAGGAGATAGAAGCAAATTAGTGTTTTGCCATTTTTGGCAAAAATTCTAAAATTCAAAATGGCCGCCATTTTTAGGGAGGGGAAAATTTTTGGAAAATTACCAAGAGTAGAATGCTCAGATACCCTGTGGGTCGAAATTTTTGACGAAATCGCTCTATCTCGCACGGTTAAGGAGATAGAAGCAAATTTGTGTTTTGCCATTTTTGGCAAAAATTCGAAAATTCAAAATGGCCGCCATTTTTGGGGAGGGGCAAATTTTTTAAAAATTACCAAGAGTACAATGCTCAGATACCCTGTGGGTCGAAAATTTTGCCGAAATCGCTCTATCTCGCACGGTTAAGGAGATAGAAGCAAATTTGTGTTTTGCCATTTTTGGCAAAAATTCGAAAATTCAAAATGGCCGCCATTTTTGGGGAGGGGAAAATTTTTTGAAAATTACCAAGAGTAGAATGCTCAGATACCCTGTGGGTCGAAATTTTTGACGAAATCGCTCTATCTCGCACGGTTAAGGAGATAGAAGCAAATTTGTGTTTTGCCATTTTTGGCAAAAATTCTAAAATTCAAAATGGCCGCCATCTTTGGGGAGGGGAAAATTTTTTAAAAATTGGCAAGAGCAGAATTGGTCGAAAATTTTGCCGAAATCGCTCTATCTCGCACGGTTAAGGAGATAGAAGCAAATTAGTGTTTTGCCATTTTTGGCAAAAATTCGAAAATTCAAAATGGCCGCCATTTTTGGGGAGGGGAAAATTTTTGGAAAATTGCAAAGAGTACACTCCTTAGATACCCTGTTGGTCGAAAATTTCGACGAAATCGCTCTATCTCACACAGTTAAGGAGATAGAAGCAAATTTGTGTTTTGCCATTTTTGGCAAAAATTCTAAAATTCAAAATGGCCGCCATTTTTGGGGAGGGGAAAATTTTTTGAAAATTGTAAAGATTACATTCCTTAAATACCCTGTGGGTCGAAAATTTCGACGAAATCGCTCTATCTCGCACGGTTAAGGAGATAGAAGGAAATTTGTGTTTTGCCATTTTTGGCAAAAATTCAAAATGGCCGCCATTTTTGGGGAGGGGAAAATTTTTTGAAAATTGCAAAGAGTACACTCCTTAGATACCCTGTGGGTTGAAAATTTCGACGAAATCGCTCTATCTCACACGGTTAAGGAGATAGAAGCAAATTAGTGTTTTGCCATTTTTGGCAAAAATTCTAAAATTCAAAATGGCCGCCATTTTTGGGGAGGGGAAAATTTTTGGAAAATTACCAAGAGTAGAATGCTCAGATACCCTGTGGGTCGAAATTTTTGACGAAATCGCTCTATCTCGCACGGTTAAGGAGATAGAAGCAAATTTGTGTTTTGCCATTTTTGGCAAAAATTCGAAAATTCCAAATGGCCGCCATTTTTGGGGAGGGGCAAATTTTTTAAAAATTACCAAGAGTACAATGCTCAGATACCCTGTGGGTCGAAAATTTTGCCGAAATCGCTCTATCTCGCACGGTTAAGGAGATAGAAGCAAATTTGTGTTTTGCCATTTTTGGCAAAAATTCTAAAATTCAAAATGGCCGCCATTTTTGGGGAGGGGAAAATTTTTTGAAAATTGTAAAGATTACATTCCTTAAATACCCTGTGGGTCGAAAATTTCGACGAAATCGCTCTATCTCGCACGGTTAAGGAGATAGAAGGAAATTTGTGTTTTGCCATTTTTGGCAAAAATTCAAAATGGCCGCCATTTTTGGGGAGGGGAAAATTTTTTGAAAATTGCAAAGAGTACACTGCTTAGATACCCTGTGGGTTGAAAATTTCGACGAAATCGCTCTATCTCACACAGTTAAGGAGATAGAAGCAAATTTGTGTTTTGCCATTTTTGGCAAAAATTCTAAAATTCAAAATGGCCGCCATCTTTGGGGAGGGGAAAATTTTTTAAAAATTGGCAAGAGCAGAATTGTTCGAAAAATTTTGCCGAAATCGCTCTATCTCGCACGGTTAAGGAGATAGAAGCAAATTAGTGTTTTGCCATTTTTGGCAAAAATTCGAAAATTCAAAATGGCCGCCATTTTTGGGGAGGGGAAAATTTTTGGAAAATTGCAAAGAGTACACTCCTTAGATACCCTGTGGGTCGAAAATTTCGACGAAATCGCTCTATCTCGCACGGTTAAGGAGATAGAAGCAAATTTGTGTTTTGCCATTTTTGGCAAAAATTCGAAAATTCAAAATGGCCGCCATTTTTGGGGAGGGGAAAATTTTTGGAAAATTGCAAAGAGTACACTGCTTAGATACCCTGTGGGTCGAAAATTTTGCCGAAATCGCTCTATCTCGCACGGTTAAGGAGATAGAAGCAAATTTGTGTTTTGCCATTTTTGGCAAAAATTCGAAAATTCAAAATGGCCGCCATTTTTGGGGAGGGGAAAATTTTTGGAAAATTGCAAAGAGTACACTCCTTAGATACCCTGTGGGTCGAAAATTTTGACGAAATCGCTCTATCTCGCACGGTTAAGGAGATAGAAGCAAATTTGTGTTTTGCCATTTTTGGCAAAAATTCGAAAATTCAAAATGGCCGCCATTTTTGGGGAGGGGAAAATTTTTGGAAAATTGCAAAGAGTACACTCCTTAGATACCCTGTGGGTCGAAAATTTTGACGAAATCGCTCTATCTCGCACGGTTAAGGAGATAGAAGCAAATTTGTGTTTTGCCATTTTTGGCAAAAATTCGAAAATTCAAAATGGCCGCCATTTTTGGGGAGGGGAAAATTTTTGGAAAATTACCAAGAGTACAATGCTCAGATACCCTGTGGGTCAAAAATTTCGACGAAATCGCTCTATCTCGCACGGTTAAGGAGATAGAAGCAAATTTGTGTTTTGCCATTTTTGGCAAAAATTCGAAAATTCAAAATGGCCGCCATTTTTGGGGAGGGGAAAATTTTCTGAAAATTGCAAAGATTACATTCCTTAGATACCCTGTGGGTCGAAAATTTCGACGAAATCGCTCTATCTCGCACGGTTAAGGAGATATTAAGATTTTTTTGTTTTTCGCAAAAATTCAAGATGGCCGCCAAAAGTGGCGAAAATTGAAAATTTTCAATTTTGTACAGAATACTCTTCTACTACCCTGTGAGTCAAAAATTCTGTCGAAATCGCTCTATCTCTTACGGTTTCTGAGATATCAGCAAATTACTCAAAAGTAGTACTGAAAATACACAATGAAGTACCTAAATGGCTATTACTCATGTACTGACAAAGCTATCAGTCCCAAATGCAATACCAAGCGAGCTATGGACATAACAATCTTGTATTCAAAATTGTAGTAAAATATCTTTAATTATTTTGGCTTAAATGCACGGAAACCAATGGGTACTGAAAATAGCTGTACTTAAGTATTACTCAGTAAGCAAAAGAGGTACAACAGCCAAAAGCAATCCCAAGCAAGCTACTGACCCAATAAGCCTGCATACCAAATTTGGTGACAATAGCTCTAATACTTTTCCTTTAAATGAGCGGAAACCATGCGTGACGCCGGACATCGGACGCCGGACGCCGGACATCGGACATCGGACATCGGACGGCGAAAAAAGCAAAAATAATATATCCACCCCCCAGGGGGGTGGACATAAATATATGCTGGTCAAAGGGAAGAGTGTAAAAGCTGAATTATAGTTAGAATTTTGCTAAAAGTGACATTGAAATCAATTCCCTTTCCAGAACTTTCTCTCTCAAATAATAATCACATGCAACATTATTCTATTCCAGGATATAAACTTTGCAAGATATACTGAAAATCCTGAAGGGGAGTCCGGGCAATCAGATCCACCTTTTAAATTCCCAATTGGTTTCCTATTACCTCTTAATACATTTTAAAGCTGTAAATTCAACAGTAAAGGAGCTATGCAGCAAACACACAAAAATTACCCTTGAAGGTAATAAAAGTGATCTTGAAACCCATTCAGTGGATAAAATCTCTTTGAAGAAATTTCAATGACTCCCAAAGAATTATTATATGCAATCTTGTTCCTTCCCAGGAAATACTTTCTCAGATATACTGCAGATAAGTAATAATAAGTAATAAGTAAATTAAATTTTTATAAGTAAATATCTTACCTAACAGACTAATGCTACTGGTCCAGCACAAGCTGGTCCTGCCAAACGTCAGAAAAATATGTCCTGAGTCTCCTCCAGCAGAACCTGCCTTCATGTTGTCCCCACTCGCTAGGGGGCTAGTGCCTCCACACTAGCCAGATGGCCAGTGACGTCACTTCCTCATTTTTGTTTGAAAAATCTTGACCCTTAT
This sequence comes from Sabellastarte sp. h YS-2021, assembly GCA_964017235.1. Classification (NCBI taxonomy): domain Eukaryota; kingdom Metazoa; phylum Annelida; class Polychaeta; order Sabellida; family Sabellidae; genus Sabellastarte; species Sabellastarte sp. h YS-2021. The sequence goes on from OZ024928.1 coordinate 65,025,233, forward strand.
GAATCTCAGTAAGATAGATTTGCGGGGATGGAGGGTGGAACTCTCCCATCTGTTAGGTAAGATATTAAATTATAAAAATTTAAGTTACTTATTAAATTTTCTATTTTATTGCGTTAATATATTTTGCCGAACAGACTAATGCCAGAATAACTACGGAAAGTAAGGTGGGTGGCTTACTGTAATATCAAGATAGAACTCTAAGGAGGAATTACTCAGAAAATCCCTCTTGTCAGGTCCTAGGTCCGACCAGTTGATGGGTTACTGTGTACCCCCCCTCCCCCCAACTGAATGGGAAGAGCGGGAAGAAAAGTTCAGTCCCTAGGGATTCCCAGAGAAAGGACAGGAAAGCTCTGACAGAACTTCCAACTCTCAGACTAGAAAGGTGTAGAGGTTCTGTAAAAAAACATATGAAGATGGAGAAAGAACATACCTTTCTACTTGGCTTAAGGACAATACCTCCTTGAATGTCTAAAACCAGTTTGACGGTAGGTAAGAATGAGTCTCAATGGTTCACAGTCAATGACAAATTTGCTGCACTGCCACTCTGGGAACCAAGTGATAAATTTCAGAGTCAGCCCAGGCAACATCCTTAAAGTAGAATTGGGTGAAGGTGTTGTGGGACTTTCAATGACAAGCCGAGAGGATCTGCTCTAAAGTGACTCCAGCTTGAAAGGCTTAGAGAGAGCAAAAGTCCTAACATCACAGGCTTTTCCGCCTTCAACCTCTGAGGTCGCCGGTTCAAATCTAGGCCCTGGCGCTTCATGTTGGAAAGTTGGTACTTGCTTACTGATGCCCAGTGGTTTACAGTGCAGAATCTTGACCAACTAGTATGCACTGGTTCCTTCACCCGTAAACCACCCGTTGCAATATGACCCTGGTTGTTGACGTAAAACAACAAATAAATCTAAATCTAAATTCATGATGAATCTGCAGTGACTCATAGTCTGAAATTTTGCAACACAGGAGTGCTGACTGTTTGATCCAAGAAGAGATTGTAGCAGGTGAAATGTCCCTCGGGAAATTTTTCTTGAAGGAGACAAAAACTCGTTTTTAATTTTTTGGAGGTCCTTGGTCCTGTCCAAATAGTAGCAAAGTTTTCTAACTGGGCAGAAGGACCTATCTCCCTAAAGTTATTTACCTAGAGTGGGGCCAGTGCTGGTATTACCACTGGGGCCACATTATCTGGACCCTCACGAGCCAATTGGGTCTTAGAAAGAAAACTGGGGGAAGGGTAAAGGGAAACTTGAGACCAGTCCTCCCTGTGGAGGATGTTTCTATTTACCCAGGCATGGATTTCACTTCTCCGTTTTCCGGATGCCAGAGCCAATAGGAAGACAGGGGCCCTGGTCGACTGATGCTTCATGACAGATAGGTTTCAGGAGGGGATATCCCAGAGACCCTATCCCTGTGGAAGCTGTCCAATAGCTGAGTAAGGTTCTTACTTCAACGGGGGAATTGCCAACCCTATCAGCTATGGCAGTTCTGTAAGCCTGTAACCATCTATGGTAGATGGCTGAAGATTTTTTTCCTGGAACAGGTAGAGAAGGAATTCAGCTATTTGTTTTATAGATGGCGCTTTATAGTCAACCTGATTCAATTTGCACCATCAAACACAAAATTGACCACTTCGCTTCATAGACTGCTCTGCTTGAGCATCTTTCAGGAGCCTCAATTCATTCTGCCACCCGACCAGAGAATTCCTGAACTCTGATGGATTCAGATGGAATCAGATTGAGAAGGTCTCTGCGAAGGCTCCTGTTGAATGGTTGGATCAGAAGATTGACTTGGGGTGACAGGCAAAGGAGTATCTGGGATGACAGGTTCACTAGAACCCAAAACCACAACATGTTGGGCCATCCCAGTGCTATAACTATTATTCTCCCACAGTCGTGGCTGAGAATCTTGTTTATGACATTGGCTATCAGGGGAGTTGGAGGGAAGGCATAAGCGTCCAGGTCCTCCCATGATAGGGGTCTTCCACCCAGACACCGCAACCTTCTCAACAAGCTTCTGAGATCTTGCCACTTCAACATCCTACTCTGGTCTTACCTACCTGTCTCTCTTAAGGGCTAGCAGTTGGGATACTCCCCCAAAGACCACAGGTGACCAAGGATACACGTCAACTCTAACTGACCTATACTCAGACTGGGATTCAGATCTACTGGCTTCATATGACACTCCTTCCGACCAGGCACCGGTCTCATATGAAAATCTCCAAGAAGCACCTTCCGGCTCAGAAGCTGACCCAGCTGACTCAGAGTCGCTTCACACTGAAGAACAAAGTAAAAGAGAGACAATACATGCCATTAGATCCTACATGAAATGGTCTTTTATCCTGGAATAATGTCTGGATATGTCAGGATAACCCATGGACCAGCAGCATGTCTCAGCCCACCAGGAAAGCCTGTCAGTATGCCAGCTGATGACTAGTTCTGCTCTAAATTTGAACAAATGAACCTGCATCTTCTTCAGGGTGATGTTTCCAGAGCTGGGGACTGGAACTGGTTTCAGCCAGACCAGTTCGTAAAACTCCCTAAGTCTAAAATCAGATGGTACGCTATGCACCAGACCCAGCTGTTACTCGACAGGAAAGTCAGTCAGCAAATGGTCCATTTATGACTCCTCACTAAACAGCACCTTTACCAGGATTTCCAAGCCTCTGGCAGATATCTGTCCCACTTCCAGACTTCTTTTGCAAAAAAAAGACCCTTAAGTGGGAAAAAATCTCCACAGAAGCCACAGTCATGTCCAACCAAGCTGCAGCTTTTTACAGGTGTGTTAATAAGGTCATGATCATTTGCAGGATAACAATAGACTCTTGTTCAATGGAAAAAGGTAAATTTCACATAAGGCTGAAAAGGTGCTCAATGAACTGAAAGACTTGTTAGCTTTTTATCAGAATGTTATCTTTGTGCTAGGAACATATGGTGGATGCCATCTTTGTGCAGGCTGCCAACATGATTCTCTTGCGTCGCGACTCATGCTTGGAAAACCAGAAACCCAGAGTCAAACCAGACTGAAAACTTTTGGCCCATAGCCTTCAGTTCACTGTTGATCTTGAAAGACTTGGCAGGGGTTGACTGTTTCTTGGGCTTATTTTCTTTCACCACACCTTTAGCTGGAGATTTCAGTTGTTTTTCCTTATTCACTACCCCTAAAACCGAGACTAGAGTCTGTCTATTAGGGTGGAACTAGTACCACCCTTTGCTTTCTTATCAGACTTGCTATCATGCTTTTCTTTTTTCAACTTTTAAGAGGGTGTGGCTAGTTCTGCCTGTTGGCCACTGGTCAGAACAGTAAGGACATTCTTTCTGGGTCACACAGGGGTCATTACCTTCTGCCTTGTCATGGCAATGTGCACAGTGGCAGTGAACATCAAAACCCGCCATTAAATGGCCACAAGGCCCTCTCTTCTGTCCTGGTGATGCTAAATTGATCAGTAATTGACACAATATGTAGTAGAAATGAAAATAGCATTCAAATCCGTAGAAATCACAAAAATTCTTCAACTTCTGAGGGCTTCTCAAAAACACGTCTGTACAGTATATGCGGCAAATGAAAAAGATGCCTTGACGTCACGCTGTCTAGACAGGAAGTACCTAGAGAATGCATAGTAATAGACCGGTCCCAACCACTTTAGCAATTTGTAAGATGTATTAATGCAATAAAAATGACCTTTATGACCCCAATTTAACTGGGGAGGGGGCAAAATCAGGTCACGGTGCCCTATTACTCCTCAATACAAATGTACATACCAAAGCTCTTAATTCAACAGTAAAGGAGATATTGACATTTTTTCATATATAAATAGATTGGAAAAAGTCCACATCATATCCAGACACTATGAACAAACACCACAGCAAAGTGATTTATTCAATGATGGAACGACATCACTGAAAAGTGACCATGACACAAAGTAGGCATATATATTACAAAAATAGCATCAGAGATGCCCGTACCCCACAGCGTGGGGAAATAGTTTTCAACACCATGACATATAGAAGTAGTGAAACAGTACAAAGGTCTGGATACTTTCAGAGCAGTGTCAGTTATATAAAGTTCCAAATAATCTTTAAGTAGAGAAAATAACATCTAAAAGAAAGAAAATGTATGTAAAGATGAAGTATTAAAACAAGACAATTCAATAGCAAGATGACAGCATTAATCAGTAAACTAAAAATTATGAAGCTGTAAAATGTATTAATTCGAGAAGAGCTGTCAATACAAAAAGCACAATTATGTTAAAGTGCACATAATAATCAGTTGCAGTAATCCATATATCTTTGTCACAAGAGAAAGATGTCTCAAATATGGCAGGTGAACACACTTTGGCAGAGCCAAAGTTAAATGTCACACCATGATGCACACCTACAAACCCTAACCAATGTCCATACCATTCCTTATGGAATCGAAAAAATAGCCCAGACAAGATTTTAAAACTCATGGTCACTATGACAAGGTCAAAGGTCAAATCAAGGTCACACCATGACGTTGCACACCTACAACCCCCAACCAATGTCCCTACTAAGTATCAACTTCTTACACCTTACGGTTTCCAAGATATTGCCCAGACAAGATTTTATAGGTCAAGGTCACTATGGCAAGGTCAAATCAAGGTCACACTGACATTGCACACCTACACCCCTAACCAATGTCCCTACCAAGTACCAACTTCCTACACCTTACGGTTTTCGAGATATAGCCCGGACAAGATTTTAAAGGTCAAGGTCCCTACGGGAAGGTCAAAGGTCAGATCAAGGTCATGCCATGACGTTTCACACCTACACTCTCTAACCAATGTCCCTACCAAGTAACAACTTTCTACACCTCACGGTTTCCGAGATATATCCCGGACAAGATTTTATAGGTCAAGGTCACTATGGCAAGGTCAAAGGTCAAATCAAGGTCACACCATAACAATGCACACCTACACCCTCTAACCAATGTCCCTACCAAGTAACAACTTGCTACACCTTACGGTTTCCGAGATATATCCCAGACAAGATTTTATAGGTAAAGGTCACTAAGGCAAGGTCGAAGGTCAAATCAAGGTCACACTATGATGTTGCCCACCTACAATTCCTAACCAAAATCCCTACCAAGTATCAACTAGAGGATCGCTCGCAAAAAAAAAAGATAATGTTTTTGCATAGCAAAAACAAAGCGTCCCGAAAAGGATATAAAGGTGAGTGCTAAAGTATTAAGAAAATGCTTCGTTTGTAGCCTTATACTGTTGTGGCAACCAAAGTCAGCGCAGTCTGCTCTATCTAGCACGGTTTTCAAGATATAAGCATTTTTGTGTTTTACAAAAAATAAAAAAATTAAAAATGTCCGCTATATTTGGCGAGACAAAAATATTTTGAAACTTGGCATGGCTACTCTGCAGAGATACCCAGCAGGTCTAAAATTTTGTTGAGTTCGCTCCATATAGCACGGTTTTCGAGATGTAAGCATTTTTGTGTTTTGCAAAAACTTTGAAAATTCAAAATGGCCACCATTTTTGGGGAGACAAAAATTTTTGTCAAGACCACTGCCGTGGTGTGTATCTCCCGCCGAGCATTAAAGCAGAAGAAATAGCTTTTCCGAGATATTCACAATTTTTCATTTTCGTGTGTGAAAGGTCTTCCAAAAGTAGGTGAATGAGTTATTTGAGAAAAATTGGCTATCTGCAATACTATTAAGAGATAATTCACATTTACTCATTTTGAGTAGGTGAATAATTATCTATGGGTCTGAAACTTCACCAAGTGAAAGCTCTCCCAAAAGTAGGTGAATGAGTTATTTGAGAAAAATTGGCTATCTGCAATACTTTTAGAGATAATTCGCATTTACTCATTTTGAGTAGGTGAGTAATTAGCTATGGGTCTGAAACTTCACCATGTGAAAGCTCTCCCACAAGTAGATGAATGAGTATTTGATAAAAATTGGGTATCCGCAATACTTTTACAGATAATTAGCATTTACTCATTTTGAGTAGGTGAATAAATAGCTATGGGTCTGAAACTTCACAGAGTGAAAGCTCTCCCAAAAGTAGGTGAATGAGTTATTTGAGAAAAATTGGCTATCTGCAATACTTTTAGAGATAATTCACATTTACTCATTTTGAGTAGGTGAATAATTAGCTATGGGTCTGAAACTTCACAGAGTGAAAGCTCTGCCAAAAGTAGGTGAATGAGTTATTTGAGAAAAATTGGCTATCTGCAATACTTTTAGAGGTAATTCGCATTTACTCATTTTGAGTAGGTTAGTTATTAGCTATGGGTCTGAAACTTCACCAAGTGAAAGCTCTCCCAAAAGTAGGTGAATGAGTTATTTGAGAAAAATTGGCTATCTGCAATACTTTTAGAGATAATTCGCATTTACTCATTTTGAGTAGACGAGTAATTAGCTATGGGTCTGAAACTTCACCAAGTGAAAGCTCTCCCAAAAGTAGGTGAATGATTATTTGAGAAAAATTGGCTATCTGCAATACTTTTAGAGATAATTCGCATTTACTCATTTTGAGTAGGTGAGTAATTAGCTATGGGTCTGAAACTTCACCAAGTGAAAGCTCTCCCAAAAGTAGGTGAATGAGTTATTTGAGAAAAATTGGCTATCTGCAATACTTTTACAGATAATTCACATTTACTCATTTTGAGTAGGTGAGTAATTAGCTATGGGTCTGAAACTTCACCAAGTGAAAGCTCTCCCAAAAGTAGGTGAATGATTAATTTGAGAAAAATTGGCTATCTGCAATACTTTTAGAGATAATTCGCATTTACTCATTTTGAGTAGGTGAGTAATTAGCTATGGGTCTGAAACTTCACAGAGTGAAAGCTCTCCCAAAGGTAGGTGAATGAGTTATTTGAGAAAAATTGGCTATCTGCAATACTTTTAGAGATAATTCGCATTTACTCATTTTGAGTAGGTGAGTAATTAGCTATGGGTCTGAAACTTCACCATGTGAAAGCTCTCCCAAAAGTAGGTGAATGAGTTATTTGAGAAAAATTGGCTATCTGCAATACTTTTAGAGATAATTCGCATTTACTCATTTTCAGTAGGTGAGTAATTAGCTATGGGTCTGAAACTTCACCATGTGAAAGCTCTGCCAAAAGTAGGTGAATGAGTTATTTGAGAAAAATTGGCTATCTGCAATACTTTTAGAGATAGTTCGCATTTACTCATTTTAAGTAGGTGAGTAATTAGCTATGGGTCTGAAACTTCACAGAGTGAAAGCTCTCCCAAAAGTAGGTGAATGAGTTATTTGAGAAAAATTGGTTATCTGCAATACTTTTAGAGATAATTCGCATTTACTCATTTTGAGTAGGTGAGTAATTAGCTATGGGTCTGAAACTTCACCAAGTGAAAGCTCTCCCAAAAGTAGGTGAATGAGTTATTTGAGAAAAATTGGCTATCTGCAATACTTTTAGAGATACCGTAGCCGCGCTCCGTAACGCTCATGCTTTTGAAAGCGCCCATCCACAATCTTACGTTATCGCTCATATGTCGTTTCGAGGTAAACTGTCTCCATATAAACCCAATAATCGGTGAAATATTATTAATTTGTATCAATTTTCAACAAAACTTTCCTTATTTTAGCAGTTATGACAACTTTTATTGCATCGAGATTTGTTTACCAACCGCATATTTTACTTCCAGTCGGTGTGTGCTAAAACGCGGTTTACCTAAATTCGGGTTATTTTTTTCGAAACGCCCGGCTGGTTTTCATTGTCGTAAACGCCCATCCCCAACTTTCACAAATATTTGGTCACATTGCCCATGGGCGTTACAGAGCGCGGCTACGGTAATTCGCATTTACTCATTTTGAGTAGGTGAGTAATTAGCTATGGGTCTGAAACTTCACCATGTGAAAGCTCTCCCACAAGTAGATGAATGAGTTATTTGATAAAAATTGGGTATCCGCAATACTTTTACAGATAATTAGCATTTACTCATTTTGAGTAGGTAAATAATTAGCTATGGGTCTGAAACTTCACCATGTGAAAGCTCTCCCAAAAGTAGGTGAATGAGTTATTTGAGAAAAATTGGCTATCTGCAATACTTTTAGAGATAATTCGCATTTACTCATTTTGAGTAGGTGAGTAATTGGCTATGGGTCTGAAACTTCACCATGTAAAAGCTCTTCCAAAAGTAGGTGAATGAGTTATTTGAGAAAAATTGGCCATCTGCAATACTTTTAGAGGTAATTCGCATTTACTCTTTTTGAGTAGGTGAGCAATTAGCTATGGGTCTGAAACTTCACCAAGTGAAAGCTCTTTGGGATAGCTGCTCTGCAGAGATACCCTGAAGATAAAAAATTTCGTCGAAATCGCTCTATGTAGCACGGTTTTCGAAATATTAGCATTTTTGTGTTTTGCAATTTTTGCGCAAAAATTCGAAAATTCAAAATGGCCGCCATTTTTGGCAAGACAAAATTTTTTTGAAAATTGGCATGGCTACTCTGCAGAGATACCTTGTGGGTCAAAAATTTCGTCGAAATCACTCTATCTAGCACGGTTTTCGAGATATAAGTATTTTTGTGTTTTGCAATTTTGCGAAAAATTCGAAAATTCAAAATGGCCGCCATTTTTTGCGAGAAATTTTTTGTTTGAAAATTGGCATGGCTACTATGCAGAGATACCCTGCGGGTCAAAAATTTCGTCGAAATCGCTCTATCTAGCAGGGTTTTTGAGATATAACCATTTTTATGTTTTGCAATTTTTGCGAAAAATTCGAAAATTCAAAATGGCCGCCATTTTTGGCGAGACAAAAATTTTTTTCAAAATTGGGATAACTACTCTGCAGAGGTACCCTAAGGGTCAAAAATTTCGTCGAAATCGCTCTATCTAGCAGGGTTTTCGAGATATAAGCATTTTTGTGTTTTGCAATTTTTGCGAAAATTTCGAAAATTCAAAATGGCCGCCATTTTGGGCGAGACAAAAATTTTTTGAAAATTGGGTAAAGTACTCCGCAGAGATATCCTGCGGGTCAAAAATTTTGTCGAAATTGCTCTATCTAGCACGGTTTTCGAGATATAAGCATTTTTGTGTTTTCCTTATTTGGAAAATTCGTAATGATTAATTAATCATTAATTACTCGGCCATTTCTTGACCAATCAATGCCAAAATCTAATGATTTCCAGATTTTAATAGATTGAATGTATTTGCCAAGTTTCAGGTGAATTGATAAAATTCCTTTCAAGTTATCATCCGGACAAGCTTCCTCATCGAAAAAAGACATTTTTGGTCATGTGACCTCTCTGATTGGTTGAAATGTCACTGCAGCATATTCAAAAAAATTCCCCAAGGCTACTGCCTAAACCTGCCAAATTTGAAAAGAATCCGCCTAACGGTTACAGAGTTATAAGGAAAACAAAATGCGGAGCCGGCGGAGCCTGAAGCTCTCCCATACACAAACAAGCGTCCCGCAAGGGACGCTTAATTCCAACACCTTACAGTTTCCGAGATACAGCCCGAACAAGATTTTATAGGTCAGGGTCACTACAGCAAGCTCAAAGGTCAAATCAAGGTCAAGGCCATACTGTTGCACACTTACACCCCCTAACCAAAGTCCCTACCAAGTATCAATTCCTACACCTAACGATTTCCGAGATATAGCCTGGACACAATTTTACAGGTCAAGGTCACTACAGCAAGGTTAAAGGTCAAATCAAGGTCACACCATGACACTGCACACCTACACCGTCTAACCAATGTCCCTACCAAGTATCAACTTCCTACACCTTACAGTTTCCGAGTTATAGCCCGGACAAGATTTTATAGGTCAAGGTCACTACGGCAAAGTCAAAGGTCAAATCAAGGTCACTCCATGACGTTCCACAACTACAATCCCTAACCAATGTCCCTACCAAGTATCAACTTCCTACACCTTACGGTTTCTGAGATATAGCCCGGACAAACTTTTTCCCGCCGCCCACCAGCACGCCCGCATGCCCGCCCACCCATCCGGTTCCTACACCTTATGGTTTCTGAGATACAACCCAGACAAACTTTTTGCCGCCACCCATCCACCCACCCATCCAGGTGTCGTGGGTGAAAATAATACCCACACAGCCGGTCAGGTAAAGACCTCCAGATTTCACATTTCCCAGTTTTTTGCAACACTTCTTATTTTGTGGGAAATAAATAACCATAGTCACAGTGGGTTTATTAATGGTTCAAATTTGCTATAAGAAAAACCTTCAATGCAATGCCTATATAACATAAGCATTCCCAGGTTTATAGTTACCTGGTATAAGAACACTGCAAACTGTCTACTAACACTGTAATCACTCTGATCTTCAATTTTTTGCCCTCATTTTCAATTTCCAAACATTGTTGTCAAACTGGTGTACAGTAAAACATGTTTTCTCTTTCAACAATAATCTATTGTTTGAACAAAAACATTTAAATAACAAAAGATTTACTGTAGCAGCACGAACGACCAAAAGTCAGCTACCTATAGTTGTCCTGTGTAAATCCCTTATATCTCTATGCTGAATTTCTCTATCAATGTCATCTGAACATTGGAATACTGTTGGTAGATATTAGATAAGTGATAAACTTACCATCGATGGGTACGTCTGGATGATACATTAACTACCTTAGCATTTGTAAGTTTCCCTTCTATTGATAAAGAATTGGCACTGTAATTAATTAATTATCTATTCAATTTATTAAAGTAAAACAGTATATAAAATACAACACGTGTACCCAGTACCATTCTGTGGGCATAGAGTCTTTTTTTTTTTTTGCAAAAATTACATTAAGTAAATTTTGTAAAAGTAATGCTGGGCTTTATGAGACACTAATGTGATATGACACTGAAACCAATGTAGCTCATCATCTCTCAAATGAACACTAATTGCAAAATTACAACAACTATATTAACATGCGCATATCAGAAAATAAATAGTGTCAAAAGGCATGAATTATAAAGATGTGATGTAGACTACTCTTGTACCTCACGGAAATAACAGATGTTACTTGTGCATCCTATTATACTTCTCTTGAAAGTTTCAAAACATTATATTGCTTTAGTTCAAAAAAATTAGTATGCCAATTTAACATTTATCAAATATTTTAACACCAGTATTTAGCCAATTTCAATCTCTATACTGGTATATGAAATACAAAAATTTTTTTGAACATTTTCTTAACATTAGGTTTAACACCACTGAAGTTACCTCTGTATCATAAAGTCCAAAAGAGCGGAAAGATAACTGTAATCTTATAAGAAAACATATTTCTAGTTAAAGATAACATCATTTGTATATGAAATGGCTGATTACACCCAACTTTGCTTATAATTTTTCACATCTAAAGCAAAGAGTATTATTTTGGAAACAACACAAAAAGTCTAGTGATAAGCTGCTCTGACAGAATCCATAGACCAGATACTCAGGCAAATTATGAGAAAGGCAATAACTCAAAGAAATGCAGAGATATTTATCACAACTTATTGTAGTTGTAGAAGTTAAAACTCCTCTTCTCCCCTTTCCTGTGAAAGAATAAGTTACCTGAACAGACACACCCCATTACTTAGGATAACAGTCTTAGTTTTTTTGACTCTGTCAATTTCCTCTGGAATATAAGGAAGGATAGGTTTACAGCATTAACCATTACCTACATGCCATGGTATAAAAATACAAAGGTCAATCTCATCTTCTTTGACAAACATTTTGTAGTCAAAATAATTTATATCTGAAAAACTAAATACAAACGGTATAAGTATCTAGGTGGCAGGCTGACTGGATAATAAGTATAAATACCCACTGACTCATAAAGAAAAAAATCAAATGCAAGACAACTATCTAGCAAATGTTAAGAAGCACTGGCAGTGGTAATGAACCAGGGTTACATTACTTGCTACTGAAGAACATGGTAAAGAGTTTTTGGTGGAGAATAATTTCATTTTCATAAATAACATTCTAAAGTTATATGCACTTTTTGTGGTGTTGAATATGATACAAAAGAAAAGGCCAAACAAGGAACTGCCTTGTGTAAATATCAAAGTTGGTGTTTTATGTTCCATTTAACAACCAGGTTTAGATTGGGGCAGGCCTTCAGCACTTGCCACTTGTGGAAGTCAAACCCACACAGACATGACAGCCTTTGATTAGGTAACAAATTTGCTAACCACTAGGCCACTGACGACCTATTCAAATATACTTTTTTTTTATTCAAATATTTTCTTTTTTTTTAAACCCACTGCCATCTTTGTGAAGGGATCAAATACATAAGGAGAAGAAGGATGAGAAATGTGGTGGGGATATTATTTAATAATTATTCTTCTGCCCAATCCAATTTTTTTTCATAGGTGTACATTTACTTAATCTAGACTAAAATAATGGCAAATAATTGCATTAATGTGCAAGGTAAGGAGAATTTGCCTTTCTCAGCATGTGGTAAAATTCATACCACACATATTACAAAGTCCTTGAAATTCTATATACATTGTATATTTTATTTAAACTCGGCACACTATATCCTTGCACTGTACTTGCGGAGCTATTTCACCCATGCGACTGCACAGCACAGTCCAAGTTACCAAGTGACAGACATTCCCCTAACTGAGAGAAGCTCAAAGATGACCGTTTATCTATGCCCCCGAGGTTCTTTGGCCTGCTACTGGGTACAGGACTGAGTGATAGCGGATCACCATTTTAAGCGGTCACCATGCATCTGCCTGTACCTGGGTTTGAACACACATCCTGTATGTTCCTAGATGAGTGTTACCCACTAGGCCACAGTGGCAGGCACAAAATAAAATACCAAAAAAAAAAAAAAAACCCATAAAATCGCTTGATACCAAGAATGACTTCACAGCTTTTATTCATTGCTCGTAAAAAAAATAAATCCCAAAAGACACCAGAGCAAAACAAAGGCATTAAAGCAAGGCAGCAATCCTGGAAAATGAAATTACTTCTGTGCTGACAAATTGGACTGTCTTGTTGCCTGGAATGACAAATTACAAAAGTTGACTTGTTGCCTAACACTGCCACATGTTTCATATTCACAGTGACAAGATGCCCATTCATTATTTCTGTTAGCACAGCTTACACTTTGAGACTCCACCCTCATTCCTCAGAAATCCGACTGATTACTAACACAGATGTGGCATTTTGACAGTTTTTATGAATGTAATTACACAAGGTTTGTGAAAAAAGAAAAGTGTGTAAAACTTCTTTTATCTTAGTAAATTGTGTTAAGCCATTTTAACAGGATTTATCACTATATAAACTGAAATGTTGGCAAGAGTACTGGAAAGTAGGAACAAAGTCTTGATTTGTAATTTGCACCCATTTGATATTTTAAAACAATTCTCAGGTCACATTACAATGACAAGAACTTTGTAGTGGAGGAAACCAGGGAGGAGTCCCTAGACTTTCCAAGAAAACCATTGCACATCAGGGGAAGATGTTGCCTTTAACTTAACACTAACTGTTAACTAAATTGGGCCAACTCGGCGCCAACATATCCCCAGACAGGTCATCACTCACACAACATGTTTTGACTGGGTATTTTCCTGGGACCCATCTTCTGTGAGACATAATTTTGAGGAAAACATAATCAACCAAGAACTTAAGTAATTCAATCTAAAATATTTTTATTTTGCATAGCAAAATTATATCCCCAGATGACAGATGTGAATCCAGGAACTCAATTCAAAAACATAATAAGAAGATGACCTTTAACATGGTAGACATTGTACACTTATACAGTGTACTTCAATAAAACATTAAAAAGTTAATTTTGTGATTATGGTAGTTATTGTACTTATACTTAAAAAAACATTAAAAAGTTAATTTTGTTATATTATTTCATATCATTATTTTGTGCAAAGTTCCTCCCCTGTAAAATGTGGTGGGCAAAGTACTTTGTGGGTAAGGGCACTATAGGAAAGATTCCTTGTGGGCAAAGGTCCACACACAAGTTTATCTCTTTCGGCGGTGGCGCAACGGACCTGAATCCAATATATCCCCGACTGCTGTCTGGGGATATAACTATTATTCCAATGAAACCATATTTGACTGATCCATACCACTGAATTTTCATATCAATGTCAATGATGGACACTTGAAGGTGCAACTTTAAAATCATGTTTAAGTTTGCTTGTCCCTAAGATTGGGTGGAAGCTTTGGTTCAGAGTTATATATCAGTAAATCCTTTCAATATCTTTAAAAGATGACCATCCAGCTTTTCACTTAATATAATTTCAAATACTGGACACCTGTGCAACAAAAAGGTTAGCTTTAGAGCTATAACCAGTATCTTATAAACATTAAACAATCCCAGGTTTTGGCTCATACACAATCAGGGTTTATGAAATAAAGGAGCATTTTTGTGAATTATTCAGGACCTACTGTTTGGAAATTTCAAGAGCAACTAAAACAAAAGTGATTTTCCAGTATTTTCCATTCTAACTAAAACACACAAATGAGATGAATTATCTGTTAACCAAAGAATGTGCTACAATGTGGTTGAAAGTTGTATCATGATAAAGATATAGATTGTAGATACAATGTAATACATGTACTACATACTGAAGAAGAGATATTGGTATAACATTGGTCTTCACATGCAAACGCACATCAACAAGATGAGGCTAATAAGAGAATTTACACAATGGGACTTCCATTGTCTGAACATGATAGAGAATGAGATTGAGTTCATAACACAGAAGATTCATAGAATAAGAGGCATTTTGTCATAAGCAAGGCCACTGGTGTGATATGATTTCCTACTGGGAGTAAAGATTGGCATGCATGATTTGCCACAGATTACCTCCATATCCCATACCTCCAGGACCAACAAGAAAGCAGATACAGGCCATTTCATATGTGAAGGACCATATCTTACCTTGACAAAGAGATCAAAGTCAGAATCGACCCCCCCCCCCCCAAAAAAAAAATAAATAAATAAATAAATAAATAAAACAAGAGAGTGCCCGTGAACGGGCACTGTGTCAGCTGACTGAGTGTTTTTGATTTGTGAAGGTGATTAGAGGACAGAATAATTATCAGGAAAAGGGCTGTACAGAAATACAGTAAATGGTAACTGAACAGCAAGTTCGAAAGAAATTCCGAAGCTGACAGAAGAAAAGGATAAAAAAGTTGTGCCCTGTAAATGGTATTATGAAGGAAAATAACAAGGTAATTGTTTAAGTGTAAAAAATAGGTTAAAACATATTTAAAGAAATACTACAAATGCAATATCCTCGTTCGACCTTGAAGAAGGGGTCCAAGGTCAAATCTAACCACACAAATACATTCCCAGCCCATGATTTCCTATGGTTTACCATTCCAAACCTCTAGGACCAATTATAAATGAGTTATAAGCACTTTTAAGCTTGGCTGTCCTCATTTGACCTTGAAGGAGGGGTCCAAAGGTCAAATCTGACCATACCAAAAGATTCCGAGCCAATGATTTCCTATGGGATGGTTTACCATCCCAAATCTCTGTCACCAATAATAAGCGAGTTGTAGGCACTTTCAATTTCACACAATTTCGCTATCCTCATTTGACCTTGAAGTCCAAGGTCAAATCGGACCATATCAACAGATTCACAGCCCATGATTTCCTGTCTGTTTACCATCCCAAACCTCTGGGACCAATAATAAGCGAGTTATAAGCACTTTTAAGTTTGGCTATCCTTGTTTGACCTTGAAGGAGGGGTCATTGAAGATCAAATCTGACCACACCAAAAGATTCCCACCCCATGGTTTCCTACAGGTTGGTTTATCATCCCAAAGCTCTAGGATCAATAATAAGGGAGATATAAGCACTTTTCATGACTGACAAAAAACACCTGTGGCGGCCATCTTGTTTCTCAAAATGAGGCCAAAAATATTCCCAGACAACATTTTATGGTTATTAATATATACTGCAAACTTAAGAAAGCTAGCTATAATATTTTTTTTCATCAGAGCAGTAATGGTGAAATCTCTCTCTACACACTGCGGCTATCCAGTGGATACAATGATTTACTCAACAGCGAGAACCTGAAAGTAGCTATTGCTCAGCTATGCCATGACATAGAGGTCTGCAATTTCACTATGTTATAGCTGACCAAAAATTCTGTGAATAACATATTTAACAAATTACTCTAAATGTAATAGTTTTCAAGTTACAACTGATTTACTCAACAGTGAGAACCTCAAAGGAACTATTACTCAGCTATGCAATGAGCTACATGTCTGAAATTTTACTATGTTATAGCTAACCCAAAAGTAGGTGAACAACATATTTAAGCAAACTACTGTAAACGCAATAGTTTTCAAGCTACAACTGATTTACTCAATAGTGAGAACCTGAAAATAGCTATTGCTCCGCTATGCCATGAGCTATAGGTCTGTAATTTCACTATGTTATAGCTGACCCAAAAGTAGGTGAACAATATATTTTAACAAAATACTCCAAATGCAATATTTTTCAAGTTATAGCTGATTAACTCAACAGTCAGTACCTGAGAATAGCTATTGCTCTGTTTTGCCATGAGCTATAGGTCTATAATTTCACTATGTTATAGCTGACCCAAAAGTAGCTGAATAACATTTGCACAAATTTCTGTAAATGCAATAGTTTTCCAATTATAACTGATTTACTCAACAGTGAGAACTTCAAAGTAGCTATTACTCAGCTATGAAATGAGCCACAGGTCTGAAACTTCACTATGTTATAGCTGACCCCAAAATAGGTGAATAACATATTGAAACAAAATTCTCTAAATGCAATAGTTTTCAAGTTATAGGTGATTTACTCAACAGTGATAACCTAAAAGTAGCTATTACTCAGCTATGCCATGAGCTACAGGTCTGAAATTTTACTATGTTATAGCTGGCCCAAAAGTAGCTGAATAACATATTTATACGAAATTCTCTAAATGCAATAGTTTTTAAGTTACAAGTGATTTTACTCATGATGGAAGTTACTGAAAAGCCCAAAAGTAGCTATTACTCACTTAGCTATTGAGACAGACACCCAACTTACTCACCATATTGTAGCTATGAAAAAAGTAGCTGAATAACATATTTTAACAAAATGCTCTAAATGCAACACTTTTCAAGTTATAAGTGATTTACTCAACAGTGATAACCTAAAAGTAGCTATTACTCCGCTATGCCATAAGCTACAGGTCTGAAATTTTACTGTGTTATAGCTGACCCAAAAGTAGCTGAATAACATATTTATACGAAATTCTCTAAATGCAATAGTTTTCAAGTTATAAGCGATTTACTCAACAGTGATAACCTAAAAGTAGCTATTACTCAGCTATGCCATGAGCTACAGGTCTGTAATTTCACTATGTTATAGCTGGCCCAAAAGTAGCTGAATAACATATTTATACGAAATTCTCTAAATGCAATAGTTTTTAAGTTACAAGTGATTTTACTCATAATGGAAGTTACTGAAAAGCCCAAAAGTAGCTATTACTCACTTAGCTATTGAGACAGACACCCAACTTACTCACCATATTGTAGCTATGAAAAAAGTAGCTGAACAACATATTTTCACAAAATGCTGTAAATGCAACACTTTTGAAGTTATAAGTGATTTAGTGCATGATTTCATGAATTTTAATGCATTAAAAATTATTAAAAAAATTTATTAAAAAAAAAGTAAGACAGATCCAGGTCTCATACTCACACAAGAGAATCTACCTCTGGCCTAGTACATATATGCAAGATATGAGAGAAATCCCTGCAATAGTCATGGAGAAAATTGTGATAAAAAGTTGAAATTTTCACACTTTTGGTGGGGGTACCCCCCTTGTAATGTCTCTAGCAAACAGACGAACAGACAGATTTGCATGCCTTGAACAATTTTTCATCCTCGATAGATAAGGTATCTTTTAAAAAAACCAGCATGTCTCTAGGCCTTGTAGTTTTGGAGAAGAAGTTGTTCACGCGGACGCGGACGCCCACGCCGCAGAGTGATGACATAATGTCAGCTGACTGACAAGTCAGCTGACATAAAAATTCCTGGCCACATGATGTGAAGTTGTCTTCATATCACAAAATTCTGGACCATTACTGCATGAGATTCGAAGCATTTTAAGTCTAAAGGACCATATTTGACCTCAAAGAAGGGGTTCAAAGTCAAATCCAACCCTACCAAATGAATTTGGGGCACTTAATTTCATACAAGCTGCATCTAAATGCCAAACTTCTTGAACCATTAATAAATGTGATATGGGACATTATAAGGAGGATCACATTCAACTGTAAAGGAAAGGTTCAAGGTCACAATTGACATTCATTAAATGACACTGAGCTAGAGCTGTGTAAATTTGCCATAACAAAATTCATTATGAACTAGATACGCTTCATACCTCACAAAATGCTCCAGTTTCATTAGTTGCTAGCGAATTAATTAATTTTGAAAAATAAAAGCAGCTATTACTCCATTTGCTATTGAGCTTCAGCTTTGAAACTTCTCCATGAAACAGTACATGAAAAGTACAAAAACAACATATTTGACAGAAACATTGCAACTGTAAGAGTTATGAACAGAAATGCCATTTGTCCATTTTAATTAGTTCAGTGGTAAAGGGTAGAGACAGCTACTAGTGGTCAGACTACTTCTGAAAATACAAGGGTGAAGTGATTGGCCTTCTGCCAACCACACAGTCAAATCTTAGGGGAGCACTGGGTGTTGAAATCTTTAAACTCGGTATTATCGCCCGCATTTGCAAACCGCTTCCAGAGTTGTTTTCAGATTTGTGTAGCGATATGGGTATTTGTAGTGATGCGATGTGAAAGGTTTACAAATATAAAGGGTCTGTAGATGCGAAGTTTTACAAGGCTGGTTTAAGATGAGAACTACCAGTGCATTTCCTGTTCACGGACTTGCCTCATTAATATTAATGAGCAAATATGCGCAGTCACGGCAGTTCTTTGTGGGGATTTCGTGACAATATTTTACAAGGCTGGTTTAAGACGAAAACTACCAGCATATTTCCTGTTCACGGACTTGCAGTTTGAAATTTGATTTTGAAATGAGAAGACATATTTCAATTTTGAAGCGTGGATATATAGTACTGTATATGGATATTTTACAGAAGCAAATTGTAAGTATTTAAATAAAATATTCGTGTGTTGTTTCTACAATATTACGATAGCTACAATGAGCGATAATAGGGAGCCACAGATTATGCTGTATTTTACCGATGAAGTATTTCGTCGTTTAGCCAATCAGAATCAGAATCGAGGACACAGTATCTGATCTTTGTCGAAACGTCCATTTTATAAAATATTGTCAGGAAATAAGATTAGCGAACTGGTTTATTTTGTAAATATACTGTAAAACAATTTGAAAGACAACTTCTTCCAAAATAAGAAACGGATTAACAGAAAAATGAAATCACATGATAACTTCTAGGACATGCAAAAGCGCCTTCGAGTGGTTGAATGTAGAACTACGGAGTTTGAAATATTTTCATTGTCTCTGCCAGAGGTGTCCTCGATTTTGATTGGCTGAATGACAAATGTGTAGTACTACCGTGACGTCACTTCATTCATTAATTTCTTTGCGGTTTATTTGTTTGACAAATAATTGAGTACACGTAGATGGGCAGACAGCAATTTTACATTAACAGTGACTGCGTGATAAACCCTGCAGACAAATAAATTAATTGGGGTTTAAGGTCTAGAAACCAGCAGACGAAACCGTTAAAAAAGACTCGTTCGAGTAGACCATTACAATGGCAAACACAATAGTTTCTAGGACATACGGGTCCTTGGAGAAAGCCAGACGAAGTGCTAGACAAGCTTTTTACTTTATAAAATATAACTGAATAAAAGCATTAAAAATCTTCAAAATGGCAGAGTGTATAATATACACCTTTATGTACAGATATGTGAAGAAAATATTATGCAGAATTGATATTTAAGGGTTTAAACGGCGAATTTAAAATCGTGACCGCAACTCAGTACATAACTCGAATCAAAGATTCGACTAAAAAACCAGTTTTCACGACTTTGAAACTGAACAGAATCAGGGATTTCGAAAGTTTTCATATTATGGTGAAAATTAAACGCGAGCATACATGAGCTATATTATCAAGAGGAAATATGTATTTGCGAGATAATTTGAAGTTTATAAACTTCATTTACCATGAACATAAAGTGATAATGTAAGATGTTTCCTCAAATTTATATGTTCTTTATTGTTTTGATGAAGTATTAACCAGTAGAAAGTGTAATATAATATTGTTTTCAATAATCTTTGTGGATTTAGTCATTTCTACCAAAGCAAAACAAAATGTGGTATGCTGTGTTTACCGTTCACACCACTAATTACAGGTATTAAGGCAGACCTGTGGAAAAGACATGAATGCAGAAAGTAGCTGAAAATATGTTTTATTAAATCCTTTTATTGCAGTCATTTTGGAATTTAAACAATTGAGTTGAAGTAGCTACTACTGCTATTGGTATCCCCAGACGAAAGTTGGGGATACTTAAAATTCAGTACAGTCATGCTGCTGACGCAGAGATTTCCTTTCGGACATGATAACTTAAAAAATATTTTAGTTAGACCTTTCAAATTTAGTATGTGGGTATATATGGACAATGCCACGAACGCTATTGTTTTGTGACCTTGATCTTCAATTTCAAGGTCACTGGTGGCCTCTTAAAGGTCAGATTTTGGCCATTTTTTCACATTTTGGCCCAGTTCTCATATACAGAGTTAGATCAGCCTATGGCTGGTACATATAATACATATATATGTCCTCTGTAAGCATGAAGAAATTTGACCTTGATGCTCTTCACTGAAGGTCATTCACAGACCGCCAAAGTACCTCACCGAGGCCATTTTTTGGCCTTTTTGACCTAATACTGACTATATTGCATGGAAACTATTGAAAATGGCTTTGGAAGTTGAGTATATGATGGAGTACCAGCATCAGTTTGTTGACCTTGGGTATTGTTTTCAAGGTCACCTTAGGCATGCTAAAATGACTCAAAATGGTACCTTAGACTGTGAGATCTAAAAATATTATAGCTAGCCTTCTCAAATTTGCAGGATATATTCATAACCATAAACTCTTGCCTGGGAATATTTTTGGCCTCATTTTGAAAAACAAGATGGCCACCAGGGACGTTTATTCGACTTAAAGCAAGGACTTTTGTTGGCCCTCTAGAGAAAAGGGTATTATAGGTAGAGATCTCAAATTCGCAGAATATGTTCCGCATTACAAAACCTGGCTGGAAATATTTTCGGCCTCATTTTGAAAAACAAGATGGGCCGCCATGGGCGTTTTTTTTGTCAGTCATGAAAAGTGCTTATATCTCCCTTATTACTGGTCATAGAGGTTTGGGATGGTAAACCAACCTATAGGTAATCATTGTCTGGGAATCTTTTGGTGTGGTCAGATTTGACCTTGGATCCCTCCTTCAAGGTCAAACGAGAATAGCCAAACTTAAAAGTGCTTAGAACTTGCTTATTATTGGTTGTACAGGTTTGGGATGGTGAACCAACTTACAGTACAGGAAATAATGGGCTGGGAATCTTCTGGTGTGGTCAGATCTGAACTTGGACCCCTCCTTCAAGGTCAAACAAGGATAGCCAAACTTAAAAGGGCCTATAACTCGCTTATTATTGGTCTTACAGGTTTGGGATGGTAAACCAACTTATAGGAAATCATGGGCTCGCTCATTGTTGGTCCTAGAGGTTTGCAATGTGAAACCAACCTATTGGAAATCATGGGCTAAGAATCTTTTGATGTGATCAGATTTGAGCTTTGGCCCCTCTTTCAAGGTCAAATGACAATAGCCAAAATTAAAAATGCTTATAACTTGCTTATTATTGGTCCTAGAGGTTTGGGATGGAAAACAAACCTATAGGAAATCATGGGCTGGGAATCTTTTGATGTGGTCAGATTTGACCTTGGGCGCTTCCTTCGAGGTCAAACGACGATAGAAAAATCTAAAGTGCTTATAAATCACTTTTTCTTGGTCCTAGAGGTTTGTAATGTGAAACCATCCTATAGGAAATCATGCGCTAGGAATCTTTTGTTGTGATCCGATTTGAGCTTTGGCCCCTCTTTCAAGGTCAAATGCCAATAGCCAAAATTAAAAGTGCTTATATCTTGCTTATTCGTGTTCCTAGAGGTTTGCAATGTCACACCAACCTATTGGAAATCATGGGCTAAGAATCTTTTGATGTGGTCAGATTTTACCTTGGGCTGCTCCTTCAAGGTTGAGTGATGGTTGATTGGCTTTGGTGGTGAGTTTTCCTTCCGGTGGATACAATTTGCATCGGTTCTCCGATTTGCTACATCTAGTTACATTTCTATCTTTCATTACGCAAACATTTTGTTTACTTAGTGTCAGTACAAGGCCCCCTCCCCACAGGGGTATATTTGTGTCAACCATAATACTCTGTATGTCACGTTTCAACCATGTCCCGTCGGGGGATACACTGCGTCGAGACACAATCTCCAGTTCATTTAGCTATGGATCTACATTGGCAAAGACAGCAAAAAATTGGGAGACATAAGAAACTAAGCAAAAGTTAGCGAAAGATCCTACAGTCTGTCATTTAAACAGATAACTGACACATGCTCTCACACACACAAGGGGCCTTTTATAGTCACCTATTGGATGGGCTGACGGGAGATTAAAAATAGGGCAATACAGATTTGGGAGAATGGAAAACTGAATATTCATATAATAGAGGTCCCATTCTATATAATTAACACACACTTTACCATAATATCTTGGGTAAACCTATTCAAGACTCTGCAAGATCCATTCCTCTTGTGTGGCATTAAGTTTGTATAATCTGATAACTCTTGCACCAAAGTCACATTTTTTCCTGGCCTCAATTATCATTCATTAGCCAGTCAGTCAGTCTATTCAAAGATTATTCCTTGCTTCATTTTGAAGATCCCAGTTTAACTTGCTTAAATAAAATATACTTTAAACAAAGCCTGAGAAGAATATTATGTATCTGTGATAAATTGCACTTTAAATCCAACTTTAAAAGGTCTGTTGATGAGGATGTTTGAGAAAAAGTAGACCACAGGACCAGCAACTTCAGAAAGATACTTGTCTTTGACTAACTATAAGACAACTTGCTGTTCAAATAACCTACCGGGATATTAATAATTCCCCCAAATTCCATCAATAATGCAATACATGTAATTGAAGAAATATTAGAGAAAACTAGAAATAGGCCGCCCTGTTGATAGTAGATGCGAATAGAAACAGGATAGCATAGAAGAACACACATTATCATGTGTAATGTCCACCCATGAACCTTTTGCCCAAATTGTACAGTAGTCTTACAAGACCCTGTTTCATTTGTAAAATATATCAATGATGCTTAAATATTTGTTAGTGTAGATGTAAATTATTTCAGCTTCATGCCTTTTTGCATTGGTTGGGTTGAAAATTTTGACGAAATCACTCTATCTTGCACGGTTAAGAAGATAGAAGCAAATTCCTGTTTTTCTATTTTTGGCAAAAATTTGAAAATTCAAAATGGCCGCCATTTTTGGGAAAAGGAAATTTTTTTGAAAATTGCCAAGAGTACATTTCTTAGATACCCTATGGGTCGAAAATTTCAACAAAATAACTCTATTTTGCACGGTTAAGGCCAGTTTGTGTTTTTCCATTTTAAGCAAAAATTCGAAAATTCAAAATGGCTGCCATTTTTGGGGAGGGGAAATTTTTTTGAAAATTGCAAAGATTACATTCCTTAGATACCCTGTGGGTTGAAAAATTTCGACGAAATCGCTCTATCTCGCATGGTTAAGGAGATAGAAGCAAATTTGTGTTTTGCCATTTTTGGCAAAAATTTGAAAATTCAAAATGGCCGCCATTTTTGGGGAGGGGAAAATTTTTGGAAGATTGCAAAGATTGCATTCCTTAGATACCCTGTAGGTCGAAAATTTCGACGATATCACTCTATCTCGCACGGTTAAGGAGATAGAAGCAAATTTGTGTTTTGCCATTTTTGGCAAAAATTCGAAAATTCAAAATGGCCGCCATTTTTGGGGAGGGGAAAATTTTTGGAAAATTGCAAATATTACATTCCTTAGATACCCTGTGGGTTGAAAATTTCGACGAAATCGCTCTATCTCACACGGTTAAGGAGATAGAAGGAAATTTGTGTTTTGCCATTTTTGGCAAAAATTCGAAAATTCAAAATGGCCGCCATTTTTGGGGAGGGGAAAATTTTTTGAAAATTGCAAGAGTACACTCCTCAGATACCCTGTGGGTCGAAAATTTTGCCGAAATCGCTCTATCTCGCACGGTTAAGGAGATAGAAGCAAATTAGTGTTTTGCCATTTTTGGCCAAAATTCGAAAATTCAAAATGGCCGCCATTTTTGGGGAGGGGAAAATTTTTTGAAAATTGCAAAGAGTACACTCCTCAGATACCCTGTGGGTCGAAAATTTTGACGAAATCGCTCTATCTCGCACGGTTAAGGAGATAGAAGCAAATTTGTGTTTTGCCATTTTTGGCAAAAATTCGAAAATTTAAAATGGCCGCCATTTTTAGGGAGGGGAAAATTTTTTGAAAATTGCAAATATTACATTCCTTAGATACCCTGTGGGTCGAAAATTTCAACGAAATCGCTCTATCTCGCACGGTTAAGGAGATAGAAGCAAATTTGTGTTTTGCCATTTTTGGCAAAAATTCGAAAATTCAAAATGGCCGCCATTTTTGGGGAGGGGAAAATTTTTTGAAAATTGCAAAGATTCCATTCCTTAGATACCCTGTGGGTCGAAAATTTCGACAAAATCGCTCTATCTCGCACGCTTAAGGAGATAGAAGCAAATTTGTGTTTTGCCATTTTTGGCAAAAATTCGAAAATTCAAAATGGCCGCCATTTTTGGGGAGGGGAAAATTTTTTAAAAATTACCAAGAGTACAATGCTCAGATACCCTGTGGGTCGAAAATTTCGACGAAATCGCTCTATCTGGCACGGTTAAGGAGATAGAAGCAAATTTGTGTTTTGCCATTTTTGGCAAAAATTCGAAAATTCAAAATGGCCGCCATTTTTGGGGAGGGGAAAATTTTTTGAAGATTGCAAAGATTGCATTCCTTAGATACCCTGTAGGTCGAAAATTTCGACGATATCACTCTATCTCGCACGGTTAAGGAGATAGAAGCAAATTTGTGTTTTGCCATTTTTGGCAAAAATTCGAAAATTCAAAATGGCCGCCATTTTTGGGGAGGGGAAAATTTTTGGAAGATTGCAAATATTACATTGCTTAGATACCCTGTGGGTTGAAAATTTCGACGAAATCGCTCTATCTCGCACGGTTAAGGAGATAGAAGGAAATTTGTGTTTTGCCATTTTTGGCAAAAATTCGAAAATTCAAAATGGCCGCCATTTTTGGGGAGGGGAAAATTTTTGGAAAATTGCAAATATTACATTCCTTAGATACCCTGTGGGTCGAAAATTTTGCCGAAATCGCTCTATCTCGCACGGTTAAGGAGATAGAAGCAAATTAGTGTTTTGCCATTTTTGGCAAAAATTCGAAAATTCAAAATGGCCGCCATTTATGGGGAGGGGAAAATTTTTTTAAAATTGCAAAGAGTACACTCCTCAGATACCCTGTGGGTCGAAAATTTTGACGAAATCGCTCTATCTCGCACGGTTAAGGAGATAGAAGCAAATTTGTGTTTTGCCATTTTTGGCAAAAATTCGAAAATTTAAAATGGCCGCCATTTTTAGGGAGGGGAAAATTTTTTGAAAATTGCAAATATTACATTCCTTAGATACCCTGTGGGTCGAAAATTTCGACGAAATCGCTCTATCTCGCACGGTTAAGGAGATAGAAGCAAATTTGTGTTTTGCCATTTTTGGCAAAAATTCGAAAATTCAAAATGGCCGCCATTTTTAGGGAGGGGAAAATTTTTTGAAAATTGCAAAGAGTACACTCCTTAGATACCCTGTGGGTTGAAAATTTCGACGAAATCGCTCTATCTCGCACGGTTAAGGAGATAGAGGGAAATTTGTGTTTTGCCATTTTTGGCAAAAATTCGAAAATTCAAAATGGCCGCCATTTTTGGGGAGGGGAAAATTTTTGGAAAATTGCAAAGAGTACACTCCTCAGATACCCTGTGGGTCGAAAATTTCGACGAAATCGCTCTATCTCGCACGGTTAAGGAGATAGAGGGAAATTTGTGTTTTGCCATTTTTGGCAAAAATTCGAAAATTCAAAATGGCCGCCATTTTTGGGGAGGGGAAAATTTTTTGAAAATTGCAAAGAGTACACTCCTCAGATACCCTGTGGGTCGAAAATTTTGCCGAAATCGCTCTATCTCGCACGGTTAAGGAGATAGAAGCAAATTAGTGTTTTGCCATTTTTGGCAAAAATTCGAAAATTCAAAATGGCCGCCATTTTTGGGGAGGGGAAAATTTTTTGAAAATTGCAAAGAGTACACTCCTCAGATACCCTGTGGGTCGAAAATTTTGACGAAATCGCTCTATCTCGCACGGTTAAGGAGATAGAAGCAAATTTGTGTTTTGCCATTTTTGGCAAAAATTCGAAAATTCAAAATGGCCGCCATTTTTGGGGAGGGGAAAATTTTTTGAATATTGCAAAGAGTACACTCCTCAGATACCCTGTGGGTCGAAAATTTTGACGAAATCGCTCTATCTCGCACGGTTAAGGAGATAGAAGCAAATTTGTGTTTTGCCATTTTTGGCAAAAATTCGAAAATTTAAAATGGCCGCCATTTTTAGGGAGGGGAAAATTTTTTGAAAATTGCAAATATTACATTCCTTAGATACCCTGTGGGTCGAAAATTTCGACGAAATCGCTCTATCTCGCACGGTTAAGGAGATAGAAGCAAATTTGTGTTTTGCCATTTTTGGCAAAAATTCGAAAATTCAAAATGGCCGCCATTTTTGGGGAGGGGAAAATTTTTTGAAAATTGCAAAGAGTACACTCCTTAGATACCCTGTGGGTTGAAAATTTCGACGAAATCGCTCTATCTCACACGGTTAAAGAGATAGAGGGAAATTTGTGTTTTGCCATTTTTGGCAAAAATTCGAAAATTCAAAATGGCCGCCATTTTTGGGGAGGGGAAAATTTTTTGAAAATTGCAAAGAGTACACTCCTCAGATACCCTGTGGGTCGAAAATTTTGCCGAAATCGCTCTATCTCGCACGGTTAAGGAGATAGAAGCAAATTAGTGTTTTGCCATTTTTGGCAAAAATTCGAAAATTCAAAATGGCCGCCATTTTTGGGGAGGGGAAAATTTTTTGAAAATTGCAAAGAGTACACTCCTCAGATACCCTGCGGGTCGAAAATTTTGCCGAAATCGCTCTATCTTGCACGGTTAAGGAGATACAAGCAAATTACTCAAAAGTAGTACTGAAAATACACAATGAAGTACCTAAATGGCTATTACTCATGTACTGACAAAGCTATCAGTCCCAAATGCAATACCAAGCGAGCTATGGACATAACAATCTTGTATTCAAAATTGTAGTAAAATATCTTTAATTATTTTGGCTTAAATGCACGGAAACCAATGGGTACTGAAAATAGCTGTACTTAAGTATTACTCAGTAAGCAAAAGAGGTACAACAGCCAAAAGCAATCCCAAGCAAGCTACTGACCCAATAAGCCTGCATACCAAATTTGGTGACAATAGCTCTAATACTTTTCCTTTAAATGAGCGGAAACCATGCGTGACGCCGGACATCGGACGCCGGACGCCGGACGCCGGACATCGGACATCGGACATCGGACATCGGACGGCGAAAAAAGCAAAAATAATATATCCACCCCCCAGGGGGGTGGACATAATAATCTGACAATACAAGAAACAGCATCAGAGATGCCCATACCCTACAGCCCGTGGAAACACCAGGAGATACAGAAGAAATGAAACGGTACAAAGACAACGAGACTTTCAAAAACAGTGTCATTTACATAAAGGTCCAAATGACAATAGAGAGTAAAATAGCATCAGGGATGCCCGTACCCCACAACCTGGAGAAATAGTTTTCAACACCATGAGATATAGAACTATATCTGCTACTGTGGCCTATCGGGTAATGCACTTGTCTAGGAACTCAGAGGATGTGGGTACAAACCCAGGTACAGGCAGATACATAGTGGCACGGATGACTACTTAAAATGGCGGTCCTCTGTCATTGGGTCCTATCCCCAGTGGCAGGCTAAAGAACCTCAAGGACGTTGATAAATGGTCATCCTTGAGCCTCTATGTTCCAGTTATGGGAATGTCAGTTACTTGTGCGTTGGGTCTGTACTTGTGCAGTCAGACAGAGTCCTGTAGTATATGGAGATATTGCGCTGAGTATAAATTAGGGATGGGTCGGTAGGTCCGGTATCTCGGTGTCGAGAGCATTTTACTGAAATACCGTGATGAGATTTTACAACCGCCACTTCGCTTGTCAGCACATATAATGGAAGGAAGAGTCAAAATATCAGAAACATACCCAATATCTGAAGAAATTACAAGCTTTTATCCCATATTTTCGTCCATTTACAGACTTTTATAGTGCACTAAGCGATACGTTGAGCAGAACTGCCATGTTTTGGTTACGACACTTTATAACCTCAATTTCGCTTGTCAACTCATAAAAATAAAGGAAAACTTAAAATATTGGAAAGAAACCAGAAATATGAAGACATTATACATTTTTATCACATATTTTGTGCATTTATGAGCTTTTATTGCGATGTCGTTGAGGAAACGTCCATGTTTGTTTGGGGTGAACTAAAACGCGGAGTCCCGAATTCGGTACGGTTTTGCATTGGCGACATCCCGATCTACATATTTTTCATACCGACCCATCCCTAGTATAAATACACAATAACAATAGAACCTAACCAATGTCGCTACTAAGTCTCAATGTTCTACACCTTATGGAATCCAAGAAATAGCCCTGACAAGATTTTAAAACTCATGGTCACTATGACAAGGTTAAAGCTCAAATCAAGATTGTAGCATGACCTGTCACACCTACAACATCCAAGCAATATTTCTACCACGCATCAACCTCTTACCGAGATATTCCCTGGACAAAATTTTAAAGGTCAAGGTCACTACGATAAGCTCGAGTCAAATCAAGGTCACATAATGACATTGCACATCTACAACTCTAGAGATGTCATCATTGGGAAGTTTGCTGTCTCGATACCGTAAACAAAACAGTGGGCGATATCGCGGTATTTATCACTAAGTCAATATCTACATTTCAACTTCATATTTTTAATTCAAAATACTATAAACCCTGTAAATTCTCCGAAATAATAAAGATTTTTACTTTATTAAGGGTAAAATCCAAGAATCTTTGTTTTAGAATAAGCTGAAAACCATTTCCAGTTACGAGTTCTGGCTCATGTACACCCATGTATATTCTTTTCATTAATGTAGTAACTAAACCCCGGAAATCGGGCTATGAAAACAAAGCTCGATATCGTGTGCGGACTTGAAACATCGGCGATATGATGATATCACGGTACACGATGACGTCCCTATACAACTCCCAACCAATGTCCCTACTAAGTATTAACTTCCTACACCTTACAGTTTCTGAGATATAGCCCAGACAAGATTTCAAAGGTCAAGGTTACTACGGCGATATAAAGGTCACACCATGATGGTGCACACGTTTCAGCCCGTAACCAACGTCCCTACCAAGTATCAACTTCCTACACCTTACGGTTTCCGACATATAGCCCGGACAATTTTATAGGTCAAAGTCACTATGCCAAGGTCAAATCAACGTTACACCATGACGTTGGACACCTACACTCCCTAACCAATGTCCCTCCTATGTATCAACTTCCTACATCTTACGGTTTCCGAGATATAGCCCTGACAAGATTTTATAGGTCAAGGTCACTACGCCAAGGTTAAAGATCAACTCAAGGTCACACCATAACATTCCACACCTACACCCCCTAACCAATGTCCCTACCATGTATCAACTTCCTACACCTTATAGTTTCTGAGATACAGCCCGGACAAACTTTTTCCCGCCGCAGATAACGTATTAAAACAAATCAATTCATTAGCAAGTCTTAATCAGTAAACTAGATCACGAAGCTGTAAAATTTATCAATTGGAGTATAGCTATCAATGGAAATAGAACAATTATGTTATAACTAGAGGATCGCTCGCAAAAAAAAAAGATAATGTTTTTGCATAGCAAAAACAAAGCGTCCCGAAAAGGATATAAAGGTGAGTGCTAAAGTATTAAGAAAATGCTTCATTTCTAGCCTTATACTGTTGTGGCAACCAAAGTCAGCGCAGTCTGCTCTATCTAGCACGGTTTTCAAGATATAAGCATTTTTGTGTTTTGCAAAAAATTAAAAATGTCCGCTATATTTGGCGAGACAAAAATATTTTGAAAATTGGCATGGCTACTCTGCAGAGATACCCAGCAGGTCAAAAATTTTGTTGAGTTCGCTCCATATAGCACGGTTTTCGAGATATAAGCATTTTTGTGTTTTGCAAAAACTTTGAAAATTCAAAATGGCCACCATTTTGGGGGAGACAAAAATTTTTGTCAAGACCACTGCCGCGGTGTGTATCTCCCGCCGAGCATTAAAGCAGAAGAAATAGCTTTTCCGAGATATTCACAATTTTTCATTTTCGTGTGTGAAAGCTCTTCCAAAAGTAGGTGAATGAGTTATTTGAGAAAAATTGGCTATCTGCAATAGTATTAAGAGATAATTCACATTTACTCATTTTGAGTAGGTGAATAATTATCTATGGGTCTGAAACTTCACCAAGTGAAAGCTCTGCCAAAAGTAGGTGAATGAGTTATTTGATAAAAATTGGGTATCCGCAATACTTTTACAGATAATTAGCATTTACCCATTTTGAGTAGGTGAATAAATAGCTATGGGTCTGAAACTTTACAGAGTGAAAGCTGTCCAAAAAAGTAGGTGAATGAGTTATTTGAGAAAAATTGGCTATCTGCAATACTTTTAGAGATAATTCACATTTACTCATTTTGAGTAGGTGAATAATTAGCTATGGGTCTGAAACTTCACCAAGTGAAAGCTCTCCCAAAAGTAGGTGAATGAGTTATTTGAGAAAAATTGGCTATCTACAATACTTTTAGAGATAATTCGCATTTACTCATTTTGAGTAGGTGAGTAATTAGCTATGGGTCTGAAACTTCACAGAGTGAAAGCTCTCCCAAAAGCAGGTGAATGAGTTATTTGAGAAAAATTGGCTATCTGCAATACTTTTAGAGATAATTCGCATTTACTCATTTTGAGTAGGTGAGTAATTAGCTATGGGTCTGAAACTTCACCAAGTGAAAGCTCTCCCAAAAATAGGTGAATGATTTATTTGAGAAAAATTGGCTATCTGCAATGCTTTTACAGATAATTCGCATTTACTCATTTTGAGTAGGTGAGTAATTAGCTATGGGTCTGAAACTTCACAGAGTGAAAGCTCTCCCCAAAGTAGGTGAATGAGTTATTTGAGAAAAATTGGCTATCTGCAATACTTTTAGAGATAATTCGCATTTACTCATTTTGAGTAGGTGAGTAATTAGCTATGGGTCTGAAACTTCACAGAGTGAAAGCTCTCCCAAAAGTAGGTGAATGAGTTATTTGAGAAAAATTGGCTATCTGCAATACTTTTAGAGATAATTCGCATTTACTCATTTTGAGTAGGTGAGTAATTAGCTATGGGTCTGAAACTTCACCAAGTGAAAGCTCTCCCAAAAGTAGATGAATGATTTATTTGAGAAAAATTGGCTATCTACAATACTTTTAGAGATAATTCGCATTTACTCATTTTGAGTAGCTGAGTAATTAGCTATGGGTCTGAAACTTCACCATGTGAAAGCTCTCCCACAAGTAGATGAATGAGTTATTTGATAAAAATTGGGTATCCGCAATACTTTTACAGATAATTAGCATTTACTCATTTTGAGTAGGTAAATAATTAGCTATGGGTCTGAAACTTCACCATGTGAAAGCTCTCCCAAAAGTAGGTGAATGAGTTATTTGAGAAAAATTGACTATCTGTAATACTTTTAGAGATAATTCGCATTTACTCATTTTGAGTAGGTGAGTAATTAGCTATGGGTCTGAAACTTCACCATGTGAAAGCTCTTCCAAAAGTAGGTGAATGAGTTATTTGAGAAAAATTGGCTATCTGCAATACTTTTAAGAGATAATTCGCATTTACTCATTTTGAGTAGGTGAGTAATCATCTACGGGTCTGAAACTTTACCATGTGAAAGCTCTCCCAAAAGTAGGTGAATGAGTTATTTGATAAAAATTGGGTATCCGCAATAGTTTCTGAGATAATTAGCATTTACTCATTTTGAGTAGGTGAGTAATTAGCTACGGGTCTGAAACTTCACCAAGTGAAAGCTCTTCCAAAAGTAGGTGAATGAGTTATTTGAGAAAAATTGGCTATCTGCAATACTTTTAGAGGTCATTCGCATTTACTCATTTTGAGTAGGGGAGCAATTAGCTGTGGGTCTGAAACTTCACCAAGTGAAAGCTCTTTGGGATAGCTGCTCTGCAGAGATATCCTGAAGATCAAAAATTTCGTCAGAATCGCTCTATGTAGCACGGTTTTCGAAATATTAGTATTTTTGTGTTTTGCAATTTTTGCGCAAAAATTTGAAAATTCAAAATGGCCGCCATTTTTGGCAAGACAAAATTTTTTTGAAAATTGGCATGGCTACTCTGCACAGATACCCTGTGGGTCAAAAATTTCGTCGAAATCGCTCTATCTAGCACGGTTTTCGAGATATAAGCATTTTTATGTTTTGCAATTTTTGCGAAAAATTCGAAAATTTAAAATGGCCGCCATTTTTGGCGAGACAAAATTTCTTTGAAAATTGGCATGGCTACTCTGCAGAGATACCCTGTGGGTCAAAAATTTTGTCGAAATCGCTCTATCTAGCAGGGTTTTCGAGATATAAGCATTTTTATGTTTTGCAATTTTTGCGAAAAATTCAAAATGGCCGCCATTTTTGGCGAGAGAAAATTTTTTTGAAAATTGGCATGGCTACTCTGCAGAGATACCCTGTGGGTCAAAAATTTCGTCGAAATCGCTCTATCTAGCACGGTTTTCGAGATATAAGCATTTTTGTGTTTCCTTATTTGGAAAATTCGTAATGATTAATTAATCATTAATTACTCAGCTATTTCTTGACCAATCAATGCCAAAATCTAATGATTTCCAGATTTTAATAGAATGAATGTATTTGCCAAGTTTCAGGTGAATTGATAAAATTCCTTTTAAGTTATCATCCGGACAAGCTTCCCCATCGAAAAAAGACATTTTTGGTCATGTGACCTCTCTGATTAGTTGAAATGTCACTGCAGCATATTCAAAAAAATTCCCCAAGGCTACTGCCTAAACCTGCCAAATTTGAAAAGAATCCGCCTAACGGTTACAGAGTTATAAGGAAAACAAAATGCGGAGCCGGCGGAGCCTGAAGGTCTCCCATACACAAACAAGCGTCCCTTGCGGGACGCTTAATTACATTTAATAATCAGTTGCACCAATCCATATATCTTTTAAGATAAAAGAAATATGTCTCAAATATGGCAGGTGAACACACATTGACAGGGCCAAGGTAAAAATTCACACCACGATTTAGCATACCTACCTTCCCACCCAATGATACATCTAAGAATAAACTTTCTAACCATACATTTTCGGACATATGGAAGCAATGTCCCTACCAAGCATCAACACCATGCACCACAGGGTTTCTCAGATACAGCCCAGAAAAGCTTTTTCCAGCCACCCGCCCAAACGCCCACACATCTGGATGCCATGGGTGAAAACAATACCCGCACAGGCCTTAAATACTGACGGGTAAAAACATAAAACACACTAAAATATAGTTACCCATCTACAGATAAGGGGTTGCCAGGATGCTGTATTCTAAAAGCTCCCATTCCATTGGCCAATGAAAGATGGTTTCAACCAATAATAAGGGGGGTGTGAAGAGCAATGCCAAGTAGTGTTTTCAATATGGCTGCCTCTTTATTTGCTTTAAAATAGGTCACAAATAAAGTTAACTTTTCACATTATGTTCTTTAAAGGTATCTAGTTACACTGACTGGCAGTCACTGGGATTGTTGTTCCACAACTAAACCTGTAGGTTTCACACAAGTGCAAAACTCAACACTAGATGAGGGCCAAAAGTGTACTTCTCCTAACAAGGGAATGCAGAGATCTTCTGAATAGGATTTTTACAAAGTGCTGCCTTTCATACCAAAGTTCCATACCAGTGTTCTCTATATGCAAACTACTTGTATCTCACATTAAAATTCCCCTTTGTAGCCACATATTTTCTAATGTTTTAAATCACTATTTTAAATAAGTTTTTCTTGTCACATTATGGACTTTGCAGAGTTTCTTCTTCATGTGTAGTATTAGTTTCATCTGAGAATTCTAGCACTAAATCCTCACCGCCGCTGCCTTTCCTGCATTCTCCAACAGATCCCCCTCTATCTTCCCTATTATCACCAATCTCGCCATTCACGCAGGAGTCTAATACTGGCTCAGCACAAACTTTTAACAAAGGCTTAGCCTTACCACCATCTTTCTCACATTCAATGTCACCATCCGAACCCTTGGTTTTATCCGTCTCACTTGTTTCCCTATTTTCTCTATCTACAGTGTTCATCAGGACTTCATCAGTATCACTTCCACATAAAGAACTAAGAATCTGCTCTTCTGTCTCCATGTCAATGTCTTGGTTGTCAGCTTTTGAACTTCTATTGCTACTTTCATTAGTTTTATTGTTTCCACCTTCTTGTATTTGTCCATCATTAGTCTCCCCTGTTGTAGCATTACCTGTACTTTCCCTCTCCATAGACTCACCAGTGGCATCAATCTTTTCTAATGAAGGCTGAACACATACAGATACAGTAGAGGAATTCATCTCACACTCCCCATTTGCTGTTTCTTTGTTGGTAATGGTTGATCCATGTTGAGAATTCTGGGAAGACTTTTCCATGTCATTTGAATCTGTATTCACGATTGTGACCTCTGCTGGTTTTGCGGGTACTGAAAAAAATATACAAAATACAAATAATCCTGGATAATTTACTTAAATAATAAATTTTATATTCTTGAAAGGAAAAATATTCAAAAGAGAGATTAATGGCAAAAACATTCATTTTAAAATGTGAGTCAACTGTAAAAAGTTTTTCAGATTGTTTTCTCCTGCAATTACCAATAAAAAAATGCTCAAATTTAAGACTTGGACAAACAAACATCAGACAAATGTATCAACTCATTATGATTTTAAAAAAGAAGTTATTTTGTTCAAAGTAAACAAATTTGCAAATTTAATAAGTAAATTAAATTTTTATAAGTTAATACCCTATCCAATGGACAACTGCTAAACCGGTCGGCGCAGACCGGCCCGCCAAACGTCAGAAAAAGGTCCGTAGTACTGTGCACTCCCCAGATGGCGCCTCGTACTTCCTTCCTGTCTAGACAACCTGACGTCATAGCATCTTTTTCGTTGTCTAAACCTCTTAGACCCCTAGTAAGCTGATAGCGGGTCGGTGGGAGGGTCTTGTGTGTCCATTGGATAGGGTATTAACTTATAAAAATTTAATTTACTTATTAAATTTGCAATTTTATTGCGTTAACACATCCTATCCAATGGACAATTGCTGAATAACTACCGCTTGGTCGGCGGGTAAGTTACTAGGGACTTATGTGAACTCACAAGTAAATGCAAATTTTAACCTACGGTCTAGGCTGACTTCGTCAGGAGACCTATAAGCCCAGGCCTGGGTTGACCTTAAGGTCAGGAAACCCTTTAAGGCCATGGTCGGTTGCCAGCAGCCGGTTACCCGGGGCTATACCGACGTCCCCCCCCCCCCCCCCTTTTTAACAGACCTGCTCTGAGGTAGGGGAAGAGAGGGAGGAGTTCAGTCCCAGAATGCCAATAAAACTCCCGAAGGAAGCACGTCACATTTTTTTTTTTTTTTTTATACTATGTACATGTAGAACTGTTTACACTATGTACATATATACAAATCTCCTCAATCTAAGGGCCACTTTTGGATCTGCTGAGCAGCCAATACCAAGCCCAATTGGTAAAGCTCTGAGTCAGTCCAAGCCACACCCTTCAGATACAACTGTGTGAAGGTATTATGTGACTTCAGTTGCAGGCTGACAAGATTGGATCTAAGGAGACTCCCGACTGGAAGACCTTAGGAGCAGCAAAGGCCCTGACATCATGGGTTTTAACCTGATGTAAAGAGTGGGCCTCCTGGTCAGAGAGCTCCTAACATAGGATCACAGTCTGTTTGATGCAAGAGGAGATAGAGGCAGGTGAGATGTCCTTGTCGAAACCTTTCTTAAAGGAGACAAAAACCACCTCCTTACTCTGCCCGAGGTCTGAGGTCCTGTCCAAATAGTAGCGCAATGCTCTAACCAGAAAGAGGGACCTGTCAGACTTGAGGGATCTATCCAGAGTTGGGGCCAGGGTTGGTATAACCACTGGGGCCACACTGTCTGGACCCTCTTGGGCCAGCTGATTCTTGGAAAGAAAGCTGGGTGATGGAAACAGGGACACCTTCGACCAATCAGATTGGTGTCTAATATTCCTGTTTTGCCAAGCATGAATCTCACTTCTGCACTTGCCCGACCCAAGGGCCAAGAGGAAAACCATCTTGGAGGTCAATTGCTTCAACTGACCTTGATTGGTTCAAAACGGAGCCTTAGTCAGCTGGTGCAAGACCAGTGGGAGGTTCCAGAAGGGGATTCCCCTCCTGCCTTTGGGCCTGTCTCTATGGAAACTATCCAGGAGACGAGTGAGATTTTCCTCCTTGCTGATGTTGAAGGGTGAATTTCCCAGTTTATCAGCAATGGCTGACCTGTAACCATCAATGGTGCAGGGCTGTAGCTTCCTGTCCTCAATAGGTACATAAGGAAGTCAGCAACTGACTTTACAGGGGGGGTACCCTGAAGTCCACCTGATTAGTGACACACCACTTTGTAAAAAGGGTCCACTTTGCCTCATAGGCTGATCTGATTGATCCTCTTTGAGGAGGCTCAATTCTTGCTGCCACTGCCTCAGAGAAGCCCTGCTCCTTGATTGAAGTGGCTCTAGGAGCCATGAATGGAGATTAAGGTTTGTCAGATTTCTGTGAGGGATCTGATTGAAGGGCTGTGTTAACAGGTTGGGCAAGCTCAGTGGGATCTGACTGGACATGGTCACTAGATCCCAAAACCAAGGCGTGTTGGGCCACCCCGGAATAATTAGAATGATTCTTTTGCATGGGGAGTCCTGCAACTTTTCCACCACTTTGCCCAAGATGGCTGCTGGTGGGAAGGCATATGCATCCAGATCCTCCCATGGCAGACTTAGTGCATCCACTGCTGTGGCCAGAGAATGTGGTAGCGGTGACACAACCAAGGGCAACTTGTTTTGAACCTCTTGGCAAATAGGTCCATTTGAGGCCAGTGCCACCTGCTGCATATTGTTTGGAAGACCTCCTGAAGGAGAGACCACTCTGTTTAGATGGCCTGGCCTAGCCTGGATAGCTTGTCTGCTATCACATCAGCTGGCTTGGAATGTGTCGGGCTTTGAGAGTTACTTGATTCCTGGTCACCAGGTCAAGATTCTCCATAGTAGAGCACAAAGTGGGCCCGACCTCATGCCTCCTTCCTTGTTTATGAATGACACCACTGTGGTGTTGTCCATCGCTACAAGTACTATCTTGCGAGCAGAGCAGGTTAGATAGGTCTTGGCTAGAAAGACTGCCCGAGTTCTAGGTAATTGATATGCAACTTGCTTTCCGGAAGGGACCAGGTGCCTCTTGCAGTGCATTCGCCCCACCCTTCTTTTGATACGTCTGTAAAGATTTGCAGAGCATGTTTTATAGGTGTAATGGTTGGCCTGTAAGGCCATTGTCCTCTTGCAGCCACCATTGTAAATGTGGGTGCAAGGACCTTGGGATTGGAATCACCCTTTTCTACTGACTCTGGTACCCTTCAGTTGTTTTTGAGATGCCACTGTATGGATCTCATATGAAGTCGGTCTAGGTGAATCTGCTTTTCTGCGGTTGTTAGTAAACCTATCAGAGACATGAACTGCCGGACCGGACAAGCCGGTAGTGACAGTATTTCTGGTATCTTGTCCTGAAGGTTCTGCCAACGGTCCGGTGTTGGTCAGACCCGACTGGCCCTGACGTCGAACTGGTAGCCTACAAATCAAAGATCTGCTTGGTTCCAGTTCCAACTTTTCCAAATTCACCAACCAACCTAGTTCTTGGCATATTTTCACCAGATCTTGAGTATGCTGGAGACAAACCTGGTGGGATGCATCTCTCACCAACCAGTCGACGAGGTACTGGTGGATTCTTATACCCTTGTGTATGGCCATCAGTTTTACCTTCTTGTTATTACAGTGAACTCCAAGGGTGCTGCGGACAGACCGAAAAGCAAAGCTTTGAATTGGTATGTCCGACCCTGGACATGAAATCTCAGATATTTCCTGGGCTGTTCCTGTCCTGGTATATGGAAGTAGGCATCCTTGAAAACTATAGAGGTAACCCACTCCCCTTGTTGGAGGGAGGTTCTGATGGTTTCCGGTGTCTCCATTTTTTTTTTTTTTGTCCATAAGCTGATGCAATGTCTGCAACCAGTAGAGGTTCCTTTGGGGATTGACAAAGCAGCTTAAGATGTTCTGGTTCCTTGTAAGCCTGGTCTGAACTTAAAAGGGAGGGTGTAGCCCTCCTTCAAAATTGAACTACCTAGGGCCCAGCTCCCAAGGTTTTCTAAGTTCCAAAAGGTGATATAGTCTGGCCCCTTCAGGTAAACTTTAGTGCAACATTTGGGACATTTAGTAGGCTGAAAGAAACATTTACTGTCTCTTGGGACACTGGTCCGGCCTGGTGACAATGAACAGTTAACAGTCCATCTGTTCTTGCTGTGATCCAGTCCGGTGGGGCTGAAACAACTCTTCACATTTTACTGACTCTTGGCCCCGGGCCAGACGCCTGTAAGGTGGGGCATGCACACATTGTCATTTGTATGATGGCTGACCCCTGACGAGACACAATGAAAACTTGTTTGAGTGTGGACCACCTTTCCTTGCTGTACAAGACCCATTTTCTCTGTAACCAGAATTTTGGCCACAGCAATTCTCTGTAGCCTGTGATACTCTGTAACCAGTAAAGCTGGTAGGCTAGGCTGACCACTGAATTTGGTTATTGGTCTACTAACTAGGTGATCCCCAGGTGGGTCTGCTGGTCAATCCTCTGACACCGGTATCGAAGCTAGGGGCACGACAGTAATTGCACCTGATAGCAGGTTGGTAGACACTGTAACCAGCTGATGTGAAGCAAAACTGCTCATTGAAGACTGTATAGCCGGTAACCGGTTGGTGAGCTCTGTAACCAGTTGAAGCAGTTTCTGTGTAGGAAAAAACTTCCTGTCAGGGACTATACATTATTAGGCCTGTCATCAGTCTTAGGCCGGTGAATAGGCTGCTGATGAGGAGTGGCCAGCTGGTAGAAGACCTTTGGGTTGGTGATTCTTGGTGCTGGTTGGTAATAGGCAGGCTCTGTAACCGGTTAATGTAAAGTTCAGTGCAGGCTGTGTGGCCGGTCAGTAGACTCTGGTCGGTACACTCTGTAACCAGTTGCTGAGGCAAGTTAACAACTATCTTGTGTTGAAATTCAGCTTACTGAGCGTTTCCTTCATTAATTAAAGTATTTCTTTTAAACGCACGTCTTATTTGTAGATTTGACAGTTGCTGGGAAAGCCCCTGTGAGCTATTTTTAGAAGCAATTGCTAGTCGGCGTGTCACGTGACCAGCTTGCTGTTTGGAAAGACATACGATTGGCTGATTGAAGATGACGTCAGTGGTCGCGTTCTTTGTGTGATACTTAACCAGTGACTTTACAATATTCTGACTGTCCACAAAACCCCACTACCGACAACAAGGCCGGGTCTGCAAGGCAGGGACTGGAATCACAGTAGACTTGAGTTCTGAAGAACGCACTTCCGACCTTCCTGATCCGTGAGTCACGTGATAAGCTTCGTGACTTGTTAGGTGAAACCACGTGACCAGCTTCGTGGAGATGATGTCAGAGGTCGCGTTCTTTAAGCTGGCCGGTCAGCTGATGCTATAAAAGCAGAGAAGCCTGGACCAGTGCTCTCTGTAGATCTGTAGAGGAAAATCTTCTTCCTTTCGTGATAAAACCAGTGAACTGGCCATCCACAACCCCCACTACCGACAACAAAGCCGGGTCCGCAAGGGAGGGACTGATATCACCTTCTATTGAGAGATCAGTTGAACTGGCACTTGCCGGTCGACTAATGCTTTACAGCAAAGATGTCTGGACCAGTGCGCTCTGAAGATTTCTGAAGAATGCACCTCTTGCTTCTGATGAAAAAACACAATACTCGAGCTAGGCTGGTGTGACTGATGCTTTACAGCAGAGAAGTTGGTACCAGTGCGCTCTGAAGAAATCTGAAGAATTGATCTTCATGCTTCTGATGAAAAACATTAAATACTCGAGCTGGCTGGTGAGACTGATGCCTTACAGCAGAGAAGTCGGTACCAGTGCGCTCTGAAGAATGCACCTCTTCTAAGGGAATTCCTTTTTAAACAGTGTTCAAAACTACGTAGATTGAAGTTGCCCGTGATTTATTTGAAGTACTAGAAAAGACGTTTCTATGGTGATTAAAACTGGAAGGTTACCAAAGGTACATTCAAACAAAAGACACGGATAAAAATACCATAATTTTCCTTAATATTGTCGATCTGCCCCTAACAACAAAGGTTGAATGGGAGGAAACTAGCAAAATGGTTGCCTTCCATATTTCTCGTCTTACTGCCCTATCATCAACACTAACTTGAGTCAGCTAGGGAGCGTTTCCAGCAGATTTCTTAATGTATATCCGTGCTTGATATGTAGGTAACACTTCTACAATAAATTATTTGCAAATAAGGTAGAAAATCCGTCATAATGTACACTTTTCCTTAAAATATCTGGAGATTGTTGAAAACACGTCTGCACAGTACACGCGCCAAACGAAAAAGATGCTATGACATCAGGTTGTCTAGACAGGAAGGAAGTACGAGGCGCCATCTGGGGAGTGCACAGTACTACGGACCGGCCAGCCGGTGGCAACACAGGACGTCTTTTTCTGACGTTTGGTGGGCCGGTCTGCGCCGACCGGTTTAGCAATTGTCCACTGGATAGGATGTATTAACGCAATAAAAATTGCCTATCTGTAAATCTTAGGGAAAAAAGCATTTCATTGTTAGTTTTATTTTCCCAGATCAGTTAAAAAATTATTGTGAGAGAAAATAAGTATGTCTTAAAAATTCTTTTCACAAGTTTTTCCTGGATTTTTAGACTTTTTCACTTTCCACTGCCATCAAACCTGGGTATTGTGGTAAGATCCCAGATGCATGATTGTCTATTAACGTATAATAAGCAGTAAAATGTGGCTAAATGGCAAGTGATTTGATGAAAAAAAGGAAACTAAATTCTGAAGCTTAATATATGAAGGGGATTTGTGACAAATTCTTTTCTAAGTTGCTGTGTTTAATGTACTGATACATGTGTGGCCCCTTTTCAAATAATTTTATAGAGGGAGTAAATAATGTCCTGTTGTGTCAGTGTTTATTTTGACAGATGCTCACCTATGGTTTTAGTAGTTTAAAAGTTGAAAATATATAGTGATCTCATTGTCAGTCATGATATTATCATAACATCACGAGGGTTTCGAAATCTAGATAACACACATTTTCTATATTTTAGCCAAATATTATACACACAAAGGAAATAAAAACTTAAAATTTGCCTTTACTTTACTTTGCCTTTTTAAGTAAAATCTTGTGAAAAAAAGTTTTAAATTTTTTTAACAATACTTTCTATTCTGATCAATATGAAACTAAATTATCACTTTGCTGCCATAAATAATATACAAAAAAATAGCATCAGAGATGCCCGTACCCCACAGCCTAGGGAAATATTTTCAACACCATGAGATACAGAAGTACTGTATCAGTACAGACTTCAGGATACTTTCAGAGCACTGTCAGTTATATAAAGGTCCAAACAATGTTTAAATGGAGAAATAATGTTTAAAAGAAAGATCATGCATATAAAGATGAAGTATTAAAACAAGATAATTCAATAACAAGATGACAGCATTAATCAGCAAACTAAAATTCAACCCTCTTTATCTACATCTGCAAGGCCCGAATTATGGTTTAGATGGTTTGAATATTACCATGCATACAGAAGTGGTAATACATTTAATGAATGCTTATGTGTGGTGTTGGAGCAAAATCTGTGGCTCACTTGATGAAATTCGATCTCTTACAATGGGAAGTTATGAAAGTAAAATAAATTAATTTATAAAATAAAAATAAATTAATTTATAATTAAAATAAATTAATTTATAATTAATAAATTCTAATATGACTTTAATAGTGCTTAATCTGCATCAAAAGAGAGACCCAAAGGTGCAACAAGATTTTATAGCTCAAGGTCACTACGCCAAGGTCAAAGGTCAAATCAACGTCAGATCATGACGTTGCACAACTACATCCCCTAACCAATGTCCCTACCAAGTATCAACTTCCTACACCTTACGGTTTCCGAGATATAGCCCGGACAAGATTTTATAGGTCAAGGTCACTACAGCAAGGTCAAAGGTCAAATCCTGGTCAGACCATGACGTTGCACACCTACACATTCTAACCAATGTCCCTACCAAGTACCAACTTCCTGCACCTTACGGTTTCCGAGATATAGCCCGGACAAGATTTTATAGGTCAAGGTCACTACGGCAAGGTCAAAGGTCAAATCAAGGTCAGACCATGACGTTGCAGACCTACACCCCCTAACCAATATCCCTACCACGTATCAACTTCCTACACCTTACGGTTTCTGAGATATAGCCCGGACAAGATTTTATAGGTCAAGGTCACTACGGCAAGGTCAAAGGTCAAATCAAGGTCACACCATGACGTTGCACACCTACACCCCCTAACCAATGTCCCTGCCAAATATCAACTTCCTACACATTACAGTTTCCGAGATATAGCCTGGACAAGATTTTATAGGTCAAGATCACTACAGCAAGGTCAAAGGTCAAATCAAGGTCAGACCATGACGTTGCACACCTACACCCCCTAACCAATGTCCCTACCAAGTATCAACTTCCTACACCTTACGGTCCGAGATATAGCCCGGACAAGATTTTATAGGTCAAGGTCACTACGGCAAGGTCAAAGGTCAAATCAAGGTCAGACCATGACGTTGCACAACTACACCTCCTAACCAATGTCCCTACCAAGTATCAACTTCCTACACCTTACGGTTTCCGAGATATAGCCCGGAGAAGATTTTC
Source organism: Sabellastarte sp. h YS-2021 (assembly GCA_964017235.1). Classification (NCBI taxonomy): domain Eukaryota; kingdom Metazoa; phylum Annelida; class Polychaeta; order Sabellida; family Sabellidae; genus Sabellastarte; species Sabellastarte sp. h YS-2021. Next base: position 65,068,556 of record OZ024928.1, read on the forward strand.
AAACTCAAGGTCACTACGGCAAGGTCAAAGGTCAAATCAAGGTCAGACCATGACGTTGCACACCTACACCCCCTAACCAATGTCCCTACCAAGTATCAACTTCCTACACCTTACGGTTTCTGAGATACAGCCCGGACAAACTATTTCCCGCCGCCCGCCCACCCGCCCAGACGCCCGCCCGCCCGCCCGCCCATCCGGACACCATGGGTGAAAACAATACCCCGACAGTCCTTAAGGGCTGTGGGGTAACAACAACATGAGTTTAATAACTGAGATGATACGGTAAAGCAACCTTTATGTGACAATAACTTCTTCGTTATGATGTCATTGCTATAGTATTTGGGTTTATCTTTCCTTAGATCCTTTTAGACACAAAAACATTATAATTCTTTGCATAACCAAATTATTTCCCATCCGTTATAATGTCGGGGTGCAATCAGTAAAACAGTGAATCGAATAAGGTTTTAAGACTTACACAATGACTCCAGAGGAACCCCTAATCTAGCTGCTTTCTTCTTCAAAGCATTTAACTTGTTCATTTCCAGCCTCTTCTTCTGCTCCGGGGTTATACCCTTGAAAAAGTATTTTTATGAACAAATGACTTAAAATGTGAACATGTTAAATGTCATAATGTGATGGTGGGCACACAAAAATGTACATTTGCAAACAATATGGGTCTTTTTTTGCCATTTACAAACAAGGTCCTCATTTAAGACCCTATATGATTTAAACATATGCACACATTATGGCTTCATAGAACCATACAATGAGAAGGCACAATCATCATGAAAAAGGTTAACACCTGTCAATAAATGAGAGTACAGGATGTAATTTTACTGAAGTTAGAAGTTAGACATGTAATATTTATCACAGTATCAGAAATTTGCTACAATGCTGATCATCAGGAACCAATACAATGACTTCCCTGAACACACACAGAAAAAAAATCTAGCATAAAAAGACAAAGTGAAATCAATGCCATTTTGAGGATATCAGAATAAAACTTCTTTTTTACTTATGTCCCACATACAAAATATGGAGCATTTAATAAACCCCCCAAAACATATCACTTAACACTAGACAGTGCAAAATCTGTAATTTCTTCAACAAAATTTTAAAAATGTTATTAACCTCTTTCAGAACAACTCCGGTAAGAGAATTTTAAGGGCTGACCCAGTGGTAAATGTAAAATACTGGGGCAAACTGGACATTTCTTGCCCAATATATTTTTGCTACCTTACCTGATTAACTTGTGGCCCAGGTGTCCTTGCTGGAGTTTCACAAGCAGGTTTCTCTGCAACACTTGAAGGATTGCTCTTTAATGGTTCCGGAGAAGACGCCTTATTTATCTCACTCCTAGTAAATATGCAAATGCGTTGATTATTTATTAGTAAATGGCTAAACTATTGACATACCAATACTAACCACAAAAAACAAATGTGTGATACAGGAAAAATAAGTTGTATTCTGCCAGAAAACAAATGAAGCACTTTTTATGTACAAGATCCGATTAGGGACAGGTCGGTATGAAAAATATGTACATCGGGAGGTCGCCAATCCAAAACCGTACCGATTCCGGGATTCCGTGTTTTAGTACACCCCAAACAAACGCGGACGTTTCCTCTTCACGACATCACAATAAAAGTGACCAAATGCACGAAATACGAGATAAAAGCGTACAATTTCTTCAGAGTTCTTGTTTGTTCCCACTATTTTATATCTGTATTGGTGAAAAAAGCTTATAATTTTGACAGATTTTGAGTGTGTTTCTAATATTTTAACTCTTCCTTCGATTATATGTGCTGACAAGCGAAGTGGTGGTTGTAAAATCTCATCATGGTATTTCAGTGAAATGCTCTCGAAACTGAGATACCGGACCTACCGACCCATCCCTGATCTGATATAAAATTAAAGAACAGTAATTCCATACAAAAACTAGACTAAGGACGCATCTGTGGCCAGATGCTGGATGTATCCACCGACAAAGGCCAACTAACATAGTTTAGAAGATAAACAGCATTTTTCGATAATAACCAAGCTGAAAGCACTTTTAAGTTTGGCTACCCTTATTTGACCCTGTAGCAGGGGCCCAAGGTGAAGTCTGACCACATCAAAAGATTCGCAGCCCATGATTTCCTATAAGTCGTTTTCACATTGCAAACCTCTAGGACCAATAATAAGCAGGAGGGGCCCAAGGTCAAATCTGACCACATGAAAAGATTTGTAGCCCATGACTTCTTATAAGTTGTTTTCATATTAATGAGTTATTTGAGAAATACTGGCTATCTGCAATACTTCTAGAGATAATTTGCATTTACTCATTTTGAGTAGGTGAATAATTAGCTACGGATCTGAAACTTCACCAAGTGAAAGCTCTCTCAAAAGTAGGCGAATAAGTTATTTGAGAAAAATTGGCTATCTACAATACTTTTAGAGATAATTCGAATTTACTCATTTTCAGTAGGAGAGTAATTACCTACGGGTCTGAAACTTCACCATGTGAAAGCTCTCCCAAAAGTAGATGAATGAGTTATTTTATAAGAATTGGATATCTGCAATACTTTTAGAGATAATTAGCATTTACTCATTTTGAGTAGGTGAATAATTAGCTAAAGGTCTGAAACTTCACCAAGTGAAAGGTCTCCCAAAAGTAGGTGAAGGAGTTATTTGACAAAAATTGGCTATCTGGAATACTTTTAGAGATAATTTGCATTTACTCATTTTGAGTAGGTGAGTAATTACCTACGGGTCTGAAACTTCACCAAGTGAAAGCTCTCCCAAAAGTAGGTGAATGAGTTATTTGACAAAAATTGGCTATCTGCAATACTTTTAGAGATAATTTGCATTTACTCATTTTGAGTAGGTGAGTAATTACCTATGGGTCTGAAACTTCACCAAGTGAAAGCTCTCCCAAAAGTAGGTGAATGAGTTATTTGAGAAAAATTGGCTATCTGCAATACTTTTAGAGATAATTCACATTTACTCATTTTGAGTAGGTGAGTAATTACCTACAGGTCTGGAACTTCAGCATGTGAAAGCTCTCCCAAAAGTAGGTGAATGAGTTATTTAAGAAAAATTTGCTATCTGCAATACTTTTAGAGAAAATGCGGAATTACTCATTTTTAGTAGGCAAGTAATTTAGCCACAGGCCTAATTTAGACATAAAGGCTACCAATAGAATACTGTGGTGCACCCTCTAATATACCTTGCAAACTTGAGAAGGCTAGCTATAATATTTTTTTCGTTAGAGCGGTAATGGTGAAATCTCTCTACACACTGTGGCTATGCAGTGGATACAATGATATACTCAACAGTGAGAACCTGAAAGTAGATATTGGTAAGCTATGCCATGACATAGAGGTCTGCAATTTCACTCTGTTATAGCTGACCAAAAATTATGTGAATAACATATTTAAACAAAATACTGTAAATGTAATAGTTTTCACGTTATAACTGATTTATTCAACAGTGATAACCTCAAAGTAGCTAGTACTCAGCTATGCAATGAGCTACATGTCTGAATTTTTTCTATGTTATAGCTGACCCAAAATTAGGTGAACAACATATTTAAGCAAAATACTGTAAATGCAATAGTTTTCAAGTTACAACTGATTTACTCAATAGTGAGAACCTGAAAATAGCTATTGCTCAGCTATGCCATGAGCTATAAGTCTGTAATTTCACGATGTTATAGCTGACCCAAAAGTAGGTGAACAACATATTTTAACAAAATACTCCAAATGCAATATTTTTCAAGTTACAAGTCATTTACTCAATAGTCAGTACCTGAAAATAGCTATTGCTCAGTTGTGCCATGAGCTACAGGTCTGTAATTTCACTATGTTATAGCTGACCCAAAAGTAGCTGAATAACATATTTACACAAATTTCTGTAAATGCAATAGTTTTCCAATTACAACTGATTTACTCAACAGTGTGAACTTCAAAGTAGCTATTACTCAGCTATGCAATGAGCCACAGGTCTGGAACTTCACTATGTTATAGCTGACTCCGAAATAGGTGAATAACATATTGAAACAAAATACTCTAAATGTAATACTTTTGAAGTTATAAGTAATTTACTCAACAGTGATAACCAAAAAGTAGCTATTACTCAGCTATGCCATGAGCTACAGGTCTGAAATTTTACTATGTTATAGCTGACCCAAAAGTAGCTGAATAACATATTTATACAAAATTGTGTAAATGCAATAGTTTTCAAGTTACAAGTGATTTTACTCATGATGGAAGTTACTGAAAAGCCCAAAAGTAGCTATTACTCACTTAGCTATTGAGACAGACACCCAAGTTACTCACCATGTTGTAGCTATGAAAAAAAGTAGCTGAATAACATATTTTAACAAAATGCTCTAAATGCAACACTTTTCAAGTTATAAGTAATTTAGTGCATGATTTCACGACTTTTAATGCATTTTAGACATTTTTGTCTACCACAGGCCTAATTTAGACATAAAGCCTACCAAAAAGATAGGGTGCCGAGTCCTCTAGCATACCAAGCCACCTGCCAAATATGAAAGAAATCTGGAAAGAAATGTGGACTGTAGGTCGCTAACAAGCAATATTCCACATTTTAGACATTTTTGTCTACCACAGGCTTAATTTAGATATAAAGCCTACCAAAAAGATAGGGTGGCGAGTCCTCTACCATATCAAGCCACCTGCCAAATATGAAAGAAATCCGGAAAGAAATGTGGACTGTAGGTCGCTAACAAGAAATCTCTGCGGACGCGGACGACAACGATGATGAATCCATAGTATCCCCACTTCGCGTCGGGGATACAATAAAAGTAGCATCAGAGATGCTTGTACCCCACAGCCCAGGGATATAGTTTTCAGCACCATGAGATATAAAAGTTACACAGTACAAAGACTTTCAGAGCAAACATTGTGACATAATATTGCACAAATACAGCCTCTAACCAAGTATCGACTTCCTACATCTTACGCTTAGATGTAGCAAGGACAAGGTTTCAAAGGTCAAGGTCACTACGAAATGGTCAAACGTCAAATCATGGTCACACCATGTTGTGCACATACACTTCCTGACCAATATCCCTATCATGTATCATCTTCCTACACTCTGCAGTTTCTGAGATATACCCAGACAAGATTTTCAATTCAAGGTCACTACAGAAAGATCAACCGTCAAATCTAAGTCACACCATGAAAATATCATGAGGTTACTGTGATCTCCACTACAGCTGAAACATGTTTTATTGCTTAGAATCATCAGAAAAAGTCTACATATGCCATGGTTTTCAGAGGTTGTTATTCCTATTCTGGCATGACAAAACAGATATGACATAACAATAACAAATTTCAGAATCAAACAACATTATTTTATCTTTCAAACCTTGCAAGGGGTTATTATGGAACAGCCTATATGCTTATTCTGAATTTTACCATGGCTCTCAGCCAATCAAATTCCTGGACAGTCATGAGATGGATTAAAGTCTTGTGGGAAACAGATTTGTTTCATGTTTTCATTCTCTACATTTTACAGTTCCGCTTTGTCACTCAGTACTGTAAAGTACCTACACAGGAGAAGCTGGCTCCACTCTCTGCACTGTGTCTGAGGGCTCCTGGTCTCTTTCTATCTGTAACATTTCTCTCTCCTGTCTGATCATCTCATCATATGCAGCTTCAGCATCAAATTCTACCTGTTAATAAGAGTCATCCAACCATCACAATTACAGCTTGACGCTGCAACATTGTTGGAGATTACCAGTGCATAAACCAAAACCGGTTTCCGAGTGCTCAAAATGAAACAATATTTGGTACTTTGTTTTGCTTATTATATGCTAGGGTGACAAATTAGACCTCTATACATGAAACATAACAACAAATGCAAAAGATATGCGAAATATTGTAAACCTAAAAGACATTATATTTAACCACTATGAAGACATTTTGCTTAATATTTAATAATATTTCTAATATTGTCAAATAATATGAGCCATGCTTTGAGGAAAAATACATAGGTTTTTCAATACCAGTTCTCACCAGTTAGCGGTTGTTGCTATTCTAGTCCGAAGCAAAACATAATGTGGTATACTGGTATTTATCCCTGTTGTTACACTGAACGTCAAAAGGCTAGAAATATCATTTATATTACCAAGATTTCCAGATAGCATAGCAATTTCCCTATTATACAAATTGCCTTCAAAAAGACCTAGTAATAAATCATTTTACTTTATAATTTTACTGTCCACAGTCACTTCACTGTTACATTTCCCCCCCCCCCCCCCCCCCCCCCCCCCCAAAAAAAATGTAAGATTGTCAATACATTTTTGTTACTGAGTCCACCATTAAATTGCAAATAGGTAAATTAAATTTTTATAAGTTAATACCCTATCCAATGGACAATAGCTTATCCGGTCGGCGCAGACCGGCCCGCCAAACGCCAGAAAAAGACGTCCTGTGTTTCCACCGGCAAGGCCGGTCCAGTGTTGTGCACTCGCCAGATGGCGTGTCGTACTTCCTTCCTGTCTAGACAGCGTGACGTCATAGCATCTTTTTCGTTGTCTAAACCTCTTAGACCCCTAGTAAGCTGAAAGCGGGGTCGGTGGGAGGGTCTTGTGTGTCCATTGAATAGGGTATTAACTTATAAAAATTTAATTTACCTATTAAATTTGCAATTTTATTGCGTTAATACATCCTATCCAATGGACAATAGCTGAATAACTACCGCTTGGTCGGCGGGTAAGTTACTAGGGACTACAAAAATTGAACTCATGATAGTAGATTGACCATGTCTTTTCCAAGCCTGGGGAGACCTTGAGGTCGATAACCCTAAGGCTGTGGTCGAATATCATCATCCGGTTAACAGGATTTGAACTGTCAGAAACGACCATGCCCCCCCCCCCTTTTTAACAGACCTGCTCTGAGGTAGGGGAAGAGAGGGATGAGTTCAGTCCCATAGAATAAGACCTCCCGGAGGAAGCACGTACAGAGATTATTATTTTTTATTTTATTTTATTTTTTTTTTGCTTAACTAGATGTGCAATATATACAAAGGTGTACAACTATATACATATGTACAGATCTCCTCTAGTTACTGGTCTGCTGGTGGATCTGCTGAGCAGCCACCACAGGACCAAGATGATAGAGCTCTGAATCGGCCCAAGCCACATCCTTCAGATAGAATTGAGTGAAGGTATTATGGGATTTCCAGTGGCAGGCTGATAAAATCTGTTCTAGAGAAACTCCCGACTGGAAGGCCTTGGAGGCAGCGAAAGCTCTTACATCATGAGCCTTGACTTGATGTAAGGTGTGGGCCTGGTGATCAGATAGCTCATAACATAGGATCACAGTTTGTTTGATCCATGAGGAGATAGTGGCAGGAGAGATGTCTTTGTCAAAACCTTTCTTGAAGGAGACAAAAACTAACTCCTTATTCTGCCTGAGGTCTGAAGTCCTGTCCAAGTAATAGCGCAGAGCTCTGACTGGACAAAGGGATCTGTCAGACCTGAGGGATCTGTCCAGAGTGGGAGCCAGGGCTGGTATGACCACTGGGGCTACACTCTCTGGGCCCTCTTTGGCCAGCTGGTTCTTGGAAAGAAAGCTGGGAGATGGAATCAGCGACACCTTAGACCAGTCTGACTGGTGCCTGATGTTCTTGTGCTGCAATGCATGGATCTCACTTCTTCTTTTGCCCGAACCCAGAGCCAAAAGGAAGAGTCTTGAAGGTCAGGTGCTTCAATGATGCCTCCCGAAGAGGTTCAAAGGGGGCCTTTGTGAGCTGGTGTAATACCAGCGAAAGGTTCCAGGCGGGTATGCCCCTCCGCCCCTTGGGCCTGTCTCTGTGGAAACTGTCCAGGAGACGAGTGAGATTATCATCTTTGCTGATATTGACTGTGGTATTACCCAGTTTATCCGCAATGGCAGACCTGTATCCATCAATGGTGCTGGGCTGAAGATTTTTGACCTCAAAGAGGTAAAGAAGGAAGTCAGCCACTGAATTCACAGGTGGTGATCTGAAGTCCACCTGATTAGTGATGCACCACTTTGTAAAAATGGTCCACTTTGCCTCATAGACTGATCTGGTTGACCTTCTCTGAGGAGCCTCAATTCTTGCTGCCACTGCTTCAGAGAAGTCCTGTTCTTTGATTGCTGTGGCTCTAGGAGCCAAGCATGGAGATTTAGGTTGGTCAGATTTCTGTGAGGGATCTGATTGAAGGGCTGTGTCAACAGGTTGGGCAGGTGTGGTAGGCTCAGGGGAACTTGGCTGGACATGGCCACTAAGTCCCAAAACCAGGGCATGTTGGGCCATCCCGGAGCAATCAGAATTAATCTTCTGCACGGGTTGTCCAGTAGCTTTTCCACCACTTTACCCAAGATGGCGGTCGGTGGAAAGGCATAAGCGTCCAGATCCTCCCATGGCAGGGTGAGAGCATCCACTGCCACCGCTAGGGAGTCCGGAACTGGAGACACAAACTGAGGTAGCTTGTAGTTGAACCTCGTGGCGAAGAGATCTATTTGAGGCTGGTGCCACTTCTTGCATAGGTTCTGAAATACTTCTGGAAGGAGGGACCATTCCGTCTGGATGGTCTGGCCCAGTCTGGATAGCTTGTCAGCTATCACATTTAGCCGGCCTGGGATATGACGGGCTTTTAGAGTCACTTGTCTCTGGGAACACCAGGTCAAGATTCTCCACAGGAGGGCACACAGAGGGCCCGACCTCATGCCGCCTTCCTTGTTTATGTATGCTACGACTGTTGTGTTGTCCGTAGCCACTAGGACTATTTGGTTTACACAAAGGTCTTGGAACTCTTTTAAGGCTAGAAAGACTGCCTTGAGTTCTAGGTAATTTATGTGTAGCTTGCTTTCTGGAACTGACCAGGAACCTCTTGCAGTGAGCTCGTTTAAGTGAGCGCCCCACCCTTCTTTTGATGCGTCTGTAAAAATTTGCAGAGCATGTTTTATTGGGTGTAAAGGCTGGCCTTGGAGTACATTGTTTTCCTCTAGCCACCACTGTAAGTGAGGGTGCAAAGACCTGGGTAGGGGAATGATTTTCTCGAGTGACTCTGGTACTCTCCAATGGTTTTTGAGATGCCACTGTATGGGTCTCATGTGCAAACGACCGAGGTGAACCTGCTTTTCTGTGGCCGTTAGGAGTCCTATTAGGGACATGAATTGCCGGACCGGACAGGTCGGTACTAACAGCAATGCTTGTATCTTGCCCTGAAGGCCTTGCCACAGGTCCGGAGTCGGTCTGACCCGGCCGGACCTGAGGTCGAATTGGTAACCTACAAAGTCGAAGACTTGTTTGGGTTCCAACTCTGATTTTTCTAAGTTCACCAACCAACCGAGGTCCTGGCACATTCTGACTAGAACCTGGGTATGCCGGAGACAACTTTGTTTGGATCTGGCTCTCACCAACCAGTCGTCTAGGTACTGGTGGATCCTTATACCCTGGTGTGCGGCCATCAGTTTCACCTCTTTTGCTATTACAGTGAACTCCATGGGGGCTGTGGACAGACCAAAGGGAAGAGCTTTGAAATGGTAAGTCCGGGCCTGGATGTGAAATCTGAGATATTTCTTGGATTGTTCCTGTATTGGTATGTGGAAGTCGGCGTCCTTGAAGTCTACTGAGGTGACCCACTCCCCTTGTTGGAGAGATGTTCTGATAGTTTCCGGTGTCTCCATTTTGAACTTTTCCACCTTGAGGAAAAGGTTTAGCTTGCTCAGGTCTAGTATTGGCCTCCATTTGTTGTTGGGTTTGGGTACCAGAAAAAGTCGGTTGAAGAAACCCAAAGATGTTTGATTGTGGACCAACTCGACTGCGTTTTTGTCCGTGAGCTGATGCAATGCCTCCATCAGGTAGCTGTTCCTGTGGGGATTGGCATAGCAGCTTATGACTGTTGGAGACCTTGTAAGATTTGGTCGGGTCCGAAAAGGGAGGGTATAACCCTCCTTCAGTATTTGAACGGTCTTTGGACCGGCTCCTAGCTTTGACCAAGTTTCCCAAAACTTTTGGAGTCTGGCCCCTACAGGCAGATTTTGTACAACATTTGGGACATTGTTTACAGGTTGGACACAAGACAACTGAGTGACACAAGAAGCAAGTTTCACATATTTTAATTTGTGATACTCTGTTACTTGACAGTCTGCTGCCCCGGGACTTAACTCTCTCTTTTGGGAGTGCCCGGGCGCAGAAGGTACATCTGTTACAACATGAAAGTTTACAGTATTTAGTGTCTTTTCTTGTACTAATGTCTTGCTCCGGGCCAGCTGTCCTTTTTGTAAACTGATTACACAATAACTGTCATTTATATGACTGCTGGCCCTTGGCTGGTCGCGATGAGTAGAATGAGGCCTTTCCCTTGTTCTTCTTGCCCTGTCCCTTATTGCCAATATTTTTCCAAGCTGGTCGGTCTGATTTCCTGTAATCTGAACGCTTGTCGGTTCGTTCGTATGGACGGAAACGACCTTTCTTGCCCGACTGGGGTTGAGACTTGTTTTCAAAATTGGCAATGTCCTGCTCCGCTTGCTTTAAGGCAGCATCTGGAAACAAGGTTGCAGTGTGAAGTGGTCCAGTCCTCAAAGCGGTCAGGGTGTCTGGCTTGATACCCATCTTCAAGTGGGAGAGATACGAGTCTCTTCTAACAAGGGTGGTATTTGCGACCATCACAAAAACAAAATCCGTTAAATGTTCAAGGGTTTTAGCCATAGACTGTGTAATGCTCGAGTTGAAGTTCATGAGGAACGGCAGTTCCTCTGTTGCACGGGACATCTTTCCTGCCGATTTCCCCTTACTCAACTCTGACTTAATGGCTTTAAGTTCCACTTGCATGTTTTCCTGGACTTTGTATAAGCACCTGTTGAATGCAGCCGCCTGGTTGCAAGTAGTTGAAGCTTCGCGAGCCGCTTTTTCCCATCTGCGTAAATTATCCTGTGATATTTGACGGGAAGCAGGAGGGGTTGAAGCAATGCCGACCGCCTTTGCTATGCGACTGTAGGAACTGTTAACTTTAGAAACGTCCGTGTTCCAAGCAGTTACAGTCTGTGAAGCCTCTTGATCACTCTTCTGTGGGTTAGGTGCAAAGTTATACCATTTTGCTTGCGATTTTGGGGGGCGGACGAACTGGTCCTTGAGAAGCCCTCCCGCCTCTGAGCTGCGTGATGAATAAACTTCTGTGAGAGTCATATTTAATTTTCCAAATTTGTTGCAAAGCCACTCATCCGTGGGCATGGTGACTGAGACCTTTCCTGTCGGTTGAGACTTTGGACCGGCAAAGGGGTTATCCTCCGACCGGGAAGCTGTATTGTCTGCTTCTGGGATGTGGGTCCACCCCATAAACAACCTGATACCACTCATGGTTTCTCGGTAGCTCTGCTCTTCGGAGAGGGTAAGGTCTGGATCATTTACAGCCGTTTCCAGGTCTTGATCAGAGATCTCCCCTTCCTCAACAAATAGGTCTACAGGGGGACGGTCCGAAAGGTCAGTTTCTGAATCGGTGTCCATTGATGAAACACTGTGGCGCCTTGCCGGTGCTGTTGATGATCTGCTGGGTACCTGTTGAGATAAGGGAGAGTCGGTACCAGCTACATCTGATCGTTGGTCGGTGGACACCTTCCCTTTTGACAATTTGCCGGTCGACTTGGAGACAGTCTGAATACCACCAGGCAAATCTGAGGGTTGTTGAGCAGAAGGGGAATCCTTTGTGTGGTCGGTGACCGGTCTCTGAGAGGCGAGGTCGGTAGCTAACTGATCTGAATTCTGACCGGGTTCAATGAACGGTCTGGTAGAGATAGCCGAACTCTGAGGAGGCGAGTGGGCTGGAGTTACTTTCACAGTGGAAAAGGTAGGATCTTTATCCAACGACTTTGATAACAGGAGAGCCTCCAGTCTGTTAAACCTTTCCGACCATTTCTGGTCTAACTCATCAATCCTAGTGTCCGGTGAGGATCTGTGAGTCTTAGTAAGCGACTTGGAGGGCTTATCTGCAGCAGTTTTTGAGTCTTTAGAAGAATGCGGTTTATCAGGTTGGTTGTTCTTTTTCTTTTTATCAGAACTCGAACCAGGGGACTTTACAATCCCTTGATCGTCCACAACTCCCACCACCGTCACTGAAGACGAAGAGGGGACGAGAGGAACTGGAGGAGTCCCTATGAGGAGTATCCGCGGATTTCTTGAGATCTTGCTTTTCGCTGTAAGATGGAGTGGACAACTGTACGCGTTGGTCCTCAGACAAGATATTACAAGAGTTACAGTCATTCTTGGATACACACGGATCTGATCCCTTACCCTTTTCTCTGCAACGTGCGCAGAAACTGTGGCTGTCAAAGCTGGCCATGATATGGCCACAACTTCCATGCTTCTGAGCAGGGGAAGACATGACGATCCGTAACAAAAGATAGTCCAAAATGATCTATACACACTCTTGAACAAAGGGTTATAAAATAAAAGTCCCACTCTGAAGAATAATGTGAGATTTCTTAAAAGTTTCTTTACTCAGAAAATTCGTGCACAACACACATGCGCCAAACGAAAAGATGCTATGACGTCACGCTGTCTAGACAGGAAGGAAGTACGACACGCCATCTGGCGAGTGCACAACACTGGACCGGTCTAGCCGGTGGAAACACAGGACGTCTTTTTCTGGCGTTTGGCGGGCCGGTCTGCGCCGACCGGATAAGCTATTGTCCATTGGATAGGATGTATTAACGCAATAAAATGATACATATACATTTAATGCGTGTACCTTACATCTCAGTTTATAATTATTACTTAACATGAGGAAGCATACCTCTGGCTCTATGGGATTATCAATCACTTCAGGTTCTTCTATTATTTCTCCATTGACCAAAGGGATATCTAGCCTAATACGCTTCAAGCAGGTCTGAAAGTATATCAACAGAGAATATATCTGATGTTTAAATTAGTACAGTGTGAAGCAGCTGAACTAAGAAGTTTTGCAGCATAATCCATAAGACAAATTTGGGGACTATTTGCTATCTTTAATAAAGGATTTAAAATCACACACTTTCAGACTTTTTTTTTTTTATTCAAACAAATGTCACAACCACCGATTGTGAAGTATTTACCACTGAATCAGAGGATACCTCTTATTGTCACCTATTCATTAAGGCTGGTTTTAATTCCTTCTATTGGCACTTGTGAAAACTAGACTACAATTTTCAAAAAGTTTCCTATCCTCAAATTCCTACAGCACTGGCAAATAAAATACTCTTTATCACTGGAAGCTATGGCTGTTAAAAGAGTACCCGAGTACTCGTTAAAGATTAGATTACTAAATTATTTGGAGTACAAAATGAACAAAAGAGTGCTCTTTTAAACTGAAATAGTGTCCTTTTATAAACCATTCTTGATAAAAGTGACATAAACTGGGTAAATTTCTGTTTATTTTCAGGGGAAAATGGCACATTTTCTTGTATTTATGGCTAAAAAGAGTACTCGTTTTAGAGTAGAGTAATGGTGAGAGAGTACTCAGGTACAAAAATTGCTACTCGTGGCAGCCTTACTGGAAGCTGATACATTTAATCATCAAGCATTCCAGGTGTATAGGTCTGGAGACAGAATCATATGCTTCTAATATAGTACTGACACAATACAAACTACTGTGTCAATGGTACTGAGGATGGAGAGGATATATTTAATAAATCAACAAGTTGATTTTGTTTTCACCTTTACGTCTCCTTTGGCACCAAGTTTCTCAACTCGTTCAAGGAGTTCATCAAACGGCATTTTGGGAAAGAGTCTGTGACCCCAATGTTCTAATTTGGACATCATCACTTTCAGATCCTCTGCCTGATTTAAGACAACAAAGTTAGCAATTGCAGTTTTACAAAGTTAGCAATTACAGTTTTCCTAAAAATCAGAGAAATTAGGAGCGGGGTTGTGTGAACTTGTGCAACTGAGTGGTAAATTTCACATGTTCCTGAGTGGTAAATTTTATATGTTCCAGCAAATTTCACATTTCTTTTATTAATATGATACTTTTACTTTCAAGTTCTGAATATTCTGTTATATCTACTCTGGTTCAAAACAAAGATTTCTTGCTTCAAGCTATATAACCTCTTCTGTTTATTTTTATAACCTCTTCTATTGTCTTATATTTATTTTTATAACGTCTTCTATTATATTAAATTTTATTAACTCACTTCAAATTTACAAAATTACACTTTCCTGCTGTTTTATATAGAGAACCTATTGATTTGTATGAACACCAGAGTTACAGTTGGTTAGATTTTCAAAAATAGCGAGCCTCGGCAGGCAAGAACCCCAGCCCGCAGGTACAGTTAAATGGCCAACAACATTGAGATTTGGGAAAATCTTAGGAACAACATCTGTTGTAAGAAGTATAGAGAACCCAGGAGATGTTCTACAAAAGATTCACAGGCCATGATTTCTTACAAGTAGTTTTCATATTTTGAAGCCCTAGAAGCAATTACAAGGGAGATAAGATATAAGGCCTTTTTGATATGATGACCCTCCTATTTGGTATTAAAGATGTGATATGGCAGTCATTTTGTTTCCAAAACAGAGACACAATTACTCTCAGACAAGCTTTCCTAATCTATCTATATTTTGTGCAAATCTGATGAAGCTAGCTACAATATTTTAGGTTACAGAAAATATCAAAGACTTTAGAAAAAACTTTAAGACCCCAAAATTTTAAAGTGTTGCCATGGTAACAATAGCCGCTGGATACCCCCCAAAACCTAATCAGTTCTAGATCTTCTTGAGACAAACATATCCTGAAAATTTGGTGAAAATCCGTGCTGGGGTTTAGGATGTAGAACACCCACAAACTTTAAGACCCGAAAATCTTAAAAGTTTTGCCATGGCAACAGTGGTACCTGGATACCCTCCAAAATCTAATCAGTTCTAGATCCTCTTTGGGTTAACATTCCCTGAAAATTAGGTGAAAATCCGTGCAGGGGTTTAGTCTGTGGAACACCCACAAACTTTAAGACCCGAAAATCTTAAAAGTGTTGCCATGGCAACAGTTGTTACCGGATACCCCCCAAAACCTAATCAGCTCTAGATCCTCTTGGGGTAAACATACCCTGAAAATTTGGTGAAAATCCATCTAGGGGTTTAGTCTGTTAACACCCACAAACCTTAAGACCCGAAAATCTTACAAGTCTTGCCATGGCAACAGTGGTAGCCAGATACCCCCCAAAACCTAATCAGCTCTAGATCCTCTTGGGGTAAACATTCCCTGAAAATTTGGCAAAAATCTGTGCAGGGGTTTAGGCTGTGGAACACCCACAAGTTTTATACCCGCCGCCGTGACGGCGCAGGGGACAACTATAACCCCAGCCTTTATGGGCTGGGGTTAAAAATAGCATCAGAGATGTCCATACCCCACAGCCAAAATAATTCATAGCCACCATGAGATACAGAAGCAGTGAAACAGTACAAAGGTCCCCCACCAAGTTTCAACTTCCTACACCATACCGTTTCTGAGATATAGCCTGGACAAGAATTTCAAACTAAAGGTCACTTGAGCAAAGGTGAAAGGTCAATCAAGGTCACACCTACACCCCCCCAACCAATGTCCCTACCAAGTTTCAACTTCCTACACCTTACAGTTTCTGAGATACAGATAATCTTTTTTCCGCCAGCCACCCACCCGGACACCATGTGTGAAAACCCTTACGGGCTGTGGGGTAAAAAATTGACTGCTAACTGCTAAGTGGCAACTAGTTCTTTATACTAGCACTGTAAAAAGTTCTTTATATCATTCATCAAATCTATTGTTTCTCTCTTAGAGGTCTTAAGAACAAGTGTGTATTTGACCTAAGCTAAAAAAAATCTTGGGATATGCCATTTCCTCAAAAGAAGCAAATAATTAAGCATCAAGGTGTTGTTTTGGGGATCATGTTCCAACTACAAGTCTGCAATGGAGCAAAATATGTGCTAAAGATAGTCATAAAACCAACTCTACCACACTAACCTACTTAACTTTACCACAGCTAAATATTAAAACAAATTGCATTCAAGAGTACAAAGCCACAAATTAGGGGTACACCATTTTACATGTGATATTTATCGTTTTTGGAGAGGGTTGTCAATATCGATGTACAAATGTGTATATGGGGCATTTTATCAATAACTTAGAACTTGCTCTTAAAATATTGGAAATAAACCTTAAATCTGAAGAAATAATAACTTTTATATCTTATTTTTTTAGATTTTAATGCAGTTTTGATAAGGATTGCCTTTTTTCAGTTTTTTTTCTCAGGCCTATTCAGTTGGGGATATAATAGAACCAAACTTTTTTGGTGTCCTAGGTTCGGACTGATTAGTAGGCATATATTATCCTTCCCATATCTCTACACTCAATATCAATGTCTGCACAGCCAAACAATGTACCCACTACCACAAATTGTAGCTATGTTCAACTTTTGCTATACCAGAGTACATTATGACAAGGAAAAACAAATATTACAAATAATAACTCCATGCATACAGTTGTTTAATTATGATAAAAACATGCCACTAAAAGTGCCATACAAACCTCATATCCTTTTCCTTTGAATTTTACATTAGTAAATAGGTTAACCAGTGCCGGCAAGCCTCTTTCACCTGTTAGTCTAAAATACAAGATTTAGCTTTATTTGTTGTTTTACGTCGCGTTCAAAACAGCCAGGGTCATATTGTGACGGGTAGTTTAAAGGTGGAGGAAACCAGTGCATACTGCACTGTAAACCACCGGGTATCAGCAAGTAACTACCAACTTTCCAACATGAAGCGCCCGGCCCGAGATTCGAACTGGCGGCCTCAGAGTTGGAGGCAAGAACTCTAACCGCTACACCACCGAGCCCCCGTCTAAAGTACAAATACTCTTAAGATTATAAAACCCAAAATCTTAAAACCCAATGCATAAATCCCAGGTATTATTACCCATTAAATCAATCTATGATATAACTTAGAAGTATAAAAAATGTGCTGTGTCTTGCTGTGGCTAGATGATGAAGATGGCCAGTAGATGAGGCTGGTAGACGAAAACAACACTAAAGTACTTGGGGAATATTGGATTTCTATTCTTTTAGAGAAGAGCTTTTCTTACTTTTATATATACACAGCACAGATTTATAC
Source organism: Sabellastarte sp. h YS-2021 (assembly GCA_964017235.1). Lineage (NCBI taxonomy): Eukaryota > Metazoa > Annelida > Polychaeta > Sabellida > Sabellidae > Sabellastarte > Sabellastarte sp. h YS-2021. The sequence continues at coordinate 65,085,650 of OZ024928.1, forward strand.
AGGGGTTTGGCATATAAAATCGAGATATTAAACAGATGAATGTAAACCCCCAGAATGTATAAAGTGGATATTGCCATAATCAAGAAAACAGTTGGAACACTTGTGGTCCAACACCCTGGCCTATAGTAAAAACAGTCACTTCATTATAATAAAAGAGAGGTACACAGTAACACATTTCAAATATGGAAAAAAAAAAAAAAAAACAGCATCAGAGGTGCCCATACCTCACAGCCTGGGGAAATAAAACATTGGGCAGTGGACACCATGAGCTATAGAATAGATGAAAAAGTTCAAAGATCTGGAGACTTTCAGAACAGTCCAAGTTATGAAAAGGTGCAAGGGAAATAATACTTAAGACAGAGAAAATGTAAAGACAAAGTATCAAACCAAGACAATTAAATAGGAGGATGGCAGCATTAAACCTTAATAATCAGTAAACTAAAAGTTGTGAAGCTGTAAAAGTTATTAATAGAAAGTTAGCTGTCAATGGAGGTTCCACAAAATGTTCAAGGTCACTACAGCTAGGTCAAAACAAGGTAACAATGTGATGTTGCACCCCTACAGCCCCCAATCAGTGTCCCTACCAAGTATCAACTTTCTATGCCTTACAGTTTCCGAGTAATTGTCTGTAGATATTAAAGGTGAAGGTCACTATGGAAGGTCAAAGGTCAAACCATGACCATGTACATCTGTACCCCCAAACCAATGTCCCCATAAAGTGTAGGGTTCCTTTACCTCTTGGTTTCTGAGATACAACATGGACAAGATACCTTTTTTCATCACCCACCTAGCTGGACAGAATGGGTGATAACAACACCCACACAGCCTTTAAAAGCTGTAGGGTAAAACCTGAGTAAGTTCATGGAAAATAAGTACATTTGTATAATATAACAGTAAACTGTGGCATGTTTAGAATGAACTTCATAAGTTACCTTAAACCATCAAGTTTGGGCTGTGGCTTCATAACTCTCTTTTTAGCTGCACCTTTCTTTATGTCTTTTAGCTTAGACAAGACATCTGCGTCACCTTCTTCTAGAAAATGTTTTCAAATATAATGTACTTAAACATATGAAAATGTCTAGTTGCTAAAACATACATAATTTTAAAAGGAGTCAAAGTAGACTCCTTAATTTTGAAAGGCCATCAATACTCACAAAATTAGATGAAGCAAACTTTGACATCATCCAACATTAGCACGTGTAATAAAATGTCAGCAAAATATTAGTATGTATGATGCATGAGACAAGTACCAATGGACCATGATAAGCTCAGATAAGGAAGCAATTTTATTCTAGATAATTTGACAGAATACATTTTTTTTGTATTCAATCACATATTTTGATCCCTTGTACTTTGACAGAATATTATTCATTGAATTCAATTCAATCACTTACTGATAGCAACAGAGTTCACTAAAACTTGAAAACATTGTAAATGTGTAATAGCATATTTGTAATTTTGTATACAGACTGACATTACTAAAATGGGCAATATAAACTACATGGCATGAAAGAAATATATACAGATTAATGCTGTTCACCATATTCTCTAAATGATTCTTTTGGGTTGTTTAGGACAACATTTTTAATTTCTCCAAGTTTGGGCACCATTTTGTCATTATTCAACAGACCTTTACGACAAAATTCAGCAAAAACAATTTCTTTTTGTCCAGTCCAGTTTTTGGGATTTTTAAACGATAGCATAAAAGGCGGAGCACCATGGACAAGTTAAAGAGGATCGGCCTGACATGGGAAACAGCAAAGAGACATGTCAAGGACCGTGGAAAATGAAGCAGACGGTTGTGGCCCTATGCTCCACAAGGAGTCCTGAGAATTAAGTCAAGTAAGTCATAAAAGATATATTTTCAAAAACTTGACATCACAGAAAACTTACATATGGGCACAGGGGTGGACACTGCCACAGATAGGATATTCATATTGGACATATGGTAGAACTCATTATAACGTCCATTCTGACTGTCTCATTGGTACAAATGACTGTACCAGGGTTGGGGTCAAAGTACTTTGTACTTAAGTACATTTTTCCAAGTACTAAAATGTACTTACATACATTTTCAAATTCCAAGTACATGTACTTGAATTGTACATAAGTACATTTTAAATTTGATGTACTTACAAGTATATTTAAGTCCTTTTTAAGTACTTTTAGTTTAAGTAAATTTCTACTAATTTTTCAAAAGTTTGTGTTATATAATCATTACAACTGAATTAAGCTTTTTCCATATCTTTATTGATAAACATTCATTTAGATTAAATTTTCATAAAAGTTTCACTGATATATCTGATTCAATTTGATAATAGTGTTTCTTTTAAAAAGTTTAGTATTATTGATAATAATAATGAATCAAATTATTTAAGCTTCAATTCAATAAGCCAATCACATCTTAAAAAGAGGGACAATTGTTCCAAGATTGCATATTACTCCCCTTCTTCAATCCTCTTATAACTGTCTACTTTGAACTTGCCTGATCTCAGTTAATAATATCTACCCAGGTATGAGTATTCTTTGTAAATTGCACCTGGGCATTTAAGACCTTTCAATTGGTCCAAGTAAATCACAAGGACCAGATTAACACAGTCTCTGTGATGTAATTGCTCAGGAATGAGTCTTTTTTCAACGCATGAATAGAGATCAGAAGATTGTTGGAGTAGGTAAGACTGTTGATTACAGAAAAAAGATTATTTCTTTCACTGGCCATGATCTTGTATGACCACTATAAATACTAGGACAAGGGGATTGACAGTCACTGTACACCCCTGTAAATTCAATTTGAACCAATTTCACATGTAGTGGCATTCAACCAATAAATGCCCACCTTACGCTTGTTTCTTAGAGGTCAAGGACAAATACTTCCACAAGTCAGTTAAATGGGCGTTCAATGGTATTTCCGGTGTAGCGCCAGATTTTACACCCCACATAAAATGCATGAGGGTGTAATATATGGCAAGTTCAGTTGCCATATTTTACACCCCTTGCCATATTCTACACCCCCCTGCCATATTTTACACCCCTTGGTGGATTTCTTTACAGTTACTATATTATGAAATAAGTGAAGTTCAACAGCTATAAACATCCACAAATTAAGCATTGAAAATCAAAGACAGTAATTATTGATATCCATGAATAGTGAAATATACTTTATGATATCTGAACACATTGGATGTTATTTCATATCACAGTATTTAATTAACAATGGTATTTTACATTTTTCTATGTAATAATAATAATGTAATAATAAAGTTCTTCAAGAATGATTTTTACTCTGAATATAATATAAACTGCATCGGGCCGTTTCGACACCAGCGCCAGGTCAAAACGGCTCACTGCGCCGTTTCAACACCACGATTAATTTATGTTAATTTACATTGTTTTATACAGGCCTGAGTAGGTAGATGGGATGAATATATAAGGGGCTTTCAAACACTAGCTTATCATTACACTTCAAGTTATGATATGGTAAATACATATACATATGGTAAATAAATATGACAAAGGCTGGTGACACTTCTGAAGGGAGTCTTTGTGTTTGGATGTTATATTGACAGATTTTTTTGGAGAAATAAATTTTTTAAACCTGCCTGGCGTGAAAAACATAAAGGTATAGATAAAACCTTTTGTTATGTGCCATTTGCCTTCAAATGACATCTAAATGTTATAATTTGAGCCATTTTCACCAAGAAAAGGTGTTGAAACGGCGCACATATTGAGAGCGCCAGGTCGAAACGGCGCATGGAGCTGAAACGGCCCGTAACATAAACCATACAAGCATATGTAAATAAAAGAAATTTATTTTACATTATCAGGGAGAAGTATCTCCCAAAAATACCTTAGAAAGAGTTTTTCAACAATACCAATTAATCCTGTTAGCTTAGCTAGTCACTTAACCACAAATGAAATAAATCATGTTGAAAAGAATGCTAAAACAAAAGGCAAATCTAAGACTAATCCATTTACCAAGTCAAATACATAGCCAAACAAATCAACTTAAAGAACCTTGAAACAATAGACATGTCATAACCTAATCCAGTTTCTGTCACACCACAGAAGTAAAACAAATCACGTTCTAAGCAGTGGTTAGACAATAGACAATTACAAACTCAATTGCAATCTAACCAATAAAAGGTTTGCTTTTAATCCCCAATTGATTTGCTCTGTATGGTCCAGTAGGGGGCGTAACTTTTGATTGGGGTGTAAAATATGGCAGCAATATTTTACACCCCCTAAATCCCCCATTGTTAGGGATGTAAAATATGATTGCCATATAATGCACCCCCTGAAAGATCAAAGAGAGGGTGTAAAATATGGCAGGGGTGTAAAATATGACGTTACAGTTTGCAGTAAAGACGGTCAATAATATTCTAGTGATAATTTGTCAAAATATAAGACTTTCAAACAAATGTAACAAAACAAAAATCCAATTAATTGTATTGGATATCTCTATAATAATTTGATTTAAGAAGAATATAATCTAAAGCTTTGATATCATTTAAATTTAAATTAAAAATATTAATCACATAATAGAAAGCCACTATATTACATGCACACAAATAAAAGATACAAGTTACCCTGGGTTTGTTGTTCTTCAGCCATGGGTAGCTCATCAGTTTCCAAATCTGGCATTGGAACTCTCCCTGAGCCATAGTCTTCCCGTTCCTCTTCCAAAGTGCCTGCCTCCCTTTCAAAGAAATCGTCCATGTCTAAGTTCACGGATTCCATGATTTTTCAAAGTTACGAAAACTAAAATTACGTAAATTATCAAATGGATGTTAAACAGTTATGCGTTGCTATAAATGATCCTTAATCCTGAATGCTTTATTTTCTTTAAAGGGTTTAAATTGGGACCAAAGTATGCTATTATCGCCCACTAAAATGTTCAGGGATGCAGCACAAAGTACTGATATGAAAAGTTATCATGTTCATTGTTTTACTGAAATTTAATAAGCATGAAGAAGGTGTGATTGCCACTGTAAAAATCACACACAGGGGAACCAAACAAACAAAACAAAAATCCCGGGTAAATATTTAGTGCATTCCCTTTACCGAATGGCATACACTCACCCTTAATATTCCCTACCAGCAGACTCCACTGCATACATCTTTTATTACAACTAGTAAATGTTTATTCAAAATAAATGACACAAACTGATATTCTTTTAAATGCTTCATTTTGAGAAATACACAATGACTTATTCTTGATACTGTAGATTTGTAAGTTTGATTACCCAATGAGTAAGTGGGAGTGCATGGGGTATCTTATATTGGTGTAGCACTGCAACACGTCACATGTGGTTGCAATTGTTTTCATTATTGTCATTGTACCCTATTATTAAGGCAGTGGATGACTTTAGCTTTGTCATTTTATGGACATCTTGGCCCACTTCAAAGTCACTCCACACAATCTTGGCCCGCTACAATCTTGACCCCTAAAGTTGACTGATATTCATGTATCCATGGGTTTCCCCATAATATTTTTTATATTTTTAAATGCTATGTACTTGAAGATCAGTGACACCAAGCACTTCTCTATATAACACTAATTAGCTCATCGGTGGTGATGGATAAATATTTTTAAAAAATCCAGTTTGTAGTGGATCAAGATTGAAGGGCGTCGACATTGAAACAGGTCCATTTCAATAAATATTTTTTTTAAAAATCCAGTTTGTAGTGGATCAAGATTGAAGGGCATCAACACTGAGACAGGTCCACTTCAAAGTGGACTGAGACATCCAAATTCCACTTTTGTCTACACAGCAAGACACACAAAATACTTTAGGCATTTTTTTATTTTCATTCATCCAGCTGTTATATTTGTATATTCAACATTCAATTTATTGTTCATTCTTTATTGTTATTGTAATTGTTCAAAAATGTTTGTGTTTCTTTGTGGTATATATTTATTTTTTGATATTTATTTTAGTTTTTTGTCATTTCATAAATATTCACAAAATCAAAAAATCTTGTGTTTTAAAGATTTGATAAACCAAGATTTAATTTTACAGAGTTCAATTCACTTTAAAAAAAGTGGTAATGTCGATGTAAATTTTATGTATGAGTAGTAGATAACTGTGAAATTGCTGCTTTAAAATTGCTCTAGGAACCCTATCTTTTTCTAATGTATAACAAACTATATGTATAACAAATACCTACAATATAATTCAAATATGACACAGCACTGTGTTAGTGAATCTGATTGGCCAGTATATGGGAAAAATCTTTGGATTATAACTCTGCGTCATATGTCATCCCATTATCACCCATATATAAAAATGTAAGTTAAAAGTAGATGTATAAAACTTAACACTTTTCATATTAGAATAGTACTAATCCATCATTGTTTGGACATAATGTAAAATGATAGTTCAACTGAAAATTTAAAACCACTCCATCTTTATCTTTATGGTTCTAAACTGCCATTAGTAGTATAAGGTGCGGCAATCGATCGACATTTGTAATAAAAATTGATCTGAAGTGATCGGAAAATGATCTAGATCACTATTGATCAGAAATAATCTAAATCAATTTTCCAACCATATTGTAGATCTGATCTGAATATCGCTGACTGCAAAAACTTGGAGCTCATGCTGATGGGGGAACAATGATTACATATGGTGCAGATTTAGATTGTAGATTTTCTGATCAGATTTAGATTGTAGATTTTCCTGATCTTGAGATCTAGATCAATTCTTCTTAGATCATCTTTGCCATGCTGAGAATTTATAAATTTACAGTCCACAATTTTTTTTTCTGGCGAATCTATAAATTTACAGTCCACATCAATTTAAAATCATTTCATCTTCTACAACATGGCAGGTACTATCACACTATGGGATTTATATCTGCAAGTGAAGAATTTCCAATTGAAGAAACCAGCTGATTTTATGATGTTAGTTTTAAAGGATTTTCCAATAAACTGTCCTGGAAGATTTGGAATTACTGTCTATTATATGACCTTATTTTATTGGCATTATCCTTTCCATTTTTTCTCTCTCCTATCAGCCTCATTTCAGATATTTACATATAAAATATCTGGAACCTATCGACACTGGAAGAATAGAATGAACACATTTTCACCCATGGCAAGGTTCTACACAGATCAAGCTCAGGACATGATCAGGAGAATAGAAGGAGGGGGAGGAGATGAAGTTGCAGATATATGAATTTTCTTATCATATAATGTATTTAGGAATATGTAATAAAAAATTTATACGTAAATTAGATTTCTTTTCATTTTCATCTAAATACACAACTTCAAAGCTGTTCCCCATATCTTTTTTGGAAACTGTATCATCATCAGTAATATCTGAAGCAACTGTGACATATGTGACCATATGATTCACTTATCTCTCTTTGATGATGCAAGACTGAATCATATCGTCACATATGTCAGCTTTTTTGTGAAAATCTTGCATCATCAGCAATATCTGAGACATCTGGTACATATGGTCTTCCTCCGAAAAAATGTAATCCAAAAAAAATCACATATGTTTGCAATGAAGAATCGCTGCATCATCACTAATTTTTGTTATAAATGTACCTGTTTCTTCATGCTCACATTGTATTATTTTGACATAATTATTAAGAATGGCCTTTATTTGTCCATTCTGTCAGTGTGATATGCTTAATGCTGCTTTGTTGAAAATTCATCAGGACATATGTCATAAGTTTTTATCTGAGAGGAGATTAGCTAAACATAGGTTTAAATGTGAACATTATGGACATGGTATGCCTAATCAATTCTTATTGAACTCTCATAAGAAGACATGTTCTAAGAACAAGGATAACCTGCAGAAATGTAACATATGTGACCAGGAGTTCCATTCCTCTCAACAGTTATTTCAACATTACAGGATGTGTGGAAAGTTCATATGTTTACAGTGTGACTACCCATTCATCAGCGTCAAGGCATTGAATTCTCATATTCAACGATCTCACAGGACTAAGGAGGTGGAGAAGAATAAAGTTTACAAATGTGCCTTATGTAAAGTCATTTGTCCAAGTAGGAAGGAGCTTTACAGACATCGAATGACTCAACATGGTGGAAATGACTTATATGAAATTCCACAATTTGTGGAAGATCTGAATAATCCAGAACTTCAAGCTGAGTATGCTATGAACAGAAGACACATTCTGGCGGGTGATGAAGACACTGACTTGAAGAAGGTCTACAACTTTCCTACCAATAATCTACATGGAGGCTTCAATGAAATCAGAGGACAGCTACATCAGATATACAATGATCAGGAGCATGCTTTTCGAATTAATTTTTCTTTTGGGATGATTCTGCAGAATACAGAAACTGGTGAATATCGTTATTATATTCCTTATTTTAATAATAAAATTTTACATTTTCCATTTACTATATCCAATAGGAACAGTATAAGATTTTTGATGTTGAAACTCGCAAGGCTAGATATTATTCAACAGGCAAGAGCTGTGAGACCCTCCACTCTTTGGACACTAGCTTTTATAACCAATATCCAATATGTGGTATTTAAAACACAATTTCCTTTGGGGCAAGTGGATAACCTTCCTAATTTTTTAAGGCAGAATCCCTATCTCATATCATTCTACATTAACAGAGTTACCAAGAAACCCTATGAGGATAAGTTATGTTTTTTCAGATGTTTACATGAACATATGAAAGATACAGATAAGTCATTGATACAATATCTTAATCAGTGGAGAAGATTTAATAATTATTCTGAGATTACATCTAATAAAATGAAAAATTTTGGTGGTGTGAGTATTCAGGATATGAATAAACTGGAGCAATGTTTCAATTTGAAAATTAATATTGTATCTATGAATTCCTCTGGCTCTGTCAACGTGATCTACGAATCTTTATCTCAAGCAGAGAATGTAATGTATTTGAATAATTATCAAGATCACCTCAGTTATATAACCAATTATACGAAGTTTGCTTGCAAATTTCAATGTGAAAAATGTTCCAAAATGTTTAAAAGGCAATGGGATCTTAAAAGACATTATACAAATTGCTTTGACAGGACTAAATATGTATTTCCTGGTGGTTTTCATAGAAATGCAGAAACTATATTCAATAAACTAGATTCTTTAACTGTACATGTAGCCGAATCTGAGAGATATTATCAAAAATTTATTGTATGGGACATGGAGGCTATTTTAATGAAGACAAATGCTCCTTCTACAGATCAGATGAATTTTTTGTCCAGACATATTCCAGTGAGTGTTAGTATCTGTTCAAATGTTGATGGATTTACCGATTCCAAATGCTTTGTAGAGATCTCCCCAAGTAATCTTATCTCTAAAATGATGTCCTATCTTAATGAAGTTAGTTCCTCTAACTTAAGTAGACTTAAATTACAATATGAATATGTTTTTAATGATTTAGATGACCTCATGGAAAAGTATAGTACTAGTACTGAATCTGATGAAGAATCTTCAGACACTACCCTCTCAACCTCCACCAATGACAATTCTTTAAGTTCTAAAACCAAAAGTCATTTTTTATCTAGAATACTGGATCTTAGGAGAGACTTCGAAACATATCTTTCACAGCTACCTGTTATCGGCTTTAATTCGGGTAAATATGACTTAAATCTGATTAAGGAAGAGATCATGTTGCATCTAGCATCCAACTATCCAGGAAAAGATATTCATACAATCAAAAAGGAAAATTCTTATCTCGCCATATCTACTCCACATCTGAAATTTTTAGACATTTCTAATTATCTTGCTGCAGGTTCTTCATACAGTCAATTTTTGAAAGCCTACGGTTGTGAAATTCCAAAAGGTATCTTTCCCTATGAATGGTTTGACTCCTTTGACAAGCTTAAGTACACATCCCTACCTGAAATGGAGGATTTTTATTCTACCTTATCTAAGGGTAATCCTTTGAAGACAGAAGCAGACTACCTTAAATTGAAGGAGATATGGATCTCTCAAGGAATGCAAACCTTTCAAGATTACCTGATATATTATAATAATCTAGATACAGGACCCTTTGTTATTGCACTCTCCTCCTTTGTAAGGATTTACACAGATCAGAGAATTGATATTTTTAAGGATTTTGTTACCATCCCAGGTGTCGCAAGAAAGCTGTTATATGCATATACAAGTTCTAATTTTTCTCTTATAAATCAACAAAATGCTGATTTATATTATACTTATAGAAAAAATATTGTTGGAGGTCCTAGCATTATTTTTAGTCGTTATCATGAAAAAGGAGTTTCTGACATTAGGAAAGTGCAGGGTAATAAATGTCAATCTATTGTAGGATATGATTGCAATGGATTGTATTCCTATGCCATTAAGCAAAATATGCCAACAGGCGTCTACGTTAGGAGATATTCTGATACCAGTTTCAAACCGGAAATATCTGAAAAATTTATTGATTCTTATGTATGGATGGACTATATTATGCACAAAGAAAACATCAAAATTTTGCATAAATTAAATAATTGTAAGGAAGTTAGAATTGGTAATTTTTTAGTGGATGGCTATTCACCAAGGTCTAAAACTGTATATGAATTCCAGGGTTGTTATTATCATTACTGTCGAAACAACTGTCCTATTGTTAAGAAGATAAAATCTCAAAAATGGATCCAAAAAATTAAGAAAACACAGAGGAAGGATATCAGGAAGAAGGAATTTATTTTGTCAATGGGATATAATTACATATCTATTCAGCAATGCGACTTTAACAAGGAAATTAAACCTTTCTGTCATGAATTGTATGATGAATATTTACCCTCTTATTACATCAAAAATAGAGGAACTTTGACTGAAAGTAAGATTAGGTCAGACATTGTAAATGGTGAACTTTTTGGTGTCCTTGAGGTGGATATAACCGTACAAAACGAATTTAAAGAATTTTTTTCAGAATTTCCTCCCTTCTTTTGCACATGTAGAGTACCAATGTCTGATATAGGAGAACATATGACTCAATATTGTAGGGAAAATGATATTAAATTTGATTACAAAAAGCTTCTGGTCAGTGGGACATCAGCCTCAAAAATTTTACTAGCGACTCCACTTTTACAATGGTATCTCAAAAATAACTGTGAAATAACCAAAATATATCAAATAATCGAGTATCAACCGAAATTATCTTTTAGGTCTTTTATTGACACAGTGACTAAATATCGACTGGAAGGTGATCGAAATCCTGATAAATCGATCATTGGTGATACTTATAAATTGATCAGTAATAGTTCCTACGGATCTCTGCTCATGGACAAGTCCAAGCATACTAATGTAAAATATTTAATGGACAGAAGCAAGGTCTGCAAATTTATAAATTCTAACACTTTTAAAAATATGAATAAATTAGGAGAGGAATTGTATGAAGTAGAGACATATAAATCCCGTATAACTGTAGACACCCCTTTACAAATAGGTTTTTTTATCCTACAATATGCAAAATTAAGGATGTTGGAATTTTATTATGATTGCTTGAACCTTTGTCTAAAAAAAGATTCTTTCGAACTTACTCAAACCGATACAGATAGTATATACATGGCAATTAACCAATCGGACCTAGATCATTGCATTTCTGATGAATTTAAGAACAGATATCAGAATGAAATTTTTAATTCCTGTTCGGATGAAGTCTCACCTCCTTGGTTTCCTAGGAGATGTTGTGAGTATCATGGAGCATTAGACCGCCGTGGAGTTGGAATTTTTAAGAAGGAGTTCCAAGGCACTCAGATGATTTCTTTATGTTCCAAATCTTACATTATTCAAGATTCAGAAGGTCATAAAAAAATATCATGTAAAGGAATTTCTAAGAAACAGCTCCTTGATCCTATGTCAAAATTCCGCCAAACATTAAATGAAAAGAAAGTTAATTCCTCAATAAACGTAGGTTTTAGGTTAAGAGGTAATAGTATATTTACATATTCACAAGAAAAAATAGGTTTCAACTATTTTTATTGCAAAAGACTCGTACAGAATGATGGTGTTAGTACATCCCCATTAGATATGACCCTATGTCCATGGGACCAGGAAGTGGAGCTAGTTGAGAAAATGCAATCCTCTCTATCCAATATTTATTTTGTTAAAATAAGATTTGAGGAGTATTCTTTTTATTCACTAGAACAACTTTATTTTTTTTTATTAGCCAAACATTACGGAAACATGGAGCTGTGTCAAAAAATAATTCTCGAAAATGATTGTTTTAAATTAGTAGAAATTCTGAAACCTTATAAGGATGTTTATATGGATTCAGACCTCAGGGAGCGCATCATGAGATTTGCAGTACTGCAAAAATTTACTCAATGTTCAATTTTTAGAGAAGACTTAATTTCCTCTAAAAATAAGATGCTTGTGTATAAGCAACCTACATTTAATGATGAAGAATCTCGTTTTTGGGGTGTTTCTACTCCATCAAGGCTGGTACCTGTACTGAAGCCATCATCTTTAGCGGGTAATGATGTAATGGGTAAAATATTAATGGAATATGTTAATAAAGTAACTATTTCCTAAAGTAAAAATAAAAAAAAAATCACCCCGCTTTCATTGCCTTTATTTGCACAGAATACCAGTCCATTGTGTATTTCAATAATCGAATCTCACCGTACTAATGCATTGTTTGCCTCCCTCTGTTATACAGAAATGGGATGAAGGCAAGCTATTCTATGCAAATAAGGCACTGAAACCAATGTGACTTCTCATAGAGAAACTATGAGGCTATAATCCAATTCAAATCTTTGAAAAATAATGGAAAAAAAATACAGGAATATAATAATCATATTTTATTAGTTTACTTCATGTATATAATGTATAAATCTTGAATATATACAAAACTGAATATAATATACAGATATTAGTTTAATTCATGTGTATAATGTATAAACTTTGAATATATACAACACTGAATATAATATACAGATATATACATTTTAATTCTACTTTATGAATTCACTGTAAAGATTTTTAACAATTTGTTCATTACATTCAAGATTACTGGTGAAATTTGATAATATCATGTTATAGTCTATATTTCTGCAACTGTAATAACTGTAATAGAAGCAAAATAAACCACAAGTGTCTGTATATGGTGATTGTAACCTTTTTTTATTATACTTGTATACCAATCCTTTACTTATCAATAAATTATGAATATTTTTTACTGGCTGTTTTCCTAATGAATCGAAGTACTCCACATGTTTTCTCGCGAAATGAACAATAATCCAATGACTACCCTTCTTCTCAGAACTGTCCAGATTCACTACGATGATAGAGGGTATGGGGAGATTTTTTGGTATTAGATCTATGGCATATACTCCCATGAATATTTTTCTGATTTCTCTGTCACTTTTCATTAGATCAAAAATTTCCTCTGTATTCATGCTCCCAGATTGACATTTCTACTATGATCTATACTTAGCGTCTCAGGAAATTTTCCATAAATTATAATATTTATAGTTTCTGACAAAGCTTTTGAAAATCTCATAGTTAACCTTATATGACCTTTGATACCCTTACTCATGATATGACCGGAGAGGTAGCTTTGAATGTCAAATAAAAAAAGGGTGTAGCCTTTGTCGTATTCTAATAATTTTATAATAATTCCATTTTTCCTATTATAATCATTGTCCAATAGAGATAAATACGATGAAACGAAATCCCCTTTCTCGAAATTTGGGGTTAATGCTCTGTTAGGTACAGGCTGGCCATCTACAGTCACCTCCAAATAATTTAAATTCATGTGTTGGAAATCAAAAGGATTTTTACTGTAATCTCCTGAGTAACCTGTATTGGAAACCATTCCTATTATTAATTTACTGGGAACTGTACCATGATATATGTTATCTGTCATGAAATTAAGGGAACCTTTTGCTACACTGAAACTCTTAATGTCACTTCTCCAAAAAGGATATAATGCAGGACTAATTTTTAAAGCCTCATCATGGGCTAATATCATATTTGGGTCCAGGGAAATATAACATACTTTCCAAACAGCACTAGTGATTACTAACTTGTAGTTTTTAGTCCCTAATCTCATTAATCTGAAGTCATTTAAAGCCTGGAACAATTTAAGGTTTACAGAAACTCCATTGAGGATTGCTCTATTTTCTCCCTGAGAAATATCTAGGTATAGACATCCCTCAATATTGGCAGCATCACCATCTTTAGTTGGTCTTCCTCTTTCGGAATATCCACTATTACTCCCTATGTATTGTAATTCATCAAAATGTCCTGCCTGATCTTTGAAATACATAGCTGCCTGAGCCTGAGACAATATCATATCATTACTAGATCCTAAAAGTAAGTCAATGAGAGCCTTGTAAGGATAATTGACACCCACATCCGGTGATACAACTTTCTGATTTAAGGATAAATCAATTTGTCTGAAAATTGAATGTAAGGTGAAATTTACTGGAGCTACTTGATCTGTATTAGGTGTAGGATCTCCATCTATAGTTCTTTCATCACTAATCTTTTTTCCTTCTTCATCTGTGATTACATATTTTATATGTAATCTACTTTTTCCCAGACTTATGTAATCTACAGAGGTACCCGGGACATTGAATTCTATAACCCCTCCCTCAGTTATAGCTGCAATCGGATTGTAATCCACCCAGTACTCTTTAACAATAGTCTTATCAGTAGCTGGTGGAGCAAATAATGAGAGTGACGTTTGGACTACATCCATATTGATCTGTAGCTGGCAATCTTTTTCTTGAATTTTTTATCACCCTTTTTGGACCTCTTACCTTTTACTTCCTTCTTTTTATTTTTTTGGCCTTTTTTAACAATTTTTTTTATTTTTTTTTTTTTTGAAGATCCTTTGGAGTTGCTGTTACTTCTACCTTTACCTCCTATTTGATAAATTTGGTTACTTTTGGGTCTATTTATATTCTTTTGCTCCCTAATCTCACTTTTAGCCTGTTCAACTGCTGCTTGAGTTGGACTGATGGTTGAGACTTCTACATTGTTATTATTTTTATTTCTTCCAAAATTGTCATCACTGTCCAAGACATAGTAATTTTTAGTCTGATCCATTTTTCCGTCCATACATTTTTTGCAAAAATTTAAATATTTGTTCATATTTTCTTTCCTCGTCTTCTTCTTCTCAAATGCAAAGTCAATTCAACCACTCCCGTTAAACTACTTGCAAAATGAAGATTCTTGTTCTTTATATATATTCTTATTCGACTGAATTTTTTATTTTTAATAGGTAAATAGTAAACATTATTAAATAACTGATATTTATTTGAATTGCTTTGTGGTAGTAACCTTAATATACCTTGCATTGAATTTCTAACGCAAGAGTAATCTACAATATCTGAAAATAAATACAGAGTTTCATTGATGACAGTACTCGCATAGAAATCGCATATTCCGACCTCCCATTCACCAACTAAATTAGCTCTCTCAGGAACCTCGACTGTAAAATTATAAGCCTTGTTATTGGGATGAAAGCTTAAGGAGTCTGCTGAAGATAAGAAGAAGTAAATGCTATCCTCCTCCATTTGAACCTTTGTTTGAGATGTCAAAATATATATATATATATATATTTATGTATGTATATTTATATACTATATATTTTCAATCTGATTTTCTGGAATCCAGGAATTGAACTTTGAAGGCCATCCCTTCCATCGGACTAATACCTCCACCTGTCCACTTTTATTCTTTCTTTTTTTGAGAATTTCCTCGATTTTATACATTACATCAGCATCTATATACGCTAATTGTAATTCTGATTCATAAAAAAATCCCTCTATTACTTCATTATTGTAATCCTTTAACTCATACATGGGTATATTTTGGTTTAATTTACGATTAATTACAGTGAAAATTTCCCCAGACCATTTTTCAGTATATTCTTTATCAAACATTTTTTTTAGATGACTTATCTTAACCCTGTCTGATATATTGAATTTAAACTTTTTCTTTTTTAAAGTTTGCATCAGTTTCGAATTTTTATGCTGTTTTTTGAAGCTGAAGAAATTTTTTGGGTATTCCAAGTTATCATACTGAGCTTTCCAAACCAGGTACTGATTCTTCGATTTTGCATCCTTAGGAGTCATTTTAATTGATCTATGCACAGAATTATTGTATCCATAAGTTAAATCAGACAGAATGTCAATCCATTTTAAGCTGTTTTTTTCACTTAAATATTTCATTATTTTGGTTTTAATAGTTTTAATAACTCTTTCAGCATAATTAGCTTTGGTTTCATAATATGTGTACAAATGTTTGATTTGGTTTTCATTTAATAACCTATTAAATGAACGGTTCTTATATTCACTTCCTTGGTCGGTTCTTAGAAATTTTGGTTTCTCATCGATTTCTCTAATTAGGCTTTGAAACACGAAAACCATTTCCTCACCTCTTAAACTTTTCAATGGTGCTGTGTACAAATACCGAGTAAATATATCTATAAAAACTACAAAGTAAGCGTAATCATTATTTTCTGACTTATATTTCACCATGTTAGCAGTGTCACTATCTCATTGATAATTTTTGGAAAAAGCTAAGACTTTAGGTCTTCGAAAAGTCCTACGAGCAGGACGAAAATTTGTATAACTTTCCTGTTTACTTAACCACTTCTTCAAATACCTGGTATTTTGCCTCATTCTTAATATATGGATATAATTTACTATAACTGCTGTAAGCTACTGGACTCTTAATATTGTAATAAAGGTTATGAAGATATGATTCGATTTCTACTTGATTAAAATTTTTTGTTCCATTTCTTGATCCATTCATTACTTCCTCCCCCTTCCTGATTTCTTCTTCCATTTTTTCTGATTTTTGGGAAATAGGTGGCATTTTTGCGGTAATTAGCCTCTGCTGGAAGTCCGGGAGGAGGAATAGGATAAGTTACTTCTTGACTTGCCTCAGGATATAAACTTTTATTGAAATGAATAGCCTCACCCAGGTTTTCGATACTCTCTGATTCCTTCTCGTCAGTTTTGTCCTTTTTAATACTATTTTCTTTTCTTTCATCTGGATTTTCTATCACATTTTCTGTTTTATCCTTATTTTCGACAACAAAGCTCTTAAACCTTAGATATTGGTCATGTGGTATTAATACATATTTATTCATTCTAAAATTTTTGCGATATAATACTTAATTGATACAAGGAGATTGGATAATCTTTCAAAATGTTTTCTGGCTAATATTCTTCTCCCTTTTTCCTCCGATTTAATAAATTTTTTAAGAATTTTCAGATAATTTATGAATTTCTCTCTCTTTTTTTTACTTAAAGGTAGCTTAAATACGTTATAGAAAATCTCAGCTATTGCTTTCAACTGAGATGAACTTGCATGAATCAGAATATGTTTATTTAAATCTAAATTATTTTCCAATAAGAGTAGAATGAAATGTCTCGACTGTTTGAGATTTCTAGACATTTTGAATGCAGTTAACAGTATAATGACGTATATATACTTAATAGAATCATGACTTTTGGGAAAAAAAATTATTTGTAGACAACTGTATCTTCATCAGGAAAAATTCTACTTTTCAACATATAACTATCATTACTCCCTGGTGACAAATCGATCAGCAGATAACCAAAAGGGGTCTCAGTTGCATCCATATAAGCGCTTACTAATTTCTTCTGAATACCTAACTGTCTTCCTAGCAACCTAATTTGTTGTGTATCCCTGGGATTTTTAAATAAAATAAAGTAATGAGTATTTAAGGATATATCTCTACAATATTTACCCTGATGAAACAAATTTTGTAAAATCAAGATTACGCTTACATTCCTATGATGTGACTCTCTACCAAAAAGATTAGCGATGAAAATGTTATTTAAGGCTGGAATCTGTAGGTCATCTATAACTACTAGACTATGCTCGGATTTAGGAAACTGGTTTAAATCTTCTTCTGAAGGCAATCCCTGTCTGAATTCTATATTTACATCAGTCTGTTGTTCATAATTCTTCTGCCAGTTGTTATAGAAATAGTAGATTTTTTTGATTTTTTCTGAAAACATCTGATTGATATTTTTTAACACTTTCATTACGAAGGTAGATTTACCGGATCCTGTTGGACCACAAACAATAGAGGTGAATGGATTTTTAAAGAGAAAAGGATCCATAAATTGCATTGACATGTCAGCTTATCGAGCCAGAGATAATAAGGACTTGGCTGTTTTCAATCAAATGGTATCGCTTGAATGTAGTGCAATATTTCACAGTGATTTGGAAAGTTTGCCAAAAGATTTCTGAGCTGAAAGCACTGTTATCTATGCCAGCTTGCCTCATCTCCTCACTCTTTTATATCTATTTGCAGAGTGGAGTGTCTGCAATCTATTAGTGATAGCAGCCAATAAAAAATGGACTCTTTGTAAGGGTAGTGTGAATTTGTTCCATCTTTTATATTAGTTTCAGATGCAAAACAAAGAAGTTTGAGAGCTTCCTCTAGCAATACCCTCGTAAGCAGAGTAGTTGAGAAATTTTATAAAATGGATGTGAAAATTTTGATTTTCCTTCTTATAGCTTCTGTCTATTTGTGTAAAACCTATGGATATAGCTGTGAGTACAATGAATGCAACTGTGTTGGGGAAATGATCACGTGCATTGATATTGCAGCACCCAGGTTCAAGTTCAGACCCAGTGTTACAAAGCTTTATATGGAAAATGTGCAAATCGTTGATATAAAAAAATGTTACATAATCTTCCTAATTTGAAATATGTAACATTGGTTAATATTAATTACTTCAAATGCGGGTGGTTGGAGAATTTTGCCACTAATGTAGTAGTTAGAACCAATATGTGTGATTCAGAAAAAGAATCTTTATTCACAAGCATTTCTACATTTGATTCACAAACTGATGCACCTATACCATTTTCCGAAGTTAGTGAGATGGAAACCAGTCAATACAAATCAATGGAGGATGTGACTACAAAATATGATAACACATATCATAAACATACAGAAGGCAAAGTGACAGAGTACATTTCATTGGATTCTGATTCCACCTATCGTCATGATCAGGAAGCTACAATTGATATTTCATTGGAAAAACCATCAAGTACCCCTGATTTTGGTTTTCATAATTCAGCATCTAAAGGTTTTAAGTCCAGTGATATTTTAAATGTAATCGATAATGGAGGTAAAGAAAATAAGATTAAAAAAAAAAAAATCGCCTTTGTAGTTTCTGTCCTCTTCCTGTTATTGGTACTGATTATGATATCAGTAATTCTGTGTAGAAGAAAATTTCTAGCATGGATAAGAAGAGGTGAAACAGTTGAATCAGATAACAGTGACCAACCTCTTTCCCAGAATATGATGGAGGAGATATCTCTAGAAAATCAAGGGTAAGTTACAAAAAAATTTTTTTTTTATTATTTCTTCATCTGGTTGAAAGGTTTAACGATCAGTGATTCTTTTTAAATAGTATGCGACCAAAAATTCCATTATATGTTCTGTTTAAAAGAATCCAATAAATTCTTTATCTTCGATTGCAGTACATATTCCAACCAAGATCAAGTAAACAGTCCCAGAATGTTGCTGCTCGAATCAGATATCCTGAAAACTCTAGGTATTTATACTTATTTCAATTTAATGGAATGTGACGTCACATTCCCATGTATTGTGACGTCAGAGAGAGCAGTAACCCGTCATATTGTGACGTTGTTCTCAAATCAATGCTAGGTGTTGTCGTACATGGGTTCGCATTAGTTTTGGTTTCATATTTGTAGTGTATGTTACTCTTTCCACGTGGATTTTCAGGCGAACAAAAAAAATTAAAAAACTTGGAGAAAAATATGTATAGCTGTTATAAAGAAATTTTTGTTCTTGTGACTTTTATGAATATATTTCATTCGTTTTGCGTGGATTGTACGAACTCAAGATATGGTACAACGATTCATGAAATATATGGATTACAGGAATTTTTAGACAATATATTTTATTGCCATAATTCTGAGAGTAAAATAATCACATACCAAGAATGCCATATACCTCGTGTGCTTCTACCAATGGACAAAATTAAAAAAAATTTCCCTTCATTGCATCTACTTAATTGGAGGTGTACAGGGGACTGCTACGTCTATGTAAAGGATATGAATGTTAAATTTCGTGGATGTGTCATTGGTAAGATAAATTCATTTAAATCAATTTTTACCCTCTTTAAAATAGGTATTCGATAATTTATTTTTTTTTCTTGGTGGGTTTTATTTTTAATTAATTTCCACTCAAAATGAAGATTATATAACATGTTATATATTTCAATGAATCCGATCGAATTCTCCAATAAAAAATGATGATTATATAACATGTTATATGTTTCAGTGAATTCAGTGGAGTTGACGAATCCCAGCTCTAGAGAGAGTGAGGCTGAGCGCAGAGGGGAGGAATTGATTCCAGATGAATCCTTTGAATCACAAAGGACAAATCCACTGTACGCTCTATTCATACTACCTGTAGTCATGATAGGAGTTGGAATTTGTTTAGGATACATTAGAAAATGTCTTTTCATTAGAGTAAGAAATCTAATGAATATGGTAGACAATTATATGGTTTCTGCTGAGGCTGGAGACTTAGATGAGACCCCTGTGAAGGTATTGGAGAGGCTGCATAATTTAAGTACCTTTGATGAAGATTCTGAACCCGAATTACTTTGGGATGACATTATTGCACATAATGCTCAAGATATTGCAGAGGAAATTTGTCAAAATATGACTTCCAGTAAGAGTGAAAGAAGAGAAAGTAACTCACAAAGTAACCAATCTACTGTGTCCTCAATTATTAATGTCAATTTGGATGATTATTTCAGAGCAATTAATCACCCTACCTTTGACATTGAGTCTAAGGAGAATTCAGTTCAGAGTCAGATTAGGTCTTCTACACCAATCAGAAGAAATGATAATGTTCAGATTCATTCAACAGCCACAGATCATAATGTCCTCATTCAAATCCAGGATAGGAGTTCCACAGCAACAGTTCACATTCAAAATCAGGATAACAGTTCCGAATCAAAAGATGACAATGATCAGATTCAAAATCAGAATACTAGTACCACAGCAAAAGATCATAATGTTGAGAATCAAAATCAAGATACTGGTTCCAAAACATCTGGAAAAGATGACAATGTCATGGACAAATATAGTGCGACAGTACATGATTACCCCTCATTCAACATATCCTTGTCTGATTCTAGTGAGGATGTTTCTGAGGATGATTTGGTAATCATAATCAAGGATCAAGGAAGTACAACAAGATCAGGGAAACGCTATAAGTGATTTTTTAAAATTTATTTTTATTTTTTTTTTTTTAATTTTCTTCATTATATCCTAAAATGACATTAATTAAGCACAAAAAAAATTATTAAACTCATGTTTAAAGAAATGTCAGACATAGTGGATATGTAAGATTTCATAGTTTAATGCCTATTCAAGACAGATTTCCTTTTGCAGATTTGTTCATATATGAGAATGTAATTGGTCTTACGTAGTAGCTGAATGACATAGTAGATTTAAAGTTTTTTGTGACATGTATTCATATATATTTTCTTGATGTGACTTATTTCAGCAAGTATGATTGTCTTTCAATATATGTATATATATATATATATATGTGTGTGTTTATCACCAAGTATGATTGTCTTTCAATATATATATATATATGTCTACTTATACTCCTAACAATTATAAAGTGTAATCAGAGATTGCTTCATCTGAGATATGACTGAGATTAGACTTTTTTTTTCAAATTCCTCAGAGAAGTTAATATTCTATTTTCTGAATGGTTAACATAATTGAAAGGGTGTAATAACAGATTTTCCTGAATGTATAATGTTAAATACACATAAATTCATAGATAATTAAGAGTAACGAAAAAAAAGTAATTATTTAGTGAGATTGATCAGAATGTTTCAGTCATGTTCATACAGATTTCTACATATGATTTCCTGTCTTAATATCCTGTAGAGATGAAAGATGTTACATTTGCGAAAATTCATTAAAAATATGAGATAGCATTATTACTAGTCATTTCCTTTGTATGTCACATTTTTTCTCCTATTTCATACTGGTCTCATAAAAAATAGAGGAAATTCATCGCTTTCTATATTCTCATAACATTCAGTGCATTTCAATGGTGAGTCCTCCCTCTCTTTGCTTAGCATGAATGAGGAGCATATAGTACAGAAGAAATGCCCACATTTGGCCATAAAGAGTAGATCTATTTCAGTTTTAATTTTACAGCAAGAGCAGTACATATCTGTCATTCTTTTATGATAATACTCCTCCCATTCTTTGGAAAATGACTGATCCAAAGGATTTGGCAAGCGATCCAACATAAAAGCACTTGCAAATGCCATATGCAGGTCGTTTTTGGTCAAATGTTGAAGTAAATCTTGTTCATAATTAGACTTCAGATAGACTCCTTTGGGAATCCAAAGGAATAGAGCAGTGGCATCTATTTTGTTCATATTACAGGCAAATGGTTTGTTGAAGTAGTCGTCTTGTAAAATGGTCCTGCACATTGGACATTTTTTTTTCGACCATCCAGTTACCAGTTTCGAATTAATTCAGCTGAACAGTCTGGACAAAGGAAATGGCTGCATGGATTCGAAATAACAAGTCTATCTTTTTCCATATCCACTGCACAAACACAACATTTCATTACTTGTAATTCCTGATCCACATATTTGATGAAATCTGGGTATTTCTGACTGTATAAAATAAAAAAGAGGCAATTTAGAATGAAAAAGTTCATTTACTGTATCCATATTTTTTTTTTAAATTTTTTTTTTTTTTTAAAATAAGTTATAATTCATTGAGGAATTTTTATTCTAAATTAAATGATACGAGAGGCTCGCATCGGTTTCAGTGTCTTTTTGCACAGAATACCTTGCGAGAGGACTACCTTCTTTATTGAAACATATTGCGTGACCTAGCAAAATCACACAAACTCTGTGCTTGCATTGAATTCACTCGTTCGCTGTGTCTAGATGCACGACTGGATGGCAGTTCCTTTTTAAAAATATTTTTGACTACTATTGCTTTAAGCTCTCATAAATTTTTTTTTTAAATTATTAATGTCTACTGATGCATTAATCTTATTCTTTCTCTTTGGTAGCTTGCATTATATGAAAAAAAAATTTTAAAAAAAAGAATACTTACACAATGTACGCCGGAATCACATCATTCATTAACAACAGAATTATGAAGGCTTCCCTGAAATTCTGTTCATCCAGCATGGCAAACATTTGTACTACAGTGACGGTGGTACTTGTAACCATATTTGGGAAAAAAACGTTATATTTTCTTCCTAAAAAAACATTTAAATTTCCATCCATAGTAAAGCAATATAAAGATAATCACCTTGAAGTTTTTAAAAAAAATCAGAAAATAGTGACAGCATAAAGTGTCGAGCAGAGCTATGTTCCAATCACATTTATAGATAGAGGAATGAACAGGTTTCCATGATATAGGTAATTTAACATCTGTTTCATGGTAAACAATTCCTTTAATATGAATACAAAGACATTTTGTAATTGATGAAAAAATAAATTTATTCACATATGTTATGATTACATTTACATCTAGATCAGTTTGACTACATGATTTTATAGAGGTATGTCCTCATTCACCTCCCCTCTGCATAAGGTATCTTGAGATGTTCGGCATTCATCACAGGTCTCAGTGTTATGTCCTATTCTGCCTTCATCTAGAATACAAGGTTGACAGGAATATATCTCTGTGTATTCAGAATACATCCCTTGAGCAACCTTAACGAATTCATCCCATTCGTTAAACTTAAATGATATCCCTTCTGGTGTTGGATACCTCTTTCCATTTGCAGTTTTCCAAAATCTAATAGAAACATTTTTATATGGTGTAGCACATGTGACATAAAACCCTGAACCTATGTGGTAACTGGAGTCCACTGTCTCTTTACCTTCTGAAATTTTTCGAATAGCACTGGTAATGAATTCAACAAAGTGTAAAATTACTACCAATTTAGGAATTGAGAGTTTAATGCCTTGATTTTTCACCTCTCCATCTTCCCATTCTTTCAAATAAATGTTCTCAATAACTCCATGGGAACCTCCATATATTACATACTTGGATCCTCCAAGGTGAAATGTTCTTTTGATAACAACTTCAGCACCTTCTTTCAGATCCGATTGAATGGATTTGGAGTCAGTATATTCATTTATAGGAACATTACTCATCAGGAGACTTGAAAGCGAGTCCTCAAAGGTTTCTGTAATCTTTGAACTAGAGTTACTTGCTAAAGACTTCTTGCTCTTGCTTCCACCCAAACCATTACTTTTCCTTTTCTTGGATACATTATTCAATTTCACTACTACAGCTTCAGCCATTATGCAAATTTGAGATGAGATATTCTTCAGAGTAGATTCGACAATTGAATATTAACTGGAGGCTTATATAGTGTTAGGATGCAATAAAAAAAATGGTTGATGAGGCAGTTAAGAACTGCAATACAAGGGGAAAATTTTAAAACAGATGCATGCTCAGACTTGTCAGAGGGGTCAATAAGAAGAGATGATGAAATAGGTTGTAAAAATTAGCATATTTATCATAAGATGCATGTAGTCCATTTATTACGTTCATATACGGTTTCAATGAAGTCAATAGGTCTAGATATTGATTCAGATATCAGAAAATATGGAGTTTTAGTGATCTTAGAGCAAGTTAAGTGATGAGGTGTACATATCTTTGATATATTATGCTTTGGCATATGTTTGGTGAGAAACCTGTGTAATATGTAAGAATTAGATGCTTTAATGAGTTGTAGATCTTGTTTTGATTTTGCAGTATAGATATCCACGTAATCTTCATATGAATTTTTTTGGGGGGGAAAAATATTGTAAGATTTAAGTCAGGCATACATGTGGATTTCAAAATATTGTGAAATAAATTCTAGATCACTGTCTATCCAAATTATAGATCTAATTGTATGTAGAGCCTTTTGGGTAATTTAAACATATTGAACTGTCTAGTTTCATGCACTTAGTGACCAAACTTGAGATAGATTGATAGATAGATTGAATTGAAAGAGGTCATATAAGTTTCAATATCTTTTATTAATAACTTCTTTGAGTTACATCAGGTGATAATTGAGGAATGGATTTAACATTAAAACAAATGAACAGTAAGGAGAATGCTTCTGATGCTCCTCCATTGGGATGTCATAGGTCTCCCACTCTGTCAAATTAAGATTACACCAGGGACAGATGACCTTATCTCCTTCTCCGGAATAATAAAATCCAGCCTTCACATATCTCTGAGCAGAAATTGGATGAGATTTAGGCCATGTGGTAAATGTAGAGATTCTATCATCATATCTGAAAAATCCTTCTGCAGGGTGAACTTTGGATTTCGGATCCGATCTAGGTCCTCTGGGATCTGATGATCTATCTGTTCTGTCACGCTTTTCATTTGAAAGATGCAAACCAGTACAATGTACTTGCCTCCTACTACATAGAGCAAAACCTCCAGTAAAGGCTTGGTTTGACCTCATCCCTTTACTGTCAGTTGCATCACCAGATTCATTGCGATTAGCAGTAGGCAATTTGAAGGAATATGTCGGGGTGGAGGCAGCCTTACAGATATCTGTTCTTGATTCAGATTGATTGGACATTCTTCCTAAGGTTGATGTTTGCAGAATAGTTTCATTCAAAATGATATATGAAGATTAGGTTCGCATTTATATATAATTTTCAAAAATGCTGACATTGTTTAAAACAAAAATGATGAAATGTTTCCATTTATCATCAAAAAGAAAATATATACAAAAAAAGAACGACCGAATTTAATGCAGTTATCCCACTAGTTGATTAGATTCCATCCGAAAAGTCAATGAATATTGAGAAAAAGGTCGGATGTGGGGCTATTTGGAGATGTTCGATTCAGGTCCTTTTAAATTTGAAATGGTAGACTGACAGATATTGCTTTGGAGAGGTTCAAGGTCAGCTTACATTATTAGGTTATGTGCAGGGTTTGATGGTGCAATACTTGAGGGTGCTGACAGATAGGTTATTAGCAATTTCTAGATGCGTCAGCGATTTTCAGATCAGATCTACAATATGGTTGGAAAATTGATTTAGATTATTTCTGATCAATAGTGATCTAGATCATTTTCCGATCACTTCAGATCAATTTTTATTACAAATGTCGATCGATTGCCGCACCTTATACTACTGCCATTCAAATAATAATTCTGCAGAGTGTCTGTCCAATAGAGGATTATTACAAAAATATCTGATTATAAATATTACACAGTATTAAGTAATCTTATCAAAAACAAATATGGAAGAAGATTTTGATCAGATAAGCATAAAATTTGAGACATTTATTTGCACAAAGTTCAGAACATAAAAGATAAATAACTTTGTAAATTTAATTTCAAGGAGCTAGATTTGTGGTCTTTATTTTAAAAAGATGGGGAAAATAGATAATAATGTTTGAAATATACAAGATAATATATGATGTTCCACATATGTTGTTTTATTGTGTGCAAGCAAAGTAAGTATAAAAAAAGTGACTAAATACTGAAAAAAGATATCGCATGTTTTAATGTAATAAGGTCCTCGATGGCCTGGTTGTTAGTAAGTTTGGTATTGACACACAGACTGTCACTTGTGTGTGGGTTTGACTCACACAAGTGGCAATGCTATAGGACCTGTCTGAATTTTACCCTGACTGTTAAGCATGATGTATAACACCAAGATTGTAATTAAAGATGTAATGATACAAATCTGAGTTAAGCCTACAATAAGACAATTTTTCTCACTGATTTTGTTTGAAATCTATAAAGAATGGTTGCTACATAAAAAAATGAAGAATGTGAGACGAGGGATATAATTGTTTGTTTTTTTTTCCAATGGGAACTGAAAAAAGTTAAAATATATAGAAAACCTGGTATACAATTAATAAGCATGTAAGTTGTTTAGTTTTGTTACACATAAAAAATGTTTATTGTTTCTGTTGTTTTCATGTTATCTTAGAGATATGTGACTTTTGGAACAACAATAACAAAAAAAATCCAAAACTTTGGCATCAACCAAATGCTTCAATCAACCCTGCCTCCTCCCCCACAGTGTCAAAAAATTTTTACATTTTATCTTCTGTCGGCAATTACTTTTAGTGCTGCAGGAGCTTAGCTGATCATTTCAATTTAGGACTGTATTGGTGTGGAAATAAATAATCATATTTGTGTGGGCCTGAAATAAAAACAGTTTAGCCATCAAAGCTATATGTTGATAATATGTTATTTTTTTCAAACAGTAATGATGAAACAAGAGTTTATTTGGTGTGAGTGTGCCCTTGAGTTTTAAACACAAATAGCCTAAATAAATTCATGCCACACTTGGATATTGATTGCTCCAATATTCCATGCATAACACTGAATCATATTTTATAAGAATATATATATTTCAGAACATTCATTTCTGATTTTTATGGTTTAGGGCAATATTCTATAAACGATAGAATAATATTGACAAGAATAAAATGTAGCATATGAACATAATTCTGCTATATATTAATTAACTTAACAGGAGCATTTCAGAAATGATCTATCATAGTTGTGTTACATATATAATAAGTTTCTGACATTTGTTAATTCATTATCTTTTTATGTATGTGTAACAAATATGTTTTAGTTAGCCACTTAAATTAATGAAATTATTTTTTATGGCGTGTCTCAATGATTTATTCATTTGAATATCAAGTGATTTTTACACATGATAAGGTGTATAACCAAATGTCAATAATTCTGAAGTCAGGTTTTGTGGTGCTTACAAATTATCTTTGAAATACTTTATATCTATTATAAGCCTTTCTGAGTTTGTAAGAGCCAATGGATCTGCATAAGCAATATGTATTCCTTGTAAGTTTTGGGTTGGAGAATCTGGTGCAAGGGGAAACAGTATTTATAATGATACCCTTTCCCCCAATTTCCAAATTATGATATATTAAATATTTAAATAAACTCCAAAAATGGAATTCATACTATCCAAGAGGCATTTTGAAGCATTTTCTAATTAAGATGCTTAGTGACCCTAGCTTTCCTTTGTGATGTTAAGCTTCCCCGTTCTTATTATACTGGCGCCTGCTCTGTAGGAGCAGTAGCAAGAGTATATTGTTTTCACTCCAGGTTTTGGGTTTTCACTAATCTGTAACCATGAATATTTTTTTTTCTACTCACCTCTACTTAATAATTCATTTATGACTAACAGCTATGGTATATATTCTACAAATAAGCAGCATTTCCTTTTGAAATAATATATTCCTGTGATTTATTCTATGTCTTATAATATAACCAATATAAGTACTTACAAAATGAATTCACATATTAAAACAACTTTCACTTTAAACTTCCTTTAATCTCACAATCAGGTGTACTGTTTTGGTTTTGTTGCACCTTAGAGTCCCCTTTGAATAGGGAAAATTAAGCACTATAAAAATCTAGTTAGAATTTGAATTGTTATTTGATAGGTACCAATATGTGCTGTAAGACTTAGGCCTATAAGATAAGATAAAAATTCTTTATTTTTGTGACATGAGGGTATATATAGACTTTTATACAATTATGTTAATAATGTCTATATCTCATTGCTTGACAAGCTAGCAGTCATCTTTCCTACTGGTGCAGGAACCACAGAAAGGCTACTTATCCAACAGTGTACATAACCAAACTTTCCAGACTGTAATGTTAACACTGGGGACTATAAACGCTAGCTGATACTAATACATCATGCAATAATACTACTTGCATGGAAAGTTGGATGGAAGCGGCATTTGCAGAGTTATGGACAATTAGGACCTTAATTGGATGCAATCTGCTTCCCTTTAATAATGCGGTCGAAATACTGCAGTGTTCAACATTTCAAAAAATAAAAATCTTTGAAGTTTTCAGGCCATGTGGCGCAAGTATATTGTATCATTTGATAATAGGGTCCTCTAGTTTTACATTGTTGTTTATCAACACACATGAACATTCCAAGGAGGTTTTTTAACAACAAAAACATGCGCCACATGCAAACATATTGTACAACAATCATCATGTCCTTTCATTTAGTACATCTCAGAATATATTTTATTATGGTCATAATGTCCTCTTATTCAATACTTAGCATAACATCCTTGTGTGTCCAAGATTACATGGTTAATTTTCACGATCACACACATTAACCTCAAGTGGATTAATTTTCAGGTATCCCCCCCCCCCCTCCCCGAAAAAAGAAATAAATACATACCTATATCATAAAACTCTCGGACATGATTCACATTATAAAACCACACACTACCTGATTATATTTTATGTTGTATTTATCACTGTTTAATTATTAAATTAAATATTTTGATTTTGTATAGCAGAGGGGAACTTTATATGTGCAATGACATGATATTCTTAATATAGAAAACAGGTACACATATTGGCCTAATGTGGAAATTAGCATCCATGCATTATATCTTGCATTGTCTAAATATCTGTAAAGAGAACACAATAGTTTTTAGAGCTACATACTGGAGCAGAAATCATCGAATCCTCTTCAAGGTATTTCCACCCATCTCAAACCAAATATAGTCTTTCTATGATGCTTAAATTATCCTTTAAATTCTTTGAGTTTGTGGGTATTTCCTTTAAAATTTAGTGTTTTAATGGATATACTTTTTCCCTTACAGCCACATACATTTATAATATTTAGTTTCACCTTAAATAATTCAGCTGCTGTTTTTACCTGCTATGACCAGTTGCATCAAATCCATGGGAACTGGGCCGCTCAACCAATAGATTTGCAGAGCACTAAATTTCGACAACCAATGAAATTAAAGCGCGGTGAGATTTAAATCAATAGTAGGTCATTTGTGTAAACAAGGGCAAGTATTGACACGTTCATACATAGTTTTATGAAAGATTTTATAGATGAGTACTATTTTAGTCATAGTACTTGTGGAATATTTTTATTGAACAAGACCAACATCATGGCAACAACAAGAGTTTCTTCTGTAAGTAACGTGCAATTAAAGAATTTGTATTTTTGGAAAAATTAAGGATACTTTCAGTCCGCCATTTTTAAATGCCAATTGGGAATATTTCAGTGTTTTCTTGTACCGTGTATCCAGTGGCTTCAGAACAGTCACTGACGGGTCGGAAAATAATCACTTTCAGAACCGCTAATGGAAACGGTTTACAAATTATTTGCTTTAAGACCCGTTATAGCCAAAAATGTCCTCCCCACTTCATGTCTTTTATAAAATATACGTATACTGTTACTTCAGTTTAAATAATTTTTATGTAAGGTGCAGTAAATCCCGATTTTGTTCTATAACTTTTTGCCTCACTCCTAACTAAAAAATTCAGCTGTCCTTAATCTTGTCGGTGTCCACACCCATAATACCCTTGATAGGTACAATACAGTGAACTTCCATATCTGCAAATCTAAAATAAAAACATTCAGATGCGGATGGAAGTTCACTGTTGCTCCAAAATATCCAGGGTATTGCAGGTGCGGGTATGGATAAGATTAAGAACAGGTTTATTTCCAGCCTTAGTCCATAACATTGCATAGACTTTTGATATTTTACATAATTTAACCTCCATTTCCAGAACCTGCTGACTGGGACAGAGAATGCTGATGCTCACACATTAAAGCCAGGTGTTGGAAAGCCAAGAGCTGGTCGTACTGCCTTGGGTAACATCAGCAACAGAGCAGCAATAGCACCAGAAGGGAAGCAGGTAAATATTCCATATGTGACAATGTGGATTACGTGTCCCACCTGGCTGTTGAATAGGATGTAAAACCCAAACTTTTGACTTTGTCAGTGTTTTTATGCAATTCATAAAGTAATCACGAGGAAATAACTTGGGTAAACTTAATGGGAACTACACAGCCTTTGCTCTTCTCTCCTCTATTTGCTGTGTAAGGTATACTTGCATAGTGTGAAAGGTGGGGATGAGATAGTATTGTCAGGTTTAAATTATTGAGAACATTTTACCATCATGATGCAGTTGAAAAATAGTTGGAAACCATAAAATGTTAAATGTACAATCAATGTACAGGTTTTGTGGTGATTTTCATCACGTTTAGATGTACATGCTCATGGTACATTTTCTCTGTATGGGCATATATGCAGTGCTATTTTTCTTTAACTTTGTGAATAGGTTTTACAATTGTGCTATTATTGGCTTTCTTTTTGTTAAGGCATTTGTCATAAACCAGTCAACCAGTTATAGATGTATCGTTTTGCAATTCTAAAACTTATAGTGGTTGTGGACCAGTTCACGCCCGGGTACCAATTCACACCCACCCTCAATTCTCTTGAAGTTTCATGATTTTTCATAGAGATGTTTACCACATTATAGATAATCATCAAATTGATCATATACATTTGTAATTTATTGTTTAACTGTGATTATTTTGGATAAATTTAGGGGTGGGCGTGAATTGGTACCCGGGCGTGAACTGGTCCACCACCACTAGAAAACTTAACATGACCATTTCACATATTTGTTAAAGTACTTGGTCCATGCCACAAACCAAAATAGAAACAGTCATAACAGTAACTATCTAAAAGATCATTGATGTCTGGCATACACATCTGGTACAGTTTGGTACAGCCAGGCGATATCAGTGTAGTTCACAGTATGAATGACTCACAATTTAATTCATGCCTAGCTTGTAATTTGATTACCTTTTGCATCACATATATTCAGTGATCTTGGCATTATAAGAACTCTTAACTGGTTGAATGCCTAGTAATGTTCCCACATGGTTTTATGTATACATATTGCTGCATTGTGATCTATATATTATTTATACAATTGTAATATTCCATGTAGGTGGTAAAGGAAGGTAGACAAACGAGGGCATTATCCAAAAGCAAGGCTACTGTACAGCTTCAGAGTGTAGTAGAAAAGGAGAATTCTACAGAATGTGTAGAGGTAAGTTTTTTTTTCATTTGGCCAACTTAACGATTTTAATTAATTTAGTGAGTACAGCATGGTTTATACACATAGGAGTATGACGATTAAGTGTGAAGTGCAAGAATATGCAAAGAGAAATTATTGATCCAAGGCTTTGTAATGCTGCATTCTCTGGAGCAGGGGGAATGATGCCAGTACACATGAGGTTTCATCCTAGGCAAAATCAATGATTAAAAGTTTTCTGTAACACATAAGGTGTAGGAAGTTGATACTTGGTAGGGACTTTGGTTTGGGGATGTAGGTGTGCAACATCTTAGTGTGACCTTGATTTGAACTTTTTCACTTTCTGTAGTGACCATGAGTTTTAAAATGTTGTCTGGGTTATTTCTGGGTTGACTCTTGGTAGGGACATTGGTTAGGGGTGGTGTAGGTGTGCAATGTCATGGTGTGATCTTGAACTTTGGCTCTGCCAAAGTGTGTTCACCTGCCATATTTGAGACATCTGGATTGCTGGAACTGATTATTATATGCACTTTTATATACTTGTGCTTTTTCCATTGACAGCTATTCTCCAATTAATAAATTCTAGTTTCATAATTTTTAGTTTACCGATTATTGCTGTCATCTTACTATTGAATTGTCTTGTTTTAATACTTTATCCTTGCATACATTTTCTTTCTCGTAGATGTTATTTTCTCTACTTAAACATTATGTGGAGCTTTATGTAAAGTATCCAGATCTTTGTACTGTGTCACTACTTCTATATCTCATGGTGCTGAAAACTATTTCCCCAGGCTGTGGGGTACGGGCATGTCTATTTTATTTGTTTCTATTTGCTGGCGAGGTTTCATTGTTTGGAAATTCAATTAATTCATACAGAGTTGGAGTATGAATGAACGACTTGGCTTGGACCTGTTGTCCAAATTAAACTGTCATTCAGATTGCCATGAGTATGTATGTGTCTGTTTGAAATAAGGCTGTGACGGGTGGTTAAAATCCATCCCAGTACCCGAGCTACGCAAATTCGTCTCGCAGTTCGGTATTCGCATGTTTTAGTATGCACGTTTTTTCCTCTCCATAAACAAAACGGTGGTTTCCGGAAACGATGTTTTAGAATTAAAATAATGGTGAAAGGTAATCAAAACTTATTATATTGTTATAGAATGAGGAGTATTATATAAAATTTCCCAATATACAAAGAATTCTGCCATTTTGCAGTGTTATTCTTTGTTATCCAAAAAAACATGATAAAGTGGGCGACAATATAATATATTATAGTAGTTAACGACGATCGGGTGGACGAGAAAGCACTCGAGATCTTCCCAAATCGACTCTACTCGCGAATACCGACCACCCGGTCGCAGCCTTAGTTTGAAAAGTAGTAAGCTGAATGAGTTCATAGAAGTAATAAAATCTACACTCGTATCATATTTACTCAATCATTCTAGCAAAATTTAATTGTGAAAAGTTACTAGGGGTGTTGCAGTAGCGATTTTTTCCTTCCAGTTTCACGTCCAGTACTTCCCGTCTCTTATTTAAGAAAACATGAGAACCAAATAGTTTCCATACTGTAAAACAGGAATTCTAATAAAACACAGATGTGTCCTCGATTCTGATTGGCTAAAAGACGAAATATATGGTATCTGTGAATTATCGCCCATTATGGCTGTTTTACAGTAAAAGGCAAATAAAAGTGGATTATGACATTTATTTTGTATATAAGGTTAGTAAAATTTCTTCATATTCAAGTGTAAGCGGAAAACCGGTTGCTGAACGTTATGACGGTTTGCAGTAATTTATTTACCGTACCGACGATACCGGTACTACCGCAACGCCCCTACAAGTTACCATGTGCTTTAGAAAAGCAATGGAAGTTTGGAAAACATTTTCAGCCCAAGGAAAAGGAAGATGTGAAGCCAATGGACATATCTGCAACAGAGGCAAAGCTGATTGTACCTGTTGGTGACATTGACAAGGATGACAAAGACAATCCTCAGCTAGTCAGTGAATATGTAAATGATATCTATCAGTATATGAGGGATCTGGAAAGTACATACTCTGTCAAGGCCAGGTGAGTGAATTTTTGTGCAAGTTTTGCAGAATCTTAACACAGTAATTTTGTATTGCCGTTCAAATACGTAGTGTATTTCTATAGGCATTTGTTTAATCCCAGTGTTCAAATCTAAGCTTGAGTGTGCTGCAGCCAAATGTAAGATCTTTGTATGTTTGAGATCATTTCCTGTGGCTTGCTTTCTAGGTATCTTGAAAACCAGGAAATCAATGGTCGCATGCGTGGCATTCTGATAGACTGGTTGGTTCAAGTTCACCTCCGATTTCACCTACTCCAAGAGACTCTCTACCTTACTGTGGCCATCATTGACAGATTTTTGCAGGTATTTTAAAATTCAGGACTAAAATAATGGTAAAATTGATGGTTTATCCTTTACAGAAAGCAATTTTTCGTTGTACAGGGTATGAGTATATCTTCCAAATTCTTAAAAGAGATAGGCAAAGAAATTTACTTAAATATATTTGAAAGTATACAGGGAGTTGTGATGAATGCACATAAAAACGCCACCCAGCAGGCTCTGTTGTGTGAAATACACAGCTTTTTATCTCCATTCTGATAAACAATCCCTCTCTCTACACACAACTGCCAAGAAGGGGGAAATGACATCACTATCGTCAGTTTCCCACACTAGATGTGAATGGATACACGGTTTCTTAGAATCAGAAGCAATAGTTTCAGTTTTATTTTTTTCACATTAAAAGGTTACAGGTCTTATTTGAACACCTGTGATGTATTTTAAATTTTTCCACATTCGATCTATAAAATTAGTTCATGAATCTGTGTTTAAAAGGATTTAGGCTTCGAGTAAGAGGTACTGTTTTGAGAAATGGTTAGCAAGTGCAATATAAAAGGAAAAGGGACATTGAAAATAGTCTTTTCACTCTGTTATGACTATTTTAGTTGATACTTTAAATAAAATTCCAGAACTAGTAAGTTTATAAGTCTCTAAGGACTGCAGCCATTAATAAGCAAATAAGCAACAAAAAAAAGATATGAAAGATAGGCAAATTATTACATTCAGATCAGACTTCTTCAGTTTAGACCTTTTACTCTTATTTCATCAAAAACGTCACATTTGGCATTAAAATTTGACAAATTCTGCCACTTCAATTTCAATAAATTTACACAAGTGTTTGTTTTTTTGTAATAGTTTATATCTATATTACAAGATCATAAAACAACCACACTATGGTTTAGTTCAGCTCATTGAAATGAACATGGTGAACAGATGATAAAAAAAGTTATGCTTATGTAAAGTTAAAATGAATGAAAACGGTGAAAAAAATGTGATTGCTAAAATTCTTAATTTATCATCCATTTAAACCCTATTCATCTACCTCTGATGGCTTCAGATTTAAACCGCATGGTAACTGTTTATTGGATGCATAGTCACCTTTTTTACATACTTGGTACTAAATATAATAATTATTTAACTAGAAATGATAAGACCAGACTTGTAAACAAAGTAATAGAAGTAATAGAAAAGTAATAGATTGGAGTCAACTTCGATGTAATAGTAATATTGAAATTTTTCAAATGTAATAGTAATAGATTGAAATTGTATCTATTACATCTATTACTTTCTATTATTTTTCTATTACAATTTACCCTTTGCTATTTTTCAGGAGGTTGTAGAAAAATGATCGCTTAACATGGACTTCTGTAATGAATTAGTTTTCATATAAATTAATACTTTAAATGGACTTTGATACAATAATGAATTAATTCTCATAAAATCATCACTTTAAATAAACTTCAAAACAATAATGAATTGATTTTGTAGCACTCATAAGTCAAATTCATTTTAAACTTTCATACATAAACTTTTCAAATAATCAACTTATCAAAGAATACTAAATATAACACACAAATGTTAAAATAAATAACTTTGAAATATCAAGGGACCTTTAATTGTCCCTCTTTGATTGAATGTTCTAAAACAACTGTCTTTGAGATGGTATTATTAAAGGCTTAAAGAGGCCAATTTAACCTTTGGAAGGATTAACTAAATGTTCCTGAGTAAGGAGAAACTGACACATGAAAGGCAATCACACAGGTCACTATAATAATTGTGTATAATAAGGGCAGCATTGTGGCATGTGTTAGCTGTTCAACTGATTTACATAAAATTACCGGAGTTATTATTTTCAAACATAAATGTCACTCTGGAATCATTTTGAGGTGGGCTCTGCATGCAAAGAATTTGAAAGAAAGGGGTTCTTTGAAGGCAGAGTTTTCTTTTGTAAACACTGCTCAAGTATTTCTCATAATAATAAGAGTTTTTCAAATCTATCAACTCATCATAAAGTGAATAAATATGAGAATTGTTTTACAACAGTGTATTTTCCCCCAGATAATATTTACTGACAACATATTTTTCAGCATTTAAAAAGCTTTGCACGGAATTTGCCAGGAATATACCTCTCATTACAAAATTTACAGCACTTAAGTGGCTTTGTATAGAATTCTCATAAATTATCCAAGTAGTAAAGTCATTCTTAAAAAGAATAAATACGGGATCTATTTATTTAATTGTAAATATACCAAGTGATATATTTGTGATATTTTATCCTTGTATTGCATAATTTGAAGCATTTTCAATAAAATTAGATGTATAAAGTATCCTGTCAGTTTTATTTCTGTGTTAAAATTACCTCTCAAGTTTGCGCCAAATTGTAATAGAATGTAATAGAAAGTAATAGATGGCAATATAATAGTAATAGATTTAAAATTTTAAAATGTAATAGTAATAGATTGAATATTTTCAAATGTAATAGTAATAGATTGGCTGTAATAGATTACAAGTCAAGAAAAAAAATTAACCTTGTACCTATATGGTTCTACCTGTACAAAAAGTAAGTTAAGTTTACAACACTGAAGTAAGAATTTTGCTAAATTTTAGTTCATATTTGTTTGTTTTTTACCAATGTACCATAAGTAAATCAGCTAGGAGCCATTTTCTGGACTACTTTCTTAATATTTTTCATAAAAAACAGAAGATTTTTGTGGTTCAAAACAAGAGTTTTAAAAGTTAATGAAAATTCTTTTAACTATATGCCACATCAGAACTCCTACTTTTATCTGTAGATCATTAGACTAACTTTTAAATCCGTAGGAATAATATGCTTTGTTGGTCCCAAAAAAATGTTTAGTCATTTTTTGACAAATTTGCCTATAAGCTTTTATGTTTGATAAAACACAAGGACTTGTGTAAATGTAGATTTGTGTACTGAGATAAACAGTGCATTATCTAGTGACATAGTTAAACTGAGGAGGGATTTCACACAGAAACATACACATCTTCCCTGCAGTGGATATGAAAAGCTAATTATGTGCTGTAATGTGTACTCTCTTCAAGAAAGAACTTTATAAATGTGTTTCAGTACACAAATTTTCACAAAACAAGCTCTGGGGGTATATTAAGTTTCATAAATTTTCTTTTCCCATCTCTTTTAACAAAACATACTTGCCACTTCTGTATTTACTGTTTATGAAGCTTAATGACAAAATAGGCTCAAGAATGTTCTAACAATTAAGTTGGCATTGTATGGGACAAGATTTCAGTTTGGTAAGACATGGTTGCAACTTGTCTCTTAAAGGAAAAAGCAGTGAGTAGGAACCGGTTGCAGCTGGTGGGAGTGACCGCCATGCTTGTAGCTTCAAAGTATGAAGAGATGTATGCCCCAGAGATTGGAGACTTTGAATACATCACAGACAATGCCTACCAGAAATCAGACATCAGGAAGATGGAGTGTCTCATTCTCAAGACCCTAGAGTTCAACCTGGGCCGACCACTGCCCCTCCACTTCCTCAGAAGAAACTCGAAAGCAGGAGAGGTAGGTTCTCCTTTGATGAATTGAGACCTTGGACATGTATTTCAAATTCAAAGTTTATTTTTTGTACATTATGAAAAGATAAAATGGCTTCTGAAGAATTTGAATACAAAAGCTATAAACAGTATTCAGCTACATTATGTATAATTTTTAACTGTATAGAAAAATGGCATTGACCATATCTGATTTTTAACTGATGTTTTTACATATCTGTACCCTAAAGTGCTTGTTAGCTGTGTGACAGCCTTAGACCTGTATGTGTAGTTAATTGCAACAAGAAAATACTTGATTAAAAGGAGAAATTTTCTTTATATGCAGGCCCTGTGAATCGTTTAAGTTTCAGATACATCTAAGACCTTTTACTTAATATCCTCATGTTGGCCAAATTAGAATTTCTACTGCTGTAGTTTGACAATACTACTAATGTAAAATATACACATGGATTTAGGTTGATGCTACACAGCACACTCTTGCCAAGTACCTTATGGAGCTGACAATAGTGGATTATGACATGGTGCACATCCATCCTTCAGAAATAGCTGCTGCAGCTCTTTGTATGGCTATGAAAGTCATGAATCAGGATTCCTGGGTAAGTGAATTACCTGTTATCCAAGTTCACTGCCTTTAATTGCAGGACATGCTAATGTTATGGTTGGATATACCAGATTAATGAAAAATTTGTGGTGCATGTTGTCGGCAAGGCGTTTCAGGGCATTGGCTGTACATCAGTGATGCATACAGTGGATTTAACTGCTCTTGAGGAAGAAAATTAATCTTGTCTTGAAGTTAGCATTAAATTTAATAGGAAAAAAACTATGCTTGGTTTGTCTGTAGACAACCAGTTACAGATGGTTGGATCTCCTAGTGATGTTCCGATACATTTCAACTTGAAGCTCTTCAAACCACCTGCAGAGTGGTTAAGTACAGTATATCAACATTTTTAGCAAGACTATAGTGCTTTTATTTGGCTTATTGTTAAACCCAGAGGTTTATGTGAAACCCGTTTGTCATTATTGCTGTATGCAGCATCAGCATAAATACCCTTTAGAAAAAGATGGGCTGCTACCTAGTGTTTGCTAGCCAGGGTTTTCTCTTTCAGGTAGATAGAAATATGCTTTTAAATTTCTTTTGTTCTAATTTAAACTGGGAATAAGTGAACAATGTAAAGTATTTAATTACCATTTGGCTGAAACAATTTCAACTTTATTTACAGAGTGACACTTTGACGTACTACAGCAAGTACACAGAAAAGGAACTCTTGCCAGTGATGAGAAAAATGGCCTGTTTGGTGCAAAAAGCTGGTGCTGGAAAATTAACTGCTATCTACACAAAATACAAAAGTTCTAAATTCATGAGAATTAGTGTGATACCCGAACTGCAGTCTCAGGTTGTTCAAGACTTATCTGAAGGGAAGCTATGAGAGTAGTGTTAACAGTCCCCCCAGCATTTAAGCTTGAATAACTGAATTTTGTACAGTATTGTACGAAACTAGTTCTATTGTGTTCATATGTATACTCGATCATTGTGAAGCCTAGTCATTCATGATGACTATGTTCTATTTATTTGGTAACTTGCTCTTGTGTATGTCAGTTTTGGACATTTTTAATGCCTTTTTAAGGACTTTCAAAGTGATAAGCTGTATGCAAGGATGACTGAATGTGATGCTAACAGTTGTGACTGTAGAATGAATGTATTGTCGTAACATTTTAGTATTTTAGATTATTACTAACCACTGACTAAAAAAAAATTGAAAATTTTTAAAATATTTTGTTAAAATCTAAATCGTATATTTAGCTAAATTCAAAATTAAAGACTGTTATATTTTGGGTCGATTTTTTTTCAAAAAGGGTTAAGCTAATTGAGTTGGAAGAAAACTGTACATTTGTGTTGGTATCTTTATTATTTTAATGTCCCAATATACATTTATATACTTATTTTTGTAACATTTTGAAATCAAGTGAAGAAATAAAGTGAAAGTCTTTCTAGTTTAATGGTTTTCCTATTTTATGGAGTTTAATATAGTCATATGGTGTGAAGCCTTTCTAATAAATTTAAGCTAACATGATGACTAGAGGTGAGATATCGGAGTAGTTTAATCTCACTTCTGGTATAATTTACTGTCTCGGGCTGATTGTCTAGAATCTACTGTACAACTGCCCGTTTTGAAACTGATCTGGCCATTTCAGAACCTCACTTGATTCAGTACATAAATCTTATGTACAAATGGACTATGAATCAAATTTTGTGCGTTTTTAGTCAGTAGGCAAGTAGGAATAATGGGCAATTGTAATTAGGTAAGATTGTAGAGTAAATCTCAACCCTGATAAATTGATGTATTGAATCACATTGGCTGAACCCATTTTCAATAAACTGTACTAAACATTGTTTGGGAGGGTTATGATGCAAAAGCAGGATTTTCTTTGACACAAGTGAATGGGGCAATTGTAACGCAAAATCAAATCCTAACTGGAGTTTCCTCTTGCACAAAATAATAAGTCGGCCATGGATGCATCCTGATTGCAATTGAACCTAGTCAAAGATGAACAAGATGCACTCGGATCGAACAAACCTTCAACTGTGACCACCCAACCTTGTATTATCAACCATCTATTTGTATTTGAAGCTCTGTTGGAAGACATTAAATGAAAGTAAACCTGGTAATTTTAAGTGGATTTCTCCTTGCTGAGTAACACATGCATACTTAAACACATCCAGACACTGAATAAATATTTTATGGATATTTTAGTACAGTTACGACTCACTCTAGCTGACACAAGTATTAATGGATAAAGTAGGCACAAAGTGTATTAGAAACCAGAGTACTTGGGTCCACCAGAGTAGAGTTTCCAAAATTTTCAAGGTTTAGTTTTATCCACGGAATGTGAAATCGACATTTCCTAAAATGCTATTCTTTTGGCTAGACCCTAACTAAAAATGATCATAAAATCTAATTACTGTTGGAAATAGAATACAAAACCCAGTCATTGAAAATGGGCCCTGAAAATTCAATTTTTTTTATATCCAAAATATGATCCAGATCTTTTCCCAAATTAGTAAGTGCTTGGCCAGGTCCCTCCGACAAATTTTTTTCATCAAGATCTGTTCACTAGTTCTGGAGTGATCTAACCCCCCAAAAAACAACACAAAGACCATAAACTGAAAGAGGTAAAAATATTGGAGAAAAAACTGAAAATCACTGAAAAATCGAGGAAAATGAAAGGAAAAGAAAAAAAAATAATAAACCTAAACTGCCAGTCTCTTGTAAATATCAAGACTTAAAATGAGAAATTTTAACTAGGCGGCAAATATTGCATTGTGACATTAAGTAGTAACATCAGAAAATTTTCAATTGAAAATAAGGAAAGCGTGCACGAGTTTAATTTTTCACTCAAATTTCAACAAATTCAATGGATTAATCAGTACCCCATGCAGTATGTGACCACCAAATTTGAACAGTTCGTTAGTTTTTACCCTACAGCCCTGAAGGACCATTGGGTTATGGTTTCTACCATGTGGGTGGGTGGGGCGAACTTTGCCCGGCCTGTATCTGAAAAGGTAAGGTGTAGGAAGGTGATACTTGGTAGGGACATTGGTTAGGGGGTGTAGGTGTGCAACGTCATGGTGTGAGCTTGATTTGACTTTTCAGCCGGCTGTAGTGACCTCGATAATTAAAATCTTCTCCAGACTGCATTTTGGAATCTGTAAGGTGTATAACGTTGATATTTGGTGTCATAGTATGACATTGATTTGACCTCCGTAGTGACCTGGAACTTAAAAATCTTGTCGTGGGGTATATATCCACTCCTGCATCTTAGTCCCTCAGTTGCTGGAACACTCTTCCCCCTTATCACACTCGTCAACATAAACCACAGGCTATAGATTAGCCTGGCCTTCCAGGCTGTCTCAACCATAATGCAAACGTGAAATTTTTTTTTGCCATAATGCACACTGTATCAGAGGCCTTTCTAGTCTGGGAGAGTCTAGGCTAAGTATATGTATGAGAGCATTATGAAAAATACTTGTAATGCAATCAAACAGTTGTCTATATTATACATATAAACGCCTGTGGCAAGGCTAGCTATAGATAACAACTCCATTGGATTGTTTATATTGCGTACCCCATCATGCAAAACATCTGGGAAGAGGTTTTATTTCAAATTGATGGAAAAAACACTTTTTCACTTATAAAAGTCACTTTTTCATGCACTGTTGTAAAGAAAAGAAAACAAATGTGCAAAAAATATTATTTTATTGCGTTAATACATCCTATCCAATGGACAATAGCTTATCCGGTCGGCGCGGACCGGCCCGCCAAACCTCAGAAAAAGACGTCCTGTGTCTCCACCGGCTAGGCCGGTCCAGTACTGTGCACTCGCCAGATGGCGTGTCGTACTTCCTTCCTGTCTAGACAGAGTGACGTCATAGCATCTTTTTCGTTTGGCGCGAGATCTGTGCAAGCGGAATTTTCTTCAGAGTTTGAATTTTACAGAATTTACTGGTTATTGTTGGAACTTTCGTTTTTTGGTTATACCAAAGTGAACTGTATATGTCATAGCTCATTATGTCTTCCCCGGGGCAGAGAAGAGGGGGTTGTGGCCATGTAATGGCCAGCTTTGATCAGCACTCGTATTGTGCACGCTGTCGTGAGAAGTTCAAGGGGGGGGACCCCTGTGTGGAGAAGGACACTTCGCAATGTAAGTTCTGCCTGGCTTTGACTCCGGAACAATTAGCTCAAATTTCTACTTCTTCATATAAACTGAAGAAAGAAAAGCGTGAGGCTAGGAAGTCTGAATCTGCCACCCCCTCTCACGAGTTGTCTGAACTTGCTGACCCTGCTAATGTTTCAGTGATTGGGGTTGTTGGCCAACAATCTGCTGATAAATCACCTTCATCTTCCTCTATGCCTCCTGAGAAGAAGAGCAAGAAAGAAAAACCACCATCTAAAACTAAGAAATCGGAGTCAGATTCTAAAGCCAAGAAAGTGGACCCTACTGACTCAAAACTTGCGGAGTTGGATAACAAGTGGTCTGAGCACTTCAATAGGCTGGAAGCCTTACTGTTATCCAGAACACTTCAACCGACCTTCTCCTCTGATGTTAGAGTTTCACCTCCTCACTCACCTCCTAGGGACATTCCAAAAGACTCTGAGCCCTTTTTTCAACCAACTAGGCGCACTGGCACAGACTTCTCTGCAGAAATGCATCAGTCAGCCAGCCAGCCGGAGTCGGATTCTCAATCTACTTCAACAGAGCGCACTGGCAAAGGTTCCTCTGCTACCCAGCATCAACCAGCCAGCCAGCTCACATCCGACCGACAGCAATCTTCATCGTCTTCCTCTACTAAGCGCACTGGCAAGGATTCCTCTGTAGAAATACACCAACCAGCCAGCCAGCTTGTCACCGACCGACCAACTCCGGTCTCACCTCAGAGGCGCTCTGGTGCGGATTCGTCTGTGTCCAAACAGCAACCTTCCAGCCAGCCTTCCAAGAACCGGAACCGACCAGCAGTGTCTAGTTCCCCTGCTACCGACCCTTCTCATAGACGTTCCTCAGGAAAGACATCTACTGTGGTCACCGACACCGGCTCTCCCTCCCTCAGACAGAGACAGTATCTC
Source organism: Sabellastarte sp. h YS-2021 (assembly GCA_964017235.1). NCBI lineage: Eukaryota > Metazoa > Annelida > Polychaeta > Sabellida > Sabellidae > Sabellastarte > Sabellastarte sp. h YS-2021. The sequence goes on from OZ024928.1 coordinate 65,129,044, forward strand.
TAGTATCAGTTCTGATGCAGAGAGTGACTTTTCCGACCGGCCACTGGTCGACATTTATGCTGAAGAGGGAGAATTGTCTGAGGACCCGGATTTTACTGCCTTGGAGTCGGAGCAAGGTCCTTCTGAGGACCAGACATATAGAGAGACTATGAAAGGCATCCGTGCATACATGGGTTGGTCGGATATCCCAGATCTAGACAAGATTACTACTGCATCAGATGACAACCCTTTTACGGGACCCAAAGCTACCATTCCAGGGAAAGTTTCCATGCAGATGCCTACGGAGGACTGGTTATGCAAGAAGATTGCAAAACTGAACCTAACTTTGGTTGAGGGTTATCCCTCCCGCAGTTCTGAGGCCAGTGGCCTGTTGACTGACCAGTTCTTGAGGACAGCAAAGTCTCAGTCCAAGTGGTACGGGCTGTCATCCGACCACAAAGCAGACCCTAACGCCGTCTCAAGCTGGAGTGTTGAAGCGTCGAAGTTAAACAGCTGATATAGTAGAATAGCCCGACCAGCCGGCCTGACATCTACCCCTCCTGCTGCCAGACGTATCTCTCACGAATCACTGCGAAGGTGAGAAAAGTCGGCTAGAGAAGCTACTGTTATTTGCAATCAGGCGGCAAGTTTTAACAGATGCTTGTTTAAAGTACAGCAAGATATGCAAGGCCAGCTTAAATCTTTGCGTAGTGAGTGGAAGGGGAAAGGGTCTTCAAAAGCTACAGCTGCTCTGGATGAACTGCGTTATCTCATGGATTTTAACTCCAGCATCACGCATGCAGCCGCCAAAACCATGGAGCACTTAAGTGACTGTGTTTATTTCCATGGGTAACCTCACTCTGGCCCGACGTGACGCTTACCTAACCCATATCAAGAGTGGAGTTAAGCCTGACACTGTGGCTGCTCTTAGGACAGCCCCTCTTCATATTACTACCCTCTTCCCGGACACTGTTATCAAGAAGGCTGAGGAAGAAATTTCTAACTTTGAATCTCGTGGAGACTCTGCTTCTTCACGCAGCAAGGTCCGTTTCCAGCCTTATGATAAGTCGGACAGAAGGTCGGATAGGCGTCCGGACAAGAAGAATGACAAGCCGGCCTGGAAGAATATAGGAAAAGGCCGTTACAGAAAACAGAGATCCAAGGCCTCAACTTACTCTTCGCGACCAGCCAAGGGCCAACAGTCTTTGAAATGACAGTTACTGTGTAGCAAAGCTCCACTCCAGACTGTTGGCCGGGAGCAGAAGTCAGACAATAGACACTTGTACAATGTTAAATGTAAAGCCTCTTGTTGTTTAAAATGCTCATACTGCGCCCGGGCATCCGCAAAAGAAAGGGATAAGTCCCAGGGCAGCAGGTTGTACTTTAACTCATTGTGCATTAAAATCTGTCAAAAGTGTTTCTGGTGTCACTCAATTGTCTTGTGCCCAATCTGTAACAAATGTCAGAAATGTTGTATCAAATCTTCCTGTAGGGGCCAGACTTCAAAACTTCTGGAGAACTTGGCTGGAGCTGGGTGCCAGTCCGAAAGTAGTGCACATTTTGCAAGAGGGTTACACCCTCCCCTTTCGGATCCGGCCGAGGTTAACAAGGACACCCACCGTCATGAGCTGCTATGCCAATCCTCACAGGAACAGCTACCTGTTGGAGGCATTGCATCAGCTTATAGACAAAAACGCTGTAGAATCTGTTTGTCACCGGACCTCTTTAGGGTTTTACAATCGACTATTTCTAGTACCAAAACCCAATCAGAAATGGAGGCCAATTCTGGACCTAAGCAATCTCAATCAATTCCTCAAGGTGGAGAAATTCAAAATGGAGACACCGGAAACCATCAGAACATCACTCCAGAAAGGGGAGTGGGTCACCTCAGTAGATTTCAAAGACGCCTACTTCCATATACCAATACAGGAACAGTCATGAAAGTACCTAAGATTTCACATCCGGGGTTGGACATATCAATTCAAGGCTCTGCCCTTTGGTCTGTCCACAGCACCTATGGAGTTCACTGTACTGGTAAAAGAGGTGAACCTGATGGCCAGTCACAGGGGTATAAGAATCCACCAGTACCTAGACGACTGGTTGGTGAGAGCCAAGTCCCACCGGGCCTGTCTCCAGCATACACAAACTTTAGTAGAGATGTGTCAAGAGCTGGGTTGGTTGGTGAACACAGACAAATCAGAGCTGGAGCCGAAGCAAGTTTTCAACTTCGTCGGTTACCAGTTTGACCTCAGATCCGGCCGGGTCAGACCGACACCGGATCGGTGGCAAAGCCTTCAGGACAAAATACACAGACTTTTGTTAATGCCGGCCTGTCCGGTCCGGCAGTTCATGTCCCTGATAGGTTTACTCACAGCCACGGAAAAACAGGTTCACCTCGGTCGGCTGCACATGCGACCCATTCAGTGGCATCTCAAAAACAATTGGAGGGTACCAGAATCTCTAGAGAAGGTTATCCCTCTACCCAGGTCCCTGCATCCACACTTACAATGGTGGCTCGAAGAAAGCAATGTTTTGCGAGGTCAGCCGTTACACCCAATAAAGCATGCTCTGCAGATATTTAGACGCATCAAAAGAAGGGTGGGGCGCTCACTTAAACAAGCGCACGGCAAGAGGGTCCTGGTCAGTGCCGGAAAGCAAACTACACATAAACTATTTGGAGCTAAAAGTGGTTTTTCTAGCCTTAAAAGAGTTCCAAGATCTCTGTGTAGACACAATAGTCTTAGTAGCAACCGACAATACTACAGTAGTGGCCTACATAAACAAAGAAGGAGGCATGAGATCAGGTCCTCTGTGCGCCCTGCTGTGGAGAATTTTGACCTGGTGCTCCCAGAGGCAAGTGACTCTGAAAGCCCGACACATCCCAGGGCACCTAAATGTGATAGCAGACAAACTATCCAGGCTGGGTCAGACCATCCAGACAGAGTGGTCCCTCCTTCCCGAAATTTTTCGGAAGTTATGCAACAAATGGCACCAGCCTCAGATAGACCTGTTTGCCACGAGATTCAACCACAAGTTACCTCAGTTTGTCTCTCCAGTACCGGACTCCCTGGCTGTAGCAGTGGATGCACTTACTCTGCCATGGGACGATCTGGATGCATACGCCTTCCCACCGACTGCCATATTGGGCAAAGTAGTGGAGAAGCTACTGGACTCCCCGTGCAAGAGGCTCATTCTGATTGCCCCAGGGTGGCCCAACATACCTTGGTTTTGGGACCTAGTGACCATGTCCAGTCAGGTCCCTCTCAGCCTGCCCAACCTGCCCAATCTGCTGACACAGCCCTTCAATCAGATCCCTCACAGAAATCTGACAAACCTAAATCTCCATGCCTGGCTCCTAGAGCCTCAAAAATCAAAGAACAGGGCTTCTCTGAGGCAGTGGCAGGAAGAATTGAGGCTCCTCAAAGAAGATCAACCAGATCAGTCTATGAGGCAAAGTGGACCATTTTTACAAAGTGGTGCGACGCTAATCAGGTGGACTTTAGGTCACCACCTGTAAAGTCAGTGGCTGACTTCCTAATGTACCTCTTTGAGGACAAGAAGTTACAGCCCAGTGTGAGAAATTCGTTGCAAAGTAGTGGTGGCCCGATAGGGCCACAAGGTTCTGAAGTTCAGTGGCCCCTATTAAAACTTGATGGCCCAAACTTTTTAAAAACTAATTAACATTTTTTTTTCTAACAAACTGTCTTTTTAATTTATTAAAAGTGACAAGTCAAAAGATACAAAAGTGATTTATGTTAAATTTCTTTAATTAACATCAAGCTTGAATACATATTATACAAGATGCACTCAGAGAGAGCAAAACACTTGACTCCATGTGACCAGTCTCTCAAGTGATATAAAGTATTGTAAAGAAGACAACAAAATAAAACCAAACATGTAAATTAATTTTTGAAGAAATATCAAGTAGAAAGCTAAAGTCATTAAAAATGCATTTAAATGGGACCCCTGAAAACTCATGAATATTTTTGAAATGCCTTCCTTTCGTGACACAAAAAATATATAAAATAAAAACCAACACCACTTTTGTGCACACTACTCCAAAGAAGAATGTCTCACTAAAATTTTGTATGATTTAGATTTTTATTAACTTTAGATAATTTTTTGTAGAACTAAAAAAATAAACTAGCAAGATATTTTATGTTTTTACTTTTTTTAACTGTCAAACATTGCACTAATTGAAAATTTAAAGAAACTGTTACTTGAAAAAGTAACTCATACAAATTAATCTGCTTGTTTTTTGGATTGATGTGTATTCCATTTTATTATCCACCACACAACGTATTTGACCTAAATACGGGGAAATACAGACCGGGATGTATTTTTTTTGTATACACCGGCACCCTGGTACTATGGATATCGAGTGTGGATAACTTTTGTTTTTTCAACAATATCTCGGAAAGTATGTAACTTAAAAATATGTATAATATATCATTAGAAAGGTGTTATTCCAGCGCTTCTGTTCATGTATGTTGCATAAATATCCATGCAGAAATGACTGAGATATTGCAAGGTAAAGATTGAAGTTTTGTATTCAGTTGCTCATGCTTTCTGACAGTCTGTTTTTTCATGTTTTCTCATCAAATATTCATATTATTTGACCCATAAATCGCACAAAATGCTGGATAATAAAAGTAAAACATCCCTCATCAGACATATACAGAAAAAATATATCACTCATGAAGATTAACAATATGATACTCATGCTGCGCACTCGTATAATATTATCTTCATTCGTGATATATTTTTTCTGTATGTGTCATTCGGGACGTTTTCCTATTATGTCCTCATGCATAACAGTTAAGTATTGTTTTTTTGTCACGATAGATGGGCATATTTACTTTTTTTTTCATTCAACTTTGACAACTTTTCACCCATAACTAAGGGCCTAGGAATATGAAACAAGAACTTAATATATTGGCATGTATTATGTTTGAGTAAATGAATAGTTTTTCTGCATAAGTTGTGTTGCTTGTGTGTTGTGTTAAGGATTATATTCTCATATGAAGTGACTTCCCTTATAACGAACTGTAAACAAAGCTCAGTATCATCTGAAATATGAAGAAAAATTTTGTGCCAGTCCCAGAGCCAACAATGCCAAATCAACATTGATCTGTAGTTTTATTTCCCTCCTCAAGTACAAGTGTATACATATTACATACATACACACACAGGATTTTGTTTCTCACACAAAGAGGAGTTGTGGGGGGAGAGAGAGAGAGACTGAATGTGGGGAAAAAATCAATAGTTCACACTGGGTGGATTAGATTGGGTCGTTTTCTATCCCAAAACACAAAGGATTTCTTTAATAGAATAAGAAAAATAGAAATAAAATTGTTTTGATGCAAATGATAAGAAATATCTCTGTTTCCAGAAATAGTAGGAATGCCAATGTAATAAAAAGTAACATTTATTACATGGCAAGGGCTATATAATGCACATGTAAAAGTTCAGGAGTCAGTGGTATTTGTTTAGTCTTAAATAACACCTATAGAGATAACAAAAGTGAAATTTATGTTTTGGAATGAACATTTCCCTCTTACACAGCAGTTGCATCATTACTAGAAAAAACTGACAGCATTTAGTGTAAATAACAAATTTAAGTACAGGATAACCAGCTTCCAAAAATAACCAGTTCCCCAATCTAACCTTCCTGCTGTCTTCCCTGAAATTTCATACACCAGTCACTGCCTAGCTTTAACATGTTAGGGGGGAGGTATGTTGGCCTGTGTGTGAAAGACACAACAGAGAAACAGTGTCAGCTAAGTAAGGGTGAACTCAATCTGGAATATGCAAAACAATGCATAATTAACGACTTAGCCATGGGGAAAGAAAACCAATTTTAAAAAAAATGACAGCACACTGGATTGTATTACCACATGAGGCATGTTGTAGTCAATGTGGTGGCCCTAACTTAAAAAGGGGGGGCCCCTGACCACGGGGCCATGGTGAATTTCGCACACTGGTTACAGCCCAGGACCATTGATGGATACAGGTCTGCCATTGCTGATAAACTAGGCAACACAACAGTCAATATCAGCAAAGATGATAATCTCACTCGTCTCTTGGAAAGGTTCCACAGAGATAGACCCAAAGGGCGGAGGGGGATCCCCTCCTGGAACCTTTCCCTGGTGCTACACCAGCTGACAAAGGCTCCTTTTGAACCTCTCAGAGAAGCATCTCTGAAGCACCTGACCTTCAAAACTGTCTTCCTTTTAGCCCTAGGCTCTGGCAAAAGAAGGAGTGAGATCCATGCATGGCAGCACAAGAACATCAGACATCAATCCGATTGGTCTAAGGTGTCCTTGTTTCCATCTCCCAGCTTTCTTTCCAAGAACCAGCTGGCCAAGGAGGGTCCGGAGAGTGTAGCCCCAGTGGTCATACCAGCCCTGGCTCCTACTCTGGATAAATCCCTCAAGTCTGACAGATCCCTTTGTCCAGTCAGAGCCTTGCGCTACTATTTGGACAGGACTTCAGACCTCAGACAGCACAAGGAGCTAGTCTTTGTCTCCTTCAAGAAAGGCTTCGACAAAGACATCTCCCCTGCCACTATCTCCTCATGGATCAAGCAGACTGTGATCCTATGCTATGAGCTTTCTGATCATCAAGCCCACACCCTACATCAAGTCAAAGCTCATGATGTTAGGGCTTTCGCTGCTTCTAAGGCTTTCCAGTCGGGAGTCTCCTTGGAGCAGATTCTTTCAGCCTGCCACTGGAAATCTCATAATACCTTCACTCAATTCTATCTGAAGGATGTGGCTTGGGCTGACTCAGAGCTCTACCATCTTGGTCCTGTTGTGGCTGCTCAGCAGATCCACCAACAGACTGGTACCTAGAGGAGATCTGTACATAGGTACATAGTTGTACATATTTGTATATATTGCACATATAGTTAAGAAGCAAAAAAAAAAAAAAAAAAAAAAATCTCACGTACTTCCTCCGGGAGGCTTAATTTTATGGGACTGAACTCATCCCTCTCTTCCCCTACCTCAGAGCAGGTCTGTAAAAAGGGGGGGGGGGGGGGGGGGGGGGCAAGGTCGACTCTGACGGTTCCAGTCTGGTTAACCGGATGATGATATTCGACCAGAGCCTTAGGGGTTTTGACTTCAAGGTCTACCCAGGCTTCAAGACGGAGTTTTCATTATCTCTATCATGAGTTCACACAAGTCCCTAGTAACTTACCTGCCGACCAAGCGGTAGTTATTCAGCTATTGTCCATTGGATAGGATGTATTAACGCAATAAAATTGCAAATTTAATAAGTAAATTTAATTTTTATAAGTTAATACCCTATCCAATGGACACACAAGACCCTCCCTCCGACCCCGCTATCAGTCTACTAGGGGTCTAATTGGTTTAGACAATGAAAAAGATGCTATGATGTCACTCTGTCTAGACAGGAAGGAAGTACGACACGCCATCTGGCGAGTGCACAGTACTGGACCGGCCTAGCCAGTGGAGACACAGGACGTCTTTTTCTGACGTTTGGCGGGCCGGTCCGCGCCGACCGGATAAGCTATTGTCCATTGGATAGGGTATTAACTTATAAAAATTTAATTTACTCATTAAATTTGCAAGTTAATGCACAATGAAGTCCATACTTCCATCAGTCATTTTATTCCTCCTCTATGTAAATGTTTATTAGTTTTGACATTAGTCCAATGTCAGTTGATACAATATACTTTATCACAGTATGACTGCCTTGAAGCATCAATGTAAAACTTCTATAAAGAAATTTAATTTTTTAAATGATCCTAAACCCTCTCCTCAAATTGAAGGGAGCTGAAACGATCCACTGCTAATAAATTCCTGTTTAATCATATTTTAAAGGGTTTGGTGTGTGATTACAATTACAACAAGAGCACTCAGTGCACACCTCTGCCAAGGCCCAACAAGTCCAAATATTGCTTGAGTGCAAGGATTAAAAAATTATTTTCTGGGGTCAGACATCAAAATCTAATCATTTGTTCCTTTTACCCTTGTTGACATTTAGTTTATAAATTCATAGTGTCAATTTGCTATTGAATTGTTTTGGTTTGGTACCTTTGTCTTTACATAAATTTTCTCTCTCTTTAATATTACTTCTCCTGCACCTTTGTTTAACCTATGGGGCTGTTCCACATTAGCAGTTAGATTGTAAATATAGGACTGAAACTAAGTAAGTGTAGAGGATTAATTTACTATTTATTTTCACAAGAAATTGCAATACCTGCAGATGATCTAGTAAGATTTCTGTTAGAGTTAGAGTCCGGAAACGGAAATGTTGATGGACAGACAAATGGACAAAAAATGGACAAACGAAGGGACGGAATTACACAAATTTCGAAAGCAACCTAGCTATGATAGTGATCTATCTGCCTGTCAAGTTTGAATTCATTCATTTTTGAGTTAGTCAGTAATTGGGAAATGTTGACAGACAAAAAATGGACAAACAAACATTACACCAATTTCAAAAGCAACTTAGCTATGATGGTGATCTATCTCCCTGTCATGTTTGAATTCGATAGGACAAAGCGTGTTCGAGGTACAGTCCGAAAATGGAAATGTTGATGGACAGAAAAACGGACAAACAAACGGACAGAATAACACCAATTTTGAAAGCAACTTAGCTATGATGAACTATCTCCCTATCAAGTGTGAATTCGATTGGACAAAGTGTTTTCAAGTTAGAGTCTGGAATAGAAATGAAAATGTTGACGGACAAACAAACGGACGGAATTACACCAATTTCGAAAACAACTTAGCTATGATGGTGATCTATCTCCCTATCAAGTTTGAATTTGATTGGACAAAGCGTTTTCGTGTTAGAGTCTTGAAATGAAAGTGTTGACAGACAGACAGACTTTGTTAGCATTGAAAATGTCTGCGCAACAGCAGTGGGGGCAGCATAGCGAACACTAAACACTAAGTATCCACCGGTTGTATCCAGTGAATACAATTAAAGTATAACATTACATTTTTATTGCGTTAATACATCCTATCCAATGGACAATTGCTAAACCGGTCGGCGCAGACCGGCCCGCCAAACGCCAGAAAAAGACGTCCTGTGTTTCCACCGGCTGGCCGGTCCGTAGTACTGTGCACTCCCCAGATGGCGCCTCGTACTTCCTTCCTGTCTAGACAACCTGACGTCATAGCATCTTTTTCGTTTGGCGCGTGTACTGTGCAGACGTGTTTTCAACATCTCCAGATTTTTAAAGGAAAAGTGTGCTTTATGACGGATTTTCAACCTTATATGTGGATATTTTCAGTGGAGAAGTGTTATCTACTGTTCAATCACGGATATATATTTAGAAATCTGCTGGAAACGCTCCCTAGCTGACTCAATTTAGTGTTGATGATAGGGCAGTTACGTAAGATATATATAGCAATGCAGCCTTTTTTCTAGTTTCCTCCCATTCAACCATTGTGTTGTTAGGGGCAGATCGACAATATTGAGGAATTATGGATTTTCTACTTACAGGTATTTTTATCCGTGTCTTTTGTTTGAATGTACCCTCTGTAACATTCCAGCTACAGTCACCATAGAAACGTCTTTTCTAGTACTTCAAATGCAAATCACGGGAAACTCCAGTCTACGTAGTTTTGAACACTGTATATAGAGGGAATCCCCTTATGAAAGGTGCATTCTTCATCAGAGCGCACTGGTACAGACTTCTCTGCTGCAAAGCATCAGTCACACCAGCCCAGCTCCAATATTTTTTAATCAGAAGCATGAGATGAATTCTTCAGATTTCTTCAGAGCGCACTGGTACCGACTTCTCTGCTGTTAAGCATCAGTCACACCAGCCTAGCTCGAGTATTTTTTCATCAGAAGCAAGAGGTGAATTCTTCAGATTTCTTCAACCGACCTCTCAAGTACTTACTACATAGAAGGAACCTTTGTCACTCTCAGTCCCACCCTTGTGGACCCGGCCTTTGTGTCGGTAATAAGGGCAGTGGATGGCCAGGAAACTGGTTTGAGTGTACAGCCGGCTGAGAAGAAGAACCGACTTCAGACCGGCCAGGAATTTCATCTACAGAGTGCACTGGTCCAGGCTTCTTTGCTTTTAAAGCAACAGCCGGCCGGCCAGCTTAAAGAACGCGACCTCTGACGTCATATCCAGTCAGCCAATCGCGTGTCTTCACGAAGCTGGTCACGTGTTCTCACCGACCAGTCACGAAGTTTATCACGTGATTCACCGAACAAGAGGTCGGAAGTACATTCTTTGCACTCACGTCTACTGTGACTTCAGTTTTTAGTTCCTGTAATCCACCTCCAGCATTCTGGTACATACTTCTCTGGTACACTCAACCAGTATGGTTACGTTTACTGTGATATAAGGAAAGAACGCGTCTAGTGAGGGCATATCCCGGAAGTTGGTCACGTGATTCACCGACCAGTTCACGAAGCAGATCGTCATTTCTAAACAGCCAATCACGTTGTCCCTCAGACCAACAAGCTGGTCACGTGACACACCGACCAACATTTGTTTCTAAATATAGCTCACAAGGGCTTTCCCAGCAACTGTCAAATCTACGTGCGTTCAAGAAATTTTTTATTAATGGAGGAAAGTACATTTACTTCACAGCCAGCTGAATTCAACACAAAAGATAGTTGTAAAATTGCTTTAGCAATTGGTTACAGAGTGTACCGACCAGGTACCGGCTACACAGCCTTGTACACTTGCTTCAACAACTGGTTACAGAGTGTACCGACCAGTACCGGCTATACAGCATTGTACACTTGCTTCAACAACCGGTTGCAGAATTTACCGACCAGTACCGGCTACACAGCCTTGTACACTTCCTTCAACAACTGGTTACAGAGTGTACCGACCAGTACCGGCTATACAGCCTTGTACCCTTGCTTCAACAACTGGTTGCAGAGTTTACCGACCAGTACCGGCTATACAGCCTTGTACACTTCCTTCAACAACTGGTTACAGACTGTACCGGCTGGTACCTGCTACACAGTCTTCCACACTTGCTTCAACAAATGGTTACAGAGTGTACTGACTGGTACCGGCTATACAGCCTTGTACACTTGCTTTAGCAATTGGCTACATATGGTCTCAATCTTCTGGTCACCAAGCCTGCTGATTGGGTGGTGGCTACACAGTCCTAACTGTATAATGCTTCACCCCAACTGGTTACAAAAAAAAAAAAAAAAAAAAAAATCCAGTAGCCTTCTAAATTCATTGGTGACCTCAGTCTGCCAATTTTCTGCCGGTTACAGAGAATTACTGTTTACAGTAAATTACCGGTTATGTAGTCCTGGTGCCGGACAAGGTTGCCGAAGGTAAATTTGATTACAGAGAATTCTTAGACCAGTCAGTGACCGATAGTCAGACAAGTTCTTCATCATGTCCGGCCAAGGGTCAGCCATCTCACAAATGACAATTTACTCTGTAAATGCTGCACCTCACAGGATACTGGCCTGGGGCAAGAGTCCTTTAAATATGAAAATTGTGTCACCCCCACCGGACTGGACCACAGCAAGAACAGAGAGACTGTTTACTTGGATCATAGTCCCCAGATCGGACCAGTGTCCGGAGACCAGAGAGACAGAAATGTATGTCAGACTATCAAATGTCCCAAATGTGGCACACATCTGCCTGTAGGGTCCAGACTAACCTGTTTGGGAATTTAGGAAGCCTTGGGGGGCTGGACCCTAGGTAGTACAAATGTTAAAGGTGGGCTACACTTGGTTTTGACAAGGTCACCCAAAAAAAAAAAAAATTATAAACTGCTGTGTACATCCTCACAGGAACCTATTTTGGTTAGAGGCATTACATCAGTTTATGGACAAAGATGCAGTCGGTCCAGTTCAAAATCTCTGGGTTTCTTCAACCTTGCTTGGTTCCAAAACCACACAACCATTGGAGACCTATTGTAGGTCTGAGCAACCAAACCTTTCGGAGGCCATCAGGACCACCCTCCAACAATGGAAGTGTGTTACCTCAATAGATTTCAAGGACGCCTACTTCCATCTATCAATACAGGAACAGTCCAGGACATATTGAATTTCATGTCCAGGGTCAGGCATACCAGTTCAAAGCACTGTCGGTCTGTCCACTGCACCCATGGATCTAACTGTAGTAGCAAGAAGTTGAAACTGATGGCCATACACAAGTGTATAATAATCCACCAGTACTTAGTTGACTAGTTGGTGAAAGCCACATCCCATCAGTTTTGTCTCCAGCATACACTAGATCTAGTAAAATATGCAAGTATTAGGTTGGCTGGTGAATTTAAAAAAAAAAAAAAAAAAAAAAAAAAATAAAATAAAAAAAAAAAAAGGTCTTTGACCTTGTAGGTTACCAGTTCGACCTCGTGGCCGGTTGGGCCCGACCTATACCGGACCATTGGCAACACCTTCAGAACCAAATACTAGAAATACTGTCACTACTGTCCGGTCCAGCAGTTCATGTCTGATAGGTTTACTAACAGCCACAGGAAGTAAGTTCACCTAGACCGACTTCATAGGAGACCCATACAGTGAAACCAGAGTCACTAGAAAAGGTGATTCCAATACCAAGGTGATTGCACCCACATTTACAATGGTGGCTGCAAGAGGACAATGTCCTTACAGGCCAACCATTTCACCCAAATAACTATGATCTGCAATTTTTACAGATACATCAAACCAGGGTGGGGCACTCACTTAAATGAACTCACTACAAGAGGCACCTGGTTCCTTCCGGGAAGCAAGTTGCATATGAATCACCTAGAACTCAAGGCAGTCTTTCTAGCCTTAAAAGGGTTCCAAGACCTCTGCATACACAAGATAGTACTTGTAGAGATGAACAACACCACAGTGGTGTCATACTTTAACAAGGAAGGAGGCATGAGGTCGAGCCCACTTTGTGCTTTACTATGGAGAACCTTGACCTGGTGCACCAGAAATCAAGTAACTCTCAAAGCCCGACGCATTCCAGGCCGGCTGCGGGTGGTCGCAGACAAGCTGGCCCGACCACTCAAAGAGTGGTCTCTCCTTCAGGAGGTCTTCCAAGCAATATGCAACAGGCAGCAGAGGCTTCAAATAGACTTATTTGCCATTTTATTCAACAACAAGTTGCCTTTGTGTCACCAGTACCAGATCCCCTGGCCACAGCAGTGGATTCGCTCAGTCTGCCATGGTAGGATCAGGAAGCATACACCTTCCCACTATCAGCCATATCGGACAAGCGTGATCTTGCAGGACTCCCCATGCAAGAGAATCATTTGGATTGCTCTGGGGTGGCCCAACATACCTTGGTTTTGGGATCCAGTGGCCAAGTCCGGTCAAATCCCACTGAGCCTGCCCAATCTGCTCAACCTGTTGACACAACCATTCAATCAGATCCCTCACAGAAATCTGACAAATATTAATCTCGATGCACGGCTCCTGGAGCCTCAGTATTCGAGGAGCAGGGCTTCTCTGAGGCGGTGGCAACAAGAATTGAGGCTCCTCAGGGGCTCAACCAGATCAGTCTATGAGGCAAAGTGGACCATTTTTACAAGTGGTGCGTCACTAATCAGGTGGACCTCAGGGTACCCCTGTTAAGTCAGTTGCTGACTTCCTTATGAGGACAGGAAGCTACAGCCCAGCACCATGGATGGTTACAGTTCAGCCCTTGCTGATAACTGGGAAATTTACCCTTCAACATCAGCAAGGATAAAAATCTTGCTCGTCTCCTGGATAGTTCCCACAGAGACAGACCCAAAGGCAGGAGAGGCATACTCTCCTGGAACTTCTCACTGGTTATGCACCAGCTGAATAAGGCTCCGTTTGGGCCAATCAAGGAGGCCTCCTTGAAGCATTTAACCTTCAGGTATTCCTCTTGGGTCAGGGTGAGATTCATGCTTGGCAAACAAATATTAGACACCAATCCGATTGGTCAACGGTGTCCCCATATCCATTACACAGCTTTCTATCCAGAAATAAGCTGGCCAAGAGTGTCCAGACAGTGTGGCCCCAGTGGTTATAACAGCCCTGGCCCCACCTTTGGATAGGTCCTTCAAGCTGACAGGTCCCTATTTCCGGTTAGAGCATTGCGCTGCTATTGGACAGAACCTCGAACCTCAGTAGATTAAGGAGGTGGTTCTTGTCTCTTTTAAGAAAGGTTTCGACAAGACATCTGCCTGTATCTCCTCTTGGATCAAGGAGACTGTGATCCTGTGTTATGAGCTCTCTGACGAGGAGGCCCATTCTTTACATCTGGTTAAAGCCCATGATGTTGGGGGCCTTTGCTGCTCCTAAGGTCTTCCAGTCGGTAGTCTCCTTAGACCCAATCTTGTCAGCCTGCCACTAATGTCACATAATACCCTCACACAGTTCTATCTGAAGGGTGTGGCTTAGGCTGTCTCAGAGCTTTACCAATTGGCCCCGGTATTGACTGCTTAGCAGATCCACAGGTGGCCCTTAGATTGAGGAGATTTGTATATATTTGTACATAATATAAACAGTTTATACATGTGATGTGCTTCCTTCGGGAGGTTTATTGGCATTCTGGGACTGAACTCATCCCTCTCTTCCCCCTACCTCAGAGCAGGTCTGTTAAAAAAAGGGGGGGGGGGGGGGGGGGGGCAACGTCGGTATAGCCCCGGGTAACCGGCTGCTGGCAACCGACCATGGCCTTACAGGGTTCCTGACCTTAAGGTCAACCCAGGCCTGGGCCTAGGTCTCCTGACTAAATCAGGATAGACCGTTAAAATGTGCTATTACTTGTGAGTTCACATAAGTCCCTAGTAACTTACCCGCCGACCAAGCGGTAGTTATTCAGCAATTGTCCATTGGATAGGATGTATTAACGCAATAAAATTGCAAATTTAATAAGTAAATTAAATTTTTATAAGTTAATACCCTATCCAATGGACACACAAGACCCTCCCACCGACCCCGCTATCAGCTTACTAGGGGTCTAACAGGTTTAGACAACGAAAAAGATGCTATGACGTCAGGTTGTCTAGACAGGAAGGAAGTACGAGGCGCCATCTGGGGAGTGCACAGTACTACGGACCGGCCAGCCGGTGGAAACACAGGACGTCTTTTTCTGGCGTTTGGCGGGCCGGTCTGCGCCGACCGGTTTAGCAATTGTCCATTGGATAGGGTATTAACTTATAAAAATTTAATTTACTTATTCAATTTGCAATTTTATTGCATTAATATATCTTCCCTAGTGGACAGATGCATTTGTACGGCGCCATGCCGGTCTCGCCAAACGTTAGAAAAAAACATCCTGAGCTGGTCTCTGGCTGGGACCGGTAGTGTCCTGTTCATTCGCCAGGTGGCTGTGTAGCCTACCTGCCGGTGTACTGCGCGCGCTCTTCCTCTTTTTGTTTGGCGCGAAAGGAGTTTGTCAATTTTTTGACAGAGTGTTATAAACTTAATTTTATTGTGTGTTACACTAGTGTTTTTGCTATGAATATTCAGCTATTGGATTATATAGTTATCATGGCATCACCAGGCAGTTTGAAAGGACAGAGGTGAGGTACATGCGGCCATGCAATGACTGCTTTTGACTTGCATGAGAAGTGTGCGCGTTGTCGCGAAAAGAAGATTGGTGATGATCTTTGTGTCAAAGGGCAGAGTTGTGTTATATGTGAGGGATTTTCTGAAGCTCAGCGTGAGACTTTATCTACACCTTCATATAAAATCTGTAAAGAGAAACGTGCAGGGTCTCTTGTTTCCCCAAAGGACGTTACTGTCATTAGTGCTGTAGATTTGGAAGAACAAGCGTCTGTTCAACCCATTGCGCATCCCCCCACGCAGGGTCCTTTTACTTCTCAGTCTGTATCTTATGTCACCTCTGCCCAATTTGAGGAAATGAACGACAAATGGGCGGAACACTTTGCTAGGTTCAAGGCCCTTCTATCAAGAGGCAATGTTTTCTCCACTCCAAAGTCCTCTGTTCTGGGTTCTTCACACCCAGTACTGTCTGACCAGCCATTTTTAAATCCCTCTGCCCGGACTACCGGTCCGGTAGGTCCTTCGGCAGAGCAGGATATTAGTGTCAGATCTGAGACAAAAGCTAAAAAGAAGAGTAAGAAGTCCTCTAAGAGTAACAAGTCTAAAGACATTCCTGTGCCGGAACAGCCGGCTCCTGCTATTAACATTCCCGGTCCGGGAGATTTTTCACAGGAACCAGTCTTCCGACCAGTTTCCTCTGTTTCTGCCACCACTAGTCGCTCTGGTGCTTCTACCGGTGCTGTAGAACAGTCTGTGCCACCGGCTTCACAAACCGGTCCGGAGAGACTTGATACCGGTCCATCCAAACAACATTCGGCTCAAACTGCCGCTGCTTCTTCTGCTGTCTTGACCGGTTCTGGTGACGTTTCCTTCCTACCTGATCCGTCTTACAGGAATCCACCTGAACAGCAATTGTCGGAGGAGGAAAATTCTGAAGCAGAGTTATCCGGAGGTGAAGAAGAGGGAGAGTTGTCTTCTGATGGCTTGGAGAAGCAGGAACAGACTGAAGATCTTACATTCCGTGAAACTGTCCGCTCCATCCGCTCTTTTATGGGCTGGGATTATATTCCGGTCTTCGAAAGTGATCTGGCCGAACCGGACAAGACTAATAATCCGTGGAGAGGAAAGCATCCCAGGAAGCCAGCACGGATTTCCGTGGCAATGCCGCCAGATGACTGGCTTTGCCAAAAGCTTGAAAAACTTAATACAACCATTGCTGAAGGATACCCTTCTCGTGCTCAAGATTCGGCGGGGTTGAAAAGAGACCAATTTGTTAAAATCCCCAAATCACAAAGCCGCTGGTACCAAATGTACACGGTTAGGCAGGAAGGTCCTCACAAACCAGGAAAGAACTTGTTTAGTTGGACCGGCAACGAGGCCAAAGTGAACTCTCAGTTCCCGCGTATTATCAAGGCTTCATCCTACTCACCCTCGGGCCCACCTTCTAGGCCCATTTCACAGGAGTACCTCAGAAGGTGGGAACGTTGTGCCAAGGAAGGGACTTATGTAGTCAATAGTGCAGCGGGAAAGCAAAGGAAAATCCCCCAAGGAGGTCAACACTTGGCGGATAGCCTCTTTGTGAATCTCTCAAATCTCATCTTGCTCCGTCGTGACTCCTACCTTGAACATGTCAAACCAGGGATCAAGCCGGACACGTGGAATATGCTCCGCAATGCACCTGTGTTCAGATATGGCCTGTTTCCGGACTCTGTGCTCAATACTGCTGAACAAGATATAAACAAATATGAATCAGCCGGAGTGGCTCCAGGGCCCGGTCCGGGCGCCTCGCAGCGCTCCACTTGGAGAGGCAATTTCAGGTACAAGCCTTATGATAAGCGTGTCCACCAGAGAGGTTCCCAACAATCTGAACAATAGCAACAGCCATGGCGACAGTTTTCTAGGTCTGCAAATAGGGGTAGAGGCCGAGGTAGAGGTAACCCTCGTTTTTCCAAGTCTAGAGGCCTCAAAACATATAAATGACAATTACAGTGCTCTTCCAACCCGTTTAAATCACAGTTTTCCGGGGTAGGACTTAGTGATGAGGCAGTGTCACCAAGGACAGAATATGACATTTCTGAGCTCAAATCAAAATGTGTCTTGTATAAATGTTGTCAATCCTGTTCTTTCTGTAACTACTCCAGGGCAACCGCAAAAGAAAGGTATAAGACCCGCTCAAGGTTTGAAGCAAATAAAGCTTGTCAAAGGTGTTTCTTGTGTCGCTCTCTCTCATTTTGCCCCGTCTGTTCCAAGTGTCCCACATGTCACAAAAACCGGTGTTGGGGGAAGACTTCAGAGCTTCTGGCAAGTTTGGCAAAAGTTGGGTTCAAATCCCAGGGTAGTTTCCTTTCTGAGGGACGGTTACTCTCTTCCTTTCAGGGAAAGGCCACATCTCAGCCTCTTTCCCTTGATTGTGAGCAAATATGCAAATCCCTCCAAAAGCAAGGCCCTAGTAGAAGCTCTGTGGTGCCTAAGACAAAAGCGAGTAGTGGAAAGGGTGGTTGTCAAGTCCTCGCTGGCTTTTTACAATCGACTCTTCCTGGTCCCAAAACCCAACGGGCAATGGCGTCCAATCTTGGACCTAAGCCAACTCAATCTTTACCTGTCAACAAGCATGTTCAAGATGGAAACTCCAGAGACAATCCGGTTGTCTCTACAGCAGGGGGAATGGGTCACTTCGCTGGACTGAGTCGACGCCTACTTCCACATTCCTATAGCTCAGAGATCCCGGAAGTATCTAAGATTTCACCTGAACAAAATCAGTTACCACTTTACTTCCCTTCCCTTTGGTCTGGCAACGGCCCCGTTGGAATTCACCAAAGTGGTCAAGGAGGTCAAACTAATGGCTCAAGCAAGGGGTATCAGGATCCACCAGTACCTAGACGACTGGTTGCTACGAGCCCCTTCCCAGGAAATTTGCCTGCAGCATACCCCGACCCTCTTAGACCTATGTCAAGGGCTGGGTTGGCTGGTAAACATGCAGAAGTCAGAGCTGGTGCCCCAACAGGTTTTCAACTTCGTCGGTTACCGGTTCGACCTGTTGACCGGTCGGGATTTACCCACTCAGGACCGGCTGACCTGTCTAAGAGGGAAGCCTCTGTTCATCAAAGCTCGGACCTCATGTACAGTTCGTCAGTTCATGTCTCTGATAGGCCTTCTGACTGCGACAGAAAAGCAAGTTTGGTCAGGTCGTCTCCATATGAGACCTATTCAGTGGCACCTGAAGTGTCATTGGCATGTGCTGGAAGTTCTGGAGAAGGTAATTCCGGTCCCCATGTCACTCCATCCTCATTTGGACTGGTGGTTGGACGACAGCAATGTGCTTCGTGGTCAGCCTTTGCACCCTCTTCGCCATGCTCTTCAAGTCTTTACAGACGCTTCAAACGAAGGTTGGGGCGCTCACTTAGGCAAATCCACTGGAAGAGGAGTTTGGTCAGAACCAGAAGGAAAACATAAATTTTTTGGAGCTGAAAGCAGTGTTCTTGGCCCTAAAGAGCTTCGAGCATCTTTGCAAGAACCAGATTGTTCTGATTGCGACAGACAACACAACTGTGGTCTCGTACATCAACAAGGAGGGAGGTATGAGATCAGGCTGTCTTTGTGCCCTCCTGTGGAGACTTCTGTCCTGGTGCCATCACAGGGGAATAGTCCTGAGGGCAAGGCACATTCCGGGTCGCTTGAATGTGATAGCGGACAAGCTATCCAGGCACAATCAAGTGATTCAAACAGAGTGGTCTCTCGATCAGCGGGTATTCAATCTGTTGTGCTCCAATTGGGGCCTACCTCAGGTGGACTTGTTTGCCACCCGCTTCAATTTCAAGATTCCCAGGTTCGTGTCTCTGGTTCCGGATCAGAGAGCCTGGGCAGTGGACGCTCTGAGTCAGTCTTGGGAGGATCTGGAGGTGTATGCCTTCCCTCCGGTCTCCCTGCTCAACCTAGTGGTCTCCAAGGTGGTGGATCAGGGTTGTCGCAGAATGATTCTGATAGCCCCAGGATGGCCCAACATGCCTTGGTTTTGGGACCTGGTGAATCTATCCATTCAGGTTCCCTTCCAGCTTCCTCTACACAAGAATCTGGTTACTCAGCCATTCAACGGTCTTCTGCACAGGAACCTCAGCAACTTGAATCTTCATGCTTGGCTCCTAGATCCTGTGTCATCCAGGAACAAGGGTTCACTGATGAGGTGGCAGCGAGAATTGAAGCTCCTCAGAGACGCTCAACCAGAGCAGTGTACAAGTCAAAGTGGACCATTTTTGTTAAATGGTGCGACTCGCATGAGGTGGACTTCAGGTCGCCTTCTATAAGTCAGATAGCAGATTTCCTCCTGTACCTATTCAAGGAAAGAAACCTTCAGCCTAGCACCATCAATGGCTATAGGACTGCCATTGCGGATATGGTCGGTAATGATAGACTCAATATCAGTAAGGACGAGAATCTAACTCGTCTTCTTGATAGTTTTCACCGGGACAAGCCCAAAGGCAGGCGAGGGATCCCTTCTTGGAACCTCTCCTTGGTCCTTCACCAGTTGACTAAGGCTCCCTTTGAACCCCTTCGGAAGGCTTCTCTCAAGCACTTAACTTTTAAGACAGTCTTTCTGTTAGCTTTGGGTTCAGGCAAGAGACGCAGTGAGATCCATGCCTGGCTTTTCAGAAACATCAGGCACCAGGAAAACTGGACTCAGGTCTCTCTGTACCCCTCGCCCAGCTTCATTTCCAAGAACCAACTGGCCAAGGAGGGTCCTGCTTCGGTAGCCCCTGTGGTTATCCCAGCCTTGTCCACTTCCCTGGACAGGTCGCTTAAGGAGGACAGGTCCCTTTGCCCGGTTAGAGCCTTGCGATACTATTTGGATAGGACCAAGGATATCCGGGCTGGTAAAGAGCTGGTTTTTGTATCCTTTCGTCAGAGTTTCCAGAAGGATATTGTACCTGCTACCATTTCTTCGTGGATTAAGCAGACAGTTATTTTGTGTTACCAACTATCGGATGAGGAGGCACAAACCCTACATCAGGTTAGAGCTCATGATGTCAGAGCCTTTGCAGCCTCTAGGGCTTTTCAGGGAGGGGTCTCCTTGGACCAGATTCTCTCAGCCTGTCACTGGAAAGCCCGTAATACTTTCACCTAGTTCTATCTCAAAGATTTAGCATGGGCTGATTCGGAGCGATTCCATCTGGGTCCCATTGTGGCTGCACAGCAGGTCCACAATGAATAGACCTTAGAGTTTTTAATGTTTGTACGTAGTCTCGTTTGTAGCTAAGAGTGTTTCCCTCGGATTGCTATGATCCTAAGTGGTTCCAGGGATACTTTAGGTTTCCTTTTATCCTGTTCCTTTCCTCTGTTAGGTATTATAGCTCCTTACCTACTCTCTTACTGTGCACTTTGATAGCAGTGTCACATCCTTGTGGAAAACAGGGGGGGGGGGGAGCTAAGGTGTTCCTGTGGTTGGTTTATTTAACCATTACCTGGTCCACCTTTTCTAGTTACCTGGAATCTGGAATTTCCCCTTTGGCTACCCTCCGTCCACTGGGTAGTTATTCTGCATCTGTCCACTAGGTAAGATATATTAACGCAATAAAATGGAAAATTTAATAATAAATTAAATTTTTATAAGTTAATATCTTACCTAGTGGACAGGGGAATTCCCACCCTACCTCCCCGCTATTTTAAGCCACGGGGTCTTATTGAGGTAGGCAACAAAAAGAGGAAGAGCGCATGCGCGAGCATGCGCAGTACACCGGCAGGTAGGCTACACAGCCACCTGGCGAATGAACAGGACACTACCGGTCCCGGCCAGAGCCCAGCTCAGGACGTTTTTTTCTAACGTTTGGCGAGACCGGCATGGCGCCGGACAAATGCATCTGTCCACTAGGTAAGATATTAAGTTATAAAAATTTAATTTACTATTAAATTTTCCATTTATTTTGTCATTTCAATCTTAAACTTGTCTTATTAGCATAAAAATATATTTTATGCCATTTCTCATTAACATAAAAGTAAACACTGTGTGTGGAAAAGCATGAACAATATGCATGTATACTGCTAAGAAAGTAAAAGTATGTGGAGTGTACAGTTTCATTCTAATTGGTGTAATCAGTTTATCACACCAGATCCCAGCATCCCAGGTAATGTTTATTTAAACAACCACAGACTGATAGGTTTATTGGTCATATAGGATACATGAAAGGATTTCTGAATCCCCCCTCACTAACCAAGAGTGAGCAGATTTGGGGACTAAGATGCAGGAGTGTATCGGAAACCGAAAGATGTAGGAAGTCATTAATCAGTGACATTGGTTAGGAGTATGGAGCAATCCTCTTGATTTAACCTTGTAGTGACATTGACCTTTAAAATCTTGTGTGAACCATATCTCAAACTGTAAAAAGAAAAAGTTTTAGAAAAGTGTAGGAAGTTGATTCTTGGATGGGTCATTGGTTGGGGGTGTATGTGAAGTCATGGTGTGATCTATAACCTTGGCTTTGCCAAAGTTTGTTCACCTGCCATAATTGAGACATATTTCTCTAATGACAAAGATACATGTATATGGATTGCTGTAGCTGATTATATATACTTTCCATTGCCATTTCTATTGGTGCCTATACTTCAATAAATTTTACAGCTTCATAATTTAGACACTTTCTCTCTGAAATGTTTTTTTTATTGCATTAATACTTCCTATCCAATGGACAATTGCTAATCTGGTCGGTGCAGACGCCCGCCAAACGTCAGAAAAAGATGTCCTGTGTTTCCACTGGCCGGCCAGTCATACTTCCTTCCTGTCTAGACAGTGTGACGTCATAGCATCTTTTTCGTTTGGCACATGTATAGTGCACGCAGATTTTCTCAGAGTTTATAAACTTCTAGTTTTTTGTGAGAACACTTTATTTTATTGTATAATTTTTTTTTCTACGGATTCTTGAAGACTTATAGACCGTCATATCTTCTAGCCAGCAACAGGGTGGTTGTGGCCACATGATGGCAGGCTTTGACCTGCATAGCGTCTGCGGACGCTGTCGTGATAAGAAGGGATAGGATCCCTGTGTCGAGAAGCCTGGCTCTGATTGCCTTCATTGTAACGCTCTCACACCAGAACAATTGTCACAACTCTCCACGCCTTCATACAAGATTAAAAAAGAGAAGCGTGAATTTAAATCTTCAACTCCAGTCAAGAATCCACCATCTTCTGATAACACTCTCAGTCCCACCCTTGTGGACCTGGCACTTGTGTCAGTAGTGGGGTCGTGGATGGCCAGAGCACCTCCGGGTCACCTGGTTTGAGTGAGCAGCCGGTAGAGAAAAGGAAGACAAGAAGGCTACAAGTTCCAAGCCGGAGAAGTCTGTCAAGTCTACTTCACACCGACCTTCCTTATCAGATACTACCGACCAGAAGCTTGAAGTTGTGGAACAGAAATGGTCGGACCAGTTGGAGGCGTTGCTCTTGGCTAAAACTATGGACCGACCTCAGGAGCCTACTTTCAGTGCTGTCCAGGTCACACCGACCCATGCTCCACCAGCCAAAGCTTAGAACTGAGCCTTTTCTGAAACCCTCAGACCAGCCTCCTTCTCAACAATCTCACCGACCTTCAACTGCTTCCTTACCGGCTACTACTGCTTCTAAGGCCGGTTCTGACACCTGTCTTCCCACCGACAAGGAACTTCTGGAGTGACCGACCAGTCTACTGTACAGAGACATATTTCTGGTGTCTTTGATACCACCAGGAAAGAAACTTCTTCCAGTAATTCGCAATCAGAAAGTGTAACTTCTGACCGACCTCCAGTAGACCTATATCCAGAAGAGGGTGAACTGTCCGACGATCATGAGGTCTCTTTCACCGACCCTGACCAATCCCTCTCTGAGGAACAATCATATAGGGAGACTATGAGAGGGATTCGGTCCCACATGGGGTGGACCCACATTCCGGATGTCGACTCAGGCACCAAGACGTCGGATGACAACCCTTTTGCTGACACCCAGAAAAGTTTCTGTCACTCTCCCCACCGATGAGTGGTTGTGTAACAAACTGAACAGACTAAATCTCACATTGGTCCAGGGTTACCCTTCACGTACGGCGGAAGCAGGAACTCTTCAAAGGGACCAGTTTGTCCGACCGGCCAAGTCCCAATCTAAATGGTATGCTTTGCACACAGAAACAAAGAAGGACTCTGGTGACTGTCAAACCATGGGATACCGGATCTTCACGCTTGAACAGCACTTACTTGAAGATAGCCCTACAGGCCGGCATAGCTTCAAACCCGCCTTTGTCTAGACCCATATCTCAAGAGAACTTATGTAAATGGGAAAGATCTACCAGGGAATCCTCAGTTATTTGTAATCAAGCTGCCGGATTCAATCCCTGCCTCAAGGTTCAGCAGAATATGCAAACACAACTGAGAGCTATCCGGACAGAATCTAAAGGCAAGTCAGCTAGCAAGGTTTCATCAGCCACTGATGAACTATAGTTCCTTCTTGACTTCAATTCCAGTGTATGCCATGCCATGGCCAAAGCAATGGAAGATTTGACAGATTTTGTTTTTGTAAACATGGCCAACACAACATTGCTGAGAAGAGACTCCTACCTGTCGTATCTCAAGGCCGGAGTAAAGGCGGATCCTTTGAACGCTCTCAGGTCAGCTCCTCTGGGACTGGAAACCCTGTTTCCGGACAGTATCATCAAGCAGGCAGAGGAGGACATAGCTGCTTTTGACAGAAATCTCTTCTCATGGCCAACACAGAAGAGGGAAAGGCAAACATCAGTACTCTTCACGACCAGCCAAGGGCCAGCAGCCGTATAAATGACAATTACTGTAACAAAGTTACAGGCACGGCTGCTGGCCGGGAGCCCTCTCCCAACAGAGACAATAGACATTTGTTCAAGTTTAAATGTAAATCCTTTTGTTGCTTCAAATGTTCATACTGCGCCCGGGCATTCCCAAAGGAGAGAATTAAGTCCCGGGTCAGCAGGTTGTCATTACAAAACTTACACATTAAAGTATGTGAAAAGTGTTTCTTGTGTCACTCAATTGTCTTGTCAATGTGTTCAACCTGACGAGTGTAACAAATGTCAAAAATGTTGCCTCATATTTGACTGTAGGGGCCAGACTTCAAAACTATTGGCAAACTTGGCTGGATCTGGGTGCCGGTCCGAAAGTGGTTCAAATCCTGAAAGAGGGTTACACCCTTCCCTTCCGGAACCGGCCAAAACTCACAAGGTCTCCCACAGTCATAAGCTGTTATGTCAATCCCCACAGGAACAGCTACCTGCTGGAGGCATTACATCAGCTTATAGACAAACCGACTATTTTTAGTCCCAAAGCCCAACAACAAATGGAGACCTATATTAGATCTGTGCAAACTGAACCTTTTCCACAAGGCGGAGAAATTCAAAATGGAGACACCGGAAACCATCAGGGCATCCTTCCAACAACAAGGGGAGTGGGTCACCTCAATAGACTTCAAGGATGCCTACTTCCATATCCCAATACAGGAACAGTCCAGTCCCACTGGTTTCTGATCAGCCATTCATAGATCCTGCCTCTGCCCGAACCACCGGTCCGGTGCGGTTTCCGGCAGTACAGGCTAGTACAGGATCAGATGGCAAGAAAGATTCAAAGAAGAAGCACAAGTCTTCTCATCATAAATCTTCCAAAGCAAAACCGGTTCCGGTTGAGGAAAATACCGGTCCGGTACAGAAAAAGCCCTCTGACACTGCACTTCAACAATCTAAACCGGTACCGGTCGGGGAGATGACCGGTCCGGTCAGGGCATACCAAACTGACACCTTTGTACCCAAGGAACCGGTTCCGGTTGTGGATGGATCTTTTACCGGTCCGGAACCGGCTGCACCGGCTGGGGAGCCATTTATTAGAAACCTTGCTTCTGCTGGTGGCTCAGATGATATGTCCAATGTTGAACACCCCTTAACAGATGTCTTGCCTGTGGCTTCAGACGAACCACTCTTTGGGGATCATACATCAACAGATGTTGTGGATAGGGATCATACATCACCAGATGTTTTGGATAGCGAGGATGGTGAACTTTCTGAATCAGACACTGATAAACCAGAAAAGAATGAAGAAATGAGTTACAGGGAAACAGTTCGTTCCATCTGGGCCTTTATGGGCTGGAACTTTATCCCAGACTTTGAGTTTGAGTACAGTGACCCGGATAAGTCCAACAATCCGTGGCGTGGAAAAAATCCGAAGACAAGTTCAAAGGTGTCAGTAGCCATGCCAGCAGACGATTGGCTCTGTCAGAAGCTGGAGAGGATTAATCTGACTGTAGCTGAGGGTTACCCTTCCCGAAGTCAAGAAGCTGGTGGTTTGCGTACTGACCAATTCATACGCACCCCTAAACCACAGGATAAATGGTATCCCATGCATAAGTTAAAGACAGATGGTCCCCAGCGACCAGGTAGAAAGCTGTTCAACTGGCATGGTTCTGAGGCGAAACTAAATGCTCAATTCTCAAGAATTGTCAAACCAGCTGCATATCTCGCAACAGGTCCCGTGTCTCGTCCCATATCGCAAGAAGTACTACGCAGATGGGAAAGGTGCGCCCGAGAGGGTACTTACACAGTGAACCATGCAGCTGGTTTCAGCAGATGCACTAGCGAGATTCAAGATCAGATGGCACATCACATAACTTTCCTACAGACTCATCTCAGTAAGGGCAAGTCAGCCAAGGAGGTGTCTGAAGCACTTAAGGAGTTAAGGGATTTATGTGCTTTCCACCAGAATGTATCTGTCTCTCTTGGGACAGCTCTACAGCACCTGGCTGATAGCCTTTTTGTGCAGCTGGGGAACTTCATTCTGATGCGTCGGGACTCTTATTTAGATCATGTTCGTCCCGGTATGAAGATGGACACTTGGAATGAACTGAGGAATGCTGCTCTTTTTGGATATGGGTTATTTCCCGACGCGGCCTTGAATGTCGCGGAACAAGATATCAACAAGTTTGAGACACAACATGTGTCGGTCCAGTCTCGAGTTGGTCCCCAGCACCAACAGAAGACCAAGTATCGCTATAAACCGTATGAGAAGAAGGAGGCTAAGACCATGGTTCAGCCGTCATCTGCTCCTCAACAACCTTGGCGACAGTTTGGGTCACGAGGTCGTGGCCGTGGGCGTGGTTCTACTAACCACCGTTTTTCCAAGTATGCCCGGGGTGGCAAAAATTATAAATGACAATCATTGTACAAACCCACACAACCAAATAATTCCAAAGATAGTGGGTCAAAACATCAGCCCTCAAAACTTTTCAAAGACTGTATACTCAAGAACTGCTGTAATTCCTGTTCCTATTGTTGTCGGTCCCGGGCAGCCGCAAAAGAAAGGCCTAAGTCCCGATCTTTGTCAGACAGAAATAAAACATGTCAAAAGTGCTTCTTTTGTCTCTCCTTGTCGTTCTGTCCCTCATGTACCAAATGTCCACAGTGTTGCAGAAAATCCTCCTGTAGGATGCAGGTTGCACAGGTTCTGGGAAACGTGGCTCAGCCTGGGTTCAAATCCTCGGGTAGTCTCCATCTTGAAGGACGGTTACAACCTCCCTTTCAAGATGAGGCCCCCATTGACCAGGTGTCCTCTGATAATCAGCGGATACGCCAACCCTCGCAGAAACAAGTTTTTGAAGGAGGCGTTGCAGTCCCTGATTACAAAACAGGCCGTAGAAAAAGTAGTGGTTCGGGCTTCTCTGGCCTTTTACAACCGGCTGTTCATAGTTCCCAAACCAAACAACAAATGGCGTCCAATCTTGGATTTGAGCAAACTCAATCTTTTTCTCCACTCGGAAACCTTCAAAATGGAAACTCCGGAGACCATCCGGCTATCCCTTCAAAAAGGCGAATGGGTCACATCGCTGGATTTCAGCGATGCCTATTTCCACATTCCCATCAACCCAAGGTCGAGAAAGTATCTCCGGTTTCACCTGCACGGTCAAACCTTCCAGTTCAGGGCTCTGCCGTTCGGCCTAGCGACGGCTCCTTTGGAATTCACAAAGGTGGTGAAGGAGGTGAAATTGATGGCCCAGTCCAGGGGTATAAGGATCCACCAGTACCTAGACGACTGGTTGCTTCGAGCGCCCTTTCGGGAGGCTTGTGTGAACCAAACGCGGACCCTGATGGCTCTGTGTCAGCAATTGGGATGGTTAGTCAATTTGCAAAAGTCGGAACTTGTTCCCCAACAGGAGTTCAACTTTGTCGGTTATCATTTCAACCTCTCCAAGGGTCTAGTGAAGCCGACTCAGGAGAGGTGGCAAACCCTAACTCAAAAAATAAAGATGCTAATGAACAGAGACCATTGTTCGGTCCGAGAGTTCATGTCTCTCATAGGTTTGTTGACAGCCACAGAGAAACAGGTGGTTTCGGGGCGCCTTCACATGAGACCGATTCAGTGGCACTTGAAGAATCACTGGCACGTGCCAGAGGTACTAGAGAAGGAGATTCCTCTTCCCAGATCTCTGTACCCTCATCTGCAGTGGTGGCTGGACGAAAACAATGTGCTCAGCGGCCAACCTCTTCATCCTCTACAACATGCTCTGCAGTTGTTTACCGACGCCTCAAACGAAGGTTGGGGCGCGCACTTAGGAGACCACACGGCAAAAGGAGTTTGGTCAGACTCAGAAAGCCAGTTGCACATAAACTTTCTCGAGCTAAAGGCGGTCCTTCTGGCCCTCAAGAAGTTCGAACAACAGTGTTGGGGCCAGATCATTTTGATAGCCACGGACAACACAACGGTTGTCTCATACATCAACAAGGAGGGGGGTATGAGATCAGGCTCACTTTGTGCCCTCCTCTGGAGACTGCTTTCCTGGTGCAATCGCAGACAGATAGTTCTAAGGGCCAGGCACATTCCGGGAAGGCTGAATGTGATAGCAGACAAATTGTCCAGGAGCACTCAGGTTATTCAGACAGAATGGTCCCTCCTGCAGGAAGTCTTCGACCACTTATGTGCCAGGTGGCACACTCCCCGAGTGGATCTCTTTGCAACAAGGTACAATCACAAACTACCCAAGTTTGTGTCCCCAGTACCAGATCCACAGGCATGGAGAGTAGATGCTCTCAGCCTGAATTGGGAGAATATGGATGCCTACGCGTTCCCTCCTGTGTCTCTTTTGGGCAAGGTGGTGTCCAAGATCCTAGATCAGGGAGTTCACAGGTTGGTTCTGATTGCTCCAGGGTGGCCCAACATGCCTTGGTTCTGGGATCTAGTCAGCATGTCTGTTCAGATTCCTCTCTCCCTTCCAAACGTGGAGAACCTGCTGACCCAACCGTTCAATCAGTGTCCCCACAGAGATCTCCTAGGGCTCAACCTCCACGCCTGGCTCCTAGAGCCTCTAGCATACAGGCACAAGGATTCTCTAATGAAGTGGCAACGCGAATTGAGGCTCCTCAAAGACAATCAACCAGAGCCATCTATGAATCGAAGTGGTCCATATTTGTCAAATGGTGCGAGTCACACAAGGTGGACTTCGGGTCACCTTCTTTAACTCAGGTAGCGGAATTTCTCCTATTCCTTTTCAAGGAGAAAAATCTTCAACCTAGCACCATAGATGGCTATAGAACTGCTATAGCCGACAAAATTGGTTGTGACAAGGTTAATTTTGGTAAAGACGAAAACCTTACCCGCTTGCTAGACAGTTTCCATAGAGATAAACCCAAGGGTCTTCGAGGAGTCCCTAGCTGGAATCTGTCTCTGGTCTTGCATCAATTAACCCAGTCCCCCTTTGAACCCCTTCGAAAGGCGTCTCTGAAACATCTTACCTTCAAAACGGTGTTTCTCCTGGCTTTGGGCTCGGGCAAAAGAAGGAGTGAGATTCATGCCTGGGTACACAGGAACATTAGACATCAGGAAGATTGGGCTAATGTTTCTTTATTCCCTTCTCCTTGTTTCTTGTCCAAGAATCAGTTGGCTAAAGAAGGGCCTTCTTCAGTAGCTCCGGTAATTATTCCGGCCTTGGCCCCTACGTTGGATAAGTCTCTCAAGGAGGATAGAACCTTATGTCCAGTTCGGGCTTTGCGTTATTACCTGGACAAGACCAAAGACCTCCGTTCCGGCAAACAGTTGGTCTTTGTGTCTTTCAAGAAGAACTTCAATAAGGACATCGCTCCTGCTACGATTTCTTCTTGGATTAAACAAACCATCTTGTTGTGCTATCAATTGTCCAATGAGGATGCACAACAATTACATCAGGTCAGAGCCCATGATGTGCGGGCCTTTGCAGCTTCTAAGGCTTTTCAAGGAGGTGTGTCCTTGGACCAGATCCTCTCAGCCTGCCACTGGAAGTCGCACAATACCTTCACCCAATTTTATTTGAAGGATGTAGCATGGGCTGATGCTGACCTGTACCATTTAGGACCAGTGGTCGCAGCCCAGCACATACGCGAGTAACTGGTATCCTTGAAAGGATAACTTGTATATAGTGTAAAGCGTTTAGAAGGAGTAGTGGGTTGTTTTAGTTGGCTCCTTCTTTTTTAGTTATCTTGTTTTGTAACCCCAGCGCGCAGTTCTCAACCGGAAGGGCTGGTGTGGGGTATGAGTTATTTCTAGTTTATCCTGTTCTGCTTCCTTCGGAATCCTTGGGACTGAACTCTTACCTCCTCTCTCCTATAGTCCTAGCCCAGGTGGCTCGGTAGACGGCAAAAAAGAGGGGGGGGTAACCAACTATGGTGTAGGGTATGGGAAGGATCCCTAACCCTTGGGCCGGAGGCCCAGAGTTCTGACAAGAGTCCCTGTTGAGTTTAGCTGCCCTCCATCCAATGGGTAGTTATTCTGCATCTGTCCACTAGGTAAGATATATTAACGCAATAAAATGGAAAATTTAATAAGTAAATTAAATTTTTATAAGTTAATATCTTACCTAGTGGACAGAGGGATTCCCACCCTGCCTTCCCCGCAACAAACATTCCCAGGGGACTCAAACAGGGTGCAAACAAAAGGAGGAAGTACGCATGCGCGCGCACGCGCAGTGCACCGGCAGGGAGGCTATACAGCCATCTGGCGAGTAAACAGGACACTACCGGTCCGGGCCAGAGCCCAGCTCGAGGCGTTTTTCTCTAACGTTTGGCGGGACCGGCTGTGCGCCGGACAAATGCATCTGTCCACTAGGTAAGATATTAACTTATAAAAATTTAATTTACTTATTAAATTTTCCAATTTCATGTCCAGGGTCAGACATACCAATTCAAAGCTTTACCTTTCGGTCTGTCCACAGCACCCTTGGAGTTCACTGTAGTAGCAAAGGAGGTGAAACTGATGGCCATACACAAGGGTATAAGAATCCACCAGTACCTAGACGACTGGTTGGTGAGAGCAACATCCCACCGGGTTTGTCTCCCAACACACTCAAGATCTAGTGAAGATATGCCAAGAACTTGGTGGGCTGGTGAATGTAGAAAAATCAGAATTGGAACCCAAGCAAATCTTCGACTTTGTAGGTTACCAGTTCGACCTCAAGGCCGGTCGGGTCCGACCCACACCGGACAGGTGGTAGAACCTTCAGGACAACATGCTAGAAATACTGTCGCTACCGACTTGTCCGGTCTGGCAGTTCATGTCCCTGATAGGTTTATTAACAGCCACAGAAAAGCAAGTTCACCTCGGCCGACTACACATGCGACCCATACAGTGGCATCTCAAAAACAATTGGAGGGTACCAGAATCACTAGAAAAGGTGATCCCAATTCCTAGGTCCCTCCACCCTCACTTACAATGGTGGCTACAGGAAGACAATGTTCTCACAGGCCAACCATTACACCCAATAAAGAAGGGTGGGGTGCTCACTTAAACGAACGCACTGCAAGAGGGTCTTGGTCACTACCGGAAAGCAAGCTGCATATAAACTATCCGGAACTAAAAGCGGTATTTCTAGCTTTGAAAGAGTTTCAAGACCTCTGTACCGACAAGATAGTACTTGTGGCAACCAACAACACTACAGTAGTATCCTACATAAACAAGGAGGGAGGGATGAGGTTGGGCCCACTTTGTGCCCTATTATGGAGAATCTTGACCTGGTGCACCAGGAAACAAGTAACTCTCAAAGCCCGACACATTCCAGGCCGGTTGAATGTGGTAGCGGACAAGCTATCCAGACTAGGCAAGACCATTCAAACAGAGTGGTTTCTCCTTCCAGAGGTTTTCCACACAATATGCAGCAGGTGGCACTGGCCTCAAATAGACCTATTTGCCATGAGGTTCAACAACAAGTTACCTCTGTTTGTGTCAAGGGTACCGGATCCCCTGGCCTCAGCAGTGGATGCACTCAGTCTGCCATGGGAAGATCTGGATGCGTATGCCTTCCCACCAGCAGCCATCTTGGGCAAAGTGGTGGAGAAGCTGCAGGACACCCCATGCAAGAGAATCATTCTGATTGCCCCGGGGTGGCCCAACATGCCTTGGTTTTGGGACCTAGTAACCATGTCCAGTCAAATCCCTCTGAACCTGCCAAATCTGCCCAGCCTGTTGACACAACCCTTCAATCAGATCCCTCACAGAAATCTGACAAACCTAAATCTCCAACAAGACAAAGTAGCATTCTGAGTGAGGATGAATGCTAAAAATGATGTACAGTTAAATAAATTGGTTGATGCCAATTGGGTGTATTGCTCCAATATTCCACATCCACCACCTTTCGCACTTCTTTCTGTGTTCAGGATTGGGTGTGTTGTATTTTAGAGTACACCATTCCAATATTGAGAATCTCAGATCTCTGACAGAATGCCCCTTGTCTGTAAAGTGTTTGGACACTGGGGTGATTCTGTTGTCCTTGGGTTTTTTCACTGAGAGAATGTGTTCATACATTCTTGATCTGAATGCACGACCTGTTTCTCCCACATATTATTTATTACACTTTTTACATGTAATAAGATATACTATGTCACTGAGCTCACAACTTATTAAATTTGGTAATTTACTAAGTTTGTGTACTTTATTGGATACATTGCATTTTACTGTAGTGTCTTTATGGATCATTGGGCAGTATGTACACCTGCCTAGTCAGGTGCAGTGTTTTGCAATGGGTTGCTTGATAGGAGCTTCCAGTGCTGGGTATGTGATGGAAGCATTAGTCAGGATGTCTCTTAGGTTTGGTAACCTTCTGAAGCCCACTATAGGTTTGTCACTGAATGTGTGAACACAGTCATTACTGTGCTCAATTATGTTCCAGTTGTTATGAATGAACCCACGAATATCAGGATTCGCTGGGTTGAATTTGGTTACCATTACAGGTGTTTTAATTGCTTCTTTTTGTTTAACTGTTAATAGGTCTCTTTGTGAGTACCTAGCTGCTCGAAGCATATGTTTCTTTAAGCTTTTTAATGGGTAACCTCTTTTAACATAATGTTGGATCATCTCAAGCCCATGACTAATAAAGTCTTCATTTTTGGTACAAATCCTACGAATTCTCAGGAATTGACCAAATGGTCCCTTTGTATGACAGGGTCTGTGATGGGCTGAAGTATGATGTAGGTACAGGTGAGCGTCTGTAGGTTTCTCAAATAGAGTTGTGTAGAGCTTTCTGGCACTGTCTATTTTCACAGTAGTGTCTAGAAAATCAATTGAGTGTTCACTGAGTTCATGAGTGAATTTAATTTTGGGATGGATGCTATTAAGGTATGTGATGAATTTTTGTAATTCATCTAAACCATGGGTCCATATCATGAAGATGTCATCAATGAACCTAAGCCACAATAATGGTTTTTTGTCCCATCCTTCTAGAGCATTGGTCTCAAATCTATCCATGAATAAGTTAGCATAATTTGGTGCCACGCCTGTTCCCATGGCAGTCCCACCTACTTGTAAATAATGTTCATCATTGAATGTAAAGTTCATACTTTGTAATACTAATTTCAGTAGTTCCAACAAATATGGGGTGATGGGGTCCTTAGTTCTATCTTTCCTTAGGTGATCGCCACTGCAATAATCCCTTCGTGGTTTGGGATATTGGTATATAGTGAAGAGACATCCAAAGTTACTAATAGAGCCCCCTCAGGGATTTTGTCCATATCCAATAATCTACTGATAAAGTGTTGAGTATCTCTTACATAAGATTTTGTATGGGGCACATATCCTTTTATATGTGCATCCACAAACTTACTGATGTTACATGTAGGATGCCCTATTGAGCTACAGATGGGTCTCCCTGGTACCTGTTTTTTATGTATTTTCGGTAATAGGTAAAACCTCCCAGCTTTGGGATTTTTTATGTTGAGGAACTCAAAATTCTTTTCTGTTATGAGTTTGAGGTTCTTCATCTGAGTTAGGACTTTGCATATCTTGTCAGAGATTTTTTCAGTGGGGTCTTCTCTGATTTTAGTGTAGAAGTTAGGGTCACTGAGCTGTCTATAGCCTTCACGAAGGTAGTCAGTTGTATTCATTATTACAACTGCTGAACCTTTATCAGCCTTTTTAATGACAATCTCAGGATTTTTCTTTAGCTCCATCAAACCTTTCCACTGTTCCTTTGTGAGGTTATGTTGGTGGTTAGGTTTTAGCTTACTTTTAAGTAAGTCTATTTTGAAAGCTCTTTTATAAGTGTCTAATGTTCTATTTGGGGGGTTAGGTTTCCAAGATGACTTGTTCTTGAAGGGTTGATGTATCTCTCTGTAGGGGTCAACATTATTATCCAGAGAATCTGTGTTCACATCTCTGGCATTCTCATTCATAAAATCAATGATACTTTGATTTACGTTTATTTCAGTAGTATAATCTTTAGGGGTAAAGAATTGCATTAGTTCCAGCCTTCTATGGAACTCCTTAAAATCATCCCAGATCTGGGACTTGTCAGGGGCGCCTGGTGTTGGGCAGAATGTAAGGCCTTTCTCCAGGGCGCTGACTTGATGTTCAGTGAGTGTTGTTTTGGATAGGTTAATGACATTTTGGCCAATATAGCTATCAAATTTGGTGCCTGTGGGTAGAATGCCTGGTGTAGCATTCATAGCAGCCAGTTCTATTTGTTCTTTTAAGTTTGCCATGATTTTCAAGAAAGATAAAAACTACTAAGTGTGGTCTATAAGGTAGTTTTTATTAAGTGCAAATACACCTGTGCAATGTTATACTGTGCATGTGTATGTTGAAACAAAGGTAGGGCTAATTGCGTGCAGTGCTTAATTATATTAGTTGATATTTATTTTAACAGTTTCTTGAGTTGTAGCACAAACTGTTGCATGTTGTCAGGTTTAGATCTTCTCGAGGCTGGGATGAATTTCCTCCTAGGTCCCTTGTTTGGGTTGCCCTTGGAAGTAGTTGGTCCTTCATATTGGCGCCTTGCTTTCTTGGCTATCACTGGGGCCATTCCAGTGCTTCTTTTCTGGAGGGACCCCTTGATTTCCTGCAACTGTGCACTGCTTAGTATTTTCTCCAACTCAGTTAGGTCTTGGTTAATTAGTCCTTTGATGTTTGTGTATTTCACAAACATCTCATCCAAGATGGCTTTGGTTAACTTCTGTTTGCACTCATCGATGATTTTGGTCCAGGATGTTCTGACTTTGTCATCCCTGGTCCTGTTAACATTGAATTTAAAGTCAACTATCTGAGGATACCTGTTCTTCAGGAGTTCTGAGTGTATCTGGCTTATTTGGCTGGCCAGGGTGATCTTCTTTCTGTAGTTATTCTTAAGCCTAAGGTAAATGCGCTTGGACTCTGGTGGGTAGTCACTTCGCTCTGGTGCATCATTAGGTTTGGTTGATGGACCTGGACTGGGGCTTCGATCTCTTCTAGTTCGCTTGCTGCTCTTAGGGCGCTGCTCTCTAGGAGGATCCTGGCATAACTTATCTCTGGCTTTAGTCAGCAGATCTAAAGTTTCGTCAGAGAATTTCTCTTGGGGAAAAGGAGTGTCTGGTTTTCTCATGTCCATTTCGCTAGTTTGTATGTCTAATCTGGACACAGCACTAGTCAGAGTAGTGTGACTTACATAAGTGGAAATCTCACTCATTGTAGAAGATACAAAATACAAAAATAAATATGTGTAGTCACAATGGTGGTTCACTTATAATTTAAGATGGGCCTGATACTGGTGTGTTTTTTAATACACAACTGTATTTCGACAATATGTGTGGTTTGTCTCATCAGAGGCTGGAGTTTGAAGACCAAGTTATTCCCTGAAGTACTTTTTCAGTTGTGCAATTGCACCGGTTGATTGCACCGGTGCAGGTGCATGTGTTGCACATGTGCTGAAGTGCAATGTATAATTTATTCAACTGAATTGTACTAGTTCTAAAATTACATGTTTTTAGGTACTAAATAGTCAAAATTAATTATTTTAAGTAAATACAATAATTTTGTTTATGTTGCAGGGAATTCATTTCCTTCACTTTATATATTCATCAATGCGTGAATAACATAAACAAGAAAATGTTTTTGTCACCTAAAAATCTTGGATTTATATGGTTTTGCCCAAAATGTTATTTATTTTGTAAGTTTTTACAGGTGCATATCCCTAGTGTTATTTACACTTTTTACAGGATTAAAAAACTTTTGCTAACATTTATATAAAGTTCAGTTTAATGCATATCACTATTTATTTGTTATATAGGTGGAGATCCATGTGACCTAACTTGAGTCAGATGAGTCATGATATGTATTAGACTGCATTTCCCAATCATTGACTGAGAGGGGTGGCAATGTCTTTTTATTAAAACTACAAAATAAAACTATATTTCTTTTGTGTGTTTTTAATCTTGAGACATTTAATTACACAATATAATCATTATATTTGTTATGGTATGCAAAATTACATGATTATCCAATGTGTATTATTATTGAGTTATACACAGTTTATGGTTTAAAAATGTCAGTTTATCCATATTTTATTTATTTCATAAATATGTGAATAAACGGACAATTGTATATAAATAAAGCAGGTGAATAAAAAATAAAATTTGGTGTTTTTATTTATTATTTATATTTTATTTTTTAGAGCAGCTTGGTATGTCCATCAATTTGGCTTTAAGTGCTTCCCTAGTATTCTTGGGGACGAACATAACTGGTCTGGTTGGTTTTCTTGAACACATTTTGATGTACTCCAGGTTTTCAGAATCACTATCACTATCTGAATCACTGTCTGATATGATGATCTCAACTGGTGGCCTAGTGCTGTTGCGCTTAGGTGATTTGGCAGATGTGTTAGTGCTGGTGGATGGTTTCACTGAACTATCCATGTCACTTACAGAGTTGGTCACTTCTGGGTTTTCATACTCTGACTTGAGTGGGGGCACTGGGAACTGATTACCTTTGGAGCTGGTGGGCTGAACACTCAGGAGTCCAATTTGGGTAGAAGGATCTGGTGGAGTTTCAAGTCTGGGTTTACTCATCACAATATTCGAATTTATAGTGTCAATGAATATTTTTACTGATTCGGTAAAGGAAGCGAATTTATAGTGTCAATGAATATTTTTACTGATTCGGTAAAGGAGGCAATTGTAAGTCCATCCTGGAAATGCAGTAATTACTGCATTTCCAGGATGGACTTACAATTGCCTCCTTTACTGAATCAGTAAAAATATTCATTGACACTATAAATTCAAATATTGTGATGAGTAAACCCAGACTTGAAACTCCACCAGATCCTTCTACCCAAATTGGACTCCTGAGTGTTCAGCCCACCAGCTCCAAAGGTAATCAGTTCCCAGTGCCCCCACTCAAGTCAGAGTATGAAAACCCAGAAGTGACCAACTCTGTAAGTGACGTGGATAGTTCAGTGAAACCATCCACCAGCACTAACACATCTGCCAAATCACCTAAGCGCAACAGCACTAGGCCACCAGTTGAGATCATCATATCAGACAGTGATTCAGATAGTGATAGTGATTCTGAAAACCTGGAGTACATCAAAATGTGTTCAAGAAAACCAACCAGACCAGTTATGTTCGTCCCCAAGAATACTAGGGAAGCACTTAAAGCCAAATTGATGGACATACCAAGCTGCTCTAAAAAATAAAATATAAATAATAAATAAAAACACCAAATTTTATTTTTTATTCACCTGCTTTATTTATATACAATTGTCCGTTTATTCACATATTTATGAAATAAATAAAATATGGATAAACTGACATTTTTAAACCATAAACTGTGTATAACTCAATAATAATACACATTGGATAATCATGTAATTTTGCATACCATAACAAATATAATGATTATATTGTGTAATTAAATGTCTCAAGATTAAAAACACACAAAAGAAATATAGTTTTATTTTGTAGTTTTAATAAAAAGACATTGCCACCCCTCTCAGTCAATGATTGGGAAATGCAGTCTAATACATATCATGACTCATCTGACTCAAGTTAGGTCACATGGATCTCCACCTATATAACAAATAAATAGTGATATGCATTAAACTGAACTTTATATAAATGTTAGCAAAAGTTTTTTAATCCTGTAAAAAGTGTAAATAACACTAGGGATATGCACCTGTAAAAACTTATGTGGGTGTTCCACCACACGACTAAGGCTCCCGATTAAGGGTTTTTGAGGGTCGGTTTGAAATATTTGCTTAGTCCCAGACCTTCTGTAAGGGTCGGTTGTGGTCGGTTGGGGCCGTGTGAGAAATCAAACATGTTTGATATTTCACACGACCCCAACCGATTATTTTTTCCCGCCATAAACAAAATGTCCAGTCCCAGGCGTCCTCAGGCCTCCTCAGATCAAATTTACACAGTCCTATGTGGTCCCAGGCCGCCTGCGACCCTTAGTCGCCGACCCTTAGTCCCAGACCCTCTATTCTTAGTCCCAGGCCTCCTGCGACCCTTAGTCCCATTGCAAAACAAAAATCGGCTATCTCGGTCTGGGGACGCCTGGGGACGCCTCAGGACACCTTGTGCGGTCGGGACTTAATCCTGGGTTAGTCGGCTCTTAGTCCCAGGAGGCCTGAGGCGTCCTGGGACCCAGTCGGTTTGTCTACGACAGGATTGTGGTTCAAACCGACCACAAAAATGGCTTAGTCGGTTCTTAGTCCCAGACCAGTTAGGGACTGTCTGGGGCCTCCTGGGGCGTCCTGAGGCCGATCTGTAGTTAATCCCAGACCTTCATACCGATTCTGTCTTCCACCCCATTGGTCAATTTTTTTTCCATTTTTTCCAAGACTACCCACGATTAAGGGTCGCCGACAGGATCGGGGCTTAATCCTTTGGTGGAACAAGGGCATTACAAAATAAATAACATTTTGGGCAAAACCATATAAATCCAAGATTTTTAGGTGACAAAAACATTTTCTTGTTTATGTTATTCACGCATTGATGAATATATAAAGTGAAGGAAATGAATTCCCTGCAACATAAACAAAATTATTGTATTTACTTAAAATAATTAATTTTGACTATTTAGTACCTAAAAACATGTAATTTTAGAACTAGTACAATTCAGTTGAATAAATTATACATTGCACTTCAGCACATGTGCAACACATGCACCTGCACCGGTGCAATCAACCGGTGCAATTGCACAACTGAAAAAGTACTTCAGGGAATAACTTGGTCTTCAAACTCCAGCCTCTGATGAGACAAACCACACATATTGTCGAAATACAGTTGTGTATTAAAAAACACACCAGTATCAGGAGGCCCATCTTAAATTATAAGTGAACCACCATTGTGACTACACATATTTATTTTTGTATTTTGTAAAACCTAAATCTCCATACATGGCTCCTAGAGCCACAGCAATCAAGGAACAGGGCTTCTCTGAGGCAGTGGTAGCAAGAATTGAGGCTCCTCAAAGGAGATCAACCAGATCAGTCTACGAGGCAAAGTGGACCATTTT
Organism: Sabellastarte sp. h YS-2021; assembly: GCA_964017235.1. Lineage (NCBI taxonomy): Eukaryota > Metazoa > Annelida > Polychaeta > Sabellida > Sabellidae > Sabellastarte > Sabellastarte sp. h YS-2021. The sequence goes on from OZ024928.1 coordinate 65,168,218, forward strand.
AACAAAGTGGTGCATCTCTCATCAGGTGGACTTCAGGGCACCCCCTGTAAAGTCAGTTGCTGACTTCCTTGTGTACCTGTTTCAGGCGAGTGCACTGGTGGAAACACAGGACGTCTTTTTCTGACGTTTGGCGGGCCGGTCTGCGCCGACCGGATTAGCAATTGTCCATTGGATAGGGTGCAATTTTTGTTCTCTACTTATGATATTTAGACCTTTACATAAATGACATCGTTTGCTGTGAAAGTCTCCTGATCTTTGTACTGTTTCATTTCTTCTATATCATAGGGGTTGAAAACTATTTCTCCGGGCTGTGGGGTACGGGCATCTCCAATGTTGAGTTATAATATAAGGGCAAGACAGCGTAAATAGAAAGATTGAACGAAAATGATTAAAATAGTCTTTTCCTATCGTGGAACATTAATAAAAAATAAAATATATATTGAAAAAAAAAGACCCAAATGGGATTCAAACCCAGGCCACTAACAAAACAATCCAGTACTCCACATACAGAGCTACAGTGGCAGCTGTCTGTTTCTGATGTTAGAATGATAGATCCTGAATGTGAATTTTTATTGCATAAAATCGTACTTACATATTCCAACAATTGCTTATGTGACCTGCCGTTCAGTCGAGGTCACAGAAAATGTGTCACGTCACACCATCTTTTTGAAGTTCTATGCAAGAACCCCAGTGGACACTTACTCAAGGTTTTACTTCGCTTGGAAGTAGCCATTCTCTTTTACACCACCATGAAGTTCAAATCACGTTCTTTTCTCTTCATCATGGTTGACAAGCATTATTGGTGCAGAGTGTTCTTCCGAAATGCTGCTATGGAATAAACGCCATGCTTGCTTTAAATTCAGGAAAAAAAGGGGTAAAGATCAATGTGTTTTTTAACAGGCAAGATTCAGCATGCTCTATATGTGTGGGTTACTCTAACTTTCTCACAAAGAGAAGTCCTGAAAGGGTAAACTGCTAAAAAGTTGATGACTCCTCTTAAATGAACTATTGCCCAGTAAGTCTACTGCCCCTTTAGTTGACTTCTCACTTCAATATCTCAACAAGCTTCCCTTACCTCCCAGTTGGAGTTCCTTTCCAGTTTCTATGGTGGCAAAAGAGGTGAACGGATGGATCTAACAGAAGGCATCAGGTTTCACCAGTATGCATATTCAACAGTGTATAGAAGGCTCTGGATACTCCAGTTCCTGAGTCTCAGGTTCTCAGGGATCATCTTCAGTGATGGACCAATTTTCAAATTTGAAGGAAGGTTCGCACTTCATCATCAGCAGCAGTCTCCTTCTCTTCATAAAGGTTTCCTTAAAGGGTTGGGATGCTCACTTGAAGTATAAAACAGCTAGTGTTCTGTGAAATCATGTAGAGTCAAGGCCCTACATAAACATTCTAGAGCTCAGGAAATGTGTGCCTTAATCTGGAGAATCATGGCTTGGTTGAATACCAGGGGGATTCAGATTCGGGTAAAACACATCCCAGGGAAGCTCAATGTTTTACCGGATTCAAACTGAATCATCAAGTTTCAGTCAAGTCTGCCATCAATAGCATCAAACAGTGGTAGATTTTTTTGCACCGAGTTGAATCTCCTGTGTCTCCTGTCCTAGATAGTCGGGCTTGGTAAACAGATGCATTGTTTTCCTTTGTCAGGGTCTGGGCGGCTAGGTGTTTGTCCAGTAGCCTTGGTCCCTCGGGTGATTCAAAGATGACCACCTACAGGTACAGAATCATCATGATTGCACCAGGGCGGTCAGGGATGTCTGGGTTTTGGGAACTGGTGCATTTGTCCCCAAAACATCCTTCCTTTGTGGGTGAATCTGTTGGCTCAGCCATTCAGCAACAGACTTCACAACAATCTAGCTTACTTGAATCTTTAAGCTTGGCATCTGGAGTAAGTCACGAACATTCTTGAAGATTCTCAGGGGAAGTGGCGAAGCAAATTAAGGAGCCTCAGAGGCACTCCTCAAGGAGAATCTATGAATCAAGGTGGTTCATATTTGGGAAGTAGTGTGAAGAGAGTCAGGTGGACATCTATGTCCCACTATTCCAGATAAGCAAATTTCCTTTACTGCTTGTTTAAAGAAAAGAATCGCAACCCATCAACTATTGCTGGCTACAGAACAGCAAGTGCAGATGGGTTGGGTTTGAAGGGTGAGGAAGTGTCTAAAAGTCTTGAATTAAATAGATTCTTAGCAAGCTTTTATAGAGCCAAACCAGTAGCTAATAGATCAGTACCTCCTTGAGATTTGGCATTGGTACTACATGCATTTTCCAGACAATCCTTTGAACCTTTGGGGAAAGCTTCTTTGAAGTTATTAACTTTCAAGACAGATTTTCTGTTAACTTTGGCATCAGGTAAAAGAAGAAGTGAAATTCATGCTTGGACATACTCTTTCCTTAGTTAAAAGGAGAACTGGTCACAAGTAACTCTTGTCCCATCAACTGCCTGTGGTCTTAGCCTTTTTGGACAACAGTTTGACTCAAGATAGGTCTCTCTGTCCTGTTAGGGCTTTGATATATAGTTGGATAAGAAAAAAGATTTGAGATACAACAAGATCTCTTGTTTTGCTGCCATTAAGAAAGTTTCTTACAAAACTTATCTCTTGGTAATTATCTCATCTTGATTGAGTCAGATTATTTACCTTATGAGATGTCCATTTTGAGTCTCATCAGTGGTGTTAGATAGAAGCTTATGATGTATGTTTTTGACTGCATTTTAGTTTTTAAGGTGGTTTTTACCCCACAGCCCTTAAGGGCGCTTGGGGTATTGTTTTCACCCATGGTGTCCGGGTGGGCAGGTGTCTGGCCGGGCGGTGGGAAAAAGTTTGTCCGGGCTGTATCTCAGAAACCATAAGATGTAGGAAGTTGATACTTGGTAGAGACATTGGTTATGGAGTGCAGGTGTGCAACGTCATGGTCTGACCTTGATTTGACCTTTGACCTTGCTGTAGTGACCTTAACCTATAAAATCTTGTCTGGGCTATATCTCGGAAACCATAAGGTGTAGAAAGTTGATACTTGGTAGGGATATTGGTTAGGGGTTGTAGGTGTGCAACGTCATGGTGTGACCTTGATTTGACCTTTGACTTTGCTGTAGTGATCTTGACCTATAAAATCTTGTCCAGGCTATATCTCGGAAACCGTAATGTGTAGGAAGTTGATACTTGGTAGGGACATTGGTTAGTGGGTGTAGGTGTGCAATGTCATGGTTTGGCTTTGATTTGACCTTTGATCATGCTGTAGTAACCTTGGCATTTAAAATTTTGTCGAGGCAATATCTCTGAAACCGTAAATTGTAGGAAGTTGATAGTTGGTAGGGACATGCTTAGGGGTTGTAGGTGTGCATCATAATTTTTAGTTTACTGATTAATGCTGTCGTCTTGCTATTGAATTGTCTTGTTTTAATACTTTATCTTTACATACATTTTCTTTCACTTAGATGTTATTTTCTCTATGTAAACATTATTTGGACCTTTTTGTAGCTGACACTGCTCTGCAAGTATCCCGATCTTTGTACTGTTTCACTACTTCTGTATCTCATGGTGTTGAAAACAATTTCCCCCGGCTGTAGGGTACGGGCATCTCTGATGCTATTTTTCCTTACATGAGTTTTTGGATACATGTTATTGGGATTTCCACTGTGTTTCTACCAATTTCTGTCTTAAAGACCTGTGTTGCCATAGGGTCAGATTTAAAATTGGGTCCTACAGTTTATGCTCAGCATTTTGTTACTTTATAAGTATGTGTGTGATACTTATTTTCATTGCATTAATACACCTTACCTAACAGATGATAGCTATAATCCGGCGCCAGCCGGTCCCGCCAAATGGCAGAAAAAGATGTCCTGAGTTTCACCTACGGCAGGACCGGTACACTACAATCCACTCGCCAGATGGCCTAGTTCCTGCTTCATTCGCCGAGGGACATGATGTCATAGCATCTTTTTTGTTTGGCGCGATTTGAAAGTTGTTTTTTTTATTCACTGAATATATATTGTGGATATTTCCTTATTTTGATTAGTCTGTACTTCCAAGCATTTGCACATCATTTAGTATTCATCTTGGCATCGCCTGGACAGAGAAAAGGGGCTTGTGGTCATATAATGGCCTCCTTTGACAAACATTCAAGGTGTGCGTGATACTTATATTTGTACATTTGCATGTTGTTGTGTGTATGTCTGCAATGCTGGATTTTTTTTTTGTATTAGACATCAATGTTGCCTTAAACCTGACTTGGGAAGGATTAAGCATAATGCTGAGGACACTTTCAGGTTGGTTTGACCTTGTCTTGGGGTTGGATGTTACAATGTAGATGGGCTATATATTTACGACATCCAATTGGAGAACCAACAGTGTCAGCATTTGTGAGAACTACAACTACATACTGCCATTTAGGGGTGTTGTATTGTATTTTGTGAATGTTAGAAGTTTACATGTTCATTAATGCATGTAAATTTCATTGAGAAGTTCTCATGATGTTTAGTTGTAGGTTAGGTAGTGGTTTTCTTAAAATAATTCCCCCCTTCCTACAAGGCTGGATTCAGCTACTGTTCGGAAATGGTATGGGTATTTCGCTATAAAATTGGAAAATTTAAGAGTAATTTAAATTTTTATTAGAAATAATTACCATTTTCTAACTACTGTTTCTAATAAAAATTTAAATTAATATTGAAACTTTCCAAATTTATGTATCTCCTGGCCCAGACAAAAAGGCCTGGAAAATAGATGCATTGAATATCTGTTGGGAAGGCCTAGACAGCTATATATTCTATCCAGTAGCCATCCTGCCAAAAGTAGTTCATTAGAAAATATCTTACCCATGCAGGATGATTGTACTGGCTCCAGGGTGGCGAGGGATGGATGCCTTGGTTCTGGGATCTGGTAGATCTCAACCACGATACCCCTACAGCTCCCAGACTGGAAGACACTGCTGAAACAGGCACATTCGAACAGGTTCTACAACAATATGACATACCTGAATCTACATGTGTGGCTTCTGGATTAAAGGAATCCAATTCTGGAAGATTCTCAACTGAGGTAGCAGAAAGAACTAAGGCACCTCAGAGGGAATCCTCAGGAAAAGTCTTGTCAATCAAGATGGTCCATTTATGGGCATTGGTGCTCACAGAATCAGATGGACATCACCTCTGCAACTGTTCCCCAGGTAGCAGAATTTCCAAACTACCTGTTCACAGTTAAAAATCTCAAACCAGCCACAATCACTGGCTATAGAACAGCAATTGCTGATGCTTTGGGTTCCCAAGGGGAACTTATCTCAAAAAGTCTAGAGCGAAATATACTTATTGCCAGTTTAACCAGGAACAGACCTAAACCAAATAGGTCTGTAGCCACATGGGACCTCTCCTTGGTCCTTCAAAGTTTGACAAAACCTCCTTTTGCCCCTTTATCTAAGGTTCCTTTGAAGTGCTTAACCTACAAGACAGTGTTCCTGTTGACTTTAGCCTCAGGTAAAAGAAGGATTGAGATACATGCTTGGACTCACTCTTCTGTGTCTTCAAGGAAATATTGGTCGGGGTAGGGTCCAAAATTTAAGTATTTTTATTTATAAAATTTCCATTTACAAAATTAACTAAATTAAATCAATATCACGACAGGATTTTTTTTTCACAATTTTCTATTGACATTTATATTTCACAAAGTATGTAACCTACAAATAAGTTATTTATATTGTTAGAAGTATATTATTACAGTGCCTCTGCTAGTATTTATTGTGTAAAAATCCATGCAGAAATGGTGGAGAAACCACAAGTTAAACAATGAAGTTGTGATGGATGCGACAAAGAAAAGTCGTTTTCCTTCATAACAGACCAGAAAACACACTGAAATGTTCAGCCATTACGCGTAAAGCCTGGTTACACAGATTGCCTGTAACATATACACCCAATTGAAAACTAGTAATACTTGCCAGTGTGGCGACTTTAATATGACCTTGAACCCTGAACTAGATAGTTACAATTACTCAAATATCAACAATCCAAATTCACGTTGTGTCACCTTAGATATTATAAAAGATCATAGTTTATTTGATCTGTACAGGCATTTTCACCCAGACACAAGGCGTTACACCTGGCGCAGATACAAACCCCTAAAACAAGCCAGACTTGACTACTTCATAGTATCAGAGAGTGTAATAGATTTAGTCGAAAGTGTAAATATTAAACCTGGCTACAGAACAGATCATTCTATGTTAGAGGTAAATATTTTACAAAGCAAGTTTACAAGGGGAAAAGGAGTGTGGAAATTTAATACAAATTTATTACGAGATCAGGCCTACTTAGAATTAATAAACCAATGTATAAAGGATGAGGTGATAAAATATGCTGTTCCAGTGTATAATATGCAATCTATAAATACAATCCCAGAAAATGAGCTACAAATAACAATATCTGAAAATCTGTTCCTTGAAATGCTCTTCCTTCGTATTAGAGGGGAAACTGTACGGTATTCAAGTACAAAGAATAAACTGGAGGTCTCACGTGAATCTGAGTTGTTATCCGATCTAGAAAAACTTGAAAATGAAGAAGACATGGCAGATAGTCACAACAAAATAAACCAAAAACAATATGAATTGTTGGAGATTAGGGAAAAGAAAATGAAAGGACACTATGTCAGATCTAGAGCGCAGTGGTTACTAGATGGGGAAAAACCTACCAAATTCTTCTGTTCGCTTGAAAAGAGAAACTATATAAATAAAACTTTAAAACGAATCAAGAGGTATGATGGCACTTATATTACCAAACAAAAAGACATTTTGACTGAATTCCAAATGTATTATAAGAAATTATTCAAATCTTATGACAATCAACTTGAAGACTTAAACCTTAAACATTTGTTCTGTGACATTGAAATTAACAAACTTAATGAATCACAAGCTAAATCTCTTGAAGGAGAGCTTCAACTTGAGGAGTTGAACACAGTTTTAAAAAATATGAAACACAATAAGTGTCCCGGCATAGATGGCTTACCAGCTGAATTCTTAAAGGTTTTTTGGAATAGAATTAAATTTTGGGTTCTACGAGCTTTAAACTACAGTTTCAGAAGTGGCACAATGCCTTTGTCATTGAGACAGTGTATTATCACTTGCCTGCCAAAGCCTGGAAAACCAAGGGATTGTATTGGCAATTGGCGTCCTCTATCAATGCTATGTGTTGTTTATAAATTAGCTTCAGGAGCAATAGCCAATCGAATAAAACCATTTTTAAACTTTTTAATCAATAATGAGCAGACAGGTTTTGTGCCTGGCAGATTTATAGGTGAATCAACTCGACTAATATACGATATAATGCATTATACTCAAAAGGCACAAATACCAGGGCTCCTCATCCTCATTGATTTTCAAAAAGCTTTCGATTCGATATCTTGGAATTTTATATACAAGACTTTATCTTTTTTGGGCTTTTCAAATGAATTTTTGAAATGGATAAAATTATTCAATACTGAGATTAAAGCAACAGTATTACAAAGTGGTTTCATGTCTGAATTTATTAGCATTGGCCGTGGTTGTCGACAAGGGGATCCCATTTCCCCTTATTTATTTATTATAGCAGCTCAGATACTAAACCTTCTTATAATCAAAAATGTAGAAATAAAAGGGATCACTATAAAAGACTGTGAATTCAAAATATCTCAATTCGCAGATGATACCACACTCATATTAAATGGCTCACGTGAGTCCATGGTAGCAGCTTTAAATACTCTTGAACTTTTTGGTAGCATATCAGGGTTGAAAATTAATACAGATAAAACCAAGGTAACTTGGATTGGTAAAAAAAGATATTCTCAAGATCAACTAATTCCAAAAAAGTTTGAGTGGAATACTACAAAATTTGACCTGCTAGGACTAAAATTTTCAGTAGATCTGTCTGAAATGCTTGATCTTAATCTAACAGAGAAAATAAATCAAATAAAAAGAGAAATATCCATTTGGAGTAAAAGACACTTAACTCCATTAGGAAAAATAGTGGTGGTCAAAACAATTCTTTTATCCAAGTTAAACCATTTGTTTTCAAGCTTACCTACACCAACTAATTCTTTATTGAAGGAATTAAATGATATATTTTTTAAATTTGTGTGGTCAAATAAACCAGATAAAATAAATAGGGATGTAACAATTTTAGATCATTCAATGGGAGGACTGAAAATGACACACTTGCAGTACTTTCTGGTGGCTATAAAGGCCAGATGGATAAATAGACTGATCAGTAAATCCTCCCCATGGACAAAATTATTCCAACTAACAATCCTTTGGGACTTAAGACGACTTACAGACTTTGGGCCTGACTACAGCAATGCTATACAAATGAAAACAAGTAATATATTTTGGTTAGATGTCCTTGCTGCATGGAAAAAATTAACAAAGGAAAAACAAATAAATTCCAATTTACAAATTGCATCAAGTCATCTTTGGTACAATGAGGATCTATCAGTTAAAGCTATGTTTTACCCGAAATTGTATTCTAAAGGAATAATAATGATTTCTGATATAATAGACAATGAGGGAAAGGTTCTCACAAGCCAGAAATTGAAAGATCGTTACAATCTGGATTCGTTGAATTTTTTAGATTACCTTCGTTTATCAACTGTTGTCCATAAATTTATTAACAAACATAAGCATGGAGATTATAATAAAATAATTGGCCCTATTATGCCACTGAATTATTGGATACTCAAGAATAACGACACCAGCGGTTTTTATAAAAGTTTACTTGTTAAGCATCAAAATGACCATGTTGCAAGAGGCAAATGGGAAAATGAATTAAATGTTACAATCAATAATCAAATATGGAAACGTATATTCCAAATTTGTCATGGGTCAATTAGAGACAATACATATAAATGGTTCCAATTAAGAATTTTGTATAGAATACTGGGAACAAGGTCATATTTATCTAAAGTAAATATCAGTGAAGACGCTAGATGCTTTAGATGCAGAAATGAAATGGAAAATATAATTCATATGTTTGTCCTTTGTCCGAAGGTAAAAGAGTTTTGGAACCTAGTTCTAACATATATCAAAAGTAAGGTCACAACAACATTGTCACTTACACCTTTTAATATTATATTAGGCTATACTTTAGCGGAGTTCAATCAGCAACCCATCAATACAATTCTTCTTGTTGCTAAAAAATATATATTTGAGTCTTCAAATAAATGTCAAAATCTTAATCTAAATGGATTTATCCATCGATTACATCAAGTATACTCGGAACAAAAGTTGTTAAGTCAGTTATATCATAAAGAAACTTATTTTAATAAAATTTGGAAAAAGTGGCAACCACTTATTGGTCATTTACTTTTAGTTTGATATTTCGTCTAGGTATTATGTTTTTTTTCTTGCTTTATTTCATTTTTCTGTCACACAGAAGACCTTGTGGAGTTATGCAATTGCAAAAAAAAATCAGTTGTTATTTTTCTATTTAAAAGTATATAAAATAGCAAAAATGTTGACCTTGTTGTCTTTGCAATACACTGCACTTGTAAATAGATCTGATGGAGGGTTTGCCACTCTCGCCCTCCCAGATTCTTTTGCACTGATGTGAAAAAAGGGTGAATAAAAAGTATATTGAAGGTAAAAAAAAAAAAAAAAAAAAAAAAAAAAAAAAAAAAAAAAAAAAAAAAAAAAAAAAAAATACTTGCCAGTGATACCTGTCAAAAGTGTGTTACCAGTACCAGTGAGATGCCCATACTGCACCCAGACTATTACCAGTACAGTGAGAAGCCCCTACCTACCACTTTAACTGCTGGTGCTACCTCTCAGTATCCAGACTCAGGAAACTTAGTTACCAGAGCAGGAACCTGATCAACAGATTTTTGAAGAACAGAACTACTGGGAAACTGTAAGAGGGGTCGGGTCTTTCAAGGGTTGGCACCAGATACCGGAGTTCAACCTCTTCTCAAGATAACCCAAGGACCAATTTGTCAAGGTTCCTCGCACTCAGAAGTGGTATGAAGTATACTGAGATGAGGACTTTTCCCGGTCAAAAGTTACTCACTGGCCAAATGAACCAGAACAGCCCTCTCAGTCAGTCCCTGTCCTCTACATCACCAGCTTCCTGGCCTATAGCACAGAAAACCCTAAGGAAATGGGAGAGGTCAGCAAAAGACTCGGACCTTTATTTGCAACCATGCAGCTAGCTTTAGTCACTGTTTAAGGTTAATCACAGTATGGCCACTCAAGATCATTCCGGGCGAGAAAGCCAAGGGGAAGTCGACCACCAAGACACAAGAAGCAGCTGATGAGCATTTAACCAGAGTATCATATATGCTATGGACAGAACTATACTGGATCATCTCTTTGTTTTTAACACCATGGCAAATATCACTCTGGTCAGGCGTGATAGGTACCTGGATTTTTTGAAGGCAGGGGTAAAGTATGATACAGTGGGTGCTCTTAGAAACTCACCCCTTCATGTGGCTTCTCTGTTTCTGGACAGTGTAATCTTGAAAGCAGAGGCATAAAAATGTATTTTACATTTAAAAATATGAAATTTTGCAATAAGGTTCAACAAGTTGCCCCAGTTTGTGTCACCAGTTCCAGATTCCCTAGTCTGGGGCAGTAGATTCCCTCAGTCTACATTGGGAGGACCTGAACCCATATGCCATCGCACCAGTAACCATTCTGGGCAAGGTGGTGGCAAAGCTGAGACACGTGCAGGAGAATCATTCTCATTGCACCAGGGTGGCCCAACATGCCCTGGTTCTGGGATCTAGTGGCCATGTCAAGCCAGACCCCCTGTGCCTGTTCAACCTGCCCAATCTGCTAACAGTCATCCAATCAACTCCACACAGGAATCTGCCGAACCTAAATTTCAATGCCTGGCTCTCACAGCATCAATGATCAAGGAGCAAGGCTTTTCTAAGGCTTCCTCAAAGAGTCTCAACCAGATCAGTCTATGAAGCAAAGTCTCTTCGCCAAAGTGGACCATTTTTAACACATGGTGCCACAGTAATCAGGTGGACTTCAGGGCACCACCTATCAGCTTTATACCAGACTTTCTCCTGTACTTGTTCCAGGAGAGGAAGTTACAGCCAAGTACTATTGGTGACTACAGATCATCCATAGAAGACAAACTGGGAAATTCTCCCATTAATGTCAGCAAGGACAGAAATTTCACTGGTCTCAAGGATTGTTTCCATAGCAACAGATCTAAGTGTCACAGAGGCATTCCCTCTTGGTACTTTTTCTTAGTCCTGCAACAACCAACAAAGGCTCCCTGTAAACCTCTTAAAGAGGCCTCCTTGAAGCATCTGACCTTCAAGACTGTCTTCCTTTTAGCTTTTCATTCAGGAAACAACAGGAGATCACCGGACAGACACCAGACAGACTGGTCAAAGGTATCTCTCTACCCCTCACCCAGCTTTCTTTTGAAGAACCAGCTGGCCAAAGAGGGTTCAGACAGTGGCTCTAACTTTGCGCTACTATGTGGGCCTCAGATCTCAGAATAAAGATGTGGTCTTTGTGTCTTTCAAGAAAGGTTTCGACAATGATATTTCCCTTATCTCTTCATAGATCAAGTAAACAGTGATCCTATGTTATGAGCTCTCTGATCAGGAGGCCCTCCCTTTTTTCAGGTTAAAGCCCATGATGTTTGAGGCCTTTGCTGCTTCTGGCCTTCCAGTCAGGCATTTTCTTAGAACAGCTTTTATTATGAGGACCTCCTCAGGGACTGAACTCATACCCCTATTCCCATATCTCAAAGCAGGTCTGTAAAAAAGGGAGCTGATGGCACGGTGGTGGCTTCCCAGCAGATCCACCACTAGCCAATACATAACCAAGCACCCTGCCACCTTGCCCAGCTGGGTCTTCTAGGTGGCAGTGTCCTGCTGAAGGCTTTCCAGCTAGACTCCTCTTCCTTCCTCCTCTGAAAATGGAGGAGGAGCAAGGTTGGTTTGTTGGTTCCAGTATCCTATTCACCGACAACCGACCAATGAGACCAGCTGATATCCCTTTTCAGGCCTCTAATGTTTCTTTAAGTTCAATCTTAAGTCCTTAGTAAGTTGCCCAGCTTCCTAGCATTAGTTATTCTAGCTAATTGTCCATTATGAAGATACAACGCAATAAAATTGCAAACTTAATAAGTAAATTAAATTTTTAATACCTGACCTAATGGACAAGAGAGGTCCTCTCAATCAACCCCACATTCACCTTAGTTGGGGTCATCAGGAAGGAAGTACTGCACACCACCTTGTGAATGGGGGTGACCTAGCCGGTCCTGCCAGTGGAGACACAAAATGTCTTTTTATTGCGTTAATACATCTTACCTAACAGACTCCAGCATATGCCCCGGCACAAGTCGGTCCCGCCAAATGCCAGAAAAAGGCGTTTTGAGTAGAACTCCCAGTCGGGACCGGTATTGTCTTCCATTCACTAGGTGGCTAATGCCTCCTTCACTCGCAAGGTGTCCTCCGTGTGACGTCATCTTTTTGTTTGGTGCGAATTCTTCAAGTGCAAACGAATTTCACAGTGTTAAAAATATTGTGTTTTCTAAGAATATTTTACCTATTGGAATTTTTATTTCTTTGCAAAAGTGTGAATTTAAGTTCATAGATCGTGATGGCGTCTACTTTCGGCCAAAAAAGAGGAGTTTGTGGCCATGCAATGGCATCTTTTAATCCGCACGACTGGTGTGCAAGATGTAGGGAGAAGGTAATAGGGTCGGACCCTTGTGTACATGGTGAGGAGCCATGTAAGTTCTGTGTTGTCCTTACCTCGGAACAAATACTTAAACTTTCTATTCCCAAATATAAAATTAGAAAGGAAAAGAAGGGAGAAGCTAGTAAAGATACTGAACTTGTAGATCCACAGGACATTTCTGTCATTAAAGCTGTGTCACCGTTGAAGAATCGTCCCTTTTCTACCGGTGAGTGCTTCTGTTCTGCTACGGTTTCAAGTCCTTCTAGTGACCTTGACAATTGTTTAGACAACCTGCAAGTTGAATGGGCAACTCGCTTTGCAAGGATTGAAGCTTTACTCACTATGAAAACAAAAACGGATGCCATCTTCTCTCAAGTTAAAGCACCGGTTCACAAGGCTAGTTCCCCGGTTGCTTCTGTTTCCAAGACGCCATTTTTTTATCCTTCCATTTCTGACCGGTCCGGTCCGGATCAGGTCCCGGAAGATAGACAGGACTTTAAGATGAAATCCCATCTTGAAAATTTGTATGGTGAATCCAATTTGGAATGTGAACCATTATTTTCTACTACTTCCGGTGCCCCTGCCGGTTCGGCAGCTGGACCGGAAGTAGATGACAGGGAAGATAGTGAGGGAGAATTGGTTACTGGTTATGATACAGAGCTGCCACCAGATCAGGACAATATTCAAACCAGTCTTACAGAGACAGTAAGAGGACTTTATCCCAGGCCTTGAGTCTTCTGCTACAAGTTCTTCTGACAACCCCTGGGCTGGAGGTCGCCCTCAACCAGTGGGCAAGGTTTCTGTTGCTTTCCCTGCTGAAGAATGGCTTTGCAAAAAATTTGAAGATTTGAACCATACACTCTATCTGGATATCATTCAAAGTCAATGGAAGCTGGAGGTTTTCAATCTGACTAGTTCTTGAAGCCCCCTAAAAGCCAACTACACTGGTACGACATTCATAATTTACCAGATTCAGCTACTGCCAGACCTGGACGTTCTGTTCCCTACTGGTCCAGAGATGCATCCAAATTAAACAGTCTGTACAGCAGGGTCACCAAGGCATCGGGAACCGGTTCGGTTCACCCACCTTGTAGACCACTTCCCCAGGAGACGGTCAGAAAATGGGAGAAAGCCGCCCGGGAAACCTCCTATATCTGCAATCAGGTGGCAGGATTCAATCGTTGTGTCACCAAATTGCTGGACGAAATTCAGGAGAATGTTAGGATCCTTCAGAAGGAACTGTCCAAAGGGAAATTTTCACAGGCATTCAAGAAGGCAGTGGATGACCTTAAGGACTTGTGCGCATTTAACCAGAACGTTTCCGTATGTTTAGGGAAGTCAATGCAGCACATGACGGATTCACTGTTTATCACCATGTCTTGCTTCACTCTGATGTGAAGGGATGCATACCTTGACCACCTGAAGCCAGGTGTCAAACAGGATAACTGGTCTGCCTTGAGGAATGCTCCACTCCACTCATATGGCCTTTTCCCAGATGACGCCTTACGTAGGCAGAGGAAGATATCACAAAATTTGAATCATCTAGGAGAACTTCTCAACCCGGTTCGGGTGGTTTTCTACAGAAGAAGGCTAATTGTTTCCACCCTTATCCCTCAGTGGCTTCAGGCACATGGAAACAGGAGGGTACCAAGTCCCGTGTTCCTAGTGGTGACCAACCGGCATGGAGATCTTTTGGCCATAGTGCGGAGCCCACTCGACCTTCACGAGGCAGAGGGAGGGGTGGCTCGAAGCCCTCCCATGGTGTTAATAAGTTTAAATGACAATTACTGTTTAAGTGTTCATACTGTTCCAAATTCAGTGGAGGAGCCAAATGTGGGCTTTGTTCCCAGTAAGGACTTTGTACTTTCTGTTCAAAATGTAAATTTTGTTTCAAGCAACCCGAGGCCTCCACAAAAGAAAGGAGTAAGTCCTCCTGTAAACCTGACAAATGTTTCAATAAAAGATGTAAACTTTGTTCACAGTCTCAGTTACTCAGTGTCTGTTCCTCCTGCTCCTGTAAGGACGAGTGCTGTCTCAACAGCAAAAGTTCCAACAATGTGGCCCCAAGTTATCACAAACAAGGTTCAAATCTATCACTTGGGCACTTGGGTCCTCTGAGGCGAAAATCCAGACAGGTACACAAAGTCAGTCCTCTAGAGAGGCCTGCATCCTTAACTCTTGTGACTTCTGTACCTTTTGCTCCTACAAGAGACATGTTTTTCAAGGAAGCGTCTCTTCTAGTAAACGCCTCTTTCCTGCCGAAGCATGTAGAAGGTGTTTCTTCTGTAAGTCAGTCAGCTTCTGTGACCAATGTAAGAGATGCTCCATCTGTTGTAACCTCTCCTCCTATAGGGGGCAGGCTGCAGATGTTCTGGCAGACCTGGGCCTCTATGGGAGCCAGTCCACGGGTGGTGTCCATTTTAAAGAACGTTTACACCCTCCCTTTTCAGACAAAGCCTCCGCTCACTCGGGAACCTTTGAGCGGCTATGCGACTTCCGTCAGGCAGAACCTTTTGCAGGAGTCAGTTTGGTCTCCCCTAGCAAAACAGGCCATCGAACAAGTACACAACCCATCCTTCCTAGGGTTTTACAACCGCCTCTTTTTGGTTCCAAAACCAAACAACAGATGGCAGCCCATTTTGGATCTTAGTGCTCTGAACCGGTTTCTCTCCATGTAAAAACCTTCAAGATGGAAACTCCAGAGTCCATAAGGTTGTCTCTTCAGCAAGGGGAATGGGTCACGTCGCTCGACTTCAGCGATGCTTACTTCCACATCCCTATAAACCAGGTTTCCAGGAAGTATCTATAGTTCCACCTAGAAGATCAAACTCTGCAGTTTCGAGCTTTACTGTTCGGGCTCTCCACCGCTCCTATGGCGTTCACCATTGTGGTCAAGGAGGTAAAGCTCATGGCTCAGGCAAAGGCCCAGTCATCTAGGTACTGGTGTAATCCGGACCCTTTGTCAGGAACTAGGTTGGGTCGTGAATCTTCACAAGTCCGAATTGGACCCAAAACAGGTCTTCGACTTTGTGGGTTACCGGTACGACCTGAACCAAGGAGTAGTCCTACCCACTCCGCAGAGATGGCAGATCTTGAACGACAAGATACACTTTCTCCACGAAAGGTGATTTCGCTCAGTAAGCCAGTTCATGTCCCTCATAGGTCTCCTGACGGCAACAGAAAAACAGATGCTGTTAGGAAGATTACACATGAGACCCATCCAGTGGCATCTCAAACAGAATTGGCACATCCCAGAATCTCTCGAGAAAAACATTCCGATTCCCGCCACCCTTCACCCTCAACTGAAGTGGTGGCTACAGGAGGACAATGTCCTCCTAGGGCAGCCCCTACACCCTTTGCAACACGCTCTTCAACTGTTTACCGACGCCTCAAGAGAAGGCTGGGGCGCTCACTTAGAAGATCATACCGCAAGAGGTTTATGGTCTCTGCCCAAAAGCAAACTACACATAAACATGTTAGAGCTCAAGGCCATGTTGTTGGCCCTAAAAGAGTTCCAGAACCAATGCCAGGGACAGGTTGTCCTGATAGCCACAGACAACACCACTGTGGTCTCCTATATAAACAAGGAGGGCGGCATGAGGTCAGGATCCCTCTGCTCTGTTATTATGGAGGCTCCTGTCGTGGTGCAACCACAGGAACATCACTCTTCAGGCGCGACATATTCCGGGTCGCCTAAACGTGATTGCCGACAGGCTTTCTCAGCACAATCAGGTGATCCAGACAGAGTGGTCTCTTCACCAGGAGGTCTTCAACCTCCTTTGCCAACGGTGGCACTCTCCCAAGGTGGACCTGTTTGCAACCAGATACAACAACAAGCTCCCCAAGTTTGTATCTCCAGTCCCGGACCCTCAAGCTTGGGCCTTGGATGCTCTAAGTTTCTCCTGTGAGGATCTGGACCTGTATGCCTTTCCACCAATTCCATTTTGTGAACAAAATCCTATCCCACGACTGCAAAAGGATAATTCTCATTGCCCCGGGTTGGCCCAACATGCCTTGGTTTTGGGATCTAGTGGAGCTGTCAGGTCAGATCCCTCTTTGCCTGCCTCAACATCCCGATCTGATGGTGCAACCGTTCAATGGGAGCCGTCACAGGGATCTGGTTGGTCTGAACCTTCATGCCTGGCTCCTAGGGTCGAAGCAAGCAACAGGGATTCTTTGACCAAGTGGCAGCAAGAATTGAGGCTCCTCAAAGACCGTCAACCAGGGCTATCTACGAAGCGAAGTGGGCCCTTTTTGTTCGTTGGTGCCAGTCAAACCAGGTGGACTTCCGGTGACCTTCTATCAAACAGGTAGCGGATTTCCTCCTGTACCTGTTTCAGGAAAAACGATTGCAACCCATTACCATTGAAGAATATCGGTCTGCAGTAGCCGACAAACTAGGCAACTCATCTTTAAACATCAGCAAGGATGAAAACCTTAATCACCTCCTAGACAGTTTCCATAGGGACAGACCCAAAGGTCGGAGGGGCATTCCAGCCTGGAACCTCTCTCTCGTCCTTCATCAACTCACTAAGGCCCCTTTTGAACCTTTAAAGAAGGCCTCTCTGAAACACCTTACTTTTAAGACAGTTTTCCTGTTAGCCTTGGGCTCAGGCAAGCACAGGAGTGAAATGCACGCCTGGCAAAACAGGAATATCAGGCATCAAGCAGATTGGTCCAAGGTGTCCCGTCTTCCTCCTTCTTGTCCAAGAATCAGCTGGCTCGGGATGGCCCAGATAGTGTGGCTCCTGTGGTCATTCCTGCTCAAAGCCCTTCCTTGGACAAATCTCTTAAGGAGGATAGGTCCCTCTGTCCAATTAGAGCGTTACGCTATTACCTGGACAAAACCCAGGAACTCAGACAGAATAAGGAGCTGGTTTTTGTCCCCTTTAAGAAGGGTTTCAGCAAGGATATTTCTCTTGCTACCCTATCATCCTGGATCAAGCAAACTGTCATTCTTTGTTATCAGCTTTCAGACCAAGAATCTCTGGACTTGCATCAGGTCAAGGCCCATGATGTAAGGCCCTTTGCGGCTTCCAGGGCTTTTCATGGGGGTGTGTGTGTGTGTGTGTGTGTCTCTTTAGATCAAATCCTGTCGGCTTGTCATTGGAAGTCGCATAACACCTTCACCCAGTTCTATCTCAAAGACTTGGCCTGGGCTGATTCGGAGTTATACCATTTAGGTCCTGTGGTGACTGCTCAGCAGATTCACCAGTAGACCTCAGTTCGAACCTTAATGTATTATATTGTACATACTTCATTTTCGTTTCCTTGTTCTGTTATTTGTTTATTTTCTTGCCCTTTGGGTCTCATTGCTCCTTCATAAGGAGGAATCTATGGGGTTTGTGCCGTCCCCTCACATAGTGTGGAAACAGCCTAGGGTTTTTTCTTATCCTATTCCCCTGTTCCACCTCTTCCAGTGGGAGTGGAAAGAAAGGGGGGGGCAACCGATCCGGTCACACCGACCCACCGGTCTGTTCCCTGAACCCTAAATTGGGTGGATAAGTTTAATTTATGATTGGTGGTCACCCCAGTCAGCTACCCGCCATCCTTTGGGTAGTTATTCTGCTGGAGTCTGTTAGGTAGGATGTATTAACGCAATAAAGTTGAAAATTTAAGTATTAAATTTAATTTTTGTAAGTTAATACCTTCCCTAACAGACGGGTGAGTCCCACCTGGCCTTCCCCGCAGGGCCGCTTCCTGGGCTGCTCCTTTATACTTCTACGGGTGCTTCCAACAAAACGATGACATCACACGGAGGACACCTGGCGAGTGAGGGAGGCATTAGCCACCTAGTGAATGGAAGACTACCGGTCCCAACCGGGAGTTCTACTCAAAACGTCTTTTTCTGGCGTTTGGCGGGACCGACTTTCACCGGGCATATGCTGGAGTCTGTTAGGTAAGATATTAACTTACAAAAATTAAATTTAATACTTAAATTTTCAGTTTTCTGGAGTTTGTCGAGACTGGCTTGCGCCGGCAATACAGCTAATTGTCCATTTGGTAAGGTATTAATTATAAAAATTCAATTTACTTATTTAATTTGCAATTTTAATTCTTTGCCAAAAAAACCCCAAAGTAAGTCTGTCAGTGAGCCAGGTTAATAGTACAGATTTCTGAGACTAAGATTATTGTTTTTCACTTAAATATTTGGAACTATATTTTGGAATCAGCAGCAAATAGTAATTTTGAGCTAGTTCTCAACCCAAAAAGTATTTAAGTGTTCTGGTTCTGGCAATTTTGTGCCTTTTAGTAAAAGAGGGTACTCTTGTTGGATGGATTTTAGTTCTATCCATGTTACCAAATGGTTAAAGATGCTTTGTCTGTTTCATTATTAGGATCTTCCATCAAAAGCCCACTTAAAATCTTCAGAGCATGTATTTTCATCAAAAACAAATTATGTATTCAGATGATAATTTGAACATTTAGAATGAAATATTGTGGTGACAATTTGAGGCATCCAGTAAAGAATGAAGGATGACTGGTCAAAAACCAAAAATGCACAAAAACTAAAACCAAATGTTTATGATGGTAACAGTTTTAAAATTGGCAACTTTGGTTTTTGTTTATTAGAAGTGATCCAAAGAATTGGTTGGACAAAAAGCAGTGAGAGTTTAGAAATGAATTCTGTAGCAACTTATCCTGCTTTGAAACTGCTTAAGTTGCACCAAATGCATACTTGCCTCCCTTACAGGGCACTGTACTATTAAAACACCAAACTCATGAAATATTATCTCATATTAATAGAGGAAGGTGTTGCCCTAAAATATTAGAAAAAAAAAATAGTATCATAGCAGGGAAATAGCATTAGACACCATGAGATCGAGGTGAAAAAGTACAAAGAAAAGGGGCCTTTCAGAACAGATACTGAACTTATGTAAATTTTATTTATTTGCGGTTTTACGTCACTTTCAACACTGTACAGGTCATATCAAGATGGATAGTCTTGTGGGCAGATGAAACTGGTACATACAGTTGGTCAAGGTTCTGTACTGTAAACTGCCGACCATCGGTAAGAAACAACCAACTTTCCCACATAAGGTCCAGGATTTGAACTTGCCGACCTCAGAGGTGGGAAGTTAGTGGGTTAACACTGCGCCACTGTGGCCTCTTCTGAACTTATGTAAAGGTACAGGAGAAATAACATTTCAGTACTTTTTTAATAATTGAAGTATAGCTGTCACAGGAGATAGCACAAATTAGCTAAAAGTACAGAGTAATAATCAGTTGCAGCACTCCATATAGTGTAGTGATCAGAGAGATCTGTTTTGCCATGGGAGATTAATCTGTTTTTCACCTTAAAAATAAAATAGGTCTGGCCCTTTGTATCAGCCATACAAAGAAAATGAATTTATTTTTTTTTGTCAACTAAAACTTACAAGATGACTGTGTATTCCACAAAACAAATTAAAGTTAGTGACTTAAGTTAACTACACCCCCACACCTGTATATTATAGCAGTTTTTCACCAACAATAAGAAGTTCAGAATAGTTTTAGCTGGTCACAAAGTTTTTAACTTTTGCATGTTTCTATGCCTATCAGTTGTCCTGGTGTTTCAGTTTTTTCGTGCTGAGTAGATCTGTAGAGGTGGTCGCTCCAGTACTGTACCCTGACACTTTTGACCAAGTAATTCCACCTGTACCTGACTTCCAGTAGAACACAGGTCATTAGGCAAGTATGCAAAGGCTAGGGAAGAACCAAGATGGTAGCTGTAACATCCTGAGGTGGTGTAACCAACAACCTGTCAGGATTAAAAAAATAGGGCTTACATAACATTTCATATTTGTCATTTAAATTGTGGAGACGACATAAATAATCTTATAAAAACAAGCTACCAGACAGACAGAAAGTTTATTGACAGAAACCTCTACTCCCCCCCCCCCCTCCCCTATAGATCACAACTGTACCTTGTCTTTGCTCCAGACGGTTTCATTTCCTTCAGGATCGACATCATCAGTGGCCACCGTCATCATCACCAGTTTACGCTTCAAGCCTTCCTCCTTCAGCTTTTGTACAGCTGACTTTCCAATAAAGTCTGCTGGCTGAAAGAAATGGTATAAATCAGTCAAACTTTTGACTTTTGGACCCTCACTCAAACTCATGTGTTGCCATAATTTGGATACTAGCCCATAATCAGGGGGACAGCTCCGTTATTAATTGCCAGACTTGTTAGCCACTCAGACAATGAAGTCCCATCACAAACAAGACACTCGTATAGTGGACTCAGCATAACCTACAAATCTCTGATTTCCACAGGATTTGGTTCTGCCTAAATTCCACTTGTACATACTGAAATACCACAGTTTTTCATGTTGGAATCTTAAAAACTGGCTCCCGTTATACCTTCATTTGACATTTCCCGGTTTTATTTACTGAAAGTCTACTGAAACTCTGTCAAAGGGTTCAGCCTGCAACACAAGAATCTAAACCATAAAATTTCACCAATGGTTGGCACGACGTTTCATTGGATCTTACCCAAAACCTAATCAGTTGTAGATCTCCTGTTTGCACATTTCGCACACACCTCCCCCCCCCCCCCCCCACACACACACACACACACATCCCCCCCCCCCCCCCCCCCCCCCCCCCCCAAAAAAAAAAAAAAAAAAAAAAAAAAAAAATTGTAAATCCATCCAGGTATTTAAAAGTATAGGATCGGGTTTACGTTTTAGTGACAGATGGACAACATTCTAAATATCTTAGCCATTTCTGTGTTACCACACTGTTGAACATATATAACATCAAGTAATCATGTGTGGATTTTTAGACAATTACCACCAGCTGATGAATCAGTCATTTTTGAAATAACTAGC
This sequence comes from Sabellastarte sp. h YS-2021, assembly GCA_964017235.1. NCBI lineage: Eukaryota > Metazoa > Annelida > Polychaeta > Sabellida > Sabellidae > Sabellastarte > Sabellastarte sp. h YS-2021. The sequence goes on from OZ024928.1 coordinate 65,189,694, forward strand.
TTCAAAGAGAATCTTCACATTGAATATTTGTTTCTGTATTTTTCCCGAATGGATTTTAGTGGAATAAAAGCAAACAACAGCGCTGTTCAATTACCATAACTTTACGAAAAAAACTGTAATTTTACACAAGTTAGAATGGATGCTTGAAATTGCTACATGTGTACAATGTAGATCTGGACTGAGTATTAGCATCAAGGCGTTTCTATGACAAACTGAAGGAGTTTTTATTTACTTATTTGGGTCACATTATAACCAGGTGCAGTCACCCAACCATATAGCACCATTTTGACCATTGGTTCAAAAGAACTTCTGATCCATGTCATTTAGCACTAATTAGGACTTTTGGTGATTAAAAATTCTTTGTTTACCTTCTTCAGCTTCACAAACATTCCTAACCCAGCTTCCAGTGGATTGGCATCCATATTCATCTGTTAATTCATAAACATAGCCTCATAGTCATACCCTAGTGAAAATTATAATAAAATTGTTCCCTGAAACTGTCACCATACTGGCTGCCTACAAATTTTGAGGCATACATTACATAAGGTCAATATATATATATTCAAGTAAAGGTATAATTTACTGTATTGTGGCAATTTTAAGGCAACTAAAAATTAGAACTTTATTTTATTAAAAATTTCATCAAGATTTAAACATTTATAATAGTTTATATGATATATTTATCAGTTGTCACAAAGAAATTAACTGGAATAAGTTTTTAAAACGCCTTATCTTTCCACTAGTAATCTGCAAATGCTGTGTTTGTGGGCCAGCAGTGAGGGCTCTTTATGGTTATTCAAGTTCTTAGCACTGTGTTATCAAAATTCTGAGAAAATGTGAATTCATTATTAAGCTTGTATTATGACAATTTGGATCATAAGGGACACTTAGTTTTAGCAACTTAAACTGTCAGCAAACTCTTTGAATATTAATAGATTTATTGTGGCAAAGGGATTATTGTCACATACACAGGTCAATAAAAAGGCCTTTCTTTCTGTTTAAACACATCACTGGAAATTAGTTTTTCAGATGAAGTTTTCATCTGAGGAACATTATTGTAAGATTACACAAATGAAATACATGTATATTAAACTTGCTTTTGAAAACATACATAACCTGTTTACTTGGTATACATAATGTCCAAATGTATGTTTGCACCATGAGAAGCCAGTGCTTATGAAATTTGCCTTCAGTTCAACTGCTTAAACCATCTGGTTACGAAGCAGGAGATTGTTGTATCTTGAAATTTGATGGAATCCTTCGAGACCCCTTCCCATTATTAAGCTATCTGGCCACTGAATGTGATAATACAAGCTGGTCTCTGCTGTGCAATGGTAGGTTATTTTCACCAGTATATCCATTACAGCACCTTATAGGCTTCAGGGAATTGTCCTTGAGCTCAAGTAGATTGGTTTGAAGTAGATTGGTAGTTGGAGCTTGAGTGTGTACCTTCTGTTTGTAAAATGGTGAGAATCTTAAGGATTCCTTACTTTTCAAAAATGACTTCATTGTATAATGTGGCAATACAATACCTGAAGTGAGGTATTTGTACGATTTCTGCAATGACTGTTAATGTCTACCATCAGGACTGTTACCTTAGCACTTCAACAGTCTTACTCACTATAGGTCTTATTCTCAGTCTTGTTTTAGGCTTCTCCCTGTCTTAAATCTGACTTTTGTCTTGACAAAAAATTGTTATAACTAGGCACACGCTCATTGTCCACTCCTGCACAACTTTACTTAATACTCTGACTGGAAGGCAATTTCCAAAATGAATGTTTTGTTAATATTTTCATGAAAATATGATAAATACTCATGCATAAAATAATTATTGTAAATGCGTAATTCTTTGATAATTTTCAGATTTCCTGATGGTTTCTGTTTGTTTTTTCTAATAAAATGCCTGTATGAGGATAAACAAGACATTCACAATAAGTCTAAGACAAATGTCACATTTGGCTTTGTTTCAAAGCTATGACAAAATTCTTGGATTTAAGAGCTGTGGCTGCATATCTGCTAACCGGTAACCAAGTAATTTATATGTGTAACCGAGATATATAATTGTAAATCCGTCAGTGACAGTATCCCAGCCACTTCTTAAGAATAAGATAAGACCTTTTGCAAATATGGCCTTCTCTATTTTTTGTCTTCATTCAACTGGTAAAATGTTATAAAGATAAAGATTGGCTGGTAAAAATCTGTATATTTATATTTGTTTTAAACATTGTCGATGGCTTGGGCAATGTCAGCATGTTTATGGGTGTTGTAACAAATTTAGGTGTTGGACTTCAAAACAAGAAACTGACAGTTAAGCCCAACTGTATGTTCTTACCTCTGCACCCCAGCCCCTGAACCCTTTCTCCAAACGCAGACAGTTCATGGCATATGTTCCAAAATCTTCCACTCCGTACTTCTCTCCTGCTGACATCAGGCCATTGTACACCTTCAGCAAGTCTCCCTGGTCCATGTACAACTCCCAACCCAGTTCCCCTGCAGCCATAAGGAAGAAAAGTCTTACAAGAAGGCAGCCTGGGCAAAATTACTGTGCATATCATCTCTCTTATCTAATTTTTTACATTGTTTCATTGTCTTGTACACTAGTTCAGTACCTATACAAATTTATCTGCCACAGCAACAAGGCTGGACAAAACTGTCCTGATCTCTGTAGGCTTTCTTTTTAAGATTCTTCAAAATGATTTTAAAACCTATGAGGAAAAAAACAGAATGCCACAAAGAAGCTGCGGTTAAGTGGAATACTTATTCAAAACTGTTCAATATGTGAATTATAACTTCAAAATACCACTTGATCATCATTGTAAATCTGCCCCTTTTTAACAAATATGTCTAGTAATAGATGGAAAACTGACCACAGTATATGAAATTTACCAAAGAGAAAACCTTTTCCATTTCTTTGACTTGTGGGAAATTCTTTACACATTTCTTAATTCCATGACAACATCAGCCCTCTGAACTCTACTGATGCACAAATTTTGAGTATTTGTGTTACATTTAAAGCCCCCTTCTCAACTCGGCGGTAGTTGCAGTTAAAAGTCATGGAAAGAGACGACCTTGATCTCAGAAGCATACAACAAAATTCGCCTTTACTTCAGTGTGAGGTGGTCAGAAGCAATTTTCAGTAGCTAGACTGAACATAACCAAAATCTCCATGGCAAGCACAAATGCAGAGAAGGTAGCTAAAGATAGAAGGCAGGAGTATAAGATTTAAAGAATATGTTAGGAAGGTTGGAGATGACTTTTTAACCATGATTTGCCTCCTATGGAAAACGTGTATATGAGAAGGGACATAAATGATCCCCTTGAAGGCAAAATTTTCATGCACTGAGGAGAATTTCTTACTCTGCATCTTCTACCTAATCTAACTAAAAGTGTTATAGTGTTTAATCTTCCTACCATCATATTCTAAGGAGCATGACGAAATTCATTGTTTCAAAATTGTATTTTACAATCCTTGTATGAAAGATGAATGTATTACAGGTCATTAGTTCTTTAAAAAATAGCCTCAGAGATGCCCGTACCCACAGCCTGGGGAAATATTATTAACACCATGAGATATAGAAGTACTGTATCAGTACAAAGTTAGGATACTTTCAGAGCACTGTCAGTTATATAAAGACCAAAACAATGTTTAAATAGAGAATATAATGTCTAAGAGAAAGATAATGTATGTAAAGATGAAGTATTAAAACAAGGCAATTCAATAACAAGATGACAGCATTAATCAGTAAACATTACGACAATTTATCTATATCTGGCATGGTTTCTATATGGTTTCGATGTTTTAAATATTACCATACATACAGAAGTGGCAATACATTCAATGAATGCTTATGTGCGATATTGGAGCAAAGTCTGTGACTCACTTGATGAAATTCCATCTGTTACAATGGGAAGTTGTAAAAGTAAAATTCTTAATGAATTCTAATATGACTTTAACAGCGCTTAACCTGCATCAAAAGACCCACAGGTGCAACAAGATTTTTAAGGTCAAAGTTACTACAACAAGGTCAAAGGTCAAATCAAGGTCACACTATGATACTGCACACCTACAACCCCTAACCAATGTCCCTACCAAGTATCAACTTCCTACACCTTACGGTTTCCGAGATATAGCCCGGACAAGATTTTATAGGTTAAGGTCACTACAGAAAGGTCAAATCAAGGTCACACCATGATGTTGAACATCTACACCCCCTAACCAATGTCCCTACCAAGTACCAACTTCCTACACCTTACAGTTTCCGAGATATAGCCCGGACAAGATTTTATAGGTCAAGGTCACTACAGCAAGGTCAAAGGTCAAATCAAGGTCAGACCATGACGTTGCACACCTATACCCCTAACCAATCTACCTACCAAGTACCAACTTCCTACACCTTACAGTTTCCGAGATATAGCCCGCACAAGATTTTATAGGTCAAGGTCACTACAGCAAGGTTAAAGGTCAAATCAAGGTCAGACCATGACATTACACACCTACACCCCCCTAACCAATGTCCCTACCAAGTATCAACTTCCTACACCTTATGGTTTCCGAGATATAGCCCACACAAGATTTTCAAGGTCACTATGGTAAGGTCAAAGACCAAATTCAAGGTCACTATGGCAAGGTCAAAGGTCAAATCAAGGTCAGAACATGATGTTGCACAGCTACACATCCTAACCAATGTCCCTTCCATGTATGAACTTCCTACACCTTACGGTTTCTGAGATACAGCCCGGACAAACTTTTTCCCGCCGCCCGCCCACCTGCCCGCCCGCCCATCCGGACACCATGGGTGAAAACAATACCCCGACAGCCCTTAAGGGCTGTGGGGTAATAAAAACAATAGAAATATAATTCTGAGTTATTCTAAATGATGTTATGTTGACTTTGCTTTATAAGCACACCTGTATAGGATATCCTCATTGCACTAGCTTTCACACCTGCCACTTCAATTTCTTTGTAGGTCAGGAATGGGAAGTGTGCATCATCTAAGTCAGTTTTGGTCAGCTGACTCAATATGTCACGTGACTTGGGTCCAGCCACACTCACACAAGACAGAGACTCAGTCAAGTTAGTGAAGCTAACATTGAAATTTCCCAGACGTGCCTGTTCTTCCATCCACCTGAGTATATTGAACACATTATATTAAAAACACCTTTACAATTGTGTTGAATTATTTGTATATCCCAAATAACATGCTGAAACATCCATATTCCTAGACATTTACCAGATTTAAAAGCAATAATATTACAAACCAGAGTAAAGATTACTAAAGAACATATATATATATATATATATATACAAAACAGCTAAAAATAAATTTCATCATCTGTAATGTCAGGGAAAGCATTAAAGAAAGTCAGGGAAAGCATTAAAGAAATAGAGTTGCAGTAATGACTGGGATATTTTTTCCAGAAGTTGAGTATTTTGATATAGGGACCATGTTCATTGTGCTGTCAACTTGTGAACTTGTAAATTGTAGGTCTTGTTTTATACTTCTGAGAAACTTAAGGAGAGTTAAATAGTGTCTCATGAAATTGACATTATGGCTGCAAATGCTTTGGTTGGAATTTAATTAGAATCCACATTGACTATTGCAATGCCTATTGCAATGCCTTCTACTGAATCTTTCATACTTAAACTTGTGTATGTTGCAGTGTATTCAAAATAATCTTGCCAGAGTTGGCACCAACAGAAATAGTTATGTACATATAACATATAGAAGTCTACTCTTCCTTCCTATTGAATGCCCCTCTGTTTAACAAGGGACTATACTGATGTACCAATGCTTTCACCTGAACATCTTGGATCATTCTTCTTTCATACAACTCTTCCCATAATGCCAGATGAAGTAGGCCCAACAGTTTTTTTATGGGCACCATCTTTTTGTTCATCTATTAACCAACCAAAGAAACAACCCAACTATAGCCTTGCTTTATAATGATGCATCTAACATATTGAATGAATCACCTGATGACATTCATCTATAACCTCTCTGATAGCCTTCAGATCAATATTAAAATCCTGGCTGTTCTTGAAGGCTTAGCCACATTAGTTTCTGTCCTTTTCTGGTGACTCTGTGGTTGTTGACCCATCTATTTCTAAGAATGATTTTTTGGGGGGACTTGTGCTCCTGGATTTTGTTGCACCTTAGAATCTGCAGTTTACATAACTTAAGTGATTTAAAAGTTATATTAGAATTACATTAGAATTAAAAAATAATCCATCATTAGATAGTAAATGGTAGTTGAATTCACAACTGGCTGACACTTCACCTGAGGTCGTGGAGTTCAGAGCCAGATCCAGTGATACAGAAGAATGTGTTTGGTTGTGTTTGGGTGACTGTCAGTTCAGAGAAGACCCGCCCCTTTGGACTCAACATGTGACTAAGGTTTGTCTGTCCTAGCTATAAAGAAAACAAGGAAATAGAAGACAATACAACCTCTAAACCTTAATGTTGTTTTATCTCAAGTTTAATTACCAAAGAAATGGTCAACACTATAATGATCGGCTACTAACGATAAGAGTACAAGAGTACAAAAAATTTAATGCCATGGTAGTATATTTCAAAATTAAAATTTTTAAAAATTATAGTGTTATTTTTTCTCCTTTTCAGAATCAATGACAAGTTTGGGTTACCAAATGATTGTGTCGAATGCCTTTTTGGAAATTTTAATAACATTGTTTGGGAAATGGTATATTTATGGTCACTCAATACAATATTACTTTCCTGTTGACTTTTCAATTTCCCAACCTAGGTTTGACTAAGGCACTTCTACAATTTGTTCAAACTTCTTTCATATAAGACAATGACTGCCTGAATACCAATGCACTTCAAAAAATGTGGCCCTGTTAAAAATATACCTACTTTTCAGATAAAAATAGGTGTATTTATCATAGTGCCATTTCTTTTAAAGTGTCCTGGTATTCACATAGTCTTGACTTTACATTGGTTAAAATACACAAGTATTTATGGCCACACAGCACTCTCTGCAATTGGCTTTCTACTTTTCTTGTCATATATGTCACTGTGGCCTAGTGGGTAACACACTTGCCTAGGAACACAGAGGATGTGGGTTCAATCCCAGGCACAGGCAGATACATAGTGGCTCGGATGTCCTCTTAAAATGGTGGTCCTCTGTCATTAGATTCTATCACCAGTGGCAGGTTAAAGAACCTCAAGGACACTGATAAATGGTCATCCTTGAGCCTCTGTCTTTCAGTTAGGGCAATGTCCGTAATTTGAGAGTTGGACTGTACTTGTACAGTCAGATTGATCTTATAGTGCTTTAAGTAATGTAATATATGAAGATATTGAGCTGAATATAAATACAAATACAAAAATATAAATAATTATATTTCTTCAATCAACACCAACCTTTTGACATGGGCAAAAGTTTGATACATCAGACAAGCAGTCAGTTAAACCAGTGCAACACTCTAGAAAGCACCTGAAATTTCTTAAATTTGTTACCTTTGGAACAGTATTGGCACAGATATAGTCAAGGAACTTGGATGCATCAGGACCTGAAACTTGAAGCTTCCCAAAAGGAGTCAGGTCAATGACCCCAGCAGTTTCCATGACAGCCTTGACCTCTCTGCCAACTGGTTCAAACCAGTTTGTGCGTCGGAAACTGGGTTGGTATCCTGCCTGGTCTCCCTTCTTTGCAAACCATGTAGGCTGTTCCCATCCTGCAAGTCAACACGATAAAGTTTGAAAATGCATGTTACCAAAATACATAAAAGTGAATATCCAGTTTCCGAAGCAAAATCACCAAATAAGTAATACACTATGTTGAGTTTGGCAATACCTTAAGTAAAAGTAAATTTTATTGCGTTAATACATCCTATCCAATGGACAATTGCTTTACCGGTCGGCACGACCGGTCCCGCCAAACGCCAGAAAAAGACGTCCTGTATATACTACTGGCAGGACCGGTCACAGAGTGTGCATTCGCCAGGTGGCGCATCGTACTCCATTTCCTGTTTACCTATTGACGTCATAGCATCTTTTTCGTTTGGCGCGAAAGAGTGTGCAGAAGATTTTCTTCAGAGATACGTTTTTGAAGTTTTACAACGAACTCTTCCAAGTTTCTTGTTTTTTATTAGTACGGAGTAATTCTACAACGTTCCTGATCATTATGTCGTCTCCAGGACAGAAACGAGGTTCTTGCGGGCACGTTATGGCCCTTTTCGACAACCATAAGAAATGCGCGCGTTGTCGTGACAAGGGGGTGGGAGACGACCCGTGTGTGAAGAAGTTGCCTTGTAGTATCTGTAAGGCGTTTACGCCTGCTCAGATCCACCAGTTAGCAACCCCCACCTATAAGGAACGGAAAGAACGCTCTAGCCAGAAGAAATCTGAAGAATTGACAAGTACGTCTTCCAAGCTTGTCGATCCGTCTGAGGTTTCACTGCTGGGTCCAGTCAACTCAGGGACGCAGTCTCCTGTTGATTCTACACCCAAGCAGAAGAAGAAGCGTTCTGATGGCTCCCCAAGGTCTAGTAAACGGAAGCACAGCAGTAAGCCCACTTCTGATGACCTCAAGTCCCTTGATGACAAGTGGAGTGAGAGATTTTCCCGTCTGGAAGCAATGCTGGTTAACCAGTCATTTGCTGTCCCTGTGAGACCGGTGAATTCTGCTTCTGTGGTGCCCAGAGAACACCCCTTCTTTGATCCGGGTGCTTCTACAAGTGTTATGTTTGCTGAGGGCACTAGTGACGTTGCTACGCAGTTGACGGCTACCCAACCTCCGCTGGGGGTTCCCGGTACACAAGCTGTGAAGGAAGTGACTAAGAGTGCTACCCACCCTGTTCAGGGCCCCGGTACCTCTGAGACTGTTGCCACCCAACCTTTACTGGTTCCCGGTGCAGGGACTGCCACCATGCCTCCACAGGCTCCCGGTGCGGGTCCTGAGGTTCTGCCTTCCGGTTATGAAACTACGCTGTCTAACCAGTCGCCTCCCATTGGCCAGAATTCTGAGGTTGCTAGGGAATCTGACAGTGAGGCTGAGGTGGATGCGGAACCGGCTTCACCGGCTAGTGTTCACTACCAGGGTGATGTACCGGAATCTAACACTGACCAGGATCTTTCTGAAGATGCTAATTACCGGGAAACATTGAGAGGGGTGAGGAGTTTCATGGGCTGGCATCAAATCCCGGATTATGACACCTCAGCTGCATCTATGGATGACAATCCCTTTGCCGGTTCTAGAGTGAAGACTACCGGTAAAGTGTCAGTAAAATTGCCGGTGGATGAATGGCTTTGTAAAAAGCTGGAGAAACTAAATATAACTATTGCTGAAGGTTATCCTTCCAGGAATACAGAAACCAGTGGTCTGCTGCGTGACCAATTTGTCAAGACACCCCGTACTTCCAAGTGGTACGACATGCAAGCTGTTAAGAAGGATGCGTCTAACCAGGCTGTTGGTGACTGGTCTCCGGAACCGGCAAAGCTTAACAGTATGTTTTCTAGAGTTGCAAGGCGCAGTTTACCTTCTGCCCCAGCTTCCAGGACCCTCAGCCAGGACACCCTTAGAAGGTGGGAGAGGTCATTCAGAGAACAATCAGTGATGTGTAATCACGCTGCTGGCCTCTCTAGATGCCTCACCAAGGTACAGGACTCCATGGTCACCCAGTTAAAGTCCCTGAGGTTCGATTCCTCAAAGGGCAAAAGTGCTGAGAAACAACAACAAGCTGTTGAAGAACTGGAATATCTGGTTACGTTTAACCGGTCAATTTCACAGGCTATGCAGCGTACCATGCAGGATTTATCAGAGGGAGTCTTTATCAGCATGGCTAATCTCACCCTGGCCCGTCGGGACAGTTATTTAGAGTTCATAAGGGGTGGCATTAAACCGGACACCTTGTCTGCCTTACGTACGTCTCCAGTTCACCAACTATCACTCTTCCCGGACAGCTTACTGGTCAAAGCTGAAGAGGAAATCTTACGTAGTGAAGAGAGGCGTTCTGCTGGTACCACACCAAGGAAACCTGGACGTTTTCATCCATACGTCTCCTCCAATCGAAACCCTCACCAGCCGGACCGGAAGCCCACTACTCCGGCATGGAAGCAGATTAGAGACCGGCAAACTGCTCAGAAAGGGGGTGGTAAAGCCTCAAACTTCAGCCAGAAGCCGGCCAGAGGTTTTAAAAAGCATAAATGACAATCACTGTTTTGCAAATGTGGTCGGATTGGTGAACTCTGTAAATGTATCCGACAAGATGGAGGGCTTGAACCCACCACCACCAGTGACAAACAAGAGCGAGACTGTGTTTCCACATGTAAACTCTTTTGTTGCAAGTGTTCCTTTTGCCAGCGGGTCACCGCAAAAGAAAGGTGTAAATCCCACTTATTGTCAATCTATCAGAGAAATAAACCATGTGAAAGATGTTTCCTGTGTAGATCACTTGAGTTTTGTAAATATTGTCACAAATGTCCAAACTGTTGTCACAAATCTTCCTGTAGGGCCAAGACTTCAGCATTTTTGGGAAAAGTGGGAAACTCTGGGTGCGAGCCCAAAAGTTATCAGAATACTGAGAGAGGGCTACACCCTTCCCTTCCGGTTCAGACCCAACCTAACCAGGTCACCAATGGTCATCAGCAAATATGTAAACCCCCAAAGACAGTCCTTCCTTTTGGAGGCACTGACTCAGCTAACAAACAAGAATGCAGTAGAACCGGTAACAAATCAGACCTCCCTAGGGTTTTACAACCGGCTATTTTTGGTTCCCAAACCCAACAACCGGTGGAGACCTATCTTGGACCTGAGCACTTTGAACACCTTTTTAAACACAGAGTCGTTCAAGATGGAGACCCCAGAGACAATAAGAACCTCCCTACAGGCAGGGGAGTGGGTCACATCCATAGACTTCAAAGACGCTTACTTCCACATACCAATTCACAGTCAGTCAAGGAAGTACATGCGTTTTCACATTCAGGGCCACTCCTACCAGTTCAAGGCCCTGCCCTTTGGTCTTTCCACAGCACCCATGGAGTTCACAGTGGTGGCCAAAGAGGTCAAGCTCATGGCCTTACGACAGGGTATAAGAATCCACCAGTACCTAGACGACTGGCTGGTGAGGGCCTCTACCCTCCACACCTGTCTCCAGCATACTCAAACCCTGGTCACTCTTTGTCAGGAACTAGGGTGGCTGGTGAACAAGGAAAAGTCAGAACTGGCACCCAAACAGGTCTTCAACTTCGTAGGTTACCAGTTCGACCTGAAAGAGGGCAAGGTCAGACCAACAGAAGACCGTTGGCAGGCCTTGACAGACAAAATCAGATCAATGATGTCGGATCCGGTTTGTCCGGTCCGGAAATTCATGTCCCTCATAGGTCTCCTCACAGCAACAGAAAAACAAGTCCACTTAGGGCGACTCCACATGAGACCCATACAGTGGCACTTGAAAAACAATTGGAGGGTCCCAGAGTCACTGGAAAAGGTGATACCGGTCCCCAAGTCCCTCCACCCTCATCTAAGGTGGTGGCTGGAGGAAAGCAATGTGCTACTAGGTCAACCATTACACCCTCTAAAACATGCTCTGCAGATCTTTACAGACGCATCAAACGAAGGGTGGGGCGCTCACTTGGACGACCATACTGCAAGGGGAACCTGGTCCCTCCCAGAAAGCAAGTTGCACATAAACCACTTAGAGCTAAAAGCAGTTTTTCTAGCTCTAAAGGAGTTTCGAACCCTGGTCTGCAACAAGACTGTGTTGGTAGCTACAGACAACACAACAGTGGTTGCCTATATCAACAAAGAAGGGGGGATGAAGTCGGGTTCACTGTGTGCCCTACTGTGGAGAATCCTGTCCTGGTGCACCAGACAGCAGGTAACCCTCAGGGCACGTCACATCCCCGGCCGGCTGAACGTGATAGCAGACAAGCTATCCAGACTTGGCCAGACCATTCAAACAGAGTGGTCACTTCATCCAGCAGTATTCCAAGCTGTATGCGCAAGGTGGCACCAGCCAAAGGTGGACCTGTTTGCCACCAGGTTCAACAACAAACTACCTCAGTTTGTGTCACCGGTGCCAGACCCCCAGGCTTGGGCAGTGGATGCACTCAGTCTCTCCTGGGAGTACCTGGACCCATACGCCTTCCCACCGGCAGCCATCTTGGGCAAAGTGGTGGAGAAGCTCCAGGACTACCCCTGCAACAGAATAATCCTGATTGCCCCAGGGTGGCCCAACATGCCCTGGTTTTGGGACCTGGTAGCAATGTCAAGCCAGATCCCACTCTGTCTGCCCAGCATACCCAACCTTGTGTCTCAACCATTCAACCAGGTCCTTCACAGGAACCTGTCGAATCTGAACCTACATGCCTGGCTCCTAGAGCCTCAGCAATCAAGGAGCAGGGCTTCTCTGAGGCAGTGGCAGCACGAATTGAGGCTCCTCAAAGAAGATCAACCAGATCTGTCTATGAGGCAAAGTGGACCATTTTTACAAAGTGGTGCCTCAGTAATCAGGTGGACTTCAGGGCACCACCTCTGAAGGCCATTGCTGACTTCCTCCTGCACTTGTTTCAGGACAAGAAGTTACAACCAGGCACTATTGATGGCTACAGATCCGCCATTGCTGACAAACTGGGCAATTCCACCATTAATGTCAGCAAAGATGAGAATCTCACTCGTCTCCTGGATAGTTTCCATAGAGACAGACCTAAGGGCAGGAGGGGCATCCCCTCCTGGAACCTTTCACTGGTTTTACATCAGCTCACAAAGGCTCCTTTTGAACCCCTGAAAGAGTCCTCCTTGAAACATTTAACTTTCAAGACTGTTTTCTTGCTGGCTTTGGGTTCAGGTAAACGCAGGAGTGAGATCCATGCTTGGTTACATAAGAACATCAGACACCAGTCAGACTGGTCTAAGGTGTCTTTGTATCCCTCACCTAGCTTCCTATCCAAGAACCAGCTGGCTAAGGAAGGTCCAGATAGTGTGGCACCAGTGGTCATCCCAGCCCTGGCACCTTCTCTGGATAGGTCACTCAAGGGTGACAGGTCCCTATGTCCAGTTAGAGCCCTGCGTTACTACTTGGACAGGACTGCAGACCTCAGGCAGAATAAGGAGTTAGTCTTTGTCTCCTTCAAGAAAGGGTTTGATAAAGACATCTCGCCTGCCACCATCTCCTCATGGATCAAACAGACTGTGGTTCTGTGCTATGAGCTCTCTGACCAGGAGGCCCTCACCTTACATCAGGTTAAAGCCCATGATGTTAGGGCCTTTGCTGCTTCTAAGGCTTTCCAATCAGGGATCTCCTTAGATCAGATCTTGTCAGCCTGCCACTGGAAATCTCACAACACCTTCACCCAATTCTATTTGAAGGATGTTGCCTGGGCTGACTCAGAGCTTTTCCACCTGGGACCTGTAGTGGCTGCCCAGCAGGTGCACCACCAGGCCCAGAAGTGAGGGGATGTTGTATATATGTAAATATGTACATATTGTAAATATGTTAGATATGTACATAATGTAAATATGTTGAGTGTACATATATTTTCAAAAAAAAAAAAAAAAAAAAAAAAAAACCTGTGACTTGCTTCCTTTGGGAAGTTTATTTCTTCTGGGACTGAACTCAGCCCCTCTCTCTCTCTATCTTTCCAATTCAGACCAAAGCTGAAAGGAAAGAAAAAAGGGGGGGGGGCAACGTCGGTAGGCTCCCGGTTAACCGGTGAGTTAGTGCCGACCCTGACCTTTCAGGGTTCTCTGACCCTAGGTCAAATGGGCCTGTTGAAATTTGTTGTTATGAGTTCACATAAGTCCCTAGCTGCTTACCCGCCTACCAAGCGGTAGTTATTCAGCAATTGTCCATTGGATAGGATGTATTAACGCAATAAAATTGCAAATTTAATAAGTAAATTAAATTTTTATAAGTTAATACCCTATCCAATGGACAGGCAAGGCCCACCCAACCGGCCCCGCTATCAGCTTGCTAGGGGTCTTACTAGGATTAGACACGAAAAAGATGCTATGACGTCAATAGGTAAACAGGAAATGGAGTACGATGCGCCACCTGGCGAATGCACACTCTGTGACCGGTCCTGCCGGTAGTATATACAGGACGTCTTTTTCTGGCGTTTGGCGGGACCGGTCGCGCCGACCGGTAAAGCAATTGTCCATTGGATAGGGTATTAACTTATAAAAATTTAATTTACTTATTAAATTTGCAAGTTTGTGAGGTTTACTTTTCTGAATGGGTCTTACACCAACACTGTGTAATGCTATCAGCCTTGTAAAACTTGGTCGCACTGTATGAACACAATAAAATGGCAGTCCCCTGTCATTGGCTCAGTGGCAGGCTAAAGAACCTCAAGGACATTAATAAATGGTCATCTTTGACCCTCTGTCTTTCAGTCAGGGGAATGTCAGTTACTTGAGATCTTGGCTTGTATTTGTGCAGTCGGATGGGTTAAATAGTGCTTTGAGTCCTGTAGTATATGGAGATATTGCACCCGGTATAACTAAATACACAAAAATAATAATAATAATAATAAATAATATTAATGTTTAGAAAGGGCAGCTATTTTGCATGGAGTCATTTTAAAATAAGGTATTGGCCAAACAAAAAAAAAGAAAGATGTAAAATGTGAAAATGGTAAAAATTAAAAGGGTTTCATGTAACACTGTCCACATCAAAAACAGCTATTTAAGTACAATTAATGTATATCTCTCTGCAGTGCAAATTGAAATTTACAGCTCTTCCAGATGATCATAACAACATGAATGTTAAGCCCCTAACAAAACTTGTTATAATGTGTATGCAATGTGCCATTCTACCTGTATGGAATCCACTCTCTGCTCCTTTGTTCTTTAGTATTTCATACAGCTGACTTGTTCTCTTTGTAGGCCGACCAGCAAATCGCTCCTCTTTGGGATAACCAAGTGCAGTATTCATGCCATAGCTTTCTCGGGCCTTAGCCAAGGTATAGGTTCTAAAGAGTACAAACCAAGGTAAAATTACTTCGTATCCCAGTGATGCCATGTACCCAAGTGATTCATACTCAATGGTACATCTATAAATACCACAATTTAAAACTCAGTATAGTACATCTGCACTAATACTAAGTACCTTAAGTTTGCGGAACAGTTGGAATCACCCATTTTTCTGTCGTATTCATGCTAAAATGGCAAGTGTTATACTTTAAGTCATTTTGTCTTTTGTGTCATGTATGGGTGTTGTATGTCTTTTGGAGAAACAGCCGACCCTAACTTTTTGAGAAACTATCGCCCCATACTCCAGAATGTTTGTGGTATAATGAACTCCTGTAAGTGTCCAATTCAAATTGACTGTTCAGGCTAATGATGGATGCAAAGACTTGGATCATGTCTAGGCAAAAGTGCATACATGCACATTGAACAAGTATTACAGCTGTAACTTTAAGGGTTCATACAGCATTTCAGTGCTATATCAATATTCTATAAAGTTAGCCAAGTTTATTGAGTAGTGTAGATCACACACCTGCATAAACCAAAAAGTGAATTCAGTTAGATTTTTTCCCCAAACAAAAATTTTGATCTTAAGGTCCTACTATTCAGAGTTTGGTAAAGTTCCTAATGGACTTTATCACTGATGCAGATATACAATGGCCAACTTCATTAAGTGTTAATTTTTTACTGAGATGAAGTTTGGTTTACTTCTCATAAATATTCAAACACATACGGACCTCTGAATGCACTGCAGTTCTCTCAGATTGTGTTTTAACTTTTTTTTATATTTTGTTTCTCTGTGTGACAGTATCATATGAGTGGTGTAAAGTAAAAAACATTGCACATCATCTATGATGCAAATTGTACATCTGAATGGAAACTCTAAACTACTTACAGTAGATTCTTTTTTAATTGTGTTTATTAGAATCTGTGACTTATTATGTGATAGCAAATTACTTTAGTATCACAATAAATACTAAATTTAATTGTACAAAAAATGCCTTTTATTTTGAAAACATCAAATAGCCAGTTTCTCATTCTTTTCCACAATAAATCTAACTCCACTGCAAACAATATGGTGAAAACAGACTTTCCTTTCTATACTTCCTGTTTTAACAGAAGTAGTCATAACAACCTCCCGAGTGATAAAACAGGGAGGTTTTGTGAAATGGCTTACCATTGGAAAGGGGTGTAACAGATACTAAAAGTATCACACACAAACTAACTGTTACTTACAAATCTTGCTTCAGTACTCATCTGGTCCCTTGAAATCTTGACTTAAAAGGGTTCAGCTATAGTCGTTCACATAAATCTATAAAATTTTTATGATCTATCATTTTATAGATTTTATAAAATTTATAATTTCATATATAAGGATTTCAGACTACCATAAGCACTATATGCTGGCTGTTTTGTATCCTTTTATAAATATATGACCAAATACAACATGCTATTCTTTATGTGAAACTCTTCCCATAATTTGGATGAAAAACAGAAAACCTATAAGTTACTGGGACTTGGTACTGTATCTGTTATAGATCATAATAGTTGGAACCCAATGATAAGTCTATTTTTGTGATAATAAGGCTTATCATGTCACTTAAGATAAATCACATGTGTTCTCACCCTCTTTAACAGGACAAAAATCACAGCAGCCTCCCAAGTTTTAAACTGGAAAGCTCTTACTTTAATTCATAAAGTGACACTAGTGTATAAACATCCCTATTATTTGCATTGATGTTGCCCAATATTTTATCAATCCATTTCCAGTTTGACAATCCTTGTATCTATTTTATGCCAAAAATGGATGTTTTAATTGAGATCAATTAATATTTTCCAATATTTCTGCAGCATACTTGAAATATGTTGTAGTATCAAATTTACATAGGTTTGGGTTAAACATATGTCTACCCCCAGAATACCAATTTTAAGAGAAAAAAACTAAAAATACTGTAAGAGTTTACAATTGTACACTCCTTTTGTCCAGTAATGCACCATCTTCACAAATATATTTGGTAGCAGTGCACTACCTTAGCGTAACTCTGATGCACAGACTAGTCATCATACTTTCTATTAACCTGCCACACCTTTTGATCCAGCATGGTTTGAGAGTAAAGGTTTTACTTAATCTGGACCTCACAGGAGACACAAATTTTATTGCAAGTTCTTTACTTCTACACACCTGTCAGTCCATTTACTGTATCTATTGGGGTCTGTCTCAATCAGGTCAAATGATGGCTCTCCATTTAGGATCCAGTCACTCATGTATTTGCCCATTCCTCCTGCATGAATGATGCCATAGCTAAAACCATACAATAAGTATAATGTAATAAGTATAACAGCATAGGTGTAAGGTGTAAAATTGTGAGTTTTAAATACTACATTGATATTACTGTTAAGTGCAGGCGAATCACAGTATCATCTGTCTACTGTTGTTTTTGACAAATGCACATAATTTCTCATGCCTGGTCTCAATTTGCTTTAGTGTGTTCATCCTTTTTAGTAAATATTAGCCATTGAAATGTGATCACAAAATTGCTGTCCACTTTGGGTCACATCAGAGGTTAGATTACTCCATAAAGACACAGTTTATTTTAATTTTATTGCAAATGTTAATGTTATGGCTTTGCAGAAAACTATGTTTAGCGAGTTGCCAGTTCATGCATCAATTTTTCTTTGCTACTCTTTGAAAAATGAGTGGTTATTATAGTGGTTTATTTTGAATCTCAGACTTCAGTTATGAGAAATATCCAGAGGGTTAATAATGAAATTTGATTGGTCAATAAATATCTGCCTACCTCAACCCTATAGCAACCCAGTAGTTTGACAAGCCCTGGTAAGGTCCTATCATGGGTAGCAGGTCCGGGGTATAAGTGATTGGTCCAGAAACCATACGCATGATTTCGGCCGTTTGAAGGCAGGGAACCAGCTCCATTGCCATCTCCACATTGTCTTGGATACGGTTCATGTCTCCATCAAAAAGCTCCATCCCAAAACCTGGACACAGATAACGATATAGTACAGTATATGATATAAATAGAACACTGATAGATCATAAGTAGCTTTATCTTACAAGTTGGACAAAGATAACTAGAGGATCGCTTGCAAAAAAAAAAGATAATGTTTTTGCACAGCAAAAACAAAGCAACCCAAAAAGTATACAAAGGTGAGTGCTAAAGTATTAAGAAAATGCTCTGCTTCTAGCCTTATACTGTTGTGGAAACCAAAGTTATAAGGAAAAGAAAATGCGGAGCTCACGGAGCCGGCGGAGCCTGATTTCCTCCTATACACAAACAAGCGTCCCGCAATTAATTATAAATATGCAGTCATTACCAGTGCCATGTTGTCCTGGATACAGGTCATGTCACGATCAAACAGCTCTATCCCAAATTGAATATATAAAGGCTATACTCTCACAGTGCTGAAGTGGGACTTTGATAAGTCATAAACAGTTCCAACTTGAAACTTGGACAAAGATAAATATAAGTATGTAACCACCACCAACACCACTTTGTCCTGAATATGGAGCACGTCATCTTGAAAAGCTGCATCCCAAAACACAAGGGACATATTTTGAATTTTCTTTAAGTGGAATTCTGATAAGTCATAAACAGCTCCATTTTGAAACTTGGATAAAGATAAATATAACTATCTAGTCATCACCACCACAAGCGTCATGTCATCCTGGATATGGTCCATGACTTCATCGAAGGGCTAGATCACATAACCTGGAACAAACTAAGATATTGTCACGAACAGATCTGTCCAAAAACCTAGACATAAATAAGATCATAGAGCTAGCTATAAACAGATCAATCTCAAAACCCAGACCAGAATATGCAGGCAGTGCCATTCTATAGACCAAATACAGGGGCCGATTTCACTAAAGGACTTAAACTAAGTCCCTTTATTGGCCAAGTCAGGGACTTAAATCTAAGACTTTGGCCTTAGCTAGGTCTGGGACTTAAAATGGATTTCACAAAGGTGACTTAGCTAAGTCCAAGCTTATCAAATAACCACAGTGGTTTTCTGTGTCATGTGACCTTTTATATCTATTCAAAATATAATATTGGTCCCATATATCCTTCATTTTATCTAAGGATAAGGGCTGTTTTGAAATGGAAAACCTTGTTGCCACATATAAACTTCCCAAAGACTACTTTAGTGAGGTGTTCTGTGTAATTATAATTTATTTACAGCCATTTCAAATTTTGAAGTGGAGAAAAGTTTATGGCGGCCATATTTGAGTCCTCTTTACAAAATTTAAGCCCACTACCTCCCAGACTTTAAGTTAAGTGCACTGACTTAACATTCTTTTGACAAAATTTAAGACCAAAGTCTTAAATTTAAGTCTAAATCTGGACTTAGGTCCCTTTGTGAAATTGGCCCCTGGTGTGTTATCAAAAGGCCCCACCTATGTCCTAAAATCTGGATCAAACTAAGGATATATCTTGAAGATAAACTCCATCCAACAGGCCAAGCAAAAATAAATGTGTAAAAATCATCAACACCACTTTTGGATACAGTCTTAAAATCTCAGGCTGGTTTCACAAAAGACAAAGATAAAACAGACTGTTAAACACCACTAGGTATTTTAAATTACAATGACTGCAAACTAGTTAAACTAGAATCACATGTTAATGAAATACTCTGTTAATTAGAAATTTCTGTTTTAGTAAACATTAAAAAATCTCTGGTCCTTGGAAGTAAAATGCTCTATAAATACAGTAAAGCCTCTATTTTCCAAACATGGTGAAAAAGTGAGATTTTGTTAAGATAACAGAAAGTTCATAAAATGGAATATATGTCATATGTATATTTTGGAGAGAAGATGTGTATTCATAAAATGGAATACTTAGTTTAAACATATTTTATTCACAAATAGGCAACAATTGATTTAACAATTATATCCAGCCTTCTTGCACAATGGGATTTATTTACAATGATAAATGAAATGAGACTGCACTATCCCATCATGAACACCTTGCACAATTAAAGCCGCTTGTTAAAAAAATTGTGGAATACTTAGATAATGTATGTTAAGATAAGAAAATCAGATTCTACTGTATCAATACACACTAGTTTATGAGACATATCAAAATAAATCATTAACCTTTGGGTGGTCCCTCATCGTACCAACTGTCTAGCAGTCTCATCTTTTCCATGGCTTCATATGGTCCAAACAGCAAGCCATCTCTTTCCTGACGCAGGTAGTATGATCCCTCTAAATCTCTGAAATGATGAAAAGGCAATATAATAATCGGATTTTGGTATACATATGTTGTGGTGGCAAAATGGGCTTGAGTACTCATGAATTAATTATGTAGTTAGTTAATCAGACCACCTAAATGTAAATGTAATGGTTTATATAGTCTAGTATCAGTACATATACTATCACTCGACTTTACATTTACACCCTGGCCTGGGTTTCAGAACTTTTTCACACATGTTATCTGTCTCATTTCCCTCTGGGAACATACTAGGGGGCAGCCACAATATAGCACACACACACTAAGAACCCACTAGCAGCCAGGTACCCATTACTCCTGCGTGGAGAGAGGCACTTTCCAGGATGTTATCCCACATGAAACAGTCTGCATCATTGGGGATTGAACCCATGACCCTTGGATTATGAATCCAACACCCTACCAACTGAGCCACATGAGACCCTAATAAGGCAAAAAGTTTTTATTGCGTTAATACATCCTATCCAATGGACAATATGCTAAACCGGTCGGCGCAGACCGGCACGCCAAACATCAGAAAAAGACATCCTGTGTTTCCACCGGCTGGCCGGTCCTCACACTGTGCACTCACCAGGTGGCGCATGGTACTTCCTTGCTGTCTAGAACAACCTGACGTCATGGTATCTTTTTCGTTTGGCGCATGCACTGCCTGCACGAATATTTTGAGCTGTGAAACTTTTTTGGAATTTTGTGAGTTTACGGAAGTACTTTAGCTTATAACTTTATTATTTACTTCCTCTCATCTTATAAACTATTAGATCTTCTCCCAGCCAGCGTAGAGGGGGTTGCGGCCATATGATGGCAGGTTTTGATCCACATACTGTCTGTGCGCGCTGCCGCGATAAGAAGAAGGGCTCTGACCCTTGCACAGAAACTCCACCTGCTCCCTGCTCGCATTGTGATTCTTTAACTTCAGAGCAGAAGAATCAACTTTCAACCCCTTCTTAAAAGCTTAAAAAGGAGAAGAAAGAAGCCAAGTCATCAACACCAGTTAAAGATTCAGACACTCTCAGTCCCACCCTCATGGACCCGGCACTTGTGTCGGTAGTGGGGGTCGTGGATGGCCAGACAACCTCTGGTTTGAGTGGGCCGGTTGAGAAGAAAGCAAAGAAGATGGACTCTAAGAAATCTTCCACTTCATCATCATCTTCCAAACTGGCTAAGGCAGAGAAGCCGGTGAAGTCTTCTTCCAGCCGACCACCGGCTACTTCATCTACCGACCAGGGCAAGTCCACCACCTCCTCTACTGACACAAGAATTTCTGAACTCGACAAAAAGTGGTCGGACAGATTTAATAGGCTGGAAGCCCTGTTATTGGCCAAGACAGTAGACCGACCTCAGGAACCTGTTTTCAGTACAGTAAAGGTCACGCCCTCTCATGCCGGACCCTGTTTTGAAGCCGGCATCTCAGACTTCACAGCCGACCGACCCTGCTATTGACTCCCCAGCCACTGACTCTTCTCTGCACAGACCTGCTACCAAAGCCTCATCTTCAGCTCAGCCGGAACCGAACACAGAGACCGTCCAAAGACAATTAGCCAGTGCCTTTGACACGTCCAGGAAGGAATCTCTCTCTTCTAGTGATTCTGACTCCGACTCTCTGTCATCAGTCCGACCTCCCTTGGATATTCTACCGGAAGAAGGTGAACTGTCGGAAGATCAGGAAGCTAACCAATCTGATCATGAACAATCATTGTCCGAAGAACAATCTTACCGGGAAACCATGAGGGGGATAAGATCCTACATGGGTTGGAGTCACATACCAAACATTGATTCCGGTGCAACTACCTCAGAGGATAACCCCTTTGCAGGTCCTAAGTTACACACACTGGGCAAGGTCTCTAGAAACCTACCGACCGACGAGTGGCTCTATCGCAAAATGGCTAAGTTGAACATTACACTGGTACAGGGTTATCCCACCCGCACTTCGAAGAGATCAATTTGTACGCCCTCCAAAATCACAGCAGAAATGGTGTGGGTTTCATGTCAACCCTAAGAAGGACTCTGAACAATCTGTTTCCTCTTGGCACACCGGTTCTTCAAGGCTCAACAGCACTTATTTGAGGATTGCTTGACAGGCCGGCATTGCAAGTTCTCCTCCCATGTCTCGCCCTATTTCTCAGGAAAGCTTACGCAAGTGGGAGAGGTCTGCGTGTGAATCTACAGTGATTTGCAATCATGCAGCCAGTTTCAACCGGTGCCTGTTGAAAATCCAACAGAATATGAACTCTCAGCTGAAAGCCATAAGGGTGGAGTCCAAGGGGAAGTCTGCAGCTAAGGTGTCAACAGCAGTGGACGAACTACAGTTTTTGCTAGACTTCAACTCTAGTGTGTGCCAGGCCATGGTGAAATCCATGGAACATTTAACTGAGTTCGTCTTTGTAAACATGGCCAACACCACCCTTCTTAGACGTGACTCCTACCTCGCCTATCTCAAAGTCGGTGTGAAGGCCGACACTCTCCATGCCCTACGTACGGCTCCACTTCATTTGGACACCTTGTTTCCAGATAATGTAGTGAAAAGGGCAGAGGAGGACATTGCTAATTTTGACAAGGGTCGGTCCGGCTTACTCTACAAAAGCAAGAGATACCACCCATATGAAAGACAAGATTCTAAGTCGGATAAACATCAGGATAGGCCGGCTTGGAAGAATTTGTCACGCACCCAACGCAGGAAACAGAAGGGCAAGTCACAGTACTCCTCGCGACCGGCCAAGGGTCAGCAGGAGTACAAATGACATTCAATGTGTAATTCAGTTGAGGCCTCTGCTGCTGACCGGGAGCTCTACACAAGAGACAATAGACATTCTGTACATATTGCGCCCGGGCATTCTCAAAAGAACGAAATAAGTCCCGGGGCAGCAGGTTGTCACTCATACAGAAACAAATTAAAATCTGTGAAAAGTGTTTCTTGTGTCATTCCATTGTCTTATGTAAATACTGTAACCAATGCTCCCAATGTTGTCACAAATCTGCCTGTAGGGGCCAGACTGCAAAACTTTTGGAAAAAATGGTTGGATCTGGGTGCCGGGCCCAAAGTAGTTCAAATCCTAAGGGAGGGATACACCCTTCCCTTCCGGACCTGGCCGAACTTGTCAAGAACCCCAACAGCCGTAAGCTGTTATGGCAATCCTCTCAGAAATCTCAAACTGTTAGAGGCATTACATCAGCTTATGGACAAAAATGCCATAGAACTGGTCCACAAACAGACCTCATTAGGGTTTTTCAACCGACTATTTTTAGTCCCCAAACCCAACAACAAATGGAGGCCAATCTTAGACCTGAGCAATCTGAATCTTTTCATCAAGACTGAAAAAAGATGGAGACCCCGGAGACCATCAGAATATCTCTCCAACAGGGAGAGTGGGTAACCTCCATAGACTTCAAGGACGCTTATTTCCACATTCCGATACAGGAACAGTCCAGGAAATATCTGAGATTTCATATCCAGGGCCAGACCTTTCAGTTCAAAGCTCTACCATTTGGCCTGTCCACAGCACCCATGGAGTTCACTATTATAGCCAAGGAGGTAAAATTGATGGCCATTCAAAAGGGTATAAGGATCCACCAATACCTAGACGACTGGTTGGTGAGAGCCACATCCCACCGGGAATGTCTCCAGCATACACAAGTCTTAGTGAGAATGTCCCAGGATCTAGGTTGGATGGTGAACATGGAAAAGTCGGAGCTGGAACCGAAACAAATATTCAATTTTGTCGGTTACCAGTTCGACCTCCAGTCCGGTCGGGACCGACCGACACCGGACCGGTGGCAGAGTCTACAAGGAAAAATACTGGAACTCCTTGCCCTCCGGACGTGTTCGGTGAGGGAGTTCATGTCCTTGATAGGTCTGTTAACAGCCACAGAAAAACAAGTTCACCTAGGCAGATTACACGTGAGACCCATTCAATGGCATCTCAAGAGCAATTGGAGGATTCCGGAGTCCCTAGAAAAGGTGATTCCTCTAGCCAGATCTTTACTTACAATGGTGGCTAAAGGAAAGCAATGTCCTCACCGGCCAACCATTACACCCAATACAACATGCTCTGCAAATCTTTACAGACGCATCAAAAGAAGGGTGGGGCACTCACTTAAACAAGTTCACTGCCAGAGGAACTTGGTCCCTACCGGAAAGCAAGCTACGCACAAATTACCTGGAACTCAAAGCAGTTTTTCTGGCCTTCAGAGATTTTCAAGATCTATGCGTGAGCAAGATGGTTCTTACAGCAACCGTTTAGGTTGTCCCGTTTAGGACAAATTATTCAAACCGAATGGTCCCTCCTTCCAGAGGTTTTTCAGACCTTGTGCAATAGGTGGCACCAGCCTCAAATAGATCTCTTTGCCACGAGATTCAACAACAAACTGCCCCTGTTTGTATCTCCGGTTCCAGACCCCATGGCCACTGCTGTGGATGCCCTCAGTCTACCATGGGAGAATCTGGACACGTATGCCTTCCCACCGACAGCCATTTGGGCAAAGTGGTGGAAAAGTTGCAGGACTGCCCCTACAAGAGGCTGATCCTCATTGCCCCGGGGTGGCCCAACATGCCATGGTTTTAGGACCTGGTGGAAATGTCCACCCAAATCCCATTACTCTTGCCTCAGCTGCCCAACCTTCTGACTCAACCCTTCAATCAGACCCCTCACAGAAGTCTGTCAAACCTGAATCTCCATGCATGGCTCCTAGAGCCACAGCTATCAAAGCACAAGGGTTCTCTGAAGCAGTGGCAACAAGAATTGAGGCTCCTCAAAGAGGATCAACCAGATCAGTCTATGAGGCAAAGTGGACCATTTTTACAAAATGGTGTATCACTAACCAGGTGGTGACCTGTAAAATCTGTGGCAGACTTCCTCCTATACCTGTTCCAGGACAGGAAGTTGCAACCCAGTATCATTGATGGTTACAGATCTGCCACTGCTGATAAGCTAGGGAGTTCAACCATTAATATCAGCAAAGACGAAAATCTCACTCGTCTTCTGGATAGTTTCCATAGAGACAGACCCAAGGGTCAGAGGGGTGTCCCCTCTTGGAACCTTTCCCTTGTTCTACACCAGCTGACGAAGGCTCCTTTCGAGCCTCTCAGAGAGGCCTCGCTAAAACATTTGACCTTCAAAACTCCCTTCCTCTTGGCCCTAGGCTTGGGCAAGAGAAGGAGTGAGATACATGCTTGGCAACACAAAAACATCAGACACCAGACTGATTGGTCCAAGGTGTCTCTGTACCCATCTCCCAGCTTTCTATCCAAGAATCAGCTGGCCAAAGAGGGTCCAGAGAGTGTGGCTCCAGTGGTTATACCAGCCTTGGCCCCAACTCTGGATAGATCCCTCAAATCTGACAGATCCCTTTGTCCAGTCAGAGCCTTACACTACTACTTGGACAGGACTTCAGATCTCAGGCAGAACAAAGAATTAGTCTTTGTCTCCTTCAAGAAGGGTTTCGACAAAGACATTTCTCCTGCCACTATCTCCTCTTGGATCAAGCAAACTGTGATCCTGTGCTATGAGCTCTCTGATCAGCAGGCCCTCACCCTACACCAGGTGAAAGCCCATGATGTAAGGGCCTTTGCTGCTTCTAAGGCCTTCCAGTCGGGAGTATCCTTAGACCAAATACTTTCAGCTTGCCACTGGAAGTCTCACAATACCTTCACACAATTCTATTTGAAGGATGTGGCTTGGGCTGTTTCAGAGCTTTATCATCTGGGGCCAGTGGTGGCTGCCCAGCAGATTCACCAATAGCCCAGTGCATAGAGGAGATTTGTACATATGTAAATAGTGTACATTGTATATAGTGTATATATATTTAAGAAGCATCAACAACAAAAAAACAAAAAAACTGTGACATGCTTCCTTCGGGAGGTTTTTATTCTTGGGACTGAACTCTTCCCTCTCTTCCCCTACCTCAGAGTAGGTCTGTAAAAAGGGGGGAGGGCAAGTCGGTTTTGGACCCTTTACGGATCTCAGTCGACCGACTATGGCCTTGAAGGGCTTCCGACCTTATGGTCAACCCAGGCCTTTAAGGAAAATTTGTTAGTTCTGTTTATGAGTTCATTCAAGTCCCTAGTAACTTACCTGCCAACCAAGCGGTAGTTATTCAGCATATTGTCCATTGGATAGGATGTATTAACGCAAAAAATTGCAAATTTAATAAGTAAATTAAATTTTTATAAGTCAATGCCCTATCCAATGGACACACAAGACCCTCCCACCGACCCTGCTATCAGTTTACTAGGGGTTTACTAAGTTTAGACAACGAAAAAGATGCCATGACGTCAGGTTGTCTAGACAGCAAGGAAGTACCATGCGCCACCTGGCGAGTGCACAGTGTGAGGACCGGCCAGCCAGTGGAAACACAGGACGTCTTTTTCTGACGTTTGGCGGGCCGGTCTGCGCCGACCGGTTTAGCATATTGTCCATTGGATAGGGTATTAACTTATAAAAATTTAATTTACTTATTAAAAATTTGCAAATTCTTATCATGTTTGATATCACCAGTTATGCAAAAATTACAGGAAATGAAAACAAAACATGGCAGTTTAATCAAATACACTTTAGAATCTACAAAAACACAAGATAAAAATTAAAAATTTCTTCAGATTTGCAGTTTGTGTCAAATATTTTAAGTCCTCCTACAATCATATGTGCCGACAATCTAGATGCAGGTTGCAAAATATCTATTTATCATCCAGTTGCATAGGTCAGTTGAGTTATTGTTTTATCGGTAATAGCAGCAGCTCACCCCCACCTTTTTACAATACATTTCCCTGGGGTGTTTCTTCACTGAAATACGGTAACAGAAGTTTTATTTTTTAAAAGTTATGCCAAAAATATTTCAGTTCTCAAATACAATACATGCATTTCTGTCTATTTTAATTTTAAAAAGTCGGGACTTAAAAATTGGCTAGAATAATCATGAATTTTGATGAATAGCCAATTGAGCAAAATCAATACTACTTGATATAACATCCTAAGAAAAGTGTATCAACTGAAAAATAAGTTTTCAACCCCGAAAAGCTTTGAAAACGAACAAAAGACTCACCATAACAATATATACTTTAATAACTACGTGGGTTCAAGAATATGCCCAAATATTGTTTAACAGGGGAGAAGCTAAGGTTTTTCATTTGGTATGCCATGATTGTTCTGAAATTTGTGGTTGTATGCAATATTTGTTTGGGGATGGGGTATATTGTATATCTCATTAATGATTCTACTAACAAAGTGATAAGCCTGGGCATACTGCCTTCTACATAAGCTATGTCCCTGTTTTATAACACTAAAGTTTCTGCAGAAATATATTTTCATAATTTTACTTGGATTTAAGTGCAACATGAAATACAAGGACCATAATGTACTCATTTATTGCTGCTGTGAATCCTTTTTTTGTGAAGATTATGTCAGCCATTTAAATATACTGGTAAGAATTCTTACCTCATGATTTGCTACATTGTAACTATTAAAATACTACCATCCTAAAATAGTAATTTATTATAATGTGGTAATAACGACTTGATAAGGTAAACTCATCTGGTTCATACAATGCATATTAAAGCATTTTCTCTTACAAGAAAATGCTAATTTGCATACTTGCTCAAACTTTTTATTTAAAATACATGTTGGACGAAAAATGGGGTTGTTGCCATTGAGACATTGTTTTTCATAAATTATTCAATTTTTTTATTGTATACAATAAAAGAATACAGAAACTTTTCACCTGATGACAGGGGGCTCAGCCTCTAGTTTCTGCACTTCTGGTATGGAGTTGGTGATGAGAAACTGATGGTCTACAGGAACAAGTGGCAAATCCAGGCCAGTTAGTTTACCCAGCTCCCTGGCATGGAAGCCTGTGTGAAATAGAACAGGGATTGTTATAGGCCTTGTGTATATTAAATTTCATAAGCTTGGACATCTAGGGTCTCTTCTTTTACCTCAGCTTCCCAATGCAAAGACACTTTATGCAAATTAAAATTTCTGGAGATCGAATAAAGATAGTTCCAGCTTTCATGGTGTTAGATGCCTTGAAATATCCTTTCTCAAAATTGTGTAATAATATGATTATAATAGAGAGGTTTAGTGTTACGTTTTTGGCTATTAAAACGTAAACGCAAACTTATATACATCAGCAGTAGATGTGCATCAGGTGATATTTAGCGTTTTAGGGGTTAATTATGTTACGTTTTATACGTAAAGAGTGACTTCCTTACGTTCACTCGCCCCTACCTATTTTATTTAAAAACTACATGTTACAAATAAATATATCACAGCCACATATGCAGATAAATATGTACACAGCATTTTGGTAAAGTGTTAGTTCGCTATATTTTGCCATATAAATACCCGAGGTATATTTACAAAGCATGCTTCTTTTGTTGTTCACCAAAGAAACAACGTGGGCCTGCATTCCTTTCTATGGCCGTATTGCTAAACCCTAAAATGATCAATGCATCCACTTCAAACACAACGTATCTCTTGCGGAAATTATTTTACGTTAGGTGGCTATCAAACGCATTACTAAACCTTTCTATTAGTTGGTCAAGAATTGTACCTATTCCATGGAACTCAGAATGGCCTATTTGGCCTGGGACCAAATTTCCTTAAGAATTCCATGTTACTAAGGGCTGTTTATGCTAAGATATGATTTAAGTTTAAGACATCTGTCCTGCCTAACTTTGTGCTCCAGTAGGGATTTGTGAGAGAACTTAAGTTAGAACTCTGCTAAAAACAAAAGCCTCAGCCAAGTCCCACATAATCAATCCTTCAATACATATAAATACAGTTATAACAAAGAATGAAAATTTATATTTCTACAGAAGGTTTATTTTATTAAATAATGAACAAACTTCATGCACATGTACTTACTAATATACAAAGCTAGCATTTCTAATGAATGGAGAACTCATTGATAGACTCTTGCTAAAAGTGCATTAATTGCATAAGACATAACAAAATCTTTAGGCTGGACTATGGCTTGAAAGTGTTTAATTTTACAGTGGGTTATTTTCTAAAATGAGACTTACCATAAGTCTATTAATGAATCTGGCTCATGAGTAGACAAGCTATCAGAATTTCTAGGCCAAATATTCAATTTTCATATGAATTAATTGGATTTGTAGTGTAATTTTTCTAAAATTGCTGTTTTAACTATGTTATCATTAGATGAAGATCCAAATAAAATGGAGTTCCTTGTGTGGTCCTGACACATCAACAAGGTCTAGGATTATTGAAATAAAGGATAAAAAAACAAGACCAAAAAAGGCTCATTTGCAGCTATAGGTGCAAAACATAGCTGGACTATAATCATTGATGAAAGCTCAGGGCAATAATTGAAATAAGAAAGTCTTTTGATGACTGGGTTTATTCAGTTATAACTGGAATAGACCAGTTTTGAGAGTGTTTTGCTATTGATAACTTTGACATTTGCAGTTGCACAAGTTAATAAACATATAAGATAATAGTACATGAAAGTCATTGCCTAATTTAGAAATCTGGGTTTAAATGATGTCAGTCATGTCTGTATACTGCTGAAACAATGTACTGTACTGGGTTGGTGTTCACAAAAGGGGTCAAGCTCAAGTTGAGCCAAAAATCAGCTCAAGTTTGGTATAAACAGCTGCAAACTTGAGCTGATTTTTGGCTCAACTCAACCCTTTTGTGAATATTACCCCAGCACATAATTGTTTGTGTAGCCAAACATTTCATTTTCATTAGTTTACAGTATCAGTGATTATTGCTGATTAATAGGACTGGAAAAATTGGACAGGGATAGTAACAATAACAATAACTGTACATTTAATATTTGCATACCATGACATAAAATCCTTAAAAGGGGTTATGAGAAAAAGCAGTTTATTATTTCATTTCTTTGTGTGTTGTGAAACATATGAATACACCAATTAAGAAGTAAACAGTAATCACAAAGACACAGGTATCTGACATCATAAAGAAGGGCTTGAGGTAAATTCAGCATGATAAACACTTGAGTTGCATCCTGGTCAGTGTTTTGTTTTTGGACACTTTATCTGAGCACCCTCAAAAATGTGTTCTTATAGCTCTTAAAATCATTCTTTTGTCTTTTTATCTCAATAATAAGGCATGTGTTAACATTTTCCAGCTTAACATGTCCAAATAGGCTTCTCTCATTTGTTTTGTTCAGCTGTATAGTCAATTAACACAAAGCAGGATGAAGAATATTGACACAAATATATTCAAATGGGCACGTGTGAATTTTGGAGGCTGGACAAACCTGAGATATATAGGTGAAGTGTACATCATTTACATATGTTAACATGTAAGAATAGTTCAAACAAAGACTTACTATTTTGAAGATACTACGGAGAGATAAGGCTGCTTTCAACATCTTTATCTCTTATGTAAAGCACCCTTGATGATAAGGTAAATGACTGTAGTTTTTAAGAAATGTAAGCTTTGTTTTATACCTTTTTTTATCAAAGCTACTCATTAATTTTTTTTCAAAATATTAAAAAAAAACATTATAGGCAATTATTTGCCTTTGAAAAGACAATTATAATAGTCGTTTTAAATGAAGTAGTTCCAAGCAAAAAAAAAAAAGATACTAGAATCCCTTCAATGTGTAACTTCATGTCATATTTTATCAAGTACCTTAAACTAGTTGATGATTACAACTGATTTACAACTCATGTAGGGAGACAATCAAGTTGGTAGTAAATACTTCACAAACTGTCCCAACCTGGACCTTATCAGGGTCTACACAAGTGGAACAGTTATACTGTATATGTTTTACTTCAACTCGGATGAACTAGAATACTTATTTAAATAGCTTAAAATAGCATCTCATAACATATGTCTACAAATAGACTCAAAATATTGGAGGAGATACAAAAATCCAATTCCACTGGGGTAAAACAAAGACCAAGGAACATATTAAACTGATACCTTGTTCTTAGCCTGTGATTAATATAATATGATATATATTTAAAGCAAGATTTTAGAACAATAGTTCAGTCATGTTCAGTCAGTCTGTAGGTCATGTTTTCTTGAGGGCACATTAGGAGGGTTAGATAGTACCACTCCCATGGAGCTGCCATCATGACAGCAAATGCTTTGGTTAGTAGCCATCTTGACTATTGAAATTTCCTCTTTAGAAACCTCTCACTATTTAACTTGCACAAGTGGCAGTGTATTCACAATAGTCTTGCTTGAGTGGTTTCCCTCTAACCATTGTGACCTACACCATGGGTTGAAAGGGATACAGTCTTAAACAATCAATTAAAAATATTACACCTTATCTTCTTTTTCTTGTTGTATGGTCAACCTTTTTCAGCTATTGCTCTACAAAATTACTTGTAACTTACCTTTTTTGCATCATAAGGAATCTGCGAGTTACCTAGTTATCTCTATCAAGAGGTTATGTTTTTGGGTGTGTTCATTTGTCTGTTTATTTCTTTGTCTGTGTTTGCAATAACTCCAGAAATAATGAACAAGTTTTTCTGATTTTGTTGAAGTCAGTAATGCTTAACTAAAGGAAGAAAAGGTTTATTTTTTGGAAAGATTGAGATCATATTCTATACACAAAACAAATCATGACTTTTCAAAGGTCCTACTCTCAGTGTATTTTCAATTAATTTGTCTTTTGTGGTTGACATTACTCCAAAAGTAATGAGCAGATCATCATTAAAAGTTTAATGTTGGTATGGCCTGACAAAAGCAAGAAGTGAATTCATTCCGGGAAACATCTCTAGCATATTCTTGATACATAAATATCGCTAACTTTTTAAACATGTGTGATGGAGGTCTGGGCTTCATAATTACTTTCTATTTAGATGTATTGCCTAAAATGTACATAAATAGCTAGAATAAATTTATGACTTGAAAACTCAACTAGCTTTGGTGGAGATTAATGTTACGTTCTCCAGTACACAAACCATGAGTGTGACTATAATAAAGGTGTCCTACAGATGTTGTATATTACGCAAATTACAGTACAGGTGTACTGCTCTGTCTCTTCAACTCTGCTATCACAATACAAAAGTCAGTGTAATGAAGCAGTGTGTTATCAGTAACACTATACCCAGTATAAACACAGTTTAAATATTATCCAATGCAACAGATGTCAGTCCATTCGAGTTAAAGCCCGTATAAAATATTATTGCAAACAACTGTTCAGTGTATTACCTTTTTTATTTCTATGTAATTATATGAAAGAGAAGATGGAAACTGGAAAATAAAAAACATATACATTTGTACTAGGAAAAATTTCCAGCATTTTCTAATATCCCACATTATATAAACAACCTGTTATAAAAAACCTAGGTGATTTAGTCACGAGTTTGTTTCAACTAAATCCATAGAAAGGGTGGAAAGATGTCACTTACCAAATGAACATTTATTGCATTACAACTGAACAGACAAACCAGATAGATATAGGTCATATGGGCCTCTCTTCTGATTTTTAGAAATATGAACAATGGAAAGGATGTCTACGAGTACCACAATTTTGTTTTGAACCATTCTAATTCATTAGACAGATTATTCAATGGGTAAGCTTTTGCTACTGAATGCATTATTGGGATTGTCGGGTGGCAAACTAGTAAGAATGGGATTGACATATTGTGGTTTACCACTTCATTGGCACAAAAAGCGAGTAGTAAATGTGGCTTTCAATGGCAAGTTTTACAAATTTATACACACATTTGCTAATAGAACAAATGAAAAACAGTTGCTTAACGTTGATTGATGTTTTGATATCTTGAATAAACGAGAATTCTTACCCTATTTTAATCCCATTTAAATAGACATAATAGGCCGAGAATATGAGGATCAACTATACTAAGTATAAAGTATGTCTAAACTCCATTGCAAATATGTGTGATGAGACAGGTGGAGACAACCTACCACTATTAGATTCAACCCCCATATTAGCCAATGTGTTCAATCCAAACCTGCTGCATTGACCACCCTCTTTGATTTGATGACTCCTTTGTTGGTCTCCACTGTCCAGCCTCCAGTGGGTGTTTGTTCTAAGCCCGTCACCTCCACATGCTGTAATATCTGTGCTCCAAAGTGACGTGCTCCTTTAGCTATAGCCTGTGTTAAGGAGTACGGGTCTACATGGCCATCACCAGGGTTGTACAGACCCATCAGAATCTAAATGAGAAAATATAGAACTCCCTGATCTATGTTAGCTGATTTTTGTTGTTTTGAAATATGGCTATACAGATAGAACAGTATCTGAATATATTATATAAGGAAAGTCTATGACAAGGACCAATGATAACCAATCTGGCAGTTTTGTAAGCTCTTCTAAAATGTCCAAGATAACATTGAAAGAGAACCTTCATCAAAAGCAATTATTTACCATAAAAATTAAAAACCTCAAATTCACTTTGATTAAGTTTTCATTAATTTTTTCCTCTGTTGAGTAGTCAGCATTAGAATCACAGACAAAAGGTTTTTTATGCCCCCTTTTACAATTAGGATCATACTGACACAAAGCACTGGACCAGGTATTTTCAAGATTTTGTCATGAGTTGGACTTAAGCCAATGACCCCAGAGTCGGAAAAGGTGGTCATTTGTATAACATGATATCCATAATGCCAACAAGGCCCCTCTCAATATAAGGAGTGACTGGGGCTGGTTAAACTGAACTTACGTCATCCATCTTCAAGAGAGGGTGTATCTTTCTGATCTCATCTGGGCCGATCATACTCTGAGGGTTGTCATGCCACTGGTTGCGTGTCATTTGGTACCTGAACTCATCTACACGCTCTGGAGTGGTGGCCAGCCTCAAACTACCACAGGGATGAAGTCCTATACTCTACAATTGAAATAAAATGAGTTTTAACCATTTAAAATGCCATAAAGAATTTGTTCAAGGATTGGTGTTTCTTTACGACCATAGTCATGAAAAAGCCATAGTTTAAGAAATCAGCGTTAGGGGAATGTAAAGGTAAACAAATTTATAAGTCTAACAAAATATCCATTAAAATGCAGTAATTATCACCTGGTGCAACTTACTTACAATCTCATGACTGATAGCCAAAATGAAACAGGGAAAATTGATACAATTTGATCCTCTAACTAAAATTTCTCAATTCTATGTCACTCATCATTTGTATACTGAGAAAAGAAAAATGTATTTAGAACTTGACTTAGAAATTGTG
The DNA here is from genome assembly GCA_964017235.1 of Sabellastarte sp. h YS-2021. Lineage (NCBI taxonomy): Eukaryota > Metazoa > Annelida > Polychaeta > Sabellida > Sabellidae > Sabellastarte > Sabellastarte sp. h YS-2021. The sequence continues at coordinate 65,224,006 of OZ024928.1, forward strand.
GTTCTAATAATGCTGAATTGGTTGACTGCCTGGAATCTGTTTTTATGGTCAATAATAAAATGAAGATCAATTCTGACAAAACTGAATTCATTCTGATAGGTGAAGATCATATCAGAGATTCCTTACAGTAATCACTCCCTGTAAATCTCCGGAATGTCATGGAACCAGATGAGTCAGTAAAAATCTTAGTATCAGTTTGAATGCAAATACTTCAATGCAGTGTGTCACTACCATCTCGGAGAACTCTGCAGATTCTGTAGGTATCTTACCCACAAGATAGTTGTGATAATAGCAAACACCATGGTCAGCTGACATTTGGACTGCTGTAGTTTCTTGCTCTATCACACAACAAAAGTGAACATCAGAAGACCTCGGATAGTTTGGCATCCCTGATGTCACATTGTGTGTAGACTGAACAGGTTCAGTCATGTGACACTGTGCTTGAATAAACTACACTGGCTGCCCATGGAGTACCATATACTGTTTAAGTACAACCTTCTTACATACAAAGCAATCAGTCTGAATAAACCTCCATATCTTTCATCTCTCATCAAACATCATGGTCTCACATGGTTTAACTGCCATTCTGTCTCCTCAATCAGATCCAATTAAGAAATGGGTATAAACAGCTTCACTCAAGCCATCAGAGCTCAGGATAATGTCTTTCTGCAAACTGGACTATATATACCTTTCTTGGATTTTTGTGTCTTATAGGATGTCTACATCAAATTGGCACTTTACAAATACTTCCTTATTATTATTATAAGTTGGGCTTACTGTTGCCTTCAATGGACATAGGTCAAAGCATGGTGGATAGTTTAAATTATAGAAGAAATCAGTGCAAACTTTCTTGACGAGATTATGTATTGTAAACCATTAGAAATCGACAAGTAACAGCCTACTTTTCTGCACAAGTTGGGTTGCTGAATTTGGAAACATTAATCTGACAGTTATGGACGCAAGAATATCAAACCTTTGAAAGGCTACATTTTAAAGGCAAGCCATAATAAACATAATAACAAAAGCTTGGATATAGTAGGAGTCCAGTTATGTGGAAGCCTACTTTGTGGTATCAGTGTTATGTAAAAATATAAAACAATCATGGGGTATTTGTTTATAACGGCCACTTTGAGACTAAAATATCATTATATTTAGACATATGTAAATCTACCTGCCAACATTAGACTATTAATATTCAATATATTAGGTTCTGCCATGATAGCCAGCTTTAGTGGTGGAAAAAACTCCTGACAAAATATTCCTTAATATTGGTGAAAAAAAACTGACACATTATTCCTTAAGGCTTTATTGGTGGAAAGACTGACATTATTCTTTAAGGCTTTATTGGTGGGAAAAAACTCCTTACACATTATTCCTTAAGGGTTTATTATTGGAAAAACCTCTGACACATTATTCCTTAAGGCTTTATTGGTGGAAAAAACTCCTGGCATATTATTCCTAAAGGCATTTCAGTATTTACACATAGACTAAAAATAGAAACATTTATATAGCACAAAATTGACACAACATCCTCTAGTGCGCTTGAGGCAAGAAAAGGGAAAGTCGAGGGACATACGGGGTCAAAATCCAAGTTTAGTGCCCGCATGGGGAGATATACTATGGTGGAGGGTATGCAAGTCTAAACAAGTCAGTCTTTCACTGGCTTCGAATCCCAATTATTGTGTTCTGTGATTGGAACAATTTTGGGAGTCTGTTCCATTCAGTGGGAGAAGCCATTACAAAACCTCAACTGCCAATGGCCTTCTTGGGATGAACTGAAGAAAGAGAAAGCAGATTTCCATGAGTAAGGCTACTGGTTTTGATTAAGGATGATAAGTATGTGGGTTGGGAGAATTTGATAGCCTTAAATGTAATAAGATTATATTTTAACAAGATACAGTATGAAATGGGGAGCCAGTGTAGTTTTTGCAGATAGGAAGTAACATGGCTTGTTTTATCGAGTCTGAAGACAATTCTACAAAGGGCATTTTAAATCTTTTGTAGTTTAGCCACGATATATTTATGTATACCATAAAGTAGGGAATTGCAGTAGTCAATTCGACTACTGATCATTGAGATTACCAGCAGGGGGGCAGTCTCCACAGTGAGGAATTTACGAATACATCTGAAATCTTTGAGATGATAGTAGCAAACCTTGGTTATATGACTGGCAAAGGTGTTTCCAGAAACAAAAGTAACACCGAAATTCTTAACTTCATTGGTACGGGAGATGGAATTTCCAAGAAACTGGGTGGGAAATTTTTGCATAAGGGACTCCCTGGCCTGTCTATCGCCAATGCTGGTGAATTCTGTTTTCCCTGGATTAAGTTTCAGTCTGACACCATCCATCCATTTTTGAATGCAAGCAAGACAGATTTGTCCATTCTCAGACACTGTCAGTTTATATATAAACACAAACCTGTCCAGTTTCCTGTTCCAGCTGTGAATACATCTTGACACTGTAGTGGTGGATTTTCTTCAAGTTAATGCCTGGATTAAAGTATGTAGTCAGTCCTGCCTGTACTCAGACAAAACAACAATTGTATAACAGATCGAATAAAAAACGCCAATAAAAAAATCTTAATAACAGTGACAGATCTTGTATTGGTAAATGTGTGAAAAAATAACATTCTACATTTTTTTTTGTATACATTTGTACACTATTGCAAGTAAATGGTCTCCTTTTCATTATATTTCTTATTATCTGAAAAGTTACATTAATTCTCAGCAATTTATCTATCTTAATTTTTATTAATTTATTTGGGGTTTTACGTCGCTTTCAACACTGTACAGGTCAAATCACAATGGATAGTTTTGTGGGCAGAGGAAACCAGTACATACAGTTGGTCAAGGTTCTGTACTGTAAACTGCCGAACATCAGTAAGTAATTACCAACTTTCCCACATAAGGCCCAAGGTTTGAACAGCCGACTTCAGAGATGGTAGGTAAGTGTGTTACCACTGCACCACTTCTTAATTCTTAGAAAAGTTTTCTTCTCCATATCTTCTTTTTAGAAAACAACTATTCTCTGGAAATGAGAATAATCCAGAGAATACTTCTGAGTAATTCTGAGTGAAAGATTCTCACTGAATTTTAATTCCAATGGATCCCTATATGCACTACAATAAGTATAATCACACCATACATATAACGTAAAACATACAGCATGCCAGGTAGAGCCCGCTGTCAGCTCACTTTTCTCCAGGAGTGTCACATTGCCCCCAGCCTTGGCAAGGTGGTAAGCTATGCTGGTGCCCACTGCTCCTCCACCAATCACCACCGTATCTGCACTGTCCCGCCATGGACCTTCAGAACTATATGTCATGATAAAAAGTCAGATAGAACACTCATTACATTGAAGTGGTATGGTTATACTTAATCATAGGAAAAAATATATTTGGTGGAACATTAGAACTGAAATAAAATGTCATAAATAATAAAACTGAACATTTGTACAAAGGGACTGGTTTCACAAAATGTCTCAGCCTTAGACTTAAATGTTACCTAAATGTTAAGACCTTTGTCTTACACTTAGGTTAAGTCTATTTTCAGAGATTTAGCGAATTTCATAAAGCAGCTAAGTCTAAGCTTTGGCTAGATTTTGGCCTTAAATCCCCTGGCAGTGGCCTTAACTTTTGCCAATAAAGACCTAAGCATGAAAGTTTTACGTGGTTAGAAGAATTTCCAATAGCAAAACATCATGTTTCCTGACATAAAATGCATCACGGATATCTGTCACCAGTAGTATAAATTTGAGTAGAAATAAAGGGTCACACGACACAAAAACACTGTGGTTATTTGATAAATTAGTCTAAGCGTAGTCTCAGCTAAATCATTCTTTGTGGAATCAAATTTAGCGTTAGCTCAGAAAAAGGGTCATATTTAGTAAGCTCATGGCTTAGCCTTATGTGGGTGTTCCACCACACGACTAAGGCTCCCGATTAAGGGTTTTGGGGGGGTCGGTTTCAAATATTTGCTTAGTCCCAGACCTTCTGTAAGGGTCGGTTGTTGTCGGTTGGGGCCGTGTGAAAAATCAAACATGTTTGATATTTCACACGACTACAACCGATTCATATTTCCCGCCGTCAACAAAATGTCCAGTCCCAGGCTTCCTCAGGCCTCCTCAGACCCAAATTTACACAGTCGTGTGTTGTCCCAGGCCGCCTGCGACCCTTAGTCCCAGGCCTCCGTAGCTTAGTCCCAGGAGGCCGGTTCTTAATCCCAGACTCAAATATAATGCGTATGAATTTCATGCGTGTGAAAGTGGGTCGGTTGCATTAGTCCCCGGAAGCCTCAGACCGTCTGCGGTGTCCTGGGACCCAAAAATCAAGGTCTGGGACTAAGTCCCGACTAAGGGTAACCGACCCTAACCGATCCAAACCGGCCTCCCCAGGACGCCTGGGACAGCACAAATTCAGTCTGCGATGGTCTGAGGACGCCCCAGGCGGCCTGGGACTAACAACCGATTAAGAACCGACTGTTTTCCGCGCGTCGGAAATTAAAACGAGGCAATGAGCAGGTCTGGGACTATATAAGCGACCGCGCACACTTTGCCATTGTTACTGACTGTTTGGCTACTGAGAGACGTGTGTCACTGATTTGTAGGGGTTTTCAATTTTTATTTTATATATATTTGACTTGAGCTTAAGGCAAATTTCACAGTTAGGAGACACATTTTACTATTTTTTTATTATTTTATCGACTGGATCATGAGAAAAGAGAAAGGAGGGAAGAGAGGAAGGAAAAAGATGGATGAGAGGGAAAAGGAAAGTCAAGTAGAGGAGAGGAGTGAAGTTATTACAGAAGAAGGAACTGAGAGGAGAGAGGAGGATGAGATTGAGGAAGGTCCAGCTATTGGGGAAGCTGTGGCAGAAGAAGAAGAGAGGTGTGAAGAAGATCCGGAGTGCCATTCTTCAGCCAAGAGAGCCAGGGTGTGTGCCACTTTTACAGACAGTGATGAAGTTTCCATTGTTGAATTTGTCAAGCTGCACCCTGAACTGTATGACAAGGAACATTCACGTTTCCACGACAGGAACAGAAGAGAGGCTCTCTGGGCAGAAATATCTGCAGAACTCAAGCTCCAGCCATTTGATGTGAGACGTTGGTTTGAGTCCCAGCGAACCGTTATGGAAAGCTGTCTAAGCTCCAATCTGGCCAAGCCCCGAGGGAGATGACCAAGAGACAGTCCTGGGTCTACCAACAGATGGGTTTTCTTAAAACCCACATCAGAAGGGGGGCCAACAGAAGTTCAGGTTTTGAGGCCAGTCCAAATACCAGCAAGCAGGACGAATCACGTGGGTCAACTACTGATACAGAACACCTCGAGTCCAGTGTCCTGAGGGAGAGGAGTCAGTCCATCATTACATCAACACCCGTTTCAACTACAGACTCCAAGATTCTCGAACACTTTGAGCAGATGACTGCATCAGAAGTCAGACAGGCAGCCCTTCTTTGACTACGTGGCATCAGAGGCCGAAAAGATGACTCAAGAAGAATTTGAAGAATTAAAGGGCAAGATATTTAGAGACATCGAAACTATTAAGGGCAACCGTAGACGTCAGCCATTGCCCAGAAGATCAGCCACTGTTACCACGGAGTCCCAGAGGGTCGGCCTACTGCCAACAACCACTCCACAGGCGTCAAGTTCCACTCAAGCAGCAGCTAGCAGCAGTTTTGTGTACTATACACCAAGCCCCATTGGCTTCAGCAACCCGACATCTGTCCTAACTGTACAGGACGAAGGGAGCAGACACAATCTGAGTGGAATCTTAAGCCAGCTACCAGATCTGACATCAACACAGATCGTCGAGCAGCCTCAGCAGCAGCAGCAGCCTCCTCAGTAGCCATCCAGTCAGGGCAGGTCTTTGACCTGCCAGGCCCTTTTCAGGGCCACCAAATCTTCCAAAAACAATTATTCAGCTACATGTTATTCCAATTCCCCTCCCAAAACAAAAAAGTTCAGTACAAATACTTATCACAAGAAAAAAAAGTTCAAGTCCAACACCTACACCACCCCAAACATGAAACAAATAACCCATGGTACCACACATAACAAAAAAGGCCACATAAAAAAAAAATTAAAAATAACTCCCAATATGGCCATTAATCAGCCCACTTTTAGATTAAAATCCATGGGATAGTTTAAAATCTGTAATTGAAAAGTCCAACACTTACACCTTCCCTAGAGTTAAAAGGCATTATCACATACTTACCAATCCACAGACAGACAAACCCAATACCAAACATAACCCCCAAATAACAAACCCAGTACCAAACCTAACACCCAACTACAAAAAATAAACCCAACACCAGTAACCACCAACCAAGAAACACACAAACCCAAAAGTAAATAGAACCCATGCCAACGAACTGACAAACTATTTTGCAAACACAATCCCCCATTATTGAAAACAAAACTAGTTTTATGGTTATATTTTCTGCATTTTTTTTTATTACAAGTGAAGATTTAAAATTGAAGATTTCCATAAAAACATTTCTGCTACAAATAAATTTCCAACCCATGAACAAAAAAAAATTGTTGAAATTAGGAGGTGGATTTCCAAAAAAAAAATAATTCAATTTAGTATATTATGTGTGACTTTCTGTTTTGCTTTTATTTAAAACCGGGTTTGTATGATTGTTGGGTGAGTAACTTGTGTTTGTCTGTTTGTCCGTCTGAACAAGTTATGTTTGGCATGGGGTTTGTCTGTTTGTCCGTCTGAACAAGTTATGTTTGGCATGGGGTTTGTCTGTTTGTCCGTCTGAACAAGTTATGTTTGGCATGGGGTTTGTCTGTTTGTCCGTCTGAATAGGTTATGTTTGGCATGGGGTTTGTCTGTTTGTCCGTCTGAACAAGTTATGTTTGGCACGGGGTTTGTCCGTCTTTAGCAAGCATAGCTGATTAATTGTTTTTGGAATATTTGGTAGTCGTGAAAAGGACTGTTTGTTAGTCCTGAAAAGGACTGTTATAGTTAGTCCTGAAAAGGACTGTTTACTGCAACAGGACTTATATTCTGCCATCTTGCCAGGCCACTGCTCCCTCATTATTGAAGTAGTCCTTGAGGTAATCCCTCTGTCTTTTGGCTTCTCTAGTGGGGTTTCCGTCTTGGCCACCACCAGCAGCACCACCAATCAATCCACAATCACCAGGCACATCATCATCATCATCCTCCCCAGGCTGCTGACCAGCAGGTTGACCTTGATACTGGCTTCTGAGTATGTTGTGCAGAACCACACAGGTCATGACCACTTCTCTAACTGTTTCTGGGGGTAGTTCAATGGTGGTCCTCATGACTCTAAATCTTGAAACCAGGATGCCAAAAGCGTTCTCCACAACTCTCCTGCCCCTTGATATTCTATAGTTGGCAATCCTTTCCTCCCTTGTTAACAGACTTCTGCCATAGGGTTTCATGAGCCAGGTCTTCAGGGCAAAGGCATCATCTGCCAAAATGAAGTAGGGGACATCTCTACCACCCTGTGTTATAGGAGCTGGGTCAGGGAAGCCTATCCTGCCATCTTCAATCCTCCTCTTCAGCTGAGAGGCATTAAATATCTGGGCATCTGAGCAAGATCCTTCTGTACCCACATCCACCCATCTGAATTTGTACTGCCCATCTACCAAGGCCAACATGACAATGGAAAAGAACCCCTTGTAGTTGTGGTAGAGGGCTCCAGAGTTCTTGGGTTTCTTCAGGGCCACATGCTTGCCATCAAGGGCTCCCAGGGCATGTGGAACATTCCACCTGATCCTGAATTCCCTCTCCAGTTCTTTCCACTCATCTGGGGTAGTAGGACATTTGAGGTACTCTCTGGTGAACTCATCCTGGATGGCCCTGCAGACCTCTGGTAGAAACTTGGAAATGGTGGATCTGCCAACCCTGAACTGACAGGATAATGATGTGTATGACTCTCCAGTGGCCAGATATCTGATGGTGAGGGCTAACTTCTCCCCAACACTGATAGGAGCTCTGTAGTTGGTGGCCTGCCTGGCTAGACGTGGTTCCAATCTGGTCTTCATCATTTCAAAGAATTCTGGGGTCATCCTCATGTAGTTGGTGAATCCTGGAATGTCTGTGGCATACAGATCAGCCATAATGTTGTGGTAGGCCCCCCTCTCCCCTCTCTGCAGTAGCCATGGCCTGACCCACATGTTGTGCCTTCTTCTAGGTCTCTGTATGGGTGGTGGTGGTACTGGGGGTGCTGGTGGTGGTTGCTGTGCTTGACGTAAAAAATGGAAATACATGATTATTTGTAACTGAATAAAAACCAAAAAAGCCCTAAGTTGTTGTTGAATCTGTCTTCCATTAAAAGGTGGCATCCTGCTGTGTTCCTAGAAAAGCAATGGTGATTAGATCGCGAATTTTATATATATATACCCAGAAAATCCAGCAACTTTGCAAAACAATAATCGGGGATCCTGGTCTGGGGAAGACTGAGGAGGCCTGAGGACGCCGGGACTTAATCGTGGGTTAGTCGGCTCTTAGTCCCAGGAGGCCTGAGGCGTCCTGGGACCCAGTCGGTTTGTGTGCGACAGGATAGTGGTTGAAACCGACCAGAAAACTGGCTTAGTCGGTTCTTAGTCCCAGACCAGTCGGGGACTGTCTGCGGCCGCCTGAGGCGTCCTGAGGTGTCCTGAGGCGTCCTGGGGACGATCTGTTCTTAATCCCAGACTTCATTACCGACCCAATATTCCCGCCCATTTTTGTTATTTTCCCACCGACTGTCCACGATTAAGGGTCGCCGACAGGATCGGGGGCTTAATCTTTTGGTGGAACAGGAGCATAAGTCTACTGGCGACGTTGAAGGCCCTTTGTCAAATCAGCCCTAGAAGTTTGCACAAAGTAGATTCAATTGTGATGATGGGATAAAAGACAATTTTTTTCACTTTGAATTATTGAAATCTTATCTCATAAATAATTAGTCATAGCTTGGAACAAATGAATGCCAAACTATTTGAAGACTATGACGAGGTGTGTAGTTGTATCACAAATTTCAGAAAGTCGCTAATCTTTTTAGAGACGAGTGTATAAATTACGTGAAAAGTAATTCGTCATTTTTGAGTCAACGTGTTTTCATGACGTTTCAGAACGTGCGTGAAACACGTGTTGAGGTTAGTTTTTTCTAAATAAAATGTTTGTAGATGGAATAATTAAAGTATGATATTTTTTTCTCCTTAAATGTTATTGTCCATATCAATACGCATCATTACCATTTCTCCCTTTTTTGTGAAACTGGAAGCACAGAGTGTATTTTAGCAATTTTGAAAGAATAACAAATTTTGTCACGTGTCCTTGATTTGAGTGTCTTTGTAACTTCGATTCCTGCCGTTTTCCTTTATATTTCAGACCATTTATTTATACTTTTTAAAAGCTAAAATATATATGCACTTTTATGGTTTGATTTACAACTACACTACGTACAAAGCAAAATAGAATATTTGCAAGTCTGTAAACAAAAGGTTCAACCTCGTAAATTTACAAAGACGCTAGGCCAAAAAGACTTCCAAGTTTATTATTTTTTTTTTTACTTTTATTTTTTTTTAACTAGATTACTGTTACATGTAACTCTTTAAGACAAGATTTATATTTTTATAATGCTTACATTGCAGTTTATTTTAAAATTTAATTTTACAACATGTACTAAGTGTACGCGCACGTTTAGCCGTATTTAAATGGACGTCATATGTTAAAGAAAACATTACAATATATCTTACAGTAGAAATATATTACCTTTCAGTAGACAGTGTTCTAATTGCTATCCCATCTGTTCTTGTCACACGTTGCTTTAGATGAGATAACTTAGTCCAAGCTTTTCTGTGTCTTGTTAGAAATATTCTTGACATATTTTAAACGATAGCTGGTCACTTTATTTGTAAACAATATATTTGATCTTCAGATGACAACGCAAAATTAACCAACGAATACATGTATATTTAATTGTACTTTAAACGTCTATGAGCTAACATCTGCAAGTACACAAGCCCTTGTACTAGAATGATATAACTATAGTATTATCAGTACACAACTTGAAAGGTTGTTCAGTTTCATATTACACATAAAAGTGACCAAGAGAATTGATTTGTTGAATTTATTGACACTGTACAAAATGATTCCAATTATTTATTTTTTGTTAAGAAAAGGATAGTTCCATGTATTCACAAAATGATTGTCATGCACTGTTATTTTAAGCGTTTTGATTTATTTATGTTCAGTCAGACTATGTTTTTAACATAAAAAGTGATTTTCAGTTTATCTGTCCATATCAAAGCCTGTCGTGTAGATCTATGCAAGATTTTCAATCACAGTTGAAGAATTACATGAGATTAAAATGTCTTGTGTGAACATTTTTGGTATGGCTTTTCAATTGAGAAGCCACACCCCCAAAATGGCCTGTGTTTTTTTAGCAATTAAGCATTTTTAAACACTGATTCCCAGCCTTTCTGGTTGAAATCCAGCTCGGTGAAACATGTGGGATTTATTTATTTGGGTTTTAATGTCACTTTCAACACTGTACAGGTCATATCATGACGGATAGTGTTGTGGGCAGAGGAAACCAGTACATACAGTTGGTCAAGGTGCTGTGCTGTAAACTGCCGACCATCGGTTAGCAAATACCAAATTTCCCACATAAGGTCTGGGATTTGAACCACCAACCTCAGAGGTGGGAGCCGAGTGTGTTACCACTGCACCATTGTGGGATTCAAAGAAGGACTGTGCTTGCACAAAATATGAACCTGTTGACCTTGTCGTCTAGTTGCAGCTTAATTACCTCCATCAGGAAATTATTATTATTATTTTTTTAGGAGTGTACATTTGTCTTATTGTTTGTGTCTCGTGTTAAACAAAATACTAATAGTAATGGACAAGTCTTTGTAATATTTTTTTTAGGTGGGTGTATATATATAGGCCAAGGCCCGTATTCATGAAAGGTCTTAGACCTAGCCAGGTCTTAGGCTTAAATCCAGTCTTAAAGTTAAAAGTTTTGTCTCAGCTAAGTTTTGTCTTAAAACCGTATTCACAAAGGGTGACTATTAGCTAAGTCCAAGATTATCAAATAATCACAGTGGTTTTCTGTGTCATGTGACCTTTCTTTACTATTCAAACTATACTATTGGTGACATATATCCTTCATTTAATGCATTTTATCTAAGGAAAAGTGCTGTTTTGAAATGGAAAACCTTATTACCACATATAAATGTCCAAAGACTGCTTCTAGTGAGGTGTTTTGTATAATTAAATTTTATTTACAGCCATTTCAAATTTTGAAGTGGAGAAAAGTTTATGGCAGCCATATTTAAGTCCTCTTTACAAATTTTAAGCCCACTACTAACCAGTCTTAAAGTTGAGCCCTTGGCTAAGCCTAAGACCAGTCTTAAATTTCTTTGTGAGTACCACTAGGCCTAAGACAAAAGTCTTAAACCTAAGCCCTGGCTAAGACCTTTCGTGAATACGGGCCCTGACCAAGGCAAAGGAAGAAGTGATTCAATTTTTGGCTTTCTGGTTGAGATTACTCTAAAACTACATGGGTGCCAGATATATAATCACAGGTGAAGTGTCTTTTCATTATGGAAGGACCATTCATAGACCTGCTTTGACTTCATAGCAATATGTGATAAGTGATAGGGTCATATGCCAAACAAAGTCAGGGGTCAAATATAGGTCAAAATAAGTCTTCTATATCCTGTTCAACTGCCAAGTTCATACTGAGACGGGTCCTCAACATATGCCACTTGTGGGAGTGGAACCCACATGGAGGTGAGGTGAAAGCTTGAGATTTGATGTCAGACTTGCTATAACCACTAGGCCACTGAAGACCTCATATAAAGGCTAATATTCACCTTTAATTGCTGTAAAACTAGAACACCAAACTTATAAAATAACAACAATAACAAAAATCATTTCTCAGACTGTCCGTTTATTTGTGCATTTATTTCAAATTTGTTGTTTTGAAACACACTTTAGAGAATTTAGTGATTAAATTAAGTGCACAAGAAAAAGATGTAGATTCTCTACAAATACTCGCAAGTTCAACATGATTAGCAACTTGATTTTCTGTACACACTTTACATATTTGCAATCTACTATTTATTTAACTGAGTTTAACGCAGTGCTTAAGAAGAGACCAATGACCACTGTTTACATAACATGTGAAAACATAAAATTCACTCTATTAAACAAATGCCAGTTTGAAGGGATATTGTCACAAAAACTCTAACTTTGAATGCAACACATTTGATCGCCCATTATTTACACCATGCAGTTAAATATAGAATTACAGTATCTGTTGTAGCTATATAAAGCCCAGTTGCCACATCCAGGACCTCACTACCACCTGGTAGGTAATTTAGAGACTGTCCTTGAATATGAAATCTTTCTCACTCCTCCAAATTATTGCACGTACCGTATTTGCATGTGACATCACATCGTCTGGCATGGAGATCTGTCACCGCTGTCTAGAGTAAACTGGGTCTGTCACCTTAATGTTGTGATCTTGTACAATAACCCGGCTATTTCACCACAGAAAGAGTAATCAAGGTAACTGTGCAAACGCCTATAATTGTCGTAAGAACATGGGCAACTGAAGAAATATGCTAAGGTAACTGAGGAATAATGACAATCAATGAAAGCAAATCCACAGTAACCCTGACTCTCTGAGAGTAATGGAGCACCCTCGGGCAGACGAGTGGGGCATCACTATGAATCTAGATCCATATATAATTGTGGCATATCTTCAGAGATAATGCTTAACAAGATTAAAATGACTGATAGGATTACAAATGGTGATATCAGTGGAGGTGTAGTACAAACCTGACAGGTTTATAACGGAATGGGGTATAGACAATACAAGGGTTAAGAAAGACAGAAATCAAACTATGAAAATTTTTTTAACAGTTCAAAAAGGTTTGTGGAAGACAATGTGGTGGACAATGGAGATGAAAAGAAAGACTTACAAAAACTTATGTATGGGTACAGCTAGGAGGTGGATTTCAAAGTTGTCACTCGTCGCTTAAACTGGTTGAGATAGGACCTGGTGTTCAATTGTTATCAACTGCCTTATCAGTATCCACCAGTCGGCTAGACTTGTTCCAAGTCTTTGTATTAACTTATTCCACCAAATCTGACATACATGGAATCATTATGAACCCATCATGATGGGTGGGCAAATTACTGAGGGATGAAATACACTTTTTTTGTCAGCCCCACATTCTGGCCAAAAAGTCATTCAGTCCTCATATAATACCTAAGACAAAAGGACTTGAGGAAAGTCTACCAGTCGCCCAACAGTCTTGTAACTATGTATGTGGGACCTGTTGGCATTATTGGCATATCCTACAAACCGGTAAAGATTTTTGGTGACTTAGCTATGGGTAGGCAAGAACTTGTTTTGACATTCCAAAGCCCTGGAATCAATAATGGAGATACAGGAGAGTTTTGGTCCAAATATAGCCTGGAGGTCACGCCTAGTACCTTATTGGTTATATTGTGACGGGTAGTTGGAAGGGCAGAGGAAACCAGTACATATACAGGTTTTGAATGTTCTGTACTGTAAGCTGCTGATCAAATGCAAGCTACTACCAGCTTTCCCCACATGAGATCAGGCCGGAATTCAAACTCTGATCTCAGAGGTGGGAAGATACTGGGCCACTGTTGTCCCCACCAGCTTTGAATACTCTTCTGACATGAACATGAGGGGTAAGACAAGGTGACGGCAAGAATTTACTGAAAACAAGAAACAGCTAGGCCTGGCATATTGACGACCTCAAGGAAGGAGATACCCATTGTTTTGAATTTTCACAGTAAACCTCAAAGGCAAAGAATAACCATAATAATTTTGAACAGCAGATTGTTGTAGTTTTGAGAGAGAAAGAGGCCACGGTGACACAGTGGTAACACACTCCCCTCCCACCTGGGAGGTCAGGGGTTCAAACCCTGGACCCTATGTGAGAAAGATGGTAGTACTGTATGTACTGGTTTCCTCTGCCCATTAAACTACCTGTCATGATATAGTCTATACAGGTTTGAAAGTGACGTTAAAAACTTAAAACCCAAATTAGTAAATTGTAGCGGAAAAGAGAATGGTGAAGAGGTTTGGAGACTACAAGATTAAAGAAGAGGACTGCCAAGAATTTCAGACATTCACCTTTAAAAAAATCGCCTCTGTCTAATAAACCTGGAATAACAAGGTGTGAAGAGAGGGCCGTTATCTCTTTTTCCCCAAAATGATGAAAGTGTAAAAAAATTGCATTAGACAAAAAACCAGCCACAGACTGGCAATTGAACTGAAGTAGCATCAGTACAAAGAGTCAAAGACTATCAGAAAAAAGCATGAATACAATTAATCTAGTATGTTTTTGTATTTTGTTTCATGGCAGCTGTCTGTGTTTGTGAACCTGGGTTTAAAAAACGTCCACATACCTACTGCTGAATATTGGAAACACTTGATCCTTTGTTTAAATCTGAAACCTCTGAATGCTCTTATCAGTAATTAGATATTTCAGCATGATATCCTTGTTTGTCAATGTATACATTATTCAGTGAACTTTTTACCTGTAAGCCTGTTTGTTTAAACTGGTTGTAACCTGTTTGTCAGTTTTGCTGAGAGATTTTAAAGAGAAGGCCTACATATATTGCATATGGTGTAATCTGAAGGGACAAATCAGTCATCAGCTGTTACGTGATGTAGCTATATATTTCCATTTAGTTTGTCCTGCATTTTTGGGGTTCCCACTCGAAGGTGAAGACCACATGCAAGGATATTTGTATATTATGTACATCTCCAAGTTAGGATTATTGTCATCAAAACAATCTTGTCATTCACATGCCACAAAACCTTGTTATAAATACTAAAACTGGCATAATGTCCCCTACAACTTTTTACCACTACAGTAGGGACGTAATGGGACAAGTCATCAGTATATTTCCCACATGTTTTTATGAGCTAGCTCTGAACCCATTGGTCCAGATGAGACAGTCAAGGGTTCATTTGCCAGATTTGGTAATCTTTAGTTCTATCACAAAAGAAAAAAAATGCAGGATTGATTTGAATGGTTTAAAAGTACACCTGTGCAATATTTTTCATTAATGGACAGTTGTTCTGCTGTGACCATACATAGAATCCCTTTTTACAAATTTTAAAAGAAACCCTTTTTACTTTTATTTTAACTAAAATGGCCATAAAACCCCCAAACCAGGTACCAGAAATATAGAATTAAAAGGTAATGAGTTCACAGAACATCTTTAAGATTAAGAAAGGGGTGTTCCTTTCGGGACCTCGAAAGCAGTCCATTATTTTCAAATATTGGACACTTCCTTGGCAATTACCCTATAGTATAATGGCTATAATTGGGATGAACATCATCTGTATGAGCTGTTATTCAAATAATAATAATAATTAATTAATTAATTAAATAGAAGCGGCCCCTTCCTCAGTTTATTTGCAAAAAGTACTGTTCATTACAGACAATAACAGAGTACTACTATACAGCCGGTTGATATCTGGGTGGTCGTCGTTATAGATTGGCTATCAAGTTATCGCAAGGCACATAAACCAATCCAGTTTAAGATTACAAAACTTTGCCTTCCAATCATGTTTTCACAAAGACAGTAGATGAAACCTGCCTCTGAGGGACATATAAAACACACAGGCACCTTTGCAATATCAGGACACCTTGTTAATATTCAACATTACATGAAGTGTGATTTTGAAGTCCACGCTGATAAAAACCTTGACCGAGATCACACTGAACATTGTGTTTATATCTTCAGAGAGTTTGCTATTGGAAATCTGTGTCATTTTTCATCAGTCACAGAAGCAGTGCAGAGGGATTTATAATATGACTGAGGTGGGTCATCCGATTTTGTAATGTTTTGTATACTTTACTGATAAATATAAACTAGAGGTAAACATTTCAATTGAACTTTAAAATAGCAGTTAATAGTTACATTTAATAACAGCTTGATAATTTAACGACAATATCCACGTTTGTTTTTGTAAACTAGCTACTGCTCAGCCAATGAATTTCGTCACCCAGTGAATTTCGTCACCTGCGTTTTATGACAATATTAAACCATTTTGACACTTAGTTTACACTGCAGAATTACATATTAATATTAGAAGTTGTGGTTGCATGTGTTTAAACATAAGTATTACTGGTTTTTTAGGGTTTAAATGGCAGGTGACGAAATTCACTGGCTGAGCCTCAGCCAGTGAAGTTCGTCACCCCAGCGAAGTTCGTGCATTTTATGACAATATTAAAGAGTTTTTACTGTCCAGTTACGGCATATATGTATATCTTGCTGTTGAAAGAAGCTATATTCCATTTATTTGAATGTGAATATTGCCTGTCCTTGAGCATTTTACGGCGGGTGACGAACTTCACTGGGGTGACAAAATTCACTGGCCGACCAGTACTGAGTAGAGTTTCGTACAAACCACAAAACGTAAAATTCTGCAAAACATAAACTTGCAAATTTAATAAGTAAATTAAATTTTTATAAGTTAATACCCTATCCAATGGACAATTGCTTATCCGGTCGACGCAGACCGGCCCGCCAAATGACAGAAAAAGTCGTCTTATATGAGTGCATAATGCCCCCACAAGCGTTCCGGTCCCTGTGTGTGCTCGCAAGGTGGCGTGTCGTACTTCCTTCCTGTCTAGACAGCGTGACGTCATAGCATCTTTTTCGTTGTCTAAACCTATTAGACCCCTAGTAAGCTGATAGCGGGGTCGGTTGGGAGGGTCTTAAATTGTGTGTCCATTGGATAGGGTATTAACTTATAAAAATTGAATTTACTTATTAAATTTGCAATTTTATTGCGTTAATACATCCTATCCAATGGACAATTGCTGAATAACTACCGCTTGGTTGGCGGGTAAGTTACTAGGGACTAGCAGTGAACTCATAAACAGATGTAAAAAACATCCCTTTCCAAGTCTAAGTAGCTCTTTGGGGTCAAGAACCTTAAGGCTCTGGTCGGATATCATCATTCGGTTAACCGTTATTTGGGTTTGAACCATCAGAACCGCCCCCCCCCCCCCCGTCGCCTAGAGACCTGCTCTGATCTAGGGGAAGAGAGGGCTGAATTCAGTCCCATAAGACATAAAACCTCCCAAAAGGAAGCAAATGAGAAAGACTTTTTATCTACATATGTACAGATCTCCTCTATGTGTTGGACTGCTGGTGGATCTGCTGTGCAGCCACTACAGGGCCCAGATGGTAAAGCTCTGAGTCAGCCCAAGCCACATCCTTTAAGTAAAATTGTGTAAAGGTGTTATGTGACTTCCAGTGACAAGCTGACAGGATTTGTTCGAAGGAGACTCCCGATTGGAAGGCCTTAGAAGCGGCAAAGGCTCTGACATCATGGGCCTTGACCTGATGTAGAGTGTGGGACTCATGGTCCGAGAGCTCATAACATAGGATCACAGTCTGCTTGATCCAGGAGGAGATAGTGGCAGGGGAGATGTCTTTGTCAAACCCTTTCTTAAAGGAGACAAAAACTAACTCCTTATTCTGCCTGAGATCTGAGGTCCTGTCCAAATAGTAGCCCAAAGCTCTGACTGGACAGAGGGACCTGTCAGACTTTAGGGACTTATCCAGAGTGGGGGCCAGGGCTGGTATAACCACTGGGGCCACACTTTCTGGGCCCTCCTTGGCCAGCTGATTCTTTGAGAGAAAGCTGGGTGAGGGGTACAGGGACACCTTTGACCAATCAGACTGGTGTCTGATGTTCTTGTTTTGCCAAGCATGAATCTCACTTCTACGTTTGCCTGACCCTAAGGCTAGCAAAAAGACTGTCTTGAAGGTTAAATGCTTCAAAGAATCCTCCCCAATTGGCTCAAAGGGTGGTTTTGACAATTGATGTAGAACCAGGGAGAGGTTCCAGGAAGGGATTCCCCTCCTCCCCCTGTCCCTGTGGAAGCTATCCAGGAGACGGGTGAGATTGTCATCTTTGCTGATATTGATGGGGGAATTCCCCAATTTATCAGCAATGGCAGACCTGTAACCATCAATGGTACTGGGCTGTAACTTTTTGTCCTGAAAAAGGTACGTAAGAAATTCAGCCACTGCCTTCACAGGGGGTGCTCTGAAGTCCACCTTATTAGAGAGGTTTGTAAAAATGGCCCATTTTGCTTCATAGACTGATCTGGTTGATTTTCTTTGAGGAGCTTCAATTCTTGCTGCCACTGCCTCAGAGAAACCGTGCTCCTTGATTGCTGAGGAGCCAAGCATGGAGATTTAGATTTGTCAGATTCCTGTGAGGGGTCTGGCTGAAGGGCTGAGTCAACAGATTGGGCAGCTTGGGCAAACTCAGTGGGATTTGACTGGACATGGCTACCAGGTCCCAAAACCAGGGCATGTTTGGCCACCCTGGGGCGATCAGAATGATTCTGCTGCACTGGGAGTCCTGCAACTTCTCCACTACCTTGCCCAATATGACTGTTGGGGGGAAGGCATAAGGGTCCAGATCCTCCCATGGTAGGCTGAGTGCATCCACTGCTTAGGCCATGGGATCCGGAAAGGGTGACACAAAGAGAGGTAGCTTGTTGTTGAATCTGGTGGCAAAGAGGTCTATTTGAGGTCGGTGCCACCTGCAGCATATTGCTTCGAATACCTGCGGAAGGAGGGACCACTCTGTTTGAATGGTCTGTCCTAATCTGGATAGCTTGTCTGCCACCACGTTCAGCCGACCCGGAATGTGCTTTCAGTGTCACTTGTTTCCTGGTACACCAGGTCAGGATTCTCCATAGTAAGGCACAGAGTGGGCCTGACCTCATGCCTCCCTCTTTGTTTATGTAGGCCACCACTGTTGTATTGTCGGTGGCCACTAGTACTATATTGTTTACACAGAGGTCCTGGAACTCTCTTAAGGCTAGGAAAACTGCTTTTAGTTCTAGATAGTTTGTGTAACTTGCTTTCCGGCAGTGACCAGTGGCCTCTTGCAGTGCGTTCGTTTAAATGAGCGCCCCAACCTTCTTTTGATGCGTCTGTAAAAATTTGCAGAGCATGCTTTAAGGGGTGTAATGGTTGACCCTGTAGCACATTGTCTTCCTCCAGCCACCACCTTAAGTGAGGGTGCAGTGATCTGGGTAATGGGATAATCTTCTCCAGAGATTCTGGTACCCTCCAATTGTTTTTGAGGTGCCACTGTATGGGCCTCATATGCAGTCGACCTAAATGGACCTGCTTTTCCGTGGCTGTTAACAGGCCTATCAAGGACATGAACTGCCGGACCGGACAGGCCGGAAGTGACAGGAGGGTCTGTATCTTCCCCTGAAGGGCTTGCCACCGGTCCGGAGTAGGTCAGACCCGTCCGGACTGGAGGTCGAATTGATAGCCTACAAATTCGAAGACCTGCTTGGGTTCGAGTTCTGATTTTTCTACATTCACCAACCAGCCCAGTTCCTGACAAATCTGGACCAACTTTTGGGTATGTTGAAGGCAAAGGGGGTGGGAGCTGGCTCTCACCAACCAGTCGTCTAGGTACTGGTGGATTCTTATACCCTTGCTTATAGCCATCAGCTTCACTTCCTTGGCTATTACAGTGAACTCCATAGGAGCGGTTGAGAGGCCAAAGGGAAGTGCTTTGAACTGGTAGGTCTGGCCCTGGACATGAAATCTGAGATATTTTCGAGACCTCTGGTGTATGGGTATGTGGAAGTAGGCGTCCTTGAAATCTATTGAGGTAACCCATTCCCCTTGTTGGAGGGAAGTCCGGATGGTTTCCAGGGTTTCCATTTTGAATTTCTCCACCTTGAGAAAAAGATTGAGTTTGCTCAGATCCAGTATAGGTCTCCACTTTTTGTTTGGCTTTGGAACTAGAAACAGTCGGTTGAAGAAGCCTAGAGATTTGGGGTTTTGTACGGTTTCTATTGCATTTTTGGCTATAAGCTGATGCAATGCCTCCACCAGGTAGCTGTTCCTGTGGGGATTTACATAACAGCTTATGACCGTGGGATTTCTTGTTAATTTGGGTTGGATCCGAAAGGGGAGGTGGTAGCCCTCCCTTAGGATTTGAACTACTGTTGGGTTTGCACCCAGATCCAACCATTTTGTCCAATAGTTTTGAAGTCTGGTCCCTACAGGAAGATTGGGAGCAACATTTGGGACATTTGCTACAGGATTTACAGAACACAAGTGATCTACAAACAAAGCATTGTTCACATATTTTAATGGCTGAACTTTGTTTAAGTTTACAGACACTGGACTTATGCCTTTCTTTTGCAGCTGCCCGGTTGCAAAAGGTGCAGGAGAAACAACAAATGAATTTACAGAGTTTAAATTTCTTGACACATGAATTAAAGTCTGTCTGGAGTCCGGTCCGGTATGCTGATCCGGCACTCCACTGCAAAGTTCCTGCCTTTTGCCCTGGACCTCCAAATGAAGGTCTGCACCTTGATTGTCATTTAAATGAATTATATCCCCGGGCCTGTCGCGAGGAGTACTTCTGCTCTTGGAATTTAGCCTTTTTCTTTTGAAATCTGCCAATATTCTTCCAGGCAGTCCTAGTCTGCTTGTTGTCTTGATAGGATTGTTCAGGTTTCTTATAAGGGTGGAAACGTGAGTCCTTTCGGCCAGTGGAACCAGGGTGAGACCGGCCTCTATCCTCGAATTTGGAAATATCCTCCTCTGCTTTTTTCAAAACAAGATCAGGGAATAAAGTATCCAATTGCATAGGGGCCTGCCGGAGGGAGGCCAGTGTATCCTGTTTGATGGAGTTAAAATGCATGAGATGTTGTAGCTCTTCCGTGGCACTACTGGCTCTACTGGCAGACTTGCCCTTACTATGTTCACCTTGAATGACCTTTAAGTGGCTGGACATTTCCTGTTGAACCTTATTTAAGCATCTGCTTAAACCCGCAGCTTGATTACACATGTAGGAGGCCTCACGTGCACTTTTCTCCCACTTGCAAAGAGTGTCCTGAGCAATAAAGCGTGAAGCAGGGGCTGGTGATGAGAGAGCAGAGTATCTGGCAATTCTACTGAAAGTACTGTTAATTTTTGCATTGTCACTGTGCCAGAAGGAGACGGAACCAGCCGGTTTGTCTTGACTGGGATGTAAACCATACCATTTTCCTTGCGACTTGGTAGGTTTAATGAATTGGTCCCTTTGCAGTCCACCGGGTTCAGACCCTTTAGAAGGGTATCCTTGAGTTAATGTGAGATTTAGTCTATCCATCTTACGGCAGAGCCAATCATCCGTAGGCAGTTGTACACTGATCTTCCCTGCCGGTTGGATCTTAGGGCGGCAAAGGGGTTGTCTTTAGCACTGGCTAGAGTTGTATCCAAATCTGGAATGTGATTCCAGTTCATGTAAGCTCTGATACCTCGCATTGTTTCTCTATATGTCTGTTCCTCAGACGGGGCCTGGTCAACATCAGAGAGTGAATTATCCGGATCAAGATCTGAGAGTTCACCTTCTTCACCTTTAACCGACAAATCTGGTATAGAAGCAGATTTTGATGCACTGTCGGCGTCCATTTCTGGTTCAGAATGGGCTTGAGAACTTAACAATCCTGATGAGCCGGCCACCGGCTTGAGAAGTGGCATATCAGAAGGGTGGTCAGTAGGTAGAGATTTTTCCCCTTGTTCATGAGATGAAGGCACTTTGGTAGTCGGAGCAAAGAAAGGGTTAACAGTTTCAGAGATGCCAGCAGGGGATGGCCTGACCGGTGAGAGTTTCACTGGTTGAAAAGTCGGTTCCGGTTGAGAAAGACTTTTAGATAACAACATAGCTTCCAGTCTATTAAACCGGTCTAACCATTTAATATCCATTGCCTCCAGTTTACTCTCTGTAGACGCTTTAGACGGCTTGGGAGAAGACTGGCGTTTCTTGCCCTTTTCAGGTTTTTCTTTGGAGGTTGTAGGGGGATTTAATCTTCTTGGCTTTCACGTTAGAAGATACGCTACTCGCCTCTTCTGAGCTCTGCATGTGCTTCTTGGCTTTCACAACCTCCATGTTGCTACTCGCCTCTTCTGAGCTCTTAATCCCGCTATCTGTAGATACACCCAGCACAGAAACTAGGGCAGGGTCGACTAACGTACACTCTTCCATAGCCGCTTTAGTTTCCTTCTTTTCCTTTTTATTCTGGTAAACTGGGGTGGCTAAGCGTAGTTTTTGTTCTTCAGTAAGAATATTGCATGAAGGACAAATATTTCCTTTAACACAAGGGTCAGACCCTTTCTTTTTGTCTCTGCAACGAGCACAATGCGCATGCTGGTCAAAGCCAGCCATGGCGTGTCCACAAACTCCCCTACGCTGACCAGGAGATGCCATTATATCCACAATGAAGTAAAATTCTTTTCAAATAAAATAAAGTTCCTTGATTAAAATTAACACACACCAATTGATAACTTGCGAGAGCTGATGAAAAAACACGTCCACACACACGTGCGCCAAACGAAAAAGATGCTATGACGTCACGCTGTCTAGACAGGAAGGAAGTACGACACGCCACCTTGCGAGCACACACAGGGACCGGAACGCTTGTGGGGGCATTATGCACTCATATAAGACGACTTTTTCTGTCGTTTGGCGGGCCGGTCTGCGCCGACCGGATAAGCAATTGTCCATTGGATAGGATGTATTAACGCAATAAAATTAATATTTGGGGATGCACGAAAGGCAATATAAACCTGGAACTATTTGTGAAAGCCTTAAAGGTCTCAGTTTGCTGTATTCATGAAAGCTCTTACGTTATCCATACAACAGTTAAGTCGAAGATTTAGGGAAGACAGCCCCTGAGGCTAAACTGCATGGCCTTTAAAGTTTAGATTAAAACATTTAATTTTTTTCATAAAAGGATGTTGAAAGATTAACATTCAGATTTACACACAAAAATATAAAGCGGGTGGGGGGCGGAGGGCAGCAGAAATTATGATGGTAAATTTATTAATCTTATATAATGCTACTGAATCTGTGTAGTTCACTCAAAGCGGCCTTTCAGTCTAATTTTACTCTGAAGACAACTCTCCAGGGTGTGGTAATACAAGTTAACTAATTTGGCAGGCTACATTGTCTGGCAAATTTAGGAGCCCGTCATACTCAGAAGCCAAGTCAGCCACCTTTATAAATGGTGTCTCCCATATCGTAAGTCAAACTGAGAGACGTGTATCTACAATTAAGAAAATAAAATTACTATTATAAGAATACTAAACTGATAGAAACTAGGTATATATAGAAGTTTTTTTCTAAATAATAAAATATATACTGATAGCATACATATTTACACTGATAAAAATTTAGAAAACAATGTTACCATGGTCATACTCAAGTTATTAAACTTTTTAAGATGAATTTTTTGTACCAATTTGAAATTTGGTAAATAATTTCAGTAAACTATTCATCTATTTTTTTCTAGGGAAGAAAAGGCATTTTAGAGAGGCTTGCTGAGGGACCAGTGATTGGAGATGGAGGGTTTGTTTTTGCATTGGAAAAAAGAGGTTATGTCAAGGCAGGGCCATGGACACCAGAGGCTACAGTGGAGAACCCTGAGGCTGGTAATGTTCACACATACGCTTTTATTTATTTTATTGTGTATTTATACTCAGCACAATATCTCCATATACTACAGGACTCAAAGCGCTATGTAACCAATCTGACTGCACAGGTACAGCCCTAACTCACAAGTAACTGACATTCCCCTAACTGGCAGATAGAGGCTCAAGGATGACCATTTATCAATGTCCTTGAGGTTCTTTAGCCTGCCACTGGGGATAGGACCCAATGACAGAGGATCGCCATTTTAAGTGGTCATCCGAGCCACTATGTATCTGCCTGTACCTGAGTTTGAACCCACGTCCTCTGAGTTTCTAGACAAGTGTGTTACCCGCTAGGCCACAGTGGCAGAACTTGAACACTTGAACCTGTTGTAAGTAGGAAAAACCCCCTAGAGGGCATTTTCATTGAAATTTACCATAACCTGGAAGTTAAAGGTTAGATATTTTTCTTGCCCTTTGAAAAAATTACAAAACAGATTTCAGATTTGGTATTTTAGCTTGTTTTACATAATTGATAGTTAATATCCCTTTGTATACAAGTACATCATAGAGGGCCCGGTGGTGTAGCGGTTAGAATGCTCGCCTTCAACCTCTGAGGTCGCCGGTTCGAATCTCGATCCGGCTACTTCAAGTTGGAAGTTGGAAGTGGGTACCCAGCAGGCACAGGCCAATTCTTGACATCATGTTTTGGTCATGTTAGTATATGACATCAAGTAACTATCACTCGGACATGATTTAAGGTGGTCACGTCATCTGACATAAATCTGACATCCAGTTTATGTGACATGACATGACTTTATGTCAATAACATACCTACAATATCAACTAGATGACAAAATGATAACCAGACCTAATGTGATTGTATTATCCTATTCAATGACATAAAATTGACACCATCCCAACATGACTTTTTGTAGTCATGTCAAATGATGAAAATATGATGTTCAAATAATATGATGTGACCTGATATTCTACTCGGGCATTGTTTCTGACATATTAATGATATTAATATGATGTCACTTTGTTAAAACATTTCAAGTGGAGTATCATCATATCATTTGAGATCGGATTAGCATCAATATTCTATAAAATTATATCATTTTTAGGAATATTACAAATGTAATATCATCCTGTACACCAGCCAGGGTCATATTAGGACAGGCCCTCAGCTTTTTCACATGAGTAGGGTCAAACCTAGGCAGAGGTGACAACCTTTGATTAGATGCTGAACCTACTAACTTGGCCTCTAGTGTCTGTGATGTTGCTTTGACAAAAATAATTATGTTTTGGTACAGACAAAACAATTATGTTTAAAACTGTAACTAAAATGCTGTGTGACAGCAAAAATTTACAAGAAATATGTTGTTTTGTAAACAAATGTATACTTTAGTGTTTGCAACCAAGCCAAAGATTGAATAAATAAAGATAAAAGTTCAGAAAAAGGGCTTCTAATATTCAAACTTTTGTACCCATAATTTGTATCTTTACAAATGGTATAAATTTTTGAACTGGTTCCCACTGAACATTAATTACTTTCTCCCATGAAATAATCTTTATAGTACATGGAAATCACTTAAGGCTGTGTCAGGTAAGTGTACACAAATGGTAGTTAAAGCAATGTAATGTGATATTAACTGTGAAAACAAAATGTTATTAACCAATATTTTTATTACTGAAAATTAGTTTCAGCACTTGTGAAATGATGTCAATCAGATTTTTATATCAGTACATCAAATTGATGTCAGTTTCTGATGTCATATAGACATGAAGTCAGTCCAAATTGGGCGATCATATTGATGTCTTATGCTGATATCAAATTTATATCGGCTACTAGATGTCATTTTTATGGCTTTTGGAGATGTCAAATAGACTAGGCTACTAAAGATCTGTTTGACATTTAACATATGATGTCATTTCGAATTTCAAATAAGCATCAGTTTCTGATGTCTTGCCCAGTGTCTTTTTGATTTCTTTTTGATATCCTATTGCCTGCTGGGTAGTTACTTGCCGATGCCTGGTGGTTTACAGTGCAGAATCTTCAACTAGTATACACTGGTTCTTCCATTCGAAACTAACCGTCGCAACATGACCCTGGCAAAAAAAATAAATCTAAACAAGTACATCATATGTAATTTAAATGCTCTTTAGCATAAACACAAATAGCTCAAAACCAAATGTATGGACAATTCACAAAATTGTATAGGTTTGTGATTTGATTAAAACCTCTGTCCTTCTCTTGTTCTGATGAAGGTGCCATTATGGAATCAATAAAATTTGATATTAGGTGGTCACATGATGTCAAAGTTGGGAGTTTGTGTCTTTTTCAACAGCGAAGATCAGATCAGGATATGTCCTCAAGTTTCCCACGTATTGTCGGCCACTGGTCCATGGTGGATAACACAATCTCCTTCAAACACAGAGGATGTGGGTCCAATACCAGGCACAGGGAAATACATAGTTTCTTGAATGACCACTTGAAATGGCAGCCCTCTTTCATCTGGTCCTTTCTCCAGTGGCAGGCTAAAGAACATCAGGGACACTTATTAATTGTCATTCCTGAGCTCTTTGTTTTTTCTGTTAGGGGATTGTCAGTCACTAGGGTTTTTACTATACTGGTGCATTTGGGATGGGTCAGATAGTGGTAGTCCTGTAGTAAATGACTTAGCTTTTTTGTGGCATACACTTTATTGTACAAAATGAAGCCCAATAACAATAATGATAGTGCTGTGTATTTAAAAAAAATAATAATTCCCTTGGTTTGAACTTGTGTCTGGCCTCAGATAGTGGTAGTCCTGTAGTAATTGACTTATCTTTTTTATGGCATATACTTTATTGTAATTGCAAAATGAAGCCCAATAATGACAGTGCTGTGTATTTAAAAAAAGAATAATTCCCTCGGTTCGAACTTGTGTCTAGCCTGAGTAAAAGTCAAATAATGTCTGGCTTAAATTTACACATGGTATAGTAATTTTCGAAAATTGTTAACCTCAAGGCTGTAATTTAAATGGTATAAATTAAAACACTGACAGTTCATCAATAGCAGTTTTGTTTGTTCTGAATGAGTGCATTATGGGAAGAACCCTACAGATATAGAATTGCATTGGTGAACAGTTTTGTCATGATCTTGTACCAAAATAATTTGCCACATTCTACATTAGTGGATTATGTAAAAATGTCTTCAAAGTGCAATTTGAATGTACAAGGTCGAGCTTGTTTTAATTGGGGGGATTATTGATGGAGTTTTTGTGTTATAGTTTCAATGAGACAGATTTTCTAATGGTGTTGGTGTGATACTGTCATTAAAATATTTCTTCAATGAGTTTGTGTGATTTTTGTTGTTCATGCTCCTTTCCCACTACTGGTCATCCCGTGGTTAGAAGTTGTTGTCGGTGGGGGAACCGCCCCCCCCAGGTCCCACCATTTCATCCTAGTTGTTCACAAAACTGACGGATGGCCAGTGATTGGACACAGTGTTTTAACTGTCAATAACAGTAGAATCACAATGCTATAAACGATGGTCACCATGAAGCTACCTGAACTCACTGTCAGATGAAACGGCCAATACCTTAACTCACCTTATGTCACCGTATTACACCGAAAGATGACCAAATCACAACCTTATATACACTGTGGACCACACCTTTGGTTACCGTTGTAAAAAATTCATCCGCGCATGCGCAAAATCATCTGTGCATGTTCACGGTACCGAAATGAGAGGCAGAAATTTTAAACAGTTTAAAACTTCCATGGGACTCGCAAGGTAATGGATGGTTCGTCACTGACTCGCAAGGTCATCAACGGACGTCTGACGGCGATCCAAGGACAGGGACGTTTCCCCATACGCGGCCTACCGTGGGTGATACCACCTGTAGTGTGAAAGGGGTATCAGTGAGATTTTGTGATATTTTCAGTGAGACGGTTGTTTTTGTGTGATATTTTCAGTGAGGCAGTTGCACAGGGAATTTTTGCGAGCTGGTGCAGATGTCATGCAGACTTTCACATTCTATGCCAGTGATGACAAGTTAGAAAACAGGGGAAACGAGGCCCAGAGTAAACACACGGTGAGTAGCACTAACTTCACAGGAATTCATGGAAACTGGGGGTGGATTCTTCTCAAAATATTTTTGTTGGAAAATATAACTATATACTATTGCTGTAAACCAAGAAACTAGGCCGCAAATGAAGCATTGGGTCCATTGTCTCATTGTTTATACAAACCTCCAGCACAAAGATTGACTGGAAATATGTTGTGCCTTTGAGGTTGTAATGAGTGGCCAACACCTCTATGTCATATTCACATTTTGTACAGTTGTCGAGTATAGTCGTCCTCTATCCTGTCTGGGTGGCTTTAGGAATAACATTTTTAGGTGGTCTGCTGATCAAAATGCTGCGTAAAATCTCAACAGATTTTCAGATTTTGCTCATCACAGGAGGAATGGCATCTGATGAGGACTCGAATATGACTTGCCATGACAGCACCATATCTGTTTTATGTATTTGGAAATTTGTGGGTGCCCTATGGACCAAATAGCTGCACAGATTTTCACCAACTTTTTAGGTCATGTGTATTCCCACAGGGACTGGCACTGATTTGGATTTGGGGTACACCTGGCAACAACATTTATAGTGTCATAATACTGTCATTAACTTTTTTTTGCCCCATGCACAGATTTTTACTGAATTTATAGAATAAGATTTTTGTCATAAGAATTGTAGCTGAACAGGTGATAGCCAGTATCTTGCAACATCAATTAAGATCAATAACTTTTCCCACTTTTTATGTCAGCTGACTTGTAAGTCAGCTGACATTATGTCATCACTCTGCGGCGTGGGCGTACGCGTCCACGTATGCGTGAACAACTTCTTCTCCAAAACTACAAGGCCTAGAGACATGCTGTTTTTTTTAAAAGATACCTTATCTATCGAGGATGAAAATTTGTTCAAGGCATGCAAATCTGTCTGTTCGTCTGTTTGCTAGAGACATTACAAGGGGGGTACCCCCACCAAAAGTGTGAAAATTTCAACTTTTTATCACAATTTTCTTAGTGACTATTGCAGGGATTTCTCTCATATCTTGCATATATGTACTAAGCCAGAGGTAGATTCTCTTGTGTGAGTATGAGACCTGGATCTGTCTTTTTTTTTTTAATAAATTTTTTTAATAATTTTTAATGCATTAAAATTCATGAAATCATGCACTAAATCACTTATAACTTCAAAAGTGTTGCATTTACAGCATTTTGTTAAAATATGTTGTTCAGCTACTTTTTTCATAGCTACAATATGGTGAGTAAGTTGGGTGTCTGTCTCAATAGCTAAGTGAGTAATAGCTACTTTTGGGCTTTTCAGTAACTTCCATTATGAGTAAAATCACTTGTAACTTAAAAACTATTGCATTTAGAGAATTTCGTATAAATATGTTATTCAGCTACTTTTGGGCCAGCTATAACATAGTGAAATTTCAGACCTGTAGCTCATGGCATAGCTGAGTAATAGCTACTTTTAGGTTATCACTGTTGAGTAAATCGCTTATAACTTGAAAACTATTGCATTTAGAGAATTTCGTATAAATATGTTATTCAGCTACTTTTGGGTCAGCTATAACATAGTAAAATTTCAGACCTGTAGCTCATGGCATAGCTGAGTAATAGCTACTTTTAGGTTATCACTGTTGAGTAAATCACTTATAACTTGAAAAGTGTTGCATTTAGAGCATTTTGTTAAAATATGTTATTCAGCTACTTTTTTCATAGCTACAATATGGTGAGTAAGTTGGGTGTCTGTCTCAATAGCTAAGTGAGTAATAGCTACTTTTGGGCTTTTCAGTAACTTCCATCATGAGTAAAATCACTTGTAACTTAAAAACTATTGCATTTAGAGAATTTCGTATAAATATGTTATTCAGCTACTTTTGGGCCAGCTATAACATAGTAAAATTTCAGACCTGTAGCTCATGGCATAGCTGAGTAATAGCTACTTTTAGGTTATCACTGTTGAGTAAATCACTTATAACTTGAAAACTATTGCAATTAGAGTATTTTGTTTCAATATGTTATTCACCTATTTTGGGGTCAGCTATAACATAGTGAAGTTTCAGACCTGTGGCTCATTTCATAGCTGAGTAATAGCTACTTTGAAGTTCTCACTGTTGAGTAAATCAGTTATAATTGGAAAACTATTGCATTTACAGAAATTTGTGCAAATATGTTATTCAGCTACTTTTGGGTCAGCTATAACATAGTGAAATTATAGACCTATAGCTCATGGCACAACTGAGCACTAGCTATTCTCAGGTACTGACTGTTGAGTAAATCAGCTATAACTTGAAAAATATTGCATTTGGAGTATTTTGTTAAAATATATTGTTCACCTATTTTTGGGTCAGCTATAACATAGTGAAATTACAGACCTATAGCTCATGGCATAGCGCAGCAATAGCTATTTTCAGGTTCTCACTATTGAGTAAATCAGTTGTAGCTTGAAAACTATTGCATTTACAATAGTTTGCTTAAATATGTTGTTCACCTACTTTTGGGTTAGCTATAACATAGTAAAATTTCAGACATGTAGCTCATTGCATAGCTGAGTAATAGTTCCTTTGAGGTTCTCACTGTTGAGTAAATCAGTTGTAACTTGAAAACTATTACATTTAGAGTAATTTGTTAAATATGTTATTCACAGAATTTTTGGTCAGCTATAACATAGTGAAGTTGCAGACCTCTGTGTCATGGCATAGCTGAGCAATAGCTACTTTCAGGTTCTCACTGTTGAGTAAATCATTGTATCCACTGGATAGCCGCAGTGTGTAGAGAGAGATTTCACCATTACTGCTCTGATGAAAAAAAATATTATAGCTAGCTTTCTTAAGTTTGCATTATATATTAATAACCATAAAATATTGTCTGGGAATATTTTTGGCCTCATTTTGAGAAACAAGATGGCCGCCACAGGTGTTTTTTGTCAGTCAGGAAAAGTGCTTATATCTCCCTTATTATTGATAATAGAGGTTTGGGATGATAAACCAACCTGTAGGAAATCATGGGGTGGGAATCTTTTGGTGTGGTCAGATTTGACCTTCAATGACCCCTCCTTCAAGGTCAAACAAGGATAGCCAAACTTAAAAGTGCTTATAACTCGCTTATTATTGGTCCCAGAGGTTTGGGATGGTAAACAGACAGGAAATCATGGGCTGTGAATCTGTTCATATGGTCCGATTTGACCTTGGAACCCTCCTTCAAGGTCAAATGAGGATAGCGAAAATAGAAAGTGCCTACAACTCGCTTATTATTGGTGACAGAGATTTGGGATGGTAAACCATCCCATAGGAAATCATTGGCTCGGAATCTTTTGGTATGGTCAGATTTGACCTTTGGACCCCTCCTTCAAGGTCAAATGAGGACAGCCAAGCTTAAAAGTGCTTATAACTCATTTATAATTGGTCCTAGAGGTTTGGAATGGTAAACCATAGGAAATCATGGGCTGGGAATGTATTTGTGTGGTTAGATTTGACCTTGGACCCCTTCTTCAAGGTCGAACGAGGATATTGCATTTGTAGTATTTCTTTAAATATGTTTTAACCTATTTTTTACACTTAAACAATTACCTTGTTATTTTCCTTCATAATACCATTTACAGGGCACAACTTTTTTATCCTTTTCTTCTGTCAGCTTCGGAATTTCTTTCGAACTTGTTGTTCAGTTACCATTTACTGTATTTCTGTACAGCCCTTTTCCTGATAATTATTCTGTCCTCTAATCACCTTCACAAATCAAAAACCACTCAGTCAGCTGACACAGTGCCTCTTGTTTAAAGTTCAGCTTGTTCTTCTCAAACTGCCTTCTTGATACTGTTATATCGGCAAGCTGGACTGTATTTGACTATTTGTCATGTGATTACCCAAAAATAACTCCCCAATACTTGTTTTATACAGGGTGCGAAGATCAATCAGGCAGCCTGTGATATTGCAAAGGAAGTAGCCAATGAGGGTGGAGCTTTGGTTGCTGGGGGCTTCTCACAGACTCCATCTTATCTCAGTGGTGCAGGCAAAGCTGCTGTACAGGCAGAGTTCAGGAAACAGCTGCAGATCTTTGTCAAGAATGATATTGATTTCATTATATGCGAGGTGAATAAACTCCTCTATCTTCACAATTTTAGTGTTAGTGACCATGCCCATCAGGTTTAAATTTTGGATTCAGACTCAGTTGTTGTGAAATAGTTGATAACAATGGGTAAATTACCTGATTATCATGTACATATAGCTTGTGTCCTGAAAGGGAATAGATCTATACAATCGAATCAGTATTTGCCTATGGAATGCAACAAAAATTTGTATATCCATAGAAAGGACTCCTAGCATATAAATACTTAATAAATTTTAACCTTCAATTCTACCACCATTTCTACATAGATTTTCATGCGACAATAGAAGCTATGTGAAAAGCCCTTTCTAATGATATATATGACGGTATGTTACAGTCCATATGTCAAATCAGTAAATATATGTATTTACTGAAATGTTTACTGGAAACGGGCGTATTTACTGTTAAAAATATATTACTTTTTGCTTCCAAATTCAAAGTATGGAGTAGGTAAGTCACCCAGAAACCTTAATCACCATCTGTCAATCCATTCTATTTTGTACTTCTTGGCACTCGGGGGACCTTGGTGGCATAGTAGCTATGAAGTTTGGAAAATGATTGTTTTAGCCTTTCTATCTATGCTGACTGATTTGGAATCCACTTTTGATAACATGAGGAAAATCCTTACGGCCTGTTCAACATGACCCTTGGTGTCAGATAGCTGTAAAATTCCAACTGAGGTTTAAACAAAGTCTCATCTGATGACAAAGGCATGGTCATAACACAGTGCAAGAGGGCTGTTTACTTTGTCATAAGAAGGTATCTATATTGAAAAATTTGGCTTAAAAATAGAGCTTTACACACTTCATTTAAATCATACTTTTTGCCGTGCAGATAGAAAAGTTATGCCAAAAAAAATGATATTTAAGATTAAAAAGGAAGTGTCCTCTTTAAGTTTTTTTGTCATTGTACATTGTACATCTGTTATTATACATGTATAAGGAAACTGGAATTTGCTAATTTTAATTGTGTGTCAGCTAAAACACACACACACACAAAAACAAAAACATGTTTTTTCCTTATTTTCAGTATTTTGAACATGTAGAAGAAATAGAATGGGCCATTGAAGTAGCTAAGGAGACCAAGAAGCCTGTAGCTGGCAACATGTGTATTGGTCCAGAGGGGGACATGCATGGCGTGTCAGCGGGCGACTGTGCTGTCAGGATGGCCAAAGCAGGTAAGGGGTTAGTGCGAGGATCAGTAAACACTGAAGTAATAGATTGTGAAATGGAGCTGAATAATAATATGCTTTTTCAAAAACAAAATTGAATGTGTAATCTGAAGGATATAAGTTACAAAAGTGACAGATGAGTTTACCATGCTTTGAGATATTGGTCACTGCATAAAAGTGGCAGGTGAGCTTAATATGCCTGAAGATATTGGTCAAGATATGAAAGTGACAGGAAAGCTTAGGTCAGCTAAATCTATTTTAAAAGACCGATTGAGGTACACTATTATAGGGGAGTAATATGCTTTCAGCGACTGGTCAAGTACACAGGTGACTCGTGAGCTTAATGTATTTTTAGATACTGGTATAGACATACAAATAATGGATAAGTGTAACTTGCTTTTAAAAGATTGGTTAGGGGATACATGTAATGGGTTAACTTATTATGCTTTTAAGATATTGATCAAGGTATACAAGTGACATATTGATCAGCTGATTATGTTTTAAGATGTTGTTCAAGGCACACAAGTGACAGGCGAGCTTGATGTGCCTTTAGAGATTCATGAAGGCACTATTTCAACTTTTTCCACTGAAAGGAATTGAGCTGAAAATTGGTATAAGAATATGAAATGAATGTTCTGCAAAAAATTAGTAAAAGAAGACTAATATGGGTTGGGAACAAGGCAGACTTGAAGAGACTGATTGATGTAAAAGATTGTTTTAGGTATTAAAGGTTGAGGGATAGATCAGTCGGAAAAAACGAAAAAAAACAAAACAAGTTAGTAGGGGACTATAGGCAAGTGAATATGTGTTGTGTAAAAATAAAACAAGACACAAACTTCAAAGGTGGAAGGACTGGGCTTTGTCTGGAGTACAAGTATTATTACAAACTAATATATATTTTTTCCTGTTTGTACAGTAATTTGTAAAGTCTCTGTGACATGGTTGCAACCTCTCCCATCTCTGCAGGCTGTCTCAAAAAGTTTTTAATAGAGGGAATAAAACCTGTATATATATATATATATATAAAAAAAAAACTAGGCAGAATTTCTTTCAGTCTACATGTGCAAGCTGCAAAGCCATCAGAAACTCAAGTAGAGCACTAGAGTAGTGCACAATTCATCACAGTCCTGAGACAAGAAAAGATTGGTGGGAAAAAGAATGAGAAATGATCAAGTATGAGCCTCGGAGAGAGCTTTGCACTTTAAAAAGCCAAATTAACTACATTATTAGAATTTTTATGTAATTCTTTTATATAATTAAATATAGCTGCTTTATTATTATGCCTGAAGGTGTAATTCCTTCTTCATTTTTCTGACAGGAGCTGATATTGTTGGAATCAACTGTCACTTTGACCCACAGATTTGTCTCCGGGGTATCGCCCTGATGAAGGAGGGACTTCAGAAGGCGGGGTTGAAGCCTTATCTCATGGTCCAACCCCTCGGCTTCCAGACACCCGACGCCAGTAAGCAGGGATTCATTGACCTGCCAGAATTTCCGTTTGGTATGTGTGTGAACTTCTATCACATTATGTATTTTATACTTACGCGAACAAGCTGCATAGACTATGGCAAATGTTAACTTGTATCACAGTTTAACTAAATTTGTGTAGAAAGTGTGTTTTGTCCCAAATACATTGGTGACATCGTTGGGAAATTATTTAAGCTGAGTATTTAGAATTTTCTCAAATTTGATTTTTTTAACAGTTGTGAACTTAAATATGCTAATGTGACTGTTTGGAGTAGTGTTGGGATGATTAGACGTGTGCTCAATTAATCATCGGTGATAGTGTACAATCAAGGTCAGTCATTGTCTTATTCTAATAATCAAAGTTTTAGCTTAAATCTCACCTTTCCTTATGTACCTCAACATCCACGTATTTTAAAAATGTTTGAGGCATTATTGTGTAATGAATGGACAGATTTGTCATGAATTTCGAGTTTGTTTATATCCACTGCTATATTTACAGGAAGTGGGTATGTTTGGTAGATTCTAAACATTGGAACACTGTTATTCTTACCGGATTGACCTATACTTCATCCGGGAAAGTGTTTCTTAAATAATGACCAACAGTGGAGTAAAATAATTGATTAGGGGTCGATCATTGGTCGGAAAAATGGACGAATAATCTACCATGAAAGTTGGAGGCGAGTCCCATACTTAACCAACTGGTATGCAAAGTTTTATTCCACGTCATGGATAAAGGACAAAGACCTGACTGATCATGGTCTGCCGCACTACTGACATCTGATTTTTTTCACATGCATAAAATTAATACAAATTCCAACATTTCAGCAGATTTTGCTAATAGAAAATGATTTCAAATTTTGCAGCTCTGGACCCAAGGATACTATAAGCCAGAAACTCTCTGGCAATATGACCTGTTCTAAAGCCACATATCTGTCAGAATCCCACAAAGTCCAAGCTGAAAAAGTAGATATATAAAATGTGTGTGAGTCTGTGATCACTATAAAGCCCCTATGTTTATATTTTCTAATTGGAAGATGATGTTTCAATCAACAATTGACTGATCTCATTGGAATCCAATTTAAAAATTTTCATTTTGCTGCAAGGTGTGAAAAGTGGCTCTGCTTGGATGATCTGTTTAATCCCCTGGGGGATTTGTTAGATCAGACTCCTCTTGATTCCCTTGATGAACAAATATATACACAGGTGATATTATAACTACTATAACTATCTGTGGCAATGTCACCTGTACTACAAATTACAGGACTAGAGCCACGTATCTGTACACGGTGGGACATGCACAAGTATGCCCGAGATGCTTATGAACTGGGTGTGAACTACATCGGAGGTTGCTGCGGGTTTGAACCTTACCACATCAGAGCAGTGTCAGAGGAGCTGGCCAAAGAAAGAGGGCGTCAACCTAAAGCATCGGAGAAACACGATGCCTGGGGTGCAGGGCTGAAGATGCATACCAAACCCTGGGTTAGAGCAAGGTATAACTGGTATTTTTTTCTCAGTGTTAGTGATCACGCCTAAATATGTGAACTGCCCAAGATATTTAATGGTGTGAAACAGCATGATAATTGATGTTATTGGGTCCAGATACAAAACAAAAAGTATTAACATACTCTGAAGCCTGATAAAATTGTGTAGTTGCCCCTAGTTTATCACATTTATTGAAAAAGTATAATCCCAGGATATCTACAGTTGAGTAGTTGGGGAATTAGTTGGTGTGATCCACATACATAATGACAAATGACGGATTATATATGTATCACCTTTAGTTGTGTCATCACGAGCAGCGATATCGCAGATTCACCGGTGATGAAAAAAAATGGATGATAATCAAGGATTAATGATCATCCGTGATGCATCTCATAAACATATTCAACCGTTAACTTTAATTTATTTTTGAAGGGATTTCAGAAAAAATATTCTGAAATATTCATCAAATTTCTACTTTCATGTGGTTTTGTTTTGATTTGTGACGTAACTATGGTGATGACTCTCTCCACTTCCTACAGGAAGTGAAAAAATGTAAGTTTTGTGTACTTTTTATTGCTTCAAATATTCACCATTTTAGCAACTGTCGGCACAAATGAAACATAAAATCTATTTTATTTCAGTATTACACGGGTGGTCATGAAGATAAACGGTCATAGAGATAAACGGTCTTCAGAATTGTTCAAATCTAAGTGGTATAAACAACATAATCACACAAACTAAATCAGAAAATACAATCAAAGAAAGCTTGTCAAGACATCTGGTATTTGGTTTGTGGTATGTTGCTCTTTCGACTACTTATATTTGAAGAATTCTGAAGACCGTTTATCTCTATGACCGTTTATCTTCGTGACCACCCGTGTAGTTGTTAATGCACATTGTTTAAAGAGGAAATTTAGGTTCAATTTGTGAAATGATGGGACTGTGATATCGCTCACGGTTTTGTTCACGGCATCGAGACCCCATATACCCAGACGATGACACCACTAATGACCTTTAGGGGTAATAAAATATAAACACCATTGTGCAAAGTAAAATAAAAACTTATTCATGATCTTTTGGATAGGGGCTGAATACCACATATTAGCTTACAAAAAAAGTTAGACCAGCTGATTGGATAGGTTTGCACACTCCTTAAAAAACTTCATTAAAACAGGTCTGAGTAAGACTTTAGTTACTTATTATTGCATGAAATACAGAAATACAATCACATTGCAAAGAAGCATCCATAATAAACCAGAACATCTGTGTCTACCCCTCATTTAAATTATGAGTTTACAATGTTCAACTCTTTTTGGTTATATTTTAGATCTTTTTGATACTTATAAACTAATATTAAGTATTTTTTTTCTAATATCTTTTGACATATGAAGGGTTTCAGCTTAAAACCTGAAGCAGAGGCCTCACTGACTGAGTGGTTAGTAAGTAAAGTATTGTAATTACTTTTGGGTATGGTTGTGGGTTTGAATATATCTCATAGCACCAACTAGGATGCCTGGTTGTCCTGTTGTGATCTGTTGTTAAAAGCAGACATAAAGACCATCAAATTCTTTGTTTTAACAGAGCCACAAAGGAATTCTGGGAAAACTTGAAGCCAGCAAGTGGCAGACCTTTGTGTCCATCCATGTCGGTTCCTGACATGTGGGGAAAAACTGCTGTAAGTTGATTATGTTTTACTTTGCTTATTGTATGTTACTAATTACTCTACTATGCTTTTCTCATTATATGCTACTAAATACTATATTCTCATTATATGTTATTAAATACTATATTCTCATTGTATGTTATTAAATATTATATTCGCATTGTATGTTATTAAATACTATATTCACATTGTTTATTACTAAATATTAAATTCTGCTTTTCTCATTGTACATTACCAAATATTATAAAATAGATATTGTTCAGTGCTTTAAAAGCTTTACATGTTTGCAGGTAATATTTTGTAGGCTGTTTGTATAGGTCTATGTAAAAACAAAGTAAAATCAACATAGTATGTAAGCACAGTTTTTTTCTCACAATTCATATGGGTGACGTAACTGTCATTAGACAAAATCCAAGAAGTTACCAACTATATAAGAAATGTATGTAAAACTTTTTCAAAATCTGTTATTCATTAATATTAACCCCAAATATCTGATGTAGACATAATATTTTTTCCTAATTACCTAAAAACTTAATTTTCCTTGAATACATCAACCATATATATTTCAACAATGTTAGGATGTTTCTAAAATACTTTTTGATTAATATTGCAGGGATTGCCAGACATAATCTTTTGTATTTGGTAAAGTATATACCTGGTATGCATGTACCGTTTTTCTTACCATAGTGCAATAGAGTAAGTCTCTGTAAGTAGAATCAATCTACTTCAAGTGTAACCCGAGTTACTAGTTTGAGCTCAGGCATTGGTGGAAGCAACAAGAACCCAATACCAAGAACAGAGCAGTCGACTGTAGTAATATTGCACAGTCAGATTGCTTTACAGGGTATTCTGTGATGAGTAGTGGTTAATATCAGGGGCCAATTTTACAAAGGGACTTAAGTCCAGATTTAGACTTAAATTTAAGACTTTGGGCTTAATTTTGTAAAGAGGACTTAAATATGGCCGCCATAAACTTTTCTCCACTTCAGAATTTGAAATGGCTGTAAATAAAGTTTCATTATACAGAACACATTAGTGAAGTAGTCTTTGGGAAGTTTATATGATGTAACAAGGTTTTCTATTTCAAAACAGCACTTATCCTTAGAAAAAATGCATCAAATAAAGGATATAAAATGTCATATGACACAGAAAACCACTGTGGTTATATGATAAGCTTGGACTTAGCTAAGTCACCCCTTTGTGAAATCCATTTAAGTCCCAGACCTAGCTAAGACCAAAGTCTTAGATTTAAGTCCAAGACTTAGCCAATAAAGGGACTTAGTTTAAGTCCTTTCGTGAAATTGGCCCCAGACTTAGAGGACCCTCTCAATTGGATAAACTGTTGTTCAGAATTTCTGATTAGACAAATGTATTTCTCATGCCTGATCGGCTCCTCCTGGTCCTCTTTGGTTCACTTGTTGGGATCAGCTGCAATTGTTTTGTTTTTTCAGGGAGACAAAGAACTCGTGCAAAAGAAAGAGGAGACCACTGACGCAGAAATTCGTTCTCTGAAAAAGTAAAAAAGTACAAGTCAGGATAAATGTGTCTTAATTTCAGTGGACAGTCAAAAGCAGAGATTAGTGTGAGAAATACTAAGGATTTTGGTCAGTTGAATGTTTATTTCAGTTATTTGTAAATTGTCATCAGGCAGCATTTGTGTGGATATTTACTTCAGAATTTGACATTCATTTCAGTACGTGTTATAGATAAAATTACCGTTGGTAAAATGCTTGTGTCAACTGTTGTGGTATGTGATGTAAATATATCCGATTTGTGTTGTAGAGTCCATGTGCTTGTTTCACGTTTTTTTGACACAACACCGATCGTTGACACTTATATGGCACATATTTCCTTTATTTACATTAGATAGCTGCAATCATGTTGTAAAATTAGCTTTGTGTGAATGAAAGTGGTATTTCTTGTTCCATATTAATAGCAATATTGATTTGTCAAAGTAGAAGAAAATCTGCCTACTGAGTGTATATGTCTAAACAGAAGAAATATTCAAAAATAAAAAGAAAAACTTTATTTTTACTTTTACTCTTTGAGGTGTTATATATGTATCTATTAGAATAAACAGCTCTTGGCACTGCTCAAGATCCAAAATGACATATCCACATCTGTGGACTCAGGGGAAGGCAGTTGGTCTAACATTGTTAGATTTGTCATCGGCTTTTGACACGATAGATCATTCCATTTTACATGATTGGGTACTGGTCCTCTATACTTGTCCAATTAGTCAAGTCATTTCAAGGTTTTGTGTCGCACTCCATATTTGTACTGACGACACCCAAATATACCTAGCAATAGACTAGGAATTTTGACACTAGCACTGCCGAGCTGTCTCTTTTCTGTTGAGGAGTAGAGGAATGGTGTAAAATTGAAACCTAACTCTAACAAGACTGAATTCATTTTCGTTGTTGATAAACATAGAAGAGAGTTCCTTAAACCAAAATATTCTATGCCATTCTTTCAAAGCTCTATTTTTCCGGCTGTGGAAAAAACACATTTGACAATCATATAGCCAAGGTCTGCCATGCCTGTTAGTAGTTTGTGATGTATCCGTGAATTCTTACTGTTGATACTGAAGTTCATGTGGCAAAAGCTATGATCAGTAGTCAACCAGACCATTGAAATTCCTTACTATATGGGGTCAACAGGGCCAGTGTTGCTAAACTTCAAAAGTTCAAAATCCTCTGTTCCTCATTGTTATCAGACTGGAATGAGTCATGTCACACCCTATCTAGAAAACCTCCACTGGCTTCCCATTTCACACACTAGCCTTTTCAATATAACCTCATTTTTAAAGCCATAAATTTCTCCCTATTGGTCATCTTTGATCAAGCCTAGTAGAAGTCTAACTCGTAGAAATAGACAATCAGTTTCCTCAGTTCATTCCAGAAAAGCCATAGGCAGGCAAGGTTTTGCTATGACCACACCATTGGAATTAAAAAGGCTCCCACTTATTGTCAGGGGCCGGTTTCACGAAGCCTCCTTAAGATAAATGTCACCTTAAATACTAGGATTTCCTTCATTTTCTCCCTCCTTTTAAAAATTTCAATTTTACAAAGCCTCCTTCCTTAAAGGAGACTTTGAAAACTCCCTTGAATTTCAAGGAAGCTAAGGACCTACCCTACATTTAAGGAAGTGTCCTTCAAGGAATGTTTAGTAACTTTAATGAACATTTTAAGGTGAATGCACCTAAATATATAGAACTTAAAACATTATTGTCAAAACTACATCCACAAACAATGTTTTGGTGTTTATTTCATACAATTTGGTTGTTTAATTCTTGAAAAATTGATGTTCAAACTTTTGAAGTGAGAAACATATTCATGGATTTTCCTTGAACATAAAGGGCCCCTCGCTTACTTTGGGTAAAAAATTGTCATGTGACCTACTGTATTAATTTACAAAATATAATCACAACCAATCTGCATTTTACAAAATTTATTAAAATCTCGTAGAATATAGATTTACTGATCTTTAACAGTGTTACAATAAGGACATTGCCTCCATAAGGTAGTTTAGGTACAAAATAAGTGCACAAGTACACATGTACTAACAGTGAAAGAAAAACATTGGTGTGGTTATAGGTTTTGGAAACAACTACTAAAGAACTAAAAATACAAATGATCTATCTGAAAATTAAAATGTACCTAATGTACCAATTTTATTGCGCTACAATAGCTTACCATGTGGGACTGAATTCTTTACTGGTTGCCGCGAGGAACTACGACCAACGTCTAAGAAAAAAAGACATTTATTCTTGGCCGTAGCCTCAGGTTGTCATCACGTGATCTGCCCCTTTGTAACCACTTTTCTCGTTGGTCGCCGCCATTTTACAGTCTTTGGAAAGTATTTACTGCCGTTTTCTAGCTATATCTCAGTGCAGTTTTATTGTTATACGTCCCTTTTTATGTATTTCATTTATTATTGTATAAAGCACAATCTGGCCAATTTTCAGCCCTTTCGCTTTTGTAATTTGTCCTTATTTTAAGTTTTGTGAGCTCGCCTCGACTGGCTTTCTTCGGCGAGTATTTTAGTCAAGGATTTACTCGCGTTCTTTTTATTGCATTAAAACATGTTGTCTCACCAATCTAGTAAAGACAAGCCTCGTGCAGCAAAATGTAACCATTTCTGCCACCCATTTGATAATCACAACTACCGCCCTACCTGCAGAGAGGCAGGCAAGGGCGACGATCCGTGTGTCACTCTATTGTCTCCCTGTACCATTTGCTCGTCTTTCACTGAAGAACAACTAGCAAAAATCACCCACAGGAAACGCTACTCTAAGAAATCTGACAAACTCGTCCTCAACCTCTTTCATTCGAGGCTTTATCACTACGAACTCCTGCTTGTACTGTCCCGCCTACACCAGGTATGGCTTTACAACAAAAAATACAAGCTAATCTTGAGAAATCTTTGTCTTCTCGCTTTGACATACAAATGGATCAGAAAAATTTTCGTGAAGATTTTCAGAAATCTTTACACAAGCAAAGAGAGGTGGATCAGACCTCTTCTTCTGCTTCCAAAACGAATGCACCCTCCAAAGATCTAGCCAAACCTTCGAAGTCCAGTAGTGCTATCGAGTCAATGGAGGTTGAGTATGGCCCAGATCTTCCTCCTTGCCTCGACTCGTATTCCAGTCGCCTGTAAGACGACTCTGGTCAAGTCCGTAGTTCTGCCAAGGAGCCCTCGAAGGTTGCCCCGACCAAACCTAAACAATCTTCACACTCTTCTAGGTACCATGTTGTGGATCCGAGCTCTGCCTCGGACCACTACTTGGACTATTCTGTTGACCCTCAACCAGCCCCTAGTAGGCGCAAAAAGCACTCTGATAACTCTGATAAATCCAAACACAAGTCGAGGGCCAGATTTTTACCCTCATCTTCAGAGGAGGATCAGTCCCCTGAACATAGGCATAGGTCCCCTAAGCCCTCTGGGAAGTCTTACTCTGATCAGGACCACCCCCAACATGACCCTGATCCTCCTTATTACAGGGAAGTGGCCTTGTCTGACATCCCATCCCAATATGCTGAGGAGGTGGATACATCCCGACGCATCCTAAAACTTCCAGATCCTAGGGAATCCTTACCTAGATCTTCAACAGCGGTCATGGGGCTTGATGATGAGAAAGTCAGGCAAGAACTTAGGCCAAGAGGTCTTTCCTCCATGTTGCCCCTCAATCTAGTCATCAAGGATGCCTTTAACAAGTTTGATCAGGACTTCCAGGCAGCAAATTTACCCGAGGGTAAGTACATCAAACCACCTCCCTCCACTGCCAAGTGGTACAAGGTAGACGAGCCTTGTTTTGAGGACATAATACAAGAGCTGAACACAGACTTTGCCAAGATTTGTATTTCTCCTAAACCATCTGGGGCTCCTATGGGCAAGGTTCCTATGCCAATTCTTAAAGAATTGGAACATTAGGCAAGACAGAATATTTCAACTCTCAATTTTGCTACTACCTTTGCCAAGACTTCTTCCTCCTGTAATGCTACTCTGGAGAGGTGTCAGCATAGCTTGAAAGTGACCTTCAAAAAGGTCAAGTCTCAGATCAGGAAAGGTGCCGACCCTGAAAAAGCAGCGAAACATGGATATAAGGAAGCCTGTGAATATCTGGATTTGTGGAATAAAACCATCCTAATCCAACACAGGGCCTTAACTTGCCTTAGTAAATCCCTGGCCCATATTCTCCAGAGAGAATTATACTCAATGGGCAACACTGGCTTGCTTAGGCGCGAAGCCGAAATGACCCTATTACAACCCCATTTAGGAGAAACCAGGCGCCAAGAACTCAGGAATGCATCCTTCTGGCTGCCTTCCTTGTTTAAATCACAGTTGGTGAAGGAAGGCGAGGAGTTCCTTCTTAAAAAAGGCACCTCAAAAGATTCTCAGGGTTTCGGACCCTACCAGAATAAGCCCTTTCGTGGTCCCCACAAGAAAAGAGGCTCCTACAGGAAACGCCCCTATGGGGGCAATTCCTCACAAAGCAGTAACCAATCGTTTTCTTCCAACAGGGGAAAACAAAACTTCAGAGGCTCCAGGGGTCGACCCCACAATAGGGGAAGAGGGCGTGGAAACCCCTCTTCCCAATGACTCCTTCAAAGCCTCAAGCAGTCCACCGGTAGGATGTCGCCTCCGTTCTTTCAGCAGAGACTGGCAAGCAAACAATTGCTCTTCCAACGTGTTAAACATTATCACCAATGGCTACGTACTGCCATGCCTCTCAAAACCAAACTTGGTCAGATTTCCTCTGATAATATCAGAATACAAGGCCCTTCCAAAAGACCAAGCCTTGGCCGATTGCATCCAGTCTCTGCTGTCAAAGAATGCTATCAAAAGGGTGGAAAATGTAAAATCTCTCGGGTTTTACAGTCGCCTGTTTCTAGTACCCAAGCCTCACCAAAGGTGGAGGCCAGTAATAGACCTAAGCAGGCTCAACACTTTTCTACATGTAGAAATCTAATCTAATGTGGACTTTTATAGCGCTTAATCTCCATCACTGATGGACTCTAAGGCGCATCTAAACATAAAGCAAGGCAGTTATCGTTAATCAAGGGACATAGCCAGGTCGTACCAAGGAGACACAGATGTGACGGGAGAGGCTATGGTGGGTAGGCTTTTGCAAACAGGTAAGTTTTAAGCTTCTTTCTGAAGGAGGCAACTGATGTTGCACTGCGAACATCTTGAGGGAGGTCATTCCAGATCTTAGGAGCATCAAAGGCAAAACTATGGCCAAAATGTTTGGCTGACTTAAAGACTGATGAATGGAAAGGAGGAACTGTAAGGTATTGACGATCTGGGTGACTATGCCTAGTACTATAGGGACAACTACTAAAAGACAAGAACGGTTCGAAGTAAGAAGGAGAACCACTATGCAAAAATTTATACACAAGCGTTGCGGTTTTGAAAATACAACGATACTTAACAGGCAACCAGTGGAGTTTCTGTAGAATGGGTGTAACATGAGCATACTTTCTATGATTTGTAACAATACGAGCAAGGGTGTTCTGAATACTTTGCAATTTGTGCTGATTGAAACCGGACAAACCTCCGAACAGAGAGTTACAATAGTCCAGACGACTACTAACCAAGGCATTTGCAGCAAGGACTGCCACTTCAGAAGTGAGATACTTTCTAATTCTACGGAGGTCACGCATCTGAAGGAAGCACGCTTTGCAAGTTCTCTTGATATGCTCAGAGAATGAAAAATCTGCATCAAACCACACACCTAGATTTCTGACAGAATCAACCGGATGAAGAAGGCTACCAAGAATGCTAACGGGAAAGTGAGAGGAAATCTTCTGACGTTGAGCCTTGGAACCAAAGACAATAAACTCAGTTTTTTCAGGGTTGAGCTTCAATTTACTGAGAGACATCCACTCTTGAACATCACAAAGGCAGGCATTTAGCTTGGCGAGAGCCGAAGAAACATTCTTG
The DNA here is from genome assembly GCA_964017235.1 of Sabellastarte sp. h YS-2021. Classification (NCBI taxonomy): domain Eukaryota; kingdom Metazoa; phylum Annelida; class Polychaeta; order Sabellida; family Sabellidae; genus Sabellastarte; species Sabellastarte sp. h YS-2021. The sequence continues at coordinate 65,268,871 of OZ024928.1, forward strand.
TGGGAGAGATGGATGTATAACTGAGTGTCATCCGCATAAAAATGGAATTTAATATGCGGGTGGAGGCGAATAATTTTACTGAGTGGTGTTGTATAGAGTGAAAACAGTAACGGACCCAGAACAGAACCTTGTGGGACTCCATAGATGAGATTACTTAATTCAGATAGTGTAGAGCCTATCTTAATGGCCTGGCAATGATTTCTAAGTAGGAAGCAAACCACCTTAGAGCTGTTCCACCAAGACCAAACCAGGATTTAAGGTAACCAAGGAGAATATTATGGTCTATAGTGTCAAATGTGGCTGATAAGTCGAGAAGTACTAGAGCTGTGGGTTCACCGCGTGCCAGAGAGAGATGAACCTCGCTTTTTATAGACAATAAAGCAGTTTCCGTGGAATGTCCTGGCTTATATGCTGACTGATGAGGATTGTCCAGTTTGTTGTTATTAATGTGTGATGTTAGCTGCCTGGCAACGACCCGCTGAACCAACTTTGACAGGAAACAAAGACCAGACACTGGGCGATAATTCTTAAGGTCGTCTCTAGGAAGGGAAGCCTTTTTTATGAGGGGGGTGACAACCACCTTTTTGAAAGAATTTGGGAAGGATCCTTCAATGAGAGAATAATTTACCAACTTGGTAATGGAAGAGAGGAGGATATCAAGACAATCCTTAAGGAGGAATGTTGGTATAGGGTCTAGTGAGCAGGATTTAGTGGGGGATTCACTAATACACTTATAGACCTCGTCTTCAATGACAGGCATAAAGGCATTGAAAGCAGGAGGCACCGAATCCGGTGCATCATTGAAAGAGCCAGAAGAAGCAAAGGTGTCCCTGATTTTGCTTATTTTATTGGAGAAAAAAGAAGCAAACATGTCCGCGAGGCTTTTGTCTGAGCTATGAGCGGGCAGGACAGTCTCGGAGGTGCGATGCAACACCTTCCTCAATGACTGCCATAGCTTCTTGGGGTCACGACTATTAGCAGTTATGAGATTTGTATAGTATGAACCCTTGTCTTTATTGGCCAGTCGATTACACCAGGCAATTTGCCTGCGGAGTCTTGACCTATTCAACTCTGACTTATGTTTTCTCCACCTTCGTTCAAAGTGTCGTCTAAGAGATCGAGCCATGCGATACGAATCAGACAACCACTCATCAGACTGCTGTTTAGCCTTGCGTGAAATAATAGGAGCATGCTTGTCAAGTACCTGTGTAACACCAGTTATGTACTGATCATAAAGTTCTGCAGCAGTACCTTCAGGGGACCGTACAAACGGTATATTATTAAGGTCATTTCTGAACTGGTCGATATCAATCCTGTGGTACCGTCGATAACCGTCGAGACCCATTTGTCGATGCTGGTTGATGGGTGGGAGAAATCCAGTTGGCATCTTATGGCAGCATGGTCAGAAATGAAATCCCCAACACTAACATTGCGGACAAAAGGGCTGAATCTAGGTCGTACTCGTAACCCACGAACGAAAACACCTAAGTGGGATTCAGTTCTGATTTTGCCTGAAAGGTTCAAGATGGAAACTCCAGAGTCCGTCAGGACCTCCCTGATTCCAGGGCAATGGCTATCGTCGATAGACCTATCGGACGCCTACCTTCACATCCCCATCCTCTCTCAAGGAAATACCTAAGATTTTGCCACAGGTCTCAGGTGTTCCAGGTTACCTCCCTCCCCTTCGGACTAGCCACAGCCCCCCAGGTCTTTACCATGATCGTAAAAGAGGTGAAGCTCATGGCCCTCTCCAGAGGTCTCAGACTCCACCAATACCTGGACGACTGGCTGATCAGGTCTCAGTCGCGGGAGGAAGCCCTAGTGAACACTCAGGCAGTGGTAGATCTAACCCAGTCCTTGGGATGGATCACCAATCAGGCAAAATCAGAACTGAATCCCACTCAGGTGTTTTCGTTCGTGGGTTACGAGTACGACCTAGATTCAGCCCTTGTAAAACCCACTCAAGAGAGATGGCTCAAACTTCAGGATTTTATCCTACAACTCAAGTCAAAACATGTTTTGACTACAAGATGTTTGATGTCTCTAATTGGGTTGCTAGCCTCAATGGAGAAAATGGTCCCGGAGGGACGACTTCACATGAGGCCCTTTCAGTTTCACAAGGAGCACTGGAAATTTCCTCAACCACTGGACAGCCTCCTTCCTTGGACAGAAGCCATCTCTGCACACCTAGACTGGTGGCAGAACCCTGCAAACGTGATGAATGGCTCAGACCTTCATCCCAAAGACCACAGTATCCAACTCTTTACAGACGCCTCAAACGAAGGTTGGGGCGCTCACTTAGAACAAAGTTCTACCCAAGGTCTGTGGTCTCCCCAGGAAAAAGGCCTTCACATAAACGTCCTAGAATTGAAAGCTGTCTTTCTGGCCCTGAGACACTTCAAAGACCAGTGTCAGGACCAAACAGTGCTAGTTGCAACGGACAACTCAACTGTGGTAGCTTACATAAACAAACAAGGGGGAACACACTCAGTGGAGATGTGTGCACTCCTGTGGAGAATCATGACCTGGTGCCATCATTCTCACATCACATTGAAAGCCAGGCACATTCCAGGGTGTCTGAATGTGATGGCCGACCTATGTTCCAGGTCGAATCAGGTACGACCGACCGAATGGTCACTACATCCACAGGTGTTCAAACAGATCTAACAAAAAGTGGTTCACTCCGCACGTGGACCTATTTGACACTCATCTGAACCACAAGCTTCCACTGTATGTGTCTCCCATCCCAGACCCGAAGGCCTGGGACATAGATGCTCTAAACATAGACTGGACAGGTCTCACTGCCTATGCTTACCCTCCAACGGCTCTCCTTCACAGGGTGATCTAAAAATCAGACAATGCAATTGTCTGATCATACTATATAGCCCCAGGCTGGCCAGGGATGCCCTGGTTTTGGGACCTAGTGCAGTTCTCAGCAGAGATCCCACTGCAACTCCCGGTATTGACAACACTCCTCAAGCAGTCCCACAACTATGTGTTCCACAGGAACCCGCAGCACCTCAACCTCCACGCCTGGTGTCCAGGAGTGGACAGCTCCAAGAACAAGCCTTCTCTGTGGAAGTGGCAGAGAGAATTGCTGCACATCAGCGGTCATCAACAAGGACCATCTACAAATCAAAGTGGGCCCTATTTGAAAAATGGTGCAGAGAAAATTCGGTGGATTTCTCCACTCCATCTGTGAAACAAATCTCAGATTTCTTCATGTATCTGTACCAAGACCTAAACAGGCACCCCTCCACCATTGATGGTTACAAGACTGCCATTGTTGACACCTTGGGCCCATCGGGCCAACATATTGCTCATAATGAGGACCTTCATAGGTTGCTCTCCAGTTTCCACAGGGATCGCCCCAAAAGTTCCAGAAATCTCCCCAAGTGGAACCTTTCTGTTGTTCTCAATGAGCTCACAAAAGCACCCTTTAAGCCTATGAAAGACACAGACCTCAAACATCTTACTCTCAAAACTGCTTTCTTGCTAGCTTTGGCCTCCAGCAAGCGCCGCAGCGAAATCCATGCCTGGGTCGCAAACAAAGTATCTAATCTAGGCCAATGGGAAAAGGTCGCCTTGTTCCCTTCTTCTGACTTCATAGCCAAAAACCAACTAGCAAGAGAAGGTTCTCAAAGTGTGTCTCCGGTGACTGTTCCTGCTTTGACTACCATTGTGGATAGACAATTCAAAGAAGACAGGACCCTGTGTCCGGTGCGGGCCCCGAGGTACTATCTGGACTGAACCAAGGACCTAAGAGGTTCCCGGTCCCTCCTTTTCATTTCCTTCAAGAAAGGACATACCTCAGACATCAGACCCGCTACTGTCTCTTCTTGGTTGAAACAAACCATCCTACTTTGTTATAAACAAGCAGACCAGCAAGCCTTGGATTTAGTCCAAGTCAAGGCGCATGATATTTGGGCCTTCGCAGCCTCTAAGGCGTTTTATGGTGGGGTATCGGTGGACCAGATCATGCAAGCATGTCACTGGAAAGCTCACAACACTTTTACCAATTTTTATCTCAAAGATCTTACTTGGTCAGACAATGACAACAATCTGTATCTGGGACCAGTAGTAGCGGCACAACAGGTCCTAGACCCTTCTCCTCAGTCCAGTCATCCTCGGAAAGAAAGGAAGGGGGGGGGGGGCGCACATCCGCTACAACCAAGTATTCAGGAGTCTAAGCCCAGGGTCCAGGTTTACGTCTACCTCATCAAGGTGCATCGGGTAAGGTCTATTTAGTCTTTAAATCACCATAATTGTATATTGTATTTGGGACCTTAAGGTTGTCATTTTAGTCAACACCCGAGCCTTAAGCTCAGGCGCTTCCGTGATCGTCCTTGGGACTCGCCCCGTCTTGTGTACCTAGGGTACACATCTCCTTCTTGTCAAACACCCTGACAGTTTTTTAGCACTGCCATCCTTTCAGGTTTTTGGCTTCTACAGGCCCAGTCTTTGGGATTGGGGCCCTACTCAGACTGGTATTTTCGATCTCTCATTCTACTATTTTTTATATTATTATCAAAATTCTAAGAAAAAAACAGACTTATCTGCCAGTCTCAGCTGTAATCCCTCCTCCGGATGGTTGGATTCAGCATTCAGTCCCACATGGTAAGCTATTGTAGCGCAATAAAATTGAAAATTTTAATTACTTAAATGTAGCTTTTATAAGCTACAAGCTTACCATGTGGGACTGAGGAGAGTCCCACCATGCCTCCCGCTGTATTACAGCTGAGGGGTATGGGTTTAAATCTCAACGAGAAAAATGGTTACAATGGGGCAGATAACGTGACAACAACCTGAGGCTACGGCCAAGAATAAATGTCTTTTTTTTTCTTATACGTTGGCCGTAGTTCCTCGTGGCAACCAGTAAAGCATTCAGTCCCACATGGTAAGCTTGTAGCTTATAAAAGCTACATTTAAGTAATTAAAATTTTCAAGTTTAAAATACTTAAAATGCTAAAATGCAATTTACTCTTAATATTTAAAATAAATTGTGTGAAGGTTATGTAAGTAATGAAGGGGAAATTCCAAGCAGTGTTTTTATACAGGAAATCTCCCTTTGTTGTAGCGAAAATCTTCGGTATGGTGGATAAAAGGAGGCTTTGTGAAACAGGATTTAAGGGAAGCCTTGCCAAAGGTTAAAAATCCCCCTTCCTTTACTGAAGGAAGGAAAAAAACCAGGAAGCTTCATGAAACCAGCCCCCTGATCCCAAAAGACCATTTTTCGAATTTTAGGAGGCAACTTTAGACTTACCTGTTTAGACTAGCATACCCAACACCATGGTCGTCCTCCCCTGGCGGGCGCTGATTGGCCTACAACTTTGGCTTGGTTTTTGGACCGTCTCCTTTTGGATTCCAGTGCATTAGAGGACAAGAACACCTTCTTTAGAAAGTAATTGTGTGCATGTACAGAGTAACATAGACAACATAGTAACATAAAGAAAAACAATAATAATGGGAATGAGGAGTTAAATTAGAATATTGCACTTTGCTGCCTGTAAAGATCTGGGACCTTTAAATCAAAGCCTTCATTCTTCTAACGAATTTATAAGCACACCCTTGTGTAAATCCAAACCTTAGTTTACTGTTGGTTATTTTTTTCATTAAAACCCCTTAAGATAACACAGACCCTGTTAAGTATTTTGTAAACCCTAATTTCTTTACGTCCAAATAAGTTCCAGAAGTGTTGTACAGTAAAGTGATGTGTAATTTACCAAAATTTTACAATCGAGACATTTCAGTTAACATGTATGATCTGGAGGAAATCTTTAATGACAACGTAATGACTGCTGACAGTGTCACAACTACTCAAAGAATTCTTCTATTTACTCCCCGAATTCTTTAGTAAAAGTGTCGTTGCATTGTTATTTAAGTATTAGTCTGATATTTTACGAATGCTTCCATTTACGAGCCCCATCAGGCAGCAGATGGTTGCTTTTCACAGGTTCAAATAAATGTAAAATGCCATGGGTGCTCTGAAAACTTGGTTGTTCTAAACAGGTATTTGCTCTTTGGAGATGGTTGCTTGAGCAGGTTTGACTGCAGTAAGCTTTGACTTTTAACGGGTGTAAAGTAGACAGCCTGCTACATTGGACCTGCAGAATATGGTGGAACATTAGAGTAAGGAATCACCAGCTCTAAAAACCTTACTTAATTCTATGAAAAAAAGATGTTAAGTCTTGAACTTGGTATTTTTTTAGTTCAAAAATACTGAATTTACTATACATTCAACAAATCTCACCTCATTGCATTTTATTTTATTAGTATTTTCACATGTGGTGAATTTCAGATATGTGGCGAATTTTACATTTCTTACTATACCTCAACAACTAAAGCTCTTTTAAATGCTCCTGTGTTGTGGAGTAAATACAACTTACTATAAAAGTCTCAACAAAGCGGTAATGCTCTGACCAGTGACTGCTCAAACTTTTTGTTCACCGAAGTTATAATAATTTAGCTGCAACAGAAAATGTATTATTGACTGAACAATTTCTACACATCAGGACATGGGTAAAAATAGCACCAGATAAAAAAATGATACAATAGGTAACACCTTTTATTTCTCAAAGTAACAAAAATGTAAAACAAAACTATGATTGCATTCACACATGCATGCAAAAATATAATAAAATACAATTTACTATGTTTTTAAAAAAAACCAAAAAACAAAAAAACTGTCTCTAAAGGTAAATTGGATAAAAAACAAAGTCAAATATTTCTATATGAAGTAAACATAAATTGTGCCAACATGACAGGTCCCAAAAGTAAAGAGGATGATTTTCAATGTACTGGATTGAAAATATATACAATGTGAGGGCCCCCTGGACTTAAGGGAACCCTGCAGACATTTGACAGAAATCATGAGCAACATTTTTTATGGAAAGTCTAATAGCTTTACCAAAAGAAGCAGTGACATGGAGTGATGTTGTTTCCACCAGATATTAAAAATATACCTGTGGACATATAGACATCAAACATCTGAATGTATATCCAAAGCAATAATGGTCTCCCCTTATGTGTGCAGAAAGTGTTCTCTAGATGGCGGCCATTTAATTTTTTAAATTTACGTATAATGGCAACATGTATCAACAGGATATTAAAGATTACCAAATCTATAGACTGACATTAGTCCATTTTAAAAATGCAAAATTTTATTTAAAAAAATAGCATCGGAGATGATCATATCCCACAGCCTGGGGAAATAGTTTTTAACACCATGAGATACAGAAGTGAAACAGTACAAAGATCAGGAGACTTTCACAGCAGTGAGTGTCAGTTATGTAAAGGTCCAACACATGTTTTAAGTAGAGAAAATAACATTTAAGAGAGAGAAAATGAATGTAAAGATGAAGCATGAAAGAAGACCACTCATAGCAAAATGACAGCATCAACCAGTAAACCTAAACTTCAGAAGCTGTAAAGTTTATGAATGGAAGTATAGCTGTCCATGAAAATACCACAATTAAGTAAAATGTACATTTAATGATAATTTGTGGCAATCCATATATCTTTGTGATAACAGAAATATGTCTCAAATCACTTGGGGAGTCAAACCAATACACAGGTGACAGCCTGTGATAAGATCCCAAACTTGCAAACCACTATGCCTTTTAGGACTTAAAATATGTCTCAAATATGGCGGGTGAAGACACTGGCAGAACCAAGGTTAAAGGTCACCCCATAATTTAGTATACCCACACTCCCCAACCAATGACTCATCCAAAAAACTAATTTCCTATACCTAACATTTTCTTAATGATAAGAGAAATATGTATCAAATTTGGCAGGTGAACAGACTTTGGCAGAACCAAGGTTAAAGGTCACACCATAATTTAGTATACCCACACTCCCCAACCAATGACCCATCCAGGAATCAACTTCCTTCAACTTACAGTTTTCGAGATATGGGCCAGACAAGATTTTAAGGGTCACAGTCACCATGGGAAGGTCAAAGGTCAAATCAAGGTCACATTAACCTTTCACACCTACACCCCACAATCAAATTCTTACACCTTACGGTTTCTGAGATACAGGCTGCCCACCATGGATGAAAACAATACGCACACAGCCCTTAAAGGCTGTGGGATAAAATAAATGTATCGCACCATTGCTATGAGAAAAATTTTAAATTCTATTGTCAAGAGGTGCCTCCCCATCTCATTTAGTACCAGTAAAATACCCAACAGTGTTGAGTATCTTTTAGATTAGCTTGGTTTCAAACCCTTATTAAATTTCACAAAGGTAAGGTTTTAAAGAAACATGTTCTCACCATTCATAATACAATTCATTTTGGAAATTATCCTTCAGTCATTTTTCAAATCATTGCTCAGGGTTTTGACAAACCATCAGTAAATTAAAATCTAACAGGGAGACACACAAAATGACAAAGTACCCTGGCATGAGTAAATCCGGGTGATTTTTCAAAAGTATTTTCAGTATTGCTAGGATTATTCAATAAGTGATATTACAATTTTTATATCCTGATTTAAAGTAAAACTCAACACACTTAGTGACTTATTTCACAGACTAGAAGTGATCTTGTAATGACATTGTATTGATGTTTGTAAAACAAATTGTAAAAAATACTTGTATAAAACACTCTATTTACAGATGGCACTTTTAAGGCAAAAAGTAAAATACAGTAAATGTTTTAACCTATGCTTATAAAATAACATGGGAAATTAACTTTTTAAAATATTTGTAAAGTAAAACAAAGATTGCACTTTTGAAAGGCAAATTGGCAAACTAGACTCACTAAATCAGTCTTTTGAATATTCATTATTACATCCTAATGACAAAGTTATTTAGGCTGAGCATTTTTTCAAACACAACAAAAGACCCTGGTGTACATGAACCTTCAGATCATTACATCATTTGGGTAATACATAGTTCAACACTCAAACAAATGACACCTAGTGATACTGTGAGTGTAAATAGAACACTGGACATGCTTCTCAAACAAAAGTATAACAAAATATGCACAAAAATTACAGTATCATTATATTAGACTATCAAGGAAAACTAAACAGTGGTAAATATCAACGCAATACTGAGTACCTAGTCTGGGTATAATAGAAACTGAAATCACTGCTTTCAGGAAGGAAAAGATACTCAAACAAATAACCCACCACCAATCATATTTAATCCCTCAGCAGCCAAAGTACAGCTCCACCTATGTGTCATGATAGTAGCCCAGAGTAAAGCTCCACCTATGTGTCATGATAGTAGCCCAGAGTACAGCTCCACCTAGTCAGATATGTATACTAAAATAAAAAAACAAAATAAAATAAATCTTACATACAAAAATTATTGCTTGTATACAATTATTTGGCAGTTTATACATTAGGAAAGGTACAATAAAGAAGCAATCAGTGCCCATGAATGGGCTCTGTGTCAGCTGACTGTGTGTTTTGAGTTTCAGAGTAGTAGTGGAAATAGAAAAGGAAATATCTCAAAATAGCTATTGCTCAGCTATGCCATTAGCTACAGGTCTGCAATTTTACTATGTTATACTTGACCCAAAAGTAGGTGAACAACATATTTAAACAAAATACTTTAAATACAAAAGTTACAACTGCTTTACTCAACAGTGAAAATCTCAAAGTAGCTTTCACTTAGCTGTGCCATGAGCTACAGGTCTGCAATTTTACTATGTTATACTTGACCCAAAAGTAGGTGAATAACATATTTAAACAAAATACTGTAAATACAAAAGTTACAACTGCTTTACTCAACAGTGAAAATCTCAAAGTAGCTTTCACTTAGCTGTGCCATGAGCTACAGGTCTGCAATTTTACCATGTTACAGCTAACCCCAAAGTAGGTTAGCTGTATATAATAACATATTTCAACAAAAAACACAAAATGCAATAGTTTTCAAGTTACAAGTGATTTACTCAACAGCGAAATGTCAAAGTAGCTATTGTATACACCCATGCCGCAGAGTGATGCTATAATGTCAGTTGACTGACAGCTGAGTAATAGCTGGCAAAGTTTATCCTTAATTGAAGTACAATGTAATTGGCAACCACTTGCTTCATGTGATTAACTCAACTCTTTCCTCAATTGAAAATGCTGACAAAAATGGAATACAGTACAAAGAACCAGACAGTAAGTTCAAAATCCAATTTGGCACTTCAGGAGTTACTTACAATTCAACAATGTGATACTGCAATAGTTAGACACAAGTCCAGTAATACGTAACCCTCTTCATGTATATACTGTCCCCACATTCTGAATACAACCAGATATTTGCAGAAGTTAGTGATGGGTCATTATGAGAATTAAAACAGCACCAGACATAGGTTTTAGGAGAGTTAATTTACCTGAAAAAATAAAGTAGTAAATTATGGACAATAACACAAGTTAGAGGGGTAGGCATTTATGAAGACTGGTGGGTAAATCATTTATCAATATTTGCGATATTTATTGTTTTGCGACAGGGTTGTCGACATTTATGTGCAAAGATGTATATCAATATTGGCATGTTATGTGTAACTATAAACTTACATTGCAAATATTTCAAATATGCGCAAAATCTAAAGAAATTGTTCACTTTTATCCATATTTTTGTAGCTTTTAATGTGTTTTTGATCAGAACTTCCATGTTTTGTTTTGATAAACTTCAATTCCTGTTAGTGGTTTGGAAGATGCTGGAACAAAACTTTTTTTGGTATACTGTATTCTGACTTTCTAGTAGAAGATATTGCCCCCTCCTGCCCCTGTATTAGACAATATCGAAATATTTTTGCATTTAGTATCAATGTCCACTCAGCCAAATAATGTACCCACTAATGCAGACATGGGTCCTTCAGAGTGTGGAGATGGTATGTCACCTTAATATGGTTAAACCAGGAATTTTGTGAAATTCTTAAAATGTTAAGGGATTCTGCTGCTGAAATATTGGTCTGCAGATATCATGAATCCCCTATAACATAATGAACCATTATTTGTAAAGTACTTTACATAAATAAAAAAAAAATTATGCATGCATTTCACAAAAATGATTTTTAGTATTTACTGTGTAAAAAAAAATGTTTCACTATCTTACTAAATTCAGTTCAGTAAAGTCATGTAAAAGATCTTCAGATATTTCAGGAATTTCACAAAATTCCCAATAAACATGCAGGATTATTATAAAAGCTTTGATTTACAAATACAGTATAAAATATATATCTCAGAATGTAGAATATTTTTATACAATGAAAATGCATGTAATAACAAATATAAACACACATAAACATTTGTCCAGCACCGCTGTGCTATGTAAACATGTTTTATAAAGAAGGAAAAAAAACAACAACAGTGGTTTATAACCAAACAGAATAAAAGACAACACTTTACAAAATTAAACACAACAAAATAAAGTACTGTGCAGTTACATTTGATGGCTGCTCAGTCAACAAAGGGCAATAACAATACTTTTACTTCATCAAGCATTACAGATAATGGTCGACCTCAAAAGGAAAAGCACGCTAATCATCTGGGACCATAACACTAAACATATTTTATTTTTAAAGTCTCATTACTGAAGGAAGCAAAAAATCTCCTTTGATAAGGTGACCTTAAAATCTAAACACACTTAACCTCCTTTGTTTCCTAACCTGAGGAACCCTAGACAAAGGATTATGAGTTACAGGAGTGAAATTAACTTTTGAGGTGACCTAAACTTTATTCATTAACTATGCCTTATTGTCCCATACTTGTGGAATAACATAAATGTATATTTCCTTGAAGGTCTTCTTCAGAATTTATGGAAAGAAATTAGTCTCCCTTTTCACAGGAAGTTCAAAGAAAGGATCAACAAATATAGGAAATCCATCACTTTTATAAGGATTTTTCAGAATAAAGGAGGTTTCAACTGTATTCCTCAGCATCAAGAGTCCCTGCTCAAACACTTGGGCTCTGGTTTGACTGGTGGAAGTTTGGGTTCTCCACGTAGTCAGGTGGGAAAGACTTCTGTGGCAGTTCTCCTACTTGATCTGTTTCAGATGGGTAAGCAGCCACAGCACCACCTAGAAATACAGCACAAAGTGTCAACATTTTACCATATTTTACTGTAATTTCTTTATAATCTGCAATTTTTTAGCTACTTCAGACCGGGAAGAAGTAGGGTGTGACAAGGTACTCAGTTACACAAAAATGGTCCGAGTACATTGACAAACTGACAGCAAACCATGTATTGTAACAAGTAATCAATGACCATGAACAGGCTCTGTGTCAGCTGACTTTATGTTTTGAGCTTCAAAGTACAATTGAAAGTAGAAAAGGATATATCGCAAAATAGCTATGGCTCAGCTATGCAATGAGGTACAGGTCTGCAATGTTACTATGTTAAAGCTGATCCAAAAGTAGGTAAATAAAATACTTGACAAAATATTCTGAATGAAATAATTTTAAGTTACAAATGATTAACTCAACAGTGATAACCTCAAAGTAGATATTGCTCAGCCATGCAACAACCTATAGGTTTGCAATTTTACTATGTTATAGCTGATCCAAAAGTAGGTGATTAACACATTTCAACAAAAACTGTAAATGCAATAGTTTTTAAGTAACAAGTAATTTACTGAACATTGGGAACCTCAAAGTAGCTGTTCAGCTATGGAATGAGCTACAGGTGTGCAATTTTACTGTGTTACAGCTGGCCCAAAAGTAGGTGAATAATGCAAAATACTCTACATTTGAAAATTTTAATTACTTAAATGTAGCTTTTATAAGCTACAAGCTCACCATGTGGGACTTAATGCTGTTCTTGGGTTGCCACACCCGGGGCCAACGCCTTAGAAAAAAAGACAGTTCTTGTTAGCCACCGGATACACTGCTAGTTGTCGTCACGTGATAACCTCTGACCTCTCGCCCTACTTTCTCGTTGAAATTTTCTAAAACCTACCCCTCAGCTGTAAACAGCGGGGAGGCAGGGTGGGACTCTTCTAAGTCCCACATGGTAAGCTTGTAGCTTATAAAAGCTACATTTAAGTAATTAAAATTTACAATTTTATTACGCTACAATAGCTTACCATGTGGGACTTAATGCTGAATTCAACCGCCCGGTGGCGGGATTACAGCCGAGACTGGAAGATATGTCATTTTTTCTAAGATTTTGAATTAATATGTATAGAATAGTGCCAGAAATACCAGTCTGAGTCCCATTTACAGTGCCCCGATCCCGAAGACCGGACCTGTAACGAGCCAAAAACCTAAATAAAATGAGAGACAGTGCTGAAACTGTCTAGATGTTTGATTGTAGGACGGAAGTGCAGCAGTGCTCACTTCGAGGTCTAAGGGTCCCTGAGGGCCCTTCACTAGTGACTGACCAACCCATGGTTGGACATCTCATAAATTTTTACAACCTGAATATGAGATTAATGACAACTAAATAAGTCCTTAATAGAAGTTACTTGATAACTGAAAAACAAAAATGACCTTACTCGTAACATCTTGAAGGTAAAGGAATACCTAGATCCTGGGAGAGACTCCTGAAGACTTGGTTGTAGCGGATGTGCCCCCCCCCTTTTTTCTTTCCGAGGACAACTGGTCTGAGGGGAAGGATCTAGGACTTGTTGTGCCGCCACTACGGGTCCCAGATACATATTGTTGTCGGTGTCCGACCAAGTAAGGTCTTTTAGGTAAAAATTTGTAAATGTGTTGTGAGCTTTCCAGTGACAGGCTTGCATGATTTGGTCCACCGATACCCCACAGTAAAAGGCCTTAGAGGCCGCGAAGGCCCGGATGTCATGCGCTTTGACTTGGACCAAGTCCAAGGCTTGTTGATCTGCTTGTTTGTAACAAAGTAGGATGGTTTGTTTCAACCATGAAGAGAGAGTAGCGGGTCTGATGTCTGAGGTATGTCCTTTCTTAAAGGAGATGAAAAGGAGAGAACGAGACCCTCTCGGGTCTTTTGTTCGGTCCAAATAAAACCTCAGGGCCCGCACGGGACACAGGGTCCTGTCTTCTTTAAATTGTCTATCTACAATGGTAGTCAAAGCAGGATAGTCACCGGAGATACACTTTGAGAACCTTCTCTTGCTAGTCGGTTTTTAGCTATGAAATCAGAAGAAGGGAACAAGGCAACCTTTTCCCATTGGCCTAGATTAGATACTTGTTTGCGACCCAGGCGTGGATTTCGCTGCGGCGCTTGCCGGAGGCCAAAGCTAGCATGAAAGCAGTTTTAGAGTAAGATGTTTGAGGTCTGTGTCTTTCATGGGCTCAAATGGTGCTTTTGTGAGCTCGTTGAGGACAACAGAAAGGTTCCACTTGGGTAAATTTCTGGAACTTTTGGGATGATCCCTGTGAAAACTGGAGAGAAACCTATGAAGGTCTGCATTGTGTGCAACATGTTGGGCCGTTGGGCCCAAAGTGTCAACGATTGGAGTCCTGTAACCATCAAAGGTCGAGGGGCGCCTGTTTAGGTCTTGGTACAGGTACATGAAAAAATCTGAGATTTGTTTCACAGATGGAGTGGAGAAATCCACCGAATTTTCTCTGCACCATTTTTCAAATAGGGCCCACTTTGACTTGTAGATGGTCCTTGTTGAAGACCGCTGAGGGGCAGCAATTCTCTCTGCCACCTCCACAGAGAAGCTTTGTTCTTGGAGTTGTCCGCTCCTAGACACCAGGCGTGGAGGTTCAGGTGCTGGGGGTTGTTGTGGAACACATACCTGTGGGACTGTTTGAGTAGGGTCGTTGACACTGGAAGTTGTAGTGGGATCTCTGTTGAGAGCTGCACTAGGTCCCAAAACCAGGGCATCCCTGGCCAGCCTGGGGCTATTACGATGATCAGGCAATAACATTGCCTGATCTTTTGGATCACCTTGTGAAGGAGCCATAGGAGGGTACGCATAGGCCGTGAGGTTGGTCCAGTTTATGTTTAGAGCATCTATGTCCCAGGCCCTTGGGTCTGGGATAGAAGACACGTACAGTGGGAGCTTGTGGTTCAGGTGAGTGGCAAATAAGTCTACATGAGGTGTGAACCACTTCTGGCAGATCTGTTTGAACACCTGTGGGTGCAGAGACCATTCTGTTGACTGCACTTGGTTGGACCTGGACAGTAGGTCGGCCATCACATTCAGGCACCCTAGAACGTGCCTGGCTTTCAATGTTATGAGGTAGTGATGGCCCCAGGTCGTGATCTTCCACAGGAGAGCGCACATCTCTGCTGAGTGTGTTCCTCCTTGTTGTTTTTTTTTTTAATTTTATTTTTGAGTCACATTGTAGAAGTCATACACAATTCCACCTTATACAAAATGATAACATTATAATACCATGAAGCACAATGAATAAACCACATGAAGCAAGTTGCTTGTACCTCTTATTACAAATATCTATTTTCTATAAATTCTAGTATATTTTCTATTAACCTTATAAACTCATGATTTTTCCCTTTTAATTTACATAGATATAATTCTGTCTCTAAGCTGCTATATAAAACTTTACAAAATATGCACTCTGATAGGGGATTGTCATTCTTTTTAGACAGATAAATAAATTGTTTTGTCAATAACATTATCAGATTCAACAAGTGTAAGGCAGTATTTCTTTGGCATGGAATACCTAGGAGAACTTCTAAGACAGTACAATTAAAGTGTAAATTAAGAACTTTTTTTGATAAAATTTTGACAACATTCAACAAACTTTGAACACAGTCACAATAAAAGAAAAAATGCTCAATTGAATCAATTAAGTTACAACTTTGACACATTGGGGATTTTATTATATTCCATAGGTTTAGATTATAATTACAAGCTGTATATCTGTGTATGATGCTGAACTGTAGGCTTTGGAGTTTTAAATTGTTTGACACTTTAGCTGGAAGTAGGTAGATTTTAGACCAGTTAAACTTGTCCATGAATGGATAGTATTCTACCCATTTGTTTTGTGCTTGTGGAATTGATATATTACATGTTAAACTATTATAAATATCTTTATTGCTCAGTTTTTCAACATTTAATTTTAGGCGCACAATTTCCCAGCTTGAGGGTGTAAAATCTAAAGTTGTATTACTTTTTATTTTGGTTTTCCATGCCATTGGAATAGCTGACAGAACAGAATGATATCTTAGGTCTTCTAGGTCACAGTTGAACTCTATTTCAATTTCTTGTATACTTTTAAAATTGCCATGTTTAACTAGTTGCCCAACTTGTGAAATGTTCGTTTTTTTTATAAAGACGTGATTGGGGCTAATGGTTTTTCCACCAATTAAAATAAACTTGTTATAAACTAGTTTTTCATTTAAAATTTCCTGTATACCATTAGGGTTAACGGCATAAAAATTATACCATGATTCTATGATTTGACTATCAAATTTTGACAAACTGGAAGGAAAATTTGTAGCAGGAAGCTTATGCAACAGAATACTTTTGTCTTTAATACCAGCACAATGCAGGGCAAGGTTAGTTGATTTTGAGGTAGAGCCCAGAAACCTTTTTATCCATAATGCTTTCATAGAATAAATCATGTTTTGAAAATCAATCATCTTAGCTCCACCTAGGGTTTTAGAATTAATCATCACTTCTCTTTTCACTTTTGCCCTCTTTCCTTGCCCCCACAAAAATTGAAAAAACAGTTTATCAACTTCTTTTATGAAGTATTCTGGTACATACACAGTGCTACATACATTTAAAATTTGACTAAGCACCATTGTTTTAAGTACTGTAATTTTTCCAAACATTGTTAGATGCATGTTTGACCATGTTGTGATTGTATTTTTAATTCTTTCGACTTTATCATTCAGATTTAGCCGAATCATTTCATCTTCGTTACTGCTAAACCATATGCCAAGCATTTTAAAACTTCCTTTTTGCCAGGATATACCTAACTTATGCTTATCAACATTTTGTATATTCAGAGGAATAACTTCTGTTTTGTCTTTATTAATACAAAGTCCAGAACACACTGAGAACTTTTCTAATAATAATAATGAGTTTTTCAGGGAAGATATATCGGCAAGATAAAGAGTGGTATCGTCTGCGAGTTGGCTTATCTTGAACTCTTCTTTGTTTATATTAATGCCTTTGATGTCCTTATTATTCCTAATGCTTATGGCTAAAATTTCCACGACAAGAATAAACAGAAGGGCAGAAAGACAGCAACCTTGTCTTATACCTCTTTCTAAAGTGAAAAATTCTGAAGATTTACCATTATTTGTCACACAACTTTCAATCTGGGTATATAGTATAGTTACCCAGGATGTAAAGGTGTCACCAAAGTTAAAAACTTTAAGACATTTCAATAGGAAGGACCAATCAACTGTATCAAAAGCTTTTTGAAAGTCAATTTGAGCTATTAGGCCTTTTTGCGAAGTCTTTTGACAGAAAGTCAAAATGTTTGCAGTAGTACGAATGTTTAACCCTATAAAACGACCCTTTATATACCCAACTTGATCATGATCTACAATGTTATCCAGTACCCCTTGCATTCTCATAGCCAATGCTTTAGTTAAGATCTTATAATCAACGTTAAGAAGGGTAATAGGGCGCCAATGCTTTAAAAGTCTTAAGTCTTTGCCTTTTTTTGGTACTAAAGTGATAACTCCCCTTCTTTGATCTAGTGATAAAAGCTTGTGTTGAAACGACCAGACAAAACTGTTGTGAAGAAATATCTTTATTTTATCCCAGAAAAATTTGTAAAATTCGACCGTAAAGCCATCACATCCTGGAGACTTATTGTTTTCCATTTCATTTAAAGCCTTGCCACATTCCTTTATAGATAAGGTTTGGTCACAAGCACCTTTTTCAGCTTCTGTCAGTTTTGGAATATTGTCTGTAAGCAAGAAAAGATCTTCTAGAGATTTTTTGCAATGGTGGGTATTATTTTTGGAAATATCATGAGAGTATAAAGACTTATAATATTGTTTTTCTTCATTTAAGATCTCTTCCTCAGCAAAAATATCCCCTTTCTGTGTTTTCAGACACTTTATGCATTTTGTGTTGAAATTCCGTTTTTCTATACTTTGCATGTAGCTTATACTTTTGATATCATTTTCTACCAGCTGAGCTTTGGATCTTAAAACCGAGCCTTTTGCTCTATCTAGGTGTAATTGATATAACTCTGCTTTAGTATCTTCATAAGACCGTATAAGGTCGGCTGAAGGTGCTTCCCCCAACTCCATCTCAAGTGAATGAAATTTGTTTGTTAGATTATTTTCATAAAAACGTTTTTGTTTGGCTATATACGAGGCATGGGATATAGTTATTCCTCTAATCTTACATTTAATAAAGTCCCATAGGAGTGATTTGTTGTCATGTTCTTGTTCTTCTAGCTGGAAGTCAGATAGAACAGAGTTGATTTTACATACATATTCTGCGTCTTTCAATAATTGTGCATTGAATTTCCAAAAACCCCTACCCCTGGTCCATACTGAATTTTGTTTGAAGGTAAACTGAACTAGACTATGATCTGAAATTATTCCTGGTGTAATTGAACATTTAGGACTCAGATACTGAAAATCTTGTGATACCAGAAACATATCTAGCCTTGATTGAATTAAAGTAGGTCTCCCTTTATTACGCCAAGTATATTGCCTTTTTTTGGGGAACAGAAATCTATAGACCTCGAATAAACAAAACTGATCACATAAATCCTCAATAGCTTTTGAGGATTCTGACTGTACCTCCCTAATGCCACCACATTTGTCTAACTCTGGATTTAGGTAAGTGTTCAGATCACCCCCGATCACGATAGGTTTCTCAATATATCGAGTAAGAATACTTTGCACATAATGAAAAAACGACAGTTGTTCAATCTTTTTATCTTTTGTAGGAGCATAAAGGTTGCCTAATACATATTCCGATTCTTTGTCTTTAATATGTAATAGCAGAAATCGCCCTTTCTCGTCCATAACTTTATCTAGTATTGTCCAGTCAAGCCGCTTCGATATAAGGATACAAACACCTCGAGAGGATATTGTACCATGTGAAAAGTATAGATCAAAGTCTCTCATATCTTTCCTCCATTCTGTTTCAGTTTCAAGAGATGAGTGAGTTTCTTGTAAGAAAATTATGCTGTTATTTTTTTTATTTAGCCATTCAAACACTGCAAGCCTTTTGGTTTTGTTGCGTAGGCCGTTAGTATTAAAGGTCGATATTTTCACTTGACAAGACATATTTGATTGAAAAACAGAGACTTTAGATCTGAATTATTATACCACTCTTCATCGAAAGGGGTACTCTTATTCCCCCCTGAAATCATGGTTAAACAGCTTAGATGTTCAGAAGTTACATATACTGCCACTAAGACTGAACGAACATATTCATTTACGTTATCACGTACTTTGTAAAGTAAAACTTCAAGGTTATAAGATGAAACACAAGCAATCAGTTTTACTCTATTACAGAAACACATTTTTCCTTCACCTTTTGAAGTTTTTACTGTGGGTTTCATAGTATGAAATTCTACAACATAACGAAAAGGATAAACAAATATTAAATCATCACGAAGCTTAACTAACATGGCTATTTGAAGACATTCTTCCCAGAGGGTCTCACTGATTTAGGTACTAGATGACCACAAGTCAGTCAACACCGATTACCGTATTACTACATATTTTCATTACAATAAAATAGTTGGTACCTAATTTTCTGGTATGTTGTCACTTTTTGTAGTAAAAACCCGCATGTTTAGTTAAGTACTTTTAGTTATTCAATACTTCCATAAAGTATCAGGTTTTAGACATATTTTGAAAAAAAAAAAAAACAAAAAAAAAAACAAAAAAAAAAAAACATCAGTGCAATATATGCATTTAATTCCTAAATCTTGCCTGAAAACAGTATGTTGTTGACATATACAATGGTTACTACAAAATTGAAAATGCACTATAAATACAACACAACCTTTTCAGCTCAATAATGCTTGAAAGACAGTAAGTTGTTCAGAAGTGACTTATACTGTATGATGAACTGTGTATGGTGAATTACTGTATATGATTATTTGGGTTTTTAAGTCACTTTCAACACTAAAAAGGTCACATCAAGATAGGTAGTTATTTATACCTTTAGTTTCCAAATCTTTCATAAAAGTAATCTGTTAATTATTACCATACAGTGTTTACTCTGTTGTATATTATATCACCCACTTTATATATATATATAAAAAAAAAAAAAAAAAAAAAAAAATTAGCTACACTAAGCACAAAGGGTTTTTATATCACTTTCTACACAGTACAAGCTATATCAAGTTAAATAGTTAGGTGTGCCTTTAGTTCCCAAATCTTGCATGAAAAGCTTTATGCTATTTTCGTATATTGTTTACTACTCTGTTGTATATAATACCACATGCATTATATGAAAAATGAACTACACAAAGTACTGTATCACTTTCTACACAGTATAGGCCATTCCCAAATCTTGCCTGAAAAGCTTTGTGTTATTTTTATGTAGTGTTTACTACTCTGTTGTATATAATACCATGCATTATAAGAAAAATGAACTACGCATAACACTGTATATATAGCACTACCTTTTCAACTCAAATCTTGCCAAAAACTTGTTACTTTCCACACAGTAGTCATATCAAGACGGGTGGTTATATGTGTGTTTTGTTTCTAAATCTTGCCTGAAAGGCAATGTTATTAGCATTGAAGTGTTTACAACTCTGTTGTAAATGATGCCACATGCATTATGCGAAAAATGAACTACACAAAGCAATGTCTATAAAACACTACCTTTTCAAGTCAAATCTTGCTGAAATCTTGTTACTTTCCACGCAGTATAGGTCATATCAAGAAGAGTGGTTATATGTGCATTTTATTCCCAAATCTTGTCTTAAATGAACTGTTATTAACAGTGTTTTGTTGTTGATGTAGGCTACCACTGTTGAGTTGTCCATTGCAACTAACACTGTTTGATTCTGGCACTGGTCCTTTAAGTCTCGAAGGGCCAGGGAGACGCCTTCAATTCTAGGACATATATGTGTAGCCTTTTTTCCCGATCTGACCACAGAACCTTTGTGGAATTTTGGTCTAAGTGAGCGCCCCAACCTTCGTGTGAGGCGTCGGTAAAGAGTTGGATACTGTGGTCTTTGGGATGAAGGTCTGCACCTTTCATCACGTTTGAGGGATTTTGCCACCAATCTAGGTGGGCTGCAATGGCTTCTGTCCAAGGAAGGAGGTTGTCCAGCGACTGAGGATATCTCCAGTGCTCCTTGAGATGAAACTGAAAGGCCTCATGTGAAGGCGTCCCTCCGGGACCATTTTCTCCATTGAGGCTAGCAACCCAATTAGAGACATCAAACATCTTGCAGTCAAAACACGTTTTGACTTGAGTCTTAGGATCAAATCCTGAAGTTTGAGCCATCTCTCTTGAGTGGGTTTTACAAAGGCTGAATCTAGGTGGTATTCGTAGCCCATGAACGAAAAACACCTGAGTAGGTTTCAGTTCTGATTTTCCTGATGTATTATCCACCCCAAGGGCTGAGTTAGGTCTACAACCGCCTGTGTGTTCACTTGGGCTTCCTCCTGAGACTGGGACCTGATCGGCCAGTCGTCCAGGTATTGGTGAATTCTGAGTCCTCTTGAGAGGGCCATTAGTTTCACTTCCTTTACGATCATTGTAAAGACCTGGGGGGCTGTGGCTAGTCCAAATGGGAGGGAGGTGAATTGGAACACCTGTGACTTGTAGCAAAACCTTAGGTATTTCCTTGAGTTTGGATGGGTGGGGATGTGTAGGTAAGTGTCCGATAGATCTATCGACGATACCCACTCCCCTGGAATCAGGGAGGTCCTGATGGACTCTGGAGTTTCCATTTTGAACTTTTCTACGTGTAGAAAAGTGTTGAGCCTGTTTAGGTCTATGACTGGCCTCCACCTTAGGTGAGGCTTGGTACTAGGAACAGGCGACTGTAAAACCCGAGAGATTTTACATTTTCCACCCTTTCTATTGCGTTCTTTGACAGAAGACTGGATACAGAGGCCAGGACTTGGTCTTTGAAGGGCCTTGTATTCTGACCGGGTCAGGAGTCTGACTGGACTTGGATTGAAAAGAATGACAGGATTTGTTTGCCAGTCTTATCTGAAAGAACGGAGAACTCCTACTGGTGGACTGAGTGAGGCTGGAGGAGTCATTGGGGGGGAAGGGTGTTCATGCCCTCGTCCCCTGGAGTGGGTCGAAAGACCTTGGAGCCTCGGCTACTCGATTTCCCCCTACCTGGGGAAAACGATGGATACTGCTAGGGATGGAATGGCCCCCATTGGGGTGGTTCCTGTAGGAGCCTCTAGATGTGGGGAATTGGAAAGGGTTGATTAGTAGGGCCTAAACCCTAAGTGTTATTACAGGTGCGGGACTCCTGTCCCTCCTAAAGTAGTTGTGAATGGGGAACTTTAAGATCTAAAGATCCAGTATCTCACCTGAATTCACCATACCCCTTCTGACTACTTATATGCACCATGGAATTGAGTTTGACCTGTCTGGTAGTAGCCTTGCTACTGTCTTAACATATATATATAACCAGGTTGTATTCAGAAAAAACCTAGTGAAGAGCAGCCTGAAGCTCAACTCTTGTTGACCAGAAGGGGAGGAGGGGCTTACCCAAGGAGGCCCCTAAGGAGATACAAATTTGAAAACTTGTTCCATTTTAAGGGAATTAAACGACCCAAGTTCCTGTTGGCCTAGTAAATCATTCAGAGTCCAGACTGTGGAGGATCTAGGCATAAATTCCCTGGGGGCAGGGAGGTTAAAAAAACTGCCTAAGTTTCAATGTCCTCAAAAATTGGTTAGGGTGAAGTCAGGCAACCTACTTCCCTAAAATACAGAGCCAGGACTGAATGAAGGACCTTGTTTAGAAGGCCTCTTGGGCTTGAGGACTTGGACTTGAACTTGGACCCAAGCCTCCAATAGGTGATATTTACTGCCAGGCTGGTGAACTATTAGTCCAAGTTTTTTTTTTTTTTTTTTTGTGTGTGTGTGTGTGTGAGGATTGTTAGTGTTCTGATCTGGAATCAACATCCGAGCATCAGATTAGATGATCCGATCATCCGAGGATCAGATCTACATACAATCCACCAAGCATTAGATTTCAGATGATCCGAGAGATGCAATGAAAACCGAGTATCAAATCATACTTGGGTGAATAGAAGCTGGGAATACTGCATCCGATTCTCGGATGCATTAAAAATCTCGGATGAACTAAGATCTTATCTGAATTTAAGCAGGGATCTGATCCACCCTGGAGAAAGAAGTTGGATATTATAATTTCTATGTAAGCTTTCCTTAAGGTAAGCTTCCATGTAAGCTTTGCCTTTCCTTCTTTGAAGGAACTACACAACTAGATTTACGTAAGTAAATCAACTGTGACACAAGGTCACCTGCCCCACCCGCCTCACTGCAGGTAGGGCTAGTTGTGAGATAAGGAAAGCAGAAATTACACAGAATTTGATTAAATGACATAGAATCTAAAAAGCAAGTACAATATTTCTTATATTATGGAATTGGATGAATTAAAATAACAATGCCAAACTAAGGTTACCTTAGTTGAAGAAACACGTAATGTCTAGACGATTTGATGAAGGATTCTATTCCTGTATATTTAAGTATTAACATTATAAATGGTAATAATACAGGAAAGAAGTGATAAAATATTATATTTCATTTTATTTATTTATTTTATTTTATTTTATTGATAAACGTACTGTAAGAAACCCGCGTCTCTCAGCACATGCGGTCTAGACGTGACGTCATCACAGGGGTTTCCCCGAGGATTCCCCCAGTTGGAATCGTGCTTTATATCATATTTTAACCCTTAAAATGGACCAATAGAGTAGAAGAACGGGGATAAACCCTTGCAAAATTTATTTTATTTGATTTCAACAGGCATATATTCCTGTATATAAGCTACTTACACGAGACGTTCAAATTGGAGAAATGCTGTCTCGATAAAAAAACGGAAGTGGTGTCGATTATTTCACTCGACAAGGACTCGTTTGTGTTACATTTATACACTTTTAAACCCTTAAAATGGTCAAATAATGAAGCAGATAGGGGTTAAATATTTTATTTTATTTTACTGACAGGCATATATATATATATCCTGTATTAGTAACCACATAAACGAGTCGCCATTGCTTTACGTGAATCTGGAAGTGGACTTCAGTTGGCAAATATAGTAAAGATAGTTATCTGAACTATGAAAAGACATCGAATTGTGATTCTATGCAATAAAATAAAGAAACTGGTGTAGTTTCCATATCCAACAATAAGTATATCCTTGTAAAAATGAAATAATATTCCTTGTAAAATAAAGCATTGTAATTCACGTGGCCAATGAGAAAGTAGGGCGAGAGGTCAGAGGTTATCACGTGACGACAACTAGCAGTGTATCCGGTGGCTAACAAGAACTGTCTTTTTTTCTAAGGCGTTGGCCCCGGGTGTGGCAACCCGAGAACAGCATTAAGTCCCACATGGTAAGCTATTGTAGCATAATAAAAGCAACAGTTTTCAAGTTACAAGTGATTTTACTCATTATGGAAGGTACTGAAAAGTAAGAAAGTAGCTATTTCTCAATTATCTATTGGGATAGCCTCCCAAGTAACAAAATACTTTAAATGGAATACTTTTCACATTATAAGTGATTTTATTCATGAATGCAAGAATTTTAATGCATTAAAAGGAAGATGCAGGCCTGATACATACACAAGGGAATCTACTTGTGACCTAGTACATATATGCAATGATAAGGGAGAAATCCCTTCAATAGTCAATGAGAAAATTGTGACAAAGTGTTAAAATTTTCACAATTTGGTGGGTGTATCTCACTTCTAACGGCTCTGGGGAACAGATGAACAGACAGATCTGCATGCCTTTAATGATTTATCATCCTTGACAGATACGGTATCTTATAAAAGTAATAGCATTTCTCTGGGCCTTGTACTTCTGGAGAAGAAGTTGTTCACGCAGACGCAGACACCGCAGAGTGATGCCACAATGGAAAAGTAAGGTGATATAAAAACTATTTAAAATATTGTGTATTTTCATAAATAACATCAGTGAAACCTACTCATCAGTTAAATGTTCAACCTTGTATTCATTTTAAAGATAATTTCCAATGTTTTTTAAACTATTTTTTACTTTTTCACTATTTTTCCAGTTGGTTCAAAACAACACCAATTCAATAGAACTGTACTGTGACACCAGCTTTAGCTATAGATTGGCATGAATGCAATACAAAAGGACATGAGGTTGGACTAACAAATTGTTGGTTGACTGGGAGTATCACTGCAGATCCAGACCATCTGTGAAGCCATGGTGAGGCCCCCTCTTTTTGAAAAATATCTGATGTATAGCATTGGATTTATGCGGACAGAGTGGTGGACAGAGCAACAGACAAACACACAGATATGCACAATTATATGAACCTTTAACTTACCAAGTTTCAGCTGTCAGAAATTAGATGTAAATTCTGTAGAGTTTAATTTTGGTGTAATACTTTTAAGATGTTTGTAATATGCCCATACAAGGTAACACATTGTACAACATGGCTCCTCTTTGTCTTGTCTGCCTCCCCCCTTTATGGAGGAAAGAAGGGTCTACTGTTGTCTTTCATTTTGTGTCGACAGCAAATAAGCCAAATGTTGGTTGACTGGGAGTATCACTGCAGATCCAGACCATCTGTGAAGCCATGGTGAGGCCCCCTCTTTTTGAAAAATATCTGATGTATAGCATTGGATTTATGCGGACAGAGTGGTGGACAGAGCAACAGACAAACACACAGATATGCACAATTATATGAACCTTTAACTTACCAAGTTTCAGCTGTCAGAAATTAGATGTAAATTCTGTAGAGTTTAATTTTGGTGTAATACTTTTAAGATGTTTGTAATATGCCCATACAAGGTAACACATTGTACAACATGGCTCCTCTTTGTCTTGTCTGCCTCCCCCCTTTATGGAGGAAAGAAGGGTCTACTGTTGTCTGCCATTTTGTGTCGACAGCAAATAAGCAAGCTTATGCTCTAATCATGTGGAGTGTAAGGTCATCTTACTCTACAGGTCATCTTCAGGACTCTTCATGTCCACAATATAAAAACAGCCCATGATTTCCTATATGTTGATTTACCATCCCAAACCTCTAGGACCAATAATAAGCAAGTTATAAGCACTTTCAAGTGTGGCTATCCTTGTTTGACCTTGAAGGAGGGGCCCAAGGTCAAATCCATTCACACCAGAAGATTCCCTGCCCATAATTTCCTATAGGTTGGTTTACCATCACAAACCTCTAGGACCAACAATAAGCAAGTTATAAGCACTTTTAAGTTTGGCTATCCTCGTTTGACCTTGAACGAGGGGGTCCAAGATCAAATCTGACAACATCAGAAGATTCACAGCACATGATTTCCTATAGGTTGGTTTACCATCCCAAACCTCTAGGACCAATAATAAGCGAGTTATAAGCACTTTTAAGTTTGGCTATCCTTGTTTGACCTTGAAGGAGGGGCCTAAGGTCAAATCCGACCACACCAAAAGATTCCCTACCCATGATTTCCTATAGGTTGGTTTACCATCCCAAACCTCTAGGTCCAATAATAAGTGAGTTATAAGCACTTTTAAGTGTTGATATCGTCGTTTGACCTTGAAGGAGGGGCCCAAGGTCAAATCCGTCCACACCAGAAGATTCCCAGTCCATTACTCCCTATAGGTTGGTATATCATCCCAAACCTCTAGGACCAATAATAAGCGAGTTATAAGCACTTTTATGTGTTGATATCCTCGTTTGACCTTGAAGGAGGGGCCCAAGGTCAAATTCGTCCACACCAGAAGATTCCCAGCCCATGATTTCTTATATGTTGGTTTAGCAGGCAAGCAGATATTAAAATGCAACTGTAGTAACATTGGTTTAATAGTGCCCCCTTTTTCAATTAAGAAGTTTAGGACAAAAATATTTAAAGTGTTGCAATGGCAACAGGTATTGTCAGAGACTATCCCAAACCTTCTCAGCTCTAGATCCTATTTTGGTTAACATATCCTGAAAATTTGGTGAAAATCCATGCATTGGTTTGGGCTGTGGAACATCCACAAAGTAAACGTTAAAACCCCAAAATAGTCAAAGTGTTGCCAGATAACCCCCCAAAATAATCAGCTCTAGATAATCTTTCGGTAAACAAATCCTGAATATTTGGTCAAAATCCATGCATGGATTGAGGCTGTGGAGCACCCACAACTTTAAGACCAAAAACATTTTAAAAGTGTTGCCATGGCAACAGCTGTTGTCAGATACCCCCTAAAACCTGATCAGCTCTAGATCCTCTTGGGGTAAACATACTCTGAAAATTTCGTGAGAATTCATGCATGGGTTTAGGCTATGGAACAAACATAAACTTTAAGACCAAAAAAATCTAAGAAGTGTTGTTGCCAGATACCCTCCAAAACCTATTCAGCTCTAGCTCTAGATCCTCTTGGGGTAAACATATCCCGAAAATTTGGTGAAAATCCATGCAAGGGTTTAGGCTGTGGAACACCTACATGCTTTAGGCTCGCCGCCCCCGCTGCCGAAGCCACCTGGATGGCGCAGGGGACGACTATAAGAAATCAAGGCATTTTTGGTATACTGTGCAGAAGCATAGAAAATCTTAAATTCAATATAATTCTTTTATCCATGGGAGTTTAAGGTCACCTTACAATAGGGTACATCTCTAAAAGCAGTTACATCCAGATGCCAAATCTGAATCAAATTTGTGAAGCTGTTTTTGAGATATTGTCCAAAAATATTTATACTTATTTCAACATAAATATCTTTTTACTCAGAGTATAAGGTTACCTTAAAATAGAGTACACCTTGAGAAAAACTTACATCCACATGACAAATCTGAATTGAATCGGTCAAGCTATTTTTGAGATACTGTATTGTCCAAAAAGAGCTATTCATAATTCAACATAAATATGTTTTACTAGGAGTATAACGTTACCCTAAAATAGAGCACACTTGGAGAAAAACTTACATCCACAAGACAAATATGAACTGAATTCATACAGCAATTTTTGAGAAACTGTTTGGAAATGAAAAAGTTACATTTAATGTAATGTTATGAGTGTGAGATTAAGGTCACCTTAACATAGTGCATATCTCTATGGTCGGTTACATCTACATGCAAAATCTGAAGTTAATCCATCAGTGTGATGATGATGCTGACCACACATGCCCCCTCTATCATTGCTGCTGGTGACACAAAAGTTTTTGAAACTATCACTAGTTTACGGTAACTTCACAAAAAAAATATCGTTTAAGTTTAGATATATGTAGATGTTTAATGTCAATGAAACATCTCAATTACCACATCAAATATTCCCCAAACACTATTAAAATTTTCCTTGCCTTAAACTCAACATTAGCTTGGCAACTGGGAGGGATGTCTAAAGTAATCTTGTCATGCAGATTCTGCTCAAGATTTGCTATATCCACAACTAAACATGAAGTGAGTGTTGTGCTGTTATAGCTGGATTTTAAGGTCACCTTAATACAGGGCACTTATGTAAGATCAGTTATATGTACATACAAATTTAGAATGAAATCTGTGAAGCCTTTTTCAGTAGACTTTGTGGAAACACAGCAAAACAAACTCAAAATAATCCTTTTATACATGGGACCTTAAAGTCACTTTAAATAAGACACACCTTGAGACCCAGTTACATTAACAAGTAAATTCTTAATTGAATAAGTCAACCAATTTTTGAGATGCTGTCTGAAAACAAAAAAAACTTAAACTCAATATAATTATGTTATTACTGGTAAGGTTACCTTAAAACAGGTCACACCTTCAGGTCCAGTTACATCCACATGTCAAATATGAGTTTAATCCATGAAGATATTTTGAGAAACTGTCCAAAAAAAATCAATTATGACTACGACAGATGAGGATGCCTGAGGAAAAAGCAATCCCTATGTACCCCCAGTGTAGATGCTGGTGACACAAAAAGAGTACCAGGATTTAGGTTGATTCTCATAATACAGATACATAGTGACTGGTTTTTGTATATGTCCACTCAATGGTGGTTAATGTAGGAATGATGAAACAGTCTCCATATAGATTACTACACTATACCAGTGCACCCTTCATTTATTTATTTATTTTGGGTTTTAATTTAAACACTGTACAGGTCATATCACGATGGGTAGTTTTGTGAGTAGAGGAAATCAGCACATACGGTTGGTCAAGGTTCTGTAACTGTAAACTGCCAACCATTGGTAAAGCAACCCCCAACTTTCCCACATAAGGTTCAGTGTTTGACCCACCGACCTAAGTGGTGGGAGGCGAGTGTGTTACCACTTCACCACAATGGCCCCTTCAGTGACCCTTCAGCAGACATTTTTAAACCTTCATACGTGACTAAATCACCACAAGTGATAACCACGATAATAGAAGTACATTTTTATGCTATAAAAAGATGGATTATCAGCCTTTTAACACATCATATTCCAATGCCAACACCGTACTTTCTTTTGTAATTTGCTATTTGCCAAACTGCCAATGTAGCCACACAACAGATCTGCTTAATATAACCATACAAATATTAATACCAATTTAAATGAAACTGCTTCTGGATCATCATGAAAAGGTTCAGCATCAATGATAAATTTCTGAGTTCTCACCATTTACAGTTAACTGAATAACTGAAATTAACTTATTTCTAAGTCATGAACATGCTACTTTAAAATGCAAAACAAGTTGGTATATTTATTTAATTAGCTTAGAAAACTTACCTGAAGGTATGCTTGTTATAGGCATACTAGGATTCTGCAATATCACAACTTGTCCAGTTTGATTAGGTACATAGGCAACCATAGGCTGCTGTCCTGCCTACAAACAAGTGAAAAAACTAGGCACTACAATGCAAATCAGTACACATCTGTATATAGAAAACCATA
The DNA here is from genome assembly GCA_964017235.1 of Sabellastarte sp. h YS-2021. NCBI lineage: Eukaryota > Metazoa > Annelida > Polychaeta > Sabellida > Sabellidae > Sabellastarte > Sabellastarte sp. h YS-2021. Next base: position 65,298,726 of record OZ024928.1, read on the forward strand.
GACTGCTGTTGCATCCACAACCAAGTGAACAAACCAAGTAGCACAAAAATCTACACACATCTGTACAACAGCTACCAAAGACTGCTGTCACGTCTAAAACGAGTAAACCAACCAAATACTAAACTAGACCTATGCATCGGAAAACCGATGCAAATTTGTATCCACCGGAAAGACAACTCACCAAAGCTAGTGAACCATTGTTTGACCTTGAAGGAGGCACCAAAGGTCAAATGTAACATGAGAAGATTCCTAGCCCAAGATTTCATATGAGTTGGTTTCGTACTGTAAACCTCTAGGATCAATAATAAGTGAGTCATGAGCACTTTTAACTTTGGCTATCCTCGTTTGACCTTGTAGGAGGGGCCCAAGGTCAAATCTGACCACACCAAAAGATTCCCAGCTCACGATTTGCTATAGGTTGGTTTACCATCCCAAACATCTAGGACCAATAATAAGGAAGTTATAAGCACTTTTAAGTTTGGCTGTCCTAGTTTGACCTTGAAGGAGGGGCCCGAGGTCAAATCCAACCACACCAAAAGATTCCCAGCCCATGATTTCCTATAGGCTGGTTTACCATCCCAAACCTCTACGACCAATAATAAGCACGTTATAAACACTTTTAATTTTGGCTATCCCCGTTTGACCTTGAAGGAGGGGTCCGAGGTCAAATCTGAACACACCAAAAGATTCCCAGCTCATGATTTCCTATATGTTTGTTTACCATCCCAAACATCTAGGACCGTTAATAAGTGAGTTATAAGCACTTTTAATTTTGGCTATCCTCGTTTGACCTTGAAGTAGGGGTCCAAGGTCAAATCTGACAACATCAGAAGATTCGCAGCACATGATTTCCTACAGGTTGGTTTAACACTGCAAACCTCTAGGACCAATAATAAGGGAGATATAGGCACTAGGCATATAGGCCGCCATATGGGTTACTTCGGCACTCCGTGGATGACCTTGAATTAAGAGCTTTAAGGTCAAATGTGTGCAAGGTTGTAGAGCACATGTATATCTGTTATACATATCACATATGAAGAGCTTCAACCTTCTACCTATGAGAAACAGCCAGTAGAAAAATGTAGATTTTTTTCAAAGAAATGCCCACGGTGGCCATCTTGAATTTCAGAATGAGGCTATTTTCATTCCCAGAGAAGCTTACCCCCAATAAAGATATCCTGCAAATTTGGTGAACCTAGCTGGTGTAGTTTTCCTCTTCGAGCATTAACGCCGAAAATCTCTACGCGTGGCGGCGGCGTAGCAAACGCTAAACCAAAGTATCCTCTGAATGCTTCCGGTGGATACAATAAAGCTGAATACAAGTGTACTAAGAAAACTATAAATTGTTTTCCTTTCTACAAACACAGAAACAAACCAAGTGACATTAAGAGAATCTACATCTGTATCTATTTTGGGAAAACAGCAAAATGTAAAAATTTTATTGTAATTTAACTTTTTATAAGTTAAATACTTACCTTATGCTCACTAGTGCTTACGGGTTAGCGGGAGCAAACAAGTACGACCAAACGAGAATATTTTTAAAATAAATATTCTTGTCGGTACCAGTATGTATACGCATGACCGCGTATGCGCGTGCACCGGAAGATCCCCGTTAAGCCTCACTTTAATTTTGGGAGTCAATATAATATATTGCAAACCCCAAAATCTTGAAAATGTGGGGTTGGCAGGGCGGGAATCCGAATCTAGTGAGGATAAGGTAAGTATTTAACTTATAATATTTTTTAATAATTTTGCCACCAAAAGCAGGTATAACCAAATGAAAAGTCAAAGTACATATCTCAAGAAATCTTGTGAGTACCAGACTATATTATCCAATAAAAGTAACTTAACAAAAATAACATTTAATAGTTATATATGTAAGCACTACCTGGCAACCTTCCCAAAGGTGCCTTGGCTCTGCATGTATCTTTATATCCAATGTACTAATTTAAAACACACTTGTGGCGATAAGTACAAGAGTATGATAGGCATACTTAACAACATAACAACATAACCTATGTAGTTATATTCTGTTATTAAGTAAACTGGAATTGTCCAGAATATGCATTGAAAAATTCCCACCTTGGAATTTTATAACACTAAATACCAATGTGTTCCCCAACCATGGACAGGAGCATTGGTAATAAAAGGAGATTCTGCTCCTTTATATGGATAAGACCACCTATTAACCCATTCCTTGGGCCTTTACACCAGATCAGATGCTTACCCAAAAACAGGAACATGATTGGGTATTTCCAATGGGTCTAAACAGTGTGATCTGGCCATTGGAACTGTACATATACATACAATTACTGTAATGTATCATACAATACACAACTTATGAAGGAACCACATGGCGATACTATCGTTCTAACGATTAATCTGACCTTCATTAGACTTTCAAGTCAGAAGTTAAAGTATAAATTGTGGAGTGTGACATCCAGCCATAAAAGGAGCAATTTGAGCCTTGGCCAAAGAAACATTCTAAGTTTCAAGGTCAAATATTTGACCAGCTAGCAGAACTGTCTGCCTGTTGACATGGTAGCTCCTTGAATGCCTCCTGAAAAATACATACATATACACACATGCACAGTATAGCACATACTTCCCCTATCTAAGATCTGAAAAATATCAAGATAAAATCTTAGAGCTCTAAAAGGGGCAAAAGGTCATAACTTCAGTCAAAGAATGATCCAGACTAGCATAAAAGCAGGAATGAAAACCAGCTTGAACAATACCGTGACCCTCTGAGGTCATCTGTTCTCTGCTAGGAGTACTGATGAAGGAGAAAACTGTGAACTCCTTCCAGTTCTGTGTTCAATGATCTGAAAGACCAAACACCCTCACCTGTCTATCTACCCGAGGCTAAGGTCATGGATACAGATGATTCAAAAGAGACTTTGTCAAGACTAAGAATAATCAAGACAAGTCCAAAGAGAGTGAAAGGTATAGCACCATCCTACATTGAACCATCCTCAGAAAAACCACTATCAATCCATTTAGTCCATTACTATGGATGATTTCCAAAATGAACTCAAATGAAACCCATCTATCAGTCTACTGAGTTCATAAGTATGAATGATTTCCACAGTGAACCCAACTGGAAAACCATGTATCAGTCCATTGAATTCATACCTATGAATTACTTCAATAGTGAACTCAAATGAAAACCATGTATCAGTCAATTGAATTCATACCTATGAATTACTTCAATAGTGAACCCAAATGAAAACCCCTTATCAGTCTATTGAGTTCATAACTATGAATGATTGTAGTAGTAAACCCAACTGATTAGCAGCAACCTCCCTGTATCAGTCAGTGTGGTAGAAATCAGATTTTGCCTGTGAATCCAAGGGTCAAAAATCTGCTATTAAGAAGAGAGGAGGCTATTGGAAGACCAACTGAATCTCCTTGAATCAGATTCAAAAAGAACCACCTTGCCTCTTTTTTTTTTTTTTTTTTTTTGAAATATGGCAGCCTTTCATGATTCTCTAGTTGATAGCTGTTCACAGAGATTCCTCTATTCCATAGGGCAAAAGTGATTTTGAGTCAACTAGGTCCTCAAACCAACACATCCCTGGCAAATAATGCGAAACTATGGGATGAAGGACATTCTGTTTGAATGGCTTATCCCTGTATGAATGGATATTGTTATCCCATTATGACAGCCCTAAATGTAGTGAGCCCTCACAATTTGTTGTGGGCTTACAAAGGAACATTAGATGTCAGATACATATCTAATGAAAGGGTAAGATAAAACAACAGTGCTATGCTGTTATCTGAAGTAAAACCCTCATGTTTTGAAGACCCTTAACATCAGAAATGCAGCCCTCAGAAGCCCCTGACAGTAGCCCTGGTTTCTGTGGCTGACCATAAGATAGCAAATGGGTCTCTCAAATGTGTTTTGACCCTCTATAGATCCAAGTCCTGTAAACTATGAACATGTCTGAAAGTGAAGAGATTGTGAATATTCCAACGGAATTTCCAAGCAACATTAAAGTGAAGAATGTCCATGGAAACTGAATGTTCTAAGTTATAGATTCCTATAAATGACATGAGAATTATGGAAATGGCTAATAAACTTGTATGTACACCATGCATAAGCTTCTCAAATACCCCACTTTCCTTCTATGGGGACACTTCACCCTTCCATGGATGAACTAGAAAAAGGACGCATCTGTGGCCAGATGCTGGATGTATCCACCGACAAAGGCCAACTAACATAGTTTAGAAGATAAAAAGCATTTTTCGTTAATAAGCAAGCTGAAAGCACTTTTAAGTTTGGCTACCCTTATTTGACCCTGTAGCAGGGGCCCAAGGTGAAGTCTGACCACATCAAAAGATTCGCAGTCCATGATTTCCTATAAGTCGTTTTCACATTGCAAACCTCTAGGACCAATAATAAGCAGGAGGGGCCCAAGGTCAAATCTGACCACATGAAAAGATTCGCAGCCCATGACTTCCTATAAGTTGTTTTCATATTAATGAGTTATTTGAGAAATACTGGCTATCTGCAATACTTGTAGAGATAATTCGCATTTACTCATTTTGAGTAGGTGAATAATTAGCTACGGGTCTGAAACTTCACCAAGTGAAAGCTCTCTCAAAAGTAGGTGAATGAGTTATTTGAGAAAAATTGGCTATCTACAATACTTTTAGAGATAATTCGAATTTACTCATTTTCAGTAGGTGAGTAATTACCTACGGGTCTGGAACTTCACCATGTGAAAGCTCTCCCAAAAGTAGATGAATGAGTTATTTGATAAAAAATTGGATATCTGCAATACTTTTATAGATAATTAGCATTTACTCATTTTGGGTAGGTGAATAATTAGCTACAGGTCTGAAACTTCACCAAGTGAAAGGTCTCCCAAAAGTAGGTGAAGGAGTTATTTGACAAAAATTGGCTATCTGGAATACTTTTAGAGATAATTTGCATTAACTCATTTTCAGTAGGTGAGTAATTACCTATGGGTCTGAAACTTCACCAAGTGAAAGCTCTCCCAAAAGTAGGTGAAGGAGTTATTTGACAAAAATTGGCTATCTGCAATACTTTTAGAGATAATTTGTATTTACTCATTTTGAGTAGGTGAGTAATTACCTACTGGTCTGAAACTTCACCAAGTGAAAGCTCTCCCAAAAGTAGGTGAAGGAGTTATTTGACAAAAATTCGCTATCTGCAATACTTTTAGAGATAATTTGCATTTACTCATTTTGAGTAGGTGAGTAATTACCTACGGGTCTGAAACTTCACCAAGTGAAAGCTCTCCCAAAAGTAGGTGAAGGAGTTATTTGACAAAAATTGGCTATCTGCAATACTTTTTGAGATAATTCGCATTTACTCATTTTGAGTAGGTGAGTAATTACCTACAGGTCTGGAACTTCAGCATGTGAAAGCTCTCCCAAAAGTAGGTGAATGAGTTATTTAAGAAAAATTTGCTATCTGCAATACTTTTAGAGAAAATGCAGAATTACTCATTTTTAGTAGGCAAGTAATTTAGCCACAGGCCTAATTTAGACATAAAGCCTACCAATAGAGTACTGTGGTGCACCCTGTAATATACTTTGCAAACTTGAGAAGGCTAGCTATAATATTTTTTTTTGTTAGAGCGGTAATGGTGAAATCTCTCTACACACTACGGCTATCCAGTGGATACAATGATTTACTCAACAGTGAGAACCTGAAAGTAGATATTGGTAAGCTATGCCATGACATAGAGGTCTGCAATTTCACTCTGTTATAGCTGACCAAAAATTATGTGAATAACATATTTAAAGAAAATACTGTAAATGTAATAGTTTTCACGTTATAACTGATTTACTCAACAGTGATAACGTCAAAGTAGCTATTACTCAGCTATGCAATGAGCTACATGTCTGAATTTTTTCTATGTTATAGCTGACCCAAAATTAGGTGAACAACATATTTAAGCAAAATACTGTAAATGCAATAGTTTTAAAGTTACAACTGATTTACTCAATAGTGACAACCTGAAAATAGCTATTGCTCAGCTATGCCATGAGCTATAAGTCTGTAATTTCACGACGTTATAGCTGACCCAAAAGTAGGCGAACAACATATTTTAACAAAATACTCCAAATGCACTATTTTTCAAGTTACAAGTCATTTACTCAACAGTCAGTACCTGAAAATAGCTATTGCTCAGTTGTGCCATGAGCTACAGGTCTGTAATTTCACTATGTTATAGCTGACCCAAAAGTAGCTGAATAACATATTTACACAAATTTCTGTAAATGCAATACTTTTCCAATTACAACTGATTTACTCAACAGTGTGAACTTCAAAGTAGCTATTACTCAGCTATGCAATGAGCCACAGGTCTGGAACTTCACTATGTTATAGCTGACTCCGAAATAGGTGAATAACATATTGAAACAAAATACTCTAAATGTAATACTTTTGAAGTTATAAGTAATTTACTCAACAGTGATAACCTAAAAGTAGCTATTACTCAGCTATGCCATGAGCTACAGGTCTGAAATTTTACTATGTTATAGCTGACATAAAAGTAGCTGAATAACATATTTATACAAAATTCTGTAAATGCAATAGTTTTCAAGTTACAATTGATTTTACTCATGATGGAAGTTACTGAAAAGCCCAAAAGTAGCTATTACTCACTTAGCTATTGAGACAGACACCCAAGTTACTCACCACGTTGTAGCTATGAAAAAAGTATCTGAATAACATATTTTAACAAAATGCTCTAAATGCAACACTTTTCAAGTTATAAGTGATTTAGTGCATGATTTCATGACTTTTAATGCATTTTAGACATTTTTGTCTACCACAGGCCTAATTTAGACATAAAGCCTACCAAAAAGATAGGGTGGCGAGTCCTCTAGCATACCAAGCCACCTGCCAAATATGAAAGAAATCTGGAAAGAAATGTGGACTGTAGGTCGCTAACAAGCAATATTCCACATTTTAGACATTTTTGTCTACCACAGGCCTAATTTACACATAAAGCCTACCAAAAAGATAGGGTGGCGAGTCCTCTACCATATCAAGTCACCTGCCAAATATGAAAGAAATCCGGAAAGAAATGTGGACTGTAGGTCGCTAACAAGAAATCTCTGCGGACGCGGACGCGGACGAGGACGCGGACGACAACGATGATGAATCCATAGTATCCCCGCTTCGCGTCGGGGATACAATTAGTAAGTATTGTGATGGGATGAGTTCTGACATCCAAATACCAAACTTCTTTATATAAGGACACTTCACCCTTGCAAAAGTTGAATTTGTCACCACCGAAGCAGAAGTGTTTTATTGGGACGAGTACTAACCCCATAAGCTTATCACCCACTGTAGTTCTGTACACAGGCCAGTAATTGCTTCGATTTCTACAAGCAAATATGTGATGTTGGTGACCGCATATAACCAGTGTTTTCAATACTGATGAATGTGATGCTACACGGACAAATTCGAATGGATCCGTTGCTGTACCGAAGTGTTGGGCTGTGAAATGAAAAGAACGACCTATGACAAGGTGCATTCTTTCACCATCAAACAAACAATGAAGCATGCCCTTTAGATGTACCTGGGATTGAGGAAGAATGCGTCTGATAGATGAAACGCGACTACCTATCCATCTTCGCAAATGAAGTACTAATTACCTTGCGGTTTGCATCCTCAAAGCTGAGACCGTGTGCTGTTTGATGCATACACTAACCTCACAGGTCACCAATAAACTGTAAAACTGTAAGCTTGTACACATTTTTCTGAACTTAAAAACGTATAGAAGCATTTGATAGACACTTTAACCATTAAAGTTGTTGATTCCTGTCAGAATATATAACCGCTATGAATTGTGGGAATTGTCGACAATTCGATAACGTAGTTCCAATGTTAAACTGCATTGCAGAATGTGCCCAACCTCGAGATGACATTCATTTTAACTAAATATTGCAGTAAAACAACCTCCAGCCATCATTTCCTCAAACCTTGGTTGTCACTTCCCAAAGCAATACCTCTGATGGATTGTGATGCATTCTGTTAATTCTTGTCTGTATTACCACAAATAACTTGACATATTAATTAGTGTATATGTGACACTAAGGCGTTGCTTCTAAAAACTTCCCAATAAAAGAAAGAAATTAGGTCTGAATGTAGCTGAGTAGTACTTCCATGTGTTAATGAAGTGTTGGTCCACTGAAACTAAACCCAAATATTACAGCATTTCCCAAATTTGAGAGTTACTTGACGAGAATTGTGACCAGAAGATGGAAAACCATAGCATTTAAATATGCTGTGTTTTAAACTGCATGGTTGTAAACTGTGAAATATGACCATAAAGTTGTAGAAGACAAGGTAAATTGAAGAAAAACTTCTGAAAAATCCTGGCATCTGTGTGTTGTTGTTGAGAAATCTGTTGATGTGTTTCTACAATAAGAAACCCCAACAGAGCCCTTCCATATGGTAGACAAGAGATGAAAACCAGCCTTGTAGTGACCTTCTAGTTCCTAGTTAGAACAACATGATCGTCTTCTTTAGTTGTTGTAAATTACTGACCAATGAAATTAAATTTGTTTCCATTATGATAAGTTTGAAGAAAATCTTCTTGACCAAGTGCATTCTCTGCAAGCTGTAGTTGTGAAACCATGTGATGAGAAGAACCTTCATTCCTAAACCCTTCTTATGTTACAGGGCTGCCTCAGCCCTATTTACCTCACTAGAGGAGACAGAAGAATTACTCTTTTACGAGATGAAGATCTTATTCTGGCCACTCTTCTGCCTCAAGGAAGAGATCTGTGGTAGTACTGTGACGAGGTAGATCTTGTAAAATTGCAGTGTCTGTTGTAGGGGTTGCCTCTGCCATATTTACCTCACTAGAGGAGGCAGAGGTACTACCCTTTATGAGATGAAGATCGTATTCTGGCCACTACACTGTGAAGAGGTAGATCTTTAAGAATTGCAGTTCCTGCCATCTTCTTCTGTATAAAAACCAATGAAGCAGAAGACTTACGAGGTTCTTCTGTTCATTAATAAGACAGATGATGGACCCTGTATAGCTTCTAGACGTGCTAGTATAAGCTGTATGCAGTGGGTCAGAAGATGAATTCTTTTCTGAATGTCGAATGCCGTATATTCACTGAAATGCAGACTTCCTGACGACAATGGCTGACAAATAACAAAAGAAAAGAAATAAAACCTTCCAAAACTAATGAAAGCGTGAATTCTTTTCAAAACATCTCCTTTATTGCCAGCCATGTTGAAACTCTTCGCAAACGAAGATCGTGTCAAACGATGTTTACTCCCTCACGACCAAAATAAAAGTGAGGCTTAACGGGGATCTTCCGGTGCACGCGCATGCGCGGTCATGCGTATACATACTGGTACCGACAAGAATATTTATTTTAAAAATATTCTCGTTTGGTCGTACTTGTTTGCTCCCGCTAACCCGTAAGCACTAGTGAGGATAAGGTAAGGATATTTTACGCAATAAAAACTCCATTTACATAATGAGAGGAGAAGACTGTGTTATGGAGATTCATAAAATAAAAGATGTCATACAGTATTAAACAGTATGAAACTTTTATTGTGGGAAAGTACAAATGATGTGGATAATTCAAGGTTCCAGCATAAAGAGTCTGCTACACTAGTGCAAAAGGATCTCCAGTCTAAAAAGAAGTAATAAACTATTGTAGGCTTACTTACATTTACCCCACAGCAAACAGCTCTGCAGCACAGACCAGCTGTCACAATTGCTAGAACAACCTCTGCCAGAGCCAGGACTGCCATTGTCACAGATATTCTAAACTCCATTAATGCATCCTAAAATTAAAAACAACAAATCTTCACATGCTTGTGTGTAAATATCACCTATGGTAGCGGCCAATGAATGCATAGAAGTTAACTGTTCATTGTGAATATGTGCAGAATCAAAAATATGCTAAAACAGTTGAGGACAAATGTTAAGATCCACTGTTTTCACTTTATACAACTCCAATAAGCAAAATTATAGGTCTTCACCCAGACATAAAATTCCATTTTTTATGTAGATGTTATAATGTCCATCTATCTCACAAGAATGTTTCTCTTACTCTTATCAAGCTGAATGCCTGCCTGAAAGATGTACAATGATATATGGCTCTCAGTATATTAAAACTCAACCTTGATAAAACTGAATTTATTGTTTTTGGTTCTAAGGCTTGTGAGAAACTCTCCTCTCATTTTCCTGTCAATATTCTTGGAACTCTTCTTCATCCTGCCGACATTGTTAAAAACTAGTTGTGTGGTTCAAAGCTGATTTTTCTTTCTGAGAACACATTCAGAAGACTTGTAAAGCCTACTTCCTCCAGGTGCATGACTTTCATTGAATTAGACACTATCTTACTCATGCAGTGGCTGTCCTGCCAGAAATGCCTTGGTTAGTGGTCATCTTGACTATTTTTAACTCTCTGTTTAGAGGTTTGTCATGTTTCAACCAGCACAAGCTGCACAACATTCAGAATACATTTGCATGTATTGTCACAAATCATAGAAAGTATTCGCATGTCACATCCATCCTAAAGTGACTCCACTGGCTGCCTGTCAACTACTGCTGCATGTTCAAAACAGCAACACTGGTTTACAAATTTCTACACCGTGGTTCTCCTAGCTATTTTGGACCATCCTTGTCTCTGAGCAGCTACTCTTACAGTACCAGGCGTACCTGATCACCCTGATCATCAATGCCTGACAGTTCCTCCTTTCCATTCCTCACTTTACAAGTCAGCCAAACACTTTGGCCAGAGTTTTTATTTTTGATGCTCCTAAGGGGCTCCTGAACATGTATGCAGTGCAATATCTATTGCCTCTTTAAAAAAAATCTCAAAACTTACATGTTTGCAGAAGTCTATCCGCCATAACTTTCCCATCACCACTATGTCTTCTTTGGTATGACCTGGCTATGTCACTGGACTTACAATTATTCACCTTGTTTATGTTCAGCTGCACCTTAGAGTCTGTCAATTGATGGCGATTAAGTGCTATTAAAGTCTACATTAGGTTAGATTAAGGTAACACCATGACATTGCACACTCAAATCAATGTCCCTACCAAGTATCAATTTTGCACATCTTACAGTTTCGTAGGTATATTCCAGAGAAGACGTTAAAGGTCAAGGTGAGTACAGCAAGGTCAAAGATCACATTAAGGTCACCATAATCTTGCACACCTATTATCCCCAACCATTGTCCTTGATAAGTAGCAACTTTCTGCACCTTATGGTTTCTGAGATACTGCTGAACAAGACTTTTTTCAAGACTACTTCCAGATTTGTATTTTTTCCATTGTTTTTTAAGAAGATTGTACAAAAAATATCAAATATTCATTTGCGAATGACCCCGCTCTGAGCTTTCAGGAATATACTTAAAAGTCAATTATGTTTTGAAATGAGACTAACAGAAAGATGTAAATAAGGTCATACTTGAGGCATGAAAATTCTGTTATTGTTGCTTGTTGAGATACATTAATGAATCAATAATAAAAAGCTAGAAAAGCACTCGGAGAGCACAGACCTCCACTAAGTAGCTCATTTCCACACCTATTTTTTGCTGTTCTGGCTCTTGGTGTCTGGAATACTGCCAGGATCTGAATTAAATTGGAGTATATTACTGACACTATTATGGGAGTATCATGTATTTTCAAGCTGGAGTTCTAGCGAGGCTAGTACTTCTAGGGATCACTTTTATTTTTTCATATTTTTTCTTTCTTTTTCTCTTTTTTGTTGTTTCCGGACATTCGTGAGTTGTGGTGTAGCATGATGAGAACATGTCTCATCACTAAAGTTAAGCAATTATCAGAGGCAGATACAGGATTTCCCGAAAGGGGGGGCGTGGGTTGTCGCGGGTATGGATATTTCACACTTGGACATCTTGTAGCGGGACATATAAAGCGGTGCATGGACTTTTTCGGTGCACAGAAAAAAGGGGCCGGGAAAAAAGGGACCTAGAAAAAAGGGGCCCAGGAAAAAAGGGGCCCACAGTTTTTGGAAAAGGGGAAAAAGGGGCCCATTTTTTTCATTTTTGATAAAACAATATTAGTGATATCAACCAACTTTTATTTACATAAGTCCTTCATAGCAGAGCTTGATGTCTCATTTATTATTAGTAATAAACCCCATGACTGCACTTTGTGAATATTGATAAATCTAAAATTTCTCAACCTTTTATAGTCAGATATTAGAAACATAAAAGGGATTTGCTCAGGGACATAAAACAAAATGCAATTTGAAATAACTACTCTGCATTACATGTATAGCCCCCATCAAATAATTTAAGCAGTTCTATGCATCTACTCTGGATTGCATTTTAAAATTTAAAGCCTTTAAAGTAGGTTAAAACATAATAAAGTTTGAAAAACAATGTTAAATGTTTGTTGCATGCAATTACAGATTTAAAGCCTTTAAAGTAGGTTAAAACATAATAAAGTTTGAAACACAATGTTAAATGTTTGTTACATGAAGGATATTTCTAGTCATATTACATAATATTAATAAATTTTTGGGCATAATCATAAACAAAAATTAGAAAAAAATACTGGGCCCCTTTTTTCCCCTTTTCCAAAAACTGTGGATCCCTTTTTTCATGGGCCCCTTTTTTTCTTGGGCCCCTTTTTTCTAGGTCCATTTTTTCCTGGGCCCCTTTTTTCCTGGATTCAACTTTTTCTGCATTTTTGTTTTCTATTGGGGCTTTTTCTACACTCAATTGTCAGACACATAAAGCAGTTTACTGACATGAATAAAAACACAAAAAATAAATTTCAAAGGGGTTTCCCATAATAAACAATGGTACAACTGTAAAAAAATTGGAGGGAAACATACTTGAATCTAAATTTGTATGCCACACTGTTTCTTCAACATTTTTATTTTAAAATAACTAATTCTTTCATTGTTTTTCTTTAAAAACACATAAACCAATTGATTAAATTTGATGAAATGTTTCAGAATTTAACTTTTTTTTTTTGCAATTTAATCTTATCACAGCTACTGTAGTGAAATTAGAACTGAAATATAGAAGTGCAGTAATAAATCATTAATTGGGGTGAGTGATTCCAGTTTTGTAAATTGTGTATCTCATGTTTAAACATCTACTGGTAAACAAAGGTTTATTAACAAAGTTATCCACAAAAGATGTAATCCTCAGTTTGTTTGAGGATGAGACCTAACATACTACACACACAAAAGAGCCTAATCCCCTTTGATACTGGACAGTGACACAGGTATAATGAGTATCACTTTAAACAGGTATATTACCCTAGTAAAGGGGGCCACGGTGGCAGAGTGGTAACACTCTCGCCTCCCACCTCTGCGGCCGGGGTTCTATCCCCGTCATGGCCGTAAGTGGGAAAGCTGGTAGTTGCTTGCCGTTGGTCGGCAGTTTACAGTACAGAACCCTAGCGAACTATATGTACTGGTTTCCTCTGCCCTTCCAACTACTCGTCGTGATATGACCTGTACAGTGTTGAAAGCGACGTAAAACCCCAAATAATAATACCCTAGTAAAGACAGATCTTAGGGCAGGGGGCGTGGACAGGGACAAAAAGTCCCATGACTAAAGTTTCAAACTCTGAAAGGGGGGGCGTGCGCCCTCCACGCCCCCCCCCTAGATCTGCCACTGATTATGGGTTATGTTAGTAGCTGGATGACCGCCTCAGTGCACTACTTGTATCTCTGAAGGCTTTGCAGGATGTGCTAGTAAACCGAAACCCCTTTTGGCTTGTTTTGCCAAGCAAATCTAATGAAATATTGTGGAGGAATATATGTTACAGTGAATACGTGTAATCAGGGAACAGGTGTACCAGTATTTCCTGAAAATTTCAGAGTATACATGTATTCCCTAAAAAGGGTTAGGGAAATGCATATTCCCTAATATTTTCAAGGAATACATGTATTCCCTGGTTTTGTTAAGCAATTGTTTCACATCTTCACTCAACTAAAATCACTGAATATGTGCGATGGTCCATCATTAATGTATAACCTAGTACACAAAATGCAGAAACTTCATATAAAATCTGACAATTAAGTGTCTCACTTCTCTATATGTGTTACCTGTTCAAAGTTTACTAAAAAGTATGCTATTGATTTATACTGTAAGGGCAATATACATGTATAATTTCAGGATTTGGATAATTTCAGGAGGTAAAACGTGCATTCTACAGAAAAATATGACAAACAAATAAGGGCAATATTTGTAGTTTAACAAGTAAAATATATAAAATTGTGTCATATTGCAATATTGCTGTTTCTCATTTCATTTTGGCTAAAACTATATTTAACTTACGGCTGTTTTCACTTTTCGAAGCTCTAATACCAACAATAAGGGAGATACAAGGCCTCTTTAGTATTATAATGATTCCACTTGACCTTGAAGCAGGGGTCAAAGGTCAAATTCAACACTTGCAAAACATTTGTAGACCATGATTTTCTATAAGTGTTTTTTTTTCACATTTCAAAGCCATATAGGACTAATAATGAGGGACATAAAAGGCCTTTTTCATACAACAATCCCCATTTGACCTTAAACATGTGATATTTCCAAAATTACTCAGAGGTAAGCTTTCCTTGACAAAAGCATCTTGTGCAAATCTGATGAAACTAGCTTCAATATTTAAACTTTTTCAACATGTTAATGATTTTTGAACAATCAGCTATAGTGGCCATTTTGCTTTTCAAAATGAGGCCAAATTTTTTTACAGACACTAAACTTTCCCTGCAACTTTGGAAAGGATATTACCACGGTATAAAGGTGTATGTAAAACATGATGAAACAGACACTTGTGCACACACACGTGGAAGGTGTTCTTTAATATCCTGACCATGGCCTTTAGCCAGTAGGAGATATATGTACCCTCTCAGCTGACACTTCCAAGGATCCAGTTGAAATGTTTGCTTGCATAGATAAAACTCAGCACTAAGCCTAAAAGGGAACCCCGATATGGTCATAAAATACTCTAGAAATACCTGTACCTCTGCGAAGTCCCAAAAATCCAAGATAGACACTTACAAGAAAAATTCAAAATTTAAGATATGTCAGCAGCTTTGTTAGTTGATAAAAACAGGAATAGGGAATCAATATATTTATTACAACAGAAGCTTTGGCATTAAAGTCAAATATTGCTTAATGTCCATTTTAATGGCTAAGCTTGCATCGAGACAGGTACTTAGCTGTCACCGCTTTGATTTGACACCATGGTCATATAAAAGGGACAGCCATATATATAATTAACTTCTTTAACTACAACAAGCAATGACTTACTCCATGGTAGTAATAAGGGTGGTGTGTGAGAAAGACACTACTCATCACACTAATGAAGAGCAATATCCCTGCAGTAACAGCAGAAATGATACACAGCACCATACAGGTAATAACCTGAAAAGAACCACATGAAGACAGTTATATCAAAGATAAACACACAAAACTAAATATCAGCAACTTTATTGATACAAAGAAGTACAAAATTCAGAATTTAGCCAGTTCGCTGGAACCTATCTGGCAGATTATCAATTATTAAGGTGTCTATATGTTTGATCAACTACTGCAATCAATAGCAGAATATAAAGCCCTGTCTGACTGCCTATTTTATTGATTTTTGACAGGCTTTCAAGTTAGCCATCACCTAAAGTATATGGAGAGTTAGTTTTGCTCATTAAAAGGTATTTTAATACCACATTGATGGTCCTGTATACTGGAACAAGCATTCAGCAAACAATCTTGCAAACGATCAAATAACTCGACTTATTACTGCA
Organism: Sabellastarte sp. h YS-2021; assembly: GCA_964017235.1. NCBI lineage: Eukaryota > Metazoa > Annelida > Polychaeta > Sabellida > Sabellidae > Sabellastarte > Sabellastarte sp. h YS-2021. The sequence goes on from OZ024928.1 coordinate 65,314,481, forward strand.
TTAAGCAACCTGAATCTGAAAGAAATGCTTTAATATTGCTATTATGTCACTTCACAATGTAAACTGAATACAGTATGCAAAAATCAGGCTTCACGGATCCTTCTGATATTGTAATGACAATAATATGCTTTTCAATAAAAGGAAATGGCTGATATTGGATAATATAAAATCTTTAAAACTGTTCATCTTTTTTTCAGTTTTGAGGGTGTTCCTGGGATGTCAAAATGATGACATATTTCCGGAGTTTGATATTTTCATTTTCACATACTAACAAGAAATCACCAGAATTGTACCTTATCACCAGCTTTGGTTAAAGACTGAAAGAGATGAACTTTCAAAGGATAAAAATTATGCTAGACAGATATAAATAGTTGGCTGACTGGGAGTATTTTTGTGGATCAAGACCACCTTTGAGAAGGACCAAGTAATGATGAGACCCCACACTGTTCAAAAATATAACCTACAGCCAATGTATAGGTTTTGACAAATGCAAACAAGCAGACAGAGAGGCAAACACAGCAACTTATTACTTACCAAGATTTTATTAGTCACTATGGCAATGTCACAAGTCAAATCAAGGTCAAGCCATGACATTGCCCACCTACACCCCCTAACCAATGTCCCTACTAAGTATCAATTTCCTATGCCTTACCCTTTCCGCGGTATACCCCATATAAGATTTTAATAGTCAAAGTCACTACAGCAAGGTCAAAGGTCAAAACAAGGTCACATCATAATGTTGTACACCCACACCCCTAACTGATGTCAACTTCCTACACCTTACAGATTCCATGATATAGCCCAGTCAAGGTCACTACTGCAACATCAAAGGTCAAATCAAGGTCGCACCATGATGTTGCACATCTACACCCTCTAACACATGTTACTACCCATTTAACAATTTCTTTTGCCTTACAGATGGCAAGATATGGTCTGGACAAGACTCTAAAGGTCAAGGGTCACTACAGCAAGGTCAAAGGTATATCCAAGGTCACACCATGATGCTGCACACCTACACTCCCTAACCAACAAGTATAAACTTCCTACACCTTATTTTTCTGAGATACAGCCTGGACAAACTTTTTCCCCTCATCCACCCACCCATTCAGACATCTTGGGTGAAAACAATACTCCCCCCACAACCCCCCAAAATGGCAGGGGAATTCTTTTTTAAAACCAGGCAGATGCCTGTGCAGATACCCAGCGGGCCAAAAATTTGGCTGAATCATTCTATTTCACACTGTTTCTGAGATAATGTTTTTGCGATTCATGCAGAAATTCAAGATGGCTACCAAATTGGCAGGACAATGCCTCTTTGAAAAAATGGGCAAATGACTTTGTAGATACCTTCCAGGCTAAAAATTAGGCTGAAATCACTCTATCTCTCTCTATTTTTAATGTGTGTTTTTGTGCTTTATGGAGAAATTCAAAATTGTTGCCAAAATGGCATGAAAGTGATCTTTGGAAAAATGGGCAGATGCCTTTGCATACCCCGATTTCAAAAATGGCAAGAATATGCCATTTGGAAAAACAGACATGATGACTTTGCAGATACCGTCTGGACCAAACATAAAACCAAGATTGATCCATCTGTCCCCATTTTCCAGACACACAGTTTTTTTTTTTGTGTTTTTTTTCATTTTATGCAGAAATTCATGATGCCCATCAAAAATGGTGGGAGCATGATTTGAGCAGAATCTGCCAAATGAATGCTTAGCTATGGCCCATAGAAAATGCATGAGCCAGAGGGACTGGCATCCCCTTACACAGGAATTTTCTCCTATATACAAACAAGTGTCCCTTGCAGGATGCTTAATTTTGACTCACCAGACACAGATGCTTGGATTTCCCAGCAGATATTTCAAAAGCCCCTGCCACAATAAACTGCAAAAATATGAATTAATATATATCAACAGCTGGACTTTGTGCTATTAGTATAATTTTGACTATTTCCACTGGCTCATGTCACCATTTATTCCAATGAGACACAAAATCATTGAACCTTCATTTTACTAAAGTCAACAGTACTAGTACTACATACTTTTTAAAGTACATTCAATTCTTGGTTTAAGGGAAATGGGGTCTGTGTCAGATGACTGTGTGTTTTGAGTTTCAGAGTAGAAGTGAAAGAAGAAAAGGACACAAAAGTTTTGCACTGCAAATGGTATTCAGAAGTAAAGTACCAAGTTAACTGTTAAGGAGTAAAATGTAGGTGGAAAACACATTTTGCTTGTGTGCAGAACTTGAAAATAGCTATTGTTCAGCCATTCCATACGCCTACAGGTCTGCAATTTCACTATGTTACAGCTGATTCAAAAGTAAATGAATGACATATTTAAAGAAAATACTCTAACTGCAACAGTTGCCAAGTTAAAGGCCATTTACTCAACAGTGTTAACATCAAAGTAGTTATTGCTCAGCTAGGCAATGAGCTACAGATCTGCAATTTTACTAAGTTATAGCTGACCCCAAAGTACCTGAATAAGATATTTACACAAAATTCTCTATATGCAATAGTTTTCAAGTTACCAGTGATTTTACTCTTTATGGAAGGTACTGAAAAGTCAGAAAGTAGCTATTACTCCCTTAGCTATTGGGATAGACACAAAAGCTACTTACCATGTTGTAGCTATGAAAAAAGTAGCTGAATAACATATTTTAACAAAATGCTTTAAATGTAATACATGTACCTTTCAAGTTATGAGTGATTTAGTGCATGATTTCATGAATTTAAATGCATTAAAAATTATTAAAAATTCATAAAACAACTAGAAATAGGATGCCCTGTTGATAGTAGCTGCGACATATGAATAGAAACAGGATAGCATAGAAGAACACACATCATGTGTAATGTCCACCCCATGAACCTTTTGCCAAAATTGTACAGTAGTCTTACAAGACCCTGTTTCATTTGTGAAATATATCAATGATGGTTAAATATTTATTAGTGTACATGTAAATTATTTCAGCTTCATGCCTTTTTGCATTGGTTGGGTCGAAAATTTTGAGGAAATCACTCTATCTTGCATGGTTAAGAAGATAGAAGCAAATTTCTGTTTTTCTATTTTTGGCAAAAATTTGAAAATTCAAAATGGCCGCCATTTTTGGGAAGAGGAAAATTTTTTTTAAATTGCCAAGAGTACATTTCTTAGATACCCTGTGGGTCGAAATTTTCACCGAAATAACTCTATTTTGCACGGTTAAGGCAAATTTGTGTTTTTCCATTTTGGGCCAAAATTCGAAAATTCAAAATGGCCGCCATATGTGGGGAGGGGAAAATTTTTTGAAAATTGCCAAGAGTACATTTCTTAGATACCCTGTGGGTCGAAAATTTACGGTTAAGGAGATAGAAGCAAATTTGTGTTTTGCCATTTTTGACAAAAATTAACTTATAAAATAAGGTCGGCCACCAACTCACCGGTTAACCGGGAGTCTACCGACGTTGCCCGCCCTTTTTTTTTTCCTTCCAGAGTTGGTTTGAGAAGGGAAAGATAGAGAGAGAGGGGCTGAGTTCAGTCCCAGAAGAAATAAACTTCCCAAGGGAAGCAAGTCAGTTTTTTTTTGTTTTTTTTTGAGAATATATGTACATTCAACATATTTACATTATGTACATATCTAACATATTTACAATATGTACATATTTACATATATACAACATCCCCTCACTTCTGGGCCTGGTGGTGCACCTGCTGGGCAGCCACTACAGGCCCCAGGTGGAAGAGCTCTGAGTCAGCCCAGGCAACATCCTTCAAATAGAATTGGGTGAAGGTGTTGTGAGATTTCCAGTGGCAGGCTGACAAGATCTGATCTAAGGAAATCCCTGATTGGAAAGCCTTAGAGGCAGCAAAGGCCCTAACATCATGGGCTTTAACCTGATGTAAGGAGAGGGCCTCCTGGTCAGAGAGCTCATAGCACAGAACCACAGTCTGTTTGATCCATGAGGAGATGGTGGCAGGTGAGATGTCTTTATCAAAACCCTCATTGAAGGAGACAAAGACTAACTCCTTATTCTGCCTGAGGTCTGCAGTCCTGTCCAAATAGTAGCGCAGGGCTCTAACTGGACATAGGGACCTGTCACCCTTGAGTGACCTATCCACAGATGGTGCCAGGGCTGGGATGACCACTGGTGCCACACTATCTGGACCTTCCTTATGTGGGTGTTCCACCACACGACTAAGGCTCCCGATTAAGGGTTTTGGGGGGTCGGTTTGAAATATTTGCTTAGTCCCAGACATTCTGTAAGGGTCGGTTGTTGTCGGTTGGGGCCGTGTGAAAAATCAAACATGTTTGATATTTCTCACGACTACAGCCGATTCATATTTCCCGCCCTCAACAAAATGTCCAGTCCCAGGCGTCCTCAGGCCTCCTCAGACCCAAATTTACACAGTCCTGTGTTGTCCCAGGCCGCCTGCGACCCTTAGTCCCAGACCTCCCTAGCTTAGTCCCAGGAGGCCGGTTGTTAATCCCAGACTCAAATATGATGCGTATGAATTTCATGCGTGTGAAAGTGGGTCGGTTGCATTAGTCCCCGGAAGCCTCAGACCGTCTGCGGTGTCCTGGGACCCAAAAATCAAGGTCTGGGACTAAGCCCCGACTAAGGGTAACCGACCCTAACCGATCCAAACCGGCCTCCCCAGGACGCCTGGGACAGCACAAATTTAGTCTGCGACGGTCTGAGGACGCCCCAGGCGGCCTGGGACTAACAACCGATTAAGAACCGATTGTTTTCCGCGCCTCTGAAATGAAATCGAGGCAATGAGCAGGTCTGGGACTATATAAGCGACCGCGCACACATTCTCGTTGTTACTGACTGTTTGGCTACTGAGAGACGTGTGTCACTGATTTGTAGGGGTTTTCAATTTTTATTTTATATATTATATACTTGAGCTTAAGGCAAATTTCACAGTTAGGAGACACATTTTACTATTTTTTTATTATTTTGTCGACTGGATCATGAGAAAAGAGAAAGGAGGGAAGAAAGGAAGGAAAAAGATGGATGAGAGGGAGAAGGAAAGTCAAGTAGAGGAGAGGAGTGAAGTTATTACAGAAGAAGGAACTGAGAGGAGAGAAGAGGAGATTGAGGAAGGTCCAGCTATTGGGGAAGCTGTGGCAGAAGAAGAAGAGAGGTGTGAAGAAGATCCGGAGTGCCATTCTTCAGCCAAGAGAGCCAGGGTGTGTGCCACTTTTACAGACAGTGAGGAAGTTTCCATTGTGGAATTTGTAAAGCTGCACCCAGAACTGTATGACAAGGAACATTCACGTTTCCACGACAGGAACAGAAGAGAGGCTCTCTGGGCAGAAATATCTGCAGAACTCAAGCTCCAGCCATTTGATGTGAGACGTTGGTTCGAGTCCCAGCGAACCCGTTATGGGAAGCTGTCTAAGCTCCAATCTGGCCAAGCCCCGAGGGAGATGACCAAGAGACAGTCCTGGGTCTACCAACAGATGGGTTTTCTTAAAACCCACATCAGAAGAAAGGGAGCCAACAGAAGTTCAGGTTTTGAGGCCAGTCCAAATACCAGCAGGCAGGACGAATCACGTGGGTCAACTACTGACACAGAACACCTCGAGTCCAGTGTCCTGAGGGAGAGGAGTCAGTCCATCATTACATCAACACCCGTTTCAACTACAGACTCCAAGATTCTCGAACACTTTGAGCAGATGAGGACACTTATCTCAGGTTTTCTGCATCAGAAGTCAGACAGGCAGCCCTTCTTTGACTACGTGGCATCAGAGGCCGAAAAGATGACTCAAGAAGAATTTGAAGAATTAAAGGGCAAGATATTTAGAGACATCGAAACTATTAAGGGCAACCGTAGACGTCAGGCATTGCCCAGAAGATCAGCCACTGTTACCACGGAGTCCCAGAGGGTCGGCCTACTGCCAACAACCACTCCACAAGCGTCTAGTTCCACTCAAGCAGTAGCTAGCAGCAGTTTTTTGTACTATACACCAAGCCCCATTGGCTTCAGCAACCCGACATCTGTCCTAACTGTACAGGACGAAGGGAGCAGACACAATCTGAGTGGAATCTTAAGCCAGCTACCAGATCTGACATCAACACAGATCGTCGAGCAGCCTCAGCAGCAGCAGCAACAACCGCAGCAGCAGCTCTTTACTATCACCACTTCAGCACCGCCTCAACAGCAGCAGCAGCCTCCTCAGTAGCCATCCAGTCAGGGCGGGTCTTTGACCTGCCAGGCCCTTTTCAGGGCCACCAAATCTTCCAAAAACAATTATTCAGCTACATGTTATTCCAATTCCCCTCCCAAAACAAAAAAGTTCAGTACAAATACTTATCACAAGAAAAAAAGTTAAAGTCCAACACCTAGACCACCCCAAACATGAAACAAATAACCCATGGTACCACACACAACAAAAAAGGCCACATAAAAAAAAAATTAAAAATAACTCCTAATATGGCCATTAATCAGCCCATTTTTAGATTAAAATCCATGGGATAGTTTAAAATCTGTAATTGAAAAGTCCAACACTTACACCTTCCCTAGAGTTAAAAGGCATTATTACATACTTGCCAACCCATCAACAGACAAACCCAATACCAAACATAACCCCCAAATTACAAACCCAGTAAGAAACCCAACATCCAACTAGCAATAATAAACCCAACCCCAGTAACCACCAACCAAGAAACACAAAAACCCAAAATTAAATAGAACCCATGCCAACGAACTGACAAACTATTTTGCAAACACAATCCCCCATTATTGAAAACAAAACTAGTTTTATGGTTATATTTTCTGCATTTTTGTGATTAGAAGTGAAGAGTTAAAATTGAAGATTTCCATAAAAACATTTCTGCTACAAATAAATTTCCAACCCATGAACAAAAAAAATTGTTGAAATTAGGAGGTGTATTTCCAAATATATAAAAAAATAATTCAATTTAGGATATTATGTGTGACTTTGTGTTTTGCTTTTGTTTAACACTGGGTTTGTCTGTTTGTTGGGTGGGTAACTTGTGCTTGTCTGTTTGTCAGTCTGTGTAACTTATGTTTGGCATGGGGTTTGTCTGTTTGTCCGTCTGTACAAGTTATGTTTGGCATGGGGTTTGTCTGTTTGTCCGTCTGAACAAGTTATGTTTGGCATGGGGTTTGTCTGTTTGTCCGTCTGAACAAGTTATGTTTGGCATGGGGTTTGTCTGTTTGTCCGTCTGTACAAGTTATGTTTGGCATGGGGGTTGTCTGTAGCAAACATAGCTGATTAATTGTTTTTGGAATATTTGGTAGTCCTGAAAAGGACTGTTTGGTAGTCCTGAAAAGGACTGTTATAGTTAGTCCTGAAAAGGACTGATTACTGCAGCAGGAGTTATATTCTGCCATCTTGCCAGGCCACTGCTCCCTCATTATTGAAGTAGTCCTTCAGGTAATCCCTCTGTCTTTTGGCCTCTCTAGCAGGGTTTCTGTCTTGGCCACCACCAGCAGCACCACCAATCAATCCACAATCACCAGGCACATCATCATCATCCTCCCCAGGCTGCTGACCAGCAGGTTGACCTTGATACTGGCTTCTGAGTATGTTGTGCAGAACCACACAGGTCATGACCACTTCTCTAACTGTTTCTGGGGGTAGTTCAATGGTGGTCCTCATCACTCTAAACCTTGAGACCAGGATGCCAAAAGCGTTCTCCACAACTCTCCTGCCCCTTGATATTCTATAGTTGGCAATCCTTTCCTCCCTTGTTAACAGCCTTCTGCCATAGGGTTTCATGAGCCAGGTCTTCAGGGCAAAAGCATCATCTGCCAGAATGAAGTAGGGGACATCTCTACCACCCTGGGTTATAGGAGCTGGGTCAGGGAAGCCTATCCTGCCATCTTCAATCCTCCTCTTCAGCTGAGAGGCATTAAATATCTGGGCATCTGAGCAAGATCCAGCTGTACCCACATCCACCCATCTGAACTTGTACTGTCCATCTACAAGGGCCAACATGGCAATGGAAAAGAACCCCTTGTAGTTGTGGTAGAGGGCTCCAGAGTTCTTGGGTTTCTTCAGGGCCACATGCTTGCCATCCAGGGCTCCCAGGGCATGTGGGACATTCCACCTGATCCTGAATTCCCTTTACAGTTCTTTCCACTCATCTGGAGTAGTAGGACATTTGAGGTACTCTCTGGTAAACTCATCCTGGATGGCCCTGCAGACCTCTGGTAGAAACTTGGAAATGGTGGATCTGCCAACCCTGAACTGACAGGATAATGATGTGTAGGACTCTCCAGTGGCCAGATATCTGATGGTGAGGGCTAACTTCTCCCCAACACTGATAGGAGCTCTGTAGTTGGTGGCCTGCCTGGCTAGACGTGGTTCCAATCTGGTCTTCATCATTTCAAAGAATTCTGGGGTCATCCTCATGTAGTTGGTGAATCCTGGACTGTCTGTGGCATACAGATCAGCCATAATGTTGTGGTAGGCCCCCCTCTCCTCTCTCTGCAGTAGCCATGGCCTGACCCACATGTTGTGCCTTCTTCTAGGTCTCTGTATGGGTGCTGGTGGTGCTGGTGGTGGTGGTTGCTGTGCTTGACGTAAAAAATGGAAATACATGATTATTTGTAACTGAATAAAAACCAAAAAAGCCCTAAGTTGTTGTTGAATCTGTCTTCCATTAAAAGGTGGCATCCTGCTGTGTTCCTAGAAAAGCAATGGTGATTAGATCGCGAATTTTATATATATATACCCAGAAAATCCAGCAAATTTGCAAAACAATAATCGGGGATCCTAGTCTGGGGAAGACTGAGGAGGCCTGAGGATGCCTGAGGACGCCGGGAGTTAATCGTGGGTTAGTCGGCTCTTAGTCCCAGGAGGCCTGAGGCATCCTGGGACCCAGTCGGTTTGTGTGCGACAGGATCGTGGTTGAAACCGACCAGAAAACTGGCTTAGTCGGTTCTTAGTCCCAGACCAGTCGGGGACTGTCTGCGGCCGCCTGAGGCGTCCTGAGGCCTCCTGGGGACGATCTGTTCTTAATCCCAGACTTCAGTACCGACCCAGTATTCCCGCCCATTTTTGTTATTTTTCAACCGACTGTCCAAGATTAAGGGTCGGCGACAGGATCAGGGCTTAATCTTTTGGTGGAACAGGGGCATTAGCCAGCTGGTTCTTGGATAGGAAGCTGGGTGAGGGGTACAAAGACACCTTAGACCAGTCTGACTGGTGTCTGATGTTCTTATGTAACCAAGCATGAATCTCACTCCTGCATTTACCTGAACCCAAAGCCAGCAAGAAAACAGTCTTGAAAGTTAGATGTTTCAAGGAGGCCTCTTTCAGGGGTTCAAAGGGAGCCTTGTGAGCTGATGTAAAACCAGTGAAAGGTTCCAAGAGGGGATGCCCCTCCTGCCCTTAGGTCTGTCTCTATGGAAACTATCCAGGAGACGAGTGAGATTCTCATCTTTGCTGACATTAATGGTGGAATTGCCCAGTTTGTCAGCAATGGCTGATCTGTAGCCATCAATAGTGCCTGGTTGTAACTTCTTGTCCTGAAAAAAGTGCAGGAGGAAGTCAGCAATGGCTTTCAGAGGTGGTGCCCTGAAGTCCACCTGATTACTGAGGCACCACTTTGTAAAAATGGTCCACTTTGCCTCATAGACAGATCTGGTTGATCTTCTTTGAGGAGCCTCAATTCATGCTGCCACTGCCTCAGAGAAGCCTTGCTCCTTGATTGCTGAGGCTCTAGGAGCCAGGCATGTAGGTTCAGATTCAACAGGTTCCTGTGAAGGACCTGGTTGAATGGCTGAGACACTAGATTGGGTATGCTGGGCAGACACAGTGGGATCTGGCTTGACATTGCTACCAAGTCCCAAAACCAGGGCATGTTGGGCCACCCTGGGGCAATCAGAATTATTCTGTTGCAGGGGTAGTCCTGGAGCTTCTCCACCACTTTGCCCAAGATGGCTGCCGGTGGGAAGGTGTATGGGTCCAGGTCCTCCCAGGAGAGGCTGAGTGCATCCACTGCCCAAGCCTGGGGGTCTGGTACCGGTGATACAAACTGTGGCAGTTTGTTGTTGAATCTGGTGGCAAACAGGTCCACTTTTGGCTGGTGCCACCTTGAGCATACAGCTTGGAACACTGCTGGATGAAGTGACCACTCTGTTTGAATGGTCTGGCCAAGTCTGGATAGCTTGTCTGCTATCACGTTCAGCCGGCCGGGGATGTGACGTGCTCTGAGGGTTACCTGCTGTCTGGTGCACCAGGACAGGATTCTCCACAGTAGGGCACACAGTGACCCCGACTTCATCCCCCCCTCTTTGTTGATATAGGCAACCACTGTTGTGTTGTCTGTTGCTATCAACACTGTCTTGTTGCAGACCAGGGTTCGAAACTCCTTTAGAGCTAGAAATACCGCTTTTAGCTCTAAGTGGTTTATGTGTAACTTGCTCTCTGGAAGGGACCAAGTTCCTCTTGCAGTGTGGTCGTCCAAGTGAGCGCCCCACCCTTCGTTTGATGCGTCTGTAAAGATCTGCAGAGCATGTTTTAGAGGGTGTAATGGTTGACCTAGTAGCACATTGCTTTCCTCCAGCCACCACCTTAGATGGGGGTGGAGGGACTTGGGAACCGGTATCACCTTTTCCAGTGATTCTGGGACCCTCCAGTTGTTTTTCAAGTGCCACTGTATGGGTCTCATGTGTAGTCGCCCTAAGTGGACTTGCTTTTCTGTTGCTGTGAGTAGACCTATGAGGGACATGAATTGTCGGACCGGGCAAAGCGGATCCGACAATATTGATCTGATCTTGTGTGTCAAGGCCTGCCAACGCTCTTCTGTTGGTCTGACCTTGCCCTGTTTCAGGTCGAACTGGTAACCTACGAAGTTGAAGACCTGTTTAGGAACCAGTTCTGACTTTTCCTTGTTCACCAGCCACCCTAATTCCTGAAAAAGTGTGACTAGGGTTTGAGTATGCTGGAGACAGGTGTGGTGGGTAGAGGCTCTCACCAGCAAATCGTCTAGGTACTGGTGGATCCTTATACCCTTCTGAAGTGCCATGAGTTTGAATTCTTTGGCCACCACTGTGAACTCCATGGGAGCTGTGGACAGACCAAAGGGTAGGGCCTTGAACTGGTAAGACCGACCCTGGATGTGAAAACGCATGTACTTCCTGGACTGACTGTGAATTGGTATGTGGAAGTATGCGTCTTTGAAATCTATGGATGTGACCCACTCCCCTACTTGGTTCTTATTGTCTCTGGGGTTTCCATCTTGAATGTCTCTGTGTTTAAAAAGGTGTTCAAGGTGCTCAGGTCTAGGATCGGTCTCCACCGGTTGTTGGGTTTGGGTACCAAAAATAGCCGGTTGTAAAACCCCAGTGAGGTTTGATTCTCCACCGGTTCGACTGCATTCTTGTTTATCAGCTGAAACAGTGCCTCTAAAAGGAAGGACTGTTTGGTTGGATTGTGGTAGTTGCTTATTACAGTCGGTGACCTTGTCAAGTGGGGTCTGAACCGGAAGGGAAGCGTGTAACCTTCCCTCAGTATGTTTACCACTTTTGGACTTGAACCCAGGGTTTCCCATTTCTCCCAACACTGCTGTAACCTTGCCCCTACAGGAGGATCTATAACAGCATGTTGGGCATTGGTGACAAGATTTACAGAACTCAAGTGACCTACACAAAAAACATTTTTGACATATTTTATTTTTGTGTACAATTGACATGCATTGGGATTTACACCTTTCCTTTGTGGCAACCCGGTGACAATAGGAACACTTGCAACACAAGAGTCTACATTTAAAGTCACTTTGCTGTTTTTCTGGTCTGTCACTGGTGGTGGGTTCAAACCCTCCATCTTGTCGGATGCAATTACAGAGTTCTTCAATCCGACCACATTTGAAACACAATAATTGTCATTTATGCTTCTTAAACCCTTTGGCCGGCTTCTGGTTGAAGTTTGAGGCTTTACCTCCACCTTTCTGACCAGTTTGCCGGTCTCTGATTTGTTTCCAAGCTGGTGTAGTGGGCTTCCGGTCCGGCTGGTGTGAAGATCTAGTATTGGAGGGAACGTACGGATGAAAACATCCGGGTTTCCTCTGTATGTTACCCACAGAACGCCTCTCCTCACTACGTGAAATCTCATCTTCTGCCTTGACCAGTAAGCTGTCCGGGAACAATGAGAGTAGGTGTACTGGAGATGTGCGTAATGCAGTGAGGGTATCAGGTTTAACTCCACCATATATAAACTCCAAATAGCTATCCCGACGTGCCAGAGTGAGGTTGGCCATGCTGATGAAAACTCCCTCTGAGAGATCTTGCATGGTACGCTGCATAGCTTGGGAAATTGACCGGTTAAAGGTCACCAGATATTCCAGCTCTTCAACAGCCTGCTGCGTTCTTTCAGCACTCTTGCCCTTTGATGAATCTGACCGGAGAGACTTCAGCTGGGTAACCATGGAATCCTGTACTTTAGTCAGACATCTAGATAACCCAGCAGCGTGATTACACATCACGGATTGCTCCCTGAACGCCTTCTCCCACCTTCTAAGGGTATCCTGACTGAACGTACGGGAAGCTGGAGCAGAAGGTAAACTTCTTCTTGCGACCCGAGAGAACATGCTGTTCAGCTTTGCCGGTTCCGGAGACCAGTGGGATACAGCCTGGGTAGACACGTCTCCCTTCTTAACTGCTTGGATATCATACCACTTTGAAGAGCGTGGAGTCTTTACAAACTGGTCACGTAGCAGTCCACTGGTTTCAGAACATTTCTTGTTTCAGAATAATCGCTTTTTTTTTACAAAATTGTATTCTGCAAATACTTAATTTAATTTGCATAATTCAAAATCAAGGAGTACATGGCAAATTATTACTGCGACTCCTGACACATGGCTATACTCTTGCCTGACCATGCTATATTTGACTTTATATGGTCAGATTTTAGTAACTAGGGTGATTTTACCTGATTGGCCAATAGATTGCTAGAATCAATGGCATGATGACATCTCTTGGGAGTTTATATGATGTCATTATGACTAGTCCCAATGCTATGGCATCACAAATGATGAAGCTGTGACATCACAACCAAGTTTGTGTGGTTGTGTGTGGTGGGGGAGCAAGGTTTCGCCAGAGAGGCTCATCAGACGCTAATTAGTGTGCTTAGGTGTTTTTTGTGTAATTGTTCTGTCATGGAATTTGACATAATTGGTGAGACAGGGAAATGAGGTGTTCCCACAGTTGTCAAATGGCTGTTTGGGGTACTGTATGCAACTTGTGGTTGCTTTTTCACCTAACCTGGTATGGGTTACAACCTATATTCCTGGTTTATGAATATGGTGGTCCTTAAAAAAAAAAAAAAAAATTGCACAGTTCTATTCTATTTTCTACTGTTTATACTCAAATACCTTTGCTATTTTAAGGAGCATTTCTTATATAGATAAAATCCAGTTCACAACATAGCCTGATAATAAGAGATTCTACTATATTTACAAACAAGTGTCAGATAAAATTTCCAGGAAACAGTTCTCGACTGTTTGCCAGCAAAGATGAATATAGCTAAAACAAGCAGAGTAACACAAGAATTGAGCATCGCTTCAGCCACCGCATGTCTAGAGATTACACAATGGGGTCATGGAATAAAATAAGTATTCATTGTGGATGATTCGGTGACATTTCTTGATTTAGTATGGACCCCCCTTGGTGGCTAATGCCTCCTCCACATCATCTTTTTCGTGGTTACATAACCCGGAAAGTATCCCAGTAGGGTGAACCTGTGGGTTGGTGGGTGGGAACCCCTGTCTGCAGGGTAAACTAGACCTACACATTGAAGAACCGATGAAAAATTGGATCCACCGGGAAGACAACTCACCAAAGCCAGTGAACCATCTTTTGACCTTGAACGAGGGAACCAAGGTCAAGTCTGTCTACATCAGAAGATTCTCAGCCCATGATTACCTGTAGGTTAGTCTCACATTGTAAACCTCTAGGACCAATAATAAGCAAGTTATAAGCACCTTTAAATTTAGCTTTCCTCATTTGACATTGAAGGAAGGGGCTCAAGGTCAAATCTGATAACATCAGAAGATTCCTAGCTCATGATTTCCTATAGTTTGGTTTCACATTACAAACATCTAGGACCAATAATAAGGCTTAGCGAGTTACGGGCACTTTTTAGTTAGACTCTCCTTGTTTGACCTTGAAGGAAGGGCCCAAGGTGAAATCTGAACACATCAGAAGATTCCCAGCCCATGATTTGCGATAGGTTGGTTTCACACTGCAAACCTCTGCAAACCTCTAGGACCGATAATAATCGAGTTATATGCTATCTTAGTTTGACCTTGAAGAAGGGGCCCAAGGTCTTCTTCAAGGTCAAAGTCTGACCACATTAAAAGATTCCCAGCCCATGATTTCCTATAGCTAAGGTTGGTTTCACATTGCAAACCCCTATCACCAATAATAAGCAAGTTATGAGCACTTTTCACTTTGGTTATCCTCCTTTGACCTTGAAAGAGGGGCCCAAGGTCAAATCTGACCGAATCTGAAGATTCCCAGCCCATGATTTCCTATAGGTTGGTATCACATTGCAAACATCTAGGACCAGTAATAAGGGAGATATAAGCACCTTAAATGACTGACAAAGAAACCCCCATGGCAGCCATCTTGTTTTCAAAATGGGGCCAAAAATATTCCCAGGCAAGATTTTATGGTTATGAATATATCCTGCAAATTTGAGAAGTCTAGCTATAATATTTTTTTCATTAGAGCAGTAATGGTGAAATCTCTCTACAAACAGTAGCGGCAGCGGCGGCGGCATTAATGAAGCAAAATCCATAGTATCCACTGGATAGATACAAATATTGACTACTTAAAATTTAATTTACAATCAATATTTTCTGTTTTATTGCATTTATACATCTTCCTAACAGACACAAGCCAGAATAACTACCCAAAGGATGGTGGGCAGCTTACTGGGGCACTGTGAGATGAAAAACCTGAATCAGAAATTGACCTGTATCTTCAAGGCTAAAAGCTCCAAAGGCAAAACCGGTTAACCAGAGCCAGACTGTGAAGCTCTCGCCCCCCACCTCCCTTTTTCTTCCTCTGAAGGTAGAGAAGAGGGAAAAGGATACTTAGTTAGATGAATGAAAAGAGGAAAACTGAAGACCCTAACCTTGCAGCTGATGCACCCAGGTAAAGGATGGATTCAGTTCCTTAACTAGAAGAATTTCAACTCAAACAAAACAACACTAAAGAACACTATAGTATACTAAATACAAAACCTGGTTCAGTGGCCTATTGTTGTGCAGCAACCACTGCACCTAGGTGATAGAACTGAGAATCAGCCCGGGTCACACACTTCAAATAACAAGGTGTTGTGTGACTTTAAGTGACAGGTTGAAAGAAGCTCTTCCAAGGAGAGAGAGCTGAAAATGCCCTGACATTACGAGATTTCACTTGATGTAAGACCTGTGACTTCTGGTCTGCCAGTTGGTAATACAGAATCACTGTCTTCTTGATCCAGGAAGAGATAGTTGCAGCAGAAATGTTATCAAAACCCTTCTTGAAAGAGACAAAAAGATGCTCCTTGTTCTGTCTCAGGTCCTGTGTCCTCTCCAGATAATAACAGAGGGCCCTGACTGGAGATCTGTCCTCCTTCAGGGACTTGTCCAGGATTGGACCTAATGCTGGTATGACCACTTGGGCCACACTTTCTGGGCCATCCCTTGCTAGCTGATTCTTAGTCAAGAAACTAGGAGAGGGATACATAGATACCTTGGACCAATATGTCTAATGGCTAATACTCTTGCGATGTCGGGCATATGTATCTCACATGTGTCGCCCTGCAGGCCCACTGTCGTCAAGTGACGCACTGTTTCAGAAATGTCAACCCTTGGTGGTCCATCATCCTGATTCTTTCTGGCGACATTAGTTTGAACCCAGGTCCATCAGCCAGAAATATCAAAGCCTGTCATCTGAATGTCCGTTCATTGCGTAACAAAACATCAGCATTTAGTGATTTTGTTTTGTCAAATGATCTCGACATCGTTGGTGTCACTGAGACATGGCTAAGACCGTCGGACACACAAGGCCTAATGGATGAGATAACCCCTGCAGGTTTCCAGCTTCACCAGGTCCCACGCGAGAACAAGAAAGGAGGTGGAGTTGCTGTCCTTCGGAATGACATTGATAGCGTGCGTTGTCAAATTGATCGGCGGGAAACGTTTGAACACATTATCGTCAAACTGTCAGATCGACAGTCAAGCCAGCTCCTGGTACATGTACTTTACCGACCTCCAAGTACCAGCAAAAGCAGATTTATCGAGGAATTCAACAGTTTCATGGAAGCAGCTGCTTTGTCACCACATGAAAATATTATCCTGGGAGATGTCAATATCCAGCTTGACAGTCAAAATTGCTGGACAGAAAATTTCAACACAGTTCTATTGGATTTTGATTTTATTCAACATGTGTCAACACCTACACACATACAAGGACATATCCTTGATGTACTCTGCACTAGTAAATCCCTAACTTCCTCAGTTCACCATCATGTAAAGGACGGCATATCAGACCACCTAGCTGTCTTTTTCACTACAACATTCCCTGTCAAAAATTCCTGCAGAGTAAAACGGTTGAAAATCAGGAAACTTCGCAAGATAAATAAAACTGAATTTATGTCTGACATTGAAAATTCTGAGCTTATCCAGGCTCCTTACAAAACAGCTAGCTTACTTTCACACCAATACTTTCATACCCTTAGGAACATACTTGACAAGCATGCACCTGAACATGAATGTAAAACCCCACAACATGTCAACAAAGGGTTCATCAACAGTGAGATTTTGGCAGCAAAGAGACGTAAGCGCAAACTCGAAAGGGAGTGGCGAAAGGACAACTCTGCCATAAACCGCAGTAGGTATAGAGCCGCTGTGAACCATTTCAACCGTCTCGTGGAATGTGCAAAAACCAAACACTACAGTGATATGGTTAGGGAAAATGAGGATAACCCCAAGGCCTTGTGGAATTCCAAAAAGAAAGACCTCCATAGATCACCAAAAATGGTACTTCCAGATTATACCACCATGAACAGTCTAGTCAACACTTTTGGCAGGTATTTTGCAGACAAAATTGCTAAATTAAGACCTGGATTACTGTCTACTGAAGTTTGCTTCTTTCCGGACCATGTCAGAGGAAGAAGTCCTTAAAATCATAAAGTCCACACCAAATAAATCATGTGACTTGGATCCCATCCCAACATCATTGGTTCTTGAATGTATCAGTGTGCTCCTGACTCCTATTACAAATATTGTGAACTACTCTCTACAGGAGGGCAGTTTCCCATCCTGCTTTAAGACTGCACATGTTACACCCTTGTTGAAAAAAGCTGATCTTGACAAGAATATTCTCAAGAATTATCGACCAGTGTCCAACCTCAGCTACATCTCCAAACTCATAGAGAAAGCTGTAGCTAAGCAGATAAATGAGCATATTGTTCACGAGGGTATATCTAACGAAAACCAGTCCGCATATAGAGCTTTTCACTCAACTGAAACGGCGTTGCTCAAAATACAAAATGACATTGCCACATCAATGGACAAGGGTGCAGCTGTTGGATTAGTCCTTTTGGACTTATCTGCAGCTTTCGATACAATAGACCACTCAATCCTATTCAACTGCCTTCAGCACTGGTATGGCATTGATGGGGTAGTGCTTAAGTGGGTCCAGTCATACCTTAACTCACGCAAGCAGCGCATCAAAATAGATGGACATCTTTCAGATACTTTTCAACTCCCTTACGGGGTTCCCCAGGGCTCAGTTCTAGGGCCACTCCTTTTTACCCTATACACAACCCCTCTCAGTTCAGTCATATCTAAATTCAATGTCACCCACCACTTATATGCAGATGACACACAAATTTACCTGGAACTCGACTCTAGGGACTTCAATTCCAGTATCACTGAATTAACAAATTGCCTTGAGGCGGTCCAGGCTTGGATGGGAAATAATAAGCTTAAATTAAATCCTGACAAGACAGAATTCATAGTGATTGGTGATGATCAAATTAGAAGTTCCCTGAAGTCATCTTTCCCAGTGAGTTTGCTTGGCAACACCATGGAACCAGCTGAATCGGTAAAAAACCTTGGTGTCATCCTGGATGCTGAAAATTCAATGCAAAGACACGTGGCTAATCTATGTCGCATAAGTTACTACCATCTCCGGGAACTACGAAGGGTCCGCAGGTACTTAAATCATGAAACAGCTGTAAAGGTGGCAAATGCCTTGGTAAGCAGTCGCCTGGATTACTGTAACTCACTGCTTTACAACACAAAAAAGGCATATACTAGCAGACTATAGAGAGTTCAAAATGCCTTATGTCGGACGGTGTGCAAGCTAAATAAATACTGTCATGTTACACCCTTCCTGCACAAACTACACTGGCTCCCCATTCATTACCGTATACTGTTCAAATATAATCTCCTCATTTATAAAGCAATACATTTGAGCCAACCTCCATATCTCTCCGCTCTAATTAGGCGGAGTGATCTCACACGGGGCAATCGCCTATCAATTTCCTCATCTAAACCAAATAAACGCTCAGGGCTACGCAGTTTCATAGCAGGGGCTCCCACAGAGTGGAACAAGCTTCCTCAAGCCATCAGAACCATAGAAAGCATTTCTGGTTTCAGGAAACAGTTGAAAACATACCTTTTTAGATTAGCTTATCCTCCACCATAGCCAATCTCCCCTACCGGATGCTAATATGGAAACGGACATCTTTCTGGAACTGGACTATCCCTTTTAGCACATCAGCGCCTTAGAGGATGTTTACATCAAATTCGGCGCTATATAAGTGTTTCTTACTTACTTACTTACTTACTTACATGTCCATTTTTATTGAGTTTAAGGCCAGGAGAAAAAGAGACTTCAACAGTAAGGTGCTTAAAGGTCCTTAAGTGGGTCAAAGAGACAGATTCTACCTGGGGATGCCCCTATGCCCTTTGGTCTGTCCCTATGAAAACTGTCCAAAACTGATATTGATCTGAGAATTCCCAATCTTTTCTGCATTAGTAAATCTGTATCCATCAATGGTACTTGGTTGCAATTTCCGTTCCCGAAAAAGGAGAAAATCAGCACTTTGTTTTAAAGTTGAATGGAAGTCCACTTGATTTGACTCACATCATCTGACAAACAAGAGGGTCAAAGATGCCCCAAAAGGCGGGTTGCACAGGCAGCAATAAGGTTAGTGACTGCTGTAAATACATTTAGAAACAAGGAAAGAAATGTTAGGTCACCCAGTTAAGGTGAATGTGTTAGACGTGCTAAGAAACGTAAAACTTGTAACCTAGGTTACATAATTGTATCTATGCTATAAACGGACAAACGAAAGGATGGAATTACACCAATTTCGAAAGCAACTTAGCTATGATGGTGATGTATCTCCCTGTCAAGTTTGAATTCGATTGGACAAAGCGTTTTCAAGTTAGAGTCCGGAAATGGAAATGTTGACGAACGGATGGAATTACACCAATTTCGAAAGGAACCTAGCTATGATGGTGATCTATGTCCCTGTCAAGTTTCAATTCGATTGGACAAACCGTTTTCGAGTTAGAGTCTGGAAACAAAAATGTGGACAAACGGACAAAAACGGACAAACAAAAAGACAGAATTACACCAATTTCACAAGGAACCTTGCTATGATGATGATCTATGTCTCTGTCAAGTTTGAATTCGATTGGACAAACCGCTTTCGAATTCGAGTCCGGAAACGAAAATGTGGACAAATGTCGGACACATCAATCTAATAGGCGGGTTGGTTACAGGCAGGAAGAAGTATGGGGATTTGGGATGATGTCACTAGATCCCGAAAATATGTCATGTTTGGCAAACCTGGTGCTATTATAACCACTCTGAGATAACGGTGATCCAGAATCATGCTGACCATCTTTCCCACTAGTGCCATTGGGCGAAAGGCATAAAGGTCCAGCCCTTCCCATGACGGACTGAGGGCATCTACTGGCCAAGCTGTTGGATCCAGGACTGGGGAGACAAATCATGGTATTTGTTGTATCTGGTGTCAAACATGTTTATTTGGGGATGGTGCCACTCTTGGAGGAGAGACCATTCAGGTTGTATCAGAGTCAAATGACCCGGAGTGTGATGGGCTTGTAAGACAATCTGTCTAAGGTTGCACCAAAACAGTAGTCTCCACAGGAGGGCACAGAGAGAGCCTGATCTCATACCGCCCTCCATGTTTATGTATGACATAACTGCGCTGTTGTTCGTGGCAATTAAAACCGTCTGGTCTTGACACATGCGCACAAAAATTCTTTAAGGCTAAAAGAATGGCCTTTAAATTTTAGAAAATATATATGCAATTTGCTTTCTCAAAGGGACCAAACTGCTCCTAAGTGAGCTCCCCAAAATTCATTAGATGTATCTGTCAACACCTGCAGAGCATGTTGAATGGTGTGCAGGGGTTGTCAAAGAAGAAAATTGACTTTCCACAGCCACCATTTTGGATGAGGGTAAATATACCTGGGAATTAGCATCATCTTCTCTCGGGACTTTGGTACATACCAATGATTTTTCAGGTGCCACTCGATTGGTCTCATGTGAAGACAGCCTGATGACACTCGCTTCTCTGCTGCTGTAAGGAGGCCTATCACAGACATGAACTGTACAGTTATGTTTGATAACAGGGTTCTTATCTTGGATGCCAGGGCCTGCCATCTCTATGAGGTAGGTCAGAGCACACGCTGTGATAGGTCATATTGGTAACCTACAAAGTTGACCTGCTTTGGATCCAGTGCTGACTTTGAGAGATTCACTAACCAGCCCAGATCTTGGCAGGTAACTAACAGCATCTGGGTATCCTGGTGACAAGATTCTTTGGTGGGGGCCCTTATAAACCACTTATTTAGGTACTGGTGGATTCTTACACCCCTCGAGTGAGCCATGATTTTGATATCCTTTACTACAACCATGAACTCCACTGGAGCTGTTTACAGTCCAAATGGCCTAAAACTGGTAGGTTTGACCTGAGGTACGTTCTTCACCTTGGGTATATAAGAAGGTGGAAATAAGTGTCACTGAAGTCCAATCAGGTTCTCAGATCAAGAACTGGCCTCTACTTGTTGTTTGGTTTTGGGACCAAGAATAACCAGTTGGACAAAGCTAGCCAGATTGAACCCTGACCTTTTCTACTACTAACTTCTGCTAAAGAGAATGCAAAGCCTCCTTCAGGTAGCTGTCCCTGACGATGTTTGCATGTCCACTCCTGATAGGAGGTTGTATGGTTAGAGGTGGCCTGATTATTGAAATGTAGGGTGTAGCTCTCCCTCAAAATCAAGCCACCCTTGAACTTGAACCCTGAGAGTCCGAGACTTGTCAAAATTTTTGCAGCCTGGATAGGTAATGACAGCACTGGGGACATTTTCCACAAGACACCTTTTACAAACTTTAATAGGGAATTTTCTGAGTGGGGAATTAAACCTATCTTCTGGGGTAGCCCGGTTGTACATACAGAATGTACATGAGTGACAGCAAACAATGTGTTACACTGTCCACATTTTAAAAACTGTCTACACAACTTACATAAGTACTAACCTCTCTCTGTCTTACAGAAATGACACAGTAATTGTCATTTATACGGCTGCCTGTTCTGAGAGTTCTTGAAACCATGTCTGGAACCGGAACCAGTATTCTTAGCTTTGAGTCTAGTTGAACAGTTCTTGGAGCCAAAGGACCTCCAAGGATGTTGATCTATCTGCTGGTCTGAGGAGGAGTGATTCTTGCTTGAGTAATTGCCCAGATGCGAGATGTCTGATAAGGCTGAAACCTATGTTTATACCTAGAGCCAAACAACCCTGTGCCCAATCTGGGTCAGGAGGTACGGTGTTCTAATTCATATTTTTATCACATCTTCTGCCTGACGTAGCATGTCGTCAGGAAAGAGGCTCCTGCAGTTACAGAGGGGCATTTCTGAGAACTGAGAAGGTATCTAATTTGATGCCTGCTTGATCTCATCCAGATGGCCGTGCCATCTAAGGAATGCCACGTTAGCCATCTGCACAAAAAATCGTATCTGATTAATGCTGCATTGATGTTCCTATGCAGAATGACACGTTCTGGCTAAAGGCAGTGAGGTCAACCATTTCATCCAATGCCTTGCAAGGCTTAGTAGGAGACTTGCCCTTTGATAGCTCTTGTTTTAGGATATGAACATTGTCCTGAATGTTCTTCTGTACATGTGTTATGCAATGGCCTGCAGCCTGATTGGAGATGTATGAGGATTCCTAAAGGACCTTTTTCCCACTTTCTGAGAAAGTGGTCTAACAGGGAGAAGCACAGATTCAGTTCCTGATGCCTTAGAGATCATAGAAAACATGCTGTTGACAAGAGTAGCCACAAATTCAGTGTCTGGAATAAAAAATCAGCCCATGTATGATCTGACTCCTTTGACAATCTCTCAGTAGGACTGTTCGTCAAACTAAATTTTGTCAGTGTTGTGTTTGGTGTCAGAACTGGTGCAAACAAGGTACCAGTCGGCAGGAACAAGTCCAAGGTTGGTGCCTGTCATGAGCTGGAACATAGAGGTCAGTCTGCTGGTCGAATGGTGTCTGGTTGGTTAGGATAGAGACCAACAAGAGATGACACCATATCTCCAACATGTCCTAAAGAACCCGGATCATCCCCAGCAGGTAACCTATCTGGTGCATCAGCCAATCCGTTCTTCCCGTATAGGTTTACAAGACTGCCAATGAATGGCGAAGAGGAAACTGCCCCTTGAGGAGGGCGGTGAGGTACATCCCTCTAAACTGGAGAAAATAGCCAGCCTCGGCAGCCAACAACCCCAGCCTGCAGGTACAATTACATGGCTAACAACGTTGAGATTTGGGCAAATCTAAGGTACAACTTCAATAAACACATTCTGAGAATTTCGTGTAAATCTATGCATGGGTTTTGGCTGTGAAACACCCACAAAGTTTAAGACCCAATACTTTTAAGAGCATTACTATAGTCACAGCTGTTGCCAGATAGCCCCAAAAACCTAATCAGCTCTAGATCCTCTTGGGGTAAACATCCTGTCAATTTTGGTTTAGGCTGTGGAACACCTACACTGCCATGGCAACAATTTTAGCCAGATACCCCAAAACCTCTTCAGCTTTAGATCCTCTAGGGGTAAACATATCCTAAAAATTTGGTAAAAATCCATGCATGGGTTTAGCCTGTGGAGCACCCACAATCTTTATGCCCACCACTACTGCTGGACCACAGACACTCAAATGCTGCAGGGGACGACTATAACCCCAGCCTTTACGGGTTGGGTTAAAAAGGTAGGCTGCCTGCAACCCTTGGGAGAAAGACTTCAATAAATGCAAAATGAACAGACCATTCTTCATTAAGGTCAGAAAGTTCATGTTGAAAACCTTGTTCACAGGAAACATGCAAGGGGAGGAGGGAGAAGGATGAGCTTGCTGACCCATAACCATTAAGCCTGTCCATCCTGATATACAGCAACAACAATGGTGACAGAAGTCTGATCTACTAAACTATCACTGCTTTTGTCTTATTTTAACTTCTTCTCTTTATGGATCTTATAAGATGGTGCAGCCAACTGTTGATGTTGACTTGGGGCATGATTGCCACACATGCTACACTCCAGGTTGAGTACACAAGAATCTGAGCCCTGTCCACATGGCCTACAAATTGCAGATTTACTGTGCCCATTAAAAATTCCCATAATGTGTCCAGGAGAGGCCATATTGAGCTATAAGTAGTAAGATATCAGAAAAACTGAAGAATATCAATAAAAACAGTAGTTAACTCATAAAAATATTCAAAACAAGACCACTGTCGCGGTTTTGATCTCTCGCCGGGTTAGTAGAAATGCAGGTAGTCTGACCACAAAAAAGGGGTCAAAGCCCAAGGAGCAACAATAAGGGAGATTAAAGATCAAAACAACGACCCAACTGAACCTTGAAAGGTCAAATTTGACACTGGCAAAAGATTTGCAAGACATGAATTCCTGCAGGTGGTTTTCACATTTAAAGTACTAGAACCAAACAGATTTGCAACTAGAATTGCATTAATTTGATCACTAGATGGGACATGGTATAATATAGCATATAGAGAATCCAGCCATTCTGTAATGGGACATATTTGCTCTCCGCCAAAATTTAAAGGTCACAGGCAAAGCTTTTAAAAGCTTTTAATAATCATGGCCAGAATTAGGAAAATTAAAAATTTCATAATTTCCAGGGTCCAAAGTACCCAAAGGGGCAAAAAATTGCTAAAAATTACTCCATCTCTAACGGTTTTCAAGATAATCGATATTTTAGATTAGAGCCACAAGTAATACATCAAATTTGACCTTAGAAGGCTGCCATATGTCTTTTAGTGGAAATTAAAGCTTTTACTCAGCTATACAATAAGCTACAGGTCTGCAGTCTTACTATGTTATAGCTGACTCAAAAGTAAATGAATAACATATTGGAAAGGAATTGGCTAAGTGCAGAATCACACTGCAAACCTCTAGGATCAATAATAAGCAAGTTTAAGTTTGGCTGTCCTCATTTGACCTTGAAGGAGGAGCTCTAGGTCAAAGCTGACCACATTAGAAGATTCCCAGCCCATGATTTCCTACAAGTTGGTTTCACATTGCAAACCTCTAGGACCAATAATAAGCGAGTTATAAGAACTAAGTTTTGCTATCCTCATTTGAACTTGAAGGAGGGGCCAAAGGTCAAATCTGGCCACATCAAAAAACTCCTAGCCCATGATTTGCTATAGGTCAGTTTCTCATCCCAAACCTCTAGGATCAATAATAACTGAGTTAATAGCACTTTTAAGTTTGGCTATCCTTGTTTGACCTTGAAAGAGGGGCCAAAGGTCAAATCTACCACATCAAAAGACTCCAAGCCCATGATTTCCTATAGGTTTGTTTCACATCTCAAACCTCTAGGACTAATAATAAGTGAGTTACAAGCACTTTTAAGTTTGGCTATCCTCGTTTTACCTTGTAGGAGACGTACAAGGTCAAATCTGACAACATCAAAAAACTCACAGCCCATGATGGTTTGTTTCACATCCCAAACCTGTAGGACCAATAATAAGCGAGTTATAAGCACTTTTAAGTTTGGTTATCCTCGTTTGACATTGAAGGAGGGGCACAAGGTCAAATGTGACCACATCAAAAGACTCCCAGCAAATGATTTCCTATACATTGGTTTCACATGCCAAACCCCTAGGACCAATAATATGTGAGTTATGTTACTGTTCATGCACATCAACTCTTGATAAAGTTTATCGAGAAATTGCTGTTTCTCTTACAGCTTTAGAGCTATTTATAATTTTCCAAAATATGTGTACTTCCTGAGAAAATCTGGTGAAAAGGAAGTTCAAGAGAAAATTGTTTTTGATCATGTGACCTTGATAAAGGTTAAAAGTCAAATTTGTACCTGTCAAAAATTTTCCCATACCTAGAGATTATAACTGCCAAAAGGCATTCTGACAGGCTGTATATAAAGGCAGATATTCAACCTAGAAAATACTATGGCAGAGGTAGCATAGGCTGGCTGAAAACAGGGTGCGAAACCAATAAGCATTTCCTTTTCATGGGACACCTAATTACTATACAGGTGCAACAATCCAAGATGACCACAGTACTTCTCCAATGGGACACCTAATTACTATACAGGTGCAACAATCCAAGATGACCACAGTACTTCTCCAATGGGACACCTAATTACTATACAGGTGCAACAATCCAAGATGACCACAGTACTTCTCCAGATGGGACACCTAATTACTATACAGGTGCAACAATCCAAGATGACCACAGTACTTCTCCAGATGGGACACCTAATTACTATACAGGTGCAACAATCCAAGATGACCACAGTACTTCTCCAGATGGGACACCTAATTACTATACAGGTGCAACAATCCAAGATGACCACAGTACTTCTCCAGATGGGACACCTAATTACTATACAGGTGCAACAATCCAAGATGACCAAAGTACTTCTCCAGATGGGTATTTACAAATGTTGTTTTTTGTTATGTGATCTTCAGAAAAGCATGATCAAACACACATAGTATATTTAGGAAGATATAAGATGGAAGATGACAATCTTGTGGTGGGAGCACCTTGAAAGCAAGACCTCAAGACAAACTTTTAAAAGATTTCAAGATCTTATTGACATACGAAGAAGTCAAGTTTTGGAAGCATGCAATAATAAAGCATACTTACAAATACTGAACACCAAATTCCAGATGCCCCTCCAACTGTAGATCTAATCATAATGAGCAAAGTGATATCTAAAATAATGCACAGTGTCCCGATGATTATCTGAGTAACACCCATCCCAACAAATTTGTTTGTCGACAGTTTATATCTGGTGTTACCTATAAGTACATAAAAACAAGTAATTCACATAAAATAACTTTGAACAAGCAATCTGTGTGACCAAAATGAATCGGTCACATCTCTTGAGTTGGTATGGACTTTGATGATAACTGATTTATATTATCACCCATTAAATTGAATTTAAGATAACATAATAATTTTTAAAAAATAAATATGCGCAAAAAAAATTTACCTTGTATGTTCGTATAAAATATACAATGATATGCATGAAAATGAAGACTTAAAACTGCTTCAATACTATATCTTTGTAAAATTTTGCAAATGTGCATGCATGAGTCTGAAAATGGTGCATACTAAAAGAGATATTTTCCTATGGTTTATATTTGACATCTGAAAAAGTGCTGTGATGAAATGGTAAGAAAAATATGAAGTTTAATTTATATATTTTTTGCTGTATGAATTCTGGCTGGATTTTAATGGAATATCTTGTTTTTGTATGGGTAAAGTAGTTTTATAAAATATTTGAAAAAGATCAAAACTTGTGTTACTTTTCATTTGAAGAGGTTTGGTTGTATACTGACCAAGATATTACAAACAATTGTTATGAACGACAGAGGACGGGAAATGGTGAAAATATAAACTTGTATGCAAGTAATTTCTTCTCCGTGAATTGTGGATGGATTTCAAGACAACCAACATGAGCATAAACCTTGACGAAATAACTTTGTAATGAAAAATGTTACATTTACAATAATTATTATTATTATTTTGGTATGGGTAAAGAAGTTTTTAAAATATTTGCAAACTAGGAACACCTGCAGACACACTCTATGTTAGTGAATTTTGGCTCAAAATGTGGTTTTATTTTACTTAGAAACATTATACTAATACCATTTTACAGGCAATTTACTACTGTTTCTTTTCATTTTTATTTGAGGACAATCCACTGAGTAGCCTTTGAGATACAGGAGATACATTCATTCTTACACTCCCCCATACCCCTCATTTTCTGGGGTCAAAATAATGAACTTCCGAGATTTATAATGTTTTCATTGGAAAAAGTACAAAAATTCCAATTACATCATTGGAGAAAGCTTTACATGCTCATCAAATCAGATTTATTATCTTTTTTTATTGTACGTTGGTCTAATTAAATCTTACCAGCACAGTTTTAAAAGTGGGTGTGTCAAGAAGAAAAATTTGTCCAAATATTGTATTTTTAAATTATGGAAGAATGGTCATGACATTGGAAGATTTACTTAACATTATTGAAAATGCCTGTGAAAACAGCTATTAATGACCACTCAAAACTGCTGTAATTTTCAACATAAGATCCACCAGACAACAGAATGGTCTCTCAAGTTTCGTGCATGCTCAACTAGAGAGAACAAGTGTTAGGAATCGGTCTAAAAAATCAGAATCGATTAATCGGTAATTCTAAGCGATCGATTATTGATTATAATAGTTTTTCTGCTAGCTTTGTAAAAAAGACAGAATATTCTTTTTTTACCAAAAATAATAACAAAGTAGGCTTCTGATAGGTCAGTTGTGAAAAAATCCAGGTTATTTGGTTACAGTATGTGGTAGGGAAGGGGATAGGTTAGGAAACCAGTAGGTTAAAAGAGTCAACAAGTATGTGTATCATCAATAATATAATAATCTATTGAGGTAGCCTTAACAGTTATACATTAACATTTATTTTCATCCTCCCTTTTCATCACCTAAAATCATTTTCAGTGTTTGAATGTAACTTCATCAGATTAGCAACCAATCATGCTTACAATTAATAATATTTCCACCACTTTTGTTCAACGTCACTCTGTGTTACTGTTTTTATAACACATATCTTCTTTCTTTCTTAATTTTACCTCAAATTTCCCACCAACTTCACCAAAGTCAGATACCCCTGCACTCTTTTTGTGTGTTTATGTTACTGTAAAGCATTTGTCTATTATTCTATAAAATTTCTCTAATCCTGAAAAAAATACTCCATGAATTTCCTTTTTTAAGCAGATCTTCATGATCTATTCATTTCATATAATTATAATTTCTTAGATACTGTACAATTCTAAGTATGACACTGTAGTAAACATTTCAGTTTTCTTATTCAACAAAATTTGTCAAAAATATTCATGGCAGACTGCTGAAGTATTACAGTAGTGTGATCTCTCTCCACTTGATTTATGGCCAAGGTCGTTATTCCCCATTTATAGGGAGTATGCATGTTGTGTATGAAGCAGTGAAAGTTAAATTTAATTTAGGTTAAACTTAGTTTATTGTATTAAAAGATCTTCTAAATTCGTACAGAAATTTTAAGTTTAAGTTGTAACCAACAGGAAGTAGATAGGCGGATTTCACGAAAGGTCTTAGCCCGGTCTCAGGCTCAAACTTGAGACTTTTGTCTCAAATTATTGGAATATTTTACTCGAGCCCATGGGCTCAGCCTTAATGGATTTCACAAAAGGTCTCAGTCTCAGCTTTGGCTGAGCCACTGGCTCAAATGTTGAGACTGGCTGAAAGTGGGCTTAAGTTTTGTAAACAAAGGCTCAAATATGGCCGCCATAATTCTTTCTTCACTTTAAAATTTGAAATGGCTGAAAATAGGGTACAAGTATATAAAACAACCCCCTGAAGTGGTCTTTGAGTGTTTTACATGTTTACAAGGTTTTCCATTGCAAAATGGTATTTGACCAGAGATATTATGTGTGAAACAAGGAACATATATGTCATCAGTAGAATATTTTGACTACAAAAATGGTCACATGACACAGTTTGTTTTATATACTTGTACCCTATTTTGAGCCATTTCAAATCTTGAAGTGAAGAAAGAATTATGGCGGCCATATTTGAGCCTTTGTTTACAAAACTTAAGCCCACTTTCAGCCAGTCTCAACATTTGAGCCAGTGGCACAGCCAAAGCTGAGACTGAGACCTTTTGTGAAATCCATTAAGGCTGAGCCCATGGGCTCAAGTAAAATGTTCCAATAATTTGAGACCAAAGTCTCAAGTTTGAGCCTGAGACCGGGCTAAGACCTTTCGTGAAATCCGCCCTAGTGAACGAAACATGTTAAATATCTGTAGCAAAAGGGAAAATTGGGTGATTTACAAATCTTACTTTTGATTCACAATCAATTCTTAAAATGAGAATTGATTTTCTACATCGAAACTTTTAAATAGACATGGAATTGATTTTCCGTTGAATCGTAGGACCACTAGAGAGAACAACGCTTTTGCACAGGAAAACATCCCAAACTGAGGGCTTTTTTTGCCTCCTTATTAGTTGGCAATTACAATACATAAGTTACATAAATTTATCTATAAATCAGTCATGTAAATGGTAGTACAGTATCCCAAACCTTTGTTTAAATACATTCACATTGTCAGTCATTGTAAATGATTCTTTCAGAATTCTAACTTTATTTTTGACATGTGCAATATAATCTGAAAACCAAATCCTTTCTTTATTATTTTTTTTAAGATTAATGAACCATTTGCCAAGCATGGTAACATAATTATGAGTGTAATAATGAGTGTCAATCGTAGAGATTTTAGTGATACCAAGAAGTAATTCACATACTGAAAAACTAAAACTTTCCCACATAAAAGAGTTCAACCACTCCGAGGCTTTTAACCAAAAGTCATGTGACACAACACAGTAGTAGAAGTGATGTTATGAACTGAGGTTATGTTGCTAAACCAAAAGGTAGAAAAAAAAAACAATCCAGTGACAGAAAACTATTTACTTTGATCTGGAATGATCAGATATAAATTATGGATACACATTCACTGGTCATTTAAAAACTGCAAAATCCCCGATGGCCACGAAAATTAAAAATTTCTCAATATTTCTTAAACTTGTTCCAAGATATGGGAAGTAGTGTTGGGCACCATAAGATATTGAGGAGAGGAGAAAGTACAAAGATAACGAGTCTTTCACAGGAGTGTAAGTAATGTAAAGGTACAGGAGAAATAACACTAAAGAAAGAGAAAAAGTATGTAAAGACAAAATATTAAAACAAGACAATTTCAGTGGTAACACTCTTGCCTTCCACCTCTGAGCTCTGCGGTTCAAAACCAGAACCCTATGTGGGAAAGTTGGCAGTTATTGACCGATGGTGGGCAGTTTACAGTACAGAACCTTTGACCAACTGTATGTACTGGTTTCCGCTGCCCATCAAACTATCCGTCTCGATATGATCTATACTGTGTTGAAAGCGACGTTGGAACCCAAATAAATAAATAAATTGAAATATGGCCATTAATGGAGATCGTGCAATTAGGTAAAATAATACATAACTAGACCTACGCATCGGAGAACCAATGCAAATTTGTATCCACTGGGAAGACAACTCCAAAGCTAGTGAACCATCATTTGACCTTGAAGGAGGGGCCAAAGGTCAAATCTGACATCAGAAGATTCCCAGCAAATGATATCCTGCAAATTGGTTTCACATTGCAAACCTCTAGGATCAATAATAAACGAGTTATAAGCACTTTTAAGTTGGCTGTCCTCGTTTGACCTTAAGTGAAGGAAGGACATCATAAGATTCCTAGCCCATGATTTCCTATAAGTTGGTTTCACATTGCAACCAGCCTCTAAGACCAATAATTAGCGAGTTATAAGCACTTTTAAGTTTTGCTATCCTCGTTTGACCTTGAAGGAGGGGCCCAAGGTCAAATCTGAACGTATCAGAAGATTCCCAGCCCATGATTTCTAATAACTTGGTTTCACATTGCAACCTCTAGGACCAATAATAAAGCAAGTTATAAGCACTTTTAAGTTTGGCTATCCTCGTTTCACCCTGAAGGAGGGGTCAAAGGTCAAATCTGACCACATCAAAAGATTCCCAGTCCATGATATCCTACATGTTGGTTTCTCATTGCAAACCTCTAGGACCAATAATAAGCGAGTTATTAGCACTTTTAAGTTTGGCTATCATTGTTTAACCTTGAAAGAGGGGTCCAAGGTCAAATCTGACCACATCAAATGATTCCCAGCCCATGATTTCCTATAAGTTGGTTTCACATTGCAAACCTCTAGGACCAATAATAAGCGAGTTATAAGCACTTTTAAGGTTGCGTATCCTTGTTTGCCCTTGAAGGAGGGGTCCAAGGTCAAATCTGACTGCATCAGAAGATTCCCAGCCCATGATTTCCAATAGGCTGGTTTCTCATTGCAAACCTCTAGGAGTAATAAAGGAGATTTAGGCACTTGTAAAGTCCGTTATGTGGGTTACTTTGGCACTCCGTGGATGACCTTGAATTAAGAGCTTCAAGGTCAAATGTCTGCAAGGTTCTAAAGGACATGTATATCTGTTATACATGTTCACTAGAACAATGCTAAATGCACCTCACACAATACTTTCCTTTTTCATTATGGACATTCATAACAGAAAAGTGCTGTCTAACATTAGGCTGAATCTTTCCTGACCTCTTGAATCTTCCTAATGATCTATTACTGTTTGCTTTTGAGCTTATGTATTTTTACAAAAATCCACAAGGATGGGTTTGAAAGTATTTTAAAAGTATTTGAATCTTTTTTCAAATACAAATACTTTTCATTTGAAAATCTCAAATGCAAATACTTTCAAAAAGTATTTAAAATGCATTTAAATGCAAATGATGGTACACACCTATATCCCCGACCAATGTCCATACCAAGTATCAATTCCTACACCTTATGGTTTGTGTGATAAAACCCACACAAGATTTTACAGGTCAGGCTCACTGCAGCAAGGTCAAAGGTCAAATCACAGTCACACCAAGACACTACCCACCTACACCCCCCAACCATGTCCAATCAAGTATCAACTTTCTTTACATTAAGGTTTCCAAGATATAGCATGGACAAGATTTTAAAGTGCAAGGCAAGGTCAAATAAAGGCCACACCATGACGTTCCACACCTACATCCCTCAACCAATGTCCCTAACATGTACCAGCTTCCTACAACTTATGGTTTCTGAGACACAGCCTGATAAGATTTTAAAGGTCAGGGTTAGAGTTGCAAGATGATAGGTCAAATTAAGGTCATAACAGGATCGAAAAGGACATCTTTATGGCACTGGAATTTGAAACCCTCACAATGCTATGACCTTATATGTTGAAAGGGGCCAAAAAATTCCAACTTTGACCTGAGGGGATATTTTTACAATTTTTATTAATGGTAAAGATACATTTTGGGGTTCAATGACCATAAACTTCAAGTAATCACTATTAGTTTTTAAATGACCTGCTGTCTGTACAAAGACAGTCTGTTGCACCGGGTTCACCACTGGTTGTACTTCAGGATTGGCTACTGGTGCAGGCATGTTGTTTGTCTCTCCATTCGTTGGACTTGTCACATCACACGTGTCTGACATTCTTCTATACATCTTCTGAAAGTAGTCACATTTCTCGTTCAGTAAGAAAGCAACATCACCAGAGACTTAGTTTCTTTGAGAGATCTTCTCACATCGTTTACAACTTCTTGTACATAATGTACAGTAAGAGGAATAATACGATGATGTTCTGCCATTCAGTTATATATCTTCTGAAAATATTCACATTTCTGTAAGAGTAAGACAAACAACATCAGAAGAGTCTGGCATTCTGTTGTGAATCTTCTATTGTGAATCTTCTATAAATATTCACATTTCTGTTACAGTAAGACAAACAACATCAGAAGAGTCCGGCATTCTGTTGTGAATATTCTGACAGTATTCACATTTCTGGTACAGTAAGAAACAAGCAATCAGTGCCCGTGAACGGGCTCTGTGTCAGCTGACTGTGTGTTTTGAGTTTCAGAGTAGAAGTAAAAGAAGAAAAGGACACAAAAGTTGTGTGCTGCAAATGGATTCAGAAGTAAAGTACCTGCAAATGGATTCAGAAGTAAAGTACCAAGTTTACTGTAAAGGGGAAAAATGTAGGCCAAAATATATTTAAACAAGTAGTATAAATGCAATATTTTTCGAGTTAAAACAGATTTACTCAACAGTGAAAACCTCAAAGTAGATATTACTCAGCTATGCAATGAGCTGAAGGTCTCCAATTTTACTGTGTTATAGCTGCCCAAGAGTGCAAATAGTTGCAATAGTTTTCAAATTACAACTGATTTGCTCAACAGTGAGAACCTCAAAGCTGCTATTGCTGGGCTAAGGAATTAGGTACAGGTCTGCAATTTTACTATGTTAAAGCTGACCCAAAAGTAGGGGAAGAACCTATTTAAATAAAACTAGAGTATTGCTTCGCAAGAGAAAAAGAAATTGTTTTTGAATAGCATAGTGTTTAATATGTTTTCCAATTGAGCCAAAATGCAAGGTTTCGCAGATGAATGTGTCTTTTTTTGTTTGTTTTTAACGCAGAAATTCAAGATGGCCACCAAAAATGGCAAGAAAACGATTTTTGGGAAAAATCGCCAGTAGACTCTACAGATACCCTGTTGGTCTAAACTTTTGTCGAAATCGCTCTATCTCGCACCATTTCCGAGATAGATGTGTTTTTGCATTTTATGCAGAAATTCAAGATGGCCGCCAAAAATGGCGGGAAAACGATTTTTGGTAAAAGTCGCGAGTATACTCTGCAGATACCCTATGGGTCAAAACTTTCGCTGAAATCGCTCTATCTCACACCGTTTCTGAAATAAATGCGTTTTACGCAGAATTGCAGGTCTGCAATTTTACTATGTTATAGCTGACCCAAAAGTAGCGTAATAACATATTTATACAAAATTCTCTAAATGCAATAGTTTTAAAGTTACAAATGATTTTACTCATTATGGAAGGTACTGAAAAGTAGCTATTACTCACTTAGATATTGGGATAGACACCCAAGTTACTCACCATGTTGTAGCTATGGAAAAAGTAGCTCAATAACATATTTTAACAAAATGCTCTAAATGCAATACTTTTCAAGTTATAAGTGATTTAGTCCATGATATCATGACTTTTAATGCATTAAAAATTATTTTAAAAATTCATAAAAAAAATAACTAAGAAAGATCCTGGCCTGATACTCACACAAGGGAATCTACTAGTGTCTTAGTACATAAAAGCAAGATAAGAGGGAAATCCCTGCAATAGTCAATGAGAAAATAAATGATTTAGTGCATGTTTTCATGAATTTTAATAAAAATTATTTTAAAAATTCATTAAAAAAAATTATGACAGATCCGGGTCTGATACTCACACAATGGAATCTAAGTGTGGTCTAGTACATATATGCAAGATATGAGAGAAATCCCTGCAATAATCAATGAGAAAATTGTGATAAAGTGTTGGAATTTTCAGACTTTGGGTGGGCGTACCTCTCTTCTAATGGCTCTGGAGAACAGACAAACAGAAATATCTGTATGCCTTGAACAATTTATAATCCTCGATAGATAAAGTATCTTTTAAAAGTAACAGCATGCCTCTGGGCCTTGTACTTTTGGAGAAGGAGTTGTTCACATGTACACCGCAGAGTGATGCCATAATCTCAGTTGACGTTAAAAGTTGTCCTGTGATATACACCGGCTGAACTGGTCTGGTACTGTGCATTCGCTAGGTGGCACATCGTACTTCCTTCCTTTCTAGACAGCATGACGTCATCGCACCTTTTTCATTGTCCTATTTAGACCTTTACTAAGCTGACAGCGGGGTTGGTTGGGAGGGCCTCACCTGTCCATTGGGTAAGGTATTAACTTATAAAAATTTAATTTACTTATTAAATTTGCAATTTTATTGCCTTTATACATCGTACCCAATGGACAATTGCTACAATAACTACTGCTTGGAAGGCAGGTCAGTTACTAGGGACTGCAAGTGAACTCAGAAAATTTAGGACAATAGTAGTCCTAAACAGGACTCCAGTCGGCCCTATCGATCGGTTGCCAGTATCCAGATTACTGGTAGCTTACTGACTTTGCTCCCCCTTCTTTTAACAGACCTGCTCTGGGGTAGGGAAGACAAGTGCGAGTTCAGTCTCTGGAAATAAACATCCCAAAGGAAGCACATCAGATTTTTTTTGACCATATACAGTATATAACATATACAAATCTCCCCAGGTAAACAGACTACTGGTGGATCTGCTCAGCAGTCACTACCGGGTCCAAATGGAAGAGCTCTGAATCAGCCCAAGCCACATCCTTCAGATAAAATTGTGTGAAGGTGTTATGTGATTTCCATTGGCAAGCTGATAAAAGCTGCTCCAAGAAGACTCTAGAACAGAAGGCCTTGGAGGCGGCAAAGGCCCTCACATTATGGGCTTTAACCTGATGAAGTGTGAGGGCTACCTGATCAGAGAGCTCATAGGATAGGATCACTGTTTGCTTGATCCATGTGTAGATAGTGGCAGATGAGATATCTTCGTCGAAACTTTTCCTGAAGAGACAAAGATCTGCTCCTTGTTCTACCTGAGGCCCTATCCAAATAGTAGTACAAGGCTCTGACTGAGACCTATCAGCCTTGAGTGACTTATCCAGAGTTGGGGCCAGGGCTGGAAAAACTACTGTGGCCACACTGTCTGGACCCTCTTTGATCAGCTGGTGTTGGAAAGAAAGCTGAGTGAGGGTAACATATTGGACCAGTCTGAATGGTGTCTGATGTTCTTGCATTTGCCTGAAACCAAAGCTAAAAGGAAGACAGTCTTGAAGGTCAAATGCTTCAATGAGGCCTCTTTAAGGGGTTCAAAGGGAACCTTTGTGAGCTGGTAAAGTACCAGGGAAAGATTCCAGGAGGGAATGCCCCTCCAACCCTTAGGTCTGTCTCTCTGGAAGCTATCCAAGAGATAAGTGAGATTCTCATTTTTGCTGACACTGATGGGCAAATTTACCAGTTTGTCTGCAAGGGCTGATCTTTAGCCGTCAACAGTGCTTTGCTGTAACTTCCTGTCCCAGAAGAGATACAGGAGGAAGTCAGCTATGGATTTTATAGGTGGTGCCCTGAAGTTCACCTAATTACTGTGGCACCATTTTGTAAATATGGTCCACTTCACCTCATAGACTGATTTGGTTGAGACTCTCTGAGGAGCCTAGATTCGTGCCACTACCACACAGAAGCATTGCTCTTTGATAGCTGAGGCTCTAGGAGCCAGGCATGCAGATTTAGATTTTGCAGATTTCTGTGGGGCATCTGACTGAATCGCTAGGTCGGCAGATTGGGCAGGCACAAAGGGATCTCATTGGACATGGTCACTAGGTCCCAAAACCACGGCACGTTGGGCAACCCAACTTCTCAATAATTTGCCCAAGATGGCTACTGGTGGGAAGGTATAAGGATCCAGATCCTCCCAGGGCAGGCTGAGTGCATCTACTGCCCTAGCTAGGGGGTCTGGAACTGATGACCTCTGGAGGAAGAGTCCATTCTGGATGGTCTGGCCTGGCCTAGATAGTTTGTCTGCTATCATATTCAGCCAGCCTGGAAGTGTGTCAGGCCTCGAGTCACCTGTTTCCTGGAGCACCAGATAAGGATTCTTCATACAGGGCACACAGAGGGCCTGACTTCTTGCCTCCTTCCTTATTTATGTAAGCAAACACTGGGGTGTTGTCTGTAGCTATGAGTACTATTCAGCTCAACCAAAGGTCTTGGAACTCTTTTAGGGCCAAGAAGACCATCTGTTAAGGATTTGCAAAGCATGCTTTAGGAGCTGTAGTGGCTGGCCTTGAAGAACATTTTCTTCTTGAAGCCACCACTTTAAGTGAGGGTGGAGTGACCTTGGGACAGGGATCACCTTTTCTAGTTATTCTGGTATCCTCCAGATGTTTATCAAGTGGCACTCTATCAGCCTCATACAGAGTTGACCTAGGTGGACTTGCTTTTCTGTGGCTGTAAATAGCCCTATCAGACAGGTCAGCTTGGAGAGCAGTTTCTGTATCTTTGCTTTTAAGGTTTGCCAATAATCTAGGGTGGGCCTGACTTTGCCCTCCTTCAGGTCGAACTGGTAACCTACGAAGTCAAAGACTTGTTTTGAGTCCAGTTCTGATTTCCCAATGTTTACTGGTGGGATCTGGATCAGATCTGCCAGTCAAGTAGGTACTGGTGGATTCTTATACCCTTGTGTAAGCCCATCCATTTGACCTCCTTTGCTACAACAGTAAATTCCATGGGAGCTGTGGACAGGCCAAATGGAAGTGCTTTGAATGGGTAGGACTGACCATGAACATGAGTTCTGGACTGTGAGTTTATTGGTACATGGAAGTAAGCATCCTTAAAATCTATGGATGTCAACTATTCGTCCTTATGCTCTCTGGTGTTTCCATTTTGAAAGTCTTCAACTTAAGATATTTATTTAGTGAGGTCAGATCCAAGATTGGCCTCCATTTATTGTTGGGTTTTGAAACCAAGAAAAGTCGGCTGAAGAAAGCCAGAGATCTCTGGTTTGTGGCCTTTTCTACCACATTCTTTTGAATAAGTCAGGTAGCTGTTCCTGAGAGGATTGACATAGCCACTTATTTTTCACTGGAGACCTGGTCAAAACTTGTTGGTGCAAAAAGTGGAAAGTGTAGCCTTCTTTGCAGATTCTTAAGAAATTTGGGCTGATCAGTGTGAGTAATACCAGGCTTGCTCTGACACTAACTGCACTGTTTCCATGCCAGTATGACTGACTTCTTACTGGTTCCTGGTTTATGTTTTCCAGCCTGATGGTAAGGGTGGTACCGGTCAGATTTCTTGGAGCCACTAAAGTAACACTTCTTGTTGTGGTGGCTTATCTCCTCCTCTGCCTTAGCAATTAGATTTTCAGGGAAGAGGGAAGTCATGTGGAGAGGTGATGATCTGAGTGTTGCCACTGCACCAAACTTGACCTTTGGCTTCAACAGGTCCAAGTAACTGTCACATCTCAGAAAGGTAACATTAGCTATGTTGATGAACATGACCTCTAACAAGTCTTGCATAGATACAGCAATCGCTTGAGTGATGCTTTGATTGAAAGTCAGGTAAGCTAATTTTTCACATATTTCCTGCAACTTTGAGACAGACTTTCCTTTAACTCTTTCTTCCTGGATCACTTTCATACTGTCCTTTACCTTGGTCAAACATTGGCTGAACCCAGTCGCCTGGTTATATATAAAGGTAGAGTCTCTTTCTGACATCTCCCACTTTCTTAAAGTCTCTTTTGCAACAGACCTGGAAGCTGGTATTCTGGTGGTCAGATTAGATCTAACAAGTCTAGTAAAGGCACTGTTGATCTCGGCCGGTTCTTTCCCCCAGTATGAAACTTTGGATCAAGAAAACTTATCCATATGCACATCGTACCAACTGTGTGTTGGAGGGGCCTTGACAAATTGGTGTTTCTACAGTCCATTTGTATCAGAAGCCCAAACAGGGTAGCCTTCTGACAGGGTGAGGTTAAGTTTCTTTAGCTTCCGCCAAAGGTAGTTTCACAGAGACCTTCCCAGTGGTATGGCTTCTGGAACAAGCAAGAGGGTTGTTGTCCTGGGATGAAGCAGAACCTTCAAACTCTGGGACCCGAGTCTATCCCATAAAAGACCTGACCCTCTTAATGTCTGACTGTAACTTTTCTCCCCTGATAACTGCTGGTCAGAATCCTGGGTCGGAGCATCAGTTTCCTGATCTGAGACTTCACCCTCTTCCTCAACGGTGTTAGCAGGGGAAGTTGGTTCATCAAAGTACGAGTCTGGGTGCTGCTCAACTTCACTGGCAGTAGACGTAGAGGCCATGACACTAGGGCTGGTGACAGGGGTTAATGAACATCCACTCTCAGTTGTCGTGAGCTTCTCGATAGAAGATGTGACTGGCATCTCAATGGCACTGACATCTGGGTGAGCATCCACAGTAGTCATGGAAGCAGACTGCTAAGTAGAAGACCGGCTGAATGGTCCAGAAGCAGCTAGCATCACATTGGCAATGGTAACTTGTGTAGCTGGGGCCCGATTACCCTGTCTGGTTGCTGGAGCCTCACTCCCCAGTCTGGTCGGTTCTATAAAAGGTCAACCTGAGTTCAAACCATCCACTGGTGGCTGCGCAGCTGAGACTGGCATTGTTACATTCTGAAAGGTAGGTTGATCGGCTGGGGGTTGTAGAGTTCTGGCAACGAAAATGGCTTCAAGTCTTGAAAACCTTTCACTCCATTTGACATTCAACACATTAATATCATCATATGGAGTACAAGTTTTGGATTTCTTCTTGCTGGACTCATTAACAAGGGTCTGTGTCTTCTTCTTGACTGTCTACCTCTGAACAGAAGCACTGACATTTGCCTCTCCAACAACCTTAACCTAGGCAGCATCAACTAACACAGTAGGGGTGGCTGATTTCTTCTCTTTTCGGGCTTTATAGGAGGGTGTTGACAACTGCAGTAAAAAGATGCAAGATTTGGAATCCTTCTCCAAATTGGTGATCACTATTGTGTTGGGGATTAACTTGCAGCAAAACTGCATTCAATTTGCTGATGTGGGGGGATTACCTTGAAGCAAAGTACATACATTCTGTTTATTTATCATTGAAGTTGATTTTATATTGACAAAATAATTATTGTGTCAACTCTCATACAAAAATGTGCCTTTTGTTAAGCTTTATTCTTGCACGAGTAATAATATTCATACCATTTATTTTATTATTTATACAGTGTGTTAGATTTAAATTTGAATTGGCAGTTATTAATATTACTGAAATCTTGATGTTCAATTAAAGTGTGTATGAATGTTTAACTAGAGGATCGCTCGCAAAAAAAAAAGATAATGTTTTTGCATAGCAAAAACAAAGCGTCCCGAAAAGGATATAAAGGTGAGTGCTAAAGTATTAAGAAAATGCTTCGTTTCTAGCCTTATACTGTTGTGGCAACCAAAGTCAGCGCAGTCTGCTCTATCTAGCACGGTTTTCAAGATATAAGCATTTTTGTGTTTTGCAAAAAATAAAAAAATTAAAAATGTCCGCTATATTTGGCGAGACAAAAATATTTTGAAAATTGGCATGGCTACTCTGCAGAGATACCCAGCAGGTCCAAAATTTTGTTGAGTTCACTCCATATAGCACGGTTTTCGAGATATAAGCATTTTTGTGTTTTGCAAAAACTTTGAAAATTCAAAATGGCCACCATTTTTGGGGAGACAAAAATTTTTGTCAAGACCACTGCCGTGGTGTGTATCTCCCGCCGAGCATTAAAGCAGAAGAAATAGCTTTTCCGAGATATTCACAATTTTTCATTTTCGTGTGTGAAAGGTCTTCCAAAAGTAGGTGAATGAGTTATTTGAGAAAAATTGGCTATCTGCAATACTATTAAGAGATAATTCACATTTACTCATTTTCAGTAGGTGAGTAATTATCTATGGGTCTGAAACTTCACCAAGTGAAAGCTCTCCCAAAAGTAGGTGAATGAGTTATTTGAGAAAAATTGGCTATCTGCAATACTTTTAGAGATAATTCGCATTTACTCATTTTGAGTAGGTGAGTAATTAGCTATGGGTCTGAAACTTCACCATGTGAAAGCTCTCCCACAAGTAGATGAATGAGTATTTGAGAAAAATTGGGTATCCGCAATACTTTTACAGATAACTAGAAAAAGGACGCATCTGTGGCCAGATGCTGGATGTATCCACCGACA
The DNA here is from genome assembly GCA_964017235.1 of Sabellastarte sp. h YS-2021. Classification (NCBI taxonomy): domain Eukaryota; kingdom Metazoa; phylum Annelida; class Polychaeta; order Sabellida; family Sabellidae; genus Sabellastarte; species Sabellastarte sp. h YS-2021. The sequence goes on from OZ024928.1 coordinate 65,355,295, forward strand.
AAGGCGAACTAACATAGTTTAGAAGATAAAAAGCATTTTTCGTTAATAAGCAAGCTGAAAGCACTTTTAAGTTTGGCTACCCTTATTTGACCCTGTAGCAGGGGCCCAAGGTGAAGTCTGACCACATCAAAAGATTCGCAGTCCATGATTTCCTATAAGTCGTTTTCACATTGCAAACCTCTAGGACCAATAATAAGCAGGAGGGGCCCAAGGTCAAATCTGACCACATGAAAAGATTTGCAGCCCATGACTTCCTATAAGTTGTTTTCATATTAATGAGTTATTTGAGAAATACTGGCTATCTGCAATACTTGTAGAGATAATTCGCATTTACTCATTTTGAGTAGGTGAATAATTAGCTACGGGTCTGAAACTTCACCAAGTGAAAGCTCTCTCAAAAGTAGGCGAATGAGTTATTTGAGAAAAATTGGCTATCTACAATACTTTTAGAGATAATTCGAATTTACTCATTTTCAGTAGGTGAGTAATTACCTACGGGTCTGGAACTTCACCATGTGAAAGCTCTCCCAAAAGTAGATGAATGAGTTATTTGATAAAAAATTGGATATCTGCAATACTTTTATAGATAATTAGCATTTACTCATTTTGGGTAGGTGAATAATTAGCTACAGGTCTGAAACTTCACCAAGTGAAAGGTCTCCCAAAAGTAGGTGAAGGAGTTATTTGACAAAAATTGGCTATCTGGAATACTTTTAGAGATAATTTGCATTAACTCATTTTCAGTAGGTGAGTAATTACCTACGGGTCTGAAACTTCACCAAGTGAAAGCTCTCCCAAAAGTAGGTGAAGGAGTTATTTGACAAAAATTGGCTATCTGCAATACTTTTAGAGATAATTTGCATTTACTCATTTTGAGTAGGTGAGTAATTACCTACGGGTCTGAAACTTCACCAAGTGAAAGCTCTCCCAAAAGTAGGTCAAGGAGTTATTTGACAAAAATTGGCTATCTGCAATACTTTTAGAGATAATTCGCATTTACTCATTTTGAGTAGGTGCGTAATTACCTACAGGTCTGGAACTTCAGCATGTGAAAGCTCTCCCAAAAGTAGGTGAATGAGTTATTTAAGAATAATTTGCTATCTGCAATACTTTTAGAGAAAATGCAGAATTACTCATTTTTAGTAGGCAAGTAATTTAGCCACAGGCCTAATTTAGACATAAAGCCTACTAATAGAGTACTGTGGTGCACCCTGTAATATACTTTGCAAACTTGAGAAGGCTAGCTATAATATTTTTTTTTGTTTTGAATAACCTATTTAAACAAAATACTGTAAATGTAATAGTTTTCACGTTATAACTGATTTACTCAACAGTGATAACGTCAAAGTAGCTATTACTCAGCTATGCAATGAGCTACATGTCTGAATTTTTTCTATGTTATAGCTGACCCAAAATTAGGTGAACAACATATTTAAGCAAAATACTGTAAATGCAATAGTTTTCAAGTTACAACTGATTTACTCAATAGTGACAACCTGAAAATAGCTATTGCTCAGCTATGCCATGAGCTATAAGTCTGTAATTTCACGACGTTATAGCTGACCCAAAAGTAGGCGAACAACATATTTTAACAAAATACTCCAAATGCACTATTTTTCAAGTTACAAGTCATTTACTCAACAGTCAGTACCTGAAAATAGCTATTGCTCAGTTGTGCCATGAGCTACAGGTCTGTAATTTCACTATGTTATAGCTGACCCAAAAGTAGCTGAATAACATATTTACACAAATTTCTGTAAATGCAATACTTTTCCAATTACAACTGATTTACTCAACAGTGTGAACTTCAAAGTAGCTATTACTCAGCTATGCAATGAGCCACAGGTCTGGAACTTCACTATGTTATAGCTGACTCCGAAATAGGTGAATAGCATATTGAAACAAAATACTGTAAATGTAATACTTTTGAAGTTATAAGTAATTTACTCAACAGTGATAACCTAAAAGTAGCTATTACTCAGCTATGCCATGAGCTACAGGTCTGAAATTTTACTATGTTATAGCTGACATAAAAGTAGCTGAATGACATATTTATACAAAATTCTGTAAATGCAATAGTTTTCAAGTTACAATTGATTTTACTCATGATGGAAGTTACTGAAAAGCCCAAAATTAGCTATTACTCACTTAGCTATTGAGACAGACACCCAAGTTACTCACCACGTTGTAGCTATGAAAAAAGTATCTGAATAACATATTTTAACAAAATGCTCTAAATGCAACACTTTTCAAGTTATAAGTGATTTAGTGCATGATTTCATGACTTTTAATGCATTTTAGACATTTTTATCTACCACAGGCCTAATTTAGACATAAAGCCTACCAAAAAGATAGGGTGGTGAGTCCTCTAGCATACCAAGCCACCTGCCAAATATGAAAGAAATCTGGAAAGAAATGTGGACTGTAGGTCCCTAACAAGCAATATTCCACATTTTAGACATTTTTGTCTACCACAGGCCTAATTTAGACATAAAGCCTACCAAAAAGATAGGGTGGCGAGTCCTCTACCATATCAAGTCACCTGCCAAATATGAAATAAATCTGGAAAGAAATGTGGACTGTAGGTCGCTAACAAGAAATCTCTGCGGACGCGGACGAGGGCGCGGACGCGGACGACAACGATGATGAATCCATAGTATCCCCGCTTCGCGTCGGGGATACAATTAGCATTTACTCATTTTGAGTAGGTGAATAAATAGCTATGGGTCTGAAACTTCACCAAGTGAAAGCTCTCCAAAAAGTAGGTGAATGAGTTATTTGAGAAAAATTGGCTATCTGGAATACTTTTAGAGATAATTCGCATTTACTCATTTTGAGTAGGTGAGTAATTAGCTATGGGTCTGAAACTTCACAGAGTGAAAGCTCTCCCAAAAGTAGGTGAATGAGTTATTTGAGAAAAATTGGCTATCTGCAATACTTTTAGAGATAATTCGCATTTACTCATTTTGAGTAGGTGAGTAATTAGCTATGGGTCTGAAACTTCACCAAGTGAAAGCTCTCCCAAAAGTAGGTGAATGAGTTATTTGAGAAAAATTGGCTATCTGCAATACTTTTAGAGATAATTCACATTTACTCATTTTCAGTAGGTGAGTAATTAGCTATGGGTCTGAAACTTCACCAAGTGAAAGCTCTGCCAAAAGTAGGTGAATGAGTTATTTGAGAAAAATTGGCTATCTGCAATACTTTTAGAGATAATTCGCATTTACTCATTTTCAGTAGGTGAGTAATTAGCTATGGGTCTGAAACTTCACAGAGTGAAAGCTCTCCCAAAAGTAGGTGAATGAGTTATTTGAGAAAAATTGGCTATCTGCAATACTTTTACAAATAATTCACATTTACTCATTTTGAGTAGGTGAGTAATTAGCTATGGGTCTGAAACTTCACCAAGTGAAAGCTCTCCCAAAAGTAGGTGAATGATTAATTTGACAAAAATTGGCTATCTGCAATACTTTTAGAGATAATTCACATTTACTCATTTTGAGTAGGTGAGTAATTAGCTATGGGTCTGAAACTTCACCAAGTGAAAGCTCTCCCAAAAGTAGGTGAATGAGTTATTTGAGAAAAATTGGCTATCTGCAATACTTTTAGAGATAATTCGCATTTACTCATTTTGAGTAGGTGAGTAATTAGCTATGGGTCTGAAACTTCACCAAGTGAAAGCTCTCCCAAAAGTAGGTGAATGAGTTATTTGAGAAAAATTGGCTATCTGCAATACTTTTAGAGATAATTCGCATTTACTCATTTTGAGTAGGTGAGTAATTAGCTATGGGTCTGAAACTTCACCATGTGAAAGCTCTCCCACAAGTAGATGAATCAGTTATTTGATAAAAATTGGGTATCCGCAATACTTTTACAGATAATTAGCATTTACTCATTTTGAATAGGTAAATAACTAGAAAAAGGACGCATCTGTGGCCAGATGCTGGATGTATCCACCGACAAAGGCGAACTAACATAGTTTAGAAGATAAAAAGCATTTTTCGTTAATAAGCAAGCTGAAAGCACTTTTAAGTTTGGCTACCCTTATTTGACCCTGTAGCAGGGGCACAAGGTGAAGTCTGACCACATCAAAAGATTCGCAGTCCATGATTTCCTATAAGTCGTTTTCACATTGCAAACCTCTAGGACCAATAATAAGCAGGAGGGGCCCAAGGTCAAATCTGACCACATGAAAAGATTTGCAGCCCATGACTTCCTATAAGTTGTTTTCATATTAATGAGTTATTTGAGAAATACTGGCTATCTGCAATACTTGTAGAGATAATTCGCATTTACTCATTTTGAGTAGGTGAATAATTAGCTACGGGTCTGAAACTTCACCAAGTGAAAGCTCTCTCAAAAGTAGGCGAATCAGTTATTTGAGAAAAATTGGCTATCTACAATACTTTTAGAGATAATTCGAATTTACTCATTTTCAGTATTGGTGAGTAATTACCTACGGGTCTGGAACTTCACCATGTGAAAGCTCTCCCAAAAGTAGATGAATGAGTTATTTGATAAAAAATTGGATATCTGCAATACTTTTATAGATAATTAGCATTTACTCATTTTGGGTAGGTGAATAATTAGCTACAGGTCTGAAACTTCACCAAATGAAAGGTCTCCCAAAAGTAGGTGAAGGAGTTATTTGACAAAAATTGGCTATCTGGAATACTTTTAGAGATAATTTGCATTAACTCATTTTCAGTAGGTGAGTAATTACCTACGGGTCTGAAACTTCACCAAGTGAAAGCTCTCCCAAAAGTAGGTGAAGGAGTTATTTGACAAAAATTGGCTATCTGCAATACTTTTAGAGATAATTTGCATTTACTCATTTTGAGTAGGTGAGTAATTACCTACAGGTCTGAAACTTCACCAAGTGAAAGCTCTCCCAAAAGTAGGTGAAGGAGTTATTTGACAAAAATTCGCTATCTGCAATACTTTTAGAGATAATTTGCATTTACTCATTTTGAGTAGGTGTGTAATTACCTACGGGTCTGAAACTTCACCAAGTGAAAGCTCTCCCAAAAGTAGGTGAAGGAGTTATTTGACAAAAATTGGCTATCTGCAATACTTTTAGAGATAATTCGCATTTACTCATTTTGAGTAGGTGAGTAATTACCTACAGGTCTGGAACTTCAGCATGTGAAAGCTCTCCCAAAAGTAGGTGAATGAGTTATTTAAGAAAAATTTGCTATCTGCAATACTTTTAGAGAAAATGCAGAATTACTCATTTTTAGTAGGCAAGTAATTTAGCCACAGGCCTAATTTAGACATAAAGCCTACCAATAGAGTACTGTGGTGCACCCTGTAATATACTTTGCAAACTTGAGAAGGCTAGCTATAATATTTTTTTTTGTTAGAGCGGTAATGGTGAAATCTCTCTACACACTACGGCTATCCAGTGGATACAATGATTTACTCAACAGTGAGAACCTGAAAGTAGATATTGGTAAGCTATGCCATGACATAGAGGTCTGCAATTTCACTCTGTTATAGCTGACCAAAAATTATGTGAATAACATATTTAAACAAAATACTGTAAATGTAATAGTTTTCACGTTATAACTGATTTACTCAACAGTGATAATGTCAAAGTAGCTATTACTCAGCTATGCAATGAGCTACATGTCTGAATTTTTTCTATGTTATAGCTGACCCAAAATTAGGTGAACAACATATTTAAGCAAAATACTGTAAATGCAATAGTTTTCAAGTTACAACTGATTTACTCAATAGTGACAACCTGAAAATAGCTATTGCTCAGCTATACCATGAGCTATAAGTCTGTAATTTCACGACGTTATAGCTGACCCAAAAGTAGGCGAACAACATATTTTGACAAAATACTCCAAATGCACTATTTTTCAAGTTACAAGTCATTTACTCAACAGTCAGTACCTGAAAATAGCTATTGCTCAGTTGTGCCATGAGCTACAGGTCTGTAATTTCACTATGTTATAGCTGACCCAAAAGTAGCTGAATAACATATTTACACAAATTTCTGTAAATGCAATACTTTTCCAATTACAACTGATTTACTCAACAGTGTGAACTTCAAAGTAGCTATTACTCAGCTATGCAATGAGCCACAGGTCTGGAACTTCACTATGTTATAGCTGACTCAGAAATAGGTGAATAACATATTGAAACAAAATACTCTAAATGTAATACTTTTGAAGTTATAAGTAATTTACTCAACAGTGATAACCTAAAAGTAGCTATTACTCAGCTATGCCATGAGCTACAGGTCTGAAATTTTACTATGTTATAGCTGACATAAAAGTAGCTGAATGACATATTTATACAAAATTCTGTAAATGCAATAGTTTTCAAGTTACAATTGATTTTACTCATGATGGAAGTTACTGAAAAGCCCAAAAGTAGCTATTACTCACTTAGCTATTGAGACAGACACCCAAGTTACTCACCATGTTGTAGCTATGAAAAAAGTATCTGAATAACATATTTTAACAAAATGCTCTAAATGCAACACTTTTCAAGTTATAAGTGATTTAGTGCATGATTTCATGACTTTTAATGCATTTTAGACATTTTTGTCTACCACAGGCCTAATTTAGACATAAAGCCTACCAAAAAGATAGGGTGGCGAGTCCTCTAGCATACCAAGCCACCTGCCAAATATGAAAGAAATCTGGAAAGAAATGTGGACTGTAGGTCGCTAACAAGCAATATTCCACATTTTAGACATTTTTGTCTACCACAGGCCTAATTTACACATAAAGCCTACCAAAAAGATAGGGTGGCGAGTCCTCTACCATATCAAGTCACCTGCCAAATATGAAAGAAATCCGAAAAGAAATGTGGACTGTAGGTCGCTAACAAGAAATCTCTGTGGACGCGGACGCGGACACGGACGACAACGATGATGAATCCATAGTATCCCCGCTTCGCGTCGGGGATACAATTAGCTATGGGTCTGAAACTTCACCATGTGAAAGCTCTCCCAAAAGTAGGTGAATGAGTTATTTGAGAAAAATTGGCTATCTGCAATACTTTTAGAGATAATTCGCATTTACTCATTTTGAGTAGGTGAGTAATTGGCTATGGGTCTGAAACTTCACCATGTGAAAGCTCTTCCAAAAGTAGGTGAATGAGTTATTTGAGAAAAATTGGCCATCTGCAATACTTTTAGAGGTAATTCGCATTTACTCTTTTTGAGTAGGTGAGCAATTAGCTATGGGTCTGAAACTTCACCAAGTGAAAGCTCTTTAGGATAGCTGCTCTGCAGAGATACCCTGAAGATAAAAAATTTCGTCGAAATCGCTCTATGTAGCACGGTTTTCGAAATATTAGCATTTTTGTGTTTTGCAATTTTTGCGCAAAAATTCGAAAATTCAAAATGGCCGCCATTTTTGGCAAGACAAAATTTTTTTGAAAATTGGCATGGCTACTCTGCAGAGATACCCAGCGGGTCAAAAATTTCGTCGAAATCGCTCTATCTAGCACGGTTTTCGAGATATAAGCATTTTTGTGTTTTGCAATTTTGCGAAAAATTCGAAAATTCAAAATGGCCGCCATTTTTTGCGAGAAATTTTTTGTTTGAAAATTGGCATGGCTACTCTGCAGATATACCCTGTGGGTCAAAAATTTCGTCGAAATCGATCTATCTAGCAGGGTTTTCGAGATATAAGCATTTTTATGTTTTGCAATTTTTGCGAAAAATTCGAAAATTCAAAATGGCCGCCATTTTTCGCGAGATAAAATTTTTTTCAAAATTGGGATAACTACTCTGCAGAGATACCCTGTGGGTCAAAAATTTCGTCGAAATCCCTCTATCTAGCACGGTTTTCGAGATATAAGCATTTTTGTGTTTTGCAATTTTTGCGAAAATTTCGAAAATTCAAAATGGCCGCCATTTTTGGCGAGATAAAATTTTTTTGAAAATTGGGAAAAGTACTCCGCAGAGATATCCTGCGGGTCAAAAATTTTGTCGAAATTGCTCTATCTAGCACGGTTTTTGAGATATAAGCATTTTGTGTTTTGCAATTTTTGCGAAAATTTCGAAAATTCAAAATGGCCGCCATTTTGGGCGAGACAAAAATTTTTTGAAAATTGGGAAAACTACTCCGCAGAGATACCCTGTGGGTCACAAATTTCGTCGAAATCGCTCTATCTAGCACGGTTTTCGAGATATAAGCATTTTTGTGTTTTCCTTATTTGGAAAATTCGTAATGATTAATTAATCATTAATTACTCGGCCATTTCTTGACCAATCAATGCCAAAATCTAATGATTTCCAGATTTTAATAGAATGAATGCATTTGCCAAGTTTCAGGTGAATTGATAAAATTCCTTTCAAGTTATCATCCGGACAAGCTTCCCCATCGAAAAAAGACATTTTTGGTCATGTGACCTCTCTGATTGGTTGAAATGTCACTGCAGCATATTCAAAAAAATTCCCCAAGGCTACTGCCTAAACCTGCCAAATTTGAAAAGAATCCGCCTAACGGTTACAGAGTTCTAAGGAAAACAAAATGCGGAGCCGGCGGAGCCGGCGGAGCCGGAAGCTCTCCCATACACAAACAAGCGTCCCTTGCGGGACGCTTAATTAAAATTGTGAGTAATGCACGTGTTGGAGTACAACTTAGAAGTCTTGCCATAAACTTAGGATCAGAAATTGGGTAGTCTGTCAGATGGGCTACAACACATCACCCTAACTTAAGATAATAAAATTCAGGAATGATTTACATGCTGGATATAAGATAAAGTAAGCATACAAAAATGAAAGGAAATTATATGATATACTGAAAAAGATTTAATTATCATTGATCAACTTAACTCACCCTTGTCGTACAGAAGCTTTACTGTGTCTATACATTCTTTATTTTCTATTTTTCTATTTATCATTTTGATTTTAAAGCTGTAAAATTTCAAAAGCATTTCTCCAAAATACCTTGAAAGAGTCTTAGGCATTTTTTTTAATCAGAATTGTTGGTGACATACTTTGTACATGCTTTAACAATTGTCTAATTGCCCAAATAAAAACACTAGTGTGTTGTCCTATTGTCTATTTCCACAGAGAGGGATGAATATCTAGCATGGGGTGATTTTCTTCCAGTGCTTTCTGGAATATGCTGGTGTATATCACAGGATGGGTTTCTCTATTGTTTGTGAGGACCAATCATGCCGACCGGTATAGGTACTATTATTATCTTCAACTAAATAGACATGCCAAAATAATAAATTCAATCTTCAAGCAGCATTTCTACTTGTAAAATATTGTTAGGAAACCCGATAGAAATGAGTGTCTTCATATTTTCTTGATTAAAGATAAAGAGTAAGGGATGCAAATTAGAAGTATTTGATCTTCAAGCAGCCTTTCTATTATACTGTAAGAAACCCCTGCAGAATTCTGTGACCTCATATTTTTTCATTAATATTAATGAGCTGGCTTTACAAGCAGTGGTTTTCTACCAGTAAATGCCTGCCTACCAGTGAACGCCCATCTTATATTTTTTTTTACATGTTTGTGGTAAAAAGAGGCAATAATAGACATTTAAAATTTTAAAATATAAAACTTTGAAACAAATGTAACAAAATATATCTCAGTTATTAATTGTAGTGTATATCATTTGACAATCAGGTGGTACAAGAATAAAAAATAAAGTTGTCAATATAATTTAAATTAAAAATTATTTACTTCAGCATTATGCATTTACTGGTAGAAAGCCACTATTTGATGTTCAAGCAGGATTAAGTTTCATTGTTACAAAATATTACTGTTTATTTCTTATCATAAAATATTGTTACTAGTTAGCAGTATATGTGTATGAGTTGGCGTGGTCACGAGTTGCACATAAATTATCAACTACACTGTAGACATGGGTTTATTAGTGCTCAGTAAGTGTACTAAAAGTGGGCGTACCTCTAACAAAGTACCTACCGTCATGACAGACTTTCCAACGTCCTACTTAGTACAGTTATAGAAAACAAATAAACGACCGTTTTCTAAACCTAAAACCAGATCTAACCATAACATATTGATGTGCATTGTATAAATACAGTACAGAATTATGATAAATATTCATTTTTATCATTTTAATTTATAACAAGCAATCAGTGCCCGTGAATGGGCTCTGTGTCAGCTGACTGTGTGTTTTGAGTTTCAGAGTAGAAGTGAAAGAAGGTCACAAAGGTTATGCCCTGCAAATGGTATTCACAAGTAGAGTACAAAGTTAGCTGTTAAGGTGTAAAATTTAGGTGGAAAACATATTTCAACAAATTACTGTAAATGCAATAGTTTTCAAGTGATTTAATCAACAGTGATAATCTCCAATTAGCTTTTGCTCAGCTTTGTACTGAGCTACAGGTCTGCAATTCTACTATAATTCAGCTATGTTATAGCTGAGCGAAAAGTAAGTGAATCACATATTTACACCAAATACTGTAAATGAAAGAGTTTTCAAGATGCAACTGATTTACTCAACAGTGAGAACCTCAAAGTAGTTATTGCTCATCAATGCAATGAGCTACAGGTCTGAAACTTTACTATGTTATAGCTGTTCAAAAAGTAGCTGAATAACATATATAAAAGAAATTCTCTAAGTGCAATAGTTTTCAAGTTACAATTGATTTATTCAACATTGGAAACCTGAAAGTAGCAACTGCCAATGTATGCAATGAGCTCCAGGTTTGCAACTTTACTGTGTTATAGCTGACCCAAAAATAACACATTTAAAAAAATACTGTAAATGCAATAGTTTCAAGTTACAACTCATTTACTCAACTGTGATAACCTGAAAGTAGCTATTGCTCAGCTTTGCTATGAGCTACAAGGTATACAATTGCATTATGTTATAACTGACTGAAAAGTAGATGAATAACACATTTAAACAAAATACTGTAGATGCAGTAGTTTTCGAGTTACATCTGATTTACTCAACAGTGAGAACCTAGAAGTAGCTAATTTTCAGCTTTGCAATTAGCTACATGTCTGCAATTTTACTATGTTATAGCTGACCCAAAAGTACATTAATAACATATTTCAAGAAAATTCTCTAAATGCAATAATTTTCAAGTTACAAGCGATTCACACAACAGTGATAACTGGAAAATAGCTATTGCTCAGCTATGCAATGACCTACAGGTCTGCAATTTACTATGTTATAGCTGACCCAAAAGTACATTGATAACATATTTCAAGAAAATTCTCTAAATGCAATAGTTTTCAATTTACAAGCAATTCACACAACAGTGATAACTGGAAAATAGCTATTGCTCAGCTATGCAATGAGCTACAGGTCTGCAATTTTACTATGTTATAGCTGACCCAAAAGTACATTGATAACATATTTCAAGAAAATTCTCTAAATGCAATAGTTTTCAAATTACAAGCGATTCACACAACAGTGATAACTGGAAAATAGCTATTGCTCAGCTATGCAATGAGCTACAGGTCTGCAAGCTATGCAAGTACATCAATAACATATTAACACAAACTACTATAACTGCAATAGTTTTCAAGTTACAACTGATTTACTCAACAGTAAGAACCTCAAAGTAGCTATTGCTCAGCTATGCTACGAGCTGCAGGTCTGCAACTTTACCATGTTATAGTTGACGCAAAAGTAGATGAATAACATATTTCAAAAAAATTCTCTAAATGCAATAGTTTTCAAGTTACAACTTATTTATTCAACAGTGAAAACCTGAAAATAGCTCCTGCTCAGCTATCCAATGAGCTACAGGTCTGCAGTTTTACTATGTTATAGCTGACCCAAAAGTAGTTGAATAACATATTAAAGCAAAATACTCTAAATGCAATAGTTTTCAAGTTACAACTGATTTACTCAACAGTGATAACCTCAAAGTAGCTATTGACAATTGCAGCTGCAGCCAGAAAATATGGGGTCCCAAAGACCGCTTTAAGTGACCATATACATGATAAAATTAAAGGACCACAGTGTGAGCCCCCAATGCTCAAAGCAGAAGAGGAGGTGGCACTAGTGGACTACATTTTATATATGTCCAAACACAACTTCCCTCTCACCAGAGACGACATTCGATCAACCATAATTGTAAGACAATCATTCATTTCAATTGTAAACTAGAAATAGGACGCCCTGTTGATAGTAGACGCAAATAGAAACAGGATAGCATAGAAGAACACACATTATCATGTGTAATGTCCACCCCATGAACCTTTTGCCAAAATTGTACAGTAGTCTTACAAGACCCTGTTTCATTTGTAAAATATATCAATGATGCTTAAATATTTATTAGTGTAGATGTAAATTATTTCAGCTTCATGCCTTTTTGCATTGGTTGGGTCGAAAATTTTGACGAAATCACTCTATCTTGCACGGTTAAGAAGATAGAAGCCAATTCCTGTTTTTCTATTTTTGGCAAAAATTCGAAAAATCAAAATGGCCGCCATTTTTGGGGAGGGGAAAATTTTTTGAAAATTGCAAAGAGTACATTCCTTAGATACCCTGTGGGTCGAAAATTTCGACGACATCGCTCTATCTCGCACGGTTAAGGAGATAGAAGCAAATTTGTGTTTTGCCATTTTTGGCAAAAATTCGAAAATTCAAAATGGCCGCCATTTTTGGAGAGGGGAAAATTTTTTGAAAATTGCAAAGAGTACATTCCTTAGATACCCTGTGGGTTGAAAATTTCGACGAAATCACTCTATCTTGCATTTAAGGAGATAGAAGGAAATTTGTGTTTTGCCATTTTGGGCAAAAATTCGAAAAATCAAAATGGCCGCCATTTTTGGGGAGGGGAAATTTTTTGAAAATTGCAAAGAGTACATTCCTTAGATACCCTGTGGGTCGAAAATTTCGACGAAATCGCTCTATCTCGCACGGTTAAGGAGATAGAAGGAAATTTGTGTTTTGCCATTTTGGGCAAAAATTCGAAAAATCAAAATGGCCGCCATTTTTGGGGAGGGGAAAATTTTTTGAAAATTGCAAAGAGTACATTCCTTAGATACCCTGTGGGTCGAAAATTTCGACGAAATCGCTCTATCTCGCACGGTTAAGGAGATAGAAGCAAATTTGTGTTTTGCCATTTTTGGCAAAAATTCGAAAATTCAAAATGGCCGCCATTTTTGGGGAGGGGAAAATTTTTTGAAAATTGCAAAGAGTACATTTCTTAGATACCCTGTGGGTCGAAAATTTCGACGAAATCGCTCTATCTCGCACGGTTAAGGAGATAGAAGGAAATTTGTGTTTTGCCATTTTGGGCAAAAATTCGAAAAATCAAAATGGCCGCCATTTTTGGGGAGGGGAAAATTTTTTGAAAATTGCAAACAGTACATTCCTTAGATACCCTGTGGGTCGAAAATTTTGACGAAATCGCTCTATCTCGCATGGTTAAGGAGATAGAAGGAAATTTGTGTTTTGCCATTTTGGGCAAAAATTCAAAAAATCAAAATGGCTGCCATTTTTGGGGAGGGGAAAATTTTTTGAATAATTGCAAAGAGTACACTCCTTAGATACCCTGTGGGTCGAAAATTTCGACGAAATCGCTCTATCTCGTACGGTTAAGGAGATAGAAGCAAATTTGTGTTTTGCCATTTTTGGCAAAAATTGGAAAATTCAAAATGGCCGCCATTTTTGGGGAGGGGAAAATTTTTTGAAAATTGCAAAGATTACATTCTTTAGATACCCTGTGGGTCGAAAATTTTGACGAAATCACTCTATCTTGCACGGTTAAGGAGATAGAAGGAAATTTGTGTTTTGCCATTTTTGGCAAAAATTCGAAAAATCAAAATGGCCGCCATTTTTGGGGAGGGGAAAATTTTTTGAAAATTGCAAAGAGTACATGCCTTAGATACCCTGTGGTTCGAAAATTTCGACGAAATCGCTCTATCTCGCACGGTTAAGGAGATAGAAGGAAATTTGTGTTCTGCCATTTTTGGCAAAAATTGGAAAATTCAAAATGGCCGCCATTTTTGGGGAGGGGAAAATTTTTTGAAAATTGCAAAGAGTACATTCCTTAGATACCCTGTGGGTTGAAAATTTCGACGAAATCGCTCTATGTCGCACGGTTTAGGAGATATGAGCACATTTGCCTTTTTCAGTATTCAAAATAGCTAATTACTCATTTATTTAATTAATTACTCACTCATCTATGAAGCAATTCCCCCCAAAAGCAATCCCATACAAGCTATTAACCCAATGAACCTCCATACCAAATTTCAGAAAGCTAGGCTTAATAGCATTCCTTAAAATGTCTGGAAACCAAAGAGCTACTCAAAAGTAGCAAAGAAGCTATTACTCAGTTAGCTATAGAGCTATCATCACCAAAAGCAATCCCATACAAGCTATTAACCCAATAAACCTGCATGCCAAATTTGGTAAAGATAGGATAAGAACTGTTGCCTAAAATGTCTGGAAACCAAGTGGGACGCCGGACGGCGGAAAAAGCAAAAATAATATGTCCACCCCCCAGTGGGGTGGACATAATTCTAAATGGAATTTCATATTTTCCATATTGCTATCTTGCATACATAGCAATGATTGACATACCTGTATTGTTAGGAATTGGTGAAAAGATCAGGCAGTGACAGAATTGCCACATGTAAGTTTTACCTACACAAAGGGCCTGGAAATGAATGAGTAGCAGTCGCCTATAACATCCATGAAACTCCTTGCTCTATGCTCCAGGCTCCGACTCCGCCCTCATATATAGTAATCCTTGAAAGAAAGAATTATTATTTTCTACAATAATACTTTTTTAAAAATAGGACCATGTATAAGTTTAGTGCATAACAAATTGTTTTTAAGATTTATTCTTGTTGAGGACTATTTCAGAGGACATTATGAATGTTTTTAATTTCTGTGTTGTCACGTTTCACCTATATCTACTTTAGTAAACCATAGATATAAACACCACCCGAAAACATGTTCTATATATATTGGAGCACCATTGTAAATGGTCAAGACTTGAACAAAAGTAGCAGGAAAAGGTTTGAGAAGGAGAAATACTACATGGAGGCTGGAGCATTTTTATAGTTAAATAAAGAAGGCATGGTAAGGTTGGAGAAGGAGTGAAAAAAAATATCATGGAGCACTGTATTGTCCATGGATCTAAATTTGCTCCATGGAAGCTTTGCTCCTCCTTTGACTTAATTTTGTCTGACCTCAATTGTACTGCACTACGAAATGGTTTATGATAAAAGGACATGTTATTAATTATTAACTAGAGGATCGCTCGCAAAAAAAAAGATAATGTTTTTGCATAGCAAAAACAAAGCGTCCCAAAAAGGATATAAAGGTGAGTGCTAAAGTATTAAGAAAATGCTTCGTTTCTAGCCTTATACTGTTGTGGCAACTAAGTCAGCGCAGTCTGCTCTATCTAGCACGGTTTTCAAGATATAAGCATTTTTGTGTTTTGCAAAAAATTCGAAAATTCAAAATGTCCGCTATATTTTGCGAGACAAAAATATTTTGAAAATTGGCATGGCTACTCTGCAGAGATTATAACCCAGCAGGTCAAAAATTTTGTTGAGTTCGCTCCATCTAGCACGGTTTTCGAGATATAAGCATTTCTGTGTTTTGCAAAAACTTTGAAAATTCAAAATGGCCACCATTTTTGACAAGACAAGACAAGACAAAATTTTTTGACAAGACCACTGCCACGGTGTGTATCTCCTGCCGAGCATTAAAGGAGAAGAAATAGCTTTTCCGAGATATTCACAATTTTTCATTTTCGTGTGTGAAAGCTCTTCCAAAAGTAGGTGAATGAGTTATTTGAGAAAAATTGGCTATCTGCAATACTATTAAGAGATAATTCACATTTACTCCTTTTGAGTAGGTGAGTAATTACCTACGGGTCTGGAACTTCACCAAGTGAAAGTTCTCCCAAAAGTAGATGAATGAGTTATTTGATAAAAATTGGGTATCCGCAATACTTTTACAGATAATTCGTATTTACTCATTTTGAGTAGGTGAATAATTAGCTATGGATCTGAAACTTCACCAAGTGAAAAGCTCTCCCAAAAGTAGGTGAATGAGTTATTTGAGAAAAATTGGCTACCTGCAATACTTTTAGAGATAATTCGCATTTACTCATTTTGAGTAGGTGAGTAATTAGCTATGGGTCTGAAACTTCACCATGTGAAAGGTCTCCCACAAGTAGATGAATGAGTATTTCATAAAAATTGGGTATCCGCAATACTTTTACAGAGAATTAGCATTTACTCATTTTGAGTAGGTGAATAATTAGCTATGGGTCTGAAACTTCACCGAGTGAAAGCTCTCCCAAAAGTAGGTGAATGAGTTATTTGACAAAAATTGGCTATCCGCAATACTTTTAGAGATAATTCGCATTTACTCATTTTGAGTAGGTGAGTAATTAGCTATGCGTCTGAAATTTGACCATGTGAAAGCTCTCCCACAAGTAGATGAATGAGTTATTTCATAAAAATTGGGTATCCGCAATACTTTTACAGATAATTAACATTTACTCATTTTGAGTAGGTGAATAATTAGCTATGGGTCTGAAACTTCAGGGAGTGAAAGCTCTCCCAAAAGTAGGTGAATGAGTTATTTGAGAAAAATGGGCTATCTGCAATACTTTTAGAGATAATTCGCATTTACTCATTTTGAGTAGGTGAGTAATTAGCTATGGGTCTGAAACTTCACCATGTGAAAGCTCTTCCAAAAGTAGGTGAATGAGTTATTTGAGAAAAATTGGCTATCTGCAATACTTTTAAGAGATAATTCGCATTTACTCATTTTGAGTAGGTGAGTAATTATCTACGGGTCTTAAACTTGACCATGTGAAAGCTCTCCCAAAAGTACATGAATGAGTTATTTGATAAAAATTGGGTATCCGCAATAGTTTTTGAGGTAATTAGCATTTACTCATTTTCAGTAGGTGAGTAATTAGCTACGGGTCTGAAACTTCACCGAGTGAAAGCTCTCCAAAAGTACATGAATGAGTTATTTGATAAAAATTGGGTATCCGCAATAGTTTTTGAGATAATTAGCATTTACTCATTTTGAGTAGGTGAGTAATTAGCTACGGGTCTGAAACTTCACCATGTGAAAGCTCTTCCAAAAGTAGATGAATGAGTTATTTGATAAAAATTGGGTATCCGCAATAGTTTTAGAGATAATTAGCATTTACTCATTTTGAGTAGGTGAATAATTAGCTACGGGTCTGAAACTTCACCGAGTGAAAGCTCTTTGGGATAGCTGCTCTGCAGAGATACCCTAAAGATCAAAAATTTTGTTGAAATCGTTCTATGTAGCATGGTTTTCGAGATATTAGCATTTGTGTTTTGCAATTTTTGCGAAAAAAATTCGAAACATGTTCTATATATATTGGAGCACCATTGTAAATGGTCAAGACTTGAACAAAAGTAGCAGGAAAAGGTTTGAGAAGGAGAAATACTACATGGAGGCTGGAGCATTTTTATAGTTGAATAAAGAAGGCATGGTAAGGTTGGAGAAGGAGTGAAAAAAAATATCATGGAGCACTGTATTGTCCATGGATCTAAATTTGCTCCATGGAAGCTTTGCTCCTCCTTTGACTTAATTTTGTCTGACCTCAATTGTACTGCACTACGAAATGGTTTATGATAAAAGGACATGTTATTAATTATTAACTAGAGGATCGCTCGCAAAAAAAAAGATAATGTTTTTGCATAGCAAAAACAAAGCGTCCCAAAAAGGATATAAAGGTGAGTGCTAAAGTATTAAGAAAATGCTTCGTTTCTAGCCTTATACTGTTGTGGCAACTAAAGTCAGCGCAGTCTGCTCTATCTAGCACGGTTTTCATGATATAAGCATTTTTGTGTTTTGCAAAAAATTCGAAAATTCAAAATGTCCACTATATTTTGCGAGACAAAAATATTTTGAAAATTGGCATGGCTACTCTGCAGAGATTATAACCCAGCAGGTCAAAAATTTTGTTGAGTTCGCTCCATCTAGCACGGTTTTCGAGATATAAGCATTTCTGTGTTTTGCAAAAACTTTGAAAATTCAAAATGGCCACCATTTTTGACAAGACAAGATAAGACAAAATTTTTTGACAAGACCACTGCCACGGTGTGTATCTCCTGCCGAGCATTAAAGGAGAAGAAATAGCTTTTCCGAGATATTCACAATTTTTCATTTTCGTGTGTGAAAGCTCTTCCAAAAGTAGATGAATGAGTTATTTGAGAAAAATTGGCTATCTGCAATACTTTTAAGAGATAATTCGCATTTACTCATTTTGAGTAGGTGAGTAATTATCTACGGGTCTGAAACTTCACCATGTGAAAGCTCTCCCACAAGTAGATGAATGAGTTATTTGATAAAAATTGGGTATCCGCAATAGTTTTAGAGATAATTAGCATTTACTCATTTTGAGTAGGTGAATAATTAGCTACGGGTCTGAAACTTCACCGAGTGAAAGCTCTTTGGGATAGCTGCTCTGCAGAGATACCCTAAAGATCAAAAATTTTGTTGAAATCGTTCTATGTAGCATGGTTTTCGAGATATTAGCATTTGTGTTTTGCAATTTTTGCGAAAAAAATTCGAAACATGTTCTATATATATTGGAGCACCATTGTAAATGGTCAAGACTTGAACAAAAGTAGCAGGAAAAGGTTTGAGAAGGAGAAATACTACATGGAGGCTGGAGCATTTTTATAGTTGAATAAAGAAGGCATGGTAAGGTTGGAGAAGGAGTGAAAAAAAATATCATGGAGCACTGTATTGTCCATGGATCTAAATTTGCTCCATGGAAGCTTTGCTCCTCCTTTGACTTAATTTTGTCTGACCTCAATTGTACTGCACTACGAAATGGTTTATGATAAAAGGACATGTTATTAATTATTAACTAGAGGATCGCTCGCAAAAAAAAGATAATGTTTTTGCATAGCAAAAACAAAGCGTCCCAAAAAGGATATAAAGGTGAGTGCTAAAGTATTAAGAAAATGCTTCGTTTCTAGCCTTATACTGTTGTGGCAACTAAAGTCAGCGCAGTCTGCTCTATCTAGCACGGTTTTCATGATATAAGCATTTTTGTGTTTTGCAAAAAATTCGAAAATTCAAAATGTCCACTATATTTTGCGAGACAAAAATATTTTGAAAATTGGCATGGCTACTCTGCAGAGATTATAACCCAGCAGGTCAAAAATTTTGTTGAGTTCGCTCCATCTAGCACGGTTTTCGAGATATAAGCATTTCTGTGTTTTGCAAAAACTTTGAAAATTCAAAATGGCCACCATTTTTGACAAGACAAGATAAGACAAAATTTTTTGACAAGACCACTGCCACGGTGTGTATCTCCTGCCGAGCATTAAAGGAGAAGAAATAGCTTTTCCGAGATATTCACAATTTTTCATTTTCGTGAGTGAAAGCTCTTCCAAAAGTAGGTGAATGAGTTATTTGAGAAAAATTGGCTATCTGCAATATTATTAAGAGATAATTCACATTTACTCCTTTTGAGTAGGTGAGTAATTACCTACGGGTCTGGAACTTCACCAAGTGAAAGTTCTCCCAAAAGTAGATGAATGAGTTATTTGATAAAAATTGGGTATCCGCAATACTTTTACAGATAATTCGTATTTACTCATTTTGAGTAGGTGAATAATTAGCTATGGATCTGAAACTTCACCAAGTGAAAAGCTCTCCCAAAAGTAGGTGAATGAGTTATTTGAGAAAAATTGGCTACCTGCAATACTTTTAGAGATAATTCGCATTTACTCATTTTGAGTAGGTGAGTAATTAGCTATGGGTCCGAAACTTCACCATGTGAAAGGTCTCCCACAAGTAGATGAATGAGTATTTCATAAAAATTGGGTATCCGCAATACTTTTACAGAGAATTAGCATTTACTCATTTTGAGTAGGTGAATAATTAGCTATGGGTCTGAAACTTCACCGAGTGAAAGCTCTCCCAAAAGTAGGTGAATGAGTTATTTGACAAAAATTGGCTATCCGCAATACTTTTAGAGATAATTCGCATTTACTCATTTTGAGTAGGTGAGTAATTAGCTATGCGTCTGAAATTTGACCATGTGAAAGCTCTCCCACAAGTAGATGAATGAGTTATTTCATAAAAATTGGGTATCCGCAATACTTTTACAGATAATTAACATTTACTCATTTTGAGTTGGTGAATAATTAGCTATGGGTCTGAAACTTCAGGGAGTGAAAGCTCTCCAAAAGTACATGAATGAGTTATTTGATAAAAATTGGGTATCCGCAATAGTTTTTGAGATAATTAGCATTTACTCATTTTGAGTAGGTGAGTAATTAGCTACGGGTCTGAAACTTCACCATGTGAAAGCTCTTCCAAAAGTAGATGAATGAGTTATTTGAGAAAAATTGGCTATCTGCAATACTTTTAAGAGATAATTCGCATTTACTCATTTTGAGTAGGTGAGTAATTATCTACGGGTCTGAAACTTCACCATGTGAAAGCTCTCCCACAAGTAGATGAATGAGTTATTTGATAAAAATTGGGTATCCGCAATAGTTTTAGAGATAATTAGCATTTACTCATTTTGAGTAGGTGAATAATTAGCTACGGGTCTGAAACTTCACCGAGTGAAAGCTCTTTGGGATAGCTGCTCTGCAGAGATACCCTAAAGATCAAAAATTTTGTTGAAATCGTTCTATGTAGCATGGTTTTCGAGATATTAGCATTTTTGTGTTTTGCAATTTTTGCGAAAAAAATTCGGAAATTCAAAATGGCCGCCATTTTTGGCAAGACAAAATTTTTTTGAAAATTGGCATGGCTACTCTGCAGAGATACCCTGTGGGTCAAAAATTTCGTCAAAATCGCTCTATCTGGCAGGGTTTTCGAGATATAAGCATTTTTATGTTTTGCAATTTTTTTGAAAAATTCGAAAATTCAAAATGGCCGCCATTTTTGGCGAGATAAAAATTTTTTGAAAATTGGGATAACTGCTCTGCAGGGGTACCCCGCGGGTAAAAAATTTCGTCGAAATCGCTCTATCTAGCACGGTTTTCGAGATATAAGCATTTTTGTGTTTTCCTTATTTGGAAAATTCATAATGATTAATTAATCATTAATTACTCGGCTATTTCTTAACCAATCAATGCCAAAATCTAATGATTTCCAGATTTTAATAGAATGAATGTACTTGCCAAGTTTCAGGTGAATTGATAAAATTCCTTTCAAGTTATCATCCGGACAAGCTTCCCCATCAAAAAAAGACATTTTTGGTCATGTGACCTCTCTGATTGGTTGAAATGTCACTGCAGCATATTCAAAAAAATTCCCCAAGGCTACTGCCTAAACCTGCCAAATTTGAAAAGAATCCGCCTAACGGTTAGAGAGTTATAAGGAAAACAAAATGCAGAGCCGGCGCAGCCGGCCGAGCCTGAAGGTCTCCCATACACAAACAAGAGTCCCTTGCGGGACGCTTAATAACCATATCAAAATATGTTTAATAACCTTACGAACCAAGAAATAAATATTTTTAAGCTAAGGGTTATTCAAAATCTAACAACATTGGGGTTTCATTGAGGTCAGAGGAAATGAAGTCAGAGGAGCAGATGTGTCATGGAGCAGCCTAAGTCCATGGATTGCACAACTGCTCCATGTATTGCTCCTTCTCCAACTTCCCCCTGCCTCATCTATTCAACCAAAGCAATCTCCATGTAAATATTGCTCCTCCTCCAACCTCTCCTTGCCATTTTTGTCTGATACTTGCAATAAGTGTTTACTACTACATTCCAATGAATAATGTAATCCTGACTCATGGAAACGTTTGTAATATATCTTTATTTTTGCCTTATTATAACGCATATAGGCCCAATCTGACACCACAAAGGCAGTAAAAAGATTCATAATGTCCTCTTAAATAGTTATGTGTCACAGGACCAGGTTTCCAGGGGACTTGAACCCACAACACCTTACTCACGAGGCCTCACTCTACCAGGTGAGCTATAAGGGAAATCCCTACTAGCCAAGCCAGTAGTAGAAATTTTAACACTTTTTGGGTTCTGTCACGTGTTTGGGTTCTGCCACATGTGTACAAGAAGAAACTTTTAAAAGCCTTTTCCTGCAACAACATTTACAGTGTCTTATTGACAAAGTTTCTTTTCTGTGATGAGAGAATCTTTCATTTATTTTAAAGAAAATTTTTAACAGTATGTAGACTAAATACTGGTTCTTTAATTTGAAGGTAATTACATTTTCCCCCATAAAAGATCGATCTCCCATAAACAACTACATTTACTACAGTTTTTAAAAATTGTTCTTGTTGTAAAAGTATTGGAAGAGAAGTCGGACCAAATGAGGTTGGAGGAAATTAGGTCAGAGCATGGAGCACGGAGCAAGATAAGATAACATGTATTTTATCTCTCTTTATACAACTATAATTCTGTATATATACAAAGTAGTATATAATAAATAAACTAGTAATGTGCATAATTTCAATATCACAGAGAAACACGAAAAGGGAACAGCTGAAACAAAAGCTTATCAAGGCTGTTCCCACCACTAACCAGTACCAGTTTTTAATACATTACAAAATTATTATAACCAATTAAATAAGCAATTAAAAATAAAGTGATATTAGTATAAATAAAATTTCACAGATTACTACAATTAACAACCACAAAAGAGATTTCATATTGGGTATATGTTAAGGTACACTTTGAGAGGCACAAAAAATAACATATTATGATATCTATTTACCTATAAATTTGTTTTCAGAAACTAACTTCTGATAATTACTTATATTCACATAATAAATAATTTTCATAATTTCTTTTAAAGGATAAGAATGAAGAATCTAGACTTATGGAGGAGGGAACTTTGTTCCATAATTTTACACCATAAACTGACAAACATTTTGACTTTATACTTGTTCTTGCATATTTGACTGCAAATTTATGTTTTTGCCTAGTACTATATGAAATTTCTTGCTTATTTGTGAAAAGTTGTTGTATAGGAGTTTCAAGGTGTTTCATGGATGTTATAGGCAACTATTATTGAAATGAATGGTTTTCTATGAATGACTATGTGAGCAGTATATACTGCAATAACAATGATTACTACACGGCTGGGGACGGTTTTTCATCTATTTGTTTAATAAGTCATTTGTCAAGCTCAGGAAGGAAAATTTTGTATTTACTCAATGTAGACAATGTTTATATCCTTCATTTACATACATTAGATTTTTAAATGATTTTGTGTTGTTATAGCAATACCCTATTATGTATCACGTCAGATATTTTCTTACTGGGGACATGGATTGACAATTTTTATGTAAACAAGAAAAAGCCCACTCTAGCGATTAACTGAAATACTGAATACAAGAAATGACAACAGTACTGATCTGTGGTGGAATTTTTATAATTTGTGAGCTATCACTGCTATTATATACACAAGATTAAGCACTATAAAAGTCTATATTAGCTAGCCTACTCGCAAACACTCCTAACGAAGGAAGTGCATGTATATAAAAAAAAACATAAGAACTGTTGCCCCTGTAGGGATTTGAACCCATGACCTTTCATCATTGAGTGCAGTGCTCTACCACTGAGCTATCAAGTCAGATGATATTTAGTGGCACTGTTTTTTCATATATTTATAGATACTTTTGGCACAGTGGTCAAATTTTTCAATCATTTAAGGGGGCATTATGAAATTACAATTAGCCTATTTTTTTAAAATAACTTTTATTTACACTTTACATAAAAGAAGATGTGTATAAATATACTAAATAATAGTAATAATTGTACTGTTTAAGATGTCTTGATAATGAGAGATCATCTGGTTGCCATAGTTATTTTAAGACAAACCAGAATTGAAAAATATGTGTTTATGAATATAAGAGATTTTGCAGAAATAAATATACATGTAATACATTGTTTCATTCACTGGACTATATAAAAAACATCGATATACTACATCTTTAAAAATTTGTGATGCTAGTGATTTTACATGAACATTTAAAAAAAATTGTCTACTGTCTGGCTTTGTATCTTGGCACACGCCTCAAATTGGCACAAAACGGAAGACAGAGTATTTCCTAATTTTTATTCTTTATCGCCCACACTCGTGCACTTCCGTCTACTAAATAAGGGATCAGTTAAAGTGACGACAGAAACAATTAAAATATCTTCGGCGATTTCTGTATGCAAATTGTGCCAAGTTGGGGCGCTGATTTCATGTAGAAATTATATTATCGCCCCTTAAAAGCCTTCTAAAACGTTTACTATTTTGATTTTTTGTTGTTAAAGTACAAATATAATTTGCGCTTTTGTCAATGCATATATTAATCAATAAAAATCCACGATATTAAACAAGTAATAACATCAAATAAGGATTTTGTGTTCAATGTGTGCCAAGTTACTGTACTGCTCAGCCAGTGAATTTCATCACCACAGTGAAGTTCGTCACTCGTATTTTATGACAGTATTAAAACTTCTTTACTTTGATCTTCGTGCAAACAATTATACTGTGCTCTCTAGACCAAGTTTCTGTCCCATTGCCGATTGCTATTGAAATACTGATGGACACAATGGCGAGGGACAGAGATCACATGTACTTGTTTTCTGTGTAAATTTTGAACGGCATATTTCTACACATATTGTCACAAATATAAAGTGTTATTTGCATTCTTAGAGGTATGTATGTGTGCTGTTCACTAATATTTAATGCATATCTTATTGGTATGTGTATATTTCAACACATTTTTAAAATGTCAACAAAACTTCACCACTGGTATGTTATGTATCGTCATTGTATGGAAGTTCGATCGCTTAAGAAAATTGATGTTATATAAAGGAATAAAAGTCTCATAAAACAGTGTTATTAAATTTTGAAACATACAACATGTGTAAAAATATCTATGTTTTAGTTTTGCTAAGTTGTTTTTATTTGAAATTATTTAATATATAACGATTTTATTCATATTTAAAAGATACCATTTCCTTTAACTGTTGTCACACGGGATTGAGATGTACAAAAAATCGATCATTTGGTACTCACCTCTTTATCTTCTTGCATAAAGTTAAGGTTTCTAGATAATGTTTGTAGACAGGCAAATGAGGTGGATAAATGAAGATTCTTCTTTATTAAAGTGATGAGGCAGCACTTTTAAGCAATAATTCATAACTAAATTAGCAACATTTTATACAGTATTGAAACATGTAACAAATTTCATTGTATGATAACTTAAACAAATCATTGTTTATAATCATTAACAAGTGGTTAGTCTGTACAAGTTTTCACTGAAAATGAAAGTTATTCTTCCTTACTGCCATTTTTGTCACAGCATGGGCAGTAAAATGTGCTATGTCTACATAGCACAGACACCTTTGTGCAGTATTTTAGATGACACCAGTGAGCACATTTGTCACACGGAGCCCATTTTATGAATTTAATGCCATGATAATGCCCTTTTGATTTTGGTGTGAACTGTCTAGAAACGCAACACAGTTCACTTTCGTTGAAATCACTGTCATCACTACCATCTTCTTGATTATCAATCGCCAGGTTGATATGAGAAGGCCCTGGTTGGTTTATGTTTGGAGTACATGACTGCATGGTGGTCTTGGAGGAGCTTTGCAAAGGTGCATTTGTTTCTTGGATTTTGGATAAAGATGGGGGTTTGGATTTTGATGAGGAAGGTTTGGAATGTTTATTCTGCAATGCAATGTGACTTTGGATCTGGTCAAAAGTTTCATCCTCTGTTATGCATCTGCCTCCAACGTTTTTGCTGAAGGTATTGCGAGATTTTCCTGAACTGGTTTCGACATTTTGCAGGACGTCGTGCTGTGATAAGAAAGATGCCAAATCGGAACATGTGTTAACTGTTTATGCTATCATTCTTCTTTCTGAACACTTCATGTGGTATTGTTTTGTCCTGGTCGTAAGCTGTAGGATTTAGTGGAAAAATGCCTGTTTTTTGAAGGATGCCTGCAAATTTTGAGGTGAGAGGGCAGATACATATGACTTTGAAGCGATTTGTGCAATATTATGCTTACCAATTACCTGTCCAGGATGGTTTTTCAGCCAAGCATGAGAGGAAGAGTTTATGATTCTTTGGAAAGGACCAAAGCAGCCCACATCAAGTGGCTGCAAAACATGGCTGAGGTGAGGAAACAACATCAGGTGAATATCATTTTGCCTGGCCCATGAAATAAGTGTTGGATTTACATGCGACTTATGACCATCATATAAAACTACTTTCTGACCACTGGGCATGTATTTCATCAGGTGAGTTGTCATGTACTTGTAAAATACATCAGAATTTGACCAACCAGTGGGTGACATACAGGGATTTGTACCTGGACATGTGTCATTTAACCACTCAGGATTCAATCTTGTACCCTTAAAGCAGAAATATGGAGGAACATAGTGACCCAGAGCATTTCCGGCACCAAAGTACATCCGATTTGTGGTGATGTTATGGCCTGTGGGGATTTAAGGCTGACTGAGGACAAGACATGTGGTGGTTTATGTTCAGTTGAAACATATTTCTCATCCACATTAAGCAGTCTCTCTGGAGAGTTTGCCAAATCACATTTCTCAAAGATATCTCTGAGTTCATCAAAATAGGCAGAAATTTTGGATGGATCCGATGCTTGAGCTCTAAAACTAGCTAGCGAGCTTGGTTGACTTTTCTTTAACTCTGGCCACCTTCGGATGAAACCGTTATACCATTGTTGTGAAACTTTTGGCTTTTTCAACACTCCAATAGAACTGAGGAACTCACTGGCAAGCTGAATTACTTGAGATCTTGTGTAACCATAACCCAATGATGATGATGATTTGATGTGCTCAACAAACACTTTCTCAACCTCAGTGGACATTACTGGTCTTCTACCACTTTTGACAACATTGACACTGACTCTGCCATCAACACGATCTCTTAAGGTTGTTAGAGGAACACCAAAGAGGGCTTCTGCTTTTCGAACCGAAATTTGGTTGTCAGAGATGTATTTGCATGCTTGTGATAATTTTGAGATGTCATAACCCTGATATGATCGCCTACATAGCTGTTTGGGTTCTCCCTAAAAGATAAAACAAATGGTCTTCAGCAAAAATGTTACTTTAACATAGTTTTCATACAACTTTAATTTTGAAAAAAGTAGTGATATCAATTGATCGATTTTTCATCTCAGTCAGGTAAGTAAAACATCTCTAATAAAAATGCAATTTCTGTAAATTTTGCAATGGAAAGTTCTTTTTAAAAACAATTTTCGATTGTGCAACAACAATTATTACATCTATTTTTGCAAAGGGAAAATAAAAATACCTGTTTTTTCCTCATTTTGACGAAAAAACATCAGAATAAAATAATTTTCGGCAAGATTGTTTACATTCGAAACACCAGCAGCCTTCCGTTCCTCATACAACCATTCAAAATGAAGCGGATCGGAAGAAAACAAAGCCGATCGACATTTTGTCTATATCGAAGTTACGTACATTTACGATACAAAAACAATTTCTGGCATGCAAAATCAGCTTAATGTAACAACATATGTATTATAAACTGGTTATATATGTATAGTCATAGCAAGGGCATTATTAAGTAAATGCAAAAATTGTCTGTTGTTCAAGATTTACACAAAAAACAGGTACATGTGAGCTCTGTCCCTCGCCACTGTGTCCATCAGTATATCGCTTTCGAGACATCTCACCCCATGAGACAACTCACCCCATATTTTTCGAGACAACTCACCCCATATGTCAACTCACCCCATAATATAGTAGTAGAAGTGTGTTGTACCATTTTTCTCAGTAAACTTTTGTAATTGTTTTTAAAAATAAATTCAGAACAGGAGTATATGTTGCCAAATTTGAATTGAAGGGTATACAAATTTTTCCTGTCTAGTTTTATGAAATTATGTGTTATATATCAATGGTGTTTTGTAATGCATATGACAATGTTTTTTTAAAGTATTGTAGTATTTCTTTGCTCTTTGAAGAGGCAGAATATGTTGCAGTACAGACAAGAATGATCCGCCAAGAGACCCTGAGTAGTATATCAAAGGAAGGAGTACAGGGTGATAAACAAGAAACTCTTGGAGTTGTGGGGTGAATTTAACAATGGAAATATTGGTGCAAAACAACTATTGAGGTCATGTGCAAAACTGTATAGACCCACATTCCGGAAGGGAGAAGTTTCAATAGATGATAATGACAACACCAACAGTGACCTCCAGCCAGAAGAATCCAGAGAGTTTTGAAATGGGCTAAAAAAACAAAACAAACAAAACTAAATAAAAACTATTATTTGTAATTGTTGTACCTGTTGCTATTATTTGTTTCTTAACTTGTTATTTTGCTAACTACAAGGTGGTTTGTGTTAAACTACATGTTAATTTGTACACATGAATGTTATTCAGTATTAATGTTTTCACAATAAATGTTTTGATATTTGAATGTGCTTCTTTTTAAACAGTTTAAGTGTATAAAATATGGGGCGAGTCGTCTCATGGGGTGAGTTGTCTCGAGAAATATGGGGTGAGTTGTCTCATGGGGTGAGTTGTCTTGATACCAGTATATCAATAACAATTGCATGGCGACAGGACAGAAACTCGGTCTGCTTGCTCTCCAAGGTAAGTATTTCACTTTTTAAAAATGGATATTGCTATTTCTTGAATGCTTTTATAGCAGGTGACGAACTTCACTGGGTGACAAAATTCACTGGCTGAGCAGTACAGTATCCATGTCCCCGTCTACTGTATCCATGTCACTTTCAATCTTAGATACGTAATGTCACTTCTTTAGACATAGTTCAAGTAGACCTACGCATGTGAAGTAATTTTTAAAAATACACCAATGGTGACATTTTTAATATACTGACGATATTATTTAGTAGTTCAACAGCAAAAAAGTTGAAAAGCTTGACTAAGGGGGCTTTAAACAGACTTCCTTGTTTTTGTTTTGCGGTTTGTACTAAACCGCATACATAGGACAGTCTCACAGAAGGGACAGTCATAACTTTAGGTCTTGATCAAGGTCCTTCCTTAGTGTAATGTGATTCTATACGTGTATTCGGATGGGTGATTTAAGTAAATTATGTAATCAGAAAAATCTTTCATATTCAGAATGTGCCTTTTTTGTAACTGAAAACGTTGCACGATCACTTGTAAGGTGGCTAAGTAAAGTCATTCAGATGGGTTGATTTAAATTAATTAAATGATCTAAAGTAATCTTTGTATTTGGATGGGGCCTTTCAGTGTAACTAAAATAATTTCACCAATTAACTGATCCTACGAGGATGCAGGGTCCTATGAGGATGCAGGGTCATTTGAGTGATTTAAGTGATCTAAATGAATGTGATTTTACCACATCCAAATACAAAAAAAAAAAAAAAAAAAAAAAATAGATAGCCAGTGTGAGTGCATTTCCCTTTCAGTACGAGAATGAAATCCAGATAGTTATAAAATGGACTTATGCAGTGTCTCACAAACATTTTTTAAAGTTTTAAAAGTAAAAGCTTGTGAACAGTCTATCTAACAATACAATTTGGTTTATATATTATGTACAGTCTATGTGATCAAATCATAAGATCATGAAATCATATATATGATTTTTGTGGTTATAACTATGGAAGAGCATTTGGGCCAAGTGAAAAAGAAAATAATTTATTGAGATAGTTTCTCAATTTTTGAGACATTCAGTCAATTTTTATATAATCAACAAGTGTTTTGGAGATATTGTCTATTTTTCAGATTTAGTTTAATTTCTTGAGACACTAAACATTTTTTTTCAGAGAGTATCTAGGTTTTTTGAGATACTAGGTCAAATTTTTAGATATCATGTCATCAGTCCACGGTGGCAGAGTGGTAACACACTCTCCTCCCACCTCTGAGGCCGGGGTTCGGCTCACGGCTCAACCTCAAGTGGGAAAGCTGGTAGTTGCTTGCTGTTGGTCAGCAGTTTACAGTACAGAACCTTGACCAACTGTATGTACTGGTTTCCTCTGCTCTTCCAACTACCCATCGTGATATGACCTGTACAGTGTTGAAAGCGATGTAAAACCCCAAATAAACAAATAAATAAATATCATGTCAATTTTCAAGATAGTTATATAAAGATGATTATTTGAAGCAAGTATGACCACTTACACCATAAGACGGGTGAAGCATGTACAAGATATACATGAAGATCAACAATAAACCATATCTTCATTTAACCATTAAAGTGGGTCTAAGGTTCAAGTTCTACATTTCAGCATGATTAAAATTTTTGTCAAAGGGAAAACCACAATTGGAGATAAACTTTGGAGACACTAGTAGCTTGTTAGCATTAATTAAGAACGAGGTGCAGACTCGACAACAACATATCCCCAGACAGCCATCTCTCATGCTACAAGTATTCACTGGGTATTTTTAGCACCCATTTTGTGTGATTCACAACTATTATAATCCATTTTGTTGGGGGTCAAACCATTTTTTTATTTTCTTTTTGTTCAATCTTCCCACTATGGTAAGAATTATCCTTTTTGAGAGTATTTGAATGGCTTCCAGTACTTTCTATTACAGTATTACAGCAAGAGCTTAGATTTGCACATGATTTATATTGAAAAGTAGGATAACTCAGTTTATGTTAATTTAGAGGGGCAAATCTGATATTTTATTTTAAAATCTACAACCAAGTTTTCCTATTACCCCCAATTGATTACAAAGCTCTAAAATAAAAAAAATAAAGGAGATGTTTGAAATTTAACAATCTTTTCTGCCTGCAAAGCACACTAAAGGCACTTTGTTTGGTTAATTTTAATATGGGGATGTCTCTTTTGAAACCTATACACCCAATTTTCATACTTCAATAACACATTCAATCTGAGTAAGTTCCTTAATTCCAGTAGGTGTAGACATGTGAAAATCAAAAGAAAAGGGGGTTCAGTCACTGAGTGTGCGATGACTGGAAATATCAGGAATACTACACAAATTTGGTGATGCCAATTGGGTGTACAGGGTGCAGTCTGAATTATCCAACACCGCTCAATTCATTTATGCCTGGATGTGGTTGATAATTCTGGCTGTGACTAGCTGTCAGACAGAATTCCAGGATGCCATGGCAAACCTAACTGTACAGTCTAATGCCACCATTCTCTGCGTCAGAGTGGTGCATAACACAGCCAGAATTATCAACCACATCCAGGCATAAATGAATTGAGCTGTGTTGGATAATTCAGACTGCACCCTCTACACCCAACATGACAGGGCTCAACATGATTGAGAGTCGGTACTAGTAGTCTGTCTGCTGTGAGGTGCAGCAATTCTCTCTGCCACTTCAGCAGAGAAACTTTGTTCTAGTAATAGCTACCTCCTAGTAACCAATGATGAAGACCAAGGTACTGCAGATTAGTATTGATCATTAGTCTGTTTAACTGAGCAGTTTTAAAAGTACCAGTAAATATAGAGGTATTTTGGTTGACAGGTGGAGGAGTTAGCCAAACTAGGGCAATTCTTGCCAGCCTAAGTCTACAATTATTACACAACTGTTTTGCTTGATCTTTTGAATCTTTTTTCACCCTGAGTTGAAGAGCAGTCGGAAGGATATCCATATGGTAGCAGGTCCGATCAGTACATAATTAGAGTAACGATTCTTCATGCCTATTGGTCTGGTACTGGGGAAATGTACAGGGTCAGTTTATGATTGAACCATGTTGCAAATAAGTCCATATCTGAGTGAACCAGGTGTGACAGATCTGTTTGAACACTTACAGATGTAGAGAACATTTTGTTGCTTGGATTTGAAATGGCCCAGACAGAAAGTCTGCTATCATGTTTTGACACCCTGAGATATGTCTGGTTCTTAATGATAAATGAAAGTGGTGACACAAGCTCATCATTTTTCATATTGTCCATTTCTATGAAAACAGACTGACATCGACACCAGAAACACTCTTTTTATTCTAAAAAGTCGATGTGGAGGCTTGAATTAAGGGTAGTCAACAAGGCAGTTATGTTGTCTTGATTTAACTTGGTAAGCATTTATGAGGTTTACAAATGTTTGAAGGGAAATGTTTGTGGAAGTTAAAAAAGAAAAATGTTATGAATCAACATTACACAATGTCTGAGAAATATTACTTCAGCATTGTTTACCAATAATTACCTTAATTGGGGTCAGAGTTGAAATTGAACATGTAATTAGGTGTAAACAATGAAAATGTTATGTCTAATATTGTAAGAGAGTGGTTTAAAATTTGTTCCCCCATTCAATTCTTACAATTAGGCATTACATGTGGGGTACTTTTTGACAAGGTCCTCTAAAATCCCCTATTATTGCTCAGCACCATCTTTGTTTACAAATGTTTGAAGATAAACATTTAGTAAGCTACCCAGGAAGGAGTTTGTCCAATGGCTGAGGAAACCTCCAATGTCCACTGAGATGCCAATAGATCAGTCTCTGGGACCATCTTTTCTGTGGATCCAGTAATCCAGTTAGCCCCATCAATGACCTTGCACTTTAGTCAGATTTCTGCTTTGTCCTTTCAATATCCTTTGAAAATAAGTGATACTTTTAGTGATCTCTGTTGAGTGAACTTTATTTTAAATTTCTGAATTTGCAGTTTGGATAGACCGATTGCTGGTATTTACTTGTCCCTAGACTTGGAGACTACAGATAGGTGACTAACTAGCTTGGGTCTGGAGGTCTTTTATTATGGTCTGGTAACATCTGATTATCATGGGAAAGTTTTTAAAGAGCATATCCATGCAAATGTGCACCATTCTAATTTTCAACCTCTTTCAAAGCGTTGAAAGAACCTCCCTACCTTAATATTTTGTATAAGTGAATTGTCTTTGCTAAGGAGGGGTACCATTTCCCGAGTTTCTGTAGTACGTTTTAATTTGTCATTGCCCCTGAAATCTTGGGAATAACAACAGGTGGTTTTTCAGATAATAGGGCTTGATTTGTTTGCCTTTTATTTGTCCCTGCCCCTGCCAAGAAAGGGCTGCCTCAGACCATTGTATATATTAACTTATTGAAGAGGCTTTTTTCTGTGAATGAACTACATGAGTAGTGAATCAATAATCTACATGGTTTACTTGATAAGCATGCTCAAACGATATCAGGTTACCTAAGAGTCCTGTCACTGGGCAAAGTCACTGTGACATCAATTTGAGAGGGCCTAGCAAAAAGGACAAAAACCTGATTAACAGGCCAGAACTTCACCACCTGAGAGTGAGATGCAACAGAAATTTCAATAAAGACAAGGTAAACTAGAAAAAGGTTTTTGCTAACAAAAATGAGCGGCCCAGATGGAGAGCTGTAGCAGTTGCAGTATGAGACTGTAAGCAGAACATAAGCTTTACTGTGTTTTGTATCTGATCAAAAAGTGGGCGATTTAAAAACTGTAGCAGTTACAGTATTAAACTGTAAGCAAAATGTGAGCTTTATTGTGTTTCGTAAAGTAGTATATTTTACGAAGCATTTTTGCTAGAGGTTGGCTGAAGAGAAACTATAGCTGTAAATGTGGAATCGTAAATTGTTTCCAGGATATATTTAATTTAAGGCTTTTTCCTTTCTCTCAAAACAGACTAGATGCTGCAGAGTGATACCATAATAAAGCAAAACCATTTGAAAAAATACATTAAAATTTGACATTTGAAAATTCAGGGTTTTTGTATCCAGAATGTGATCTGGATTTTTTCACAAAATTTAATTTCATTTCCTCTAGTCAGGCCCTACGTACATAAAAAATTTCATAAAGATTTGTTTATGTTTTTTTCGAGTATTAAGAAACAGAGGTACAGACAAACACATCCAAAACATAACCTCCTGATGGTAGTAATGAGAACAAATATTAGTATAAGGTAATATTTCTGAATATGTCAAATTCTGAATTTAAAATACTCTTCATTGATCATATACAAATTGTGCATGTAAAAAGGAATCTTTATGGATTTTCTTTGCTAATGCATTTATTTTGACTTTCCACAAAGTAAGGCTGACCATAACAAGCTTTGTTTTTAACTTAAAGAAACATTTTTTTCTGGGTAATTTGTCAAAATATTCAAGTACATGTATATTGTAACCCCTCTCCATTAAAAACCTGGGACAATGTGAATATAGAACAATGTTGTAAACTGGTTTTCTAATTGTAAATTAAATATTTTTAAAGTTAGCATGCAACATAACTAAAAGTATTAAATATCATAGAATTTAAGTGATTAAATATCATAGAATTTAAGTGCTATTTATGCCTCAATAATGTACACTAAGAGAAAAATAAAGAATGTTTGTGTGTGCACTGCAGTAATTCTGTATATGCAGGAGTGAGTATTTACCTAAGTTCAGTCACCTGAGGAGATGTTGAAAAGGTCTATTGTAAATCTTCCCCACCCCTCCCCCACCCCTCCCCCACCCCTCTCCACTTCAACTGAAACACTGAAGGGACAAAAAACAGACATATATATAACACACACACAGATAGAGGCAATTCTTTTTTTCTGTAACACACAAACACTGGCAATTCTTAGCTCTGATGCAGATTTTGCACAGATCAGAAAATGTGGCAAATGTATAGTTTTATATGCAGCTATTACATAATTTTGCAACCAGCTACAAGTCTGAATTTTTACTATTTTATAGCTGAAAGAAAAATAGGTGAAAAACATATTTAACAAAATATTCTAAAAGCAATACTTTTTAAGTTATAAGTGATTTACCGCATGAACTCATGAGTTTTAATGCCTAAAAAAATTATTTAAAAAATTCATAAAAAAATTAGGAAAGATCCAGGCCTGATACTCAAACAAGGGAACTTATTTATTTAAGAAATAACAAGTCAATCTAAAATGTTACTGGATTTATTGGGAAAGAAAAGTATGAGTTTACATATTGGAATATTTATGAATGACTTAGCAACTGAAATCAAAAATGTAGGCTTAGGAATTACAGTACAAGATCATGATCCATGCGTTCAATAATGCACAAAAGCAAGACCAAATTAAGATTCAATAATGCCAATTAAACCATGATTTGTACAATATTTTATACATATTGTATATTGAACACTGTAATTAATGAACCCCTGTGGAATGTGACCTGCAACCACTTTTTTATCTCCCCATATCAAAGAAGCCCTGTGTAGAATGACATCCTAACTCAATTGCTGGTTCAGCTAGCTTTGTCATCTGATGCAGACAGATAAAATTCATCTAAAACATCTGAAAGTATTTAGGAAGTTTTTAAGGGAAATCAGTCTTCCTTATGCATTTTGTGTAAATAATTTTCAAATGGTACAAGTAAATATTTATATGTTTAGTAGGAGATTATGATAGTTTGGGATGTTTGATGACTTCTGTGTGACTATAAGATTACCTTAAAAGGCAGACAAAGGTCCCACTCTGATTAGATTTACTTGAAACAGGGGATTAAGTTTCTTTATAATGAAGATCATATGTAGGCTGTTCAATCCACGCACTCTTATCATGAAAAGCTTTTGTGTTTTTATACCCCTTTCATTGGAAATTGTGTTGAAGGACATTGTTTTTTTCTTGTCTGACTACAATCCTTCAAACAAAACTTACAAATGATACCCACACAGGGGATTTAGAACAATTCAGTCACTAAATTTCAGACC
The DNA here is from genome assembly GCA_964017235.1 of Sabellastarte sp. h YS-2021. Classification (NCBI taxonomy): domain Eukaryota; kingdom Metazoa; phylum Annelida; class Polychaeta; order Sabellida; family Sabellidae; genus Sabellastarte; species Sabellastarte sp. h YS-2021. The sequence goes on from OZ024928.1 coordinate 65,390,797, forward strand.
TCTTTATAGCCACTGTTTCATATTGCTTTTTAAATAAAGTCATTTGGCTTTAAATTATTTACTGAGTGGGGATATTATACTTTTATTTTCTAGTTAACAATTTCTTTATTGGTTAAGAGGATTATTGGTGTGCAGATGAATAGACTGGAACAGTGTGGGGGGAAAAAGTATTGTGAGTTTGATTTTCATAATCTTGTGAAGTGTTTGTTATTTTACAAGTAACTGATGCTATAATGTTTAAAACAAATCTCCTGTTTCTCTACTGCTGGTGTGTATCTGTTTTAAACAGTGATATTTTTTGTGCTTCTGTATACATTAAATATAAATAAAAATAAATACATTAAAGCTTGCGAAGTTTTGGTAAAGGCTTGTTTTTGGCTTAAGGATAAAGTATGCATTCTTCTGGTAAGAAATTTATGTTTTGGTATTTTGTTATAATGTGGCCAATGTAGAGAATAATATGTTGCTGATGCTTATAATTGTATGAATGGTAAATTAATTCTAAAGAAACATTCCTGTGAGTAAGCCTAATCAATGTGTCAAGTTTAACTGATGCTAGTTGAACAGTAAGTCAGTTGGGGGCTGAAAACCCATTTTTTACTGTAAGATAGCCATAGGTGGACTTCAAGGTGGACAGAAAATAAGAATGTCCTTTTTGCCATCCTTTATAAGGTCTGTTGATCAATAAGATAGTTGGAGGCTGAAAACCACCACCTGTTACTGTCAGGTGGCCATAACTCCATTCATATTAGGGCATTAAGTTGACCATAAAATAACAGTGTCCCTTTTGCCATCCTTTATAGGTGTGCAAAGTTTAACTGAGGTCAGTTGAACAATAAGATAGTTGGAGGCTGAAAACCCCCTTATTTCACTTTAAGGTGGCTACAACGCCATACATATTGAGAGTTTAAGGTGACCATAAGTATTATTCTTATCTATTTTAATACCAGTGATAAGTTAGATATAAAAAAATGGAAAAAGAAAGGAGCCAGAGGATTTTATTCCAATTTGATGACTTTAAACAGGCCATAGGTCCATTAACATTTTGGGTTTAAGGTCACCATAAAGTCTGGATATTCCTTTGGCAAATCTTAATATATGTGCCAAGTTTGGTTGAAAAAAAAGTGAAAAACTAAGTGAACTGGAGGGCTAAAACCCCCCTTTTTGACATTAAGGTGACCTTAAGATTGCAGATACAGGGCTAAAACTTCGGCATGTAAAAGATTATCCAAAAGTAGGTGAATAAGTTATTCCAACAAAACGCCGAAATCCTGATCGTTTTTGAGATACAGACCAAGTGCCCATTTAAAAAAAAATTTATGAAAATAAAACGCCTCCCATTCAGGCATCTATGGTCTGATTGATCAGAAGATCCTTTCCGTCCTTTGAAATTTGGTGCAGAATGTATCTGATAAATTTTATAGCACAGGTGTGTGTGGTTTTTTTCCAAAAGGCGATGACAGGGTGTTTTTTTAAAAAATGCTTAAGGTCTCCGCAAAGTATCCCAAAAATTTTTCCCGCCCCTATAGTTTTAAAGAAAAATAAGAAGGAAAGAAAAATTTGAAAGCTCAAGAAGTTATTCAAGGGAGACCATAATCCTGTGGCGGCGGTAATCAGTCGAACTTATGTGAAAACAAATAAGCGTCCCTGACGGGCCACTTAACTATTAAATGGGGCTTATGTCCAATAATAGTCATAATTCCAGAAGGTTATGGCAGGAGTTGCACTAAGCATTATATAGTGACCAATACTGTATTTCCAACTCATCAATCCAATAAGTCATTGGCTGACCAATTTGCTTCCTATTTTGCTGATAAAATTAAAAGGATTTGAGATGGCTTTCTCTCCTCAGAAATTGACTACATTGTGGTGTTGACCCATCCACTGCTTTTGGTTTAAATCTCTCAGGATGAAGTTCAAATATTTATGAATACGTCACCTACTAAATCCTGTGAGTCGGATTCTTGACCACCTTTTTGTGTGATCAGCATTTATGCCAGAGGCATATAGGGATTGCTTAGTCCTCTGGCATCGGTGTTGTCTGTATTGTTGCCATCACACTTCTTGTCAGACAGTATCTGAAAAATGGCTTGATGGCTTCAATTAAAATTTAGTAAGTGGATGTAAGTCATGCTCAAGGTGTGCCCTATTTTAAGGTGACCTTAACCTCCCTTTAATAAAAGAAATATATTGAGTTATAAGCTTTTTTCTGTTTCCACAACGTATTGAAAATTGTTTCACATATTTCACTCTAATTTTGCAAATATAGTCAAAATTGGGATTTTACGTCCCATTCAACAGCCAGGGTCATAATGGGACAGGTTCTCACTATTGCCACTTGGGACTCAAACCACACAGAAGCAAGAGGCTATGATTGAATGCCAAACCTGCTAACCACTAGGCCACTGAGGACCTCATAACTGGTCTTAGAAAAGAACCCTACATTAAATTGACCTTAAACTACCAGTAGTCACCAAATGGCATTTTTTGGAAATATTTCCAAAACTATGAAATTAATGCTAAACATATTGAAGTTGACTCCCTCAAAATTGCAAACTAACAAGTTTAAGGTTAGGGCATTTTTTGGTGTTTTGTAAGGTTGCTGTAAACCGATGATAATTAAATAAAAAATTATGAGTTTAAGGTTACAACATTTTGTCATTAGCAGCTAAAATGGGGGGGGGGGGGGGGGGGGGGGGGGGGCTACATATAGTCAGCATCGTCATTGCACTTCATTTCTGGACTGTATCTCGAAAATCACTTGATAGATTAAATTCCAGTTTGTATATGTAACCAGTCATAGATTGATACCCTGTGTTAAGGCGACCTTGAACTTCCATTAATAACACAATTACACATGTATATTGAATTTAACTTTTTTGTTGTTTACAGGCAGTAGCTCAAAAACAGCTTGATGGATTAAATTCAAATTTGACATGTGAATGTTCCTGTATATACAAAAGTACCACATTAATAGGTGACCTTAAACTCTCAGTATTAACATCATTATATTGAATTTATATTGAATTTTTTTTGGTTTCTGGACAGTCCTCAAAAATGGTTTGACAGACAGATTCAATTTAGATTTAGCATGTGGATGTATCTTGTCTTAAAGAAGTGTCCTAATTTATAGTGACCTTAAACTCCTATTTATAAAAGAATTAAATTGAATTTAAGTTTTCTCTGTATCTGCGCAGAATACCAAAAATGACCAGACATATTTGATCAATATTTGACATGTACATATGACTGACCTGAGAGAAGCACCCAACATTAAGATGACATTAAACTCCCAGTAATATAATAAAATATTCACTTTAAGTTGCACTTTTTTTGACAATATCTTAAACTAGACAAAAGTTTTTTGTACACAAAAACAAAGCATCCCTACAGCTTAGAAGTTTTATATAAAATGCTAAAGGACCAATGTGAAGAGGTAAATGTTATTGGTGAAGAGAAATTCTCCTGAAAGGATTATGTAAGGGTCACAACAGCGACCTTAAAACCAAACAAGCAATCAGTGCCTGTGAACGGGTTCTGTATCAGCTGACTTTGTTTTGAGTTGCAAAGTAGAAGTGAAAGCGTAAAAGGACACACAAGCTGCCCAGTTATGCAATGAGCTATAGGTCTGCAAATTTAACTATCTTATAGCTGCCCAAAAGTAGGCGCATAACATATTTAAAGAAAATTCTGTAAATGAAATAGTTTTCCAGTTACAAGTGATTTACTCAACAGTGAAAACCTGAAAATACCTATTGCTCAGCTATGCAATGGGCTACAGTTCTACAGATTCACTATGCTATAGCTGACCCTAAAGTAGATGAATAACAAATTTTTTTAAAAACCCTAAATGTAATAGTTTTCAAGTTACAACCGATTTACTCAACAGTGAGAACCCAAAAGTAGCTATTGCTCAGCTATGCATTGAGCTACAGGTCTGCAATTTTACTATGTTATAGCTCACCCAAAAGTAGGCAAATAGCATATTTAAACACAATTCTGTAAATGCAATAGCTTTCAATTTACAAGCGATTTTTTACACATTATGGAAGCTACTGAAAAGTCAGGAAGTAGCTACTACTCACTTAGCTATTGGGAAAGGTTCCCAAGTTACTCACCATGTTGTAGCTATGGATAAAGTAGCTGAGTAACATACTTTAACAAAATACTCTAAATGCAATACTTTTTAAGTTCTATTGATTTAGTGCATGGTTGAATGCTGGCTGTTGAACGGGACGTAAAACCCCAAATTTGACCTTTTGCATGGTTGAATGAATTTTAATGCATTAAAAATTATTTTAAAAATTCATTAAAAATAACTAAGAAAGATCTGGGCCTGATACTCACGGAAGGGAATCTACTTACAACCTAGTACATATATCCAAGTTAAGAGATAAATCCCTTCCATAGTCAAGGAGAAAAACTGTAATAAAGTGTTGAAATTTTCACACTTTGGGTGGGGGTACCTCTCGTCTAACAGCTATGAGGAAAAGATGAACAGACTGATCTGTATGCCTTGAACAATTTATCATCCTAGACAGATAAGGTATGTTTTAAATGTAACAGCATATCTCTGGGCCGTGTACTTTTGGAGAAGTTGTTCACGAGGATGTGGATGAGTATCAGACAATGCAGAGTGTTACCACTTCCTCAGATGGCCCTTGGTCAATCTCCTTTATGTGTTGAGCAGCTACTTCACTAGCTCTCAGCATGTCAACTGCTTCATTTAGATTGACTACCTTCTCTCTAAAGATCCGTGCTCTTGCAGCCTTGTATTTCGTCCCCATAACCACTCGGTCTCTCAACAAACTGTCTCAGTCATTGCTTCAAAGTTGCAAGACTTTAAAAGTTGTCTCAGTCTGTTAACCCAGTGATCCACATTTCATTGGGTCTGTCATCACATGAGCAGAACATGTACTGTTTGTATATCTCATTTTGGGTTGGTTTGAAATAACTTTCTAGTGCCTTTATGCACTTTGCTAGATCTTTGCAGTCTTCATCTGTTATCTCAAGATTTTTTAAGATTCTAAAACAATCTCTACCCATAACATAGACTTTCACCAAGTCCTTTTGTCTTTTGTGTAATATATGGGTACTGTATGACTTATGGAGAAACAACCAGCCCGTTTATTCAGAGACTATCCCCCATACTCCAAAATTCTTGTGCTATAATAAACTCTTGTAAGTTTCCAGTTTAAAATTTAACTGTTCTAGTTACTGGTGGATATAAATATAAAGACTTGGAGCAAGTCTACCCATAACAGATCTTAAAGTTGCAACCCTTACATTCTTTGATTTCTCCCTTAGTCCAGTGGCAACTTTGTAATCTTCCCATTGATCTTTGAAAAATGTCCAATTACTGAGAAGTCACCTTTTACCTCCATTGGAGCTGGAACGGGGATATTAAAAAAAGCCATTCTGAACATTTTGATTGTGCTGTGTGTTATATCCTGTTGTCACTATTTGTATCCTATTATGAGATGTATTCCTCCATAAAAGTCACACACCTGACACCATGTTTATAGTTCTGACACACATACATAAAGGCACATGAATATGGTTTTCTTCACAAGATTTAACTACTGCTGTTTACCTTTATAAAAGGATCTTAGAGTTCAAGAGGAGGTCATTCCCATAAACTGATACATTTAACATCTGGATTTTATACTCCACTTTACAACTGTCTTAGCTTTCCCAAAGTCTCTACTTATAACTGTATACCTCTACACAGGGCCCAAGGCCAAATCTAACCACATCAGAAGATTTCTAGCTTATGGTTTCCTACAGGTTGGTTTCATATTGTAAATCCTAGGACCAATAATAAGCGAGCTAAAAGCACCTTGAAATTTGCCTATCCTTGTTTGACCTTAAAAGAGGAACCCAAGTCAAATCAGAACACATCAGAAGATTCCCAGCCCATGATTTCCGACAAGTAGGTTTAACATTGCAAAACTGTAGGACCAATAATAAGCGAGTTATAAGCAGTTAACTTTGGCTATCCTCATTTGACCTTGAAGGAAGGGCCCAAGGTCAAATCTGATCACATCAGAAGATTTCCACCCCATGATTTCCAACAGATTGGTTTCACATTGCAAACCTTTAGGACCAATAATAAGCGAGTTATAAACACTTTTAAATTTGGCTATCCTCATTGGACCTTGAAGGAAAGGCCCAAGGTCCTAGTGGATACAATTATGGGATGTGAAATTTGTCATTACATTAGGTTAGGATGGTTGGTCAAGATAACTGCAAATATAAACCGCCAGCAATTAACCTTACTTATTTCAAAAGCAGTTCTACACCTTTAAAAATTAAGCAATTATAATATTGTATGTCATTTTTTTCATTAACAAAAAATATGTGTCCGGTGTATAAAAAAACAAATTATCTGAAAGCTATGTTATCTGTATATAATGTCAGTAATACATGATATTATTTCTACAATGTACTGTGGCATATTACAGAAAATAAAATAAATATGATACAATGTATAATATTATAGGGACTTGTTAAAAATTATTTGTATTCATCTTGGGCACATCGATCATCAATATTCCATCAGACAGTGCCACAAACTGGCCTGATATTAAAAAGGTGATTAAAATGGTGATTTCACCTGAAACAATCTGTGCACCTGCACAAGGCTACATGGTTTTTTCATCCTTGAAGTTTACAACAGTGTCTTTTCTGCAAATTCTCATTTAGTGAGTGTAAAGAAAAGGTTCAATCTACTGTTAAAGTGGCATAGATCTGTATATTTTTACAAAGAAATAATTTGTCCACATTGCCATGTAAAAATAAAAAAACTGGAACAAATATTTGAACATATGCAGTACAGCAGACATTTTCAACCGTAACAACTTACTATCCTAATATACATGTATATCATTAGAACATTTTTCAGTGGTAATTCACTTCAAAATTTGGTAAACTGAGTAAAGTTTCTGTTTGTTGGATTAATGAAGGGGGAAGGTAGGGGGGCCTGGGTTTTTAGCCTTCCACCAAGAGTTTAGGACCATAAAAACAATCCATGTGCTTTACCTGAAGCTTTTTCTTACATAAAAATAGAGTTATCATTAACCAAATATTATAAAGTCCTTTTTACAAATATAAAAGGAAGAGGACAAAGTAATATATAGTGTTGTTGTACTGTGCAGGAAAAAAAATCTATGTAACTTCAGTCAAAAGTAAGAGGTTGCAAACTAAATTCACTTGTCAGAGATATGAAGGCCAACTGCAAAACATTTCAAAAACACAAATGAAAAACAATTTTCATGTGATTGTAACATGTGTTACAATAACATGTGTATTTTGTCTTTAGTCATTTACACATAAGCTATGACTTGTCTGATCTGAATTTATGACACAACTTATCTGTAGGTAAATACTTATAATAAGAGTATTCATTTCAGGAAAGCCAAAATATTTCCTAATAGGTTGGTTTCACATCCCAAACCTCTAGGACCAATAATAGGCAAGTTATAAGCACTTTTAAGTTTGACAATCATCGTTTGACCTTGAAGGAGGGTCCCAAGGTCAAATCTGATCATACCAAAAGATTCCCAGCCCATGATTTCCTATAGGTTGGTTTACCATCCCAAACCTCTAGGGCCAATAATAAGCGAGTTATAGACACTTTTAAAGTTTAGCTATCCTCGTTCAACCTTAAAGGAGGGGCTCAAGGTCAAATCCGACCACACCAAAAGATTCCCAGCCCATGATTTCCTATATGTTGGTTTACCATCCAAAACCTCTAGGACCAATAATACGTGAGTTATAAGCACTTTTAGGTTTGGCTATCCTGCTATGACCTTGAAGGAGGGGCCCAAGGTCAAATCTGAGCACATCAAAAGATTCCCAGCCCATGATTTCCTATAGGTTGGTTTACCATCCCAAACCTCTAGGACTAATAATAAGCGAGCTATAAGCAATTTTAAGTTTGGCTATCCTCGTTTGACCTTGATGGAGAGGCCCAAGGTCAAATCCGATCACACCAAAAGATTCCCAGCCCATGATTTCCTATATGTTGGTTTACCGTCCCAAACCTCTAGGACCAATAATAAGTGAGTTATAAGCACTTTTAAGTTTGGCTATCCTTGTTTGACCTTGAAGGAAGGGCCCAAGGTCAAATTTGACCATGCCAAAAGATTCCCAGTCCATGATTTCCTACATGTTGGTTTACCATCCCAAACCTCTAGAACCAATAATAAGTGAGTTATAAGGACTTTTAAGTTTTGGCTATCCTCGTTTGACCTTGAAGGAGGGGCCCAAGGTCAAATCTGACCACACCAGAAGATTCCCAGCCCATGATTTCCTATAGGTTGGTTTACCATCCCAAACCTCTAGGACCAATAATAAGAGAGTTCAAGGCTTAATTTTAGCAAATTTTTTTTCAATCAATACTTAATCGCCTGTCAATTATGGCCCGATTGATCCCAATATCGACTGGTGCCTTGATTCTTATGTCAGGAACCAAATTTGGTTGACCCACACCCGGTACTTTCGGAGAAAATCTGGTGAAAAGGAAATAAATTTTTTTTAAATTTTTGAGCATGTGACCTTGATATAGGTCAAATTTATGCCTGCCCACATCTATAGAAGATAACTGCCAAATATCATTTGGATAGGCTTAATATCAAGGGAGATATTCAAGGGAGACGACATTGCAGTGGCGGCGGCTGACTGAAAACTGGCGGTGAAAACAATAAGCGTCCCCTTTTCAAGGGATGCTTAATTATATTTAATAGATTCCAAACAATTTTAACATCTGGATATAACTAACCTTGGATAGAGCCTCCATGATAAGATGATCTTAAATTCTTCGCCGTTACAAACTTACACTGAGTTTAAGGTTCGGACAAATTTTTATGATGTTTGGACAATGTTTAAAGGGATAATTGCGAGTGTTCATTTAAATTAAATGTGTACACATATCTAGAACTAAATAATATCTTTGAGCTTCATTTCGACATCTGTAATATATCAAGATTTTTCCTGCACAATGTCATGATCTTGAATTGATGCATACATCTGGAGAAGGGACTACACAGACTCAAGCTTTTTACCCATTACTGTGACTAACTTATTAAATGAGGTCTATACTTACTTATGATTGGACGAATTTATTGATCGTGTTATATGGGGTTCGGTCACTTTATTAGGTAACCTTACTTTTCATAATTTGACTTGTTTTCACTAACCACAATAATAAGGCATCAAAACAGCAAAACCTGAACAAAATTACTGATTAAAAAAATGTTTTTGATTGGGTAGACAGGGGCTTATTTATGTACAAGTTGTTTGTTAAGGGAAAAATCTTAAATTGCAAATTTAATAAGTAAATTAAATTTTTATAAGTTAATACCCTATCCAATGGACAATTGCTAATCCGGTCGGCGCAGACCGGCCCGCCAAACGCCAGAAAAAGACGTCCTGTGTTGCCACCGGCTGGCCGGTCCGTAGTACTGTGCACTCCCCAGATGGCGCCTCGTACTTCCTTCCTGTCTAGACAACCTGACGTCATAGCATCTTTTTCGTTGTCTAAACCTCTTAGACCCCTAGTAAGCTGATAGCGGGGTCGGTGGGAGGGTCTTGTGTGTCCATTGGATAGGGTATTAACTTATAAAAATTTAATTTACTTATTAAATTTGCAATTTTATTGCGTTAATACATCCTATCCAATGGACAATTGCTGAATAACTACCGCTTGGTCGGCGGGTAAGTTACTAGGGACTTATGTGAACTCACAAGTAATGGCAAATTTTAACCTACGGTCTAGGCTGACTTTGTCAGGAGACCTATAGGTCCAGGTCTGGGTTGACTTTAAGGTCAGGAAACCCTGCAAGGCCATGGTCGGTTGCCAGCAGCCGGTTACCCGGGGTATACCGCCGTTGCCCCCCCCCTTTTTTTGCAGACCTGCTCTGAGGTAGGGGAAGAGAGGGATGAGTTCAGTCCCAGAATGCAAATAAACCTCCCGAAGGAAGCACGCCACACTTAATTCTTATGTACATGAAGAACTGTTATGCACATATACAAATCTCCTCAAAGGGCCACTTGTGGATCTGCTGAGCAGCCACTACCTAGCCCAATGGTAAAGCTCTGAATCAGCCCAAGCCCCGCCCTTCAATTAGAACTGTGTGAAGGTATTGTGACTTCAGTGGCGGGCTGACAAGATTGGATCTAAGGAGACTCCCGACTGGAAGGCCTTAGAAGCAGCAAAGGCCCTGACATCATGGGCTTTAACCTGATGTTAAATGTGGGCCTCCTGGTCAGAGAGCTCATAACATAGGATCACAGTCTGCTTGATCCAAGAGGAGATAGTGGCAGGTGAGATGTCTTTGTTGAAACCTTTCTTAAAGGAGACAAAAACCACCTCCTTATTCCGCCTGATGTCTGAGGTCCTGTCCAAATAGTAGCACAATGCTCTGACCGGACAGAGGGACCTGTCAGACTTGAGGGATCTATCCAGAGTCGAGGCCAGGGCTGTTATAACCCCAGGGGCCACACTGGACACTCTATGGCCAGCTGATTCTAGGATAGAAAGCTGGGTGATGGATACAGGGACACCTTTGACCAATCGGATTGGTGTCCAATATATCAGTTTTGCCATGCATGAATCTCACTTTTGCACTTGCCCGACCCAAGGGCCAAGAGGAATACCGTCTTGAAGGTCAAATGCTTCAAGGGGGCCTCCTTGATTGGATCAAAAGGAGTCTCAGCTGGTGCACGGCCAGTGAGAAGTTCCAGGAGGGTATGCCACTCCTGCCTCTGGGTCTGTCTCTCAGGAAACTATCCAGGAGACGAGCGAGATTTTCGTCCTTACTGATGTTAAAGGGTGAATTTCCAGTTTATCAACAATGAGTGACCTATAACCATCAATGGTGTTGGGTTGTTTGCCAAGCATGTATCTCACTTCTACGCTTGCCCGAACCCAGGGCCAAGAGGAAAACTGACTTGAAGGTCAAATGCTTCAAGGAGGCCTTTAATTGGTTCAAAATGAACCTTGTCAGCTGGTGCAAAAACCAGGGAGAGGTTCCAGGAAGGGGTTACCCTCCGGCCTTTGGGTCTGTCTCAGTGGAAGCTATCCAGGAGACGAGTGAGATTTTCATCCTTACTAAAATTGATGGGCAAATTTCTAGACCATCAGCAATGGCTGACTTGTAACCATCAATGGTACTGGGCTGCAACTTCCTGTCCTGAAACAGGTACCTAAGGAAGTAAACAACTGACTTTACAGGTGGTGCCCGAAGTCCACCTGATGAATGATACATCACTTGGTAAAAATGACCCATTTGCCTCATAGACTGATCTGATTGACCCCCCTTTTGAGGAGCCTCAATTCTTGCTGCCACTGCCTCAAACAAGTCCTGCTCCTCGATCGCTGAGGCTCTAGGAGCCCTGCATGGAGATTAAGATTTGTCAGATTTCTGTGAGGGATCTGATCGAATGGCTGTGAACAGGCTGGACAGATTGGGCAGGCTCAGCGGGATGTGGCTGGACATGGCCACTAGATCCCAAAACCAAGGCATGTTGGGCCACCCCGGAGCAATCAGAATGATTCTCTTACATGGGGAGTCTTGCAACTTCACCACTTTGCCCAATATGGCTGATGGTGAGGTGTATGCTTTTAGATCCTACCATGGCCGACTGAGCACATCCACTGCTGTGGCCAGGGGATCCGGTACCGGTGACACAAAACAGAGGCGACTTGTTGTTGAGCCTCGTGGCAAATAAGTTTATTTGGGCCGGTGCCACCTACAGCATAGAGTGGAAGACCTCTGGAAGGAGAAACCACTGTTTGGATGGTCTGGCCTAGCCTGGACAGCCTGTCTGCTACCACATTAGGCCGGCTTGGAATGTGTCGTGCTTAGAGTCACTTGTTTCCTGGTACACCAGGTCAAGATTCTCCATAGTAGGGCACAAAGTGGGCCCGACCTCATTCCTCCTTCCTTTATGTATGACACTACTGTGGTGTTGTCAGTTGCTACAAGTACTATCTTGTTTAAGCAAAGGTCTTGGAACTCTTTAAAGTCAGAAAAACTGCTTAAAGTTCTAGATAGTTTATATATACAACTTGCTTCCCGGAGGGGACCGGGTTGCTCCTGCCCAGTGCTCATCTAAGTGAGCGCCCCACCCTTCTATTGATGCGTCTGTAAATATTTGCAGAGCATGTTTTATTGGGTGTAATGGTTGGCCTGTAAGTGCATTGTCTTCCTTCAGCCACCATTGTAAATGGGGGTGCAGGGACCTGGGGACTTGGATCACCTTTTCCAGTGATTCTGGTACCCTCCAGCTGTTTAGAGATGCCACTGTATGGGTCTCATATGAAGTCTGCCTAGATTAACATGTTTTTCTGTAGATGTTAGTAACCTATCAAGGACATGAATTCCCGGACCGGGCAAGCCGGTAGGGATAGCAGTTTTAACAGTCTCTTGAAGGTTCTGTACCCAGTCCAGGGTCGGTCGGAACCGATCAGACCTGAAGTCGAAACTGGTAGCCTACAAAATCAAAGTCTTGATTGGGCTCCAGCTCTGATTTCTCTAAGTTCATTCGCCAACCCAGTTGCTGAGACATTATTTACTAGTTCCTGTGTATTTTGGAGACAAGCCTGGTGGGATCTGGCTTTCACCAACCAGCCGTCTGGTGGCTTCTTAAATCCTTGTGTATGGTACTGGTGGCTTCTTAAATCCTTGTGTATGGCCATCAACTTCACCTGCTTTGGTATCACGGTGAACTCAAAAGGTGCTGTGGACAACCCGAATGGCAGGGCCTTGAGCTGGTATGCCCGACCTTGGATGTGAAATCTCAGGCATTTCCTGGATTGTTCTTGTATAGGTATATGGACGTAGGTATCCCTCCTTCAACAGTTGTACTACCTAAAGTCCAGTCCCCAAGGCTTCCTAACTTCCCAAAAAAAAGCTTAGTCTGGACCTTATAGGCAGATTGTGTGCCACATTTGGGACATTTGGTATTCTGACAATATTTTCTGTCCCTCCGGACACTGGTCCGGTCTGGTGACATTGATCCAGGTTAACAGTCTCTCTGTTTTTATTGTGGTCTTATTTTCACATTAATAAACTCTTTGCCCTGGGCCAGCAGCCTGCAAGGTGCAGCATTTACAGAGCAATTGTAGTATGTGAGATGTCAGTCCCCTGGTCGGACCTGATGACAAAATTGATTATTATTATCTCTGCAGTCAAGTCCAGCACCGATAACAGGTTGTTGAGAGGTGTGATAAGGGACTCGGACTCCATACCCGGTACTTTACTGTAACCAGTAATTCTTGTAACCGGCAAAAACTGGCAGGTTGGGGTCACCGGCGAATTTCGACAGCTACTGGTCTATATTTAGCCAGCTTTTTTTTTTTTTTTTTTTTTTTTATTAACCAGTTGGGTTGAAGCACTACAGTAAGGACTGTGTAGCCAACACCCTGTTAGTAGACTTGTAACCCATAGAATGAAGCAAGTGTACAAGGCTGTGTAGCCAGTACCAGTCGGTACACTCTGTAGCTAGTTGCTGAAGTGTACAAGGCTGTGTAGCCAGTACCAGCCGGTACACTCTGTAACCAGTTGTTGAAGCCAGTGTACAAGGCTGTGTAGCCGGTACACTGTAACCAGTTGAGGCTACTGTATAAGGCTGTGAAGCCGGTAGCCGGTCGGTACATACTGTAACCAGTTATTGAAGTAACTGTACAAGGCTGTTTAGCCGGTAGTCAGTCGGTACACTCTGTAACCAGTTGTTGAAGTAAGTGTACAAGGCTGTGTAGCCAGTAGGTACACCCTGTAACCAGTTGCTGAATGAAGTTTACAACTATCTTGTGTTGAATTCAGTTTCCTCCATTAATTCCTCTGTAACCGGTTGTTGAAGCAAGTGCACAAGGCTGTATAGCCGGTACACTCTGTAACCAGTTGTTGAAAACAAGTGTACAAGGCTGTATAGCCGGTACTGGTCGATACACTCTGTAACCAGTTGGTGAAAATTGCAAATTTTACAACTATCTTTGAACGCACGTCTTATTTGTAGATTTTGACAGTTGCTGGGAAAGCCCTTGTGAGCTATATTTAGAAACAAATGTTGGTCGGTGTGTCACGTGACCAGCTTGCTGGTCGGAGGGACAACGTGATTGGCTGGTTGGAGATGACGATCAGCTTCGTGAACTGGTCGGAAAATCACGTGACCAACTTCGGGGATACGCCCTCACTAGAGGTGTTCTTTCCTTATATCATAGTAAACGTAAGCTTACTGGTCTACTGATGTCTGTACTAGAGAAGTCTGTACCAGTACGCTGGAGGTGGATTACAGGAACTAAAAAACTGGAATCACAGTAGACGTGAGTGCAAAGAATGTACTTTCCGACCTTCTTGTTCGGTAAATCACGTGATAAACTTCGTGACTGGTCGGAGAAAACACGTGACCAGCTTCGTGAAGACACGCGATTGGCTGACTGGGTATGACGTCAGAGGTCGCGTTCTTTTAGCTGGCCGGTCGGCTGATGCTTTAAAAGCAGAAAAGCCTGGACCAGTGCACTCTGTAGATGAAATTCCTGGCCGGTCTGAAGTCGGTTCTTCTTCTCAGCCGGCTGTACACTCAAACCAGTTTCCTGGCCATCCACTGCCCTTACTACCGACACAAGTGCCGGGTCCATAAGGGTGGGACTGAGAGTGACAAAAGTTCCTTCTAAGTAGGTCGGTTGAAGAAATCTGAAGAATTCACCTCTTGTTTCTGATGAAAAAATATTCGAGCTAGGCTGGTGTGACTGATGCTAAACAGCAGAGAAGTCGGTACCAGTGCGCTCTGAAGAAATCTGAAGAATTCATCTCATGCTTCTGATTAAAAAACACCAAATACTCGAGCTGGGCTGGTGTGACTGATGCTTTACAGCAGAGAAGTCGGTACCAGTGCGCTCTGAAGAATGCATCTGTGATGGGGAATTCCTTCCATTCACAGATTTCAAAACTACGTAGACTGAAGATCTCGTGTAGAGACGTTTCTATGGTGATTGTAGCTGGAAGGTTATAGATGAAAAATTCAAACAAAAGACACGGATAAAAATACCTGTTAGAAGTATATCCATAATTCTCAATATTGTTGATCTGCCCCTAACAACACAAAGGTTGAATGGGAGGAAACTAGCAAAATGGCTGCCTTCATATATCTCGTCGATTACTGCCCTATCATCAATAATAAATTGAGCCAACTAGGGAGCGTTTCCAGCAGATTTCTAAATGTATATCCGTGCTTGACCAGCTGGTAACACTTTACAAAGAAACTCTCCACATATAAGGTTTAAAATCCGTCATAAAGCACACTTTTCCTTTAAAATTCTGGAGATGTTGAAAACACGTCTGCACAGTACCCGCGCCAAACGAAAAAGATGCTATGACGTCAGGTTGTCTAGACAGGAAGGAAGTACGAGGCGCCATCTGGGGAGTGCACAGTACTACGGACCGGCCAGCCGGTGGCAACACAGGACGTCTTTTTCTGGCGTTTGGCGGGCCGGTCTGCGCCGACCGGATTAGCAATTGTCCATTGGATAGGATGTATTAACGCAATAAAAATGTAAACTTCAATTATATCAATTTTAACTGATGGGTTCCATATAACATCTGGAGTCAAGCCAGTAGTTGCACATTCTTTTAGTAATTTGCAAGCTGCAAGGGAAAAATTGATAACATACCAACAATATTATTTGGTTGCAGAATTATCCACACAATTTTAGATACAATGGCTTACCTTAATCAAGTTAATATAAGAAGTACTTCTACCTTTGTCTTTTGTAAAATATCTACAGAGACTATATTTCTTGTCCAATGGTCATGCAATTTTGGAATAACTTAAAATTCTTCAACATGTACCTAGATCTTAATCCAGAGATTATTACCTTTGGCTTACTTGAAAAGAAGTAGACTTTCCCATTATTATTGTTGGAAAAAGTACATATTTGCATGCTGTTTAAACTTTTTGTATCATAATTACAAAGGCTTCCATATCATGGTACTATTGGCCCTTGAGTATGCTGATTGTAAATTCATATGGGTCTACTTTGGTTCCTGTGGATCCAGTTCTGAAGGGAAGATCTTCAGGTATAGTTACCTTAGACCGATAATAGAGATGGGCACTGTAGGCTCCCCACCAGCAGAATTCCTAGTTAACAATGGGTCTAGTTACTTCAGTCAGTGACTTCATATTGTCAGACAATGTGTCACCCCTTAAGACATAGCTGTTGAAGTCCTTCACACACAGAACTCTGGACCTTCATGGATACATGCAAAACTACAGAATTAGCTGCAGGAGGAGGGTTGTTACAGAAGATTGTGTTGGCCTGAATTGTGCTGATTGGATAAAGCATCTTCGAGCTTGAGTATAGAAAACCAAAATATTTCAGATGTGCGCACACCCAAAATGGCCAAACAGACCAACCCCAATTTCGAAAGGAACAAAGCTCTGGTTATGTCCTATCACCCTGTTAAGTTTCTAGCTGATCTGACAGAAAGTCTTTTAGAGTCTGGATACAAAAATATTTTGGATGAACACATGCCCCAGACAAGTAGACTAACCCCCATTTTGAAAGCAACCAAAGCGCCCTTGTGTGCAATCACCCTGTTCAGTTTCAAATTGATCGGACAAAGTATCTTCAAGTTAAGAGTCTGGAAATGGAATTTCACGATTTCAGCTTGACAGTACCACATGGTTAGCTATTAATTGTAGCGTAATTAAAATTGAAAATTTTAACTAGAAGAATGTTTTTGCTAACAAAAACTAAGCGTCCCAAAAAGGTTCAACACAATATAATATACAGTAGAAAAAGGTTTTTGAAAATAAAAGCATGCAGTGCTGAGAGAAGAAGTGAAAGTTAAGCAGACAGTGTGGAAGTTTATGCATTAACATGAAAGAAAAATTTAAGCTTTATTTTGTTTTCTATGGTTATAAATTGAGAAAAGTTAATTGAAGAAATGCTCTGGCTCAGAAAGCATAAAGCATCAATACTTATAATAGGTTGAAAATTACACCATAAAACTACTTAATTAAAGAGTAACAGTGCTTTATAAATGCCATATACCTATTTACATTTTAGAAAAAGGCATAGTAAAATTTGAGCCTTTGGAAAGGCAAGAAGTTTATGACACAATGCTGTGACCACATCTATCCCAATGAATAAATAAAAGGTCAATGTTCCCACAAGCCTATTTATATCTTATGAATAATGCTCATTTCTGTTTAGATATATTGAAAATCGGCTATTTTATGACCCCAGTTTGACCCATAAGGGAGGGTCAGGGGGTAAATCTGACCGGCTATCTAGACTCTTCACATAAGGTTTCCCAATACCTCTTAATACATTCTAAAGCTGTAGAAGCAAGACTAAAGTAGATGTAAGACAAAAACACAAATTGGGCTATTTTATGACTGCAATTCGACCCATAGGGGAGGGAAATGGGGGGATCCGGGGGTAAATCTGACCAGCTATCTAGACTCTTCACATATGGTTTCCCAATACCTCTTAATACATTCTAAAGCTGTAAAAGCAAGAATAAAGGAGATAAAAGGCCAAAACACAAAATCGCTATTTTATCACCCCAGTTTGACCAATAAGGGGGGATCTGGAGGTAAATCTGACCAGCTATCTAGACTCTTCACATATGGTTTCCCAATACCTCTTAATACATTCTAAAATTCTAAAAGCAAGAATAAAGGAGATATAAGGCAAAAACACCAAATCGGCTATTTTATGACCCCAGTTTGATCCATAAGGGGGGTCTGGGGGTAAATCTGACCTGCTATCTTGACTCTTCACATATGGTTTCCCAATACCTCTTAATACATTCTAAAGCTGTAGAAGCATATAAGATATAAGGGAAAAAGATGAAATTGGCTATTTTATGACCCCAGTTTGACCCCTACAGGGGGGTCGGAGGGGAAATTTGACTTGCTTTCTAGACTCTCCACCTATGGTTTCCTACTACCTCCCAATACATTTTATGGCTCTTGCTTTCTGATTGGTACCTGTGAGAAAATTGACCATAAATCGGTCAATTTTCATCGGATTGTTCCCCAAATCTAATTAGCTCGCGTTTTTGATAGTATGAACACATGTATGAAGTTACAAGCCTCTGCGGTCAGTAGATTTTCCTGAACTGAGATGACGGGTGGGTGTACCCGACAAAAACTATTTTTTGATCATGTGACCTTGATAAAGATGAAAGGTCAAATTTAAGCATGTGGAAAAATTTTCCCACGCCTAAGGTATAACTGCCAAACATGGTTAAAAAGCTTCCAATAATAAAGGAGATATTCAAAGGAGACCATAATGCGGTGGCTGCGGCGGCGAAGAAACTGGCGCGAAACCAAATAAGCGCCCTTTTCAGGGACGCTTAATTACTTAAATGTAGCTTTTATAAGCTACAAGATTACCATGTGGAGCTGCTACTACTGGATCTAGGTACATATTGTTGTCGTTATATCACCAAGTATGGTCTTTTAGGTAAAAATTTGTAAATGTGTTGTGAGCTTTCCAGTGACAAGCTTGCATGATTTAGTCCACGGAAACCCCACCGTAAAAGGCTTTAGAAGCCGCAAAGGCTCTAATGTGATGAGCTTTATCTTGGACCAAGTCCAAGGACTGTTGATCTGCTTGTTTGTAACATAGTAGGATAGTTTGTATTAACCAAGAAGAGTTTCGGGTCTGATGTCTGAGGTATATCCTTTCTTAAAGGAAATAAACAGGAGGGATCGTGACCCTCTCAGGTCTTTGGTTCGGTCCAGGTAGTACTTCAGGGCCCATACCAGACACAGGGTCTTGTCTTGTTTGAATCATCTACCCTGATGGTAGTCAAAGCAGGGATAGTCACAGGAGACACACTTTGAGAACCTTCTCTTGCTAGTTGGTTTTTGGCTATGAAATCCGCAAAGGGGAACAAAGCTACCTTTACCCATTGGTCTAAATTGGATACTTTGTTTGCAAACCAGGTGTAAATTTCGCTGTGGTGCTTGCCAGAGGCAAAAGCTAACAAGAAAGCAATTTTGAGGGTAAGATGTTTGAGTTCTGTGTCTTTCATTGGCTCAAAATGTGCTTTTGTGAGCTCATTAAGTACAACAGAAAGGTTCCACTTTGGAAGATTCCTTGAACTTTTGGGACGATCCCTGTGAAAGCTAGAAAGCAACCTGTTAAAGTCAGAGCTTTGAGAAATATGGCGACCTGCTGGACCCAAGTTGTCAACAATGGCTGTCCTATAACCATCACTGGTTGAGGAGCGCCTGTTTAGATCTTGGTACTGATACATGAAAATTTCTGAGACTTGTTTGACAGGGAGAGTGGAGAAATCCACCGAATTTTTTCTGCACCATTTCTCAAATAGGGGCCCACTTTGACTTGTAGATGGTTCTTGTTGATGACCTTTGAAGGGCAGCAACTCTCTCTACCACCTCCACAGAAAAGACTTGTTCTTGGAGCTGTCCACTCCTAGACACCAGCCATGGAGATTCAGATGTTATGGATTGTGAAACACTTGGTTGTGGGACTGTCCGAGTAGTGCTGTCGACACTGGAAGCTGATACTCTCTACGAACAATATCACACTACCTTGTCCACCCTAATTGACAAACATACACCACCTCATACCAAACACACCAAGGCGAAGTACATCCCAGGATGGGTAAACGAAACTGTAATTGCGGCAAAAGAGACCAAGCGTTTGTTCGCACAGATTTGGCGCAGAAATAAATCTACCTTCAATACATACCAATACATGCAGGAAGTCCACCAGTACAATAGAATCTGCATGCAGGCCAAATCTGAATCCTTTAAAGCAAAAATTCAGGATAATCACCACAACCCCCCAAAATTATGGCGAAATCTTGGCAATGTGTTATACAGACTACCAGCCAAGATCCTCCCTTCGATAAATCCCCCTCAGCTTTTGGCTGACAGATTTGTGGAGTTCTTTACAGAAAAAAATTGAAAACAGATGCTCAACTTTGCCTACTTCCCTGAATTAGCAACACATCACCCCAGACTCTCCTCCCCCATGTTTTCCACTTTCTCTACTGTAACCGAGGATCAAGTTACCAAAATCATTATGAACTCTCCAAGCAAATCATGTTCCCTTGACTCGATTAATGCCTCTCTTGAACAAGGTAAGCGTCCTAAGTTTTTCAAGCAGACCCATGTTCTCAAAAAATCATACTCAGACAAAGAAGTTTTCAAAAACTATAGGCCTGTATCTAATCTAAACTTTATTTCAGATACTTGAAAGGGTAGTAGCAGTCCAGCTACAAACTCACCTTGATGAAGCTGGCCTTATGACTGCCTTCCAATCGGCTTATAAAAAAACATTCAACTGAAAATGCCCTCCTTAATATTCACAGCCCTTACCCTTCTGGATCTCTCTCTCTTCGATATTCCATTGAACACACCATTCTCCTGGACAGACTTAATGTTTACTATGGAATCAGTGAACTAGCTCTCCACTGGTTCAAATCATACCTGTTGGGAAGGACAAACTCAGTCAAGGTAGGTAGCACACTCTCACATCCTGCTGCGCTCCAGTATGGAGTCCCCCAGAGCCCCGTCCTTGGTCCAATTCTTTTTTCTCTATATACTAACCCAATCAGCTTAATCATTCACTGTCATAGTATTAACTATCACTTCTACACTGATGATACCCACTTATACATAACACTCTCACCAGCAAATTTCTCTCACTCTATTCAAAAACTAAAGAACTGCCTAAACGACATTCAAAATTAAAGTTGAACCCTGACAAAACTGAGTCTATTCTGATAGGCTCCAAAAACTACCGTAAACAACTCCTTCTTCACTTTCCAATCAATATTCTAATCAGGTCTCACTAGCACAAAGTGTCAGGAATCTCATGGGGGTGTTCGATTCCAATTTCACTTTCTCAGACCATGTGTCACAGGTCATAAAGTCCACCAGAGTTCATGCAAGAGACCTCTAACGACTTTGTCCCCTTCTAGACCTTAAAACATCAGTTCTTTTAGCAAATGCTTTGGAAGCAGCAGATTAGACTATTGCAATTCCCTGTTCTTATCACTCATTGATTTGAGTTAAGGAGATTGCAGATGATCCAAAAGTCACTCTGCAGAGTAGTCACCCATTCCTCTAAATTCTCTCATGTTACCCCTCAACTGAAAAAACTCCATTGGCTCCCAGTCAGGTATAGGGTACAATTTAAAATAGGCCTCATTACATACAAAATTCTCAACCAAGGTCAACCAGAATTAATTCACCCCTACACCTTCCAGAAATACAGGCCGAAGCACCCTCAAGCTCAAGTTCCTTCATACCCCCACTTTTGAATTAGAACACCTTTCTAATTCATTCTGTCACTACACCCCAGTTCTTTGGAACTCTTTCCCCTTCCAAAGAATAGCCCCTCTGCCGCATCTCTCAGGAAACACCTCAAAACCCACCTCTTCAAATCCAGTTTCGCAACTTAGTCTCCTTCCCTCTTGGTCACATCCACAACTCTGGAGCACTGACCTTGAACGCCCCTCAACTCTCCTTACGATAAATGAATTTTGTTATACTAGCGCACTGAGTACGCCTTTGTGGGGAGGATATTGTGCCTGCAAAGCAGTAGACTAGACTAGAACTGGAGTGGGATCTCTGTTGAGAGCTGCACTAGGTCCCAAAACCAGGGCATCCCTGGCTTGCATGGGGCTATTACATTGAGGCAACTGCTTTGCCTGATTTTTTGGATCGCCCTGTGAAGGAGATTCGTGCGGGCTAGGCATAAGCAGCGAGACCTGACCAGTTTATGTTCGGACCATCTATGTCCCAAGAATGTTACTGGTACTGGAGATACGTACAATGGAACTTTGGGGTTCAGGTAAGGGGCAAATAGATCTACATGAGGAGTGACACCTGCGGATGCAGTGACCATTCTATTGATTGGACTTGGTTCGACCTGGACAGAAGGTCGGCCATTACATTCAGGCAACCTGGAATGTGCCTGACTCTTAGAGCTATCTGGTAATGATGTCACCAGGTCATGATTTTCCACAGGAGATCACACATCTCCGCTGAGTGGGTTCCTCCTTTTTGGTTTAGGTAGGCTACTACTGTTGAGTTGTCCGTAGCAACCAACACTGTTTGATTTGAAACTGGTCCTTGAACCATTTTAGGGCCAAAAATCCTGCCTTCAACACTAGAACATTTTTGTGTAGCCTTTTTTCCTGTCTGACCTCAGTCTTCCTCTAGTGAGAGCCCCAACCTTCGTTTGAGGTGTCTGTAAAGATTTGGATACTGTGGTCTTTGGGGTGAAGGTCTGCGCCCTTTATCATGTTTACAGGGTTTTGCCACCACTCTAGGTCAGCTGAAATGGTCTCTGACCAAGGAGGCTGTCCAACGACTGAGTATATCTCCGGTGCTCCTTGAGGTAAAACTGAAAGGGCTAGCTCATATGAAGGCGTCCATCTGGGACCATCTTCTCCGTTGAGGCAAGCAACCCAAGTAGCAACATCAAATATCTTGCAGTGAGTTTTACAAGGGCTGAATCTAGGTGGTATTCGTAGCCCACGAACAAAAACACCTGAATGGGTTTGAGTTCGAACTTCTCCTGATTATGTCACTTGTTCACTTATGCCTCCTCCTGGGACAGGGCCCTGATAAGCCAATCTTCCAGGTATTGGTGAAGTCTGACTCCTCTTGTATCATCTGCTTCACTTCCTTTACAATTATTGTGAAGACTTGGGGGCCATGGGTAGGCTGAAAGGGAGGGAGGTGAACTGGAACACCTGAGAATTGTTGAAAAACTGTTGAAAAACGGTATTTCCTTGAGTTTGGGTGGATGGGGATCTGAAGGTAGGCGTCTGACAGGTCAATAAACAACACCCATTTCTCTGGGATTAGAGAGGCCCTGATGGACTCTGGTGTTTCAATTTTGAACCTTTCTCCTAGTAGGAAGGTGTTGAGTCTGATTAGGTCTACCACTGGCCTCCACCTTTGGTGAGGCTTGGGGACTAGAAACAGGCAACTGTAAAACCCGAGAGATGTTATATTTTCCTGTCTTTCTATAGCGTTCTTTGACAGAAGAGACTGGATATAAGAGGACAGAGCTAGTTTCTTTTTGATGGGCCTGGTATCCCGAGTGAATTAGGGGAACTCTGGTTAATTTTGGTTTTGTGATGAATGGCAGAATGTAACCATAAAATGTTTGATACATTGTTTGAGCATTTTTTGTTTGTTTGCAAGTCTCTTCTGAAAAAACGGAGGCATTTCCTACTGGTGGGCTGAGTGAGGCTAAGGAGTCGTTGGTAGGAGGGGTTTCCACGCCCCTTGTCCCCCTTTGGTGAGGTCAGAAACAACCTCTGGAGCCTCTGTTACTCAATTTCCCCCGCCTGAGGAAAACGATTGGTTACTGCTTGGAGTGGATTGCCCACATAGGGGCATTTCTGTAGGAGCCTCTTTTAGTTTTGTGGTGGGGGCCAAGAAAGGCCTGCTTTTGATAGGGTCCAAAACCCCGAGTGTTTTTAGGGGTGCCTTTTTAAAGAAGGAACTCTTCAGGGGGGTTGGGGGGTCGGGTATCTGACTTGCTTTCTAGACTCTCCATATATGGTTTCCTACTACCTTCCAATACATTTTTTTGGCTCTAAATGCAATACTTAAGAAGATAATAGGGGAGTCCACACGAATTTTAAGCTTTCTGGTTGATACCTGTGAGAAAATCGCTCATACATCAGTTGATTCTCATCGGATTGCTCCCAAAATCTAATCAGCTGGCAATTTTGATAGTATGAACATTTGTATAACATTACAAGCCTCTGTAGTTAGTAGATTTTGCTGAGTGGCAATGAGTGTACCAAAAAAAAACTATTTTTTGATCATGTGACCATGATAAAGATCATAGGTCAAATTTAAGCTTGTGGAAACACTTTCAAACGCCAATGGTATACAACTGTCAAATATGGTTAGAAAGCTTCCAATAATAAAGGAGATATTCAAGGGAGATCATAGTGCGGCGAGGATACTGAAGTGAAAACAAATAAGCATCCTTTCAGGGACGCTTAATAATTGAGAAAGGTCCAGGCCTGATACTGAAACAAGGGAATCTACTTGTATCCTAGTACATATATGTAGAACTGATTGAACAGGAATAAGAAGTATCAACAATTTTGTCAACGAAGATGTAGAAGATGAGGCAGTAGAGGAGCTTGGATCCTCAGCCTCTTCTAAACATGCTTATAATCAGTGTATTCCTGAGGACAATGCTGAAGATAAAACACCTCATCAAAAAAGTCACAAGATTGCCACCGAATATTACTTCAAGCCAGTCAACAAGCAGCAGGTGAATTATGATGCCAAGAGGTCCAAGAAGGGTGAGGGTGATACAGTTGGTGTCTGCATTCATAAAGTAGATTGCACAAACACTGATGCCAGAGTACTTTCATGCAAAGTCCTGCCCATTAAGGTTGATGGCTCCACAAAACTGTACAGGTTATACACTAGTTGTGTTTTTAAGAATGATTTAAGTGAGATGATGGACATGAAAAATTGGGGTTTTTCCTGCTCTTGAAAAAGTGGATCCAGTGAGTCTTAAAGAATTCAGCATCATTCAAGCTTCACAGATGAACTCAAATTGGAATGTCACTACAGTTCAACGACCATCATTGTGCTCATGTAAAAGTAGCTGTGTGAGTAACAGATGCAAATCCAGGAAAGCTGTGTTGAATGTTCAACAAAATGTCATTTGTCAAGCCATAACATTGCTAAAATAAAGTATAGACTGTCAAATGAATTAAGAATAGATTATGAAATGTTTTACAGTTAAACTCACACTGCTCATTTGTGTGTAACTTAATAATGATGTACATTTTTGTTTGCATGTCACTCAGCAATAAATGTGACTTTTAATAAATATTTTGTTATTGTTAGGACTTGTATGATTCACCATATATATCAGTCGTCAGAGTTTAATTTAGCAAAAGTACTAAGCTCCCTTTAAAATGCAAAATACTCACTCACTGTAAAAGAAGTTAAACAGAATACAGAGAATCAGGATTTTATCAGAGTTTTATGTTCGGTCAACAGAACTTAGAATTTCAAGTTCTGTCAAGACATTTTGACAGAATTTTAAAATTCTGTTAAAAAAATTTAAAATCCTCTCGACTGACCTTAAAATTCTAAGTTCTGTCACAACATATATATCTCTTGATAACATTTGCAGCTTGTTTATATGTGCAGAATATTCTTCAAAAGTATTTTAATTCACACATGCATTCCAGGAATCTTTCTGAGTGATCAGATACAAGTCTAATAAAAGTGTCAGAAAGATCTACAAAACCACACAATTGACACAGAAATAGTGTCTCATAAACCATTTAACACCAATACCAAATGTAGAGCTTCTTTTTTTATTATCCACATACTTTCTGTGTTGCTTTAAATGAAAAAAAATATGAGGAAACACAAGAGAACAGTATTCAGACTGACATGTTTTGAAAGTACTATGGGACTTTAGTGCCATAGTCATATCCAATTTTAAAAGATAAAGGAAAATGATCTATTGATTTTTCTTTTGGATGATCCCAATCCAATCTTTGATGGATCATTTCATTCTGTTTAGATTGTGTGCTGGAAATTCATTGAAGCTCTGTTCTGGTTTATGTATTTATTAGAGTAACAATAATAAAATCAGGAGGTTTATTGTTGTATCATTACATAAACTGTAATAACTGTAGTCAGATTTAGAATATTTTCACATCAGATATTATCTAGATTACAATATGATTGCATTGGGAACTCCGTTTATAATATTCACTTTACACATGGATATTAAGACAGTCTGACTTTATGTGACATAAGAAGTTTGAACAAAAGCATCATCAATGGAACTGGATATATGTAATTATGTTTAAGCTTTTATTAAAAGTAACCAAAGACTCATTGTATGTAATTACCGGTATAACAATTATCTTTCAAAAATGGAATTTGTAACAACTGACAAATAAAAATGGTTAAATCCTGTTTTTGTGTTTGTGTTCAAATCTGACAAAAAGTCATAAAATCATAACCCACAATTAATACAAAAAGGAATCAAGTTATTGGATAAAATCAAAACACTATGACGGAAGCTAATGGAGGAAAGACCCAGAAGCCACAGGGTAAGCCCCACACTGGTATGATTGAGTTTAGATACTCCAAGATTGTAGAAGATTATGAGAAAATGAAATCTACAAAATTTGACATGGAGGCTTTCAAACGGATGCATCCCAAGAAAGAAGGAATGGATGTGGTATTACACAAATATGAGGATAAACTGGGGCATTCAGCAGACTTGAAAATATTTTCTTACATTTTACGCAGTGGTAACTTTGGTACTCCAGCACCTGTGAATATGACAAGCTTGCCTTTGGGTGATAGCCAGTTAGGTTCTTCATTACCATCTCTACCAAATGCAGCACCAAGAGCTCCGACACAGCTGTCAATGGCATCAGCAGCCCTATCCAGGGTATCAAAAACTATGAAATCCTCCAGTGAACTCTTACCATCGATAAAATCAAACTCTTCAAAGAGGAATACATTTATGACTGAAGCCAACAGAAATAACAGGGGAGGGAAAGTACCTTAGCATTTTACAAATTTAACAATTTTCAAAGTAGATTAATTTATCTAATTTTGGTAAAAAGTAAAGGTAGTGAGAAACTTTACTGACTTGTTAATGTTTAACTGAATGAGGAATATCTCTGAAAGCTATATAAGACGTTAAAGTTTAATTTTATTGTTGATCAAAGTGGCTTATATTTTATTTTAATCGGTAATCAGTATACATACCACAGAAGATCTGACACTTTATAATATATATGTGTGTTATTAAGTTAGTGAACTGAAACTACTGCCACACTGTGTTATAAATCAATGAGAATGTTGAACAACCAATTACAATGACGTTTGTAAAAATTATAATGCATGTAATACTCTATCAGTAATATTTCGAGAAATACTGTGAATTCACTTCCAGGATAGAAATTTTATGACCAACAATCTTGAAAAAAAGTCTGTTGAGTTTGCAAGCATGAAACTTCTCTTCACTGAGAGTCCCACAAAATTCTGACCAGATGAAATATTATTTACACTTTTGGACATATTTTCATCAATATTTTTGGGACACAACCTCAATTTTTTTGTGCAGTTGAGTGATTCAATGCATGTGCGTTTAATGTTCCTTAAAAGTGCTTGTTGTGACAAGACCCTATACAATGTTTTAAAATGGTAAAAAAAGCAATGGCAATGACAGTAGCTGGTCAAGATTTTGAACTTTTAACGAAATGGCATTGGTGAGCAACTTCTAACCTTAATCCTAAGATGAATATCAAGATTGGAAGATCACCCATGACCTTAGGTTTATTTATTTATTTGGGTTTTAACATCACTTTCAACACATTGTATAGGTTATATCACAACAGGTAGTTTTATGGGAAGAGGAAACCAGTATATACAGTTGGTCAAGGTTTTGTAAACTGTCGACCAACGGCAAGCAACTACCAGCTTTCCCACTTGAGGTCAGGCCGGGATTCAAACTCCGAACCCAGAGATGCGAGGCGAGTGTTACCACTCTGCCACCATGGCGCCCTGACCTTAGGTTTGGACAGCAATTCAATCACAAGTGGATTTGTGAGCAACTCCAAAACAAACATCATGTAGTTAAAGAAAATGTTTACAGCAGCATAAGATTGTCAAACAGTCAATAATACATTATCATGTATGTGACACCAGTCTGTTTTATAGCTTTATTGCAAAATATGTAGAGTTACATGCATGTATAAAATTTAAAGAGGGACTTTGCATACATATTACTAGCTTTCATTAATCTATGCAGTACATCCAATAACTTAGCTAAGCAAATTATATTTGGACATTAAATGTATGAGGTGTTCAGATCCTTCACACTTGTTCTGTGCAGTCTTTGAGGTTACCCGTTGCTGATAAAATGTTTCTATCAATTCAGCTTTACCTTTGTTCGATGACCCTTTCATCTAAAACTGTTCTAGGCTAAATCACACAAGCTACATAATGACCCATAAATTACATAAGAGTTCTTTGGTGAGAAAGTATACATGTACGAGTTTGACCCTTTTATCTTTTAAGCTTCTGCTGTGGCCTTTACACTGAAAATCACATTTTAACGCCACAATGAGAATGGATCCTTTCAGTAAATTGACAAAAACTCTAATTTAACTTGGTAAATAGTCAGTTTGACTGTTTAATATCATTGAAGTAATAAAAAACAATGACAGCATCTTCATAAAGGATTACTGACAATTGAGATTTTATCAAACAAAAGGTTCATTAATGAAATGCTCAGGGGTTCATGCACTGTTAACCCAAAAATATTATGTAATCACTTGTGACATAGCAACTGAGTCGAAACAAAGTCAAACCTCTGTTACCTGATCCTGCTGAGGGAGCACAATAACTAGAGGATCGCTCGCAAAAAACAAGATAATGTTTTTGCATAGCAAAAACAAAGCGTCCCGAAAAGGATATAAAGGTGAGTGCTAAAGTATTAAGAAAATGCTCCGTTTCTAGCCTTATACTGTTGTGGCAACCAAAGTCAGCACAGTCTGCTCTATCTAGCACGGTTTTCAAGATATAAGCATTTTTGTGTTTTGCAATTTTTGCAAAAACTTCAAAAATTCAAAATGGCCGCTATATCTGGCGAGACAAAAATATTTTGAAAATTGGCATGGCTACTCTGCAGAGATATCCAGCAGGTCAAAAATTTTGTTGAATTCAGTCCATCTAGCACGGTTTTCAAGATATAAGCATTTTTGTGTTTTGCAAAAACTTTGAAAATTCAAAATCGCCACCATTTTTGGTGAGATAAAAATTTTTGAAAACAAGACCACTGCCGCGGTGTGTATCTCCCGCCAAGCATTAAAGGAGAAGAAATAGCTTTTCCGAGATATTCACAATTTTTCATTTTCATGTGTGAAAGCTCTTCCAAACGTAGGTGAATGAGTTATTTGAGAAAAATTGGCTATCTGCAATACTTTTAAGAGATAATTCGCATTTACTCATTTTGAGTAGGTGAGTAATTATCTACGGGTCTGGAACTTCACCAAGTGAAAGTTCTCCCAAAAGTAGATGAATGAGTTATTTGATAAAAATTGGGTATCTGCAACACTTTTACAGATAATTAGCATTCACTCATTTTGAGTAGGTGAATATTTAGCTACGGGTCTGAAACTTCACCGAGTGAAAGCTCTCCCAAAAGTAGGTGAATGAGTTATTTGAGAAAAATTGGCTATCTGCAATACTTTTAAGAGATAATTCGCATTTACTCATTTTGAGTAGGTGAGTAATTATCTACGGGTCTGGAACTTCACCAAGTGAAAGTTCTCCCAAAAGTAGATGAATGAGTTATTTGATAAAAATTGGGTATCTGCAACACTTTTACAGATAATTAGCATTCACTCATTTTGAGTAGGTGAATATTTAGCTACGGGTCTGAAACTTCACCGAGTGAAAGCTCTCCCAAAAGTAGGTGAATGAGTTATTTGAGAAAAATTGGCTATCTGCAATACTTTTAGAGGTAATTTGCATTTACTCATATTGAGTAGGCGAGTAATTAGCTATGGGTCTGAAACTTCACCATGTGAAAGCTCTTCCAAATTAGGTGAATGAGTTATTTGAGAAATATTGGCTATCTGCAATACTTTTAGAGATAATTCGCATTTACTCATTTTGAGTAGGTGAGTAATTATCTACGGGTCTGAAACTTCACCATGTGAAAGCTTTCCCAAAAGTAGATGAATGAGTTATTTGATAAAAATTGGGTATCCGCAATAGTTTTAGAGATAACTAGACAAAAGGTTTTTGTACACAAAAACAAAGCATCCCTACAGCTTGTAAGTTTTATATAAAATGCTAAAGGATCAATGTGAAGAGGTAAATGTTATTGGTGAAGAGAAATTCTCCTGAAAGGACCATGTTAGGGTCACAAGAGTGACCTTAAATTGAAAAAAGCAATCAGTGCCTGTGAAAGGGTTCTGTATCAGGTGACAGAGTGTTTTCAGCTGCAAAGTAGAAGTAAAAGCATAAAAGGACACAAAAGTTGTGCCCTGGAAATGGTAATCAGAAGTAAAGTACAAAGTTAACTGTTACAGTGAAAAAAGTAGGTGAAAAACACATTTAAAGAAAATACTGTAAAATTAATGTAATATTTTTGAGGTACAAGCGATTTACTCAACAGTGGAAACTTGAAGTAGCTATTCCTCAGTTATGCAATGAGCTACAGGTCTGAAAATTAAACTATCTTATAGCTGACAAAGAAAGTAGGTGAATAACATATTTAAAGAAAATGCTGTAAATGAAATAGTTTTCAAGTTACACGTGATTTACTCATTATGGAAGCTACTGAAAGGTCACAAAGTAGCTATTACTAACTTAGCTATTGGGAAAGGTTTCCAAGTTACTCACAATATTGTAGCTATGGATAAAGTAGTCTGCAAAATTCACAATGTTATAGCTGATCCAAAAGTAGATGAATAACAAATTTACAGAAAAAACTCTAAATGTAATAGTTATCAAAATACAACTGATTTACTCAACAGTGAGAAAACGAAGGTAGCTTTTGCTCAGCTATGCAATGAGCTACAGGTCTGCAATATTACTATGCTGTAGCTCATCCAAAAGTAGGTGAATAACATATTTAAACACAATTCTCTAACAGGAATAGTTTTCAAGTTACAAGTGATTTATGCAACAGTGAAAACCTGAAAGTAAATATTGCTCAGCTATGCAACGAGCTACAGGTCTGCAATTTTACTATATTATAGCTCACCCAAAAGTAGTTTAATAACATATTTATAAAAAATTCTCTAAATGCAATAGTTTTCAATTTACAAGTAATTTTACTAACTATGGAAGCTACTGAAAAGTCAGGAAGTAGCTTTTACTCACTTAGCTATTGGGAAAGGTTTCCAAGTTACCTTGTTGTAGCTATGGATAAAGTAGCTGAGTAACATACTTTAACAAAATACTCTAAATGCAATACTTTTTTAGTTATAATTGATTTAGTGCACGATTTCATGAATTTTAATGTCTTAAAAATTATGTTAAAATTCATTAAAAAAATAGACCAAGGAGGCATTTGATGTATCCAATGGAAAAGGACAACTAATTTGGTTTTGAAGATACACAGCATTTTTCAATAATAAGCAAGTTATAAGCACTTTTAAGTTTGCCATACCCTCATTTGACCTTGAAGAAGGGGCCTGATTAGGTGTACACAGTTATAAGTAGAGAATTTTTGCTGGACATCTGTTAGCCTTCTCCTGATTGTTGAAGTGTACCACTTCCTCAGATGTCCCTTGATCAAACTCCTTTATGTTATGTGTTAAGCAGCTACTTCACTAGCTGTCAGAATTTCAACTGCTTCATTCAGATTGACTTTTTTACCTTCTCTCTAAACATCCATGCTCTTGTAGCCTTGTCTTTCATCCCAAGAATGACACGGTCTCTTAACAAACTGTCAGTCATTGCTTCAAAGTCAAAGGTCAAAGTTGGGGTTTTACGTCCCGTTCAACAGCCAGGGTCATATTGGGACAGGTCCTCAGAATTGCCACTTGTGGGACTCGAACCCACAGAGGTGACAGCCTATGATTAGATGCCAAACTTGCTAACCACTAGGCCACTGAGGACCGTCATTGCTTCAAAGTTGCAAGACTTTGAAAGTAGTCTTGGTCTGTTAACCCACTGATCCACATTTTCATTGGGTCCTTCATCACATGAACAGAACATATACAATCCGTAAATCTCATTTTGGTTTGAAATAACTTTCCAGTGCCTTTCTACACTTTGCTGGATCTTTGCAGTTTTCATCCGTTATCTCATGATTTCTTAAGAATCTAAAACAATCTCTACCCATAACAGATCTTAAAGTTGCAACCCTTACATTCTTTTATTTCTCCATTAGTCCAGTGGTAATTTCGTTATTTTGCCATTCAGCTATCAAAAATGTCCAATTACTAAATAAGTCACCTTTCACCTTCATTGGAGCTGGAAAAGGGATATTAACAAAAGCCATTCAGAATATTTTCAATGTTCTGTGCATTATATGCTGTTATCACTATTTGTATCCTATTATGACATGTATTCCTCTCTAATAGTCACACACCTGATAACATGTTTATATATTTTTTTAAGAATTGCAAGAGATAGTTACATAGAAGTTATATCTTTCTATTGTATTGTATAATCACAGACACACATATATAAATGTATTTTTGGTCTTGTTCCCAACATTTAACTACTGCCGTTTACCTTTATAAAAGGATCCTACAGTTCAAGAGGAGGTCATTCCCATAAACTGATACACTTGGACTGCATACTCCACTTCATAACTGTCTTAGCCTTTCCCAAAGTCTCTACTTACAACTGTATACCTCTAAACAGGGCCCAAGGCCAAATCTAACCACATCAGAAGAATCCTAACAGATGAACAGACCGATATGCATGCCTTGAACAATTTATCATCCTCAATAGACAAGGTATCTTTTAAATGTAAAAGCATGTCTCTGGGCCTTGTACTTTTGGAGTTGTTCATGAGGATGTGGATGCATACCAGACAATGCAGAGTGATACCATGTCAGCTGACATAGAAACAAAGAAACCATAATTTTTTTTGTGCATTACTGATCATCAGAGCTGCTCAGATGGACCACTTAATAACCAATAATAAGATTTCATAAACTCAATCATGGGTAAAACTCATGTATGTACACTGCATGACTGAAGTGCTGGAAATTGGAGAATCTGACTTCATCAGTAGACTGCTAGACATTGACAAACAAATGCACTTTCTTTTTTATTTTAAATGATATTTGATTTGACTTTTTTAACATAATTTCCAGCACATTTTTCAGCAAATATTTGAGAATATTATGAAAAATACTTATAATGCAATCAAACTGTTGTGTCTATATTGTACATATAAATGCCTGTGGCAAGGCTAATAAGAGTGCACAAGTTGTTTTTATAAAGTGGGATGAAATGTTACGTGTCCCAGACTTCGTATATTTCAATCTATTCCACTTGTGTACATTGCTGGCTTTAAAAATGAAGCAATTATAATATTGTAGGTCATTGCTTTCATTAACAAAAAATGTGTCCAGTGTATAAATTAACAAATTATGTGAAACCTATATTATCTGTATATAATGTCAGTAACACAGGATATTATTTTTATAATGTACTGTGGCATAGTACAGGAAATAAAGTGAATACAATGCAATGTATATTATTATATGGACTTCATCTTGGGCACATCGATCACCAATATACCATCGGACAATGACATAAACTGGTCTGATATTCAAGAGCTGATTAAATTGGGGAAACAATCCGTGCATCTTAACAAGGCTACAGGGTGTTTTCATCCTTGAAGTTTACAACAGTGTCTTTCTCCAAGTGGCAAATCTCATTTAGTGAGTGTTAAAAAAAGGGTTGAATCTACTACTAAGGTAGCCTTGCTGAAGGCTCAAATTTCTTTGCAGTTAGGGAAAGTTTTCAGTTCAGATAATGGAGTTTCAGTTTCTATAATGTACTCGTACACATACTGACTATACAGCTAAGAAAAACTCTGTCTGACACAGTTCTTTCTCTTGACATGTATGAGTGCTTTATGACTACCAAATATCTGTGTGCATGTTTGAAAAGATATCATGCAAATTTGAGCCTTAAGCAAAGCTACTACTAAGGTGGCATGAACCTGTATATTTTTACAAAACCAGGTTGCAAAGTAAATACACTTGTGAGAGATATGAAGGCCAACTGTGAAACATTTCAAAAACATAAAAAAACAACTTCCATGTGATTGTAAGATGTGTTAGTAGAATAACATGTGTACCTTGTCTTTAGTCATTTACACAGAAGATATGACTTGTTACACCTGAATTTATAACACAACTTATCTGTAGGTAAGTAATATAGGATATTAGCAGTATTAATTTTAGGAAAGCCAAAAGATTTCCTATAGGTTGGTTTCACACCCAAAACCTCTACAACCAATAATAAGTGAGTTATAAGCACTTCTAAGTTTGGCTATCACCGTTTGACCTTGAAGGAGGAGCCAAAGGTCAAATCCCATCACAGCAGAAGTTTCCCAGCCCATGATTTCCTACATGTTGGTTTACCATCCCAAACCTCTAGGACCAATAATAAGCGAGTTATAAGCACTTCTAAGTTTGGCTATCCTCGTTTGACCTTGAAGGAAAGGCCCAAGGTCAAATCCCTCCACACCAGAAGATTCCTAGCCCATGATTTCC
The DNA here is from genome assembly GCA_964017235.1 of Sabellastarte sp. h YS-2021. Classification (NCBI taxonomy): domain Eukaryota; kingdom Metazoa; phylum Annelida; class Polychaeta; order Sabellida; family Sabellidae; genus Sabellastarte; species Sabellastarte sp. h YS-2021. The sequence goes on from OZ024928.1 coordinate 65,425,086, forward strand.
TACATGTTCGTTTACCATCCCAAAGCTCTAGGACCAATAATAAGCAAGTTATAAGCACTTCTAAGTTTGGCTATGCTCGTTTGACCTTGAAGGAGAGGCCCAAGGTCAAATCCGACCACACCAGAAGATTCCCAGCCCATGAATTCCTACATGTTCGTTTACCATCCCAAACCTCTAGGACCAATAATAAGCCAGTTATAAGCACTTCTAAGTTTGGCTATCCTCGTTTGACCTTGAACGAAGGGCCCAAGGTCAAATCTGACCACACCAGAAGATTCCCAGCACATGATTTCCTATATGTTGGTATACCATCCCAAACCTCTAGGACCAATAATAAGCGAGTTATAAGCACTTTTATGTTTGGCTATGCTCGTTTGACCTTGAAGAAGAGGCCCAAGGTCAAATCTGACCACACAAAAAGATTCTCAGCCCATGATTTCCTACATGTTGGTATACCATCCCAAAACTCTAGGAGCAATAATAAGCAAGTTATAAGCACTTTTAAGTTTGGCTATCCTCGTTTGACCTTGAACGAGGGGCCCAAGGTCAAATCCGACCACACCAGAAGATTTCCAGCCCATGATTTCCTATATGTTGGTTTACCATCCCAAACCTCTAGGACCAATAATAAGCGAGCTATAAGCACTTTTATGTTTGGCTATGCTAGTTTGACCTTGAAGAAGAGGCCCAAGGTCAAATCTGACCACACCAAAAGATTCCCCGCCCATGATTTCCTATATGTTGGTTTACCATTCCAAACCTGTATGACCAATAATAAGCGAGTTATAAGCACTTTTAAGTTTGGCTATGCTCATTTGACCTTGAAGGAGAGGCCCAAGGTCAAATCCAACCACACCAAAAGATTCCCAGCCCACGATTTCCTATATGTTGGTATACCATCCCAAACCTCTAGGACCAATAATAAGCGAGTTATAAGCACTTTTGGGTTTCGCTATCCTCGTTTGACCTTGAACGAGGGGTCCAAGGTCAAATCCGACCACACCAGAAGATTCCCAGCCCATGATTTCCTATATGTTGGTTTACCATCCCAAACCTCTAGGACCAATAATAAGCGAGTTATAAGCACTTTTATGTTTGGCTATGCTCGTTTGACCTTGAAGAAGAGGCCCAAGGTCAAATTTGACTACACCAAAAGATTCCCAGCCTATGATTTCCTACATGTTGGTTTACCATTCGAAACCTCTAGGACCAATAATAAGCAAGTTATAAGCACTTTTAAGTTTCGCTATGCTCGTTTGACCTTGAAGGAGAGGCCCAAGGTCAAATCCGACCACACCAAAAGATTCCCAGCCCATGATTTCCTATATGTTGGTATACCATCCCAAACCTCTAGGACCAATAATAAGCGAGTTATAAGCACTTTTAAGTTTGGCTAGCCTCGTTTGACCTTGAACGAGGGGCCCAAGGTCAAATCCGACCACACCAGAAGATTCCCAGCACATGATTTCCTATATAATGGTATACCATCCCAAACCTCTAGGACCAATAATAAGCGAGTTCAAGGTTTAATCTTAGCAAATTTTTATGAACCGATAATCAATTGCCCGTCAATCGGTCAATTATGGCCCGATTGATCCCAATATCGACTGGCGCCTAGATTCTTCTGTCAGGAATGTGCATACCAAATTTGGTTGACCCACACCCGGTACTTTCTGAGGAAATCTAGTGAAAAGGAAGGAATTTTTTTTTGAATTTTTGATAATGTGACCTTGATAAAGGTCAAAGGTCAAATTTATTCCTGTCAAAAAATTTCCCCGCGCCTATAGAAGACAACTGCCAAATATCATTTGGACAGGCCTAATAACAAGGGAGATATTCAAGGGGGACGATAATGTGGCTGCGGCGGCGGCGGCGGCTGACTGAAAACCGGGGGTGAAACCAATAAGCGTCCCCTTTTCAAGGGACGCTTAATTAGCATTTATTCATTTTGAGTAGGTGAATATTTAGCTCAGGGTCTGAAACTTCACCGAGTGAAAGCTCTCCCAAAAGTAGGTGAATGAGTTGTTTGAGAAAAATTGGCTATCTGCAATACTTTTAGAGGTAATTCGCATTTACTCATTTTGAGTAGGCGAGTAATTAGCTATGGGTCTGAAACTTCACCATGTGAAAGCTCTTCCAAAAGTAGGTGAATGAGTTATTTGAGAAAAATTGGCTATCTGCAATACTTTTAAGAGATAATTTGCATTTACTCATTTTTAGTAGGTGAGTAATTATCTACGGGTCTGAAACTTCACTATGTGAAAGCTCTCCCAAAAGTAGATGAATGAGTTATTTGATAAAAATTGGCTATCTGCAATACTTCTAGAGATAATTAGCATTTATTCATTTTGAGTAGGTGAATAATTACCTATGGGTCTGGAACTTTACCATGTGAAAGCTCTGCCAAAAGTAGATGAATAAGTTATTCGAGAAAAATTGGCTATCTGCAATACTTTTAGAGGTAATTCGCATTTACTCATTTTGAGTAGGTGAGTAATTAGCTATGGGTCTGAAACTTCACTATGTGAAAGCTCTTGCAAAAGTAGATGAATCCTTTATTTGAGAAAAATTGGCTATCTGCAATACTTTTAAGAGATAATTCGCATTTACTAATTTTGAGTAGGTGAGTAATTATCTACGGGTCTGAAACTTCACCATGTCAAAGCTCTCCCAAAAGTAGATGAATGAGTTATTTGAGAGAAATTGGCTATCTGCAATACTTCTAGAGATAATTCGCATTTACTCATTTTGAGCAGGTGAGTAATTACCTACGAGAGTAATTACCTACGAGTCTGAAACTTCACCAAGTGAAAGCTCTCCCCAAAGTAGGTGAATGAGTTATTTGAGAAATATTGGGTATCTGCAATACTTTTAGAGATAATTCGCATTTACTCATTTTGAGTAGGTGAGTAATTAGCTATGGGTCTGAAACTTCACCATGTGAAAGCTCTTCCAAAGTAGGTGAATGAATTATTTGAGAAAAATTGGCTATCTGCAATACATTTAAGAGATAATTCGCCATCTAGCACAGTTTTTGAGATATTAGCATTTTTGTGTTTTGGAATTTTTGCGTAAAATTCGAAAATTCAAAATGGCCGCCATTTTTGGCGAGTCAAAATTTTTTTGAAAATTGGCATGGCTACTCTGCAGAGATACCCTGCGATTCAAAAATTTCGTAGAAAACGCTCTATCTAGCACGGTTTTCGAGATATAAGCATTTTTATGTTTTGAAATTTTTGCAAAAAATTCAAAATGGCCGCCATTTTTGGCGAGATAAAAATTTTTTGCAAATTGGGATAGCTACTCTGCAGAGATACCCTGAAGATCAAAAATGTCGTCGAAATCGCTCTATCTAGCACGGTTTTCGAGATATTAGCATTTTTGTGTTTTGCAATTTTTGCGCAAAATTCGAAAATTTAAAATGGCCGCCATTTTTGGCGAGACAAAATTTTTTTGAAAATTGGCATGGCTACTCTGCAGAGATACCCTGTGGGTCAAAAATTTCGTCGAAATCGCTCTATCTAGCACGGTTTACGAGATATAAGCATTTTTATGTTTTGCAATTTTTGCGAAAAATTCGAAAATTCAAAAGGGCCGCCATTTTTGGTGAGACAAATTTTTTTTTCAAAATTGGGTTAGCTACTCTGCAGAGATACCCTGTGGGTCAAAAATTTTGTCGAAATTGCTCTACCTAGCACGGTTTTCGAGATATAAGCATTTTTGTGTTTTCCTTATTTGGAAAATTCATAATGATTAATTAATCATTAATTACTCGGCCATTTCTTAACCAATCACTGCCAAAATCTAATGATTTCCAGATTTTAATAGAATGAATGTATTTGCAAAGTTTCTGGTGAATTGATAAAATCCCTTTCAAGTTATCATCCGGACAAGCTTCCCCATCGAAAAAAGACATTTTTGGTCATGTGACCTCTCTGATTGGTTGAAGTGTCATAAACCTGCCAAATTTGAAAAGAATCCGCCTAACGGTTACAGAGTTAGAAGGAAAACAAAATGTGGAGCCAGAGGAGCCGCCAGAACCGGCGGAGCCTGAAGGTGTCCCATACACAAACAAGCGTCTCTTGCGGGACGGTTAATAAAATTGCCACAATAGAGGTGGTTTAGTATAAAACAGTAATGAATTACAAATCTGGAGGAGTGGAAATGAGGTCATACAATCAATATTTGCATCACAGAAAGTCAGATAACAGAAGTTTTACTGTAGATTCAGTTTATTATTTAATGATTAGGGCTTTTATTTTCACAAAGAAACATTTTGTTAATAACAGAAAAAAAGGTTCTGAACAGCATTCAAATACAAATAATAAAAAAACTGCATATCTATCAATATAAACTAACTGGTAAACTTTAACAGAAAAAAAGGTTCTGAACAGCATTCAAATACAAATAATAAAAAAACTGCATATTTATCAATATAAACTAACTGGTAAACTTTAAGTGAACACATTTGATATAGGACCAACCAATCAGCTGCTGCCACTTACCCGCAACATATATGTGTCTTAGATTCATACCAAAGATGGATGTGACTAATGTTGTCCATTGACTGTGAATAAAAAATAAACCAAATTTTGTGAGACTGTCTGTATCAGATGACTGTCTGTTTTGAGTTTTAGAGTAAAAGTGAAAAGAGAAAAGGTCACAAAATTTGTGCCCCTTAAATGGTATTCAGAAGTAAAGTACCAAGTTAACTGTTAATGAGTAAAATGTAGGTGGAAAACATATTTAAACAAAATGCTTAGTGCAATTGTTTTCGAGTTACAACTGATTTACTCAACAGTAGGGGTGTTACGGTAGTACCAGTGTAATGGTAAATCCTCCCCACCCCCAAAAATATTGGGGTGTAAAGTAACCCCTCTTGAAGAAAGGACATTTTTATTGAAATAGACTGTTTATGTAGGCAGCCGAACAACATATCATGAAAAACTGAAAAAAAAACAAAAAAAACACACAGTCTGTAATCTGTAACATACTGTTAGCATAAACAGATTAGATGTTTTGTAATCTGCATTTTTTACCTTTTATGTTGCTTTTATATTGTAGAAATTATTGACTTCCCTTATATTCTTTATACACGGGTTAAATGAAGATAATTTGAAAATATTAATAATCTTTTATAATTTTTACAGGTGGGGGGGGGGGGGGGGGGGGAATTTTCATTGGGGCTATTTTCTAGAGAATCTTAGAAAATTTACTTTTACACCGGTATCGTGGAAATGTGGAACTATTAATTCCAAACCATTCCGTGAAACCGGAAGGAAAACGTCGCTACCACAACACCCCTACTCAACAGTGACAATCTCAAAGTAGCTTCTGCTCAGCTATGAGTTAAAGGGCTGCAATTTTACTTTGGTATAGCTGACCCAAAAGTAGATGAATAACACATTTAAAGAAAATACTGTAAATGCAAAGTTATCAAGTCACAACTGATTTACTCAACAGAGAGAGCCTGAAAGAGGCTACTGCTCTGCTTTGCAATGAGCTACAGGTCTGCAATTTCACTATGTTACACGTGACTGAAAAGTAGGTGAATCACACATTTAAAGAAAATACTCTAAATGAAACAGTTTTCAAGTTACACCTGATTTGCTCAATATTGAAAACCTGAAATTAGCTACTGCTCAGCTATAACATGAGCTACTGGTCTGCAATTTCACTATGTTATAGCTAACCCAAAAGTAGGTGAATGACATATTTAAACAAAATACTCTAAATGCAATACTTTTCAAGTTACAAGCAAATTACTCAACAGTGATAATCTCAAAGTAGCTATTACTCGGCTATAAAATGAGCTACAGGTCTGCAATTTTACTATGCTATAGCTGACCCATAAGTAGGTGAATTACATATTATAAAAAATTATCTATATGTAATAGTTTTTGAGTTACCAGTGATTTTACTCATAATGGAAGGTACTGAAAAGTCAGAAAGTAGCTATTACTCACTTAGCTATTGGTATAGACACCCAAGTTACTCACAATGTTGTAGCTATGGAAAAAGTAGCTCAATAACATATTTTAATAAAATGCTCTAAATGCAATACTTTTCAAGTTATAAGTGATTTAGTGCATGATTTCAGAAATTTTAATGCATTAAAAATTATTTGAAAAATTCATAAAAAAATAATTAAGAAAGATCCAGGCCTGATACTCACACTTGGGAATCTACTAGTGGCCTACTACATATATACAAGATAAGAGAAAAATCCCTTCAATAGTGAATGAGAAAATTGTGATAAAGTGTTAAAATGTTCGCACTTTGGGTGTGGGTACCTCACTTGTAATGGCTCTGGGGAACAGACGAAGAGACAGATCTACATGGATTTGACGATCTATCATCCTCGATAGTTAAGGTATCTTTCAAAACAAGAGGAGAGTGCCCGTGAACGGGCACTGTGTCAGCTGACTGAATGTTTTTGATTTGTGATGGTGATAATGAGAGGAAAGCATAATTATCAGGGAAAGGGCTGTACAGAAATACAGTAAATGGTAACTGAACAGCATGTTCGAAAGATATTCCGAAGCTGACAGAAGAAAAGGACAAAAAAGTTGTGCCCTGCAAATGGTATTATGAAATAAAGTAACAAGGTAATTGTTTAAGTGTAAAAAGTAGGTTAAAAATATTTAAAGAAATACTATAAATGCAATATCCTCGTTCGACCATGAAGAAGGGATGGACCAAAAGTCAAATCTGACCATACCAAAAGATTCCCAGCCAAAGAATTTAGGATGGTTTACCATCCCAAACCTCTCGGACCAATAATAAGTGAGTCATAGGCACTTTTTAAGTTTGGCTATCCTTGTTTGACCTTGACGGAGGGGTCTAAGGTCAAATCCGACCACACAAAAAAATTCCCAGCCCATGATTTCCTGTAGCTTGTTTACCATCCCAAACCTGTAGGACCAATAATAAGCGAGTTATAAGCAATTGTAAGTTTGGCTATCCTCAATTGACCTTGAAGGAGGGGTCCCAGGTCAAATCTGACCACATCAAAAGAATCCCAGCCCATGATTTCCTATATGTTGGTTTACCATCCCAAACCTCCAAGACCAATAATACGCGAGTTATAAGCACTTTAAGTTTGGCTATCTTTGTTTGACCTGGAAGGAGGGGTCTAAGGTGAAATCCGACCACACCAAAAGATTCCCAGCCCATGATTTTCTATAGGTTGGTTTTCCATTCCAAACCTCTAGGACCAATAATAAGCGAGTTATAAGCACTTTTAAGTTTGGCTATCCTCATTTGACCTTGAAGGAGGGGTCCAAGGTGAAATCCGACCACACCAAAAAATTCCCAGCTCATGATTTTCTATAGGTTGGTTTTCATTCCAACCTCTAGGACCAATAATAAGCGAGATATAAGCACTTTTATGTTTGGCTATCCTCATTTGACCTTGAAGGAGGGTTCCAAGGTCAAATGGGACCATATTAACAGATTCCCAGCCCATGATTTCCTACAGGTTGGATACAATGATTTACTCAACAGTGAGAACCTGAAAGAAGCTATTGCTCAGCTATGCCATGACATAGAGGTCTGCAATTTCACTATGTTATAGCTGACCAAAACGTCTGTGAATAACATATTTAACAAAATACTCTAAATGTAATAGTTTTCAAGTTACAACTGATTTACTCAAGAGTGAGAACCTCAAAGTAACTATTACTCAGCTATGCAATGAGCTACATGTCTAAATTTTTGCTCTGTTATAGCTGACCTAAAAGTAGGTGAACAACATATTTAAGCAAAATACTGTAAATGCAATAGTTTTCAAGTTACAACTGATTTACTCAACAGTGAGAACCTGAAAATAGCTATTGCTCCGCTATGCCATGAGCTATAGGTCTGTAATTTCACTATGTTATAGCTAACCCAAAAGTAGGTGAACAATATATTTTAACTAAATACTCCAAATGCAATATTTTTCAAATTATAGCCGATTTACTCAACAGTCAGTGCCTGAGAATAGCTATTGCTCAGTTGTGCCATGAGCTACAGGTCTGTAATTTCACTATGTTATAGCTGAACCAAAAGTAGCTGAATAACATATTTGCACAAATTTCTGTAAAGGCAATAGTTTTCCAATTACAACCGATTTACTCAACAGTGAAAACTTCAAAGTAGCTATTACCCAGCTATGCAATGAGCCACAGGTCTGGAACTTCACTATGTTATAGCTGACCCCAAAATAGGTGAATAACATATTGCAACAAAATACTCTAAATGCAATAGTTTCCAAGTTATAAGTGATTTACTCAACAGTGATAACCTCAAAGTAGCTATTACTCAGCTATGCCATGAGCTACAGGTCTGAAATTTTACTATGTTATAGCTGACACAAAAGTAGCTGAATAACATATGTATACTAAATTCTCTAAATGCAATAGTTTTCAAATTATAAGTGATTTACTCAACATTGAGAACTTCAAAGTAGCTATTACTCAGCTATGCAATGAGTCACAGGTTTGGAACTTCACTATGTTATAGCTGACCCCAAAATAGGTGAATAACATATTGAAACAAAATACTCTAAATGCAATAATTTCCAAGTTATAAGCGATTTACTCAACAGTGATAACCTAAAAGTAGCTATTACTCAGCTATGCCATGAGCTACAGGTCTGAAATTTTACTATGTTATAGCTGACCCAAAAGTAGGTGAACAACATATTTAAGCAAAATACTGTACATGCAATAGTTTTCAAGTTACAACTGATTTACTCAATAGTGATGACCTAAAAGTAGCTATTACTCAGCTATGCCATGAGCTACAGGTCTGAAATATTACTATGTTATAGCTGACCCAAAAGTAGCTGAATAACATATTTATACTAAATTCTCTAAATGCAATAGTTTTGCAATTACAACTGATTTACTCAATAGTGAGAACCTCAAAGTAGTTATTACTCAGCTATGCAATGAGCTACAGGTCTGAAATTTCACTATGTTATAGCTGACCCAAAAGTAGGTGAACAACATATTTAAGCAAAATACTGTAAATGCAATAGTTTTGAAGTTACAACTGATTTACTCAATAGTGATGACCTAAAAGTAGCTATTACTCAGCTATGCCATGAGCTACAGGTCTGAAATTTTACTATGTTATAGCTGACCCAAAAGTAGCTGAATAACATATTTATACGAAATTCTCTAAATGCAATAGTTTTACAATTACAACTGATTTACTCAATTGTGAGAACTTTAAAGTAGCTATTACTCAGCTATGCCATGACCTACAGATCTGAAATTTCACTTTGTTATAGCTGGCCCAAAAGTAGCTGAATAACATATTTATACGAAATTCTCTAAATGCAATAGGTTTTAAGTTACAAGTGATTTACTCAATAGTGAGAACTTCAAAGTAGCTATTACTCAGCTATGCAATGAGCCACAGATCTGAAACTTCACTATGTTATAGCTGATCCCAAAATAGGTGAATAACATATTCAAACAAAATACTGTAAATGCAATAGTTTCCAAGTTATAAGCAATTTACTCAACAGTGATAACCTAAAAGTAGCTATTACTCAGCTATGCCATGAGCTACAGGTCTGAAATTTTACTATGTTATAGCTGACCCAAAAGTAGCTGAATAACATATTTATACGAAATTCTCTAAATGCAATAGTTTTGAAGTTATAAGCGATTTACTCAACAGTGATAACCTAAAAGTAGCTATTACTCAGCTATGCCATGAGCTACAGGTCTAAAATTTTACTATGTTATAGCTGACCCAAAAGTAGCTGAATAACATATTTTATACGAAATTCTCTAAATGCAATAGTTTTTAAGTTACAAGTGATTTTACTCATGATGGAAGTTACTGAAAAGCCCAAAAGTAGCTATTACTCACTTAGCTATTGAGACAGGCACCCAACTTACTCACCATATTGTAGCTATGAAAAAAGTAGCTGAATAACATATTTTAACAAAATGCTCTAAATGCAACACTTTTCAAGTTATAAATGATTTTGTGCATGATTTCATGAATTTTAATGCACTAAAAATTATTAAAAAAATTTATTAAAAAAAAAGTAAGACAGATCCAGGTCTCATACTCACACAAGAGAATCTACCTCTGGCCTAGTACATATATGCAAGATATGAGAGAAATCCCTGCAATAGTCACTGAGAAAATTGTGATTAAGTGTTGAAATTTTCACACTTTTGGTGGGGGTACCCCCCTTGTAATATCTCTAGCAAACAGACGAACAGACAGATTTGCATGCCTTGAACAATTTTTCATCCTCGATAGATAAGGTATCTTTTAAAAAAACAGCACGTCTCTAGGCCTTGTAGTTTTGGAGGAGAAGTTGTTCACGCGGACGCGGACGCGTACGCCCACGCCGCAGAGTGACGACATAATGTCAGCTGACTGACAAGTCAGCTGACATAAAAAAAAACCAGCACGTCTCTGGGTCTTGTAGTTTTGGACGAGAAGTTGTTCACATGGATGCTTATGCAGAGGCGTACGCCACAGAGTGATGCCATATTGTCAGCTAAAAGACCTTCTATTATCATCCTTTTAAAACGAATCTATAATATAAAATATCATTAAGTGAAACAACTGAAAATACAAACTAGAAAAATGTTTTTGCTAACAAAAACTAAGCATCCCAAAAAGGTTCACTGCAATATAATATACAGTAGAAAAAGGTTTTTGAAAATAAAAACATGGAGTGCTGAGAGAAGAAGTGAAAGTTAAGCAGACAGTGTGGAAGTTCATGCATTAACATGAAAGAAAAATTTAAGCTTTATTTTGTTTTCTATGGTCATAAATTGCGAAAAGTTAATTGAATAAATGCTCTGGCTAAGAATGCATAAAGCATCAATACTTATAATAGGTCGAAAGTTACACCATAAAACTACTTAATTAAAGAGTAACAGTGCTTTATAAATGTCATATATCTATTTACATTTTAGAAAAAGGCATAGTAAAATGTGAGCCTTTAGAAAGGCAAGAAGTTTATGACACAATGCTTTGAATACATCTATCTGGTAAATCTGACCAGCTATCTAGACTCTTTACATAAGGTTTCCCAATACATCTGAATACATTGTAAATCTCTAAAAGCAAGAATAAAATAGATATAAGGCAAAAACACAAAATCGGCTATTTGATGAATCCAGTTTGATCCATAAAAGGGGTGGGGGGTGGGGGGCAGGTGGTAAATCTGACCAGCTATCTAGGCTCTTCACATAAGGTTTCCCAATACCTCTCAATACATTCTAAAACTCTAAAAGAATAAAAGAGAAAATAGCATCAGAGATGACCGTACCCCACAGCCTAGGGAAATATTTTCAACACCATGAGATACAGAAGTACTGTATCAGTACAAACTTCAGGATACTTTCAGAGCACTGTCAGTTATATAAAGGTCCAAACAATGTTTAAATGGAGAAATAATGTTTAAAAGAAAGATCATGCATATAAAGATGAAGTATTAAAACAAGATAATTCAATAACAAGATGACAGCATTAATCAGCAAACTAAAAATTCAACCCTCTTTATCTACATCTGCATGGCCGAATTATGGTTTAGATGGTTTGAATACTAGTATTACCATGCATACAGAAGTGGTAATACATTTAATGAATGCTTATGTGTGGTGTTGGAGCAAAATCTGTGGCTCACTTGATGAAATTCTATCTCTTACAATGGGAAGTTATGAAAGTAAAATTCTTAATAAATTCTAATATGACTTTAACAGTGCTTAATCTGCTTCAAAAGACAGACCCAAAGGTGCAACAAGATTTTATAGGCCAAGGTCACTAGGACAAGGTCAAAGGTCAAATTAAGGTGAAACCATGATAATACACACCTATAGCCCCTAACCAATGTCCCTACCAAGTATCAACTTCCTACACCTTACAGTTTCCAAGATATAGCCCGGACAAGATTTTATAGGTCAAGGTCACTACGCCAAGGTCAAAGGTCAAATCAAGATCAGATCATGACGTTGCACAACTACATCCCCTGACCAATATCCCTACCAAGTATCAACTTCCTACACCTTACGGTTTTCGAGATATAGCCCGGACAAGATTTTCAAACTCAAGGTCACTACGGCAAGGTCAAAGGTCAAATCCTGGTCAGACCATGATGTTGCACACCTACACACCCTAACCAATGTCCCTACCAAGTACCAACTTCCTACACCTTACGGTTTCTGAGATATAGCCCGGACAAGATTTTATTGGTCAAGGCCACTATGGCAAGGTCAAAGGTCAAATCAAGGTCAGACCATGACACTGCACACCTACACCCCCTAGCAAATGTCCCTGCCAAATATCAACTTTCTACACCTTACGGTTTCCGATATATAGCCCGGACAACATTTTATAGGTCAAGGTCACTACGGCAAGGTCAAAGGTCAAATCAAGGATAGACCATGACATTGCACACCTACACCCTCTACCCAATATCCCTACCACATATCAACTTCCTACACCTTACGGTTTCCGAGATATAGCCCGGACAAGATTTTATTGGTCAAGGCCACTATGGCAAGGTCAAAGGTCAAATCAAGGTCAGACCATGACACTGCACACCTACACCCCCTAGCAAATGTCCCTGCCAAATATCAACTTCCTACACCTTACGGTTTCCGAGATATCGCCCGGACAACATTTTATAGGTCAAGGCCACTATGGCAAGGTCAAAGGTCAAATCAAGGTCAGACCATGATGTTGCACACCTACACTCCCTAACCAACATCCCTACCAAGTATCAACTTCCTACACCTTACGGTTTCTGAGATATAGCCCGGACAAGATTTTATAGGTCAAGGTCACTACGGCAAGGTCAAATCAAGGTCAGACCATGACGTTGCACACCTACACCCCCTAACCAATATCCCTACCAAGTATCAACTTCCTACACCTTACGGTTTCCGAGATATAGCCCGGACAAGATTTTATAGGTCAAGGTCACTGCGGCAAGGTCAAATCAAGGTCACACTATGACGTTGCACAACTACACCCCCTAACCAATGTCCCTACCAAGTATCAACTTCCTACACCTTACAGTTTCAGAGATATAGCCCGGACAAGATTTTCAAACTCAAGGTCACTACAGCAAGGTCAAAGGTCAAATCAAGGTCAGACCATGACGTTGCACAACTACACCCCCTAACCAATGTCCCTACCAAGTATCAACTTCCTACACCTTACAGTTTCAGAGATATAGCCCGGACAAGATTTTCAAACTCAAGGTCACTACAGCAAGGTCAAAGGTCAAATCAAGGTCAGACCATGACGTTGCACAACTACACCCCCTAACCAATGTCCCTACCAAGTATCAACTTCCTACACCTTATGGTTTCTGAGATACAGCCCGGACAAACGTTTTCCCGCCGCCCGCCCATCCGGACACCATGGGTGAAAACAATACCCCAACAGCCCTTAAGGGCTGTGGGGTAATAAAAGGCAAAAACATAAAATCAGCTATTTTACGACCCCAGTTTGACCCATAAGGGGGGATCCGGGGGTAAATCTGACCAGCTATCTAGACTCTTCACATAAGGTTTCCCAATACCTGTTAATACATTGTAAAACTCTAAAAGCAAGAATAAAGGAGATAAGAGGCAAAAACACAAAATCGGCTATTTTATGACCCCAGTTTGACCCATAAGGGGGGGGGGGGGGTCGGGGGGTAAATCGGACCAGCTATCTAGACTCTTTACATATGGTTTCCCAATACCTCTTAATACATTCTAAAGCTATAAAGGCAAGAATAAAGGAGATAAAAGGCAAAAACACATAATCGGCTATTTTATAACCCCAGTTTGACCCATAAGGTTTCCCAATACCTCTTAATACATTCTAAACTCTAAAAGCAAGAATAAAGGAGATAAAAGGCCAAAACACAAAATCGACTATTTTATGACCCCAGTTTGACCCATAAGGGGGGATGCGGGGGTAAATCTGACCGGCTATCTAGACTCATCACATAAGGTTTCCCAATACCTCTTAATACATTCTAAAACTGTAAAAGCAAGAATAAAGGAGATATAAGGCAAAAACACAAAATTGGCTATTTTATGACCCCAGTTTGACCCATAACGGAGGGTCTGGGGGTAAATCTGACCGGCTACCGGTTATCTAGACTCTTCACATATGGTTTCCCAATACCTCTTAATACATTCTCAAGCTCTAGAAGCAAGAATAAAGGAGATATAAGGGGAAAAGATGAAATTGGCTATTTTATGACCCTAGTTTGACCCCTACAAAGGGGTCGGGGGGGGGGGGGGGGAATTTGACTTGCTTTCTAGACTCTCCACATATGGTTTCCTACTACCTCCCAATACATTTTATGGCTCTAAATGCAATACTTAAGAAGATAATAATAATAGTTCACATGAATTTTAAGCTTTCTGATTGGTACCTGTGAGAAAATCACTCATAAATCGGTCAATTTTCATCGGATTGCTCCCAAAATCGAATCAGCTCACGTTTTTGATAGTATAAACATGTGTATGAAGTTACAAGCCTCTGCGGTCAGTAGATTTTCCTGAACTGCGATGACGGGCGGGTGTACCCGAAAAAACTATTTTTTGATCATGTGACCTTGATTAAGATCAAAGGTCAAGTTTAAGCATGTGGAAAATTTTTCCCACGCCTAAGGTATATAACTGCCAAACATGGTTAAAAAGCTTGCAATACTAAGAGAGATATTCAAGGGAGACCATAATGCGGCGGCGACGTTGGGGAGGCGGCGGCGAGGAAACTGAGGTGAAACCAAATAAGTGCCCTTTCAGGGACGCTTAATTACCAAGGCAGGTTTTATAAAATATCCTACCATTTGCCATGGCACTACCTCAAAATAACTTTAAAATCTTTATACTTTATATTTGCAAATTGCAAGGTGGCTTATGCACATCTGAATTTGATCCACTTGAACTATTTAAGCAATTTCTGCAGGTATTCATTGTTGCTTTTACTGATACATAGTGTACCTTAACCTTTTGCATGGTTAAATTACCTACAGTTAATACCCTTGATATGGTTGAAAGTTTTTAATTAAAAAATTTTTTTTTTAATTAGTAAAAAATATCAAGTAAAAGCAGATCAAGCAAGATGCAGTACCATAACAATAAAAAATGTGGAAAAAACTAATGCATAACCTGAGTGAACAATTAGAAAATGCAAAGATCTAATATAAAAAAAAATCAAATAATACAAAGACTTTTTTTAATAAAATGAAAAAAGAGCAAGAATTTTACTGGCCTTACTTGCTTTGAATTTTAGACCTAAAAAAATAAACAAAAAAAACTTGACACTATTTAATATATTAAATTTCCCTAATCACACTTCTCAGTGTCTAATTAAATCTGTTATATTATGCGTTATGAAAATATTAATAAATTAACATTTCTTCCGTCGCACTGGCCATGACATTCATCTATAGACACTACTTTTCCAGCAAAATTTACATCCATAACCTTGACTTATGACACAAAAACAATAAACTTTTGGCAGTGGTGTTAATCCTGAAGTTACAAAAGTGAAAAGACTATGAATATAATTTGCTTCACTGTTGAAGTCTACTGGTTAGACTTTACAACTGTTGCACAGACTGGATTTTTTTCAGGGTGAATGAATAGGATTAATGTCACAACACTAAATCCTAATATGAGAAACAAGGTTTTCAACAACCGATTTGGAAATTTTTTCTTCCTCATAAATTCATGTGGCAATATTTCAAAGAAGACAACAAATAAAAATGTTCCACATGCTATACCTTCTAATATCCCATTAATCATTGCTGTATCTGGGTTATCCGAAGAAGCTGCAATAATGATGGTCCCAATTCCAATTCCAACTGGTGATGTTACTGAAAATAAGAAATCCGATCTCACAATCGCCTTCACATTGAGCTTACTTTGAGCCAAGCTAAGCCCAAGTGCAAATGCAATTATGCTTTTGTGCAAAGCAACAGGCAAGAAAATCGCCAATACATCACTTGTGTCCACCTGTAGCCCTATTGCCAATCCCTCAAAGAATGAATGCAGGGATAAAGCACACACTAGCATCAATGAGCGGACCACAGATTGTGAATTTGGATCAACATACTCCACCTTTTCATTTTCTACTTCCTCAATTGCCTCTTCTTCGAGAGTTAAAGGATTTCCTGGCTGTGAACTCATTGAACCATATTCACCTGATGCCCGATTCTCATGAACAGAACTTGTGATGCTGAAACTATCTGTTCCATCAAGAAGAGGTGTTAATGTTCTGTCTGGATTGGATTCTTTCACTGCTAGAATAAACTGTTCCACAATGAAGATTATGAAAAACCCAAACACTAGAATAAATTCACCAACAGGAAAGGATGTTTCTAATTCCAGCTTGATAAATCCAGTGGCAATTTTGTTTTGAACACCAGGAAATAAATCCAGAAGACATGTAGCAATAAAAACCCCTGCTGAAAAACAACTCATAAAACTAAGAGCAGATTTTAGGGTCTTTTTTCTGGAACTGCTAACCCCTGGTTTTCGAATATAACCATTAACTTTTAATGGGATTAAGCTGACAAGGAGTGTTGAAAAGAACAAAGTTAGTAACAAAATCACTTTCATCCATACAGCAGATATCATTTTGTCTATTAATTAAACCCAGGTCCTCTACAAACTGCACCACTGCATAAAATGTTGTTGAACCACTACTGTACTTAATATATGGGGAAATATCAGTATAACATGAACAAGATCCCATATACAACTGTATTAAGGTCAAGAAGCAGTGATTTTATATCACTTCGTTTGCAGTTTTAGAAAAATAATAACTTTTACTTAACTTTCCATGGTGTTCATATGAACCAGGAAATGCGGTCACATGATGACATTTCGCGATAAAAACAAAGTGAGTGAAATTTGGTAGGCACTAAACGAGATGCCGAATACACTCTGTATCCCGAATGCGCGATTCTGTATCATACCTCTAATCACATGCTGACGCCTATGTGTGGAATCTGACTCTCGTCAGTAATGATGTGGACCTTCTCAACCGCAACTGTTGATGTAAAGCCCTGAAGTTTGACTTTGTATAATACTAATTAAAAAAAAAACCAAACACACACACAAAAAGAGCTGCAGCAAAATATAATAGATTTGTAATGATACATGAATGTATAATCTATCTATAAGCAATTTATCTGTTCTTAAAAATTGTCATGGTTTCTCATTTGATGATATTCCGGCTGATCTTCTCAATAGATCTGATTAATTTTAAGGAGTTGTTGTATCTGACTACTTACTTGCATCATTCAATGGCCAATTGCACGTAGGAATAGTTTCTCCTCTGTGACCCATTTTTTTGTATTTGGTTCTTTATCTGTGTGAAGATTAATAACTTATGTGATCATGCAGCCCCTAAGACCACAACCATCAGGTGTTCAGCAGTAATAATGTGCATCTGAATGCAGCAGCAAAGCATATAAATTTGGAATGGGTGGTTAGCCTACTCCTGTATGGTTTGTTATAGTCTGAAATTTTTTCTAGAATTTTTCGTACACCTTGTTCTGATTGAACAACTCGGGGCCTGCTGCATCAATTCTGACTCAGTGCTCATTGCAATAATGACAAGTAGTAGTGGACAACCTTCATCACGAAAGGTAGGTTTATATTTTTCTTGCCCTTTTTGTTTTTACAAAACTATGTAAAAAAACCCCAAAAACAATGTGTAATCTTGAGACCATGGTAACACAGTGGTAACACACTAACCTCCTACCTCTGGGGTCTATGGGTCAAATCCCGGATTCTGTGTGGGAATGTTGGTACTTGCTTACCGATGGTCTACAGTATACAGTTATACTGAACTTTGACCAAATGTATGAACTGGTTTCCTCTGTTCGTAAAACTACCTGTTGTGATATGATCTTACGATCTATACAGTGTTAAAAGTAACAATAAAACAGAAAAAAAATGATAAAACTATGTAAGAAAATAACTTATCCTTTATTTATGTCCTTTAAGGAAAAGTTCATATTATGGAATATAATGAATAAATGAGGATTAGGCTTAATAAAATAACACAAATTATAAATGAAAATAAATGTATGATGGCATAAAATAATTTGAAATCACTCTGAAAATGACATTAGAGCTGTTTCACCTCTTATGACAATGATCTGAATTTAGGTTTAGAATTTTGAAATAGATGAAAAAAAAATTCAAAGTTACTTATTGAATAAAACAATATTTAACAACAACAAAGCACAGAGTCATCTGGCAAAAAGATACTGTGAAACTGAAATTCACAAAAGAGTGTGACAGGTTATGATTTTTTTTCATTCAATTGTAGACTTTTATAGAAGAAAATCTCTGCCAAAGAAAGACTCTAAGCTGGAATATCAGAAACCAATTAAATAATCATTATTCCATACACATAGCCAGGTTGAGAAACTTCTTATCGAGAATATCAAAATTAATTAAAAAAATAAGGGGGGGGGGGGGGGGGGGGGGGGGGGAAAGGAAAGAGAGAAATTATTTATGTCCTACCTTACCCAAGTTTTAGCGTTAGCCAAGCCAAGCAGGACACACGACCAGGAAAAAAGATTTTAGCTGCAAAGAGAAAATATGGATGATATCGCTATTAAAGATGAACCAACGTCCTTTGACAATGAAGTACAAACGCAGTCAGAATCTTTAAATGGACGCCATGAATCTAAACGCAAAAGGTCTGTCCATTGATTTTGAAGTTGAGGAGAAAGACTCCCCAGTATCCGGATAAATAAGCCAATTCGTAGTTTCGAGTCGCTTGTTTATGTTACGAAAGGCACATAAACAAGTACACGCGGTTGAATGCGTTGAATGAAGTAGTTCAGAACATACTGGTTGGCCAGTGAATTTCGTCACCCCAGTGAAGTTCGTCACCTGCCGTAAAAACACTCAAGGACATGCAATATTCACATTTAAATAACGGCAAGGTTATGTCCCGGGACGTCCCGATATGTAACGCATTGGCTATATGTCGGGAAGTGCTAAATTGTGAGAACTGGGCAGTGCTTCATATAGGGAAGTGCTTTATATCACGGGATGCCTTGTTTTAGGATTGTAACAATATTTTACAAAATGAAAGCCTCAAAAAGATTTTGAACTCAAAACTCACGGCAGTAGCACCAACTCATTAATATTCATGAGAAGATATTTTATAAAATGGAAGCTTCAATGAAAATAAAATATTTTAAACTCGAGAATTCACGGCAGTAGCACCAATTCATTAATATTCATGAAAAGATATGAGGTCATGGATTTCCCAGGATTTTCTTACAATATTTTATAAAATGGAAGCTTCAATGATGATTAAATACCTTACGTAAACTCGAGAACTCACGGCAGTACGTAGTACCAACTCATCAATATTCATGAGATGTAAGGTCACAGAATTCTCGACAAAATCAACCAATGAAATCATTTCCCGACATTTAGCCAGTAATTTACAAATCGGGATATCCCGTGATTTAACCACTGTGTTTAAATAAACTGAGTGTCTTCGGAACCGGCAAGGACAAGTCATAATTCTGTTTGTTTCAGAACCGTCACGTCAATATTTAAATACTGGTATTTTGGAAACGTATTTTATAATCTACGTACGCATACTT
Organism: Sabellastarte sp. h YS-2021; assembly: GCA_964017235.1. Classification (NCBI taxonomy): domain Eukaryota; kingdom Metazoa; phylum Annelida; class Polychaeta; order Sabellida; family Sabellidae; genus Sabellastarte; species Sabellastarte sp. h YS-2021. The sequence goes on from OZ024928.1 coordinate 65,444,707, forward strand.
ATATTGGCTGTTGAATTAAAGCTTGCTGTTAGTGAAAATAGATTAAAACAACGGCAAGGTTATGTCCCGGGACGTCCCGATATGTAACGTATTGGCTAATGGCTATATGTCGGGAAGTGCTAAATTGTGAGAACTTGGAAGTGCTTCATATAGGGAAGTGCTTTGTATCATGGGATGCCTTGTTTTATGATTGTAACAATATTTTACAAAATGAAGGCCTCAAAAAAGATCAAATATTTTACACTCAAAACTCACGGCAGTACGTAGCACCAACTCATTAATATTCATGACAATATATGAGGTCATGGATTTCCCTGGATTTTCTTGCAATAGTTTATAAAACTGAAGCTTAAAATATCTTAAACTCAAGAATTCACGGCATAGCACCAATTCATTAATATTCATGAGAAAATATGAGGTCATGGATTTCCCGGGATTTTCTTACAATATTTTATAGAATGGAAGCTTCAATGATGATTAAATACCTTATGTAAACTCGAGAACTCACGGCAGTAGTACCAACTCATTAATATTCATGAGAAGATGTAAGGTCACAGATTTCCCGACAAAATCAACCAATGAAATCATTTCCCGACATTTAGCCAGTAATTTACATATCGGGATGTCCCGTGATTTAACCACTGCGTTAAAACAAAGATCGATAATTAAAATATATGATGTTTTACTATTTTTTTAAATAAATGTTAAAAATCTTTCTGTCTTTTACAAAATACTTTTAGGGGATAAAATATGAGTATTTTACGGAAATTCATGAGCTTTGCGAATGACAACCAAATTCAAAATTCATGTATTATTTCACATAACAAAATCAGAGTTTTAACGCACCTTCCATTAAAATTATTTAAACTAAACTAGTACATGTACTGTATATATATTATTATAAAAGACATTAAGGGAAAGACATTTTTGTTTATAGCAGTCTTAAAGCAAATAATTTGTCAGCCGTTTCCATTGGCGGTTCTGAAAATGATTGTTTTCCGATCCGTCAGTGACTGTTCTGAAGCCACAGTGTTAAATAAATGGAATAACTTCTTTCAACAGCAAGGTATTCATATATTCCATAACTGGAGAATAAAAATTCTTCAATATTGTCATAAAATGCAGGTGACGAACTTCACTGGGGTGACAAACTTCACTGGCTGAGCAGTAGGGGTTAAAACTCGTGAAATTGTCATTTCTTGCTTGATTTTGATAAATAATACACCATTTTAAAGCTTATGACACATAGAAAGCATCTACGATGGCAATACCTCAACATTTTACCACAAACAACACAAAAATAAGTATAAAAGAATATTTACAAAAAAATAAAACAACTTAAATATTTTATGATTTCTTCTTTGCATGGACTTTAATACCATAAAACAAATGGAAGCTATGTTCAAATATGTTTCCAGTAATATATTATATATATGTAAGAAAATCAAGTATTTTGGAATATGGGCATTTGTTGAGACCCTCAATCTTGCTCGGATTTGGGTGAAAATTGTTGTATATTGGTTATATTATTTGACTTATTTTTACCATTTCAAGAGAAATTATTTTGGTTTCTGATATTTTTAAGGGAATCAGTGGAAAATTGGTGAAGAAATTTGAAAAGGTGTTGGCTACACCAGAAATTAGATATCAAAAAACAAATTTTTGCCAAAGAAAGTATATAAATTAAACATGGATATCTAAATAAATATTGAAGCTACAAATATGGCTTTTCATACGATTTCTATGATGGCATTCATGTCATTTTAAAAGAGGGTTTATTGTAGGTTATACTGCTTTTTATTCTAATAAGTTTGGTTGTATGTTTGCTCATAAGATATTGGAGGAACTGTTAAGTACACCTGAGGTCAGGAAGTATTTGTAAACCCGAATTTGACTTTAAATAATTTTTTTCTCAAGATTTTAATGCAATAATGACCACCACAAGTGTTGTTCAAATACCTTTCTAATGATATTATTATTTTTGCATGTAAAGTATTTTTTTTAATATTTTTTAAAAGATGAAAACCTGTTGAGATCTACAATGGTAATTCCTCCAATTTGGTTAAAATTATTGATGTGGAGTTTTGTTGTTTGTTAGCAAAGATATAATAAGACTGCTATATAGACAATAGGATGAGGAATGGACAATAATAGAAAAATATAAAGCACAGTGTAAATATATATATATATAGTGCGAATAGTGGATTGATTTTAATGCAATAGAATTAAGCACAAACCTTGTTGAAATATACCTTTGCCATGATGCTGATGTGTATGTCTGGTTAAAATAGTGTCTATTATAAATTATTTATTTAGATGGTGATGCCTTCCCATCTTGCAGAATTTGGTTGAAGATTGATAAATATAAAATATGTATATAAAAATATAATATTCACACCATTTCAAAGACAATTTATTACATTTTCTTCTGCTTTTTATTTCGTAAAAATTCATTAAGTACTTCCAGATATACAGCCCTTTTATTATGAAGATGAGGACAAAAATTCACCTATTTTCGCCCACCATGTGCATTTGTTCCTGTGCTCTCCGACGTTTGTTTACACCAGAAGATATATTAAAATATTGTCTTGTAAAAGCAGTGTAACACAAATATTTAGCGTTTGCAAATGCTTAAAAATAAAAACTAAAAACGGAAACACCTAAATATTAAAAATATTTAAACATATTCATATATTTGAAGAAAAAAATAAAATTTTTTAGTAGTTTTTACGTCTACTTTTAGTTGTTTTCGAAGACCTGGTTCACTGTTCTTGACTCAAATATTAAACTGAAGCGTTTTGTTTCCGAGTAACTAAAGAATCATTGCAGCCCTAGAGTAAATCAGATGTAACTGGAAAACTATTGCATTTAGAGTATTCTGTTTAAATCTGTTGAATTTTCAAATTTTTGCCAAAAATGCAAAAAACACAAATTTGCTTCTATCTCCTTAACCGTTCGTGATAGAGGGATTTCAACAGAATTTTTGACCCACAGGGTATCTCAGCAAACTACTCTCTGTAATTTTGTAAAAATTTTCCTCCCCTTAAAAATGATGGCCATTGTGAATTTTTGCATTTTTGCCAAAAATACAAAAACACAAATTTGCTTCTATCCCCTTAACCATGCGAGATAGAGCGATTTCGTCAGAATTTTTGACCCGTATGGTATCTCAGCAAACTACTCTGTAATTTTCTAAAAATTTTCCTCCCCTTAAAAATGACTGCCATTTTGAATTTTTGCATTTTTGCCAAAAACACAAATTTGCTTCTATCTCCTTAACCGTACGAGATAGAGGGGTTTCGTCGAAAGTTTCGATCCACGGGGTACTTTAGCAAACTACTCTGCAATTTTTGAAATAATTTCCTCTCCCAAAAATGGTGGCCATTTTGAATTTTCGAATTTTTGCCAAAAATGCAAACACAAATTGGCTTCTATCTCCTTAACCGTGCGAGATAGAGCGATTTTGTTGAAATTTTTTATCTAAAGGGTATTTTAGCAAACTACTCTTTGCAATTTTCAAAATAATTTCCTCTCCCTGAAAATGGTGGCCATTTTGAATTTTTGAATTTTCGCCGAAAATGGAAAAATACAAATTTGCTTCTATCTCCTTAACCGTACGAGATAGCGGGGTTTCGTCGAAAGTTTCGATCCACGGGGTACTTTAGCAAACTACTCTGCAATTTTTGAAATAATTTCCTCTCCCCAAAAATGGTGGCCATCGAATTTTTGCCAAAAATGCAAACACAAATTGGCTTCTATCTCCTTAACTGTGCGAGATAGAGCGGATAGAAAGTCGGAGATACTTAGGATTCAGTATCGTCATAACTCGCTTATTATTGGTCCTAGAGGTTTTCAATGTGAAACCAACCTATAAGAAATCATATGCTGCGAATCTTTGGATGTGGTACGATTTGACCTTGGGCCCCTCCTTCAAGGTTAAATGAAGATGGCCAAACTTAAAAGTGGTTATAACTTGCTTATTATTGGTCCTAGAGGTTTGCAATGTGGAACCAACCTATAGGAAACCATCGGCTGGGAATTTTTTGATGTGGTCGGATTTGACCCTGGACACCTCCTTCAAGGTCAAATGAGGATAGCCAAACTTAAAAGTGCTTATAACTTGCTTATTATTGGTCCTAGAGGTTTTCAATGTGAAACCAGCCCATAGGAAATCCTGCTTTTGGTGGGGTCAGATTTGACCTTGGATCCCTCCTTCAAGGTCAAATGTGGTACCCATGATGGACTATATCTCCCCTATTATTGGTCGTAGAGGTTTTTGATGTGAAGACAACATACAGGAAATCATGTCACCCGAATTTTTTGGTGGGGTCAGATTTGACCTTAGATCCCTCCTTCAAGGTCGGATATGGACCTTGATACTTATAATGGCCTATATCTCCCTTATTATTGGTTGTAGAGGTTTTGGCAGTAAAGACTATATATAGGAAATCATCCGCCCTGAATCTTATGGTGGGGTCACATTTGACCTTGGGCCCCTCCTCGAATGTGGTCCTTGATAGCTATAATGGCCTATATCTCCCTTACTATTTGTCGTGGACGTTTTGGATGTGAAGACAACTTATAGGAAATCATGTGCCCTGAATCTTTTGGTGATGTCAAATTTGACCTTTGACCCCTCCTTTAAGGTCGAACATGGTCCTTGATACTTATAATGACCTATATCTCCGTTATTATTAGTCACACCTTATAATTTGGCATAGAGGTTTGCGATATCAAGACAACTTACAGAAAACTATGTGCCCCATTTCTTGTGGTGGGGTCAGATTTGAGCTTTGACCCCTCCTTGGAAGTCACATTTAGTCCCTGATATCTATAGTGGCCTGTGTCTCACGTATAATAGGTCGTAGCTTTTTTTGGTTGTGAAGCCAACTTATAGGAAATTGTGTGCTTCGAATCTTTTGGTGGGGTCATTATCATGGTCAACCCCTCATTCTAGCTTTGAATGTGGTCCTTCGTACTTATAATGGCCTATGTTTCCCTTATTTGTGGTCTTAGACATTTGAGATGCAAAGACAAGTTATAAGAAATTATGTGCCCCAAATCTTTCACTAAGGTCAAATTTGCCCTTGGGGCCTCCCTCAGGGTTGAATACGGTCTTTCACACTTACAATGGCCGGGATCTCCTTGTTATTGTAACTACAGCTTTAACATATCAAGACATCTTACACAAAATCCTGTACCATGAATCTTATACTGTTGGTGTAAAATAGAGGGAATCCACTGTAAGTACATAATAATATATAGCAAGACTGTATTTGTCTTGCCCTCCAAAGTTACAACTTCTCATCCCATATTGATTCTGTTAGTATTTTTACCTGTTGGGTACTTGAAAACCTGTAAAAAGTTTCTGAAATTCCCTCTTTTGACTCTGCAGATTGTGTTTTCCTATCAGGCCCTCACGAGTGTTTACAAAACATTCCACCTCTTAAATTTGTGGATCTAACTCGCTGACAGTCCATGGCTTTATGTTAAATTGCACTCAGGTCTCGCTCACCAATACGGCGCTCCAGATCGAGGTCCAGATCGCCACGTAACTGGAGGAGGGGTGAGCGGAACAGAGAGAGAGATGACCGAGGCCACAGGAGACCAGTACACGAAGGACCTGGGGGGAGAGTTCGGCTTTATGTCTGTAACATGCCATATGACATGAAGTGGCAGGATCTGAAAGATTTGTTCAAGAATGAAGGTAGGCACATATTGTAAAATATTTATTGCAAAGTTTTTTCTTATGGAAAGTCCACCAGGCTAAAGTTCTGGATCATACTTTGTTTATCAGAAAGGTGTGATAAAATACAAAAAAAAACCCCAAAAAACATAGCTACTACTCTTTATAGTCTGGATAATTTGTACTATTCATTCATTTGTTTAAGTGACAAGTAATGATAACAAAAGTGTAATAATATGCAATTATATATGCCCAGCCCTGTTGGGCTACTTCGTCACTGTAAATACAATATTCATTAAACAAATGTTGGAAATGTAAAATTAATACTGTTTCTTGAATTGCACATTTCCTAAATAACTGAAGCCATTGTTTTCAAATTTTGAGTAACACAAATGCTCCATGTAATATTTACTGATGTCATTTTTTTATCTTTGAAAGTAGCATGATCTTTTTTTGTTCAAATTTGAAAAGTAACATATCTACATTAAAGTCACACAATATACAAAGTCTGTCTGTTTGATCTTTGAAAATAGCATGATCTTTTGTTGTTCAAATTTGAAAGTAACACCTGAAGTCTATTTTATCTTCTACATTAAAGTCACACAATCTACAAAGTCTGTCTGTGTGCTCTTTGAAAATAGCATGATCTTTTGTTGTTCAAATTTGAAAGTAACACCTGAAATGTATTTTATCTTCTACATTAAAGTCACACAATCTACAAAGTCTGTCTGTTAACATTTTCCATGTATATCAACTAGACTCAATCTGGTAAAATTCCTGCCCTCAACTGACATACCAAAGATTGTTTACATTAGTGTTCTCAATATTTCCAGTTATGTGGGACCGGGTGGGTAGTAATTTTAATGGGCGGGTACCCGGGTACTCGTTCCGATGGGCGATAATAGGTATTAGAACATAAATCTCCACATTTACAAACTTAAAACTCACATAAAGCACGGGATCCAACCCATTTGCTTTATTCCTTATCTGCCAAGCTTTTTATTTAATAAATGACAAAATAATTGTGTATATTAGGATAATATTTTTTTTTGCTTCACTCGTTGGTGCATTCAAAACACCAGGAGATGGAAGAAATGTTTATAAAAGACTTTTGTAGATTCAAAACACGGTTGTTTATGCCATAAAATGGAGTCACATGACCAAAAGTCAAGCATTAAACAAAGCTCGAATGTAGTTTCAGAATCGCAACTTTTGTTTTTTTCTAAGATCAATAAAGTAATTTTACTGATTAAAAGTTATAAAATACTGTGTGAAGCACTGAAGTTTTATTTATTGAAGTAGAACATGTCACTATATGGACAATATACAGCAATTTATGTTGTGGGAATTAGATAATTGTTTTAACATGCTGACGAATTTCAAAGCGTTCCTGCATTTAGCAATGTATAAACAACCAAAATAAATGATAAATAACACTATAAATGGTGTAAAAGGTGAGAAAACAATATTATTGTACAAATTAACTGAACAGTTTCCTTTTGAAGTGACTTTATGTAGTTGGGACATATCAGGACTCGGTCGGCCACCATGGGCGATATTGGAAGCACTTAAGCTTAGATGAGGGTACTCGGGTATGTGATTTCGGATTCGGGTAGATATTCAAAGTTCGGGTACCCGGATATCCGGATACCTGTTGAGATCACTAGTTTACATTTGATAGGTTTGAGGTTACATATGGTTTGGTAGTTCAAGAAATCTTCTAGTCTATGTTGTGCCACAGTTATAGCCACCTCATCTCATTTGTCAAAATGATTAGTAAGATTGGTGATCCCAAATGCAGGTGTTCCACTGGAGCCGACCCTACGACTCTATGGTCGGTTACAAAAGTCGTAGGGTCGTGGGAAAAAGCACGTGAAAATGCTGAGCTGGTTATGAAATCCACGACAGGATGGTATAGTTACAGACAGGACGTGATGAGCATCCCGACAAGACATAGGGTCGGGGACGTTTTTTTGCATGGCCAGTCGTAGAAGTACCGGTACTACGACAAGCCCTAAACCCCTAACAGACAAGCAGGATCACACACAGACAATCCGTAAAGACAGACAAGCCTGACAGGACATTGTTTTTGTGGGTCGGTATCTATAGTTGAGATCCAGAATTGGGATCCATATCACACTATATAAACCCCCATCCCCAGTGATGTGCCACTCATTTCACACTTCAAAGATGATAGGAACACATCAAGAGCAACTGATAGATCACTTGCGGGTCCTTTTGTTGTATCCCCGGATGAAAGTTGGGGATTTTTTAAGATTCAGTACGGTCACGCTGCCGCCGCCGCAGAGATTTCCTTTCAGACGCGATAACTTAAAAAATATTTTAGTTAGACCTTTCAAATTTGGTATGTGGGTGTATATGGGCAATGCCATGAACGCTATTGTTTTCACCCATGGTGTCCGGATGGTCAGGCGGTCGGTTGGGTGGCGGGAAAAAGTTTGTCCAGGCTGTGTTTCAGAAACCATAAGGTGTAGGAAGTTGATACTTGGTAGGGACATTGGTTAGGGGGTGTAGGTGTGCAACGTCATGCTGTGATCTTGATTTGACCTTTGACCTTGCTGTAGTGACCTTGACCATTAAATCTTGTCCAGACAATATCTCTGAAACCATAAAGTGTAGGAAGTTGATAGTTGGTAGGGGCATTGGTTAGGGGTTGTAGGTGTGCATCATAATTTTTAATTTACTGATTAATGCTGTCATCTTGCTATTGAATTGTCTTATTTTAATACTTTATCTTTACATACATTTTCTTTCTCTTAGATGTTATTTTCTCTACTTAAACATCATTTTGACCTTAATATAACTGACACTGTTCTAAAAGTATCCCGATCTTTGTACTGTTTCATTACTTCTATATCTCATGGTGTTGAAAACTATTTCCCCAGGCTGTGGCGTACAGGCATCTCTGATGCTATTTTTTGACCTTGACCTTCAAGTTTAAGGTCACTGGTAGCATCTTAAAGGTCAGATTTTGGCCATTTTTCACATTTTGGCCCAGTTCTCTTATATACAGAAAGTTAGATCATCCTATGGCTGGTATATATAATACATATATGTCCCCTGTAAGCATACAGAAATTTGACCTTGAAGCTCTTCATTGAAGGTCATCCACAGACCACCGAAGTACCTCACCAAGGCCATTTTTGGCCTTTTTGGAGATATTTTCACACTTAATGCTGACTATATTGCATGGAAACCATTGAAAATGGCTTTGGAGGTTGAGTACATGATGGAGTACCAGCATCCAGTTTGTTGACCTTGGCTATTGTTTTCAAGGTCACCTTAGGCCTGCTAAAATGACTCAAAATGGTACCTTAGACTGTGAGGCCATGTAGCTCCTTTATTATTGGCTGTTACTGCTCTAACAAAAAAATAGCTAGCTAGCCTTCTCAAATTTGCAGGATATATTCATTACCATAAAATCTTGCCTGGGAATATTTTTGGCCTCATTTTGAAAAACAAGATGGCCGCCATGTCAGTCATGAAAAGTGCTTATAACTTGCTTATTATTGGTCCTAGAGGTTTGGGATGGTAAACCAACATATAGGAAATCATGGTCTGGGAATCTTTTGGTGTGGTCAGATTTGACCTTGGACCCCTCCTTCAAGGTCAAACGAGCATAGCCAAATTTAAAAGTGCTTATAACTCGCTTATTATTGGTCCTAGAGGTTTGGGATGGTAAACCAACCTATAGGAAATCATGGGCTGGGAATCTTTTGGTGTGGTCGGATTTGACGTTGGACCCCTCCTTCAAGGTCAAACAAGGATAGCCAAACTTAAAAGTGCTTATAACTTGCTTATTATTGGTCCTAGAGGTTTGGGATGGTAAACCAACCCATAGGAAATCATGGGCTGGGAATCTTCTGGTGTGGTCGGATTTGACCTTGGGCCCCTCATTCAAGGTCAAACAAGGATAGCCAAAGTTAAAAGTGCTTATAACTCGCTTATTATTGGTCCTAGAGGTTTGGGATGGTAAACCAACATATAGGAAATCATGGGCTGGTAATCTTTCTGTGTGGTTGGATTTGACCTTGGGCCCCTCCTTCAAGGTCAAATGAGGACAGCAAAACTTAAATCTGCTTATAACTCACTTATTATTGATCCTAGAGGTTTGGGATGGTAAACCAACAGATAGGAAATCATGGGCTGGGAGTCTTCTGGTGTGGTCGGATTTGACCTTGGGCCCCTCCTTCAAGGTCAAACGAGGATACCCAAAGTTAAAACTGCTTATAACTCGCTTACTATTGGTCCTGCACATGTGGGATGGTAAACCAACATATAGGAAATCATGGGCTGAGAATTTTCTGGTGTGGTCGGATTTGACCTTGGGCCCCTCCTTCAAGGTCAAACGAGGATAGCCAAAGTTAAAACTGCTTATAACTTGCTTATTATTGCTCATAGAGGTTTGGGATGGTAAATCAACCTGTAGAAACTCATGGGCTGGGAATCTTTTGGTGTGGTCAGATTTGACCTTGGGCCCCTCCTTCAAGGTCAAACGAGGATAGCCAAAGTTAAAACTGCTTATAACTTGCTTATTATTGCTCATAGAGGTTTGGGATGGTAAATCAACCTGTAGAAACTCATGGGCTGGGAATCTTTTGGTGTGGTCAGATTTGACTTTGGGCCCCTCGTTCAAGGTCAAAAGAGGATAGCCAAACTTAAAATTGCTTATAACTCGCTTATTATTGCTCCTAGAGGTTTGGGATGGTAAACCAGCATATAGAAAATCATTGGCTGGGAATCTTCTGGTGTGGACGGAATTGACCTTGGGCCCCTCTTTCAAGGTCAAACGAGGATAGCCAAAGTTAAAAGTGCTTATAACTCGCTTATTATTGGTCCTAGAGGTTTGGGATGGTAAACCAACATATAGGAAATCATGGGCTAGGAATCTTCTGGTGTGGTCGGATTTCACCTTGGGCCCCTTCTTCAAGGTCAAATGAGGACAGCCAAAGTTAAAAGTGCTTATAACTCGCTTATTATTGGTCCTAGAGGTTTGGGATGGTACACCAACCTATAGAAAATCATGGGCTGAGAATCTTCTGGCGTGGTCGGATTTGACCTTGGGCCCCTCCTTTAAGGTCAAACGAGGATAGCCAAAGTTAAAAGTGCTTATAACTCGCTTATTATTGATCCTAGACGTTTACAGTACGAAACCAACTGATACGAAATCTTGGGCTAGGAATTTTCTGATGTTAGATTTGACCTTGGGCCCCTCCTTCAAGGTCAAACAGTGGTTCAATGGCTTTGGTGAGTTGTCTTTAAGGTGGATACAAATTTGCAAGGGTCTCCGATGCGTAGGTTTAGCTATTGGTCCTAGAGGTTCGCAATATGAAACCATCTCCTACAAAAATCATGGGCTGGGAATCTTTTGGCTGTGATCAGCTTGGACCTTGAGCCCTCCTTCAAGGTCAAACGAGGACAGCCAAACTTAAAAGTGCTTATAACTCGTTTATTATTGATCATAGAGGTTTACAATGTGAAACCCACTTGTAGCATATCGTGGGCTGGGAATCTTCTGATGTTGTTAGATTTGACCTTTGGCCCCTCTTTCAAGGTCAAACAATGGTTCACTGGCTTTGGTGAGTTGTCTTTCCAGTGGATACAAATTTGCTACGGTTCTCCGATGTGTAGGTCTAGTTGTTAAATGACCTCACATTGGAACAATAGTCCAATATTTGCCAAAATCATGTGTCATAGAGTTTTGTAAATGTACTGTAGTTCTGATCCTTATATACTTTAAATTTCCCAGATATTCTACAATGAGCTCTGCCCACTGAATCAGAGCACTCTTTAATGTTTAGGTATTCATTCTGTACAATCCACAAATATTTATGTCAGTTCCATTAACTTTCAAATCCTAACATGCCGGTGATGTCCAAAATAATAAATATTAATATAGGATAGCACAGATTTTCCGCAAGAAATAACACTATGGGAATTGAGAGTACATTTGTGGTTTACATATATTTCTGCTGGTGCCAAATTGTGAGATGATTCTCACATATCTGAAATAATGTATCTTCATGGCCTTTTGTAAAACTCAAGTGTCTTGTACTAGTTTTTTGTATTTATGAAATTATCAGTTATATGCATTGTAAAATATTGAACTTTGGTGTTTTAAATTTCAGTTGGTTCTTCAGTTACCTATGTGGAGATGTACGAAAACCATAATGGGAAGCCAAGTGGAGCAGGGTAGGTTATAATTTCAGTCTTGTTGAATAAAATTTTGATTTTGTATGAATGTAGGGTCTAAGTTTTAGTGTTTTATGAGAATTTTCCAGTCTTTGAAATTAAACTGTGTTTTTATCTTAGATTCCCTGGGAATCCCAGTAAGTTTCTTTGGGTGAGAGTTTTCTGCAATGAAAGTCAACATTTTTTATATCCCCAGACGAAAGTCGGGGATATATTGGATTCAGGTCCGTCGCGCCGCCGCCGCCGCCGCCGCCGCCGCCGCCGCCGCCGCCGCCGCCGTAGAAATTTCCTTGTGGACGCGATAACTCAAAAACAAATTAATTTTTTTTTTTCAAACTTGGTACACATGTTAAGGGTGCCCAAAGGAAGATCCCTATTTTAAGGTGACCTTAAACTCCCAGTAAAAAAGAACTTATGGCCACCTTAAGGTCAGAAATTGGACTTTTGGCCACTTAGAGCCCTGTAGGTCACAAACTATGATGCTCAGCTGGCTAAAATTTTACCTGACAACACATTAATATGTTCTTAGTACATGTGCCGAAAATCACGACTTTAAGTTGAGGAGAAAATTGTCTTTGAGGCCCATAAATACCCCCACTTAGGGATTTTTTGCTATACTTTTCACATATTTTGCCCTATAATTTGGAAGTGGTAATTCTGATGAGTCTCAAACTGTGCCAGGTATAACTTTGATATGTAATCCTTGTCTGTAGAAAATTTTAGGGCTGTAGGTTTACCCAAAGGGGTCGACTTAAGGTCTCAAAAGTGCCCACAGAGACCCAATTTATGCACTTTTTGCCACTTTTAAGCACTGTAGCTTTCAAACTATGTCTCTCATCTAAGTTAAATATCATCTGGGAATATATCTATGTGTTTTCTTATATGTGCCCCAACATTTAGGCCTTTAATAGACAGTTAACCTGTGTATCAGGACCATAAACACCCACCCGAGTGACCCTTATAAGACATTTTTCACATCTTTTTCCCTGTAACTTGGAAATGGTAAGTCTGAGAAGTTTCAAACTGTATTAGATATATATTCTGTGTGTAATCTTAGTATGTAACAGATTTTAAGTCTAAAGCTTTAATTTTGAAGGTCAAATTGAGGTCTCTAAAAGGCTCCCAAAGACCCAATATTTGGACTTTTTGCTACTTTTAAGCCCTGTGACTGTCAAACTATGTGACTGATAGAGCTCAAATCCTATCTGGGAAGATATTAGTATGTTATTTATATATGTGCCAAAAATTAAGGCTTTAAGAAGACATTTAACCTGTGTATGAGGACCATAAATCCCCACCCGAGTGACCATTTTTAGACATTTTTCACATATTTTTCCCTGTAACTTGGAAATGGTAAGTCTAAGAAGTTTCAAACTGTATTAGATGCATATTCTATGTGTAATCTTAGTATGTGACAAATTTTAAGTCTGCAGCTTTAATTTGAAGGCCACATTTAGGTCTCTAGAAGGCCCCATAAAGACCCAGTATTTGGACTTTTTGCCAATTTTAAGGCCTGTGACTGTTAAACTATGTGACTGATAGAGCTGAAATCTCATCTGGGAATACATTATTATGTTCTTTTTACATGTGCCAAAAATCAAGGCTTCAAGTAGACATTTAACCTGTGTATGAGGACCTTGAACACCCACCTGAGTGACCCTTTTAAGACATTTTTCACATATTTTGCTCTGTAACTTGGAAATGGTAAGTCTGAGAAGTTTCAAACTTTATTAGATACATATTCTATGTGTAATCTTAGTATGTAACAAATTTTAAGTCTGAAGCTTTAATTTGAAAGCCACATCGAGATCTCTAAAAGGCCCACAGAGACCCAATATTTGGACTTTTTGCCACCTTTAAGCCCTGTGACTGTTAAACTATGTGATTGATGGAGCTGAAATCCCATCTGGGAATGCATTATTATGTCCTTTTTACATATGGCGAAAATCAAGGTTTTTAGTAGACATTTAACCTGTGTATGAGGGCCATAGACACTCGCCCAAGTGCCTTTTTGGACATTTTTTCCGTATTTTGCCCTGTTATTTGGAAATGCTTAGTGTGACAAGTCTTAAACTGTATTATATATAATTTTTGTTTGTTATGTATGTCCCCCAAAAAGTTTCAGATCTGTAGTTTAATTGCTAAGGTCTCTTTAACAATTGTAAAATGCCCACAGAAACCCAATGTATGGACATTATGCCACTTTAAAGCCCAGTAACTGTCAAACTATGTGGGTTATAGAGCTGAAATCTTTGAATTTTTAAAAGGAAATGCCTGTCTATTTAAATTTTGAATATTAATAATGTTATGGCTATCTTAGTCTTTTAAGAACTTATTTTTGTGTGTTATACCTCTGCTTGCTGAGTTTTTAACTTTTTAAAATGAAACTGGTTAAACGCCGGTTAAACATATTCAAGTAGACAAAATGGACACTTTAAGTGAGCTTTAAGTCCCAATATTAATGAAATTATATCCGTATGTAGTAAAACTAGGGGATTTTTAACCCTCAACTAGCCCAGTTTTATTCAACTTGCCTCAGTTAATTTTGACACAGCTCCTACAGTTATGAACTCATTTCAGTTGATAATCACATACTTAAAATTCTCAATTCTTTTTGTATTTGAGTACCCCTTTTATATAGATTGTTTGTTTACCATTTATGCTGTAGCACTCCATCTCTTTGAGAGAACATGTAAACTGTGTAAAAAAGATGTAGAAGATGAGATACATTTTGTTTGTGTTTGTCCAGCTTTAGAGCTGATTCGTATGAAATATTTCAAAATTTTAAATATAGATAAATCTGAATTATTAATAGATCAATTATCAAGGGTATTAACTCATATGAATGTCAATATGGTTATTAATTTTATTTTTGATTTGTGGCAAGAAAGAAAAAGTAAATTATATTGGTAATTTTTATGTATTGAATTGCTGTCTTTATTTACTGTATCTTACCTCAAAATATGTTTGCTCTGTTTGTTATTAACTCTCTATTTAAAGTGACTTATAAGCCCATATAGGGCTGGGTATTACTTCAATAGTTTTTGTATAATCCTTGTCAACATAATACATGTCACTATAATAAACTAATAAACTAAACTAAGTCCCAACCCACATCCCCCACCCGGATTCCCCCCACCCACCTCTGGGACCTCCAGCTATATTGAGTGACACTAAATAAACAAAGGTATTTAATGATATCAGATGAGAAACAAAGACCTCAATGGGGTTGCAGATCTTGTGTAATAGTGAGAGAGGTGTGGAGAAGGGGAGAGGGGTGGGGGTGGGAGGTGGTGGCCTTCATTACATATAACACAAAGGGGAGTCAGAACAGAGATTGTGTCACATATTTAGGTTGCATATATATGGACCACATATATAGGTATAGAGGAAATGAATAACTGAAAACAATTTGCAAATTCTAAAAATAATATAATAAAATAATAATATAAATAATTTTTTTTTAAATAATATTTTATTTGTGAACAAATATAGAAACAGATATGCGCTTTTGGGATTATGAATTTTAGAATGGACATTGAATCATCAATCATTTAAATACTTTGAAGGAAGATTGAAAAGTATGATGAGTTGAGTTAAAAATACGGAGTGGCTGCTGATCCGTGTTTCGCGGTTCAATAGTTTAATGGTCTGTTGGTCCGTGTAGTTTATAAACACTTACAGTTCCATGAATTATGAGAAATAAAGGCAGGAAAATGCTAAACACAACCACTGTGATAAGTTTGACACACAAGAAGATTTGAAATATTACATGACTGTAAACTCACAACACTGTCACTTTCACTTCAGCTGATAATTGCAATTACCAGCCGGTTAAATCAATGGAAGGGATATTGCACTGAAGATGATGGCATGTCATTTTTAAAAGTGTTAATAATTCCACTCATCAGTCTAAGGAAAAACTTCAGTTGGAAATTTTAAGCCTATCTGAATGTATCTGACTGCCTGCTGTTAAAAACCATAAATCTGTCAGTCCTTGTGTTCACGTTTATTTTGAAAGTAGACTTATGTGTACTTTGTAGTGTCTGAAAGTTGGCAGATAATATAAGTCCCAGTTTCACCTATGCATGTAATGTGAAGTATATGTTACTTCTGTGTCCCAGCCTTGTCCCAGGTGTTAATGTATAGTATAGACACAACTGGTTAATTGCATTATAATTATTTTTCATAATGTTCTCATATATTTATGTAGCTTAGCTAGCTGATGAGTCTCCCAGACAGGAAAGGCCTCTGATACAATTTACATTATGGCAAAAATATTTCGTGTTTGCATTCTGGTTTAGACAGCCTAGAAGGCAGGGCTAGCCTACATGTGTTTTTAAAGTAAATATTGTGGTCATATTCCCCGGTTGTAAATAAAAGTCAGTTGTACAGAGTGCTATTTTTCGTAAGATATACAGGGAGTGCTTTTCTGTTTCAGTGTATATCATCAATTAAAATAGTTACAGTTATTGCTGTTTCTGTCACTATTTACTCAAAATCACGGATATATTAGCACTATTCAACCGTGAAAACACTACACTGATCGATAGACTGGTAAGCTATTGAACCGTGACACACGGATCCATAGCCACAGCGTTAAAAATAATATTTTATTTGTCAACAAATATAGAAACAGATATGCTCTTTTGGGATTATTATTTTAGAATGGACATTCAATCATCAATCATTTAAATACTTTGAAAATAGGTATAGAGTTATCATTGCAGGAAGATTGAAAATATAATTTGAGTTATGTATTCGGCGTCTGGGGATACACCATCTTCCTTGGAAGATATAAACAGAGTAGATTGATGTGCTGAAGTTCATATAATAATGGGTAATTATGTTTTTAAAAATTCCCGATCAAAACCTGTGGCGTGAGTGATGACCTGTCTGGGGATATGTTGGCGCCGAGTTGGCCCAATCTAGTTTTAACTTGTGTACGGGAAAAAAATTTGAATCTGTGTGTACATGTAAGATATATAGTAAAAAAAATGTACGCAAGATATGTAAGGAGCCGGTGTAACTCCAATAGTGTTTGTGCTATTTTTAGAGCTGTTGAAGTTAAAGGAACAGACCAAGCTGAACAAGCAATTGAAAAGATGGATCGCTTTGAAATTAATGGAAGAAAAATTATAGTAAGAGAGGTAAATATCATTTATCTTCTGATTTATGACAGAGGTATGATGTAAAAGTTGGTCTGACATGTTAGTACAGAATAATATTGTATTTTAATTCCATGCTGTTATTGGGTACTTAACCAAAAACTCAACACAAGCAGATAAAACCTGTTACCCTCATTCAACATATTATGTTCATATGTACTTGAGTGTTAGAGTTATATTTAAGTTGGCAGAGATATGTACATTGTTTTCCAATCCAGAAATTCTGAATGTCATGCTTGATCTACTCATTAAAGATATTATGTAAGCAGGCAATTGTGTTCATGTAAAAAATTGACTAAGTTACATTAATGTAACTACACCATTAAGTTATTGTATCCACCGGAAGCATCCGGTGGATACTTTGGTTTAGCGTCTGCTACGCCGCCGCCGCGCGTAGAGAGATTTTCGGCGTTAACGCTCTAAGAGGAAAACAACAGCAGCTAGGTTCACCAAATTTGCAGGATATCTTCATTGGGGGTAAGCTTCTCTGGGAAGGAAAATAGCCTCATTCTGAAAAACAAGATGGCCGCCACGGGCATTGCTTTGAAAATAATCTACATTTTTCTACTGGCTGTTCCTCATAGGTAGAAGGTTGAATCTCTTCATAGGTGATATGTATGACACATATACATGTCCTCTACAACCTTGCACACATTTGACCTTGAAGCTCCTAATTCAAGGTCATCCACGGAGTGCCGAAGTAACCCACATGGCGGACTTTAAAAGTGCCTATATCTCCCTTATTATTGGTCCTAGAGGTTTGCAATGTGAAGCCAACCTATAGGAAATCATGTGCTGCGTATCTTCTGATGTGGTCATATTTGACCTTTGACCTCTCCTTCAAGGTCAAACGAGGATAGCAGAACTTAAAAGTGCTTATAACTCTCTTATTATCGATCCTAGAGGTTTGGGATGGTAAACCAACATATAGGAAATCATGGGCTGGGAATCTTCTGGCGTGGTTGGATTTGACCTTGGGCCCCTCCTTCAAGGTCAAACAAGGATAGCCAAAGGTAAAAGTGCCTATAACTCTCTTATTATTGGGCCTAGAGGTTTGGGATGGTAAACCAACATATAGAAAATCATGGGCTGGGAATCTTCTGGTGAGGTCTGATTTGACCTTGGGCCCCTCATTCAAGGTCAAACGAGGACAGCCAAACTTAAAAGTGCTTATAACTCGCTTATTATTGGTCCTAGAGGTTTGGGATGGTAAACCAGCATATAGGAAATCATGGGCTGGGAATCTTCTGGTGTGGTCGGATTTGACCTTGGGCCCCTCCTTCAAGGTCAAACGAGGATAGCCAAAGGTAAAAGTGCCTATAACTCGCTTATTATTGGTCCTAGAGGTTTGGGATGGTAAACCAACCTATAGGAAATCATGGGCTGGGAATCTTCTGGCGTGGTCGGATTTGACCTTGGGCCCCTCCTTCAAGGTCAAATGAGGACAGCCAAACTTAAAAGTGCTTATAACGCGCTTATTATTGGTCCTAGATGTTTGGGATGGTAAACCAACATATAGGAAATCATGCACTGGGAATATTCTGGTGTGGTCAGATTTGACCTTGGGCCCCTCCTTCAAGGTGAAACGAGGATAGCCAAACATAAAAGTGCTTATAACTCGCTTATTATTGGTCCTAGAGGTTTGGGATGGTAAACCAACATATAGGAAATCATGGGCTGGGAATGTTCTGGTGTGGTCGGATTTGACCTTGGGATCCTCCTTCAAGGTCAAATGAGGACAGCCAAAGTTAAAAGTGCTTATAACTCGCTTATTATTGGTCCTAGATGTTTGGGATGGTAAACCAACATATAGGAAATCATGCACTGGGAATCTTCTGGTGTGGTCGGATTTGACCTTGGGCCCCTCCTTCAAGGTCAAATGAGGACAGCCAAATTTAAAAGTGCCAAAGAATAGCCAAAGGTTAAAGTGCCTATAACTCGCTTATTATTATATCCCCAGACGAAAGTCGGGGATATATTGGATTCAGGTCCGTCGCGCCGCCGCCGCCGCCGTAGAACTTATGGCCACCTTAAGGTCAGAAATTGGACTTTTGGCCACTTAGAGCCCTGTAGGTCACAAACTATGATGCTCAGCTGGCTGAAATTTTACCTGACAACACATTAATATGTTCTTAGTACATGTGCTGAAAATCACGACTTTAAGTTGAGGAGAAAATTGTGTTTGAGGCCCATAAATACCCCCACTTAGGGATTTTTTGTTATACTTTTCACATGTTTTGCCCTATAATTTGGAAGTGGTAATTCTGATGAGTCTCAAACTGCGCTAGGTATAACTTTGATATGTAATCCTTGTCTGTAGAAAATTTTAGGGCTGTAGGTTTACCCAAAGGGGTCGACTTAAGGTCTCAAAAGTGCCCACAGAGACCCAATTTATGCACTTTTTGCCACTTTCAAGCACTGTAGCTTTCAAACTATGTCTCTCATCTAAGTTAAATATCATCTGGGAATATATCTATGTGTTTTCTTATATGTGCCCCAACATTTATGCCTTTAATAGACAGTTAACCTGTGTATCAGGACCATAAACACCCACCCGAGTGACCCTTATAAGACATTTTTCACATCTTTTTCCCTGTAACTTGGAAATGGTAAGTCTGAGAAGTTTCAAACTGTATTAGATATATATTCTGTGTGTAATCTTAGTATGTAACAGATTTTAAGTCTGAAGCTTTAATTTTGAAGGTCAAATTGAGGTCTCTAAAAGGCTCCCAAAGACCCAATATTTGGACTTTTTGCTACTTTTAAGCCCTGTGACTGTCAAACTATGTGACTGATAGAGCTCAAATCCTATCTGGGAAGATATTAGTATGTTATTTTTATATGTGCCAAAAATTAAGGCTTTAAGAAGACATTTAACCTGTGTATGAGGAACTTAAATCCCCACCCGAGTGACCATTTTTAGACATTTTTCACATATTTTTCCCTGTAACTTGGAAATGGTAAGTCTAAAAAGTTTCAAACTGTATTAGATGCATATTCTATGTGTAATCTTAGTATGTGACAAATTTTAAGTCTGAAGCTTTAATTTGAAGGCCACATTTAGGTCTCTAGAAGGCCCCATAAAGACCCAGTATTTGGACTTTTTGCCAATTTTAAGGCCTGTGACTGTTAAACTATGTGACTGATAGAGCTGAAATCTCATCTGGGAATACATTATTATGTTCTTTTTACATGTGCCAAAAATCAAGGCTTCAAGTAGACATTTAACCTGTGTATGAGGACCTTAAACACCCACCTGAGTGACTCTTTTAAGACATTTTTCACATTTTGCTCTGTAACTTGGAAATGGTAAGTCTGAGAAGTTTCAAACTTTATTAGATACATATTCTATGTGTAATCTTAGTATGTAACAAATTTTAAGTCTGAAGCTTTAATTTGAAAGCCACATCGAGATCTCTAAAAGGCCCACAGAGACCCAATATTTGGACTTTTTGCCACCTTTAAGCCCTGTGACTGTTAAACTATGTGATTGATGGAGCTGAAATCCCATCTGGGAATGCATTATTATGTCCTTTTTACATATGCCGAAAATCAAGGTTTTTAGTAGACATTTAACCTGTGTATGAGGGCCATAGACACTTGCCCAAGTGCCTTTTTTGACATTTTTTCCGTATTTTGCCCTGTTATTTGGAAATGCTTAGTGTGACAAGTCTTAAACTGTATTATATATAATTTTTGTTTGTTATGTATGTCCCCCAAAAAGTTTCAGATCTGTAGTTTAATTGCTAAGGTCTCTTTAACAATTGTAAAATGCCCACAGAAACCCAATTTATGGACATTATGCCACTTTAAAGCCCAGTAACTGTCAAACTATGTGGGTTATAGAGCTGAAATCTTTGAATTTTTAAAAGGAAATGCCTGTCTATTTAAATTTTGAATATTAATAATGTTATGGCTATCTTAGTCTTTTAAGAACTTATTTTTGTGTGTTATACCTCTGCTTGCTGAGTTTTTAACTTTTTAAAATGAAACTGGTTAAACATATTCAAGTAGACAAAATGGACAGTTTAAGTGAGCTTTAAGTCCCAATATTAATGAAATTATATCCTTATGTAGTAAAACTAGGGGATTTTTAACCCTCAACTAGCCCAGTTTTATTCAACTTGCCTCAGTTAATTTTGACACAGCTCCTACAGTTATGAACTCATTTCAGTTGATAATCACATACTTAAAATTCTCAATTCTTTTTGTATTTGAGTACCCCTTTTATATAGATTGTTTGTTTACCATTTATGCTGTAGCACTCCATCTCTTTGTAGTCCCAACCCACACCCCCCACCCGGATTCCCCCCACCCACCTCTGGGACCTCCAGCTGTATTGAGTGACACTAAATAAACAAAGGTATTTAATGATATCAGATGAGAAACAAAGAACTCAATGGGGTTGCAGATCTTGTGTAATAGTGAGAGAGGTGTGGAGAAGGGGAGAGGGGTGGGGGTGGGAGGTGGTGGGCTTCATTACATATAACACAAAGGGGAGTCAGAACTGAGATTGTGTCACATATTTAGGTTGCATATATATGGACCACATATATAGGTATAGAGGAAATGAATAACTGAAAACAATTTGCAAATTCTAAAAATATTATAATAAAATAATAATATAAATAATTTTTTTTTAAATAATATTTTATTTGTGAACAAATATAGAAACAGATATGCGCTTTTGGGATTATGAATTTTAGAATGGACATTGAATCATCAATCATTTAAATACTTTGAAGGAAGATTGAAAAGTATGATGAGTTGAGTTAAAAATAATATTTTATTTGTCAACAAATATAGAAACAGATATGCTCTTTTGGGATTATTATTTTAGAATGGACATTCAATCATCAATCATTTAAATACTTTGAAAATAGGTTTAGAGTTATCATTGCAGGAAGATTGAAAATATAATTTGAGTTATGTATTCGGCGTCTGGGGATACACCATCTTCCTTGGGAAGATATAAACAGAGTAGATTGATGTGCTGAAGTTCATATAATAATGGGTAATTATGTTTTAAAAAATTCCCGATCAAAACCTGTGGCGTGAGTGATGACCTGTCTGGGGATATGTTGGCGCCGAGTTGGCCCAATCTAGTTGGTCCTAGAGGTTTGGGATGGTAAACCAACCTATAGGAAATCATGGGCTGGGAATCTTCTGGTGTGGTCGGATTTGACCTTGGGCCCCTCCTTCAAGGTCAAATGATTACAGCCAAACCTAAAAGTGCTTATAACTCGCTTATTATTGGTCCTAGAGGTTTGGGATGGTAAACCAACATATAGGAAATCATGGGTGGGGAATGTTCCGTCATGGTCGGATTTGATCTTGGGCCCCTTCTTCAAGGTCAAACGAGGACAGCCAAACTTAAAAGTGCTTATAACTCGCTTATTATTGGTCCTAGAGGTTTGGGATGGTAAACCAGCATATAGAAAATCATGGGCTGGGAATCTTCTGGTATGGTCGGATTTGACCTTGGGCCCCTCCTTCAAGGTCAAATGAGGACAGCTAAACTTAAAAGTGCTTATAACTCGCTTATTATTGATCCTAGTGGTTTGGGATGGTAAACCAACATACAGGAAATCATGGGCGGGGAATCTTCTGTCATGGTCGGATTTGACCTTGGGCCCCTCCTTCAAGGTCAAGTGTGAGGACAGCCAAACTAAAAAGCACTTATAACTCGCTTATTATTGGTCCTAGATGTTTGGGATAGTAAACCAACATATAGGAAATCATGTTCTGGGAATCTTCTGGTGTGGTCGGATTTGACCTTGGGCCCCTCCTTGAAGGTCAAATGAGGACAGCCAAACTTAAATGTGCTTATAACTCGCTTATTATTGGTCCTAGAGGTTTTGGTGCATTGTCTTTACGGTGGATACAATTTGCATCGGTTCTCCGATGCGCTAGGTCTAGTTTTTAAGTGGAAAAAAGGTTAACACATCACTGAAAGTAGTAAGGAATAATATGTTGTTATTTTGAAATGAAAAAAAAAACATGTACAAAAGTGTATTTCTTCATCACCTTCAGTAGTTTATTTGAAAAAAAAAAAAAATTGATGAAAAAACATAAAATTGTGTCTTTATTGGGAGACATGGAAAGTGAATGTCATGTCATTTTCTTTGGAATGTCATTGCCTTATTGTTTCTGCAACCAATTATGTTATCATGACATAGAAAAATTATGGGTTAAACAGTTAACCACAGTACTCTGTTTTCTGGTTCTACAACTGCCAACTGTTGCCAACATTTCCTATCTGGTTAAGTGCCATAAAAACTCAGATTTAACGGATTCAAATCGAATATTAAACTAAAAAAGTGAGATGAATCCAATCTGTACATCAATATTAGTTATATTACCAAAACAACATAAATATTTTGATACTTTTCACAAACTTCTCCATGAGTTACTGCTATATCGCACCTCTGCTGAGTTAGCAGTTAACTGGTGAATAACTTGTCTCTTCAAGCTGACCACAAAATTAGAAGACCATTTTAGCTTTAATCAGAATGTCATGTTTTGATATATATTTTAGGAAAGGGAAAGTGACCGTGCACGGCACAAGGTGTCCAGTCGAGATGACCGTGGCATGTCTGGAGGCGGGGACCTCAGTGGAGGGATGGGTGGGAGAATGTCTGGAGGGATGGGTAACTCGATGTCGGGAGGAGGCATGAGTGGTGGTAATATGGGTATGAACACTGCGGCCTCAAACGTTCATGGGATTAGTCCACAGATACTTCAGCAACTCAACATTGACCCAAGTCATGTCACTAATCAAGTCTTTGTGGCTAATGTAAGACTGTTTTTATGTTTCGTTTAGAAGCTTTAGTGGTTTTTTATGCACAAAGGTTGTTAAGACTTTATTTTTTCAAAATGAATCAGCATTAAATGATAGTGTAATTGACCACTATTTCATTGAAAAGTTGCGGTTTCACGCTCTGAGAAAATTAATTTTTCCACCGGATTGGACCATACTTTATTATGTTGCCACCAAAGTACGTAGAGAGATTTTCTCAATAACACTGTCTCCAAAAGTTTCAAACCCAGGCTTTTGATATAGGCAGCATTTGTTCTTTATCACAAATGCATGGGAATACTTTTGGTCTCAGTTTGTAAAACAAGATGGCTGTTCTACTCATTGTGCATTGACAATAATCAACCTTTTCGTACTGATAAACTATCGTTGGTTCTTAGCTGTAGAAGGTTGTATCTCTTGTGAGTGGTATGGAAAATAGATACATATGTCCTCTACAGGCATGCAGACATTAACCGTGAGTCTCTTCAAGGTTATTCATAATGTGTCAAAGGTATCCCACTGAGCCGATTTGAATAAAATTTAAAAGTAGTTAGATTTGTCTTTTGACCAATTTTGATCCTCAAGGGTAGATGCCCAAACTTAAAAGTGCCTGTAGAACACTTACTATTGCTCTTAACATGGGTGCTTGGTTAGTGATTGTTGACTAGGATGCTTTACCAGTCCAGTAGATGCAAATATGGATCGGTTTTCTGATGCACTAGATGTAGTGTTGTAAAGTATGAGCCAAGTAAACAAAATCTAAATCTTGTGGTGAAATGACTAAAACTGTACAGTTAAGCCCTACCAAAATTGTATTGCAAAATACTCCAACCCACAATTGTGTATTTTGTTTATCATGATAACAGTTCAAAATATTCAATGTTATTTGATATAGTGAATTTGTTTTAATTCAGATAATTCCCACATAACTTTTAAGTAAAAAGTAACATTTAATTTATTTTCAGCTTGATTACAAAGTGAGTGATCGGAAGGTGCGGGAAATTTTCAAAATGGCAGGCAATATTGTGGACGTGGACTTTAAAGTTGATGAAGATGGAAAAAGCAGAGGAATGTGTGTCCTCCGATTTGAACATCCTGTCGAGGCAGTTCAGGCCATTTGTATCCTTCAGTAAATCTCACCATTAAGACAGCACTTTGTTTTTGTTAAATACAGAAAAAATCTTTTAGATTACATTTTGTGTACACCTCTTCACTAACTTATGATTTGTGTGAGAAATTTTGTGCACCAAGAGAAAGGCTTTTGCCTCTTATATAAAATCCACAGGTTACCTAAGGGAGCAGAAACAGATAACTTTGCTTGGAGGTAACACTTGCACAATATAGACAGAAAAGGTGAAAAGAAAACTACTGAGAAGCATGCTACGTATATGTTTGATGTTCTGATAATTCTCATCTTTGTGCAGATGTATCTTATAACATCTCATTTGTGAACTTTGCTCCTTTACTGTATGTTCAGCCATGTTTAATGGACAGGTGCTTTACGACAGAACTATGACTGTGAAAATGGACAAGATGGGGGACACCAGCTACTCCCCTCAGCAGATCCCGAGTAAACTGCCAACTGGGCTGAAGAGTATTGGCATGGGACTGGGGTCAGGGGGTACACCTGTCAATGTTCAGCAACTGCAGGGTATGTTCACTTTATACTTCTGTTACAGTTTTGTCAAACTGTATAGCACCTGAAACCTTTACCTGGTACAGGCACATAAAGAAATCATATATTGATGTTTTAAACCTAAAAAAAAAATGTTTATCCGTTTGTTATTTTGTTTTGCCATAAAAACCAGCAACTGGTTATCAAGTTTTCAAACCAGCTGTTGCATTCTGGACAAAATGTAAATTTCTGTTTAAGGATCTTTAATACTTCGTAAAAAAATATTTTTTTAGTGTTAGAAAAGGCTACCTTTATAATGAAATATTATTTTACAATTTTACCTATTATCTTTTATCAACAAAATTTATAACTTTGATTCATCCATTTGATGAACCTGTACACTTTATTTGTAGTTTTTAAGAGGTTCTTGAAAACGGTCAAACACCAGTTATTGTTCATTTTTAGGCAGGTTGCGTGTAACCAACCCACCTATTAGATTGATGTGTCCGA
The DNA here is from genome assembly GCA_964017235.1 of Sabellastarte sp. h YS-2021. Taxonomy (NCBI): domain Eukaryota; kingdom Metazoa; phylum Annelida; class Polychaeta; order Sabellida; family Sabellidae; genus Sabellastarte; species Sabellastarte sp. h YS-2021. The sequence continues at coordinate 65,470,698 of OZ024928.1, forward strand.
CGTCCGTCTGTCCATCAAAATTTTCGTTTCCAGACTCTAACTTGAAAACAGTTTGTCCAATCAAATTCAAACTTGACAGGGAGATAGATCACCATCATAGCAAGGTTCCTTTCGAAATTGGTGTAATTCCGTCTGTTCGTTTGTCCGTTTGTCTGTCAACATTCCCGTTTCCAGACTCTAACTCGAAATCCATCAAAATTTCCGTTTCCGGACTCTAACTCGAAAACGCTTTGTCCAATCGAATTCAAACTTGACAGGGAGATAGATCACCATCATAGCTAGGCTCCTTTCGAAATTGGTGTAATTCCATCTGTTTGTTTGTCTGTCCGTCAACATTTTCGTTTCCGGACTCTAACTCAAAAATGCTTTGTCCAATCGAATTCAAACTTGACAGGGAGATAGATCACCATCATAGCTAGGTTCCTTTCGAAATTGGTGTAATTCTGTCTGTTCGTTTTTTCGTTTTTTGTCCGTTTGTATGTCCGTCAACATTTCTGTTTCCGGACTCTAACTCGAAAATGCTTTGTCCAATGGAATTCAAACTTGCCAAGGAGATAGATCACCACCATAGCTAGGTTCCTTTCAAAATTGGTGTAATTCCGTCTGTTCGGTTGTTGGTTTTTTGTCCGTCAACATTTCCGTTTCCGGAACTCGAAAACGCTTTGTCCAATCGAATTCAAACTTGACAGGGAGATAGATCACCATCATAGCTAAGTTGCTTTTGAAATTGGTGTAATTCCGTCCTTTCGTTTGTCCGTTAGCATAGATACAATTATGTAACCTAGATTACAAGTTTTACATTTCTTAGCACGCCTAACACATTCACCTTAACTGGGTGACCTAACATTTCTTTCCTTGTTTCTAAATTTAATTACATCAGTCGCTAACCTTATTGCTGCCTGCGCAACCCGCCTTTTGGGGCATCTTTGACCCTCTTGTTATATCATTAATCCTGATTGGCTTGAGATGTTTTCATTGCTGTATTTTTGTACCAATTTGAGATTTATGCCAAATGACCCAGCACCACAATATCTGATAGCTAGGGTTAAGTTAATAATGGAGTTTATATTCAAAGAAATAAAAGGATAATATTTTTTTCTTTTCAGGTTCATTTGTGAGTAATAATCAGCCAAACATGTCAATGGGTAAGCTGAAAGAATTGCACAATGTTTTTATTAACATCACAAATCAAAGATGTACATTGCGATTAATTGGGCACATAAGATAATTGTTTTACTTACTTGTCCATTAAAACAGCAAATAATATTTGACTTTGATGAAGTCATTAATATAACAGAAAACTGGAATTAAAATTTTCTGGATTAAGAGGTTTGAAAGTGTTCGTCATAACACACAAGTTGGTACTTTGTTTTGTACTGCTTTAACAGTTAGAGTATATGAATTTACATATTAGATTTGGCTCAACTTGTACAGATGACATTTAAACCAATAAAAATGTAATATTTTCTGCACCGTGGTCTGCAAAATTGGTTTAGCATATGCAGATATTTCCTGGTACTTGGTTTAAAACTTTTCTCTTCTGTTATAATGAAATTTCCACCAGTATTTGAAAATAGCCACCAGACACCCCTTGCAATGAAAAGAAAAACTTTATGCAAAAAAATTATGCATCAGATTAGAAAAAACAGCCAAAAATAACAGTAAAATTCACAAAGTGTGAAGAATTTCCCACAATTCTGCGAAATATAAGAGGTGAAGTGGTGAATGGAGAATTTCCCAGTTTCTTTCTAATAGGTGAATTTCTAGTATATTATGTTTCTGTCGTATATTTTAGGTATGAACCAGATGAGTAGCAATACCGGAATGGGTGGCAACATGATGGGGAACATGGGTGGGATGAATACAGGCATGCAGACAGGCATGACAACAGGAATGGGGGGTATGGCTGGTGGTATGGGGGCTATGGGTGGAACTGGTATGGGCATGGGCATGACTACAGGTGGAGGCCTTGGGGGTATGGGAAATATTAGCCAAGGTGGCATGGGTAACACTGGTATGGGAGGGATGGGTGCAGATATGACCAACATCGGTGGAATGGCAATGAGAACCAACTTAAACACAGCTGGTATGGGAGGTATGACTGGAATGAATACCATGGGCACAGGTATGGGCAATATGGGGACAGATTTGGGCAATAATACAATGGGCGGCATGGGCAATACTGGTAACATGGGCATTGGTTTGAGTGGAGGTCTAGGGACAGGGATGACTAATTTGGGAGGGGGAGGCAGCAGCCTTGGGGGTATGAGTGGCGGTGGGGGTATGGATACCTTTGGCCGCTCGATGGGGAGTTTGGGTGGTGGGGGAAGTGGAACAGGAGGCAGTAACACTGAGAGCACCACAGTGTTTGTAAGAAATGTAAGTATTGTATTATTTGGTCATTATTAAATGCCTTGCCTTGAACTACGGGATGTTTTTTTTTATGAAATATATGATGTTGGGACATTTTTGGACTATTTATCTACCTTTTTATGCCTTCTAACTTGTCAGTCAGCATTGATGGCATCAGTGGCATTGATGTGACCAACTTCTCCTCCAAAAGTAAAAGGCTGGGAGAGATGCTGTTTGTTTTACCATATCAGTTGAGGATGAAAACTTGTTCCAGGCATGCAGATCCTTTTGTTAGTCTGTTCCCCAGAGCCATTAGAAGTGAGGTACCCCCACCCAAAGTGTCTACTTTCTGACCCTCCATAATGAGTACATGTAATATCACTTATAACTTGACAACTGTTGCAAAAGGAGCACTTTGTCGAAATACATTGTTCAGCTACTTTCTCTATAGCTGCAGTATTGTCAGAAGTATCTTAAAAAGTGTTGCAGCTGGGCAGTTTCTTTTGGAGGTGTTGTTCATCTGCTTTTTCATGAACTATAACATATTGAATTTTCAAACTAATTGCTCAATATGTAAACGAGTAATGGCTACTTCTATTGTGTCATAATTTGATAGATTGCATGTTTCTTGAAAAATAATAGATTTATAGCATTTTTATGAAATAGATTGTCCAATTTGTCGTTGTTTGGAATGCCCATCACTACTATCACTAGTTTCTGTAATTAAAGAAGTGTAATTTCTCTCCTTTAATATTGATCCTAAAGGTTTGGAATTTGAAGACCACTTATGGGAAATCGTGTGTCTTGCATATTTTGATAGGGTTCGATTTCACCGTTGTACCCTTCCTTCAGGGTCAAATGGGGTTGTTGATACTTTTAGTTCCCTGTATCTCCTTTATTATTGGTCCTATAGGTTTGAGATTTGAAGACAGTTTATGGGAAATCATGTGCCCTGGATCTTTTGGTGGGTCTGATTTCACCTTTGACCCTTCCTTTAAGGTCAAATGTGGTCATTGATACTTTTAATACCCTGTATATCCTTATTATTGGTCTTAGAGCTTTGGGGTGTGAAAACAACTTCTAGGAAATCATGTGTCCCAAATCTTTTTGTGGGTTTAGATTTGACCTTTGAATCTCAAGGTCAAATTAGTTCTTGGTATTTTTTACCCCAGAGCCCTTAAGGGCTGTTCGGATATTATTTTCACCCATGGTGTCCGGATGGACGGGCGGGCGGCAGGATAAAAAGTGTGTCCGGCCTGTATCTCAGAAACCATAAGGTGTAGGAAGTTGATACTTCCTAGGGACATTGGTTAGGGGGTTTAGGTGTGCAACATCATGGTGTGACCTTGATTTGACCTTGCTGTAGTGACCATAAGTTTGAAAATCTTGTCCGTGCCATATCTCAGAAACTGTAAGGTGTAGGAAGTTGATACTTGGTAGGGACATTAGTTAGGGGGTGTAGGTGTGTAACATCATGGCGTGACCTTGATTTGACCTTGCCGTAGTGACCTTCACCTATAAAATCTTGTTTGGGCTATATCTCGGAAACCGTAAGGTGTAGCAAGTTGATATTTCGTAGGGACATTAGTTGGGGGATGTAGGTGTGCAACATCATGGTGTGACCTTGATTTGACCTTGACGTAGTAACCTTGGCCTATAAAATCTGGTCCCGGCTATATCTCGGAAACCGTAAGGTGTAGGAAGTTGGTACTTGATAGGGTCATTGGCTAGGGTGTGTAGATGTAAAAAGTCATGGTGTGACCTTGATTTGACCTTTGAACTTGCCCTATAATGCCTTGTCCAGGCTATATTTTGGAAACCATAAGGTGTAGGAAGTTGACATTTGGTAGGGACATTTGTCGGGGGTTATAGGTATGCAACGTCATGGTGTGACCTGGATTTAACCTTTGATCTTGCATATCTGATGCTATTTTATCTCTCTACAGGGATATGTGATAGTATTTTATCTCTCTTATATCTCTCATATCTTTTTACTTGAATCTTGTGTTGCACCTTTGGGTGTCTTTTGATGTAGATTAAACACTGTTAAAATCATATTAGAATTCATTAAGGGTTTTACTTTTGCAACTTCCCATTGTAACAGATAGAATTGTATTAAGTGAGTGACAGGTTTTGCCCCAACTCCACATATAAGCATGTATTGCCACATCTGTATGTATGGGTAATATTCAAAACATTCAAACCATAATTTGACCATACATAATTGTGATATTTTCATTGGCAGCTATTCTCCAGTTAAGAAATTTTACAGCTTCATAACTTTTAGTTTACTGAATTGTCTTACAGTGCTCTGAAAGTATCCCAATCTGTATACTGTTTCACTACTTCTATATCTCATGGTGTTGAAAAATATTTCCCCAGGCTGTGGGAACGGTCATCTCCGATGCTATTTTTATCACTTTCCTTTACTTTCACTTGTACTCTGAAGCTCAAAACACAAAGTCATCAGACACAGAGCCCATTCACGGGCACTTATTGATTCTTGCTGATTTTCAGTGAATTTTACTATTTACCACTAAGTTTATTGGTTGGTCTCAGTGCCAAATTTTACATGATGTGAAATGTACAATTCTTTATAAATATTACATATTATAATGGGCAATAAGACACAGTGAACACTACAAAGATAAAGCTGTGCATGAAATTAACCTACTGTAATTGTGTGTTAAATAATAAATATACTGATGGGGGTAAAATTTGTTTGGAGAAAATTAATTTTTCAAAAAGAAAAAAAAAAGTTGCATATGTATGCTGTATTAATGTTATTAGTCAGTTCAGATAATGCTTGCCTATTGCATCTGAGCTAAAATCTTTCTGTTATAACAAAACCATGCTTTTAATATGTTGCTAGTCTTAAAATGGTGAAAGTTCTTTTTCTGTATTGACTGTTCAAAAACTGATGATTAGAGTAAGAAATCTAAAATTCGCCAGCAATCTAAAATTCGCCACCTCTAAAAGCTTAGTTAATTTTATGAAGGAAATGATGTTTTTGTCCAAAAATTGGTATTTTTCAGTTCAAAAAGCCTTAATTTACTATACAGTCAACAAATCTCACCACAATTCATTTATTTTATTAATATTTTTACATGTGGCGAATTTCAGATATGTGGCGAATTTTAGATTTCTTACTCTAATGGCTGATAAGCTGTATGTTGTTTGTAGCTCCCATTTTCTTTCTCTTGGCAAGACCTAAAGAGCAAATTCAGCAAATGTGGTAAGTGTCTAAAATTTCATTGCTACATAATACTTTGAAGTCCTAATTGACTTATATTCAGATTATAAAAGATTCACTGTGTTAAGAAAACTCTGAATATTTGCTAATTGAATCTTTTGTGGCATTGCATGAAACCTTTGGTGTCCTTACAATGGAGATAGTATATTCTTAGTTGCTGTCAAATGATCTGCTTTGCTTTGTGTAAGAATTTTTTTGTGTTTGGACAAAACCACAAAGAGAATATTAATTATCTGTTCAAGTTCTGGCAATTCTGTTTCATTTCTTGCTATAAGTTTTACTACTGTACATGTTTATCTATTAGGGATGTGTCGGTCAGCATATTTTCTGTTATCCCGCCAATTAGGTACACTTCAAATATTTAACTTTTCCCACATTATCGTGCATTGACAATAAAGGTGGTTGTTGTAAAGTGCCATTGTGATATTTTACTGAAATAAATACTTGTGGTGGCAACCTATCCCTAATATCTATATGCACCATCAGATGATTAACCAGCAAAGAGAAATCTTGAGGTTTGTTTAATTTTGAACAACCTCCACCCCCTGTGAGTCAGTTTTGAAGGACTATAATTGAGTTGCTCAATTCTCAATACTCGAAAAAAAAAGAAAAATTTTTCTTTTTTTTTTTTCAGGAGAGGTTAAGTATGCTGAGCTCAAAATGGAGAATGGCAAATCAAAAGGCTTTGGAACAGTCAAGTTTATGACTTCTGATGATGCTCGAAGAGCAGTCAGTATCCTTTAATTCTATGGTTGTCTATAGAACACTGATCTTGTGCAGTAGAATTGAACACTGAGTTAATTAGCTTGGATTGGATTAAATGCTCACTTTAATTTTGTTTACCCCACAGCCCTTAAGGGCTGTTGGGGTATTGTTTTCACCCATGGTGTCCGGATGGGCGGGCGAGCGGTGGGAAAACGTTTGTACGGGGTGTAGGCAGTTGATACTTATGGACATGGTTAGGGGGTGTAGATGGGCAACGTCATGGTGTGACCTTGATTTGTCCTGTGACCTAGCCATAGTGATCTTGACCTTTAAAATCTTGTCCGGGCTACATTTCGGCAACCGTAAGGTGTAGGAAGTTGATACATGGTAGGGATATTAGTTAGGGGTTGTAGGTGTGCAGCGTGATGGTGTGACCTTGATTTGACCTTACCGTAGTGGCCTTGACCTATAAAATCTTGTCCGGACTATGTCTCATAAACCGTAAGGTGTAGGAAGTTGACACTTAGTAGGGACATTGGTTAGGGAGTGTAGGTGTGCAATGTGATGGTGTGACTTTGATTTGACCTTTGACCTTGCTGTACTCACCTTGACCTATAAAATCTTGTCCAGGCTATGTCTTGGAAACCGTAAGGTGTAGGAAGTTGATACTTTGTAGGGACATTGGTTAGGGCGTGTAGGTTTTGCAACATGATGGTGTGACCTTGATTTGACCTTTGACCTTGCTATAGTGATGTTTACCTATAAAATCTTTTCCGGGCTCGATCTCGGAAACCGTAAGGTGTAGGAAGTTGTTACTTGGTAGGGACATTGGTTCCAGGTGTAGGTGTGCAACATCATGGTGTGACCTTGATTTGTGGTTTGGCATTGCCACAGAGACTTTTAACTTAAAAATCTTGTGCATGCTATATCTTGGAATGGTAAGGTACAGAAAGTTGATACTTTGTAGGCTGATTGATTGGAGGGGGGATGTAGGTGTGGAAAGTAGTTGTAGGTATGAAAGTCTCCTAACCTGTATCTTCCTTCACCTCTTCTATGTCTAATAGTGTTCAATGTTGTTTACCCAGGCTGTGGGGTAGAGGCATTTCTGATGCTATTTTTATATTTTTAACATAAAATACAGGTAAACTGCTTTAATTTTTAGGTTTTAACAAAACATATTAACAATTCTAACGATCATGTTAAATCTTATATGAGGTCATACACATAACAAACAGATAACTGGTCCAGCAATGTTGGTGTGAGCTAACCTTATGTTGTTAATTGTTCAGCCTTAGACAATCGGAATAAGAAGTATGAGGTCCTCAGAGAGCCTTTGCTAATAATATTTACTGATACCTGGAATTCTCTAGCCCAACTTAAACATGTTTCTGGGTCCTTTGGACTGGTTCTACTGTTTTATTCAATTTACATTCAACATACTCTGATTCTGTTGCAACAAAATGTACACGGTTTGGCTTTACCTCGTGTATCAGATCTGATGAATGGAGCCCGTGTTGAAGGTCGACAGATTGAAGTGAGACTCAACAGAGTGTGAAATAAATGGATAAAGTGAGTGTTATACACTTCACCGATGAAACAACATTTACTCCAATAGAGATTATTTTTTCGTCAGCTCTCTCTGTTTATATTGGCATTCTGTCTGCGGCTCAGTCCACTTTCTGCGTTGTTATTGTCATCCAGATTACAGTGCATTTCTGTCTTTTTTTAAAATACAGAGGAAAAATTCTGTTGACATTTTTGTGTTTCTTTTGCAATTTTTTTTTATCTTCATTGATGAAAGTGTAAACATCACAGATGGCTTGTGGCTTCGTCATATTGACTTTCTGGAGAGATATTGCAATTGCAATCTTGCTCTTTTCACTTGTATATTGTATATTTTGCATTTAAGTAAACAGGAAGAAGATGCTATTTGTTTTTGATGAGAGATTGTTCACAAGAATCGGTGTGAATTGCAATAAATTGGTAATTGTTGTTATGAAGACTTGCTACTTTTATTTTTTTGTTTTTGATTGGATATTCATTCTCATAATTGCTCTCTAAAGAACAAGTCAAATAGTGGAAAATTTTGTGATTAACACAATCAGAATGGTAACAGATCTGTATCTTGATCCGAAATAAAGCTATATTCTGTAATCAGTCATCTTGTCTTTGTCTTTTACAGTATTCTCTTTGAGTTACCTTTGTTGAACTCGGTGTGTGTGTTATATTTACCTTCTTGTCTTTTTGCCCTCATAAACAAGCTTTAAGAAGGATGCCATTGTCAAACTAGTCACTGTATATAAGTGGCATTTCTACTTTTAATATGGCATTGATGAAGCATTTAATATGACATCGGCAAGTCATTGGGTTAATCCTTGCTTTGATAATCTTAGTATTGTATACATTATTTTTTTATCAAATTAGTGGCCAGTGTAGTAAAGTCTGGAGATTTTTGTTGGAAGAGGGTATGTAAGCTTACAAAAACACACTAGTCATTGGCCAGGTGCATAAATCCAAATGGTTTTGTTTTATCTTTGTTATTTTTCATTTTAGGAAAGTTTTTTTGCATGTATATTTTCTGACAAACTTAAGATTCCTTGTAAAACTTTTTTTATCCATAACAAGTTTCTTTCTCTTCTTCCAGTTTTTGGGTAGAACTTTTGTTTTGTCCCATAAAATTGTAGAAGCAATGGTTTTTAAATGTTTTTAAATGCATTAAACATTGAAGTTGAGAGCAAACTTTTCTTGTTCCTAATATTTCTCTTGATGCTGTTTTTACGTATAAGGAACCTGAAATAATAGATGTTTTCTGTATAAAGCTTTTATTTCTGCCTTAACTTCATGTTTCTTGGCTTAAGATGTTTTATAAATGTGTCATAAACATTCAACTGAATATGTTTTGCTTGTGTGATATTGTGTATTGCTGGAATGTGTTACTTTTATTCTGATCCCCCATACACTAGGGGGATGTAAAGATATTGTTGGTACTCCTGTCCCCTTGAAAGCATGGTCTATTTCATTAGAATTCTGTGACATTGAGTACTGAATCAACATTATAATCACACTTAGCGTAGTTCTCATTTAACTTCAGGGTATTCTATTCATTCTGCACAGGCATTCCTTGAAAGATTTAACTTGGTTGAACGAAGCAACATCTAAAGAGAGACAGGAATTGTCACAAAAAAGGATAAAGATTTGTCATATTTATCATGATTTTACTTTTCCCAAGTTCCCTGTTGGTTACACAACTTGGGGAAAAAAAATGATAAGTTTACCATGTTGGGAACAGCAGGCATCATCACGTTTTTGTGATTTCTTTGTTATGTATTCTCAAAACTATAATTGGTGGATAGCTGAAGAGTCCAGTCCTTTGTTTCATGAATCAGTGTGAGATTCAAGTAGAATATGATGCAGGAAACCTTTCCTGTTAAGCTGGAGTCAATTCAGAAAGATTCAAAGCCAGTATGTGTTGTACAATTTGCATGGAAGGTGTGTGTTCGGATGTTGCCAGTTTGTCATTGAAAGAAATCTAGCATCTGAAAGACCTACTTCTTCCACACTGATGTCTTTCAACATTGGAATTTTTCGTTGAAATCCGATGACATCATAACAGGAAAGAAACTATGAAAAGACATTGTCATGTTCTCTATTTATATTGGTTTATGTATTTTGTTGTGTCTTTAGCTATGTCTTAATTTCCTTGCAATGTGTTTCTAGTACTTTAGAGCAATTGTTATCACTATGTGGTTGATATGTGTTTAGAATATAATAGCTTGGCATAAATTTTCTTGAATATTTGGGAAATGGTCTATTTTATACTATTACTACAGACGGTGTGAATTTTTTTTTAAAGTGTTTATTAATTTTCATTGAATTTGTTTTCAGTATTGTACGAATATATTGGCAGTACACTCATTCGTTTGTCCAGATTATTTCTTGTCTCCACTTGTATCACGTTTGTGGCCTTGAATGAAATGATGCGAGATGTGCGAAGCATTCCATAAATCGTGCAAGTAGCTTTCCATTACAGGAACCTATATATAATATATGTTTGTACTTCTGCCTTGTAATGTTGACTCTAACTTGGAAGTTTGAAGTGTCAGTCTTTCAGTGGTGTTCAAACTTCACAAGGTCCAATAGTTTATTGGTGTCAAGGAGAATTTGTCTGCTGAGTTTGACTCTTGGATTGTAAGGTTCCCGTGTGGTAAGTAACTTTTCTTCTTCGTCATGGACTGGTGTGGAAACAGTTGCACAAATAGAAAGGAAAAGTGAACAAATACGGTTATCTTTCAGGAGCTATTGGGACAGGTCATGGTTTTTAGGTTATTTTTACATTTTCTTGAGCTTATCTTGAGACATAGTCAAAATATACACTGGTGATCAAATGTCTTGTGAAAATTTGTGAAAAAAACAACCCTTTGGGGAGGTATTTCTCATGCATTTGAATGATTAGTAGGTTCAATTTAGTTTGCAATCCATTGTTTGGTTTTCTTAAAATTTTAAAAGCAGTTTGTATTTGGGGAGTTAAAATAAATGTCATTTCCAAAGTGGTAAGGTGTTTTTTGATACAAACACATGAAATTGTGCTGCATTATATCGAGGGGATTAGATTTCATGACTGAGACTTTTGGATACTCTCTTTAAAAGGCAAGTTAATTTTAAGTCCTTGCAAAACTAGAGGTATTTTTGGAACTTGTATAAAGGTGTTCTTGCATTTCTTTTTCTCTATAGCCTCTGTGACCATGTTTTTGTATCTCCCTGTCAAAGAAAAATTTTATACAAAATCAGAGTTTTGACTTCAGCAGAATTTTTAAGTTTGTTCTTTGGTACAAATACAAATTTACACTCTTATATTGTGTTGAACATAAAATTTATATGTGTTTCAATATTCTTGTAAATTAACATGTATAAAGAAATGTTGCTTAATAAATTGTTGATTTTTAGGTTACTTGTCCAGAAATTGCTTCACGTGGAAATTGGAGTAGGAAAACTGGATGTCATTGTTGATTTATTAACATTGACAGGTAATATGACATAGCTAAGCTTAAATGATAAAATTAAACGTAACCAGTGTAAGGCAATAGTAATCTTACAATATGTAAATCACTTATTATGAAGATAAGTAGTAGTGTATTTGTGCATTTCTTTTGGCTAAAACACTGGGAACTAATTTCATCTCATCAATCATTGACTATAAGAATACAGCTCATTTGAAATTAAAATTATCTTACAGGCTTCATATTTCTTGACTCAATTTTAAATTTGTATTCAAAGTACAGGAATATTTGAAAGCAAAATATTGTAAAGGGGTAAATTTGTACCAAAAAAAATTTTTTTTGATCTTGTTATATGTCAAAGCTGCAAGTTCCTTTCATCAGTGGGATCCTTCATGTAATGTACTGGGCCAACTCCGTGCTCAGACTGGGATAGGAATTGGATCACAAAACAAGTTTGCAAGTTGTTAAACTTGTTACAGCAAACAGGATTAACATCAAAGTTTTCAGCATTTGTGTCATATACCTAAGTTAGGGTTTTACGTTAGGGTCATATTGGGACAGGCCCACAGCATTTGTTGAACCCACACAGAGGTGGCAGCCTGTGATTAGATACCAAACCTGCTAACCACCTGGCCACTGAGGACCTCTCATATACTTGAAGAAACACCCACATAAACAAGATTAGGTAACATACTACATGTATTTTGAAAAGAAAAAAATCATGTACTTAACAGTGAAATTGCTTCTTTATTTACTTGTTTATGTACAAAAACATTTGACAAATATCAAAATATAATTCTGCCAATTATCACATAATTAAACCTACATATTGACTTGCTCACGTAAACAAGAAATAAGCACGTCCCCAGTAATATGTTTAAAGAGATGATTACACAGATTCCCATGGACAGTTTCAAATCCTTGTTTAAGCAATCTTTGTTTCACTGAACCTTGTGTTTCAGTCATTTCACAAAATGCCTGAACTGTTTAGGCATTGTGTGTAATGCCTGGATATGCTGCTTGCTGTAACATATACACATGTGTACTGCAGTCAGCAGCAATCTGAACTTTGCATAATAAAGGGGCATGTGATAGTTAAAAAGCAGGACAAAGAGGACAAATTTGTAAGTTTTATATGGGGATTTTTTACTATTTTGGTCTTTTATATATCCCAGTACTAGCATTGAAGTAAGAAATAGATTGATTATAATACTAAGGTCTTATTGTCTCATCATTTGTGAAATATTCCAGGTGGAATTGTATTTGCTTATTATGAGATCGAAAAGCTGACCGAATTAGATGAGAAACCATAATTGTGTGCATTCATAATCTTGACGTCACGTGACTTTTTTGTTACATTCAGGTAAGATATAGACATGAGAAAATTATCACAATTAAGTATGCCTACTTAATTAAACAATTTTGTATAAAATGCTGGAGATAAAACACTTTTTTGTGAAACATGACAAATATATTTTGACTGTACTTAATGTTTGTAAGTTTGGCATTTAATTAAGCGGCCCGTCAGGGACGCTTATTTGTTTTCACCGAAGTTCGACTGATCACCGCCGCCGGATTATGGTCTCCCTTGAATAACTTCTTAGCCTTTCAAATTTTTCTTTCCTTCTTATCTTTCTTTAAAACTATAGGGCCGGGAAAAATTTTTGGGATACTTTGCGCAGACCTTAAGCTTTACTTAAGGTAACCTTAAGCATAACTCCAAAACACCCCGTCATCGCGTTTCGGAAAAAACCACACACACCTGTGCTATAAAATTTATCTGGTACATTCTAGACCAAATTTCCAAGGTCGGAAAGGATTTTCTCATCAATCGCACCATAGATACGTGAATGGGAGGCGTTTTATTTTTGTAAATTTTTTAAAAATGGGTTCTTGGTCTGTATCTCAAAAACGGTTAGGATTTCGGCGTTTTGTTGGAATAACTTATTGAGCTATTTTTTGATAATCTTTCACATGCCGAAGTTTTAGCTCTGTATCTGCAAACTTAAGGTCACCTTAATGACCAAAATGTGGGTTTTAACCCTCCAGTTCACTTAGTTTTCCACACTTTTCAACCAAACTTGGCATATATATTAAGATTCACCAAAAGATTATCCTGACTTTATGGTGACCTTAAACTGTTAATATTATTAGGGCTATGGCCCCCCTAAAGTCATCAAATTAGAATAAAATTGTCTGGCCCGTTATTTTTCCATCTTTTTTAAAATCTAACATATATTGATATTGAGGTACATCAAAAGAACACTCTTACTACCTTATGTTTCAAATATTAATAATGTTAGGGCCATCTTAAGCTTAAAATGTAGAGTTTTTCAGCCCTAAGCTTAGTTATATCCCCAGACGAAAGTCATGGATATATTGGATTCAGGTCCGTCGCGCCGCCGCCGTAGAAATTTCCTTGTGGACACGATAACTCAAAAACAAATTAATATTTTTTTTTCAAACTTGGTACACATGTTAAGGGTGCCCAAAGGAAGATCCCTATTTTAAGGTGACCTTAAACTCCCAGTAAAAAAGAACTTATGGCCACCTTAAGGTCAGAAATTGCACTTTTGGCCACTTAGAGCCCTCTAGGTCACAAACTATGATGCTCAGCTGGCTGAAATTTTACCTGACAACACATTAATATGTTCTTAGTACATGTGCCGAAAATCATGACTTTAAGTTGAGGAGAAAATTGTGTTTGAGGCCCATAAATACCCCCACTTAGGGATTTTTTGCTATACTTTTCACATATTTTGCCCTATAATTTGGAAGTGATAATTCTGATGAGTCTCAAACTGCGCTAGGTATAACTTTGATATGTAATCCTTGTCTGTAGAAAATTTTAGGGCTGTAGGTTTACCCAAAGGGGTTGACTTAAGGTCTCAAAAGTGCCCACAGAGACCCAATTTATGCACTTTTTGCCACTTTCAAGCACTGTAGCTTTCAAACTATGTCTCTCATCTAAGTTAAATATCATCTGGGAATATATCTATGTGTTTTCTTATATGTGCCCCAACATTTAGGCCTTTAATAGACAGTTAACCTGTGTATCAGGACCATAAACACCCACCCGAGTGACCCTTATAAGACATTTTTCACATCTTTTTCCCTGTAACTTGGAAATGGTAAGTCTGAGAAGTTTCAAACTGTATTAGATATATATTCTGTGTGTAATCTTAGTATGTAACAGATTTTAAGTCTGAAGCTTTAATTTTGAAGGTCAAATTGAGGTCTCTAAAAGGCTCCCAAAGACCCAACATTTGGACTTTTTGTTACTTTAAGCCCTGTGACTGTCAAACTATGTGACTGATAGAGCTCAAATCCTATCTGAGAAGATATTAGTATGTTATTTTTATATGTGCCAAAAATTAAGGCTTTAAGAAGACATTTAACCTGTGTATGAGGACCATAAATCCCCACCCGAGTGACCATTTTTAGACATTTTTCACATATTTTTCCCTGTAACTTGGAAATGGTAAGTCTAAGAAGTTTCAAACTGTATTAGATGCATATTCTATGTGTAATCTTAGTATGTGACAAATTTTAAGTCTGAAGCTTTAATTTGAAGGCCACATTTAGGTCTCTAGAAGGCCCCATAAAGACCCAGTATTTGGACTTTTTGCCAATTTTAAGGCCTGTGACTGTTAAACTATGTGACTGATAGAGCTGAAATCTCATCTGGGAATACATTATTATGTTCTTTTTACATGTGCCAAAAATCAAGGCTTCAAGTAGACATTTAACCTGTGTATGAGGACCTTAAACACCCACCTGAGTGACCCTTTTAAGACATTTTTCACATATTTTGCTCTGTAACTTGGAAATGGTAAGTCTGAGAAGTTTCAAACTTTATTAGATACATATTCTATGTGTAATCTTAGTATGTAACAAATTTTAAGTCTGAAGCTTTAATTTCAAAGCCACATCGAGATCTCTAAAAGGCCCACAATGACCCAATATTTGGACTTTTTACCACCTTTAAGCCCTGTGACTGTTAAACTATGTGATTGATGGAGCTGAAATCCCATCTGGGAATGCATTATTATGTCCTTTTTACATATGCCGAAAATCAAGGTTTTTAGTAGACATTTAACCTGTGTATGAGGGTCATAGACACTCGCCCAAGTGCCTTTTTTGACATTTTTTCCGTATTTTGCCCTGTTATTTGGAAATGCTTAGTGTGACAAGTCTTAAACTGTATTATATATAATTTTTGTTTGTTATGTATGTCCCCCAAAAAGTTTCAGATCTGTAGTTTAATTGCTAAGGTCTCTTTAACAATTGTAAAATGCCCACAGAAACCCAATTTATGGATATTATGCCACTTTAAAGCCCAGTAACTGTCAAACTATGTGGGTTATAGAGCTGAAATCTTTGAATTTTTAAAAGGAAATGCCTGTCTATTTAAATTTTGAATATTAATAATGTTATGGCTATCTTAGTCTTTTAAGAACTTATTTTTGTGTGTTATACCTCTGCTTGCTGAGTTTTTCACTTTTTAAAATGAAACTGGTTAAACATATTCAAGTAGACAAAATGGACACTTTAAGTGAGCTTTAAGTCCCAATATTAATGAAATTATATCCTTATGTAGTAAAACTAGGGGATTTTTAACCCTCAACTAGCCCAGTTTTATTCAACTTGCCTCGGTTAATTTTGACACAGCTCCTACAGTTATGAACTCATTTCAGTTGATAATCACATACTTAAAATTCTCAATTCTTTTTGTATTTGAGTACCCCTTTTATATAGATTGTTTGTTTACCATTTATGCTTCATCTCTTTGTAGTCCCAACCCACATCCCCCACCTGGATTCCCCCCACCCACCTCTGGGACCTCCAGCTGTATTGAGTGACACTAAATAAACAAAGGTATTTAATGATATCAGATGAGAAACAAAGAACTCAATGGGGTTGCAGATCTTGTGTAATAGTGAGAGAGGTGTGGAGAAGGGGAGAGGGGTGGGGGTGGGAGGTGGTGGGCTTCATTACATATAACACAAAGGGGAGTCAGAACTGAGATTGTGTCACATATTTAGGTTGCATATATATGGACCACATATACAGGTATAGAGGAAATGAATAACTGAAAACAATTTGCAAATTCTAAAAATAATATAATAAAATAATAATATAAATAATTTTTTTTTAAGTAATATTTTATTTGTGAACAAATATAGAAACAGATATGCGCTTTTGGGATTATGAATTTTAGAATGGACATTGAATCATCAATCATTTAAATACTTTGAAGGAAGATTGAAAAATATGATGAGTTGAGTTAAAAATAATATTTTATTTGTCAACAAATATAGAAACAGATATGCTCTTTTGGGATTATTATTTTAGAATGGACATTCAATCATCAATCATTTAAATACTTTGAAAATAGGTTTAGAGTTATCATTGCAGGAAGATTGAAAATATAATTTGAGTTATGTATTCGGCGTCTGGGGATACACCATCTTCCTTGGGGAGATATAAACAGAGTAGATTGATGTGCTGAAGTTCATATAATAATGGGTAATTATGTTTTAAAAAATTCCCGATCAAAACCTGTGGCGTGAGTGATGACCTGTCTGGGGATATGTTGGCGCCGAGTTGGCCCAATCTAGTTAATGTGTGCATTTTTCAAATAAAACTTGTGACATTTATAAAGGTTGGCAGAAAGGACATTCTGCTTTTATGGTCACCTTAAAGTCCCAATATGAATGAAGTTATGGTCACTTTTCAGTGAAAAAAGGAAGTTTTCGGCCTCCAGCTATCTTATTGTTCAACTGACCTCAGCTAAACTTTGTACACTTATAACGAATGAAAAAGGGACATTCTCATTTTATGGTCACCTTAAAGTCGCCATATGGATGAAGTTATGGTCACCTTGCAGTGAAATTATGGAGTTTTTAATCTCCAGCTGTCGTATTGTTCAGCAGAGCTCAGTTAAATTTTGTACACTTTTAAAGATGACATTAGGGACATTCTTATTTTCTTTCCACCTTGGAGTTCCAATACAAGTACATTCATGGCCATCTTGATGTGAAAATGAGGATTTTCAGCCCCTAACTGATTTACTGTTCAGTAACATCAGTTTAACTTGACATTGATTATACTAAAGTAAGATTTTGTACAACATTTCACTTAAAATTCCTGTACTTAAGAGGTTTTGGCCATCTTAACATGATAAATATATACTTCTTGCTCCCTCCTCATTTATTTTAACACTTTTTAAAACCGCACCTGGCATATGTATACTTAAAAATATTTATGCTGTCTGGCAAACCTAATCTCTTAGTGTTTATGAAGTTATGACATCTTCAAAGAAAAAAATGAGCTATTTATGACGCACTGATGTGGTTATTAACATATTGCAACTGATCAGTGTTCACATAATATAAATTCCCAATTTTAGGCAGATTAAAAAACCACATTCTTCTGATTCCATTCTTTTGGAATTGTGGGGATATAACTTTTCCTTTTTGGAAAAAAAGCTTCAATTGATTCAACTTTTGTTTTGTAGAGTGAGTTGATGATCTAGTTACTTGTTCACATAGACTATATAAATTTGTCAAATGTATACACCTGACTTCTTTCACAATATAAGATGCTTGAAAAAAAAACACTTTCTCATAAACAGTTTTTCTTGTACAGCATTTTATGTATCTCCAGCTGAGTGGAAATGAATGACTTGTCCTTTTCTTCTTCCTTCCCAACTCTGTATTTGCTTTTGTGTGATATCTATGAAAAGGCACATTCATGGAAAGTCTTTCTATGCAGAAAGAACCCCCCAACTCCCCTTTAGTGCACATAAAAAGCAAGTGGAAAAAAGAATGGCCTCAGTGGGGGAAGTGGGGGGGTTGATGGAGGGAGATGATAGAGATATATATATATGTGTGTGAAGCAAAAGTGGAACAAAAAAAATGGAATATTTATGCCGTTCTTTCGAATGTATTTTGTTTTCTTTTTACTTTCTTCCATTTCACTTAGACTTCTACATTTAATTATATCCCCAGACGAAAGTCGGGGATATATTGGATTCAGGTCCGTCGCGCCGCTGCCGCCGTAGAAATTTCCTTGTGGACGCGATAACTCAAAAACGGATTAATATTTTTTTTTCAAACTTGGTACACATGTTAAGGATGCCCAAAGGAAGATCCCTATTTTAAGGTGACCTTAAACTCCCAATAATAAAGAACTTATGGCCACCTTAAGGTCAGAAATTGCACTTTTGGCCACTTAGAGCCCTCTAGGTCACAAACTATGAGGCTTATCTGCCTCAAATTTTACCTGAGAACACATTAATATATTCTTAGTACATGTGCCGAAAATCAAGACTTTAAGTTGAGGAGAAAATTGTCTTTGAGGCCCATAAAGACCCCACTTAGGACTTTTTTCCTATATTTTTAACTTATTTTGCCCTATAATTTGGAAGTGGTAATTCTGATGAGTCTCAAACTGCACTAGATGTAACTCTTATATGTAATCCTTGTCTGTGAAAAATTTAAAGGCTGTAGGTTTACCTGTTAGGCCGACTTAAGATCTCAAAATTGCCCACAGAGACCCAATTTATGGACTTTTTGCCATCTTCAAGCACTGTAGCTTTCAAACTATGTCTCTCATCTAAGTGAAATATCATCTGAGAATATATCAATATGTTTTTCTTGTATGTACTCCAAAATTTAGGCCTTTAATAGACATTTAACCCATGTATGAGGACCATAAACACCCACCCGAGTGACCCTTTTAAGACATTTTTCACATATTTTGCTCTGTAACTTGGAAATGGTAAGTCCGAGAAGTTTCAAACTGTATTAGATATATATTCTATGTGTAATGTTAGTATGTAACAGATTTGAAGTCTGAAGCTTTAATTTGAAGGTCAAATTGAGGTCTCTGACGGGCTCCCAAAGACCCAATATATGGACTTTTTGCCACCTTTAAGCCCTGTGACTGTTAAACTATGTTATTGATGGAGCTGAAATCCCATCTGGGAATGCATTATTATGTCCTTTTTACATGTGCCGAAAATCAAGGCTTTAAGTAGACATTTAACCTGTGTTTGAGGACCATAAATCCCCACCTGAGTGACCCTTTTTAGACATTTTTCACATATTTTGCCCTGTAACTTGGAAATGGTAAGTCTGAGAAGTTTCAAACTGTATTAGATACATATTCTATGTGTAATCTTAGTATGTGACAAATTTGAAGTCTGAAGCTTTAATTTGAAGGTCAAATTGAGGTCTCTGACGGGCTCCCAAAGACCCAATATATGGACTTTTTGCCACCTTTAAGCCCTGTGACTGTTAAACTATGTTATTGATGGAGCTGAAATCCCATCTGGGAATGCATTATTATGTCCTTTTTACATGTGCCGAAAATCAAGGCTTTAAGTAGACATTTAACCTGTGTTTGAGGACCATAAATCCCCACCTGAGTGACCCTTTTTAGACATTTTTCACATATTTTGCCCTGTAACTTGGAAATGGTAAGTCTGAGAAGTTTCAAACTGTATTAGATACATATTCTATGTGTAATCTTAGTATGTGACAAATTTTAAGTCTGAAGCTTTAATTTGAAGGCCACATTGAGGTCTCTAAAAGGCCCCATAGAGACCCACTATTTGGACTTTTTGCCAGTTTTAAGGCCCATGACTGTTAAACTATGTGACTGATAGAGTCTTCTGGGTTTAGCGTTCGCCAGGCGAGACGTGTTTTTATATTGTCATAACGGACCGGTACTAATATTCTCGTTTTTACACAGCTTGCTGGTCTGTATCTGTTTTTATTGTCATTTTATAAAATATTTAGTTGTTTAACATTCACTGCTTGCACATATTACCTCCTTCAACTTGGTAAAATTGTAAATAGTGCTCTATCGGGTATTATCGCTCAACGGACATTTCCCGCGGATTCTCACACATTGTTTCAACATTTCTCACTATAACTAGTTAACCCAATAACTTAAATAAAATTACAACCAAATAATATCACACCTTGTCCATTTCTTACCATAACTAGTTAACCCAATAACTTAAATAAAATTACAACCAAACAATATCACACCTTGTCCATACTAATCCTGCACCAATCTTTTTAGTGTTCTTAAACTTACTTATCTATGGTTTGCTGTTTAGACAGGTGGGTACACAGGAAAGGTAGGTTCATCTTTTTCTAGTTTTCTTTTTCTTTTTTTTTGGTATTTCTTTTGGACATGCATTGCACTTTCTGGCTCTGTCTTTACTTTTTGCTGGTTGCTCGAGCAACCAATACCACCACTGACAACCCTTCTACAACACCAATTCCTGTTGCCTCAAGTCTGCCTTTTTCTTTCCCCACCTATTCAACCATATTTTTTGCTTCTGGCATTCACCCATGTCTCAATGGGGTCAATTATGCCTTTTTGGCTATACAAGGACATATTCGTAGGGTAACACATTCATATAAACATGTCAGCCCATGGGTGTCCATCTTGTTGATCCTCTCAGGGGATGTCAGTATAAATCCTGGCCCAAATACTAGCCTTCTAACTGGGAGTCTAATAAACATTAGATCCATTAGAAACAAGTCTGTTGCTCTTGCAGAATTTATCAATAGCAATAAGTCTGATATTATTGCAGTCACTGAAACCTGGCTTCGACCAGACGACACAGACAGCTTTATAGCAAGTGTCACTCCTCCGGGTTATAAATGTACTCATGTTCCACGCCAGCAGGGGAGAGGTGGTGGTGTTGGGTTTTTCATCCGTGATGATATCGATTTTAAGGTTCTGCCTCAACCGTGTTTCAATACCTTCGAGTCCATATCTGTTCACCTATCCACAGGCAATGCTCAGGATATTGTTTTCCATACTGTGTATAGGCCTCCCAATGTTTCCAAAGCCAATTTCATTGAGGATTTCAGTTCCTTTGTCGAAGGTGCTGCCTTATCATGTTGTGAAAATGTAATATTAGGTGATTTAAATCTACACCTGGATAAACAGGACGGTTGGTCGCAGAAATTCAATGATTCCCTCTGCCAATATAATTTCACCCAAATTATTGATTCCCCAACACACATTCATGGCCATATATTAGATGTCATATGTGTGAGGGACACCTTTTCAAAGGCACTCTGCGCTAAGGTTATAGCTGGGCTATCTGACCATTTTGCCATCACTTTTTCGGTCAATATACCTATTGAGGTTCCCTGCAAATTTAGACAAGTTAATACCCGGAAAATTCACAAGATAAACATCACGGATTTTAAAGAGGACATCCTGAATTCTGATCTAATCAAGCATCCTCACAGAACAGCCAGTTTGCTCAGTCACCAATATTTCAACACCTTGCGCAGCATTCTAGACAAGCATGCCCCAATAAAGAGGAAAATGGCTCCAGTGCACCCCGACAAAGGCTTTGTGAATTCAGACATCCTCTCAGCAAAGCGTCTGAAGCACAAGTGTGAGCGAGTATGGCACAGTAACAACTCTGCAATCAACCGGAGAAGATATCGAGCTGCTGTAAATCGCTACAATTTCCTACTGGAACAATCAAGACGCAGGCACTATTCCACTGTCATTGCTGAAAATAATGGTAACCCCAAGGCTCTGTGGAACACTTTCAAGAAAATCTTGCACAAAACCTCAACTATCATCCTACCCGATCATATTAGTCCTACTGATTTAGCTAACACTTTCGGTCATTTTTTCAGTGACAAAATTGTGAAAATCAGAGTTGCTTTAGAGTCATCAGTGCCTGTTTCCCTCACAATACCGAAGAGTAATAGCAGTGCCCTGACCTCTTTTTAGCCTGTATCTGAGGATGACATCCTCAAAATCCTAAGGTCATCCAACACCAAATCATCCGACCTGGACCCAATCCCTACCGCACTAGTCAAAGAGTGTGCGGACATTTTGGTCACTCCAATCACCAATATTATAAACTATTCACTCAAAGAAGGGAGTTTCCCAAACTGTTTCAAAACAGCATATGTCACCCCTCTTCTCAAGAAACCAAACTTAGACAGAAATCTCCTAAAAAACTATAGACCGGTATCCAACCTTAGTTTCTTATCCAAACTGATCGAAAAAGTAGTTGCCAAACAGTTAAATAATTATATCGATAGCGAGGGGCTCTCCAATGTCAACCAATCCGCTTACAGGAGACTCCATTCCACAGAAACAGCGCTGTTGAAAATCCAGAATGACATTGCTGCTTCGTTGGACTCTGGTAAGGCTGTTGCACTCACACTGCTAGACCTCTCAGCGGCATTCGACACTATCGACCATGACATTCTTTTTAATTCCCTAAGAGATTGGTTTGGGGTTGATGGCACTGTGTTGAGGTGGATCAGATCCTATCTCAAACCGGAAACAGAAGGTTAAATTAGGAAATAGCTTTTCAGATGTGTTCTCACTTCCGTATGGTGTGCCTCAGGGTTCTGTCCTGGGCCCCCTCCTTTTTACCCTTTACACAACCCCTCTCAGTAATATCATTTCCAATTTCAATGTCACCCACCATCTATATGCTGATGACACCCAAGTATATCTAGCATTGGACAATAGGAATTTTGATTCCAGTTTCGCTGAGCTTACAGAGTGTCTCACATGTATCCAAAACTGGATGGCTGGCGTGAAATTGAAACTCGATCCCGAGAAAACTGAATTTATTATAATAGGTGATAGACAAGCCAGAGAGTCCCTCATTAATAAATTCCCTACTCAACTTCTCGGAAATTCTATTTCCCCTACTGATACAGTCAAGAACCTGGGTGTAATTTTTGACTCTGGAAACACCTTTTCCAACCACATAACTAATATGTGTCGAGCCTGCTACTACCACCTTAAGGACCTAAGACGTATTCGTAAATTCCTCAGTGTGGAAACTGCAGCCTTGCTTGCAAACTCAATGATCAGTAGTCGACTTGACTACTGCAATTCCCTACTTTATGGCATCAGTAAGTACAACGTTGCTAAACTCCAAAAGATACAAAATGCCCTTTGTAGAATTGTTTTTAGACTTGATAGAACTAGCCATGTCACTCCTTTTCTTCAAAAACTACACTGGCTTCCTATCACTTACCGTATATTGTTTAAGTACAATCTAATTACTTTCAAGGCTATAAATTTCTCTCAACCCATATACCTATCATCCTTGATCAAAACCAGTTGTCTAACACGTGGAAATCGTCTTTCTCTTTCCTCAGCCTCTCACAAAAAGGCCATCGGTAGGAGAGGTTTTGTAGTGGCTTCCCCCATAGAATGGAACAGACTCCCACAATCAGTACGATCACAACAAACAATAACAGGTTTCCGTAGCCAGCTAAAGACCTACTTGTTTAGATTAGCATATCCTCCACCATAGTACATCTCCCTGGCGGGCGCTAACCTTGGATCATGACCTCGAACGTCCCTCGACTTTCCCTTTTTGATTTCAAGCGCATTAGAGGATGTTGCATCAATTTTGCGCTATATAAATGTTTCTATTCTATAGAGCTGAAATCTCATCTGGGAATACATTATTATGTTCTTTTTACATGTGCCAAAAATCAAGGCTTCAAGTAGACATTTAAACTGTGTATGAGGACCATTAACACCCACCCGAGTGACCGTTTTAAGACATTTTTCACATATTTTGCTCTGTAACTTGAAAATGGTGAGTCTGAGAAGTTTCAAACTTTATTATTAGATACATATTCTATGTGTAGTCTTAGTATGTAGCAGATTTTAAGTCTGATGCTTTAATTTGAAGGCCACATCGAGATCTCTAAAAGGCCCACAGAGACCCAATATTTGGACTTTTTGCCACCTTTAAGCCCTGTGACTGTTAAACTATGTGATTGATTGAGCTGAAATCCCATCTGGGAATGCATTATTATGTCCTTTTCACATGTGCCGAAAATCAAGGCTTTTAGTAGACATTTAACCTGTGTATGAGGGCCATAGACACTTGCCCAAGTGACCTTTTTTGACATTTTTTTCTGTATTTTGCCCTGTTATTTGGAAATGCTTATGTGGGTGTTCCACCACACAACTAAGGCTCCCGATTAAGGGTTTTTGAGGGTCGGTTTCAAAAATTTGCTTAGTCCCAGGCGTCCTGTAAGGGTCGGTTGTGGTCGGTTGAGGCCGTGTGAAATATTTCTCCCGACTCAAACCGATTATTTTTTCCCGCCATAAACAAAATGTCCAGTCCCAGGCATCCTCAGGCCTCCTCAGACCAAATTTACACAGTCCTATGTTGTCCCAGGCCGCCTGCGACCCTTAGTCCCCGACCCTTAGTACCTTAGTCCCAGGCCTCCTGCGACCCTTAGTCCCATTGCAAAACAAGAATCGGCTATCTCGGTCTGGGGACGCCTCAGGACACCTTGTGGGGTCGGGACTTAATCGTGGGTTAGTCGGGGCTTAGTCCCAGGAGGCCTGAGGCGTCCTGGGACCCAGTCGGTTTGTCTACGACAGGATCGTGATTCAAACCGACCAGAAAAATGGCTTAGTCAGTTCTTAGTCCCAGACCAGTTAGGGACTGTCTGGGGCCGCCTGAGGCTTCCTGAGGACGATCTGTGCTTAATCCCAGACTTTGAAACCGATCCAGTTTTCCCGCCCATTTTTGTTTTTTTTTCACCAACTGTCCACGATTAAGGGTCGCCGACAGGATCGGGGCTTAATCCTTTGGTGGAACAAGGGCATTAGTGTGACAAGTCTTACACTGTATTATATATAATTTTTGTTTTTTGTGTATGCCCCCCAAAAAGTTTTAGTTCTGTAGTTTAATTGCTAAGGTCTCTTTAACAATTGTAAAATGCCCACAGAGACCCAATTTATGGATATTATGCCACTTTAAAGCCCTGTAACTGTCAAACTATGTGGCTCATAGAGCTGAAATCTTTGAATTTTTAAAAGGAAGTGCCTGTCTATTTAAATTTTGAATATTAATAATGTTATGGCTATCTTAGGCTTTTAAGAACTTATTTTTGTGTGTTATCTCTCTGCTTGCTGAGTTTTTAACTTTTTAATATGAAACTGGTTAAACATATTCAAGTAGGCAAAATGGACACTGTTATTTTCTGGTGAGCTTTATGTCCCAAATATTAATGAAATTATGGCCTTATGTACTAAAAATAGGGGATTTTTAACCCTCAACTAGCCCAGTTTTATTCAACTTGCCTTAATTTTGACACAGCTCCTACAGTTACGAACTCATTTCAATTGATAATCACATACTTAAAATTCTCAATTCTGAATTATTATTATAAATCTGTTCTTGTCGTTTGATAATTTATATTTAATTCTGGAGGTATATAATCTTCCTGTTGGACATTCCTTATTTATATATTTGATTTTATTTTAGTGATAAGATTAACTGAGCTTTTTGTATTTGATTACCCCTTTTATATTATAACTGTTTGTTTACCATTTGTGCTGCAGCACTCCATCTCTTTGTAGTCCCACCCCCAATCCCCCACCCACCTCTGGTACCTCCAGCTATTGAGTGACACTAAATAAACAAAGGTATACAGATCTTCTGTAATAGTGAGAGAGGTGTGGAGAAGGGGAGAGAGGTGGGGTGGGGGTGGGAGGTGGTGTTTGCTTCATTATCTAATTATCTAAGACAAAGGGAGTCAGAACTGAGATTGTGTCACATATTTAGGTTGCATATATATGGACCACATATATAGGAATTGAGGAAATGAATAACTGAAAAACAATGCAAATTCTAAAAATAATATAATAAAATAATAATATAAATAATATATGATTTTTAAATAATATTTTATTTGTGAACAAATATAGAAACAGAGATACGCTTTTGGAATTATGAATTTAGAATGGACATTCAATCATCAATCATTTAAATACTTTGAAAATAGGTTCAGAGTTACCCTTTGCAGGAAGATTGAAAAGTATGATGAGTTAAAAATAATATTTTATTTGTCAACAAATATAGAAACAGATATGCTCTTTTGAGATTATTAATTTAGAATGGACATTCAATCATCAATCATTTAAATACTTTGAAAGTAGGTCAGAGTTATCATTGCAGGAAGATTGAAAATATGATCTGTTGAGTTATGTATTCGACGTCTGGGGATACACCATCTTCCTTGGGAAGATATAAACTTAGTAGATTGATGTGCTGAAGTTCATATAACTTTTCCCAATATTTATGGCATACAACAAATGGATTAAATAAAAAATTCCCGATCAAAACCTGTGGCGTGAGTGATGACCTGTCTGGGGATATGTTGGCGCCGAGTTGGCCCAATCTAGTTTCAATTGCTAAATCATTCATAAATATTGCAATATATAAACTCATACTTTTCTTTCCCAATAAATCCAGTAACATTTTTCTATCAGTAACTTTTGAACAAAAAGTCTAACACACTTTGGTTCACTGGATTTTATTAGTGGTTTTGTTAAGTTTTTAATTGAAGCACAATCAGTAATTTTAAACAATAGTTCTTAAGCATCTTAGTCCACTGCATTCAATTAGTGTTTTATACTTAAGTCTGATACTAATGACATTTTGAACAGAAACGTCTGTGGTCAGTGTACCCTTTCACTTGAGACCTCTTCTCCGAGAACATTACCAAAGAATGTAGGACATACAGAATCCGGGGAAAAAATACCTCCTTTACAAAATGCCTCACAGAAAAAAATGCCTCCTGGAAAAAATGCCTCCTACAAAGAATGCTTCCTGGATATTTTGTGACTAGGAAAAAATGCTTCCTGAGAAAAAAAAAGTTATTTCAACTTGTAAACATGTTACATATGAAACCTATAATGTATAATATCAATAACATGTTAATTTCAGATATGTACAGTCAAAACCAGAACGTACAATATCATGAAGTACAAATTACAAATATCTTCTTGAAAGGGTATCCCTTCAGCTGTACTCTGGACCAGTTTAAAAGCAGGATTTATGGCTGTGAGGTTTCTTGATGAAATAGTTGTGGCCTTTATGGCTTACAATATGCATTCTTATCAATTTACAACATAGGTTATCCCCTCTGTAAGGAGTTGATCACAGATGCACTAGGAGGGGCAGAAATGTAATTACAAAAAAACACGACACCTGTCATAATGGAAACCAGGGATGAGCAGCCAGCAAAAAAAAAGAGTGAGAAGCACCAGCAAAACCTTACAAGAGAAACTTATATACCTTTGTACAGCTAAGCAAAATGGGTAAAAGACTGTGAATCTTTGATAGGCATTGCCCACTGTAAGACTCAAGTGGAAAAAATGAAGATGCCTCTGAAGTTGTAATGTGAACCTGTAATACTTGAAAGAACTTTTTTTCTTAGGAAGTATTTTCCTGGTCACAAAATATTCAGGAGGCATTAATTCTAGGAGGTATAATTCCTAGGAGCCATATTTTCTAGGAGGCATTTTTTCCAGGAGGCATTTTTTCCACGCGTCGGACATACATTCTTTTGAGAAGTAAATTTCACACCTACAATTTCTCTTCTGCCAAGCTGTGGTCGTTCTTTCATTTGTTAAATATGGTAACATACACAATGCAATAAACTTTATATTTTCTATTCCTTGTGATGCATATCTTGACATCTTTTACGGCTTACTTTGCACTTTTTCATCAGGGCCGCTTCGTTTTTGTCAGCAAAAATATTTTTCTAGTTACATCTTGCCTATGTTGTTGATTTTAAACCCGATTACATTTAAGTACATCATGCCTATGTTGTTGATTTTAAACCCAATTAGATTTAAGTACATCATGCCTATGTTGTTGATTTTAAACCCAATAAGATTTAATTACATCTTGTCTATGTTTTTGATTTTAAACCCAATTAGATTTAAGTACATCATGCCTGTGTTGTTGATTTTAAACGCAATTAGATTTAAGTATATCATGCCTGTGTTGTTGATTTTAAACGCAATTAGATTTAAGTATATCATGCCTGTGTTGTTGACTTTAATCCCAATTAGATTTAAGTACATCATGCCTGTGTTGTTGATTTTAAACCCAATAAGATTTAATTACATCTTGTCTATGTTTTTGATTTTAAACCCAATTAGATTTAAGTACATCATGCCTGTGTTGTTGATTTTAAACGCAATTAGATTTAAGTACATCATGCCTGTGTTGTTGATTTTAAACGCAATTAGATTTAAGTACATCATGCCTGTGTGGTTGATTTTAAACGCAATTAGATTTAAGTACATCATGCCTGTGTTGTTGATTTTAAACGCAATTAGATTTAAGTACATCATGCCTGTGTGGTTGATTTTAAACGCAATTAGATTTAAGTACATCATGCCTGTGTTG
Source organism: Sabellastarte sp. h YS-2021 (assembly GCA_964017235.1). Classification (NCBI taxonomy): domain Eukaryota; kingdom Metazoa; phylum Annelida; class Polychaeta; order Sabellida; family Sabellidae; genus Sabellastarte; species Sabellastarte sp. h YS-2021. The sequence goes on from OZ024928.1 coordinate 65,499,262, forward strand.
TTGATTTTAAACGCAATTAGATTTAAGTACATCATGCCTGTGTTGTTGATTTTAAACGCAATTAGATTTAAGTACATCATGCCTGTGTTGTTGATTTTAAACGCAATTAGATTTAAGTACATCATGCCTGTGTTGTTGATTTTAAACGCAATTAGATTTAAGTACATCATGCCTGTGTGGTTGATTTTAAACGCAATTAGATTTAAGTACATCATGCCTGTGTTGTTGATTTTAAGACCAATGAGATTTAAGTACATCATGCCTGTGTGGTTGATTTTAAACGCAATTAGATTTAAGTACATCATGCCTGTGTTGTTGATTTTAAACGCAATTAGATTTAAGTACATCATGCCTGTGTGGTTGATTTTAAACGCAATTAGATTTAAGTACATCATGCCTGTGTTGTTGATTTTAAGACCAATGAGATTTAAGTACATCATGCCTGTGTGGTTGATTTTAAACGCAATTAGATTTAAGTACATCATGCCTGTGTGGTTGATTTTAAACGCAATGAGATTTAAGTACATCTTGCCTGTGTTGTTTAAGTTAAAACATTTTAAGTCCATCTTGCCTGTGTTGACTTAACTGCAGCTCTAGATAACATGTGGAGGCACTGAAAACCTATTTTGATATAATCTTAACCCTAAATGGGTAAAGCACAGAAGTATGACCCAGAAATACTGATAAATATATTTATGTTGTGATAGTATAGATAAAAGCCCTCAGTGTATACTTTTATCTTCACTCATAACATATTATATAAATTATTTTTCATCAAATATTCTCAATAATACTTACGTTCTTATGTTTTCAGTTAGCCAGAATGCAAGAGTTGGTGTTAGGCAGACATATATGTTTTGCCAATGTTTGATCTGTGATCAGCTGTTCACATTTACACAGTGAAATGGAACTCGGAAGGACGGAATCTTCAACCAGTGGTGCACAATCTGCATTTCAACATGCATGAGTGAAATAACTCAGAGACAAAACATTTTAAAAGTGTAATGATTTGTTCTTTTGTCTTGTATTTGTAGTTTCTGTTAGTACTTGAAACAAAAGTGTAGATTATCTTTGTCAATGCAAAAACAGTCATGTATTTAGGTATTTAATGGTAAGAATGTGAGATATCAAATTGCAAAAGTTCTGTTACTTATGGTGTAAGATTGTGTTCTCATAAACAATATTTTATTGAAGCAGTCAGGCAAAAATCAACAGAGATGATAATAAGCCTTCTTTCAGGAAGAACTTTTCACAAAAAAATATGAATAGATGAGGAATGAATATTACTATTGTCGAGTTAAGTTCTATCAAATAAAACAACTGGGTATAATGATCTGTGATCAAAAGGAAATCTAACTTGGTCAACTGGATATACAGCATATTAAAGTAAACTCAATAGCTATATGTGTACCTGAATTTGATTTATGCGCGAGCTACTTCTACAGAATCTTCAATAATGTTAAACTTTAATTGTGAAAACTACAACTTTGGGTTAGTAAAAACAATAAATAAAATAAAAAAAAGGTTCTGTTTTTCACACATATACTACTATTATAACTTATACATGGGGATATGATGTATGAAATTTTATGCAAATAATTGGAGGATTTTAATTTTTCCTCCACAGCCATTGTTTTCACCCATGGCATCCGGATGGGTGGGTGGGTGGCAGGAAAAAGCTAGTCTGGGTTGTATCTCAGAAACTGTGACATGTAAGATGTTGATACTTGGTAGCAACATTGTTTTGGGGGTTTATGTATGTAATCTCATGATGTAACCTTCATTTGACCTTTGATATTGCTGTAGTGACCTTGATCGTAAAATCTTTTCTGGGGTATATTTCAGAAACTGTAAGGTGCAGAAGGTTGAAACTTGGTAGGGAAATTGGTTAGGGGGTGTAGGTGTGCTTCGTCAAGGTGTGACCTTGATTTGACCTTGTCGCAATGACCTAGATATATAAAATGTTGTCCAGGCTATATGTCGAAACTGAAAAGGGTGGAAGGTCTTGTTAGGTGTAAGTGTGCAACATCATAGTGTGACCTTAATTTGACCTTTGACCTTATCGTAGTGACTGACATTTAAATGTTGACCATATCTTGAAAATTGTAAGGTGTAAAAGGTTGGTATTTGGTAGGGACATTGGTTAGGGGGTGTAGGTGTGCAACATCATATGACCTTGATTTGATCTTTGACCTTGCTAAAGTGACTTCGACCTTTAAAATCTTGTCCTGGCAATATCTTGGAAACCACTAAGTGTACAAAGTTAATGCTTGGTAGGGACATTAGTTTGGGGTGTAGGTGAGCAACATCACAATGTAGGCTAGATTTGACCTTGCCTTGACCTTTAAAATTTTGTGGCTATATCTCAGAATGTGTAAGGTCTAGGAAGTCCCTACTTGGTAGGGATATTGGTGAGAGGGTGTAGGTGAGGTGTGCAACATCATGTCACACTCTTGGCTCTGAAGGTCTCCTGATCTTTGTACTGTATAACTTCTATATCTCATTTTGTTGAAAAAATATTTCCCCTGGCTGTGGGGTACGGGATCTCCGATGTTATTTTGGCAATTTGCTTTTATTTGAGCATCCTCTAATGTACTGATTTTCCAAGAATGATTGTCCAACAGCAAGGGCAGGATGTCATGATGAAACTGCATCTACCAGGGGAGAGATAGTTTTTTTTTTGAAAGCAGCACCGGTTGTTTTTGATCAGTAATCTATTCCACTTAGGTGGTGCCATAATATCAAAACTCTGGTTATTACCGTCTTGTTTGTGGGTATGGACTCTATAAGATCATCTGTTGTCACAGCTTCTTGATCTGTGGTAGGGTTGATTTTGAAGACCTAATTTTTCGATATTGTGCAATTTCTAGGCACATTGGCCATGATATTGTAGTGATTAATTGGTTTCTCCTGTCAGATCTTGTCCACCTCGTAACCTAAACTTCAGTTGAGATTCAACATGGGAACCTTTAAATGCAGAGAACAATGTGTCAGCACATTAGCACAAGTTGTCTCTCGTTTGACATTACTAATATTAAAATTAAAGAACTTGAACTTTAAGGCCTTGGCATTTCTGATTGCATTGTTGTAAGATTACAATTTGAAATCCCCATTGCTTTAAATCGCAATAAATTAATTGACACGTTAATTATATTATCACACATAAACAGGCATGATTAACCATGTCTATTTTGATTGCAGTCTCTGTACCCCTTATATAAAATGCTTTAGGAATCTGTTTTGGACTTCTACAATAGACTGATAAATGATGTTTTGTGACTTGGCGTCGTATCAGAAGCTTTTAACTTTGCAGGCAACAAGTAAAATATTTTTGGTGCATTCTCCAATAAAAAAATTAATTTTGATAGTTTGTTACTTTGTTTATATGTTCTGAACAAATTTAGGCAAGCAGCTAGGCTTTTTGATTTGGTATACCCTGATTTTTCAGAAAGTTTTTACATGCAATATATTTGTTAGGGGATGGGGTTTTGTACATAACATTAATGATTCTACAAACAAAATGGTACAGGCTTGTACATAAGCTAGGCTCTTGAAATCGCTTGGGAAATATTGTACTAATGCAAAATGACCAAGGAGGCATATATATAGTGGAAAAGTATGTCCATCCCTAGATAACATTGAAAGATCAGAGAAAACCACAAAAGATTCAAAGGTTGAATCATACCCATCAAAAAGATTTTGCCCATGATTTGCTATACCTTTGTCTTGTCTCCCATACTCCTGGGCCCATATTCACGTAAGGTCGTAGCCAGGGCTTAGGCTTAAAGTTGAGACTTTTGTCTTAACTTTTGCAGAAAAATTGCTAAGACGTGGGCTTAAATTTTGTACAGAGAACTTAAACACCCCCTGGAATCCTGTACTGTGAGGAATGAATTTTTCTGATGAATACTGATTTTTTTCTGATAAATTAATGATTTTTTCCAATGTAATTTTGAAGTAAATACATGAGTTACAATATAAATAACAATTTATATTTTGCACAACTATAACCTTTCTCTGGTGATTATCAGTGTGTATATTGTCACCATGAACCCTTATACTTCCCATTGTATGTGCTGTGGAATGTGCTGTAAAAATTATAACTAAATCTCCCTTTTCAATTGGATTTTGGCAAAAGCATGTTCCTATATTGGCTAACAAATGTTAATGCACCATTTAATTAAAAGTTATTACAAAATAATAATAATTAGGACATAGAATAGGTAAATATAATCTCGATACAGAATATAAAGTTGGCAAACTCACTACAGATTTTTTATGCTTGATGTACGGATTTTGTATGATAATTTTTACCCCACATGTCGGGGTATTGTTTTCACCCATGGTGTCCGGATGGGCGGGCGGGCGGGTGCGCGGACAGTGGGAAAAGTTTGTCCGGGCTGTATCTCAGAAACCGTAATGTGTAGGAAGTTGATACTTGGTAGGGACATTGGTTCGGAGGTGTAGGTGTGCACCGTCGTGGTCTGACCTTGATTTGACCTTGCCGTAGTGACCTTGAGTTTGAAAATCTTGTCTGGGCTATATCTTGGAAACTGTAAGGTGTAGGAAGTTGATACTTGGTAGGGACATTGGTTAGGGGGTGTAGTTGTGCAGCGTCGTGGTGTGACCTTGATTTGACCTTTGACCTTGCCGTAGTGACCTTGACCTCTAAAATCTTGTCCTGGCTATATCTTGGAAACCGTAAGGTGTAGGAAGTTGATACTTGGTAGGGATATTGGTTAGGTGGTGTAGGTGTGCAACATCATGGTCTGACCTTGATTTGACCTTTGACCTTGCCGTAGTGACCTTGACCTATAAAATCTTGTCCGGACTATATCTCGGATACTGTAACGTATAAGAAGTTGATACTTGGTAGGGACATTGGTTAGGGGGTGTAGGTGTGCAACGTCATGGCGTGACCTTGATTTGACCTTTGACCTTGCCGTAGTGACCATGACCTATAAATTCTTGTCCAGGCTATATCTTGGAAACTGTAAGGTGTAGGAAGTTGATACTTGGTAGGGATATTGGTTAGGGGGTGTAGGTGTGCAATGTCATGGTCTGACCTTGATTTGACCTTGCCGTAGTGACATTGACCTATAAAATCTTGTCTGGGCTATATCTCGGATACTGTAAGGTGTAGGAAGTTGATACTTGGTAGGGACATTGGTTAGGGGGTGTAGGTGTGCAACGTCATGGCGTGACCTTGATTTGACCTTTGACCTTGCCGTAGTGACCATGACCTATAAATTCTTGTCCAGGCTATATCTTGGAAACTGTAAGGTGTAGGAAGTTGATACTTGGTAGGGATATTGGTTAGGGGGTGTAGGTGTGCAATGTCATGGTCTGACCTTGATTTGACCTTGCCGTAGTGACCTTGACCTATAAAATCTTGTCCGGGCTATATCTCGGCAACTGTAAGGTGTAGGAAGTTGATACTTGGTAGGGACATTGGTTAGGGGGTGTAGGTGTGCAACGTCATGACATGACCTTGATTTGACCTTTGACCTTGCCGTAGTGACCTTGACCTATAAAATCTTGTCCGGGGTATATCTCGGAAACCGTAAGGTGTAGGAAGTTGATACTGAGTAGGGACATTGGCTAGGGTGTGTAGATGTGCAATGTCATGGTCTGACCTTGATTTGACCTTGCCGTAGTGACCTTGACCTATAAAATCTTGTCTGGACTATATCTCGGATACTGTAAGGTATAGGAAGTTGATACTTGGTAGGGACATTGGTTAGGGGGTGTAGGTGTGCAACGTCATTGCGTGACCTTGATTTGACCTATAACCTTGCCGTAGTGACCTTGAGTTTGAAAATCTTGTCCGGGCTATATCTTGGAAATCGTAAGGTGTAGGAAGTTGATACTTCGTAGGGATATTGGTTAGGGGGTTGTAGGTGTGTATCGTCATGGTCTGACCTTGATTTGACCTTGCCGTAGTGACCTTGACCTATAAAATCTTGTCCGGGCTATATCTCGGCAACTGTAAGGCGTAGGAAGTTGATACTTGGTAGGGACATTGGTTAGGGGGTGTAGGTGTGCAACGTCATGACATGACCTTCATTTGACCTTTGACCTTGCCGTAGTGACCTTGACCTATAAAATCTTGTCCGGGGTATATCTCGGAAACCGTAAGGTGTAGGAAGTTGATACTGAGTAGGGACATTGGCTAGATTAAGCACTGTTAAAGTCATATTAAAAGTCATTAACTGTTTTACTTTTGCAACTTCCCATTGTAACAGATGGTATTGCATCAAGTGAGCCACAGGTTTTGCCCCAATTCCACATAAAAGCATGTATTGCTACATCAGTATGTATGAGTAATATTCAAAACATCCAAACCATAATTCGACCATACAAATGAAAATCAAAATGGGAGAAGTCTTACAGCTTCATAATTTTTAGTTTACTGAATTGTCTTGTTTTAATACTTATTCTTTACATGCAATTTCTTTCTCTTAGATGTTATTTTCTCCACTTAAACATTATTTGGACACTGACACTGCTCTGAAAGTATCCCAATCTGTGTTCCGGTTTACTACTTCTATATCTCATGGTGTTGAAAACTATTTTCCCAGGCTGTGGGGTACGGGCATCTCTGATGCTATTTTTTCTGATGTGTACTGATTTTTTATGATTCTAATATACTTGTGTCTTGCAACCCAAGGAGAATAAAATGAAAGGTCATAACCATAGAGATAAAATGGGTCCCTGAAAGATGAACTGGACTATCACTCTAAATGCTATGTTGATTTGCCAGTAATAATGTGGACATTTGTTGATGTGAATGGACAGAACAAATATAAAACCAGAAGTTTTTATTTTGTGATTCCTCAAAATATCACAAAAAATTAAAGAGTGCCCACATAAATGATTTTAAAAATGTTATTATTTGTTCCACTACCAACACCTGCCAATGTACTAAAAGAGAAACTGTAAGTGCAGATTCACTGGGTAAATAAGATACATTCAAAACACTGTTCCACTACTACCTCCAAGCAATATAGAGAAAAATCTGGTTCTTCACCCGATGTTGTCACTAATGTTATGATGAGCCATATACTGATCATAGTGATATGGATGCAGTAAAGTATAAAAGTAGAAAAGGTAGAAAAACCAGCAGCACTGAGAGAAGAAGTGAAAGTTAAGCAGACAGTGTATAGGTTCATGCATTATTATGAAAAAAAAATGTTAGATTTTTTGTTTTCTATCATCATAAATTATGAAAAGTTAATTTAATAAATGCTATAGTTTGTAAGAAGAGTTCTTTTAAAGGAGATAGAAGGCAAAAACACAAAATGTGCTATTTTATTACCCCAGTTTGACCCCTTCAGGGGTGTAGGGGGATAAATATGATGGACTATCTAGACTCTCCACATATGGTTTCCCAATATCTCTTAATACATTTTAAAGCTGTAAAAGCAAAAATAAAGGAGATATAAGGCAAAATGTCCGAAAATCTGCTATTTTATGACCCCAGTTTGACCCATAAAGGGGGTCGGCGTAAATCTGACCGGCTTCCCAATACTTCTTAATGCATTCTGAAAGCAATACTCCATGAGATATAAGGCAAAATGTCAAAATCTGCTATTTTATGACCCCAGTTTGATCCCTACAGCAGGTGGTGGTGGGGGGGGGGGGGGGTATTTGACTTGCTTTTGACATATGGTTTCCTACTACCTCCCAATACTTTGAGCAGCGATGACGGGCTGGGGGACCCAAAGGAACTATTTTTTGATGATGTGACCTTGATAAAGATCAAAGGTCAAATTTAAGCATGTGGTAAAAAATTTTCCCATGTCTATGGTATATACTGCCAATTATGGTTTGAAAGCTTCCAATAATAAGGGAGATATTCATATTGCGTAGGTGGCAGCGGCAATGAGGAAACTGATGTAAAACAAATAAGTGCCTTTTCAGGGATGTTTCATTATCCTTCTGCAAGATACAATTACTTCCACCAGGCAGTTATATTTTTGGTGCATTTGTCTGTCTCTATGTCTGTTCATGATAACTCCTAAGTAATAAACAGATCTTTGTTGATTTTTTATGCGGGTTGGGCCTGACCAAAAGACGAAGTGATTCAATTTTCAGATCTTTCAAAATTTTTATGTTCGTAGGGCCTGAAAAGGGGAAGAAATTTGGGGAAAGACCCAGATCATATTCTGGATGCAAAAAATTCTGATGTCTTGGAAATGTCACCTTGTGGAGGTCTGCGCTCTATGAGTGCTTTCTAGTTTCTTTTGTTTCTTGGTTTCTAGGTTTTCAAGTTGAACATAAACACAACATCTATGAGGTTCCAGTATTCTGAAACTCTTCAGTTTTATTGCGTTAATACATCCTATCCAATGGACAATATGCTAAACCGGTCGGCGCACTGCACTCGCCAGGTGGCGCATCGTACTTCCTTCCTGTCTAGACAACCTGACGTCATAGCATCGTTTTCGTTTGGCGCATGCACTGCCTGCACAGATTTTTTGAGTTGGGGAAACATTTTATAATTTTGTGAGTTTGTGAAAGAACTTTGCTTCGCAACTTTAGTATTTACTTCTATACGTATTATAGACCATTATGTCTTCTCCCAGCCAGCGTTGAGGGGGTTGTGGCCACATGTCGCGATAAGAAGAAGGGCTCTGACCCTTGTATTGAAACTCCACCTGCGGCTTGCTCTCATTGTGACGCCTTAACTTCAGAGCAAAAGGCCCAGTTCTCTACCCCTTCGTACAAGCTAAAGAAGGAGAAAAAAATACAAAGTCATCTACACCAGCCAAGGCATCAGACACTCTCAGTCCCACCCTCGTGGACCCGGCACTTGTGTCAGTAGTGGGGGTCGTGGATGGCCAGACAACCTCTGGTTTAAGTGGGCTGGCTGAGAAGAAAAAGAAGACTGAGAGCAAGAAATCTTCATCTACATCTGCTAAGCCGGCTAAGCTGGATAGGTCGGTGAAGTCATCTAACCGACCAGCTTCTACTTCAACCACTGACCAGGGCAAGTCCACCACCTCTTCTACAGATGCCAAAATCTCAGATCTCGACAGAAAGTGGTCGGACAGATTTAATAGGCTGGAAGCTTTGTTAATGGCCAAGACTTTGGACAAACCTCAGGACCCTGTTTTCAGCACGGTGAAAGTCACTCCGGCTCATGCTCCACCAGCCAACGTGGTCCGACCCGACCCATTTTTGAAACCAGTCTCTCAGCCTTCTCAAGTCACCGACCCTGCTGTTGACTCACCGGCCACCGACTCTTCTCAGCACAGACCTGCTGCAAGAGCCTCATCCTCTACCCAGCCGGAACCGGCTACCAGAGAAACTGTTCAGCGACAATTGACCAGTGCTTTTGACACTTCTAGAAAGGACTCTCCCTCTTCTAGTGGATCCGACACCGACTCTATCATCGGACCGAGCTCCCTTGGATATCTTCCCGGAGGAAGGTGAACTTTCAGATGATCAGGAAGCAAATCTATCCGATCATGAACAATCCCTCTCTGAGGAGCAATCTTACCGGGAGACCATGAGGGGAATCCACTCATACATGAATTGGGACCACATTCCAGACATCAATTCCGGTGCTACTACCTCAGAGGACAACCCCTTTGCGGGTCCAAAACTTCACACACCGGGCAAGGTCTCTGTTAATTTGCCAACCGACGAGTGGTTATGTCGGAAGATGTTGAAGCTCAACATCACACTGGTACAGGGATATCCCACACGTACTTCTGAAGCAGGAGGACTGTTAAGGGACCAATTTGTCTGGCCTCCAAAATCTCAACAGAAGTGGTATGGGTTTCATGCGAATCCCAAGAAGGACTCTGATCAAGCTGTGTCTTCATGGCATGCCGGATCATCATGGCTGAACAGCACCTATCTTAGGATAGCTAGACAGGCCGGTATTGCTACTTCTCCTCCCATGTCTCACCCAACTTCCCAGGAAAATTTAAGAAAATGGGAGAGGTCTGCACGCGAGTCTACAGTGATCTGCAATCACGCAGCCGGCTTCAACCGTTGTTTGCTAAAGATTCAAGAGAACATTAACAATCAGTTGAAGGCTGCGAAGGTGGAGTCAAAAGGAAAGGCAGCAGACAAAGTGTCATCAGCAGTAGACAAGCTCCAATTCTTACTAGATTTTAACTCTAGTGTTTGCCAAGCCATGGCGAAATACATGGAACACTTAATGGAGTTTGTTTTTGTTACTATGGCTAACACTACTCTCCTCAGACGCGACTCTTACCTGGCCTACCTCAAAGCCCGTGTGAAGGCGGATACACTGAATGCGCTCCGTACTGCCCCTCTTCATCTGGACACTTTGTTCCCGGACAGTGTTGTTAAAAGGGCAGAGGAGGACATTACTTCATTTGACAAGGGCCGGTCAACTTCAGTTTATAATGGTCAGAGGTACCACCCATATGAAAGACAGGACTCTAGGTCGGATAAACAGCAGGACAGACCAGCTTGGAAGAATTTGTCCCGTACCCAGTGTAGGAAGAACAACAAAGGCAAACAGCAGTACTCCTCGCGTCCGGCCAAGGGTCAGCAGCAGTACAAATGACAATCAGTGTGTAACTCTGTTGAAGCCTCTGCTGCTGACCGGGAGCCCCACAGGAAAGACAATGAACACTTTAAATGTAAAGCTAAATGTTGTACATTCTGTTCATACTGCGCCCGGGCATTCTCAAAAGAACGAAATAAGTCCCGGGGCAGCAGGTTGTTACTACAAGAAAAGTATATTAAAGTCTGTGAAAAGTGTTTCTTGTGTCACTCCATTGTCTTATGTAAATCCTGTCTTAAATGCTCCAAATGTTGTCGCAAATCTGCCTGTAGGGGCCAGACTCCAAAACTTTTGGAAAAATTGGTTAGATCTGGGTGCCGGACTGAGAGTGATTCAAATCCTGAAAGAGGGCTATACCCTACCCTTTCGGATCCGGCCAAACTTGTCAAGGACTCGCACAGTCATAAGCTGCTATGGCAATCCTCACAGAAACCTCAAACTGTTGGAGGCTTTACATCAGCTTAACTAGTTCACAAAAGGTCTCACTAGGGTTCTTCAACCGACTATTTTTAGTCCCAAAACCCGACAACAAGTGGAGACCAATCTTAGACCTAAGCAATCTGAATCCTTTCCTCAAGACCGAAAAATTCAAGATGGAGACACCGGAAACCATCAAAACATCTCTCCAAAAGGGAGAATGGGTAACCTCCATAGACTTTAAGGATGCTTACTTCCACATCCCCATACAGGGACAGTCCAGGAAGTACCTGAGATTTCATTTCCAGGGTCAGACCTACCAGTTCAAAGCACTGCCGTTCGGTCTGTCGACGGCTCCCATGGAGTTTACTATTATAGCAAAGGAGGTAAAACTGATGGCCATTCAAAATGGTATAAGGATCCACCAGTACCTAGACGACTGGTTGGTGAGAGCCACATCCCACCAGGTCTGTCTCCAGCATACACAGGTCCTAGTAAAAATGTGCCGACATCTAGGTTGGCTGGTGAATGTAGAAAAGTCGGAGCTGGAACCCAAGCAAGTTTTCAACTTCGTAGGCTACCAATTCGACCTCGAGTCCGGTCGCGTCTGACCGACACCGGACTGGTGGCAAAGCCTTCAGGACAAGATACTGGATCTTATCTCCCTACCGGCCTGTTCGGTAAGGGAATTTATGTCCTTGATAGGCCTGCTAACAGCCACAGAAAAACAAGTTCACCTGGGCAGACTACACATGAGGCCCATCCAATGGCATCTCAAAAGCAATTGGAGAATACCGGAATCCTTGGAAAAATGGATTCCCCTACCCAGATCTCTACATCCTCATTTACAATGGTGGCTGAAGGAAGGCAATGTCCTCACAGGCCAACCATTACACCCCATACAACATGCTCTGCAAATCTTTACAGATGCATCAAAAGAAGGGTGGGGCGCTCACTTAAACGAGTTCATAGCCAGAGAAACCTGGTCCCTACCGGAAAGCAAATTGCATATAAACTACCTAGAACTAAAAGCAGTCTTCCTAGCTTTAAAAGATTTCCAAGACCTATGCGTTGGAAAAATGGTTCTGGTAGCAACCGACAATACCACAGTAGTGTCGTACATCAACAAGGAAGGGGGCATGAGATCAGGCCCACTCTGTGCCTTACTTTGGAGAATCTTGACCTGGTGCACCGGGAATCAAGTGACTAAAGGCCCGACACATTCCCGGTCGCTTAAATGTAGTGGCAGACAAGCTGTCCAGATTGGGCCAGACCATTCAAACAGAATGGTCCCTCCTTCCAGAGGTTTTCCAAGCCCTGTGCAACAGGTGGCACCAACCTCAAATAGATCTCTTAGCTACGAGATTCAACAAGTTGCCCCTGTTTGTATCACCAGTTCCGGATCCCATGGCCACTGCAGTGGACGCACTCAGTTTGTCATGGGAGAATCTGGACGCATACGCCTTCCCACCGACGGCCATATTGGGCAAAGTGGTGGAGAAGTTGCAAGACTCCCCATATCAAAGGGTGATCATTATTGCTCCGGGGTGGCCCAACATGAAATGGTTTTGGGACCTAGTGGAAATGTCCAGCCAGATCCCATTACTCTTGCCTCAACTGCCAAACCTACTGACTCAGCCCTTCAATCAGACTCCTCACAGGAGTCTGACAAACCTAAATCTCCATGCATGGCTCCTAGAGCCACAGCTATCAAGGAGCAGGGTTTCTCTGAGACGGTGGCAACAAGAATTGAGGCTCCTCAAAGGGGATCAACCAGATCTGTCTATGAGGCAAAGTGGACCATTTTTACAAAGTGGTGCATCTCAAATAAGGTGGACTTCAGGGCACCACCTGTAAATTCAGTTGCTGATTTCCTTATGTACCTTTTTGAGGAAAAGAAATTACAGCCCAGCACCATTGATGGCTACAGGTCTGCCATTGCTGATAAACTGGGAAATTCAACCCTCAATATCAGCAAAGATGAAAATCTCACCCGTCTCTTGGATAGTTTCCATAGGGACAGACCCAAGGGCAGAAGAGGTATCCCCTCCTGGAACCTATCTCTGGTTTACACCAGTTAACAAAGGCTCCCTTTGAGCCAATTAAGGAGGCCTCCTTGAAGCACTTGACCTTCAAGACAGTTTTCCTCCTAGCCCTGGGTTCAGGCAAACGGAGAAGTGAGATTCATGCTTGGCAAAGTAAGAACATCAGACACCAGTGTGACTGGTCTAAGGTGTCTCTGTACCCATCTCCCAGCTTTCTTTCCAAGAACCAGCTGGCTAAGGAAGGTCCGGACAGTGTGGCCCCAGTCGTCATACCTGCCCTGGCCCCGACTCTTTATAGGTCCCTCAAGTCTGACAGGTCCCTCTGTCTGGTCAGAGCTTTGCGCTACTACTTGGACAGGACCTCAGGCAGAATAAGGAGTTGGTTTTTGTCTCCTTCAAGAAAGGTTTTGACAAGGACATCTCACCTGCCACTATCTCCTCATGGATCAAACAGACTGTGATCCTATGTTATGAGCTCTCAGATCAGGAAGCCCACACTTTACATCAGGTTACGGCCCATGATGTCAGGGCCTTTGCTGCTTCCAAGGCCTTCCAATCGGGGGTCTCCTTGGAACAGATCTTGTCGGCCTGCCACTGGAAGTCACATAACACCTTCACACAATTTTATCTGAAGGATGTGGCATGGGCTGATTCTGAGCTTTATCACCTGGGACCTGTAGTGGCTGCTCAGCAGATCCACCAGTAGCCCAGGTTAAGAAGTATCAAAAAAAAAAAATGAGATGTGCTTCCTTCAGGAGGTTTATTTCTTAGGGGACTGAACTCATCCCTCTCTTCCCCTACCTCAGAGCAGGTCTGTAAAAAAGGGGGGGGGGCGAGCCGGTTTGGATCGGTTAACCGGTTTCTGTTGACCGACTATAGCCTTAAGGGTCTTGACAATCTTAGGTCGACCCAGGCTTAGAGGAAAATTTGTTAGTTATTTTCTGAGTTCGCATAAGTCCCTAGTAACTTACCCGCCGACCAAGCGGTAGTTATTCAGCATATTGTCCATTGGATAGGATGTATTAGCGCAATAAAATTGCAAATTTAATAAGTAAATTAAATTTTTATAAGTTAATATGGCCGTTAAATATGGCCGTCATAAACTTTTCACCACATCAAAATTTGAAGTGGCTGTAAATAAATATAATTATACAGAACACCTCACTAAAGCAGTCTTTGGGAAGTTTATATGTGTTAACAAGGTTTTCCATTTCAAAACAGCACTTTTCCTTACATAAAATGCATTGAATGAAGGATATATGTCACCAGTAGTATAGTTTGAATTGAAAAGAAAGGTCACATGACACAGAAAACCACTGTGGTTATTTGATAATCTTGGACTTGGTTAAGTCACCCTTTATGAATACGGTTTTAAGACAAAACTTAGCTGAGGCAAAAGTCTTAACTTTAAGACTGGATTTCAGCCTAAGACCTGACTAAGTCTAAGACCTTTCGTGAATACAGGCCCTGGAACCAATGATAAGATATAAGGTGTGTTCTTCTGACAACCACGTATGATCTTGAATCAAGGATAAAAGGTCAAAAAAGATAATCCAAAAATCATCAAAAGTTGTCATTTCACCCTTCGAAACTCAAGGACCATTAATAAATTGTATATACAGGAGATACAAGGCCCTTTTATTATGACAAACCAATTTGACCATGATGTCGGGGTCAAAGGTAAAATTAGCTCCTTTGAAAGATTAGTAGCCCATGACTATGTATAAGTTCTGTTACATTACAAGACCCCAGGACCAATATTAATGTATAAGGTCATTGGTTTTGGTACAAGGTATGACGAACCATTTAACCTTAAATGTGAGGGTCAAAGCTCAAATGTGACCCTTCAAAAAGACTAGCATTGCATGATTACTTTTAGCTTGTTTTCACATTCAAAACCCCTAGGATCACTAATGAGATATTAGGCATTTTTGCATGCTCGGTCTGCATGACCTCGAACTGGGGCCGGTATTCACAAAAGGTCTTAAATCTTAGACAAAATGTTAGCTAATACCAGTCTTAAGTGTAAGACTTTTGTCGTAGCTGAGATTTTATCTTAAGTTGGGATTCACACAAAGTGCTTAGCAAAATTTTAGCTGAGACAAAATTTATGCAAAAAGTTTCGACTCTTTTTGTATCCATATTAACAAATTTTAACAAAACAAAATTATTTTTCATCAATAAATACACCAAACTTGCTCTTCAAAATTATAGAACTGATTTGCTACTTTTTTTTGTAAAATTATGTAAAATTTGTTATCTTTGTGTTTTATTGTGAGTCAGCCATTTTTACCCCACAGCCCTTAAGGGCTGTCGAGGTATTGGCTGGCGGGAAAAAGTTTGTCCGGGCTGTATCTCAGAAACCGTAAGGTGTAGAAAGTTGATACTTGGTAGGGACATTTGTTAGGAGGTGTAGGTGTGCAACGTCATGGTGCAACCTTGATTTGACCTTTGACCTTGCTGTAGTGACCTTGAGTTTGAAAATCTTGTCCGGGCTATATCTCGGAAACTGTAAGGTGTAGGAAGTTGATATTTCGTAGGGACATTGGTTAGGGGGTGTAGATGTGCAACGTCATGGTGTGACCTTGATTTGACCTTTGACCTTGCTGTAGTGACCTTGACCTATAAAATCTTGTCCTGGCTATATCTCGGAAACCGTAAGGTGTAGGAAGTTGATCCTTGGTAGGAACATTGGTTAGGGGTTGTAGGTGTGCAGCCTCATGCTGCGACCTTGATTTGACCTTGTTGTAGGGACCTTGACCTTTAAAGTCTTGTTTCACCTTTGGGTCTGTCTTTTGATGCAGATAAAGCACTGTTTAAGTCATATTAGAATTCATTAAGAATTTTACTTTTACAACTTCCCATTGTAACAGATGGAATTTCATCAAGTGAGCCACAGATTTTGCTCCAACATAAGCATTCATTAAATGTATTACCACTTCTATATGCATGGTATTATTCAAAACATCCAAACCATAATTCGGCCATGCCAGATGTAGATAAAGAGTGTCGTAATGTTAAGTTTACTGATTAATGCTGTCATCTTCTTATTAAATTGTCTTGTTTTAATACTTCACCTTTACATGCATTATCTTTCTCTTAGACATTATTTTCTCTATTTAAACACTGTTTAGACCTTTATATAACTGACAGTGCTCTAAAAGTATCCTGAACTTTATACTGATACAGTATTTCTATATCTCATGGTGTTAAAAATATTTCCCCAGGCTGTGGGGTAAGGGCATCTCTGATGCTATTTTTATGACAATATTTTTTGTCACAAGGAGGTAAAATGTGGAAGTTTATAGGAAATTGAATGATGAAAATTTCTGTTACTATCCACAGAAATTACTTTTACAGGAAGCATAGATCCCAAATAGTATATTTGTATCCACCGGAGGCATCCGGTGGATACTTTGGTTTAGCTTTTGCTACGCCGCCGTGCAGAGAGATTTTTCAGCGTTAACGCTCTAAAAGGAAAACTACACCAGCTAGGTTTTAATTACTACAAGAAACTGAGGGAGGACCACAAGTATGATGCTAGTGTCAGAGTTAGATTGTCCCGTGATAAACTGTTCATCAATAATAAACGGGTGACAAACCGTTTCGAGAATAACACGCTTCAACTAGCACAAGATCCGGAAATAACTCTTTTTAAATTTGAAGATCTGTCTCATACTGAAATTTCTGAACATTCCAAAAATTACTTCCAAGGACACGCTCATATGGTTAACACCTTGGCTGAGGCAAAGGCGGCTTGGTCTGCACTTCTTCAGAATCCTGAAGTGTCAACGGCCCATCACATCAGCTATGCCTACTCGATGACCACGGCAACAGGTGACATTGCAGGACAGAGTGACGATGGGGAGACAGGAGCCAGTGACATTCTGAGCAATATTATCCAGGAGAAGGGTCTCACAAACATATTTTTGGCAGTTTCCAGACATCATAATGGTCCTAATTTGGGGAAAAAAAGATTTGAAATCATCAGAGCCACTGCACTTGATGTTCTAGCCAAATAAACTTTTGATGTACCATGACTGTACTGCTTGGACTGTAAGCCTAATAATTGTATAATAGTTAGCATATATATATACTTGCTTGAGTATTGAATATGAATTTTATAGGGTCCTGTTTTATATGGAATTCTTGTCTAAAATTAATAGGTATCCAGTAATTTATGGTTGTTAATTCTACTGAAAGAGGTAAACCCTTTGAATGGAAGTAATGCATGTTTTTTATTTTTTCAGACCTACGTGGCTTTGAATTTAGAATCCTTAATGTGTATAAACATAATCTTTGCACTATTAAAATGCGGTATCCAGTAACTTACGGTTGTTAATTTTACTGAACACCTTGGCTTTGAATTTAGAATCCTTAATGTGTATAAACATAATCTTTGCATTATTAAAATGCGGTATCCAGTAACTTCCGGTTGTTAATTTTACTGAAAGAGGTAAACCCTTTGAATAGAAGTAATGCATGTTTTTTATTTTTTCAGACTTATGTGGTTTTAAATATATAAATTTTTTTTTTTTTTTTTTTTTTTTTTTTTTTTTTTTTTTTACTATGTTTAAAAAATTAACATTTGATAAAGTAAAGCTATATACTGTATAGGCTTTGAATTTAGAATCCTTAATGTGTATAAACATATTCTTTGCACTATTAAAATGTGGTTATGTCCTTGAGATATAAACTTTTCACTCTCTAGATGAATATAGTATACCTTTTTTTTTTTTTGATTTGTGTCTGTCCTTGAGATATTGGTTTTTTTATGTACTTTCTTTCATGATTTAAAAATAAATAATACTTGATAACTTTAAGATAGTATAAAGTGTTCATTTAGAATCTTTAATGTTAAGGTGCATTCGTCTATTATGTACTATTAAAATGTGGTTATATCCTTGAGATACTGGTACTACTTATATGCATGTACTTTTGGACCTGTTGAGACTTTGTTGAAAATTATCAGATAGTTAAACAATATATATTTCTTGCATTTCTGTAATGGAAATTGGGTATGATTATGAATCATAGTAACCTCACAAAGATGCTCAAACTATTAAATGTTACATTATTTACATTGTAAATAGTTACACTTTGTTTGTCTTTCTACAGATGTGTTTTAGTTTTAAAAATATAAATAGTCCTAAATTTAAATTTTTTGAAAAGGTACTGAAAAAAAACTTTAAATATGTACAGTATGTCTATTGCCTAAACAGCCAACTCGAAAAGAGCAGGATGAAAGATATCCAAACAACCATGTTTTTATTATTTAACCAATGCAAAAGTAAAGCAAAAATTTTATGTAACTGCAGGGATTCGTCTAAAAGAAGATATGTTGTCCCAGTCTAACATAGTGGTGTTGTCTGCAAATTGTCAAGGCTTACGTACTTTGGAAAAACGCATAGACGTATTATCTTATATGAAAGAAACAGGGGCATCAATAGTGTGTTTACAAGACACTCATCTCACAGAAAGAGAAATAAATTCAGTTAAACAAATTTGGCCAGACTGTTATCTACATGGTCAACGAAACAATTCTCGGGGAGTTGCAATTTTATTTAATAACAATTTTGAGTATACTGTAAACGATGTACAAAAAGATGACCATGGTAATTGGTTAAAACTAAAACTAACTGTTGGAGGCTTTAATATTAATTTAATTACAATTTATGCTCCAAATCAAGATAATCCAAGTTTCTTTGAGACAATAAGGGAAATTGCTGAGCATTGTGATACAGAGTATACTGTAATATGCGGTGACTTTAATTTAGTTTTAGACCCCCAAAAAGATTGTAACAACTATACAAATGTAAACAATCCACGATCAAGACAAAAAGTCTTAGATCTCATTAGCGAGCTAGACCTCATAGACATTTACAGACATTTTCACCCTAACCACAAACGCTACACATGGAGAAAAAAGAACCCAATTAAACAAGCCAGGCTAGACTACTTTCTCACAAATAGATATATGATGGACATAATAGAGAAATGTAGTATACAGCCAGGCTACCGTTCAGACCACTCAATCGTTGAAATGCAAATTGCCTTAAACAATTTCAAACAGGGTAAAGGTTTGTGGAAATTTAATAATAGTTTGCTACAAAACAACGAATACTTGAATTTAGTCAACAGATTAATAAAGGAAGAGAAACTAAATTATGCCCTGCCTGTGTATAATTTTGATTTTTTAGAAAATAACGACAACATTCAGATGACTATAGATAACGATCTTTTTCTGGAAGTATTACTATTAAAAATTAGAGGTGAAACGGTAAAATTTGCCTCAAAACTTAAAAGACAAACTTCCCAAACAGAAACTAAACTCTTAGAAGATATTAAAACATTGGAGAATCTAGAAACAAATCAGTTTACCTTAAAACACTTAGAAGATAAACAAGTAGAATTAGAAAATATTCGGAGGCAAAAAATAAAAGGCTATATGACCAGAACTCGTTTGCAATGGCTTGGCGAAGGGGAGAGGCCAACGTCCTTTTTTTGCAACTTAGAAAAGAAAAATTTTGTGGAAAAAACTATTAAAAAACTACAATTACACAATGGACACATTCTGACTAACCAAACTGAGATATTGGAGGAAATCAGAAAGTTCTATACAGACCTTTTTAAAAACTGTGACCAGAAAGAAAAAATACATATACCTCCACAAATATCTTCAAAGGTTACAAAGATTTTGAGCCCAGGTATTGGCAGGGAAATTGAAATAGAGGAACTCACTGATGCCCTTAAGAACACAAAAAATAACAAATCTCCAGGTATTGATGGCTTCCCAGCTGATTTTTTAAAAGTATTTTGGAGTAAATTAAAAGTCTATGTCCTTAACGCTTTAAATACTTGTTATCAAAAAGGTAAACTCTCCGTTTCGCTGAGGCAATCTGTGATAACATGTCTGCCTAAAGGTAATAAAGATAGGAAACTTATCCAAAACTGGCGTCCCATATCGCTTTTATCTGTGGTATACAAGTTAGCCTCCACTGTTGTAGCAAACAGATTAAAACCACATCTTGAAGATATTATCTCTAAAAGTCAGTCAGGGTTTATAAAAGGACGACGCATTGAAGAAGGCACACGATTAGTGTATGACATTATGAGCTATACAGAAAAACTTAAAATACCAGGCCTCTTGATGCTCATAGATTTTCAGAAAGCCTTCGATTCTGTCTCCTGGGATTTCCTTTACATGGTTTTAAAAACTTATGGACTTGATGAAAACTTCATAGATTGGATAAAACTTTTCAACAATGACATCACTGCATATGTTAACCAATGTGGATTCCTATCAAAACCCATTTATATAGAGAGAGGATGTCGACAGAGAGATCCAATCTCACCTTATCTATTCATCTTGGTTGCTGAAATACTTAATATAATGATAGAACAAAATTCTGATATAAAAGGCATTCCTGTAGGACATAAAGAAATCAAGTTGACGCAATTTGCAGATGACACCACTATTATACTGGATGGATGTACGGAATCCCTGCAGGCAGCATTAAATACTCTAGAGATATTTGGTAGTTTATCAGGCCTTAGAGTTAACAAAGAAAAAACTAAACTTGTATGGATTGGAAGTAAAAAATACTCTAGAGAAAAATTAAATGTTACTCAAGAAATGCTTTGGGGAGAAGAAGATTTTTCACTTTTGGGAATTGATTTTTCTATAAACTTAAACAGAATCCCAACAAAAAACTTTAAAAAAGTTTTACAGAAAGCAAAAGTTGTAATAAATTCATGGAAATACCGGCAATTAACCCCAATGGGGAAAATAACCCTTCTGAAAACAATGATCCTGCCAAAATTCATTCACCTTTTCTCATCAATTCCAACACCTAATTCCATTTTAGAAGAAATTAATAAAACCTTTTATCAATACCTTTGGGGTGGAAAACCTGATAAAGTAAATAGAAAAAAGATTTGTATTGATTATGATAAAGGTGGGTTAAAAATGATAGATGTGTTCAATTTTGAGAAACAAATGAAACTCAGGTGGCTAAAATATATTATTTTTCAGGAAGGACACACTTGGTACAACTTGTTAGCTAATGAATTAAAAGATATTCATAACATATACATTTATGGTGGACAATGGCTATTAAAATTCCATCATCAGTTTAATCCTTTTTGGCAACAGGTTACTTCATATTGGTCTGAACTCTGTGTGTGCCAACAAATAAAAAGTAATGAGGATGTTTGTAACAGTTGTATTTGGTTTAATAAACAGCTAAGTGATAGATACAATTTTCATTTGAATTGGTCAAAAAATGGCGTTAATTTTATAAGTGATATAATTAATGATAAAGGGATTGTGTGGTCATATGAGAAATTTAGAGAGAAATACCAGATAAATGTTAATTTTTTACATTATTACAATATTGCTAGATTGGTTAAAAAATTTATTGAAAAGCACAAAAGTGGAGACAAATTTGTAAATCAGAAACCATATATTCCGTTTCACCTAAAGATTATTGTAAACTTAAAAAAAAACAAAAAAGCCATTTATGAAACATTCTCTCAGGTTGAAAAAAATGATTTTGTCAATGAAAATAAATGGAATGCTGAATTGGGAGTAGAGTTAGATGAAAAAAAATGGAAAAAGCTCTACTTGGCATGCTTTTATGGGATCCAAGACAACAGATATATATGGTTTCAATACCGAATCATAAAAAGAATATTAGGAGTTCAGTATTATTTGCACAAAACTAAAATTACTAGTAGTAATCTTTGTCGAATATGTAAAACACAGCCTGAGACGCTGGTACATTTATTTTCAGAATGTAATAAAGTATATGATTTATGGGGTAATATTAAAAAGTGGATTGAATCAAAGATAAAGATAGCATTGATATTAAATAAAACTGATTTTATTCTTGGATATTGTTCCCCCGATGAAAATTTCTACCCACTCAATTTTATTTTAATGATAGTCAGATACTATATTTTTAATTGTGCTAGGAAAGGTAGAAATTTAAATGTTTATCAAGTTCAATTAATTTCTAAAGAAAAATATGTTGAGCAACAGTTGCTAGCAAAGTTAAATAACAAATTGGGTTTTGACAAAAAGTGGGCAGTTTGGAAAGATATATTTATAGGAATTTGACAAAGTCTATTCTTATTCATATCCTGTTTTGGTCTGTTTTTGTTCTGTATACTACAAGTGTATGAATTTTTTGTATTGTATCATCTGGCTTATGTACCTTGCATACTGTTTATTATAAAAAAAAAAAAAAAAAAATATTTCCCCAGGCTGTGGGGTAAGGGCATCTCTGATGCTATTTTTATGACAATATTTTTTGTCACAAGGAGGTAAAATGTGGAAGTTTATAGGAAATTGAATGATGAAAATTTCTGTTACTATCCACAGAAATTACTTTTACAGGAAGCATAGATCCCAAATAGTATATTTGTATCCACCGGAGGCTCCCCCTGTGGGTCCGGGGAAGTAGAATAGGCCCAACGTGCCCTCCTGCGTGTCGTAAGAGGCGACTAAATGGGTGTGTGATATCACAGAACAACACAAACTTTGACTAGATTTTATTAATGTTTTCTTTTGTTTTACTCCTTTTTAGAATTTGTTCTATTTATGGTTTCTACCTGTTTTATTGTATCTGTACCGTTAGTTGTATATTCTGGTTTAGTTTTAATCTGTATTTCTAGTCATGATTTTTTATATTTGATTATGTTATACACATTGTATAGTAAAAGTATTGGTAGTCTGTATTTGTCGTTCTTCTAGTCTTTTTCTTGTATTGTGTTTTATTCAAATATTGTTTGCCTAATGTATTTTTTACTATGTGTATCTAGTCAGATTTCTTCATGTAGTACACATTGTTTAGTTAATGTATTTATTAATTTTAATGGTGCTGCATAACACCAAGGTGTTTAGCACTTTAAATTTTAACTTTACTTTACTTTACTTTACTTCCACCGGAGGCATCCGGTGGATACTTTGGTTTAGCTTTTGCTACGCCGCCGTGCAGAGAGATTTTTCAGCGTTAACGCTCTAAAAGGAAAACTACACCAGCTAGGTTCACCAAATTTGCGGGATATCTTCATTGGGAGTTATGCTTCTCTGGGACTGAAAATAGCCTCATTCTGAAAAACAAGATGGCCGCTGCGGGCATTTCTTTGAAAATAATCTACATTTTTCTACAGGCTGTTTCTCATAGGTAGAAGGTTGAATCTCTTCATAGGTCATATTTATAACAGATATACATATCCTCTACAACCTTGCACACATTTGACCTTGAAGCTCTTAATTCAAGGTCATCCACGGAGTGCCGAAGTAACCCACATAGCAGACTTTAAAAATGCCTATATCTCCCTTATTATTGGTCCTAGAGGTTTGCAATGTGAAACCAGCCTATAGGAAATCATGTGCTGCGAATCTTCTGATGTCAGATTTGACCTTGGACCCCTCCTTCAAGGTCACATGAGGATAGCCAAAGTTAAAAGTGCTTTTAACTCACTTATTATCGGTCCTAGAGGTTTTGGATGGTAAACCAAGATATAGGAAATCATGGGATGGGAATCTTCTGGTGTGGTCGGATTTGACCTTGGGCACCTCCTTCAAGGTAAAACGAGGATAGCCAAAGTTAAAAGTGCTTATAACTCGCTTATTATTGGTCCTAGAGGTTTGGGATGCTAAACCAACCTATAGGAAATCATGAGCTGGGAATCTTTTGGTGTGGTCGGATTTGACCTTGGACCCCCTCCTTCAAGGTCAAACAAGGATAGCCAAACTTAAAAGTGCTTATAACTCGCTTATTATTGATCCTAGAGGTTTACAATGCAAAACCAACACATACGAAATCTTGGGCTAGGAATCTTCTGATGTTAGATTTGACCTTTGGCCCCTAGCTTCAAGGTCAAACGATGGTTCACTGGCTTTGGTGAGTTGCATAGTCAGATTGCTTTACAGGGTATTCTATGATGAGTAGTGGTTAATATCAGGGGCCGATTTCACAAAGGGACTTAAGTTCAGATTTAGACTTAAATTTAAGACTTTGGGCTTAATTTTGTTATAATTCGAATAGAACCAAATATTTTAAAATGCAATTGCTTGTCAAGTACACGGGTGTCATTAATGTTAGACGTCATTAATGTTAGACATTGATAAAAAACAGGTAGCAAAACCCATTTATTGTGATACATATACACTGATACATATAAACTAGTGTTCACTCATTGCATTTCTTAATAATTTACGGTAATTACGTAAGCTCAGACAATATAATTACCGATGTGTCTCTGACCACGGAATACGGGTACAAAGATATCGTCTCTCGATACACGGAACGCATAATCCCCCGTTTTATCCCTCTTTTTCTTCAATAGCCACAGGACAATGGAAACCCCAATTTTGCCCTCCTAGACTTCTTAATTGCTTGATGACAATATATCCCCCATATTATCCCTCTTGTAACTTACCTATTTACACACTTTTACTCAACATGTCAACTACCACGGCAGTTAGTGTAATTTGCAGCATTGAAAGTGGATTTGTACTCAAGAAATACTAACACAATCAGAGATTGAATTGGGTTTTATTCACTAATTGGATTTACCCAATTGGTGTTGATGAATGTTAAGTTTCATTGATAATTACAATCAGAATTCTGTACTGTCTATATAAACCCCCACTATCAAGTGATCAGTACCATTTACTTTGTATTTACACATAGTGTGATATAAAGTCTATTTACTCAAGAGTTTTCAAGATGTCTGCTCTTTGTCTTGGAGAGAGTTTTAGTTGTTTTGAGGATTTAGATGCTGCTATTAAACAGTACCAGACACAGAATTTCTGTGTTTTAGTCACTAAGGATAGTAGGAGCATTGAAGCCGCTCAGAAGAGATTGGCCCAGAATATGTTGAACCCAGCACTCAAATATAATGAGTTGAAGTTTGCCTGCCATCATGGGGGCAATTATAGGAAGAGGGCCACTAATAAAGATCTGAGAGAGACAACCACTTCCAAGAAGGGCTGCCCATTTGTCATTCACTTCAAAACCAGGGAGGATGGGCAGCAACTGGTCCTGAAGAATTGGATAAGTGATCATAACCATGAGATCACTGAGGAGATCTTCACTCACCACCACAGGACAAGGAAGCTGGACAAGGAGACTGAGAAGGAAGTGCAGGAGATGCTCAGAGTAGATCCAGACCGAAGACTAGTGCGCCATGTCTTTGCTGAGAAGACTTCTAAGGAGATCCGGATGAAGGATGCCCACAATATAGCCAGTCGCATGAGGGCACCAGTGACAACTTCAACCAATGCTGTCCAGAATCTGTGTGAATGGGCTGAGGCAAAATACCCATCACTCTACATGGAGTTAGCTGTGGACCCAGAAGATTCTACTGTCTGTGGCATCTTTATGCAGGATCCTCAGATGGTGTCAGCTTTTGATCGCTTCCCAGAGGTGATCCTGATGGATGCCACACACAAGACAAATCAACAGGATATGGCACTCTACACACTTCTATGCATAGATGGCAATGGAGAGAGCCAAGTTGCTGCTGCATTTTTGGTCCAGAAAGAAGATGAGGGTACCATCCGAAAGATGCGGCAGATCTTCAAGGAAAGAAATCCCAAGTACCTAGAAACTGTGGTAGTCATGACAGACAAGGATATGACTGAGAGGAGTGTCATCAAATCTGAGATGCCTCATATCTCATTACAGATCTGCCTTTTCCATGTCCTGAGGACCTTTGGCAGAGAGATAACTCGTGACAAAATGGGAATATCTTCAGGAGAGAAGTCCACTGTCCTGGCTCACATCCAAGAATTGACCTATTCACATGATGAAGAAGATTACACGAGGAGGTATGACCAACTGTGCCTGGCGATGTCAACAAGGATTAGGCGGTACTTTGATGACAACTGGCACCATATCCGCGACGAGTGGGTTGAAGGACTTAAAAGCAGGCAAATGAACCTGGGTGTCAGAACAAACAATAGGGTTGAGTCATTCTTTTCCCACCTGATGAAAAGCCTTGTCCAACGAGGGAGGCTTCAAGACCTGATAGAGCGCTACATGCTTTGCCTGAGTACCCTGAGAAGTGAGAGGAGTCATCGACTGCTGCAAGCCTTGAGCAAAGTGCCATGTACAGCAAAGTCAGCCCAGAAGAAGAGGCCTATCGAAGATATATCACCCCATACTGCTTTAACATGATCCAGGAGCAGCTCAAGGCATCTCTCAAAGTGGAGGTCCTCACAACTTCCAGTGTGATGAGTTCATCAGGCACCAGAGAGGTCACCAACACAGACTGTACATGTGCTTTCTTCACATCAATGAGGGTCCCATGAGGACTTGCCACCCTATAATATTTCTTTCCCTTAAAATTACGGAATTGAATTTTTGTTATAAAAGTCTTAAAGATGTTCGTGAGAGTTGCCGGAAGTGTACATTTCTACCGTTGTCAATTGACGACCGTGATAAAGGGTATGTCAGAGGAAATTTTTAGTTGTATTGCTATAAATAAATATTAAAACCGCCAGCTGTTGCCGGTGGCTCGTTGGTCTAGGGGTATGATTCTCGCTTTGGGTGCGAGAGGTCCCGGGTTCAAATCCCGGACGAGCCCACATTTTTTTTTCTGGTAACATATTTGTACATTTTGTTTCGATAGCTTGCATGTGCAATAACTGTCTCAGGTGACATATAGCAACCTATCCAGGCAGCTGAACAATCTGTTGTTCTTAGGTCAAGTTGAACCCTTTCAACATTATATATTCCCCAAAACATCTTTTTGAATACTTGTTTTCATATCAGGGATTTAAAGCGACTCCGAGGATATCTTACACGTGAAGCTGCTCTTTTAGCTGCAAATGCCTTGGTGGGAAGTCGTCTTGACTACTGTAATTCCTTGTTCAGAGGTCTCTCTGCTCTAGACATTCGGAGGCTCCAATGTGTTCAGAACAGTCTTGCAAGAATTGTGGCTAATACCACCAAATACTCACATATCACTCCTGTAAGAAAGAGTCTTCATTGGCTGCCTGTCTTGCATCGCTCTGTCTTCAAGACAGCCCTGTTGGTGTACAAGTTTCTACATAGTGGCCATCCAAAATACTTTGAACCTTTCCTTAAACCCAGGCATAGTGTGTATAGAACACGCAGAAGTCAATCTGATGGTGTGCTGCTTGAGGTCCCTCATTGTGCTTCAATATATAAGTCTAAAAAGCATTTTGGCCTTAGCTTTGCATACGATGCCCCAAGGATTTGGAATGATCTTCCTGATGATGTACGCTCAGCTAAATCTCTCTCCTCATTCAGAAAAAAGTTGAAAACTTACCTCTTTGAAAAAGCTTACCCACCCTAGATTATTCCTAGTTTTTCATTTTGTCTCTCCGTGGTGTCGACCCCTGCAATGTCCCTGATTTAACGATTACGATCTCTGATTTTGGCTTTCTGCGTCTTAGAGTCTATCATTAGATAGAGATTAAGCGCTATAAAAGTACTATTAGAATTAGAATTGTTTTTCAAGGACACACGTGTAACATAAAAATGCTTGGTTCAATATTATTTAGATATTGAGTAGAGCTAACAAAAGTGCATAAACTGGTGTTACGTTACAGACAGGACAGCCATAGTAATGGGCAATTGGGGGAGGGGGGATGGGTGGGTTATTCATTCTCTCACGAGAAGTATTGCAATGGCTGTCCTGTCTGCAAAGTCTGTCTGTTTGGGCTTCCCAAAGTTAAACAAAATTCATGTGATTTTGTGAACTGATACTTTTATAAATGCAAGTAAAACAAAAAAAAAAACGAATTAAAGCAAAAATATGGGCTCGTCCGGGATTTGAACCCGGGACCTCTCGCACCCTAAGCGAGAATCATACCCCTAGACCAACGAGCCAATTGATGTCGTGCAACACGTATGTTGTATTCAAAATCCAGAGAATTGTAAAATCGATGTGAATATTACTTCCTGTTTTCCAGTCTACATTCGAAACATAAATGTTTGTTTTGTTTTGATGTTTCGAATGTTTTGCTTGGCTACGGAAAGTGTCAAAACTCTCAATTTTCATTTAACTGCACTCACATCCAGGCACACTACAGCAAGATGAGTTTGTCAACAGCATATCGTTTTGAAGTTATGGGCGAAAAGAAAAGTCTACAGTCGGCTTTAAAGCGACAACAAGAAAGAATACGGGTAGGTGGTATATGTCTTCAAATATCGCTCAGTTTTTAATGCACTGCGTGATGCATATTTTGACTGGTTTGCAAGCCCAGCTTTCTTGGAGTAGGCAGTCAATACCTATGAATGAGGTTGAAGTCATAGTCAAAGTAAAGAAGGAAAATAAACAATCAGAATATTTTGAAGTTCTTATAGTCAAGTGTCCTTGTAGTGGCATTCTACCAGTAAACGCCCATACTGAATAACAGCTAATATATTGAATTTAAATTATATTAACAGTTTATATTTTATTCTTCTACCACCAGATTGTCAAATGATATACACCACTATCAATAATTGAGGTATATGTTGTTATATTTGTTTCAAAGCTTTTATTTTAATAATGTAACTCAATTATCAGCTATTTTACCGCAAACCGGAAATACCAGTGAACGCCCATTTTGCAGATACATAGAAGTATTTGTCCTAATATAAACTGTTAATATAATTTAAATTCAATATATTAGCTGTCATTCAGTATGGGCGTTTACTGGTAGAATGCCACTACAAGGACACTTGACTATAAGAACTTCAAAATATTCTGATTGTTTAAAATATAAGGCAGGAGTTCACTGGTAGGCGGGCGTTTACTGCTAGAAAGCCACTAGTTCTGACAAATATCAAAAAGCTCTCGTACTGAAAAGTTTCAGAACTGGTATCCTTGGTTCGAGGGTCTTGTTAATTCATTGGAGTATTGCCATTTTTCAAGCATCTACCTTTACTTTGTGAAAGATAAAATGATGCTTTGATGTTCATAGTTTATAATCAATTTTAAGTTGTTGCAAAATAGAATATTTAGAATTGAAATAAGCCTTTTAAGTTTTAACAAAAGTAAAACCTATCAAATCATCAAGATGCAAGGCTACTTTTTATTTCAACTCATCAGTACATTTTTGAACTCTGAATTATTGTTATTTAATTAAAGAAAAAATGAAACATTAGTGGGTACATTAACAATATCAGCGATATTTACTGTTTTGGGACAGGGTTGCCAATATCGATGTCTAAAGATGTATATCATTATCGCCATTTCAATTAAAACTGTAAACTTACACTCAAATGTTTGAAATAAAGCCTAAATCTGAAGAAATAATACACTTTTATCTTGTATTTTTGTCATTTTTGATGAAAAATGTCATGTTTTGATTTGGTAAAGTTGACTTTCTGTTGGCATTTGGGGATATGCTAAAACAAAAAAGTTTTCGGTATCATGAATTCAAACTGTTTAGTTGACAATCTCGGCCTCCCAATATTAGCTTATATTGAAATGTTTTTGCATTCAATATGAATATCAACAAAACCAAACAATTTACCCACTATGTAACATATTTTTCAAGTCAATAAGTTCAGCCATGTCAGACATGATCATGTGTTTTTTTCAACGACAACTACTGAAACATCAACAAATATACACTAAAAATTCACAAAATATTTAATTCTTTTTATTTCTGTTGTCACCACACCCACTTCTCCGAGGTAACACACAAGTATTGGCATTCTAAATTTCTAAATTGCTTTATCTCTCACCACATGTATCACTCAGGTTTTAATTTTGTATGGTGGTATTCATTCTCTGATGAGAAATCATTTCCACAGAAAACTCTCTCAATTCATCTCTCTGTGACTAAATCCTGTTGTACACGTTTGTACCACTTTATATGTATTCCTTGTCCAACTTGAATATTCATGCAATATCCCATGAGCTGTTTTTTGGCAGCCCTCCTGACTTTTTAGGTAGCTTTCAGGAGTAGTTCTAAATACTACATAGATATCAGTTTACTCTCACAGTTGGTTATGTATGAGGGTTTTGTTCTAAAGAAATACCCTATTGAGGATTGGTAGAATTAATAGTTTACAAAAGGTTAAACTGATGAAAAACAAGTGAAAACTGATTCAACTAAGATATTTTTGAAATGAAATTAATTCCAAAAAAGAAATTATGCACATAAAATTGTGTACTTCTTCCAGTATTTGTGGACAAGTATGAAGCACAGTCTATTACATGATGTTTTTAAAAGTGCTTTGAAGTGGGTGCATTTGACTCAATTTATTGAATTTCAAAATAGAAGCTCTCATGATTGTTAAATGATGCTTATTATTGTGATAGTGTTAGTATTGAATTAAATTTCTAACATTAATAATTCAGTATGGACTTCTGTTTAGCTTTCAATACTGGAATATCATGGGTTTTTTTTGTCATCGATATTTAAACATTTGTAAAAGTAGTCACAACTTAAACTTTCATGGAACAAAGCAATACAGTAATAACATATCAAGTTATGTTTCAGAATATATGATGCAAGTTATGAATGAAACATATTTTATCTGGATATGATCCTTTTATTAAGAGATTTTGTAGTTACTAGTCATACTATCAATGTTTTATGACTGGGCCAGAAGTGACTACCTCAGTATATTTCTTAATTTATTAAATGTTAATTAATAAATGTCCCTTGAAAATTGATTATTTGTTTACATAAAATGTCTGTTACTTTTATTTTATCTTGCTCAAAACTTATAAATAAGTAGAAACTGACCTTTTTCACAAAATAAATAGGACAGTTATGTCTTCAATCATGTACGTTTTGTTGTTAGTTCCGGGTCTCTTGCTATGGTACTAAGCTACTACTGGGATAATTAAACCAGTAGTTGACCTACATAATATTAAAAAAATCGGCTTTTTCTTTCAGAAGCTCCTTTAATATTACCAGTATGTAAGTCAGCTTGTCCATGTACATGTGTATTCAATAGGTGCAGGACAAATTTTTAAGTTGCTGTAATTTGATCTTCCACCTTTCCTCAGGTCATGTTTTTTGCGTATGCACACATATGCAAGCCTATGATCTTTTTTTTTTTTTTTCGAAAGGTACTTCAGATAGAAGTACCAAATATGGAATGTTAAATACTAACTACATTATTATCTTGACTCTGGTCAAATTTTAATCAAATGTGACATAACTATGCCATTGGTGAGCATTTCATGGTCTATGTAGTATGGTTTTAAAATTATTGTTACATGGATAAAATAATGAGCAGACCTTTTGAATATTCACACCCTCCACCACCACCCATTCCTCTTTGTAAGTTGCAAAATCTTTGAATATAATGTAATCTCTCTTGATAATATATCCTGTTTTTTATAATCCATTACATTGCAACAATTTATCACTTAATTGTTACTTTTGCTTCATAACAAACTATATATCAGTTTAACTGGTGTAATATACAAATGGAACTAACCACCACTGAATATAGCATCCTTACTGTCCACTAAATTGGATAAGTTATCATTTTCATATCAATATAAATAACTGCCGATAAACCAGGGTGATGCTGTAGAACTGAGCTGCATGTAAAGACATGATTCACAATTTTATAGATTGCAAGTTGCAGAGAAGAAACTTTGCGTAAAATGTTACTCAAAGATATATAGTCGGCTGCAAATCTGTTACCAAAATTCAATAAATGTTTCAGGATAATGCAACTGTGTACCTTTACAACTAACTGAGCTGAAACATCAATTTTCTTCACTTAAAAAATCAATTGAGTATAAAGCTAAAGTCATTTTAGTTTATATATTATTGAAAATGTTTTTCCAGTTAAATTGTGAATCATAGCCATCATAAATATCTGACTAGTTTTGTGTATTAATGGATGAAATTGATTGTACAAACCCTTTAAGAACATTTTAGGAGGGATTATGGCCAATATTTTTAAGCTTTTCATGAATTTAACTCGCATTTTAAAGCTACTAATTGCCTTGACTCAAGAAAATTATTGTACCAATTAAAGTTTATCCTTTCAGAATTTACATTGCTATTTCAGAATTTGATTCAGTTTGAAGGTTTATTATTGGTCTTTTAAATGTGACTTTCTTTAAAACCTTATACTAATGTTCAAACCTCTTGTATTTTAGATTGATGAAATGATGGCTGAGAGGGAAAGGGATGCAAAGTTGTGAGTGCTCAAACATTTTCATGGACATAAAATTAGTGGATTCATTTTTGAAGCAGTATTAAAGTCACTTTAAATTTATTATTTCAATTTAATTAAGTCTGGAAGTGTGCTGTCAACCAAAAGCCCTGGATAGCACATGTATTTGTCATATATGATATGGAGCAATAATGTACAGACAAAATGTAGTGCAGCAAGAATAATATTTTATTCCAAATGAAATATATCCTTAAATGCAACTGATCTTTATAATAAAGTCCCCAGGTTCACACTTGAGGTATACTTTGCGGGCTTTTCCATTATTCTCCCAGAAAGGCTGTCCTTTGTAACACACATAAAGCACTCACCCATAGACTTTATATCTACATTAAACTAGAAAGGCACTCAGAGAGCGCAAAACCCCCTCCAATATCCAATACCTCCATCGTGGCTTACGAGTATGGTGATAAAAACATCCACCAGATCCAGATCACGACCAGAATTTAATCATCTGTTCCTTGAAAATTTTATCAGAATCAAAACAGAGTTATTTTGCAAACAAACTACAAATGCACACAGGGAATTACATATATCATCTTGTCAGAGGTTAAAAATACTGATGCAAGAACTGTTTTGTGATGATAATTGAGATATACATGTAAAATTGTTTAAATGAATGCTGAACCTCTGTAGATTAATAAATAAGCATTAATGACAGTTTAGACTTTTGTTTACCTCTTATTTCCTGTTTAAAATGTAGAGAGAGTGATATCAACCTAAAATCAAACTGGAATGAGTCTTTGGAGCATTGTGCAGCCATTCAGAAAGCCAAAAGTGATTCCAATCAAATGAAATCAGAGATTCTACTGACCAGACAAGCTGCAATAAAGGTACGCTAATTCAGATTGGCAGGTAGTACTGTATTTTTACTATCTACATATGCCCAAGTCACTAACTTTCAGCTATAGTTTGCCAAAAGATTTTTTGGGCAAATTTAGATATGTTGTTTACATTAAACATATTCTATCTCTTTGGTACCCTGTTTAAGGTGGACCTGATGGCTATATGAATGTAGGTTTTCTGATTTTTAACCTTTTAAGAGTTGTGTGGGTAGTGTTTTCACCCATGGCCTTTGGACGAGTTGGTGGGCAGGTTCAGAGCAGCAAAAAGTTTGTCCGGGCTGTATCTCAGAAACCGTAAGTTGTAGGAAGTTGATACTTGGTAGGAACATTGTTTAGGAGGTGTAGGTGTGCAACGTCATGGTCTGACCTTGATTTGACCGTTGACCTTGCCGTAGTGACCTTGACCTATAAAATCTTGTCTGGGCTTTATCTCGGAAACAGTAAGATGTAGGAAGTTGATACATGGGAGGGACATTGGTTAGGGGGTGTAGGTGTGCAATAGTGCTGGTATCGAATGATAATATGCACATCGATATCAAACCATATTTTTGCCTTGCGTATCGATCGATATTGAAATATCGGGGTATTAGATGCTTTCTTGGGAGAGACCTTCCAAACTCTATTGCGAGGTTTAGTATTTCCCGAAACGTAAACAAATATGGCATTTCCGGTTTAGCAGTAAGTGAAATATGACAAAAATAGTAGGATAACCAATATATTCTTCAAATATTGTCCTTTATTTGAATGAAAAACCCCATATTTGTACCTGTTAAGTAGTATATTTCGATATTGATATGGCACTCTACATTATTGATATCGACAAATGTAGCGTGAATCGATAAATATTTCAATATCGATAAACAATACCAGCACTAGTGTGCAACGTCATGGTTTGACCTTGATTTGACCTTTGACCCTGCCGTAGTGACCTTGACCTATAAAATCTTGTCCGGGCTATATCTCGGAAACCATAAGGTGTAGGAAGTCGATACTAGTTAGGGACATTGGTTAGGGGTTGTAGGTGTGCAACGTCATGGTGTGACCTTGATTTGACCTTGCTGTAGTGACCTTGACCTTTAAAATATTGTTGCACCTTTGGGTCTGTCTTTTGATGCAGATTAAGCACTGTTAAAGTCATATTATAATTCATTAAGAATTTTAATTTTACAACTTCCCATTGTAACAGATGGAATTTCATCAAGTGAAAATTTAGACACATTACTTGAGGGAACTTCTATAAGAAAGTTAACAACCCGTGAGTCAAACACGCTAGACGGTGAGTTGGAAATGGAAGAACTTGGCCAAACTTTGAAGCAAATGAAGAATGGCAAATGTCCTGGAGTGGATGGTTTTCCAGCAGAGTTTTTCAAACTTTTCTGGGGAAAGCTGAAGTTTTTTATCTTACGAGGTCTTAACTATGCATATAGAGTAGGGGAAATGTCTACTACATTAAGAACATGTATTATAAGCTGTTTGCCTAAGGGAGACAAACCTCGTGAATATCTAAAAAACTGGCGGCCAATATCTTTATTGTCAGTTCTCTATAAACTAGCTTCTGCTACTATTGCAAATCGCTTGAAAAAGGTACTCAGTATACTGATATCAAAATCACAAACTGGGTTTATGAGTGGAAGGTTTATAGGTGAGAGCACAAGACTCACTTATGATATCATGCATTATGTTGATAAAAACAACTTACAGGGTATGCTTATGTTAATCGATTTTCAAAAAGCATTTGATTCTGTCTCATGGTCTTTCTTGTCAAATGTGCTTGACTTTTTTAACTTCGGTAAAAGTTTTTGCAAATGGATTAATGTGTTTAACAATAATATACAGGCATCAATACTCCAGTCTGGGTTTCTGTCAAAATTTTTTAGTATACAGAGGGGTTGCAGACAGGGGGATCCGATAGCATCCTATTTGTTTCTATTATGCGGTCAGATTATGTACCTTATGGTCGATAATAACCTCAATATTAAAGGAATCACAGTCAACAATCGTACTCATAAAATCACACAGTTTGCCGATGATACTACAATGTTTCTTGATGGCAGTAGGGACTCTCTCCTGGCAACTCTTAATACACTAGAAATATTCGGCTCTCTTTCTGGGCTTAAGGTAAACACCGACAAAACAAAAATAATTTGGCTGGGCAAAAAAAAACATTCTCAAGATATGTATGACACATTAAAAAAATTAGACTGGGGTGCAACCGAATTCAACTTGCTTGGGCTGCAGTTTTCTGTAGATTTGACAAAAATGACCACTCTAAATTTTAATTTAGCTTTAGTAAAGATCAATAAAATTTTAAATAGGTGGAAGAAATGGAATTTATCACCTTTTGGTAAAATTGTAGTGATAAAAACTTTTGTCATTAGTACATTAAACCATATGTTTGCTTCTCTTCCTTCACCTGATAAACAAACTATTTCTAATTTAAATCATTTACTGTATTCATTTCTGTGGGATAACAAACCAAACAAAATAAGCCAAAAGCAAATTACGAACGATTATTTACATGGCGGTTTAAAAATGGTAGATATAGAAATGTTCATACTGTCTCAAAAGGTTGCTTGGATTAGGCATTTATTTGTTTCACCAGAATCTCCGTGGGTTCAAGTATTTTTAACAATGGCATCTCCTGAAAGACTATATATGATGGGAAACCTCTGGCCCTTAATTTTTTCTGGTAAAATCTCCAATCAATTCTGGAAAGAAGTATTGGTGGCCTGGGGCAAATTACTTGAAAAACAACCTCCTTGTGAAAATGAAGCATTGTTGTGCCCTTTATGGTATAATTCAAATATTTCTATTGAGCCTTTATGGTTTCCTCATTGGTATCATGCAGGAATTTACTGGCCATCTGATTTACTAAATAAAGCCGGAAATATCATGGAACTCAATGAAATATGCCACCTTTACAAAGTCAAAATAAATTTTTTAGAGTACTTAAGAGTTAAACGATGTTTAAAAACTTTCCTTGCTAAATTTACTTTAAAAAATCTTTCTTATGAAAGACCTGTTCTTCCTCTATATTTGAAACTATTGGTTAGCCCCAACAGAGGAAGTCGCCATTTCTATGAAATACTAAATCAACAGTATGACAACGTCAAATTAAAGACCAAATGGAATACAACACTCAACATTGATATTGATATAGATGATTGGCTGAATGTTTACAAAGTATGTTTTAAAACACTAAAAAGAAATGATTTTATTTGGTTTCAATATAGAATCATTCACAGAATACTGGGTACAAGAGCTTTACTTCACAAAATGAATATAAGCAATACTGCATTGTGTGCTTTCTGTGCAACATCAGTTGAGACACTGAGTCATTTATTTATTTTGTGTCCAGTTACCCTCCAATTTTGGACTAATTTGAAAGCATGGCTTCAACTTGTCTTTGGTTTGTACCTCAATCCAAGTCCATTGAATATTATGTTTGGTATATTAGAAAAGGAAATTGATTTTTTAGCCAAAAACATTATAATTATTGCTGCAAAGAGATACATTTTTGATTGTTTGAGACAGTCCAACATGCCAAATGTCAGTGGTTTCCAAAAGTATCTTCAAAGTATATATGCTGACCAAGAATATATAGCTAAAATAAATTTTCAGTATGATAAATTTGCAACAAACTGGTCTGTGCTCAATAGAATAAAATAGAGTTGATGTGTTAAGTAAAATTTTTGTGCGTGTGTATAATATTCCAGTAAAGCAAATGTTATAATTCTTTGAAATATCAATGTTAAGCAATTCCCTGTTGAAGTTTTTTCATAATTAATATATCTCTGTTATGTTGTACATGTATGCATTTCTTGTATTATGTTTTTGAAAAATAAAAATATATAATTAAAAAAAAAGTGAGCCACAGATTTTGCTCCAACACCACACATAAGCATTCATTGAATGTATTACAACTTCTGTATGCATGGTAATATTCAAAACATCCAAACCATAATTCGGCCATGCCAGATGCAGATAAAGAGTGTCGTAATGTTTAGTTTACTGATTAATGCTGTCATCTTGTTATTGAATTGTCTTGTTTTAATACTTCATCTTTACATGCATTTTCTTTCTCTTACACATTATTTTCTCTATTTAAACATTGTTTAGATCTTTATATAACTGACAGTGCTCTGAAAGTATCCTGAACTTTGTACTGATACACTACTTCTATATCTCATGGTGTTAAAAATATTTCCCTAGGCTGTGGGGTACGGGCATCTATTTTCTGATTAATGCTCTCATTTTGCTATTGAACTTATTTTATTTTCTCTTCTTAAACATTACTTTATATTATATAACTGACACTGTTCTGAAAGTCTCCTTTTCTGTTTCATTTTTCTATACCTCATGGTGTCAAAAATTGTTTCCCTGGGCTGTGTGGTAAGGGCATCTCTGATGCTATTTTTGTTGTATAAACAATTTTGTAAAAATAAACCCTATATTAAAGAGACCTTAGTGTCCTGATATTTAAGAGGTATCACCACACAAGGCCTGCAGGTCAGAAAATGAATATTTTTTAATTTTAATGACTCTGGCTGTCTGAAACTGTGGCTGGTTTAGTTAAAATTTTAACAAAGAACAACATATTATTATATTCTTCTGACATCTGCAAAAAGTCAAGGCTTTAGATTAATGTTTAAGTATAGGTCCCCCGGGACCTTTTTTGTTTATGTACTTTGCTTTGTGATCTACAAATGGTAAGTCTGTTGAGCCTCAAACTGTGCTAGTTATAACTAGAGAAAAAAAATACAAAAACATAGCTATATACTTACATTTCTGTTAATCTGTTTTCAGTGTATTTTAGGTTTTTAAAGTTTTATGTGTAAATCTATCTGTTGCCATTCAAAACAGGTACGACGTGCTGCTTTACAAGCTCAATTAGATAGAGATTATAGACAGTATGAAGAAGAGTTTCACAATCAAGGCAAAGCTTTCTACATCAAGCGAACCTGAATTTCTACAAGCAAAGACTAGTATAACTAATGTACAAACAGTGAGGGACTCATTCCCTCAGTATAATGATATAGTTTTAAGGTTATAAATTCAGTACAGCCATTTATAATTTGGCACTGGCTGGTAAAATTTTAAATTTTAGATTTAGTGCATGCTGATTTAAATTTATATGTTCATGAAAACATTATTTATTATCTTATCCTAAACATATCAAGTAATAATAATAGCGGTTACCATTTTACAAAGGAGTTTATTTCACAGTTACTTATTCAATTGGTTGTAATGTCTTATTCCTTTACAGAAGTTACACCTTTAGCAGCACTGGTGCTGTATGTTCTAAACATCTCAGTGGAACCTCAATTGTATTACATTTTATTTAAAACAAGTGAACTGTGATATAACTTACACAATTATTTATCTTGAAATGTGCCAATTTTTGTAATTCAGACAAGTATTACTACAGAAAGTGTTTGCATAGTCTATGTGGCAAGTACTACTACTTTTGTATTGATTACCAAAGGTATTAAAGTTCTGCTGTTGTACTGATCCAGAATATATTAAATCGTAGGACAATTAAAAATAATAAAGTCCATGATAACTTTTGCAGAACAATTTCATTTCACATTTGTGTTAGAGTTTTACAGTTGTATATATACATGTAAAAAATAAACCAAAGAAAGAAACATTTTACTGTTTTTGTGTCCGATGTCCAGACCTTGAACAATATAAGGAATTATTCAGTTATCAAGAAGCATCCAGTGACCAATGAAACTGGTTATATGTCTCAGATTCTGAAGACGTGAAAGCTGTAAGTCATCTCATGTCCCTCACTGATGTACCCTCTCCCTCTCATTTCAAAATGGATCTGCAATGTTCTATCTCACTTGGTTTATTTTATAAGTTGTATCAACAGTTCAATTTTATATCAGTTTTTATAAGTCAGATATTTTTAGTTATTGAAAACTATGAGAATATACCTGAATGGCAGTTTTCTTTTTATCTCCCACCGGGCGGGAGATTATAAAATGCATCCTGTGTGTGCGTACGTGGGTGGATGGGTGCGTGTGTCACGCAGATTTCTCCAAAACGACTACAGCTACAGATTTTTTGTCAATTAATTGTCCTAATGAATTTTCACGCCCTTGAAATTTTTTTTTGGTTTTTGTGGACTTAGGCCTAAAGATAAGTGAGTAATAGCAATTTCAGCTACTTTGAGTAAAGGACTTGTAACTCAAGAAGTATTGCAGTCTTTTCTTCAAATATGTTGTTCAGCTACTTTGTCCTTAGCTATAAGATGGAACATAGTTTGGGGTTCTTTTGCATGCCATAAGTGAGTAATAGCTATTTTCACATTTGTAGCAAAATAATGAAAGAAGAAAATGTCAAATATCTTCAAAAGTGTTAAAGATAGGAAAATCGTTTCAAGTATTGCAGTTACAGTATTTTCCTTAAATATGTTGTACAGCTACTTTGTCCTTAACTATAAGGTGAAATATAGTTTGGAGTTCCATTGCATGCCATAAGTGAGTAATCGCTATTTTGTTATTTGTAGCAAAATAATGACCGGGGTAAATGTGAAATATCTTTAAAAGTATTAAAGTTAGGCTAATTTTTTCAAATATGTTGTTCATCTAGTTTTTGGTAAGCTATCACATGGTAAAGTTTCAGACCTGTTCCACATTGTATAACTGAGTAATTGTAACAAATTTTATTGTAATTTAACTTTTTACAAGTTAAATACTTACCTTATCCTCACAAGTGCTTGTTTGGTTTTGTGGAGCAAAACGTATCGACCGACAAGAATTTTTTAAGAAATATTCTTGTCACAAGAGGTGACCCCTTTGTCTGCGCATGTCCGCGCTTGCGCAGTAGTCGTTGTCGACAGACGATTGTCGAGAGATCTTCATTGTATTTTTGGTCCCCAGCAAAACAAATTATGCGGGGAGGTAGGGTGGGTTTATCCTTGTGAGGATAAGGTAAGTATTTAACTTGTAAAAAGTTAAATTACAATAAAATTTGTTACATTTTATTGCGTAAAATAGCCTTACCTTATCCTCACAAGTGCTTGAATACAACCATAACAGGTGGAGGGTATTTGTTTTGGCCACACTGTTAGATGATTGTCAGACAAGGGGTCACCAAATAAAGCACTGATATGAGGATAAGATAAGCTTCCATACACCACATCTTAAGTTATATATTACTTCTGCAAGACAGATAAGTAATTTGCTACCCTCAACAAGAGATCCATGATGTGGTCGTCATTGTTGCTGCTGTTGCTGTTGTAGGCAATTTTACAACAAATCATATACCAGTATTAACCATCACCCGGTATTGGCCGGAGATGTCTGCATGACTCCTGAAACAAGATGTCATCATCTGACAATGAGAATATCTCCAAGCAGACAAACTGAACTGCATAAACTGCAGATATGGGGCCATATGTAAGCCAAGAAAGACATATGTCAGTGACACAAGACTTGTATAACTGGAGAGAACATAAATATGTGAGTCATATCAATAACATGTATAAATACACAAAAATTGACTACATGCTGAGGTGAATCCACAAGGCCCAATTTGTTCATGGAGTGGTCATGGGATTGCCAAGCTACATCTTCGAGTAGAATGTAGTAAAGAATTGTGGGTCTTCCAATAACAAGAGTTTGATCTCTGCTGAGGTAAGACCCCACTCTTGGAAAGTAAAAAGGGCAGCCATGGATCTAATATGTGTCTCAAAGTATAGATTCTGAGAATCAAAGTTAAAGGACTGGCAATCTAATCATGCAGCCAGATTGATCCAGGAAGAGATAGCAGAACTCAAGATATCTCCATCAAGCCTTCCTTAAAAGATATGAGCAAGAATCTTCCCCTCCTTGAAGTACTTGTACTGTCCTGATAGTAACTAAGTACTGTAAGAGAGCAGAGTGTCACAACATCAGTCCAACATCAGCTCAAGAAAGGTTTGTGAGGTGGAATGACCACTGGTTTGAGCCATCTGGGCCATCAGAAGCCAACTGATTCTTGCTAAAAGGCAGGAGAAGGAGACTTTCCCTTTTCTCCAAGCAGTAGTCCTGTCCAAGAAGGATCTAAGTGCTGTAAGATGACAACGAATCATGTGTCCAGGCAATTTGAGTTCAGGAATGATCTAGAGCTGAAGTGACCACTGGAGGCAATCTAGACCAACTGAGGCTAATAGGTCCTTGCTGAAAAGGTAGGTAGGAGGGAGAACTGTAAACTCCTTCCTATGAGGCTTGTGTCTGAAGGAGCCAAAGTCCCAGAATACACTTCCAATGGCATTGCAACAGTCTTGCAAGTCAAACTTTTTTAGACTGACCTCCTTTTAAAGGTTAATAAGGAGCCTTCTGTGAAAACCAACAGAAGAAAAGGCAAATCCCTTGATGCTGCACCTCTGTTAGCAGTGAACTTCTCTCTATAACACTTGCAATAGGCCTATAAAGATGCAGGCTTTGGCTCAACTCCTGCACAAAAATGTAAATGATCAGCTATGGCTGCTGCAAAGCCAACAATAGTGACAGGTTTCAGATTTTTGCAAGTAAATAGATAAAAAAATCTGGTATATTTGAGACCGTAGGCTCTGAGATGGCCACCTTATTCTGTGGGTACCAGAGCTCAAAATGGCCCATCATGACTCATACATTCCAAGATGAGGGTCCTTGAGATGCCCTAAATCTCTCTATCCCTTGCCCAGAGAATGATATAAGAGATTCTGAGTGGTGTTAAGGTGCCAAGCATGAAGGTGCCAATGCAACAGATTTAGATGGTATTTCTGACTGAATGTCTGTTTTTGAGACCAGTGAAGTAGCTGTAATGGAGGTTTGGTTGAATGACTCACCAGACCCCAAAGCCAATGCATCATGGGCCACCAAGGGGCCACTACAATCATTTTGCACCTGGTGTTCACTTGTTCAATGACTTTTTGGAATAAGTGGTATAGGACAAAAGGCCTAGCAGTCCAGAACCTCCAACAAGATGTTTAATTCATCTATGTTCAGAGCATTTGCATCCGGGACTGGCAACATAGAATGGAAGTTAGTGACTCATATTGGTGGCAAACATCTCTACCATTGGTATTTGACAAACTATGTAAATCAAATAGAATATTAAAGATGAAGACTCTCCTGTCTGTATTATTTCATTCTTTGAGGAGAGGCTGTCATGACATCTAGGCAACCCTGAATATATCTGGCTCATATGAGAATATTTCAAGGATTGCAGTAGGCCAAGATGCAGCATACCTACATAAAACACCTATTGTTGATTTGTGCCAAACTTGCCCGTTGTCTAGAACCATAAAGGGAGTAAGAACCATTCTGTACATATTACTTTTGTCCCTTCTGTAGGGATCATTGAGTATGACATTTAAGTAACCCCAGAATATTTCTGTCTCTTAAGAGTATATTTCAAGGATTGTAGTAGGCCAGGATGCGCCAAACCTTTATCCCTTCTGGAGATATGTTGAGTATGACCTTTAAGCAAGCAAGAATATGTCTGTTATGAGTATATTTCAAGGATTGCAGTAGGCCAAGCTGCGCCAAACTAGGAGGTATACGCTCCCCCCCCCCCCCCCCCCCCCCCCCCCCCCGTTTGTTCAGATAACCGAACACAGTGGTGTTGTCTGATGCTATAAGAATTCTTTTGTGTGGAATTTGTCTTGAAGGCTTTTAAGGGCTGAACACACTGCCTTCATCTGTATGACCTTGAAATGTAATATATACATTTTAACTGTCCAAAAGCAACTGACTGTTCTGCTTTTAGATGGGATCATCAACCCTGGTTTAATGCATCTACGAAAATAAGGGAATTGTGCCCCCGTGTATAGAAAGGGCATCCTATTTCCAAGTTTTTGGCATTTCCACCACTGAATATGCTTTTTCAGAAGGATTTGAAACAGGAATTCTCACAACTAGTGACTGGAGATATTGCCAGTTGTAGTAGATACCAGTGAAAGGCACACCTACATAACTGACCCATTGGTATAGTCTTTTCCAAAGATGCCAGTATCCCTACCTGGGATATAAGCAACCTTGGGGTTGATTGTGATGAGATCGCCATGTCTTGAATAGATTCTCAGGTATTTAATTTATTCGAGGTAGAAAGAAATTTCCTGGTACCAAATGCAGTGGTAACCGAGGAAATCGATATCACGAAGCCCAGTTGATGAATAATTGGATGAGTTCTTTGGTTTGAACCCAATACTGGTGTCTTTTACGTACACTAAACAACCAGTAGTCTAGGTATATGGTGAAAGAAATTTCCTGATACCAAAATGCAGTGGTAACCTAGGAAATCGATATCACGAAGCCCAGTTGAGGAAAAAATTGGATGAGTTCTTTGGTTTGAACCCAATACTGGTGTCTTTTACGTACACTAAACAACCAGTGGTATAGGTATATGGTGAACTCCTATTCCATGAGACTGAAGAAAGAGTTTTGCTTCTTTACTACTCGCATGATACTTGAGAGGGGTCGCTAACCCGAATTTCATATTGCTTTGAACTGATAGGTTTGCCAGTGTACATTAAAGTGACGTAGATGTTGAAAATCTTGGTGAGTCGGTACATAGAAGAACGCATCTTTTGTAACCGAATTTCTAATAATTTCTGCTGACTCCAGTTTAAATGATGCGACAAGCAGGTATTTATTGTTATAGTAAACGAACTTCACTCGTGGGCCGTGACCGTTGAAGACGTAGCTAGATCAATTCAGGACACTGAGATGTATCAGAGGTCGTCATTAGTGGAGTTTCTATACAAGAAATAAACTGCCATAGGAACCTGTAGTTCTGCAATTGTTGAGTGGATGAATCGCTTTCTTTTGAAGCATTTAAGCGGTATATTTAGTACTGTAGCCATGTTTTCCTGTCTGACGTCATCGCTTTGCATTGTGGGTAGTACAGGCATTAATGAATTCGATTGGGGAGTAATTCGCCAACTCCGTCTCAAGATTCGCACAACTCTGGGATAGCAATGAAAAATTACTGGACATAGCACCTGTCCTGTATAAACCATGCAAAATACACTCGTGAAGGTTGGAAGCAAGGACTTCAACACCATATCTCAGCCAGTTCCAGTTCTTAGGCATTGATTGATCTTCGTTGAGTTTGCAGAAGAATTAACTCAAAAGTCACAGTATTTCTTCCATGGGAGACATGGTCATAGGAAGGTTCAATTTTTCAACAGGTCAGAAAAGACAAGCAGTGCACATACTGCCCCAAATATGTCTGTTGGATCTTCATCTAAATCTACAGCAAATGAAGGTAACCTGTCCTTATTTTCATGTCTGAGAAGCAGGAAGTTCACTGTACCTGCTGGGAAGCAAAATAATAACTGCAAGGATCAGTGGATACGCTTCTGTAGTCGTTCTTTTGGAGGGAG
This sequence comes from Sabellastarte sp. h YS-2021, assembly GCA_964017235.1. Classification (NCBI taxonomy): domain Eukaryota; kingdom Metazoa; phylum Annelida; class Polychaeta; order Sabellida; family Sabellidae; genus Sabellastarte; species Sabellastarte sp. h YS-2021. The sequence goes on from OZ024928.1 coordinate 65,543,664, forward strand.
ACCTGTTACTCTACCAGAGTGGCGCTCCACCCACAGTAAAGAATCTACGACCTCCATTGCAAAGACAACTGCATTCTTTCTTCTTTGTTTTCGAGCATACGCTAATACTCATGTTCTGCCATCAATTAAGGGACAATAAAGCAGTTTTCCACTGAAAACTACGGGAGCTCTTCTCTGCATACCTTTCATCGACACGGAGGTAGTTCCAGTCGAATAATGGGTGAGTACAGCCGAAGATATACACGTCTTCCACTGAAGACTTTACAGCAACATCTTCTTGCACATCTTATTCTGACCCTTTTCAGGACAAGGGAGGCAGAATAGTGGTAGTACCAGTCGAATAATGGACAACTACAGGTAGGTGCACGCTTGCACGCTTCAAAACTTCATAGATTTTCATCCGTGAATGGACGATAATAAGGAAAAGTACGTGTTGCTCCCATATCGACCAAAAATATAATGAAGATCTCTCGACAATCGTCTGTCGACAACGACTACTGCGCAAGCGCGGACATGCGCAGACAAAGGGGTCACCTCTTGTGACAAGAATATTTCTTAAAAAATTCTTGTCGGTCGATACGTTTTGCTCCACAAAACCAAACAAGCACTTGTGAGGATAAGGTAAGGCTATTTTACGCAATAAAAAGCTACTTTGAAATTCTTACCATTGAGTAAAGCCTTTGTAATTCCAAAACTCTTGCAGTTAGAGTATTTTCCTAAAATATGTTGTTCAGCTACTTTGTCCTTAGCTGTAAGATGTTCTATAGTTCAGGGTTCTATTGCATGCCATAAGTGAATAATAGCTATTTTCTCATTTGTAGCAAAATAATGAAACAAGAAAATGTCAAATATCTTCAAAAGTATTAAAGTTAGGGAAATTGTTTCAAATATGTTATCCATCTACTTTTTGGTAAGCTATCACATAGTAAAGTTTCAGACCTGTTGGACCTTGGATAGCTGAGTAATAGCTACTTTAAAATTCTGACTGTTGAGTAAATCCATTGTAACTCCAAAACTCTTGCAGTTAGAGTATTTTCCTAAAATATGTTGTTCAGCTATTTTGTCAATTTTTCATCAATTTCTTTGAAATAAGTCATTCACCTACTTTTGGCTGATCTACTACATAGTGAATTTGCAGAACTGTAGCTCTTTGCATAGCTGAGTAATATAACCACTAAAATGAGTAAATGTCTTTTATCTCTAAAAGTGTTACAGATACACAATTTCTTCTGAATAACTCATTCACCTTTTGGGTGATCTACCACATAGTGAAGTTGCACATCTATAGCTCTTTGCATAGATGAGTTATACCTGCCAAAATGAGTAAATGTCTTTTATCTCTAAAAGTATTGCTGATACGTTATTTCTTCAAAATAAGTCCTTCACCGACTTTTGTGTGACCTACCACAAGGTGAAGTTGCAGAACTGTAGCTCTTTGGATAGCTGAGTAATAGCTACTAAAATGAGCAAATGTCTTATCTCTTAAATTATTACAGATATGCAATTTCTTCTAAATAAATCATTCACCTACTTTTGGCTGATCTACCACATAGTGAGGTTTCAGGTCTATAGCTCTTTGTATAGCTGAGTCATAGCTACTAAAATGAGTAAATGTCTTTTATCTCTAAATTATTGCTGATACACAATTTCTTCAAAATAAGTTATTCACCTACTTTTGGTTGATCTACCACATAAGGAAGTTCCAGGTCTATAGCTCCTTGCATAGCTGAGTAATAGCTACTAAAATGAGTAAATGTCTTTTATCTCAAAAAGTGTTACCGATACGCAATTTTTTCTGAATAACTCATTCACCTTTTGGGTGATCTACCACACAGTGAAGTTGCACATCTGTAGCTCTTTGCATAGCTGAGTAACAGCTACTAAAATACCTGCTTTTGGGTGATCTACCACATAGTGAAGTTGCACAACTGTAGCTCTTTGTATAGGTGAGTAACAGCCACTAAAATGATTAAATACCTTTTATCTTTAAAAGTATTGCACATGGGCAATTTCTTCTAAATAAGTCCTTCACTTACTTTTGGGTGATCTACCACATAGTGAAGTCACAGAACTGTAGCTCTTTGGATAGTAGTTATAGCTACTTAAATGAATAAATGCCTTTTATCTTTGAAAGTATTGCAGTCAAACATTAAAGTGCCTCTTGCTTATTGTTACTTCTACATGTGCCTCCATCTCACAAGAAAAGCTATATTAACTTAGTCTATCTTTAGTACATTTAATTTATACGGCTGGAGATAATTGCATGCGTCAGAATGCTTGTTGTGAAATACTTTACATAGTTTGGTTACAATTTGCAAACTTTAAATGTATGTTTCAGAACACTGATATTTAGCTTATCTGAGCTTTGAACCTCTGATGGAATTACTTACAATGACTTTGGAATTCAGTCTGGAAAGCTTTCAGTGTTTGGGAAATATTGTTAAATTTTGTTCCTTCATGGTAATCCACTGAAATAAATGGTTCAAGGTCATTCCTGGAAGTATCAGTTGACACAGTGCCTGATTTGTACCCATTTTGTGTGTGTATGTTCACCGAATCAATCCCATTCAACTACAAGTGTCAGAATCAGCCCTTTTGCATTTTGTATGTCAGATCACAAGTCCAGTCTGACCATCCCATAATGTTTACAAGTTTTGGTTTTGTGTGTAAGCCGTTTTCACACCCCAAACATTCTGGAGCCACAAAGAATATATAAAGCCAAGGTCTTCTAGGTACAATAACACAGTTTAACCTTAAAGAATGGGTACAAAATCAAATATGTTCCCACCAGAGGAATCGGAGCCCATGATTTTTTGTAAGCTTTTTTCATATCTCAAACTCTCAAGACAAATAATAAGTGTGAAACATGAAATCTTGGAATCAATGAAAAAGATTGTTGGTTGTTTTGGGGTTGTCTTTGGTCATTGTCAACGTATAAAAATAGTTCCTTACAGTTTTACTCTGTACACATAAAACTTGGAAGAAAAGATTTCATTACTTGTCTCCATTTATTTATAAGAGGGTGTTAGGATGAGATTACATTAGTTAAATATAAAATCCAACAAATGAACAATACATTACAAACTGAAGATGATAAATCTTCCTAACAATTAGTAATGAGGGATACTTTTAATAACAGTTCAAGCTAACTAGCTGGAAGGATTAAAACCTCTAAAACAGTAACAGTTCAAATATATTTTTGCACAGGTTGAAATTTTACACTTTTAAAGCAATTGTAATATTAAGTTTGGGTATAATTACTGCAAGGGTTTAAGATTTAAACTTATAAAACTAACATTAGAGGACACACTAATACAATTTCTGAGAAGTACACCTTTGTGTACTTATTTTAGGACAATCAATAATTATGGATGCAGCATTTCAAAATACATGTCAACAGATTCCATTCACTGTGTACATTTTAATATTGTGATTTCAAAATTTATTTCAATTTACATTTGGGCCCAAGGAAACACAGAAAAGAGGGTTTTTTTGTCAGACCATCAGTGGGTAAAATGTCTGAAACAGAACCCCCTACACGGAGACGTTCCATCACATTTAAGTAAATATATGGCAAATTATAATACAAATATAGCAATGCGAATGAGAAGTTTTGGTTTAACATTACTTTGAAAGCATAGTATAGATAATACCACAACAGACAATTAGTAGTATCATCACAAGTGGCCATATTGCAAATTCACTGGTGATCGAACAAATGAGGATCAATGATCATCCGTGATGCATCTTGTAAACCATAAACTTTAGCTTATTTTCGGAGAGGTTTAATAAAAATACAGTGAAATATTCACATAATTTTTGCCTTCATGCGGTTTTGGATTTTATTAGTGAATGTTACTGTGGTGATGACCAGTTCCACTTTTTACTTTTTATTGCTTCAAATATTCACCATTTCAACAACTGTCGGCACAAAAGAAACATAAAATCGAATTGGTTTCAGTAAAAGTTATCAATGCACATCTATTTATAGAGCAAATGTAGGTTTAATTGATGAAGCGATGACACCGCGATATGGCTCACATTTTTGTTCACTGTATCGAGACCTCATATACCCTGATGATGACACCACTATGGGTAGGTGAGAGGATGGATGAAAGGAGTGCATACTAGTTGGTCAAGATTCTGCACTAAAAATGACCAGACATCACTAATTAAGTAGCAACTTTCCTACTTAAGTCTGGCCAGGAATCAAACCAAAGACCCTAGATCAAGGAGGTCACTGTACCCACTAAAGCCACCAGGTCCTGTAAGGTTACTATTGCTGTGAGGATTCAACTTTATACTTTTTAGAATTTTCACGTTAAGTCCCAGTAAACATTTTTGGGTTTTGCAAACGTTTGAAAGGAAACGTTTGGCAAAGGTTAAAAAATGATGGGTACAAAAACCATTTGTAATAGAATGTTTTTAAAACGTTTTATGTATACCGTTTATTAAACGTTTAATGATAAATGTTAGAAAAACGTTATAAATGAACATAACAATGTCTGAATAATAATGGGGTCAGAGGTTAATGTCAATATATTTGTATGGTTGCTCACTATTGAAAATATTATTTTATGTCTGAAATTGTAAGATAGTGGCTTAGAAATTGTGCCCCCATTCAATTCCTACTTTTAGGGATTGCATGTAGGGCTATTTTTGACAAAGTCCTCTAAAATCCCCTATTATTGCTCACCGCCATCTTTGTTTGGACATGTTTGAAGGTTTAAAAATATAGGTTTAAAAAACGTTTTTGATAGAATGTTTTTAAAACATTTGACAAGCAATGTTGTTTAAACATTTCATGTGTACTGTTTATCAAACATTCTTTTTTTAAAAACGTTTCCAGTCAAACCTAGCTTCTTGAGTTATTTTATAAATGTTTAATAAATGCTTTCAGTAAAAACATTTGTATAGAGAATGTTTGTAAAACGTTTTTTAAACGTTACAGCATAAACGTTTACTTGGAAACGTTTAGAAAACCATAAGATAGGGTTTAATTAGGTTTTAAAAACATTTTGTAAACGTTTAAACTATTTAAAAACATTTCTAATGTTTACTGGGGTTCCAGTGAAATAATACAAGGATTTAAACCTTAAACATATAAAATTAAACTTTTTTCAGTCATAATTCTGATAAATAAATGTCAATTTAGTGTATGCTGCTACACACCCACACTGACCATTTAGTTACTATCTCAACCAGTCCTTGGGCATTTATATAATCCTGTATCATAATTGCCAAGGACCAGATGGCTGTAAGCTTGCTACTAAAATTTTTTTCCAAACATATTTGAATACAACTACCTTGGTAGTGAAAGGATTACAAATTTATAACTTAACTCAGCTTAATACCTGCATTACTTTGTATAATACCTTTTGAAAGGGAACAGGAAGACTGAATGACAGATGTGCATCTAGTTTTCTACATCAGTATCAAAAATATGTATAAAAACACACATGAGTATTGCACAAATGAAGAATTGTCACCTCTTACATATAAATTTATAAATATATCTGTACATATGTACATAAAACAACACATTAAGACACTTGTACATACTTTGGCAATAATATAGCAACAGTACAGAGTTTTATTTATACAAAAAACGTACAAGTCTCATTTCTCATTGTGTACACTCAAGTCCTTTGATAAACTGACACACGTTTAAGTTTACTTGGATGTTTTGATATAATTTTACCAGATCGAAATAAATTCACGGGAACCAGAGATACAATTTAACAACTCCATTACAAAATTGTCACCACCATTTTGTCAATCGCAATGTAAACATTTTATGAGAATGGTTTTTCAGATTGTATCATATTGATTACAAATGCTGATAATATAAGAATCTGTTTCTTATTACTAAAACTATCATAATCTATACTTTCGAAGGATTTTTCAGACGGATATAAAAGAAACAAAAAGGGTATAACAAACTGTATGGTGAATTTTGTTCTGATGGACATTGAGCTGATTCACAAATTGACAGGACAAAAATGCTATTTCAAAGCACAGTTCTTTTTTAACACATGTAGAATTAACCACAATGTATGATTTTTTTGGTACTACCACCCCTGAAAATTAAGTAGCAAGGAAAAAAGTCACAGAATTGTGTGACATAGTGAATAAATGGCATAAAATTGTCGCAGAAAAAAGAAAGTAGTTTAAAAGAATGAATCAAATGAACAATTACTTTTCACTTTATCAGTATGATATATGTTTTGGTTGATGATAAAAATGTTTACATTTTGGGATTTCTTTTCCTTTCTATTATATATATATATATCATAAAATACACATGCCTACTATTTGGTGGAGGGAGTGGGGCCACGCACCCCAACTCCATATCTATAACTTAATTTAATTTTGAATTTCCCTTTCAATCAAATATGGTGCATCCTACGCAAGTAAAGTAAAATTGATCCGAGAAATTTGACAAAAATGGTCCATAACTCAAAGTAAATTAAACAAGCTCTCTTATTACAGAGTTCCAATCTCCCACTCTCACACAGCTCAATACTAACAATATGTTACACATTTGATTATACACAGAAGCCAAGTTTGCCCATGTTATTTACACCTGTACATTATTCAATAAAAACACAAGGAATGTAACGAAATCAACATCTTGAAAGGTGGGATAAACACATTGAAACACTATTTGCTACAAAAATTGCACATTCTCACTATAAACAACTGGATGGCAACTGCCATGAGATTCCAAAACGTTTAACAACTGTGTAACAGAATATTACGCACAATATAACAAGTGAACTGTTGTAACTTAGCATAAATGATGAAAAATATAAAAGTACATGTACAAGAAGTACCTGTAGCCATATTTTTGACATATGACACAAGTCTAAAGCATTTGTGCCATTTTATAACCTGAGTCGAACCCCTTTAAGTAGAAAACTGACTACTATAATTCCCTTTTAAATGAAAGAAAAAGATCACGTCTTCCATGATTGTAAATTTCTACTATTATCTGGAATTCCTTGGTAAGCTGGGGCTGATTTCACAAAGGGACTTAAGCCCAGACTTAAACTTTAAGACTTTGGTCTTCAATTTTGTTAACAGAATGTTAAGTATGTGGTCTTAGACTTAGTGGATTTCACAAAGCAGCCAAGTCCATGAAATTGCTAAGTCAATGGACTTAACTTTAAGTCTGGTAGGTAGTGGGCTTAAATTTTGTAAAGAGGACTTAAACATGGCCACAATAAACTTTTCTCCACTTCAAAATTTGAAATGGCTGTAAAGAAAGTATTATTATTATACAGAACACCTCACTAAAGTAATCTTAGGAAGTTTAAAAGTGGTAACAAGGATTTCCATTTCAAAACAGAACTTATCCTCGGATAAATGCATCAAAAGAAATAAAAGGTCACATGACACAAAAAAAAACAACACTGTAGTAATTTGATAAGCTTGGGCTTAACTAAGTCACCCTTTGTGAAATCCATTTAAGTCCCAGACCTAGCTAAGACCAAAGTCTTAGATTTAAGTCCCTGACTTAGCCAAAAACTTGGCCAAGTCTAGGTCCCTTTGTGAAATCGGCCCCTGAATTATGTTTCTGGTCATTTTAGACTCTACTTAAAAGGGTTCAAGGGTAGTTGAAAAAAAATTATACCAAGAAGCTAAAACAACACATTGTACAATCTCATATTGGCATGAAATGAAGTGGTGCTTGCAATCCAAGCAAATCTTAAAACACATAATCCAGAGAAATATATTAACCGAACTGAAAAATTAAATAGGAGAAACAGATGTACATGTATATCAGTAAGGAATTAATTAGTAAATTAATTACTAATATCACATGAAGCGATATGTAAAACCCACACATTTAACAAAACAGCAGGAACACAAAACAATTTTAAAACTTAATGAAAATGCCTCAGAGATGGAGTGAAAAACCACACAAAGTTTCAGAAATAAAACTTTTTGAGTACAAAAATTATGGAGAAAAGAAACCTACCATGATTTTTTATGCAAAGGTAATTATATACAGATTGAGTATTATTAAATCTTCTCCATTTTTAAGCGAACTGTCTACTGCTACAGTCCTGAATCCACAAAGCAGATATATAGTTTTTTGTCATCTTCTTTAAAGCATCACATACCAAAGCAGTGTTCACATCAAAGTTCTGCAGTAACCAGTCTGCAGCAATATAAAACTTGCAGTATATTACTATTCAGGGAAGAATATGTACAAGTTTTCCACTGAGTGTTTTATGCAGTTTATGAGATGAGATGCGTGTACAAGGAAATGATTTTCACAAGGGATATGCCGCGACCTTGTGTATATTTTATTTTTATGAGGTAAATACACAAATCATAAGGGCCATATTCTCAAGTAAAAGACCTAACCTCAACCTACATCATCAATTTTGGCGTAAATTTTAAATGAAATATCTAAACCTTTAGCAAATATAGGTTTGTGTTTTTCTCCAAATAACATTTGATCTCAACTTAACATGCATAGAAAAGCCTAAAACCAAAAAAAGTATAATTATAGATGGACAAAAGTCAGTTAAGTAATTTGCATATTTTTGTGCAATATTTGCAGCATTCACAAATTTATTTGAGAAGACAGAACACTAAGAAAACTCTGATAACTCAATAAGGCCAAACAAGTATTTTAACTCTTAACTGATTAATATATTTGGCCCTATAGTCTCAGATTAAGGTTTTAAATCAAAAGCAGGGTGACAAAATTTGCCATATTTTGAGAACGCACAGCCCTAGCCTAAGATCACCAGATAAGGTTTAGACCCAATCCATATGATATGAGTAGAGACACGATGAATGTGACGACAGACTGTCAACACTGTCAACAGTTCATGGATTGACAGGACAGGCATCTGAGATTCCACTGGGCATACAAGTGTCGTCCTCCAAACACGCATCCTGTGGGGAAAACAGTGGAAAAACGGGTTAAACATCAAAACCAACTCATTTAACAGTACACATGATAATCTCAGGAAAAATCATTGCTTGCACATTGTACATCTATGTACTTAATCCACATTGCATCTACTTAATACCCTAAATATTTTCCAATAAATGTTTGTAAATACACATATAAACACATATTATGTTCATTTAACCTATGCATAATAAAATGTTGCTTGATATTATATCAAAAATGCACCTTTGATTTTACTGCTGACTATTATTGTGTTCATTCATTTGTTTTTGTAGTACATCTGGTGTGATTTTGCAAAATATACTGAATCAGTTTGGATAAACTTGTAAAGGCGCGAAATAATTATATTTTGGTGACAACAAGATAGAGTCTGAGGAAAAAATGTGTAAAAATCCTGACGGGTAAAGGTATACAAGTGTGTCTTAGGGGAGATTTTCTACTCCCTGAATGCTTTTACCAAGATATCGATGCAAGACTTACCTTTAAACAGACCCAGTTATTGAACTGTTTCTTATAGCTGTCAAACTCTGAGCACCAGTTTCTGAACTCTTCCCTCCATAAACATGAGGCATCATCGCCACACTCTATAATGGAAAACACATCACAGGACGATTTACTTCCAAATATGGAATTATTAATATGAATTATTGTTCAATATTAGAAGACAAGGTGTTGATAAGAACAAGGGGTCTATTTTAAAAGTAAAAACATAGAGTACTAATGATTGTTTGAACCAGGTGGTGATTTTAACCAGGGCAAATTATTTTTAAATTTATGGAAACACCTAACAGAAAGTCATTGGCGATATATATGAACATGAAATCCCTTATTAGAGGTTTTCACTACAAAATCTGTATTGCCATTTTACTAACCAGTTACTTTTACTTTAACATACATTCTACTGAAAAAAAGTTATGGTTTGACTTTATGGAGAAGCATCAATCTACTCATGATGCAACTTGGTGACAGTTGTGTACTTTTACTTAAAAGAGAGGATGCTGTTTAAAGAACTGTAAAAATTGCATTGGTTTTGACTTTTTTCAAGAGTCAGAAAACTCACAATGCAATTTGTTGAAATCTATTTACTTTTCCTTGACAGAGTTCCTATATACATATGTGAAAAATTCAGCAGTGACAAAGGTATCTTATTACAAGGGATATTGTAGCTGAACAGTTTTAATAAAATTTTCAAAGTATCTCTTAAATCAAAACCTAACAAAAATACAGCCAATGAACTCATTTAGAGATGTTGCAAAAATTTCTGGCATGAAAATCAGCTATTTCACGATATCCCTGAAAATTTTAGGGAATTTATGAAGTCCCTGAGTGAAAGAGGGATTTCACAAATAGTCTAATTTTTATTCAGGGATTTTTGTAAAAAATATCTGATTCTGCATTTACGATATCACATATACAAGCATCAGCATACTCACGATGTAAGTTGATCACATGTTTGGCAAGCTCCACTCCAGTAGAGGAATCTTTACAGTAGTAAGCCCGTCCATCTGAACTGGTCACATTGAAGATGATAATGCCCTGATCCTTTGTCAAGAAGTACTTTACATTGTCTATGTTCACCACATCATCGCCATGATACCACAGCACAAAGTCTGAAGGGCAATGGGTGTCACAGTGCAGGTAGATAGGATCTCCTGGTATACGTACCGAGTTCTCATACTCTGCTGCAAACACAAAGATATCTACACCTGTAATACCTCTACACTTATAAAGGTAAGGTACCCAGGTATACACACTGAGTTCTCATACTCTGCTGAAAACACAATATCTAATCCTGTAATACCTCTACACTTACAAAAGGTAGGGTCACCAGGTATACACACTGAGTTCTCATACTCTGCTGTAAACACAAAGATATTTACACCTGTAATACCTCTACACTTATAAAGGTAAGGTCTCCAGGTATACACACTCAGTTTTGCATACTCTCCTGTAAACACAAAGATATTTACACCTGTAAAACCTCTACACTTATAAAGGTAAGATCTCCAGGTATACACACTCAGTTTTGCATACTCTCCTGTAAACACAAAGATATTTACACCTGTAATACCTCTACACTTATAAAGGTAAGGTCTCCAGGTATACACACTCAGTTTTGCATACTCTCCTGTAAACACAAAGATATTTACACCTGTAATACCTCTACACTTATAAAGGTAAGGTCTCCAGGTATACACACTCAGTTTTGCATACTCTCCTGTAAACACAAAGATATTTACACCTGTAATACCTCTACACTTATAAAGGTAAGGTCTCCAGGTATACACACTCAGTTTTGCATACTCTCCTGTAAAAACAAAGATATTTACACCTGTAATACCTATAAAGGCAAGGTCTTCTGGTACACACACTGGGTTCTCACTTGAGAACTAAGGCTTTACTTGTGCAGGTAATATGGGTCAAATAGTACTTTGAGTCCTGAAGTACAAGAAGATATTGCACTGAGTAAACATATACAATACCTCTACACTTTATAAAAATGGGGTCTCCAGGTATATGCACCCACTACTCAAACTATACTTTTTAAACAAATATATTTACACCTGTAATATATTTACAGATGCAAAGGTAGGGTCTACATGTATACCCAGTTGGTGTAAACCACTATAAACAGGTATTAACATCTATAATACATTTACACATGTACTGCATTTGTACTGCATTTGCAAAGATAGGGTCTTTAGTAATGAAGTTCTCATACACTACTGTGAAAATTCATTTAAAACAAATTCATTAACACCTATAAGGCCATATGAACTGAATTATCATATCCTTTTGTTTAAAAAATATACTTGTTATTTCTTTGGCCTGTGGGAAAGTTTTAATACATTTGTGATTTTTGTGGCCAATTTCAGAGACTCTGGTCAAATTTACATTTCATGCTTTTTTAATACTGTGATTATAACTTACCTTGCTTCTTACATGCGTGGGAGTTACACTGCATTATTGGATTGTCATCTTTTACACTGTTTGGTGCATTTGCAGCATAAATTGTGCATCTGAAAATTGACAATCAACACGGTGCTATCAATACAGTGGTTCCATTCTCAAGCAAATTCCATTAAAGACATTTTTCAACTTTACTGCCTGGTGTTAAAATATCTGAAACAGTTTTCTGTTGATAGATTTTAACTGGGATAAAACATAATAGAGACAACGACAACAAAATGGTTGAAATAGCTTAGTTTTTGTTGTTGATTAGCATTAGGGTATTTTTGTGAACTGCAATAAAAACACTTTTATTACACTTCTGATAGACTCTATTTTTGACATTTTTTTTCTGATGAACCTAATTCTTTGTTAAATTTTTATATGAAAATGCCTATTTTCTAAGCACTTCTGAGAATAAGTCTAAGATTAGAAATGTTAATTAATATGGGAGCAGGCAATTATACGTGAACACAGATGAGATTTTGTTAATTTTTTATAGCTGTACTCACGTTCTGGTTGCACTATGCCATCCACAGTAAGGGTCGTGTACACAATCAGTACAGGAAGAGTAGGAGTTACATTGAGCAACAGGTACCTGTAGTACAGCCCCATCTGTACCCAGGTATAGCTTCTCATTCTGTAATGTAGGCACATATATCACAGAACCTTCTAAAGTAGAGCTTGTATTTAAGTGGAAATAAAGGTCATGACGTTCTTCACTGAAATTACCACATGTACCATTGTCAATCAATGCTTAACCAATGTATGAAAATAGCTGTGTACAGCCAAAACATGTCACCAAAACACAATCCTTATATAAGTAATCATATTATATTATAAGTAATGTACAGATTGAGTGAATCTGTTTACTGGTTTTATGAAATTGCTGTAGACATTTGTGAAACGGCCAACACACTTGCACATCGCATGAAAATGGAGAATTTGTTAGTTTTTCTGAATACTCTGTATTCACTGAACGTAAAAACATTAAAATAACTTAATATCATCCATCAGAAAGTCAGACACTAGTACATTTTACTAAATCATTACTTACAAAAAGGTCACAGATTTTCTTGCTACTTACATAGAGTTTCATAGTCTTGATGGATGTAACTGTGTGTTCAAATGGCTTCCACACAGACACCAGTCTACTTCTACCATGTCCACCTTCAGTCCAATGCACCACCTTATGAATCTCACCTTGATCTGAAGAATTACGACAACCAGTTCATTTAGCCAGTCTTAAAATTGGTGAAAATCTGTCGAACGGCTTTTTCTGTGACATGAACACACACCAAATTTCACCTAAATCTAATCAGCTCTGGAATATGTATACATTTCCTGAAAATTTGGTGAAAATCTATAAGACATGGTACCAGCAACCCCAACAAGATTAATACCATTACTTCACACATGTAAAAGCTCTTTTTACAAAAACTAATAGGCCGAAGTCAGCGTCATGTGTATGTTACAACTGTTTGAAGAATCAAGTAAAGAAAACCACATACATACCAATTACAAACAACAAACTTTTATCCTGGTTTACAATCACTGGGAATATAAATGGACATAACATTATTTCTCTTCACTAGATATGAATTAACTTGCAACAGGAGACAATATAGTCAAACCTCTATTAATCAACCTTCTCTCATCCGAACATGTAATATTCCAAACTCATTCCACCTCTCCAAAAGTTGTATTTCAGTCTTACCTTGTATCCAAATACCTCATATTTTTTTAAGAACCTTCTATTATGTGAACAAGATCATAGCCACTACCATGTTTGGATATTGAGATTTTACTACAGCAACATACCAGAGTTATAAATCCTTCCAAAAAACCTATTATCCGTAATAAGAGAAGTCCATCATCACTACACAAAATCATGGGATAAATTATGATCAATGAGATCACAATATCACCACATATTTCTGATGACATCAGGGTATCATCAAAACTACAACAAACTACAACAAGTTAATTTAGTGTTGCGATGGGTTGAGGACCACAAAATGTTAATTTTGACTGGAGAATAGCAAAAGTTCCAAAAGTTGTCCCAATTTTCAGTGGATTTTGTATATTTTGCCTCAGTTTTGAGTGTTTACATACTTTCCATTAGAACATTTGCCTAAAATGGAGAACATTTCAAACATCACGATTTCAAGTACTTTGTGATGATATCACAAATTTACGAATGATAAAAATAAAAACATCACTACCTATGACTGAGATGAAAATGCTAATTATTTCCTCAATATTACCTGTGGACAAGAAGAAGACATTGTACATCGTTCCATTCACACTGACTGCATCCACTGCCATGTTGTTGAACAACAGGCCACTCTTGTAGTAGAGTGGCACACCAGCATCAGTATTGCTGTGTTCTACTGCTTTGTCCATTAGAGGCCGCTCCTTGATGAATGTCTCAACATCAGGTGGGATATCCTTGGAGTTTTCTATACACTGAAGACAGAAAAATTGGTCGGTTAGTGTTAGAATGTATGGTAGAATAGAATAGAAGCATTTATATAGCGCAAAATTGATGTAACATCCTCTAATGCGCTTGACGTCAAAAAGGGAAAGTTCAGGAACGTATCAGGTCAAGATTCAAAATTAGCGCCCGCCAGGGAGATGTACTAAGGTGGAGGATATGGTAGAAGAATGTCTCAAAATCATGAAGGATTACCTTGGAGTTTTCTAAATACTAAAGACAGAAAAATTGCCGGTTAGTACTGGAATGTATGGCAAATCAATGTCTGCTTATCAGGTGGGAATTCCTTTGAGCTTTCTGCCCTGTGAAGAGAAAAAAAAAGCTGTATTATACAGTTGATAAATGTTACATTATGTGAAGTTTTTTTGGAGTTTTCTTCAGGAACTCAAGTCGGTCAAATTGGTCAAGTACACAGTGAAGAGAGACACACAGGTCACTTGATGCTAGAGTATATTTGAGGCCCTTTAGGAGGAAATATTTCTGTTGATGTTGTCAATTCAAAATCTCACTCTCATTAATTGAGTTTATACAATCACTATTTTACTACTTTTTTGCCATGTAGTCCTTTAACAAAACACTTTTTTGGGGGAGGTTCTTCCTAAATTCTAACATGTTCTGATAATACAGTTACTCCATGACAGTATTCATTATGTTCTCAAAGTCAACATTAGTGTTTTGAGTTCCATTCCACAGCCAAAGTCATATTGAACAGGTCCTCAGTATTGCTATGGATGGGAGTCAAACCCACACAGAGTACATATTATACTTACTAACCATTACCCACCGAGGACCTCTCTCACTTTGTTCTCAAAAGAAAGCCAAAACACAGGAGAAACTCTGTTTTTTATTAGTTACAATTAGTGAGTGTCCAGTTAATAAACGGTGAATGAATGCTAGAAATGAAAAGGCTGCTATAAATATTGGAAACCTTTTTATTAAAAACCTGTAATTCTTTTCCACAACAAAATAATTAAAATAAGAAAATAGCATCAGAGATGCCCGTACCCCACAGCCTAGGGAAATATTTTTAACACCATGAAAAAAAGAAGTACTGTATCAGTACAAAGTTCAGGATACTTTCAGAGCACTGTCAGTTATCTTGAGGTACAAACAATGTTTAAATAATCTCCAATAGAAAGATAATCCATGTACTTTATCTACATCTGGCATGGCCGAATTATGGTTTTGATGTTTTGAATATTACCATGCATACAGAAGTGGTAATACATTCAATGAATGCTTATGTGTGGTGTTGGCGCAAAATCTGTGGCTCACTTGATGAAATACCATCTGTTACAATGGGAAGTTGTAAAAGTAAAATTCTTAATGAATTCTAATATGACTTTAACAGTGCTTAATCTGCATGCATCAAAAGACAGACCCATAGGTGCAACAAGATTTTACAGGTCAAGGTCACTATGATAAGGTCAAAGGTCAAATCAAGGTCACACCATGATGCTGCACACCTACAACCCCCAACCAATGTCCCTACCAAGCATCAATTTCCTACATCTTACAGTTTCCGAGATATAGCCCGGACAAGATTTTATAGGTCAAGGTCAGTATGGCAAGGTCAAAGGTCAAATTCTGGTAGGACCATGACGTTGCACACCTACACCCCCTAACCAATGTCCCTATCAAGTATCAACTTCCTACACCTAACAGTTTCCGAGATATAGCCCAGACAAGATTTTATAGGTCAAGGTCACTACAGCAAGGTCAAAGGTCAAATCAAGGTCAGACCATGGCATTGCACACTTACACCCCCTAACCAATGTCCATATCAAGTATCACCTTCCTACACCTTACGGTTTCCGAGATATAGCCCGGACAAGATTTTATAGGTCAAGGTCACTACGGCAAGGTCACAGGTCAAATCAAGGTCACACCATGACGTTGCACACCTACACCCCCTAACCAATGTCCCTACCAAGTATCAACTTCCTACAGTTTACGGTTTCTGAGATATAGCCCAGACAAGATTTTCACACTCAAGCTCACTACGGCAAGGTCAAAGGTCAAATCAAGGTCAGACCATGACGTTGCACACCTACACATCCTAACCAATGTCCCTACCAAGTATCAACTTCCTACACCTTACGGTTTCTGAGATAGAGCCCGGACAAGCTTTTTCCCGCCGCCCGGCCACCCACCCGCCCATCCGGACACCATGGGTGAAAACAATACCCCAACAGCCCTTAAGGGCTGTGGGGTAAAAATGACATAAAAATGATATACAAATACAAATTCTCCATGAAAGAATTGGAAGAAAAAATGGTGGGAAGTGGAGGCACGTGACATACTTGACATAACTTCTTCAGGGGTTATTCAATAGAATTCACATCTCAGTGGTTGAACCTGCCCATCAGAGACATAGAGTAAACACCACTGGGGTTCAATTAAAATGACACCCCAGGGAAAAACAACAACAATTGACTAATGTCTGCAGAGCAATATGCAATTTTCATCAGTAATGCTTTGCACAATACCATTAACACACAATTACATTTTGCAATTTAATTAAAGGTGTCATTTGCAAGTGACATTAACAAATCAATGAATTCTTTCTCACATATATGCAGTAGACTTATATTTTGCATAAATAAAAACATCTTTATTTAAAAGCAGTTTTTTAATTAAAACTACTGTTTTTACACTTTGTTTTGATAAATGCAAAGTGTAAAGTGAGATTCGATGGAAGAACCATGTCATTCTTTAACCCAAACTGCCAAAACTTCTGAATTATTGGTTTTTGGCCTATATATATGAGGCTTGTTCTGCCTTTTTGCACACAAAACTAGTGGAGGGTAAGATTTACAGAGAAAATAGCATCAGAGATGACCGTAACCCACAGCCTGGGGAAGTATTTTAGAACACCATGAGATATAGAAGTAGTGAAACAGTACACAGATTGGGATACTTTCAGAGCACTGCATGTAAAGATTAAGTATTAAAACAAGACAATTCAGTAAACTAAAAGTTATGAAGCTGTAAAATTTCTTAGCTGGAGAATACATGCTTATATGTGGAGTTGGGGCAAAAAGTGTGAGTCACTTGATGTAATGGGAAGTTGCAAAAGTAAAACCCTTACTGAATTCTAATATGACTTTAACAGTGCTTAATCTACATCAAAAGACACCCAAAGGTCCAACAACCAAGATTCAAGTAAAAAGATATAAGAGAGATAAAATAGTATCGAATATCCCCATAGAAAGATACAATAGCATCAGATATGCAAGATCAAAGGTCAAATCCAGGTCACACCATGATGTTACACACCTATAACCCCCAACCAATGTCCCTACTTCCAACTTCCTTACAACCAACTTCCTGCACCTGCAGAACATAGCCCGGACAAGGCATTATAGGTCAAGGTCACTACAGCAAGGTTAAAGGTCAAATCAAGGTCACACCATGACACCATCTACACACCCTAACCAATGTCCCTACCAATTATCAACTTCTTACACCTTACAGTTTCTGAGATACGGCCCGGACAAGATTTTCAAACTCAGGGTCACTACGGCAAAGTCAAAGGTCAAATCAAGGTCACGCCATGACATTGCACACCTACACCCCTTAACCAATGTCCCTACCCAATATCAACTTCCTACACCTTATGGTTTCTGCGATATAGCCCGGACAAGATTTTATAGGTCAAGGTCACTACGGCAAGGTCAAAGGTCAAATCAAGGTCACACGTTGCACACCTGCACCCCCTAACTAATGTCCCTACCAAGTATCAACTTCCTACAACTTACAGTTTCTGAGATACGGCCCGGACAAGATTTTCAAACTCAGGGTCACTACGGCAAGGTCAAAGGTCAAATCAAGGTCAGACCATGATGTTGCACACCTACACCCCCTAACCAATATCCCTACCAAGTATCAACTTCCTACACCTTACAGTTTCTGAGATACAGGCCAGACAAACTTTGTCCCGCTGCTCGCCCACCCGGACACCATGGGTGAAAACAATACCCGAACAGCCCTTTAGGGCTGTGGGGTAAAAAGTGTTAACAGTGTTTTGGGCAAAATTATATGTTTTTGGTGCTTACACCTATGTACTTTAAGAATGTATAAAATCAAATTTTACTGATTACCTGTAAAACATTTCCCATAAAATAAGAGCTATGTTACAGCCTGGCTGTTATTTATACTACGACACAGTTTACTAATTTTTACAGAGAAAAATAGTTTATTATGTCAGTAAAATACAGCACATCACATATTTGAGCTGGTGTGTACAGTTAACAGGTTGACAAGAATAAAATGGTAAATTTTTACCAATTTAAGTCATCATGTCACAATTAAAATGTAGATCTGGATCACAGAAAGTATCAATGCATAGTTGTATCATTAAAAATACAGCAATAACACTAACTACCTCAAAATTATCAGAAGGACACTTTGGTTTCCTTACAACAGCCATGTTTGGTGTTTTGTACCATAGATATTCTGAACATTTGAAAAAAATCCCAGTAACTATGATAAATATGCCCAAAACAAGAGCACTCGGAGAGCACAGATCTCCGCCAACGACAAATAAATCTTCTAAAAAAAATCCTGGACAAAAATTGGGTTTAGATCATTCCCAAAATTAAACTGGTCCTACGTTAGACTAAGGCCCACCTAGTGTAGAAATTCAATGTAAATCCATGCAGTAGTTCTTTTTTGTAATCTCACTAATATACAACAAAAGAATACAATAATAACATAACCTTGATGGAGGTAGTTAAGATTTAAAGCCTTTGGCCTAAGTTTAAAGACAGATTAACATTACATATAGTTTTAAAAAAAAGGTTAATATCATGACTTTCAAACATTAATACACTGGAGCACTCACCAGACCAGGCCTCTGAGAAAGGCTGGGTGATACAGCCAGCCACAGAGAAGTGGAGTCTGCCTGTTCCTTGAAGTCTCCATCAAACACAGCCTCTATATCATCCTTAATGAAGCCACACACTGCTGAGCCATATATACCCCTACTGGAATGAGACAAAACAGTGTACACTGGAATAAAAACAAGTAGAAACATTATTAGATACAATGGAGTAGTATCAGTACATGTACAGTAGTGTTAAGTAAATTGAAGTAACATGAGTAGTACAAGAGGTGTTTAGTGTACTACAGTAACATAAGTTGAAGTAAAGTACACTAAAATAATATGAGTAAAGTTGTGTAAAGTACACTAGTCAAATGATTTGAAGTTGTGTTTAGTACATTATAGTAATAGGAGTATAATTTGTATTAAGTACACTACAATAATATGAGTTGAAGCTGTGAAAAGGACACTACCGTAATACGATTTAACAAAGTGTAAAATACGCTGTAGTAATATGAGCAGAAGTAAAGTACACTTCAGTAATATGACTTCAAGTAAAACTAGAGATTGCGTCTCGATGCAGTGTATCCCCGGACGGGACATAGTTAACGCGTGAATATGTCGGTCTTGAGCCTGTTTCCTGGAGCACCAGGTCAGGATTCTCCATAATACCAGATTACTCCCAAAAGCTAATCGCTAGTTCTTTCACTTATATCTGTCTTTAAAAATTACATTTCATGGATCCAGAAGATCCATATAGTGATCCGGATCACTTCCAAAATTCAATCATTTCATCCTTTTACCTTTTCAGACATATCCTGAAAATTTCATCAAAATCCGTCCATAAGTTTTTGATTGATCTTGTACACAAACACATGTGGCAGCCTGGATCCACATGATCCAGACAGTGATCCAGATCACTCCCAAAATCTAATCACTTGTTCCTTGTCCCATTTAGGACATTTCCTGAAAATTTCATAAAAATCCACCAATGACTTTTTGAGCTATTTGTCTTTAAAAATTATAGTTCATGGATCCAGAAGATCCAGATAGTGGTCCAGATCACTCGCAAAATTGAACCATTTTTTCCTTTTACCACTTCTTCCTTTTACCATTTGTAACATATCCTAAAAATATCATCAAAATTCATCCTAAAATTCTGTTGCAGCCTGGATCCAGATGATCCAGATCACTCCAAACATGTAATCACTTGTTCCTTGTACCATTTAGGTCATTTGCTGAAAATGTCATCACAATCCATCCATAACTTTTTGAGGTATGTGTCTTTAAAAATTACATTTCATGGTTCCAGAAGATCAATATAGTGATCCGGATCACTTCCAAAATTCAATCATTTCATCCTGTTACCTTTTCAGACATATCCTGAAAATTTCATCAAAATCTGTCCATAAGTTTTTTAGCTACAGTGTACACAAACACATCTGACAGCCTGGATCCAGATGATCCAGACAGTGATCCAGATCACTCCCAAAATCTAATCACTTGTTCCTCGCACCATTTAGGTCATTTGCTGAAAATGTCATCACAATCCATCCATAACTTTTTGAGGTATCTGTCTTTAAAAATTACATTTCACGGATCCAGAAGATCCATATAGGGATCCGGATCACTTCCAAAATTCAATCATTTCATCCTTTTACATTTTCAGACATATCCTGTAAATTTCATCAAAATCCGTCCATAAGTTTTTGATTTATCTTGTACACAAAACATCTGGCAGGCTGGATCCAGATGATCCAGATCATTCCCAAAATCTAATCACTTGTTCCTTGTCCCATTTAGGACATTTCCTGAAAATTTCATCAAAATCCACCCATAGCTTTTTGAGCTATACTGTACACAAACACATCTGGCAGCCTGGATCCGGATGATCCAGACAGTGATCCAGATCACTCCAAAAATGTAATCACTTGTTCCTTGTCCCATTTAGGTCATTTACTGAAAATGTCATCACAATCCATCCATAACTTTTGAGGTATCTATCTTTAAAAATTACATTTCATGATCCAGAAGATCCATATAGGGATCCGGATCACTTCCAAAATTCAATCATTTCATCCTTTTACCTTTCCAGACATATCCTGTAAATTTCATCAAAATCCGTCCATAAGTTTTTGATTTATCTTGTACACAAAACATCTGGCAGCCTGGATCCAGATGATCCAGATCACTCCCAAAATCTATTCACTTGTTCCTTGTCCCATTTAGGACATTTCCTGAAAATTTCATCAAAATCCACCCATGACTTTTTGAGGTATACTGTACACAAACACATCTGGCAGCCTGGATCCGGATGATCCAGACAGTGATCCAGATCACTCCAAAAATGTAATCACTTGTTCCTTGTACCATTTAGGTCATTTACTGAAAATGTCATCACAATCCATCCATAACTTTTGAGGTATCTATCGTTAAAAATTACATTTCATGGATCCAGACGATCCATATAGTGATCCGGATCACTTCCAAAATTCAACCATTTCATCCTTTTACCTTTCCAGACATATCCTGAAAATTTCATCAAAATCCATCCATAACTTTTTGAGCTATACTGTACACAAACACATCTGGCAGCCTGGATCCGGATGATCCAGACAGTGATCCAGATCACTCCCAAAATCTAATCACTTGTTCCTCGTCTCATTAAGGACATTTCCTGAAAATTTTATGAAAATGCACCCATAAGTTTTTGAGTTATCTGTCTTTAAAAATTAAATTTCATTGATCCAGAAGAGCCAGACAGTGATCCGGATCACTCCCAAAATTTAATCATATCTTCCTTTTACCATTTTGGACATATCCTGAAAATTTCATCAAAATCCATCTGTCAGTTTTTGAGTTATCTTGTTCACAAACAAACAAACAAATAGAGGGTCAAAAATGACCCTCGGTCAGGTACTTTGGCGGTCAGTGGATGACCTTAAATGAAGATCTTAACCGGTAAGCCTGCATGCGGGTACTCCATCATGTACTCAACCTCCAAAGCCATTTTCAATAGTTTCCATGCAATGTAGTCAGCATTAAGTGTGAAAATATCTCCAAATATGCCAAAAATGACCCTCGGTCAGGTACTTTGGCGGTCAGTGGATGACCTTAAATGAAGAGCTTCAAGGTCAAATTTCTGCATGCTTACAGAGGACATATATATGTATTATATATACCAGCCATAGGATGATCTGACTTTCTGTATATGAGTTAAGTGTGAAAATATCTCCAAAAAGGCCAAAAATGACCCTCGGTCAGGTACTTTGGCGGTCAGTGGATGACCTTCAATGAAGAGCTTCAAGGTCAAATTTCTGCATGCTTACAGAGGACATATATATGTATTATATATACCAGCCATAGGATGATCTGACTTTCTGTATATGAGAACTGGGCCAAAAAGTGAAAAAATGGCCAAAATCTGACCTTTAAGTGGCCACCAGTGACCTTGAGATTGACGGTCAAGGTCACAAAACAATAGCGTTTGTGGCATTGCCCATATCTACCCACATACCAAATTTGAAAGTTCTAACTAAATTATTTTTTAAGTTATCGCGTCCAAAAGGAAATCTCTGCGGCGGCGGCGGTGGCGGCGTGACCGTACTGAATCCTAAGTATCCCTGACTTTCGTCCGGGGATACCATTAAAGTACACTAGAGTAATGTAAGTTTGATAAGTGTAACATACAACTTACAGTAACACGAGTAGAGTAAAGCATGCTACAGTAATAGGAGTTTGACAAGTGCAGAGTACAATAGGATGGGTTACTGCCACTAGTAAAATTCACCGCACCCACAATAAAGGTGACAGCCTGCAATTGGATGCCAAACTTGCTAACTACTAGGCCACTGAGGACCTAATGAGAATAACTAATAGCCAAATTGCAATAAAGGGTGTTCCCCATAACATTTGGGGAATTTAACAATTTTTTACCTTTTTTCAACATTACATTGTTTTAACAGCCAATGATATTCATGCACTGGAAAGAAAATATCCCAAACTACTCATACTTCTGATTTAATCACTACATTTCAAACTACTTAAAATTGGCAAATACCAATATTAAGCAACAACTTGTTCATGCAGCAGAAAACTGAATATGTCAGACAGTTGTCTTTTCACTTACTCATTATTTGTAGAGAAAGTACCATAAAATACATCTCCCACTTGCTTCACATCATCTACAAGAAAGAACAAAATATTTCAATTACAATTACTATCGCTTTTTTTTGGTTCATAAAGTTTTGCCATTTTCTTTGTTTTCATTTTATCAACAAAGATTATAACTGTTGATATTAATTAATAATTCAGTCCTTCAATGACCAAAACTATCCAAAAGCCAAAACACAATTTATTTGTCATACACTGTAGTATAACAAATATTTGAAGCAGAGGAAGGATAATTAAAACATGGAAAATATATCAAAATTTACATCCAGATGATAAAGTTGTTTACTAATTTATGCAAAAGTCATTTAACATTTCATTAAAATTGTCAGCTATAAAACTTGGGTGACTTTTTGGTTAAGTCTGAGACTTAAATCTATGACTTTTGACATGGCTAAGTTTTGGGCTGAAGTGGATTTCACAAATGGGGATTTAGCCAAGACTAAGCTTGGACTGATTTATCAAATAACCATATGTGACCCTTTATTTTCACTCAAAATATACTTTTGCTGACATATATCTTTTGCTCAGTGCATTTATCTAAGGAAAAATGCTGCTTTCCAATGGACAGTCAAATAACCACCTAAAAATAATTCCAAAAACTATTTTACGGGGGTATTACATACATTTGAACTGTATTTTCAGCCATTTCAAATTTTTTGAAGGTGGAAAAATTTATGGCAGCCATAGTCAAGTCTTTGTGTAAAAAAGTAAGGTGGACTTAACTTTTAGCCAAAGACTGACGCAAAGCTTAAACTTGTGCCCCAGTCATACTACAGGCGGTACAGTCCCGCAGTTAGAGGTTTTATCCACCTACAACGACGCCTCATACATTCTGAAATTTGGTGTTTCCACCACACTTACAGGCAGTATAATTCATGGTTATAGGTGTTGGGTGAAATGCCCCTGTCCTTCAACTAGTGTTTCAGGTTTGTATGTAAGCTTGTGACACAGTGGTGAAACATCCATGTACCTCTATTCGCCTTCTGTTGCCATATTACACTGAAAGACAACCATGTCACTACCTTGTATACACCGTGGACCACACCTTCAGTTACCATAGCAACATATTCTTCTGCACATTCTCACATTCATCTGTGCACGATCACGGTGTGGGGGTCAGAGGTGGAAATTTTAAGCATTTAAAACTTCCACGAGACACTCAAGCATTTGGATGGTGAGCCACTGACTCATAAGTTTGCAAATGGACCACAGGCGATTATTGAAGGACAGGGACATTTCACAAATCCCATACTTCTGCCTGTAGTGTGACTGGATTATTAGCTGCATGGTGAAATCGCCCATATCTAAGACTACAGACTTTATTAAAGACAAAGGTTTTAACTTCAAGGCCAAGTCAAGGTTAAGTCCTCTTATGAAATAACTGTAAAAACCTTACACAATTCATGGAAGTACAGTGGGAATTCCCCTGAGATTGAGCAGTTGAGTCTTGCTTTCAAGTAAGTAGTCCACTTAAAATCTAGACTGTGTGCACCTCCCAAGTCATTCTAAAAGACAAAAACAAAATAATAATTACTAACTACAGTCTCAAGTTATGCATCTATTGATACCGATGCAAGTGAAAGATATTGTTTCAATTTACAAAAAAACCTATCCAACACTGATCTATTGTGCACCCATGCATTACTTCTTTTTAAAACTACCTGACTTAATACTCTAACATGCAAGTGTTTTTCGATAAACTTCCTTAAATATATATAACAATGTGAAGAACAAAAATATTTTGACATGTACCGGCTTAAAATGTAAAATGATACCATTTTTAAATCCAATTCAAATTATACAATAATCCTTATTTTATATCACAACAATGGGATTTATGGAAGAATTCAAAGCAGTGTTTAACCCCTAAAAGTATATTATTATGCAGCAAAGTACCTATAGTATCCCACTGAACATAGGAATATATTGTACATTGTTTTATGGTTTTATAAATCTGAAATCTGAAAAATTCTGTCAAAGTTTCACCTTGCAGACTCGTGCTACTCTAGAATATACAGCCTTCCCACAATTCATTGCTTCCCGAGCAGACTCACGGAAGAAGAAGTAGACATATTCATCCACATCAAAGGAATTTATGAAGTCTGGTTCTGAAAACAAACATGTAGAATAAGTCTTTACATGGCATTTCTGGAAAAACACAATAATTACAAACATTATTTAATAAATAATGTTTGTAATTATTGTGTTTTTCCAGAAATGCTTTTAGATAAATCATGTTTACAGAATGACTCTTTTGTTGTGCAACAGCAGACTTGTAAATGTACTTCAAGTTATATTTAGTCAGAAAGAGTTGGTTTAATGAAAACTTTTTGCAGGTCCCTTGAAATGAAATCTACTGGGTTTTACTGGATTAAAACAAACCTTAGGCATACAAGGGGGGGGGGAGCATTTCGCCCTCGCCATGAGATATAGAAGTAGTGAAACAGTACACAGACTGGGATACTTTCAGAGCAGTGTCGGTGTCCAAATAATGTTTAAGTAGAGAAAATAACAGTAGAGAAAGAAATTGTATGTAAAGAATAAGTATTAAAACAAGACAATTCAGTAAACTAAAAATTATGAAGCTTTGAGACTTCTCCCATTTTGATTTTCATTTGTATGGTCGAATTATGGTTTGGATGTTTTGAATATTACCCATACATACAGATTTAGCAATACATGCTTTTATGTGGAATTGGGGCAAAACCTGTGGCTCACTTAATGCAATGCCATCTGTTACAACGGGAAGTTGCAAAAGTAAAACAGTTAATGACTTCTAATATGACTTTAACAGTGCTTAATCTACACCAAAAGACACTCAAAGGTGCAACAACCAAGATTCAAGTAAAACGATATGAGAGATATAAGAGAGATAAATAGTATCAGATATCCTCGTAGAGACATAACATAGCATCAGATATGCAAGATCAAAGGTCAAATCCAGGTCACACCATGACGTTGCACACATATAACCCTTGAACAATGTCCCTACCAAATATCAACTTCCTACACCTTATGGTTTCCAAAATATAGCCCAGACAGGGCATTATAGGTCAAAGTCACTACAGCAAGGTCAAAGGTCAAATCAAGGTCACACCATGACGTTTTACATCTACACACCCTAGCCAATGTCACTACTCAGTATCAACTTCCTACACCTTACAGTTTCCGAGATATACCCTGGACAAGATTTTATAGGTCAAGGTCACTACGGCAAGGTCAAAGGTCAAATCAAAGTCACGCCATGACGTTGCACACCTACACCCTCTAACCAATGTCCATACCAAGTATCAACTTCCTACACCTTACGGTTTCCCAGATATAGCCCAGACAAGGCATTATAGGTCAAGGTCACTATGGCAAGGTCAAAGGTCAAATCAAGGTCACACCATGACGTTTTAAATCTACATACCCTAGCCAATGTCCCTACTCAGTATCAACTTCCTACACCTTATGGTTTCTGAGATATACCCCGGACAAGATTTTATAGATCAAGGTCACTACGGCAAGGTCAAAGGTCAAATCAAGGTCAGACCATGACGTTGCACACCTACACCCTCTAACCAATATCCCTACCACATATCAACTTCCTACACCTTGCGGTTTCCGAGATATAGCCCGGACAAGATTTTATAGGTCAAGGTCACTATGGCAAGGTCAAAGGTCAATCAAGGTCAGACCATGACGTTGCACACCTACACCCCCTAACCAATAGCCCTACCAAGTATCAACTTCCTACACCTTACGGTTTCCGAGATATAGCCCGGACAAGATTTTAGAGGTCAAGGTCACTACGGCAAGGTCAAATCAAGGTCACACCATGACGTTGCACACCTACACTCCCTAACCAATGTCCCTACCAAGTATCAACTTCCTACACCTTACAGTTTCCGAGATATAGCCCGGACAAGATTTTCAAACTCAAGGTCACTACGGCAAGGTCAAAGGTCAAATCAAGGTCAGACCATGACGTTGCACACCTACACCTCCTAACCAATGTCCCTCCCACGTATCAACTTCCTACTCCTTACGGTTTCTGAGATACAGCCTGGACAAACTTTTTCCCGCCGCCCGCCCGCCCATCCGGACACCATGGGTGAAAACAATACCCCGACAGCCCTTAAGGGCTGTGGGGAAAAAACGACTCTTTTGTTGTGCAACAGCAGACTTATTGCAAATGTACTTGAAGTTATATTTAGTCAGAAAGAATTAGTTTAATGAAAACTTTGTGCAGGTCCCTTCAAATGATTTTTACTGGGTTTTATTGGACAAACACAAACCTTAGGCATACTGTAAAAATATATCAACCTTGGACAGACTGGATAGTTTTAATAGAGTCTCAAGCAGGCTGATTAAACATGGGGTTTAGACAGGCTGGGGAGCATGCTATTCTGGACTGCAGAGGGGCATAAAGACTTGATCACTGAACAAGGATATTAAACGCAAACATACAGCTGAGACTGGAAAGGGACATTATACGAAAGCCATCTGGAACAGGA
Source organism: Sabellastarte sp. h YS-2021 (assembly GCA_964017235.1). Taxonomy (NCBI): domain Eukaryota; kingdom Metazoa; phylum Annelida; class Polychaeta; order Sabellida; family Sabellidae; genus Sabellastarte; species Sabellastarte sp. h YS-2021. Next base: position 65,571,542 of record OZ024928.1, read on the forward strand.
CATTAACGAAAGATAGTAATTAAGTTTAAAGAGACTGGAAAACATGGTATTCAGAAAGCAGGGTTTTTAAGCTTAGGCAGGTTGGAAAGGGACATTAGGCTGAGGCAATCTGGACAGCAACATAAAGTTAAAACACATGGAAAAGTAACATTAAACTTAGTCAGATTGGAAAGGGATACTTAGCTAATGCAAATATGAAAGAGTGTCGACCTGGCTATGTCTCTGGATTGATGATCATGGAATTGGATTTGGTGTCGCGCCTTAGAGTCTCCCTTGGCAGGGATTAAGCATTATAAATAGAATAGAATAGAATAGAATAGAAAGGGGCAAACTGAGAAGGGGCATTCATCTTAAACAAAGTGGTAAAGCTGCATTAAGCTGCATTAAGCTTAGACAGACTGGAAAGGGACACTGAGCTTGGACAAACTGGAAAGGAAGCTCTGGCAGACTGGACAGGGCAATGAGGACATACATGTTAGGCACAACTGAAAAGGACATTTAGCTTAGGCAAAAATTAAAGGGACATTAAGCTTAGGCAAACATGAAAGAGATATTCAAGCTAGGCAAAACTGCATAGCATGGTACATATGACAGTAGTAGGAGATTAAGCTTAGGCAAACATGAAAGAGATATTCAACCTACGCAAAACTGAATAGCATGCTACATACAACAGTAGCAGGACATTAAGCTTAGACTGACTGGAATGGGACATTAAGCTCTGGCAGACTGGACAGGACATAAATGTTAGACACAACAGAAAAGGACATTACACTTAGGCAGAACTTAACGGGACATTAAGCTTAGGCAAACATGAAAGAGATATTCAACCTAGGCAAAACTGGATAGCATGCTACATATGACAGTAGTAGGAGATTAAGCCTAGGCAGAGTGGAAAGGGACATTAAGCTCTGGCAGACTGGTAAGGGGCATGAAGCCTCAACAGATTTGAACAGGTAATTTAGCTTGGGCAAACCATATAACATGCTTACTGTTGCAGGGGATTAAAGTGGATGGTACTCACTGGCGAATATATTTTTTCCTAAGGCTGTCCTGAGTAGACTGGAAGCAGGGTCTAGATAGGGCCTGAAGATGACTGGGTCCTTGGCATCCCTGTCTCGAACTGTCCCTGAATAGAAGGCACCCAAACCCCCCGGGTTGCCGCTTTCTGAATAAAAGTTAAGATAATAATCAATTAAATCTACACTTGAATAACTACTAGTAACAATAAACTATGTAGAACGTAGAATAATTAATTTGACATTTTTTGATTATTTGATATATTGCAATCTTCGGCAATGCTAAGTAATCACCAACTTTCATAGTCAGAGCCTGGGATTCAAACCTATGACCTCAGATGTGCGTTGCAGATTTGGGAAAGATATTTAAACTAAAATATGGACATTTCAAACTGATTTATATAGAAGCTTTGTAGACATAAACTTTCCATCAATTTTAGATGTAACATCTCGCCATCTATTATTTTATTCATTTAGAGGTGTCCCATTTAGAGAGTGCCATAATTCTGACAAGTTCAAAAATAGATTACATAAAATATATTCAAATAAAGTTTACTCATAATTTACAGACATGCAGTGGATATGAATGAATTTCTGGGCCCGTATTCATGAAAGGTCTTAGACTTAGCCAGGCCTTAGGCTTAAATCCAGTCTTAAAGTTAAGACTTTTGTCTCAGCTAAGTTTTGTCTTAAAACCATATTCACTCAGGGTGACTTAGTTAAGTCCAAGATTATCAAATAACCACAGTGGTTTTCTGTGTCATGTGACCTTTCTTTTCTATTCAAACTATACTATTGGTGACATATATCCTTCATTTAATGCATTTTATCTAAGGAAAAGTGCTGTTTTGAAATGGAAAGGCTTGTTACCACATATAAACTTCCGAAGACTGCTTTAGTGAGACATTCTGTATAATTATACTTTATTTACAGCCATTTCAAATTTTGAAGTGGAGAAAAGTTTATGGCGGCCATATTTAAGTCCTCTTTACAAAATTTAAGCCCACTACTAACCAGTCTTAAAGTTGAGGTCTTGGCTAAGCTTAAGATCGGTCTTAAAATCTTTGTGAATACCACTAAGCCTAAGACAAAAGGCTTAGCAGTTTTTGGCAGAAACTTGAGACAAAAGTCTCAACTTTAAGCCTAAGCCCTGGCTAAGACCTTTCGTGAATACGGGCCCAGAAGTCTACTGATATCAGACCACCTCGAAAGCTATAATCCATTCACTTCAAACGAAGAGAAACTACATGTAGTTGAAAAAGTAGGCAAAGAGAGAGTAATTTTCTTCACAAAATGTGTTACCGATCCCTGATATGTAATAACCCCTACCTAAATTGAAACTAATATTTTTTATTTTTCTTTCACAATAACATCCATCAGTAAACAAACCAATACAAATGAGGCAAGACAAGTCTAGACATGAAATGCATTATTTAAAGACTAACTGGCAGACCCAAAAGCTCACTGGTTGTTACCAGTATCAGTAACTCACCTATGTATATAAAAGTGGCATTATCACTGGGGTCAAACGGGCACAGTCCCTCACCAGTCAGACCTGTGCTTTCAAATGACAGGTCATTGGTCTGTAAATATTCACACAGCAAAAACCTTAATTACCATGCAGAATTAAAGCACCGCTGAAGTGAGACTTTTGTTTGAAGGTTATTCCTAATTCATTCTAATACCTTGTTATCATGTTGTAATTGTATCTGATTTCAGATGACTGTGGTCATTGTGGATCAATAAACAAATATACAGTGTTCTCATCTATTTTCAAGGTTTTGAAATGATCAAATTCTTAATGCTGAATCTTGCTCGAGAACAGAGTACTTCTGGGATTATACTGAGTCTCTAAACCTATTTTTCTGGACAATTTCAACACTTGCACCGACACTTTTTCAATACTTTTCTGTTTTACATAACTAAGGTATATGTGTCAATAATACTAATAATAATTAAGAGAAAACACCCCAAAATTATGTTTGAATACACAGAAAAATGATGTTGAAATTGCAATGTTGTGTATTTAGAATTAATCAAAACACTTCTGGAAAAGCTGATTACAACCACTCAAAATTGAGAAATTTCTGCCAGAAAGGGACAACAAAGAAGCTAACAATCTTTAGAGTTGGGAGTGCTAGCAGCAACAAAAACTGGAAAAGTGTTACCATGGCCATAGTGGTTGCCAGATGTTGCCCAAAACCTAAACAGCTACAGTTCCTCTTGGTATATACATATGCTGAAACTTTGGTTAAAATCCATTCAGGAGTTTTTGTTATGTCCAGAACTTAAACTGTTTAAAATCAATTCCACAGTATTTCAGATATTGTCCAAAAACTTCTACTCCTTAATTCTGTTATCACTGGGATTTTAAGGTCACCTTATTGTAGGGACTTCTCTAAGGCCAGTAATATAGACATGCAAAATCTGAATGAAATCGGTCCAACCATTTTCAGTATACTCGGCAGAAACATAGAAAAATTTAAACTTAATATGTATTAGTTTCTGCAACAATGTAAAAAATTTGAATGAAATCTGTGAAGCCGTTTTCAGAATTGTCTGCAGAAACATAGAAAAAAAATTTGAACTCAATATAAAACAGTTTCTGCAACAATGCAAAATTTTAATGATTTAGTAACAACTCCATTTCTGTTTATGGAAGTACAAGATTTTTTAATAATATTACCATTAAACCAAATCTTCTATACAATACTATAAAATAAACACATATAAATGTTCAGTACATGCACTAGTAATCAATCGTTTTCAGGAGGAAGCAGCCATTTCTTCCTTATCTTGACTCATTATATACAGGAAATAAACCATGACTGCCCAGTAAAGAGACTTTTTGTTGGTTGCAAAATCACTGAGGTTTTTAGGGAATATATATTATCAGTAGTCATAGGATGGAAATCAAAGAAGTGATAATGAACAGAGTAATCAGAGGGGATCAATAACAATCTGCATGTTAACAGGAACAGTGTACACAGGTCTACAGGAATGTAAATTAATACCAAGCCTCAGATAGGGAAAGAACTGGAGAATGAGTTTTTAACATTGAAAAAGGCAGCGTAAAACAGACTTCATCCTGCAATGTGTCATTAAAGTATTTCTGCTCATAAGATTATAATGCAGACCAGTTTCTTAAAAATTCCATAAAATATTATCTTCATAGGAAAGGTCCACACAATACAGATATCAAAATTCTCGTGATTAACACACAAAAGAGTTGAATCTTCTACCTTCAAAAACGAAGATTACATCAAGTAAACCAATTTATTTAATTAATTATTAATTAATTTAGTTACTGATTAATTTAGTGAAACACACTCTGTTTACTACAATAAGAAAAGAAAATATATATAAACACTAGGATACCCATCCTTATTAGTCTCTGCACAAATCAAGATAAAGTAGCTGCTTTGGCAGTTAGTTCAAATAATTTCTATTTCTGTGAAACATTGCAAAAGTAACCAAATTCTTTTTACCAAAATTTCAGGTATAAAATCAACTAAACATTTTTTTCACATTTGACATTATTTCCTGAAATTGATCTACCTATTAAAATACCTTACTCAAGATAACCAAGTTTTTTACTGGAATTTGAAGAAGGGCAAATGCACTAAAATGATTATCAGCTTTGCTGTAATTGTTACATAACCTGTATGGTCTTTCATCTTATTTTTCCTTGTAGAGCATCCTGGTTCTATTTTCAGAGGCAAAATTATTACTCGTAGTTGAGAGATTTAAAATGGATACACGCAACTTCTAAACGAAATATGAGGAAATGAAAATTGCATTATAAACTAGCCATGGACTTACAGACAATATGTCTTTCCTTGGGCTATATGCCCCAGTTCCAAACACAGAGATGGTATCTCCTATAACTGCTATAGCCCTGACATGATTCTTGCACTGAAAATCCTGAAAATATAACAAATAATCAAAAATTACATTCAACTACAAAAACGACAACAATATTTCAAAAATAGTAAAGAATATAGAAGAATATAAACATAATCTACATATGCATATCTAAAAATTAATAAATAATGTTGACTCCTGAAGTTTTACTATTTCAATCAATTTAAAGTTAATGTACCAAATGCAGCAAATTTATATCTTCTGCTATTTGTGGGTGTTTTTTGTTTTTAGTTTGTTTCAGTGGCAAGTAAAATGTAGGAATAAAGTAAGATTAAGATTTTCTTCCTTTATATATTATATTTATTACCCCAAAAAAGATGAAAATTTTGAGGAGAGTCAAAAGCCTTGCTTTGGGTGAAAACATGCTAAAATGGTAGTAACAGGTTTCTGGACTGAAGGTCTATGAAAGCATAAAAATAATGGATAGCATAAAAAGCAAGAAAGACTTATTTAAACAAAAGACCCCCCCCCCCCACCCCTTTCACTTCAGAGAAAAATTGCGGGACACATACATGCACGTACATGCACACCCCCTCACACACAGGAAACATTTTATACTTTCCCACCCAGGAGCCAGAGGGAAATAGTAAGATGTGTCTACATATATTGGAATTTTAATTTTTAGTCGTCAAGTTGGTCGTGGTTTCAGAGACAATTAGACTTCCTGTCGGTTATAAACCAGTATTAGAATGTGAACTGTGAATATTGAAGCCCAATAAGCACATGCAATTTCCAGACATCGGGAGTGAAATGAAACAAGTTAACTTTGAAATTAATACTTTCAGGGGCGGATCCAGCTTTTAAGTAAGGTGGGGGTTCACATCAGACATACCATAACTAACCCCCGGGAAAAAAATTAATTTTTGGTAAAAATATAGTGTATTTCCTGCAAATTTAACACCACTCTCAAGACAAGAAATAATTTTGTCTTTGGGTTGAACCCCTTTGCATTACTTTTCAAGCGGTGGGGTTCGAACCCCCCACCCACCCACCCCTGGATCCGCTTGTGACTTTGTTGAAGATTTATTGAAAAATTATTCAAAATGGGTATTTTATTGTGACATATTTTAGTCTATATATAACTGCACAAAGATCACAAAGTCATAGATTACGTGTCCATTTTTGGTGAATTGGATACATTTAGAAATGCATTTACCTTAGATTTATCTATATCAGTACATGTAGCGACTGCATTGCTGTCGGGTGGTAAATACACAGAATCTTTCACCTGAAACATAAAAATAAATCATTTGTAATTCATTTCAAGTGTAAAATGGATGTTTCATAAATTACCCACATTTTATATTAGATCCAATGCTGTTGAAACATTCACATAAAATTTGTAATGTCCAAGAAAGGAATAAGAAATTTGGTTAAGAGATGTATAATAATCTTCTGTTTAATAAGCAGAAACAAATTGTTATAACAGACTAAAAAGCACTTGTCAGTATTTCACCAACATGGATTAAGATCAGATCAAGATCAGATCAAATTTGAGTGTGAGTTTATTAAATAGCTATTCCCAAAGCATGGATCAATTGACCTGAATAGATTAAATATTTGATCTGTTTCTTTGTTATATCTCACAATTTTGAATAGACTTCTTCATCAATCAGGCAATCTGAATGGTTCATTCAGTTGTGAAGTACCCTCTGCCAATGTAATGATCGATTAAATATTCATCTTCTTGTCTGAGAAGTCTTCTGTTAAACATTTTTGATCAGTGTCAATCTAAAAGTTAATCCATCAAACCCCATGGATCAAAGTTAATCCAAAACTTGATAAAAAAAACCAGATCAAATGTTTTGTGATTACCAATCTTAGTTGATCCAAAAATCTGATCATAAATTGATCAATTCTGCTCAAATTTGATCTGATCTTCAATGATCTTTGTTGGTGAATACCGCCCTAGATACAAGACTAATTTTGACCGTACAAACCCTTCACTTCTTCTTATTAGAAAATTCCACTTGATAAAGCACTATATCCTTAAGTTTTAATGTGATAATGATTGTGGGCACACCCACTCTCTTTCTTGTTACTATAAGGTACAACTTATTGAACTTGTTCATTTTATTATACTATATATGCTTATATTATTGGAGGATTTTAAGATCTTTTTGGAAACATTAATTTGGAAAATATAATAATATTTAAAATGCTCCAGAAGAAAAAAAATTAACAAAAACAGATTGAACTTAATCTTAATCGTGAATTGTTGGATTGCTTTTACTGCAGATACAAAACATCTTCACAAAAACATGGATAAAAGAGTGGGAAAACTGGATATTTGAATGTATTTTTGTAAGTTGGAAAAAGAATGTTAGGTTTTTGGTAATTCTTCTGATAGTTTGCCAGACATACACTTTCAAAAACGAAAAAAAAACAAAAAAACCTGCAATTGATGGAAATGCAGACAAACAAAACAGACTTAAGCTAACAACAATACAGGGATAGGCCTATTTAGCAATTAATGAAGGTAAACTTCCTAAGCACAATTTTTTGTGGGAATAAAAAAATAAATCTGTGCTGTGTAACTCATTGTAAGATTAGCCTTCTCTTTTCTTCAACTTTAGCAGAAATCTTCATTTGATTGGGAACAAACCCAGCAGAGCAGGATACATTTGTTTTGTATACAACGGGGCCTGCATATCATGGATAATTGGCATCAACAAGTGCCGATTTTTCATTAATATCTCAAAAACTATATAACCTATAAATATGAAAAAAAACATCATTAGAAAGGACTTTTATATACAGCTCTTCTGCATTTTTTAATGCATAAAATCCAAGCAGAAATGGCTGAGAAATTGCAAGTTAAAGGTTGACATTTTATACTCACTGGTGCCCTTTGGATAAAATGGCCTTTTTCACCTTCTGTCTTTAAATATGGATCTATTTAACCCATAAATCATACAAAATGGTGGATTATAAAAGTAAAACATCCCTTATTAGACATATGCAGAAAAAATATATCAGCCATGAAGATCAACAATATAATACTCATGCTATGCACTTGTACAATACTGTCATCTTTTTCACGATATATTTTTTCTTTTCATGTCATTCGGGAAGTTTTCCTATTATATTTATTATTGCCTCTGCTGTGGAGGTTATGTAACTGACAGTGTGCGGCTGTCTGTGTGTTTGTTTGCAAAATAACTCAAAAAGTTTAAGGAGAGATTTGATGAAAATTTCAGGAAATGTTGACAATTGCACAAAGAGGAGATGATTAAATTTATTTGTTGATCCGGATCACTGTCTGGATCCAGGAATTGTTTTAAAGGATTCTTTATCATGGCATAAGTAACACTGGGGGTGTTCAGCCTGGGCAGAGGTATGCGTTCTCTGAGTGCTCTCGTTATTGTTTAGAAATCCCTTCAAATAACTTTGCTTTGCAGATATTTACATTGATTAGCCAGGTATTTTAAAACCTGAGATTGTGCCATCCATCTGTATACAACCAAACCCAGTTAACTGTCCAAAACTCAAGCTATGAATAACAAGAACATCTAGGAAGCCATCATGTGTTACTCTGCACCTAAATTGTTATATTGGGTACACTGTGATTGCGGTTGGACATATGACTATCACAAAGCAGAACTCACCAATATAAAGTACTGTATTTATCCATATAAGTGCCCTGGGGGCAACGCATTTTCAAAAGAAAAAAAAAAGGGGGGGGGGGGGGGGCTGGGCTACTATTACAGGTTAGAAAATCAACTTGAGCCCAGTGGCAATGGGCGATAATGGACACTTGAAGCCTTGATCTCACTTGCCAGCATGTATAATGGCAGGAGAGCTTAAAATATTAAATATATATTTAACAAACCTTAAATCTGAAGAAATTATAAACTTTCATCTCACATTTTTACAGATTTTAATGCTGCTGGCTGTTGAGAGGGATGTAAAACCCCGAAATTATGAACTTTGTAAAGATTGAGAAGGGTGGGGGGGATTAATAGGGAGGGGGCGTTTGTATGGATAAATACGGTATGTTTCAGATCTCTATGCCAGCACCACAATAGACTTCTGTGAACAAATAACACACAACCAACCCCTGTAAAGGTATAAGAAAGGCTAGTGCAGGACCCACAATCTCTATCTCACTCATACATCAAGAGGTTACTTGTTCAGTTGGGATGAAGAGGATCCAGGTCCACAAACTAAGGTGGGGCAACTAATACTGCCTAAATTAAGTCTTTTTTTAATTTGCATTAACAAAGCCTTCCATGGCCATAGATTTAGTTAATTTTAAATTATTTGCAAAAAGACCTTACACCTTATACAAATATGACACATACATTGATGAGTAGTTGGGAGTATTAATAATACAAATTCTTAAAAACTTCATTAAATTTTTCACTCTGTCTTTCTTGAAACTTTCAGAACAAAAAATACTATTTTAAATGCAAATATATTATACTCTTTTGCCTTAAAAACAAATAGTAAAAGTGTGTATGTTAAAAATTTTCACTCAAAAATAAAAAATCACCATAATTACCCTGTAGACATGGATGACATTCTAATTTTAATTGAACTTTAATAACACCTAATCTCCCCTTTATTAAAGGGGGCTCAAAGGTGCAATAGCACCAAATTGGTCAACCAATTTCAGTATCCAGGGACAGTAAAGGGGGTATGAACGAATGGCATCTGTGTGTTGTTGCTTACTATATGATGTCAAAATCACCTTTAATCACAAATAGTCACTTCCTTATTATCTCCATTATTGTCTCCATTAGTAATTTTGACACAACAGATTTTATCTAAGAATAAGTTTAGGATAACAATCATAACAAGAGCTCTCAGGCAGCACAGATATCCACCAAGGCCAACACCTTCAATATTACTTATAAGTGCCATGAAAAAAAATCCCTCCAAAAATTGTTGGATCTGGACAGTGATCCATATCAACTTGGAAAATTTAATCATTTGTACCTTATGCCATTATCGACCTTTTTCTGAAAATTTAATCAAAATCCACAACTTTTAGAGTTATTCTGCAAAGAAACAGAAACACAAACACGCGCTGTCCATTACAATAACCTCTTAAGGAGAGTTTTTAATAAAATGTGTCTGAGATGAAATCTAAACGAGTGCTCCACTAAAATCTGCACTTACTATCTTAGTTAATTGCATGCAAGCTGACTTTTTTGATTGGTATATCACAATAAGATAAGCCGAAGCCCAAGCTAGACCTTGTCCATAATTCCTCCAATATCCTGGTACAGCCGGAGCTGTCAAGTAGCGCAGTAATAACAGTGAGTGAGGCAGGTGAAATACCATTCTAGCAAATTCCTCCCAGGATAATCGGCCTCATTTCTTAACTGTGTAAGTTGAGAGCAGAATCTGAGGCATTTGCAATTGTTTGGGGAATTTCTGACACCCTGTAAATCTTCTGAGTATAACTACAGGGAGGCTCTTAAAAGACTATGTCCAGATGAGTTAACAATATCTTCTCTACTTGTGCCCTAAAAGATATTTTCCTTTTATTCCGCATCCCTAGATTTCTGTTAAACTACAAGTTTATCCCACACATAGATCACTCTTGCAAATCATTCAGCATCAGCTTATGAGTTGTCTACAGAAAAAAGTCATTTGGAGCCAATGAAAAGATTCAGGTTAAGTTGTCTGATCATAATTTGGTCTGCTCAACTCAAGAAACAGATGGTTCCAATAGCAAAAAGTAACTTATGGCTTATACAGAGAAAAGGAAAAAAAAACACTTCAGCTGTGCTCACCAGATTAGTGTGATTTAATGTGGGATAAATAACCCAATGAACATATAAGATCTCCTGCTGCCTTCACTTGGATCTGTAAGAATAGTATAAACTGTCTCAATGGTATGAGCTTCTGGCAATAATAATTATCTATTCCTTGTTGAAGAAATGTGACTTTGGAAATCCATTAATTCAATTCCATTCCTAAGGAGGCAATAGCAAATGCATCATTCTGTCTACTATGTTATACATGATAATGCAATTGGTTCTTCAACCTATGAATTTCTTAGATGCAAACCAAGAAAACTTAATTTGTTACATTGAAAAAAATATATATCATTAGACAGACAAACATTTTGGAATAAAACTTAGTGTCTTCACCTAACAAATAATTTATTTTACTCATTTTGTTCCTGGCAATGTAAAGATGATTATCTCGATTGCCAATTTAAAGAACAAATATCTTCTGGTCCTCTCAAAATAGCCATATCTATCTATAAGATACAGGTTTTGTGATCAGTATATTGTTACAATAATTGTGATGATTGGAATGTATGCTCCAAATTACTATAAAATTGTTTCACAAGAACAAAAAAAAAGCAATGCAGATACATTACTTGGCCCAGAAAACCCCATGATATTCTCATTATATGAATGAAGAAGATTGCTTTCTACACTTTTTTATTTGGTAAATCCAATTTTCTTTGACTGGATTTCATCACGTTTGATTAGGTCAGACCATTAGCCTGACAGAATAATGTACCAAAAACATTTTTGCAGAAAAAAAAGAAATCATCTCCTGAGCCATGTGTCCACGATAAACCAGCCAAGTGACAGTACTGATTGGATAAAGCTTCATCATATAGAGAAGATCCCAATTCACTACTGTAATGGCAAAAGTCACCTTACCACAAGCAGGCAGAAGAAACTGGATAACAAAGGTACTCAGAGCAGTAGAAACTTGTAGACACCTGGTACATTTGAGAAAACCATAGGTCAAAGTCAGTGTTGGGGTATTATTTCTCTTTATCCAGAAACCACAGATGCAAATCTGGGTTTCTATAAAGATTTGCAGATGTACAGGATGTAATGAACATATCTTACTGAAATATTTATGTGGGTAGGCCCTGACCAAAGGAAGAAATGAGAAAGAAGATCTGGATCATGTGCTGAATACAAACAAATTCTGAATTTTTCAGTAAAGTGTCCCGCTGGTCGAGGAATGCACTCTACAAGTACTTTCTAGTTATATATACTCAGAATCCTGCTACTCGTACATTTTAGATATAGGGCAGATTCTCTGTAACTAGAACTTCGAATGTACAAAGGGTACAGTTCTAATTACCGCTGAATTCCACTTACACAGGCATCATCTGATGTTGTGAGCTCAAATATACAAAGGATAAGGTTCTAGTTATGGCTGAAATTCAACTTATACCTACAATAATATATCATCTAATGGAAGTGCAAAACTAATTTCACTAATATCCATATTTCCATATTGTATTGCAGGGAAGATATTGCGCCTACAAAGCAGTAGATTAGATATTTGTTTTACAGCGGGTATCTCCACAAGGAGGTAATGTTTTGGGTGTGTTTGTCTGTCTCTGCAATGACTCTAAAACTAACTAGATTGGGCCAACTCGGCGCCAACATATCCCCAGACAGGTCATCACTCACGCCACAGGTTTTGATCGGGAATTTTTTAAAACATAATTACCCATTATTATATGAACTTCAGCACATCAATCTACTCTGTTTATATCTCCCCAAGGAAGATGGTGTATCCCCAGACGCCGAATACATAACTCAAATTATATTTTCAATCTTCCTGCAATGATAACTCTAAACCTATTTTCAAAGTATTTAAATGATTGATGATTGAATGTCCATTCTAAAATAATAATCCCAAAAGAGCATATCTGTTTCTATATTTGTTGACAAATAAAATATTATTTTTAATTCAACTCATCATATTTTTCAATCTTCCTTCAAAGTATTTAAATGATTGATGATTCAATGTCCATTCTAAAATTCATAATCCCAAAAGCGCATATCTGTTTCTATATTTGTTCACAACTAAAATATTATTTAAAAAAAAATTATTTATATTATTATTTTATTATATTATTTTTAGAATTTGCAAATTGTTTTCAGTTATTCATTTCCTCTATACCTATATATGTGGTCCATATATATGCAACCTAAATATGTGACACAATCTCAGTTCTGACTCCCCTTTGTGTTATATGTAATGAAGCCCACCACCTCCCACCCCCACCCCTCTCCCCTTCTCCACACCTCTCTCACTATTACACAAGATCTGCAACCCCATTGAGTTCTTTGTTTCTCATCTGATATCATTAAATACCTTTGTTTATTTAGTGTCACTCAATATAGCTGGAGGTCCCAGAGGTGGGTGGGGGGAATCCGGGTGGGGGATGTGGGTTGAGCATAAATGGTAAACAAACAATCTATATAAAAGGGGTACTCAAATACAAAAAGAATTGAGAATTTTAAGTATGTGATTATCAACTGAAATGAGTTCATAACTGTAGGAGCTGTGCCAAAATTAACTGAGGCAAGTTGAATAAAACTGGGCTAGTTGAGGGTTAAAAATCCCCTAGTTTTACTACATAAGGATATAATTTCATTAATATTGGGACTTAAAGCTCACTTAAAGTGTCCATTTTGTCTACTTGAATATGTTTAACCAGTTTCATTTTAAAAAGTGAAAAACTCAGCAAGCAGAGGTATAACACACAAAAATAAGTTCTTAAAAGACTAAGATAGCCATAACATTATTAATATTCAAAATTTAAATAGACAGGCATTTCCTTTTAAAAATTCAAAGATTTCAGCTCTATAACCCACATAGTTTGACAGTTACTGGGCTTTAAAGTGGCATAATATCCATAAATTGGGTTTCTGTGGGCATTTTACAATTGTTAAAGAGACCTTAGCAATTAAACTACAGATCTGAAACTTTTTGGGGGACATACATAACAAACAAAAATTATATATAATACAGTTTAAGACTTGTCACACTAAGCATTTCCAAATAACAGGGCAAAATACGGAAAAAATGTCAAAAAAGGCACTTGGGCGAGTGTCTATGGCCCTCATACACAGGTTAAATGTCTACTAAAAACCTTGATTTTCGGCATATGTAAAAAGGACATAATAATGCATTCCCAGATGGGATTTCAGCTCCATCAATCACATAGTTTAACAGTTACAGGGCTTAAAGGTGGTAAAAAGTCCAAATATTGGGTCATTGTGGGCCTTTTAGAGATCTCGATGTGGCTTTCAAATTAAAGCTTCAGACTTAAAATTTGTTACATACTAAGATTACACATAGAATATGTATCTAATAAAGTTTGAAACTTCTCAGACTTACCATTTCCAAGTTACAGAGCAAAATATGTGAAAAATGTCTTAAAAGGGTCACTCAGGTGGGTGTTTAAGGTCCTCATACACAGGTTAAATGTCTACTTGAAGCCTTGATTTTTGGCACATGTAAAAAGAACATAATAATGTATTCCCAGATGAGATTTCAGCTCTATCAGTCACATAGTTTAACAGTCACAGGCCTTAAAATTGGCAAAAAGTCCAAATACTGGGTCTTTATGGGGCCTTCTAGAGACCTAAATGTGGCCTTCAAATTAAAGCTTCAGACTTAAAATTTGTCACATACTAAGATTACACATAGAATATGCATCTAATACAGTTTGAAACTTCTTAGACTTACCATTTCCAAGTTACAGGGAAAAATATGTGAAAAATGTCTAAAAATGGTCACTCGGGTGGGGATTTATGGTCCTCATACACAGGTTAAATGTCTTCTTAAAGCCTTAATTTTTGGCACATATAAAAATAACATACTAATATCTTCTCAGATAGGATTTGAGCTCTATCAGTCACATAGTTTGACAGTCACAGGGCTTAAAAGTAGCAAAAAGTCCAAATATTGGGTCTTTGGGAGCCTTTTAGAGACCTCAATTTGACCTTCAAAATTAAAGCTTCAGACTTAAAATCTGTTACATACTAAGATTACACACAGAATATATATCTAATACAGTTTGAAACTTCTCAGACTTACCATTTCCAAGTTACAGGGAAAAAGATGTGAAAAATGTCTTATAAGGGTCACTCGGGTGGGTGTTTATGGTCCTGATACACAGGTTAACTGTCTATTAAAGGCCTAAATGTTGGGGCACATATAAGAAAACACATAGATATATTCCCAGATGATATTTAACTTAGATGAGAGACATAGTTTGAAAGCTACAGTGCTTGAAAGTGACAAAAAGTGCATAAATTGGGTCTCTGTGGGCACTTTTGAGACCTTAAGTCGACCCCTTTGGGTAAACCTACAGCCCTAAAATTTTCTACAGACAAGGATTACATATCAAAGTTATACCTAGCGCAGTTTGAGACTCATCAGAATTATCACTTCCAAATTATAGGGCAAAATATGTGAAAAGTATAGCAAAAAATCCCTAAGTGGGGGTATTTATGGGCCTCAAACACAATTTTCTCCTCAACTTAAAGTCATGATTTTCGGCACATGTACTAAGAACATATTAATGTGTTGTCAGGTAAAATTTCAGCCAGCTGAGCATCATAGTTTGTGACCTACAGGGCTCTAAGTGGCCAAAAGTGCAATTTCTGACCTTAAGGTGGCCATAAGTTCTTTTTTACTGGGAGTTTAAGGTCACCTTAAAATAGGGATCTTCCTTTGGGCACCCTTAACATGTGTACCAAGTTTGAAAAAAAAATATTAATTTGTTTTTGAGTTATCGCGTCCACAAGGAAATTTCTACGGCGGCGGCGGCGGCGGCGGCGCGACGGACCTGAATCCAATATATCCCCGACTTTCGTCTGGGGATATAATAAATGGATCTTTTTAAATTTTGCTGTGGGTAGGGCTTGACAAAAGGAAGAAATGGTTAAAATCCAAATTTCATCTCCCGAATTTTCGGGAAGATGTCCTGGAGAAGGTCTGCACTCTATGAGTATTTTCTATTTCTACCTACTCATACTGGGTTTATTGTGCATCTTTTAAAACCAAATATATTAAAGGGTGAAAATTTATGTCCAGATGGAAACCTTGCTGTGCAAATTTCCTGTCAAAAGGACAGCAGTAATTTGTAATAAAATATCTCATGTAGTTCCGAAGTGACAGATTACTGTGAGGTAGAATGTTTAATGCTATAGAAACTGAAAATATCCACTAGGCATATGGGGACACTTGGACTGAAGAATGACATTATCTATAAATGTCTGCACCTTGGTTCTTTGAATAGCAGTTGGAAGTTGGTGGGAGAGTCTTGACTGATTAAAGCCTTTACTCCCTGATGTAAAGCTTAAGCCACAGAAACCTTGCATAAATTCATGACATCCACCGAAGTGATGGCCACTATTGGCCCCTTGGGCATAAAAACTCTCTGGTTGGAGATCATTACTTTCTACTTTATTCAATAATTTAGAGAATCTGAAAAAGGAAACCTAACTTCCCCCTAGTCAAAAAAATGAAAAAATAGGCACATGTACATGGAGAATTTTGCCTTCATTTGACTTCTGACACTGTTTATGCAAAAAATACTGTCTATTCATTACTAAATGAATACTTTTGGAAACCATCAGAATGTAGTACTGCTTTAAAATAGATAAGACATTTGTTATTCAACTTAACAATGCATAAAAGTTTCTTTCAAAATACAAAATACCACATACCATTCCTGGAAATAGGAAAATAAAATGGAACAAAATACAATAATAATTGCCTGTGTGACCTCCTTACAGGCACCAACTAATCTAAAACTATGGAGATATGACGTGACAAGCGATGGAGCAATGTCAGCCATATCAACTACGCTTATTTACGGACACGATCACAATAAACTTACCAAAGCCATGAAATACCAGAAATATTCAAGGGCCACACTCACAGGCTAATAACTGATAAATAACTTGCCATTAATATTTCATGAAAGCACTGGAATGTGTTCAATTCTCTCTTTGATATATATACATGCACTGTATGTGTTTTGACTTTAAGTTAAAAATTAAATTGAGGTAAAACAGAGGTTAATACTGAGTGCTGAGGTTTTACGCACAGCAACATTTCAAAGTTCAGCGAAATATTTAATAAACAGTCAAAGGGATTCTGGGTCATAATATATAGATGTAAAATCTATAAAAAAAACTGTAAAACTTTATCTTACTTTAAGCCCGCTGAAAAAAAAACTCAGCTGATTTCTCAGAAGCATTGCATCCCTCCAGGTAAGAGCGAGATAATGACAGAATCAATGGAACAAGTGAAGACATTCATTGAAATGTACCATAACACTCAGATAAAACCGAGAACATCTTTGGTTGTTTTGGAAAAGGCTTTGATTTTTTTTCAAAAGGACCCTATTGTTTTAGCAGAGAGTAACATCCCCTCGGTGTAAGTGAGTAGGTTATCAGGCCAGAGGTGTTAATATAAGTAATCCTTGTTTATACTAGGCAAAAGAGCATCAATTTGCTGTCTGGAAGCATTTGCCTCAGAAAAAAAAATAACACCATAACCTCAAGAATTATACCAGCAGCACTGAAACAACAGCTTGTCTTATGTATAACGTCACTATCTATCAAGTGACTATAACAATTTTTCATGGCTGAAAAAAATATCCCCGAATTTGGCTGTAAATGCCCTTAAAATGGTTGCTTGGTAGTTTTGTTTTTTGCACTTTAAAACAGATTTTGATAAAATTTACAAAAACTGTAAAAAAATGCTCATATTTGTTATATGCTTAATGGCCCTGTTGGACTCAAAAATTATTTTCATCAATAGGATGCATACAATGTGGGAGTTATATCCGTTATCAAAGGGAAAACAGATATCTCTACCTTTTTCAAAACCACCTGATACACCAATCAAAGAAATATAAACACAACTGCAACAGCTTTGGATTTTTTAAAACAACTTGCAAAAAATATTAAACTAACACTGATGCTTATTTCTTCAGTATATGTTTCAGTTCGCAGTTTTGTTTTCCTTAAAAAATGAAAACAGAAATAATGTCTCCTTTATGTAAATAGATTTGAAATTTGTGTCATATGTTTGCCATCAAAGCATTTTCAAACAGTACACATTATACAGCAAGTGTTTTAGACATATTAGTAGTATGAAGTATCTATGAGCTGATAAATAACATAACAAACTCTGTAAAGCCAGAACCTCTAATATCCAACTGATAAGGTTCTAGTTATAGCTACTCTCCAATATACCAACAACACCACATCTTTTCTGATGTTGGTGCCACAAAGCTGATTCCATTTGTGCCTAGATTCAACTTATACTGCGTCCAAGGTAACAGGCTGCCAATGGACCACCAGCCATGCATTCAGTTGCTCTCCAGTGGGCCAACATCATTTTGTCCATTGGGCCACTGGTTGCAATTACTCTGGTTGTAATCCCACTATAGCCTCAACCAATCAGATTGCAGGATGGAGTCATGTGACAATGGTGTGGACAAGGCAAATGATTACCAGGTTGTGGGTAGATCTTAGTTAAGGGAATCACTGATCAGACACATGACCACGGATGTAATCAGCCGTACTACTTATGATCATAGACAAATATTAACTAAGATTCATGGGAATCCTAGGATGGCAATACATAATGCACTAATTAAATTATATAATGTTCAACAACAACTTTTCTGTTGTAAATTTAAAATGAAAATATTATTTTTATGTCTAAAAATGTTAAATAGTGAATTCAAAATTGTTGGCTTACTGAAATCTCACTATGAGATACACTATGTTAAATACATTTTTACCATGTTTCCCAAAATCCCAATGTATTGCTCACCACCATCTTGAATATTATTCCACCTCTGGCCCATAGGTAGCCCAAAACTGGCAAATTTCAGCCTGAAGAGGCAATAGCCAACAGTGTCCTATCGGCCCTAGGGCAATGTCACTTATTACAATTATAATTGAGCTGATACATATATATATATAACTATACATGACTTATTAAGCTTTTTCAATTGTTACTAAAATAAAACAAAAGGATCCATTTATTAGTTTAACTGAATAATGTATGGAGTACATTCAAAATAAGCTTTTCTGTATTTGGTCAAAAGTCACATCTTATCATTTCCACAATGAGTAGGGGTTCATACCACCCAGTCTGTCAAACACTGTTGATGATGCAGTATAATATACTGTCTAGGCTGTCACTGACTGGGCCATGTTGATATTTTTATCAAAATAATTCTCAACTTTATAAAATGAAAATCTTGGATTTATGTCTCCTGTATGGACTCATCCTACAAATGGGGACAGATATGGCTATGTTAGAAGAACACAGTAATCATTCGTTTACCCCCCTGACTCCCTGGTCAAATGTCAATTCCTAATGTAGATTTCTGGGAGCTGAGATTTGTCAGACATATCAAGGATCGGTGATGTGGAGAAGCATGAAGATAGTGGGTCACATCTCCCCTGATGACACGACTGCCACTATCACAACTCATTACTCCTCTCATTTGTCACTTCTCTTTTTCTGCTATTCCCATCACTCCTATACTTCACTCTGTGTTAACAACCTCTCAACAGACCAAACCATTTTTTTACTGTAACAGTTTCTGTTCTAGCCTAAGTGGGCACCACTGCAATCTACTGTATACTTCCAGGCAATAAGCACACAACTGAGAAATAATTTGAATAAGAATTTTTACAATTAGTTAGTAAGTAAGTAAGTACGTGAGTAAGAAGCATTTATAAAGTGCCAAATTTGATGTAAACATCCACTAAGGCGGTGATGTTCAAAAAGGGATAGTCCATATCCAAAAAGGAGGTTAGTATCTAATTGAGAAATAATTTGAATAAGAACTTTAATACGTAGGATTTATTGGGTTATTTAGTACCTTCAAATAAGAAAAGCAAGAAATCTATATTTTAGTGAATGTGTTTCAATTATTTAGCAAATGACATTTAAGCCTTCTCAAAAGTATTACATATTTGAAATTTTCTTGCATAAAAAACTGACAATGTTTTCCTGCAAGGCAGTATATAAAATTGAATACAATTAAAGTTTTAAAATAGGAAGAAACATGCCAATGCTTCATAAGACTTGACAGTCAATAGAATATGCTCATAAAATTTCAATGACTTTACTGCACACATATATCTTCACTACACATGTACTTTATTTTGAGTAATTTCCACTTTTTTTGGAGGAGTGATCACTGGAACAAATGTTTACATTGCACAAATTGGGCAATGACATGATAAAACCCACTTATTACACGACCTTTAGATGGGATAAGTCTAATCCTCAGAGACAGACCTGTCTTAATTATGAATGAAGAAGTGAATCAAGTGCTGAATTATCTAAGAAGTGCAGATCTTCTTGTATAATTTGTGGAAAGACAGGGTGGCAATTGAAAGAAGCAAATAAAACACGCAATATTTGCATACACTGTCAGAAACAAGAGGAAATGTCTTGCCCTGAAAGAACCAATTACCGTTACTCTGCCGCTGATTGTATTTATTTGCTTTGTGGGATTTAATAAATTAACTTTTGATCCAGATCCCATTTCCGTGTTATAGAAATAGTAATCAGATGTAATGTAAATAAGGCTGACATATATCTCAGTAGTGAAGGAATGAAGTTCCTGGTAGATGTAACACCATGAAATCTAATTGGAAAGCTTTAGCTTTAAAAGAAGGACAACTCATGAATGGCTGAGTCTACAAGTTTAGAGCTGGGACAATAATTGAGGTTCCCAAGTATCTAAAATAATTCACTATTTATCCTGAAAGCAGGTTTCCTTTTAATATTTTAAGTTCTCAATGGAAGGCAGACAGAATAGTTGTTTTTGTATGTCTTTTGTATGAACTCTTGGTTGAGTTCTAGCTATTCCTTACAATAGGATGTGGGCCTAACAGTTAAGCTAAAAATAGATCAGGATTAAATTTGTAGTTACAAAAAGTTCCGCAGATGAGCTGGTATTTTTGGCTAAACCTTTGGCTTAACTCTGACACACCCATCAAAATGGATTTAATTTTGAATCAAAATATGGTTGAATCTTCTGCACTTTGCTAAAGCAATCAGCTTAATCTTATGAAGACCGATTTGTCAAAGATCAGCTGAGTCACATTCTGTAAACTTTCATCTGATTTTTGGGTTTCAGTTTGATCTTTCTTTGTGAATATGGCCCCAGATCTCCAGCACGGCAAAGAAGAGCATCTCACTGTGAGAAAAGGCAGTGCCTGATGTGTAGTAAATAGATATGGAGATTGAAATGTGAATTTACAACATTTACAACCTTAATATTAGGTAACAAAAAGGACTAATATTCCATATTACATACATGTACCACAGCACAGTCAGACCGAAGACACATATGATAAAGAATGTGTATTAATTTGAAGATTCAGAAATGTGGGGAGGGGGTTCTCGCTCAGTGGCAAGATTTCAAACAATGGGGCGAATTACACAGTTCCTCCTCTGCCCACAAGATACAGAGAGTGTCTACAGAACTCCCAATGTCCTCATCCGTGCTTCTTAATGCCACTTGGCCTTCAGGAAACAAAAGACACATCAGCACACAGTGAGATGTCTTCTATCTCTCCAATCACTGGCAAAGTAGTAAAGTCCTGTTTCCATGTGCACAGTATGTGATTGACAACTGGTATAATTATTAACCTTTGCACAATTTGGAACCAAAATGTATGTCAGATTGAACAGATAAGATATGGGGATGTTTAAAGGCAAAAAAAGTGACGTTATTTTCAACACAGGGTATTAGTGGAAAGTCAGAACATAATTACCGTAATCATAAGCAGTATGTATACAGGAAGATAGTATCATCTTTGACTTGGACTGAATCAATCAGTCGTTGGCATAAACCAAGCTGAGAGAATTTAAATATCTCTGAATATCAAAATTTGGATATAAATTATTGCAAAGCAAGAAATGCGACATTCAGGACAGCATGTGAAACTTAGCAATAAGAAGCAAACTCCACTAAAATCATGTAACAGCTTACATAAATGTATCTTAATTCAAAGAGAAATATGGGGATCTCTTAATAAGAAATTTTAACTCTGAGGCAATGTTTCCATATATGCGATTAGTGGATGTATACGCAAATACATATAAACATAGCCAAAAAAGAACACTCAGAGGGTGTAGACTTCAGTCAATGCCCAACAAATCCTATAAAAAATTCCTGGATCCAGAATTGGTTGTGGTAAATCTTTGTCATAGTTTTTTTTCTAATCTTGCAAACATACAAATAATTCCACTCATCCGAGTGGCAGACTTCGAAATCTTGCCACATATTTGTGAATGCAGTAGCTAAAATGGTCATTGCTATGTGAAAATGCTTGGTGGTGTAGTGGTTAGAGTTCTCGCCTTCAACCTCTGAGATCACTGGTTCGAATCTTGGCCTGGGCGTTTCATTTTGGAAAGTTGGTAATTACTTGCCGATGCGTGGTGGTTTACAGTGCAGAATCTTGACCAACTAGTATACACTGGTTCCACCACCCTTAAAGTAACCGTCACAATATGACCCTGGCTGTTGAATGCAATGTAAAACAAAAACTAAATCTAAATCTTCTCTATCCTGACCAATGACAATGTTATAGGAATAAAATGAGAATCCTAGCTGCAAAATTATGAACTAGAATGCGCTAACAAACATACACACATACAAACAAACCAACTAACCAACATACTTTGAAGTATTTTTTGAAGTAACAAACAGACTCCAATGACTACATATACTCCTTCGAGGAGGTAATCCACAAAGTGCTAACATGGAAACAGTGTTTAAAAAGAAAGACTTTGTGGGAAGGGAAGAGGGGAGGGGTACACTGAGATCTGTCAGTGCTTCCTCCAACACACTGTCACCCAGCAGTGACAAGGACAAATTGCCTCAGATTAAACACTCCAATTACAAGCAATTCCTTAGTTACTCCGGGCGAGTCACCTTGACGATTGTTTCTCACCACAGGAATGCTTTTGAATCCGTCTGTTTACTTTCAAGATAATCACCTTTCCTAATTGAAGCATAAGATGCTTGGGATGACAATCTTTTTTAAAAAGCAAAAAAAAAAAAAATGTTTTGAAACAGACTCAACACTGTGCCTCGATATAAAGAAAAAAACATTGGGGATTTGCATTTTAAAGAAATTAATTTTCAGCTTGAGTACAGTACTTTTGTATAGTCACTCTGTATAAGCAAGGTTCAAATAAAAAATGTTCTCATTAGTTTTCAGAAATATTATATTTGTTGCAATACATAACAAGATTTATAATTTCACAAAGCTATCAGGCCCATTATTTCCTATTGCACGCTTTTGACCCAACATATAAGTTCAAAATGTGTAATTTTGTCATAGATTTGGAAAATGACGGACTTATATTGGGGCCAAAAAGAAACTTGAAATCAAAAAAATATACTTAAAGTCTATCCGACCAAAAACATTGTTTGTTCAAAGTTCTAGAAGATAGTTATCACAAATATGAAATGGTTAAACAATATATTAATAGTTACATCAAAGTTGTCTTTACAATAACTTTTTCTCATTTTATTTTCACCACGCGTGGTATACATCCGAAATAAGGGATATACAGAGTGGGATTTTTTTGTGTACAATGGCACCTCTGTGCCATGGATAATTACCGTCAACAAGTGCCAAATTTTTCAATAATATCTCAGAAACTATGTAACCTACAAATGTGTATGATATATCAGCAGAAAGGTCTTGTTACAGTGCTACCCCTTGTTTTTGTTGCATAAAAATCCATGCAGAAATAGCCGAGAAATTTCAAATTAAAGATTGATGTTTTATTTTCACTGGTACCCTGTAAATATGACAGCCTTTTTCACATTCTCTATTCAAATATGGAATTGTTCAACCAATAAATTAAACAAAATAGTGGATAATAAAAGTAAAACATCCCTCATTAGACATGCACTGTTATAATATTGTCATCTTCATTCGTGATATATTTTTTTTCTGCATATGTCATTTCGGAAAGTGTTCTTATTATATGTTTTGTATATTTATTATAATCTAACAGTGAGTAAATCTCTACCCTAAATTATATCTTTTGTATATTTATAATAATCTAATAGTCAGTAAATCTCTACCCTAAATTATATCTTTTGTATATTTATAATAATATAATAGTGAGTAAATCTCTACCCTAAATTATATAGTATATTTATAGTGAGTACATCTCTACCCTAAATTATATCTTTTGTATATTTATAATAATGTAACAGTGAGTAAATCTCTACCCTAACAATCTTTACCCTCAAGCTTTGATTACATGCACCTGGAGTTCTGTATATAGTGTATTGTGTACTAATATAATACTCACACTACTAATGTCATCCAACTGCAGTCTGTACAAATATTCCCTGTGGAAAAAAGGGAGAGAAGAAAAGAAGAATATTTGATTAATTAACTTGTCTATGAAACAGATACTCAGTTTACACAAATATTGACAGAAATGCCTCTAAAATGTGGTTTATTAATAGAGGAATATAACACGAAGCTATGCAAGCCATGAATTATTCAATTTTTACATATTAAGCTGTCTTCTGAGTGCAGACATACATATATTAAACACAATGAGTATTCAAACATTTGTTAAGACCTTTGAGAAATTTGCTCTAATATGAAAAGATGTTAGGATCTTAAAATTAGGGAAAATGTAAAATATCCGTATTTGTATGACCCTGAGAAATATGAAATGCATTTTAAACAAACTTGTTTCATGGAAAGTCCATTTAATACTGGGATGAAATGTTTGAGAAACGTTTGAGAAACATAGTTCATCTGGACCAAAATGCTGGTTAGATGAATATTTTTACAGTACATATACAAAAGAGTCTTGGAAACTGTTCATCATTTTTAACATTCAAAACCTGTTCCCTAATTTATTTACAAATTTAAGAAGTGAAATCCTGTTAAGATGGATTTGAAGAGATCAGAAAAAATTGTTTCCATTTGCACAGAAATTCCATATAGAGTAAGAAATCTAAAATTCGCCACATATCTGAAATTCGCCACATGTGAAAATACTAATAAAATAAATGAATTGTGGTGAGATTTGTTGAATGTATAGTAAATTAAGGCTTTTTGAACTGAAAAATACCAATTTTTGAACAAAAACATCATTTTCTTCATAAAATTAACTAAGGTTTTAGAGGTGGCGAATTTTAGATTCCTGGCGAATTTTAGATTTCTTACTCTAACTGGGGACATTCCCATGGCAAAGTCCCTCTGAGGTCCTGATTAATATTACAAAAATTTGAATATTCTATGTAAAGGAGAATTTGACTGTGGCATTATACTTACATCGCACCCACATAGAGAAGGCCACTGTCCCCATCCACCTGCAGGTATCTATAGTAACCGTTTGTAGTACTGCTGCCATTGTTAAATGTTTTAATATCTACAAAAAAAAAACAATATTAATATAACAAACACACACTGTACATAAGTAAAGCTTTTATTTACAGTAATAAAGTTATTAAAATTATACAGATAAAAGTCCATGTCGGGGTTATGCACATTTTCACTGTTTCAGTTATCTCTCAAACAAGGACATTTTTTAAAATGGCTAATTTTTAACAGGACAAGATTTGGACAATATTATAAATTCTATGTTTTTAGCAATTCAATTATTTTAATTTCATTAAAACACATATGCATACTATTTATGTGGGTTTGGAGGTTGCCCTCATTTATAAATGTTAAGTTAATTTCACATTTCCTAGACAATTTCCTGTAATTATCAAATATGGTAGACCTTTAAAATTACTCTTATTGGTTAACCTTTTTAACGTCCACTGGTCCTTTTGATTTATGATGACTGATTTCAGTCTGAAGCCCCTTACAGAATTTCTTTTGATTGAGATAAAGCCCTGTAAAAATATGTCTGACTTGGAATTAGAACCGTGCTGCACTTCAACCACACAATAAACACTTGGCAGGAAATGACAAGTATATGCGACAAAGTAAAGGAAATATACAACAATAAAGTAATCAAGGCTAAAAGTTAGTTGATTAAGGGACAAGGATGTATTTTGACTTCTGAGGCAAGTTATGACAGTTTCACATATACCGAAATGGTTTCAAGTGAAGATTATATCACACTCATATTTACAAACCCTGAAATTTGGGAACACAGAGTTCGGCAATTTTTCTGAAATATTTTTCCACTTCAGTGAGTCCCTTTGTATGTACATGCCTGTCATATAATTCATCAATGCGTTGTAAGTGAAAGCACGTAATGTAATAAAACAAAACCCAGAAGTTCCACGCCAGGTGACAAGTACACAGCACAAAAATTGTCCCGCTAATGGACGTAGAGCATCTACTGTGTGTTTGTCAGTGTGACAAGGTCAAAGGAAATATAACGGATCTGTCAGTAAGAATCTTGTCATCACAACCTATGATTGGTTTGTCTGAACAAATAATTTCATTGCATTTAACTTGTAATCTTTTCTGACACCTTTCATCTTTGATATATATCAGTTATACAGTCTGATTTGATCTGTCCTGTGTACTCATCAGGGTATAATTGGTGACTTTTACATATTTACTTTTGACTTATTTCATTAAACTTGATGCACTTCCAGTTTCCCTCCATTTGATTCATTTGGTAAATGTCAGTTTCAAGCCTTCACACATTGTACAGGTCATATTATAATTAGTAGTTATAAGTTATATAGTTTATAGTTATTTATGTGCAGAGCATTGACACCACCCCACATAAAACTAGAGGCACCCATTCAGACAAACTTAATGATAAAATAACATTTCTAATTATTTTGATTAATCTTCCAAAAACATTGAAAACAGTGGAATAACATAAACCAGTGTATTTTATTGAATTATGTTTGCATGGAGAAGAGAAAATAACAATTGTTATAGGAATACTTGGGTGTATACATTTGCAGGGTAGTTAAGTTTTAGGCAAATCTAAAGCTCTAAGCAGGCCTGTGCCACAGTTTCACACACAAGTTAAGTAGAGTTGAGGTAACCATGTCTCAAAGTGGAAAGCTATTCATTTCAGGATGAAAATAGCATGAAATTCACTTTTGTTCTACATGTATTTAGAGGCGCTAACTACAAAAATAAACAAACCTCACTGACTGGTTGGCATATTGCTTTAATGTCTAATTGAAGGCGAAATCCTGTAAAAACCCTTATATATTCACAGTGATATGGCTGGCAATTTGCTGCATGGACAATTGTGTTCCTCTAACAGAGGAATGACTGACTTTAAATGTTCCTTGACCTCTCCATCTTGGACTTTAATGCTAGACCTGAGGTTTAAACCTACATCCTCAAAGGGAAAGTGGATCTACACACAGGCACACTGGATCTACTGAAAATCTCTTACAATATATAACTGAAATTTTAAATGGTTTTGTCACTATGGACATACAAAAATTAAGAGCTTGATACTGAAAAACCAAAACCAAACAGTAGGAAAAAAAGTGAAATTTTTGAGTGATTATGACAAGGCAACATCATAAGTCACAACAATGGTGTTTTTGGAGTGAAGAAGATTGACATGCATTGAGTTGGCTAAGGTATTGCACTGAAACAACAGTTACCACAAACTACCTCTTCCTAGCTCAACAAACCTTTGCTTATTGTCGTTCTTACACTCAAAATTCAATACTCTTACAGCTAAATCTACTTTCACAAAAAAAACCTTGCCTCTCACAATTATCAACTTCAATCAAATTTACCTGCAATAATAGAAACTTGGGTGAGTAATCAAAATTTTAGAGTAATGGTCATTTCACACAGAATCAAATGATAAATCCTAGTAAAAACTCAGTGAAATGGTTTTGCAGTGAAGCATATGGATTTTATGGATCAGACCTGAGTGCAATGAGAGCTTGCTACTAATGACTTTGTTTCTGACAACATCACTGGAATAACAATAGGTTACAACTGGTCTTTGGAGAGCATCAACTAGGTAATGAAAAGGAACTGGTTCACCAGATCGCTTAAATGTTGTACATTATTGCCCATTACTAAATTTTGCTCTACAGATTACATCACTGCAAATTATATATACCAAAATGTACTTCCGATGGCAATATTTATGTCTAAAATTACATTTAAATTTACAATGAAGAACCAAAATAAATAGCTTAAACCATTTAAATGTTGTACATTATTGGCCATTACTAAATTTTGTTTTTTTGCAGATTACATCACTGCAAACTATGTATTTTAAAATATACTTCAGATGGCAGTAATTTATGTCTAAAATTGTATTTAAATTTAAAATGAAGAACCAAATTGAATCACTGAAACCAAACATATAGTTTCCTTGCTCCAGCAACTGTCTATCATTAGCTAGAGTATGAACTGTCTGACAATTTATTAACGCTATTTAAAACCATATCTCTGAGTATATATAAAAAGTATTTGTGGCTACAGTACACTTCGGATTGCTGAATTTTACTGAAACACACCTGTATGATTTGCCTGTTTATGTTTAAATGATCTGGACAGGATCCTGAATCCAGGTAACTTCAGTGACTATTTCCTTGTCCAATAGAATTAAATATGCATCATAAAAAAATTTCACCTCACAACGATCAGGAAATATGGTTGAAACAAAATTAAAGCTTTGATATAAAGAGTACATTTTTCATGGTATGGTAATAGTATAGAAGCATTCATATGATAAATAAAAGATGATATAATCTATGGAAAAGATTGACTCACTGATTATGTAAACTTAGGATATCAACTTAGGATTTTGAGTGTTGAATTAATTCATCTCAGAGTGGCTACTGTTGCAGCACACCATACTGCAAATAAGTGTAATGTGTAATAGTGACTGTGCATAATATTGGATAATTGTCAAATTAATAAATAATAATAACGTACCATGTGGTGTTGTATTACCAGTAATTACATCACTCTCACTGACCTCATTAACCCTGACTTTTTAAAGACTGATCATAATTTACCCACCAACCTTATGATGATAGTGTCTATACAATATCTTAACAGCATTCTCTCACCTCTTATTATATTTATGTCCTAGTCACATTACAGGCGGTATGTCCCGTGCTTAGGGGGTTTTACTCGGCGGTGGAACCACTTACAAGAACGCCTCATACCTTCCCAGATTGGGTGTTTCCATCACACTACAGGTGGTATAATTTGTGGTTACAGGTGTTGGGCAAAAATGCCCTTGTCCTTCTAATACTGTATAGGGTTTGTATGTAAGCTTGTAACACAGTGGTAAAACATCCATGTACCTCCATTCACCTTCAGTTGCCATATTACACTAAAAGACAACCATGTTACTACCTTGTATACACCGTGGACCACTCCTTCAGTTACCATAGCAAAATATTCTTCTGCACATTCTCACATTCATCTGTGCATGATCACGGTGTGGGGGTCAAAGGTGGAAATTTTAAAATGTCCAATACCTCAACTCACCTTATCTCGCCATTTTATACAATTTATTTATTTGGTGTTTTTCACGTCACTTTCAACACTGTACAGATCATATCATGACGGGTAGTTGGAAGGGCAGAGGAAACCAGTACATACAGTTGGTCAAGGTTCTGTACTGTAAACTGTCAACCAACGGCAAGCAACTATCAGGTTTCCCACTTGAGGTAGAGCTGTGAACCAATCCCCAGCCTCAGAGGTGGGAGGCGAGAGTGTTACCACTCTGCCACCATGGACCCCCCCCCCCCCCCATTTTACACAAAGAGATGATCAAGTCACAACCTTATATACACCATCGACTACACCCTTCAGTTACCGTAGCAAAAAATTCATCTGCACACGCTCATGTTCATATGTGCATGTCCACGGTACAACATTCAGAGGTGGAAATTTAAAACATTTTCAAACTTCCGTAGGGCACACAAGGTAATGGACATTTTGCCACTGTGTCATAAGGTCACATACAAACCACAGACAGTAGTTGAAGGACTGGAGCGTTTCACCCAACGCTAACCACGGGACATACACTGCCTGTAGTATAACTGGGGATTAAATTATTAATATCATCACTCAAAATATCACACTCAGCAATATAGATCTATGTTTCAATCTACATCTGTCCCCTTTTATATAAATATTTACTAGTTACATGGCCATCTGAATAGCTAAGAATTAACAAATCCCCCTTCCTATTAAATTCTTGGTGAAACAGGAACATTTCAAGTTTAACCAAACAGGATTAAAGTACATGTTTAACATATTTATACAATCCCATCTGATCATTGGGAAATTATTCTATATTTTAATTCAATGTGTTAGTCATTATTTTTAACAAAAATTTTCATAGCGGAAGACAATATAAATTTCTCCTTTATTCACAAAATAAAATCATAGATGCCTCTAAGTCAAGAGGAGTGTTTCCAAACCAAAGATACCATCGATCCCAGTTCTCCAAACCTATTTCAAAACATTTCACTACATTTAGAATATCAAACTGGCAAAATCTTGAGATCAATTCGCCACAAAGTGGGGGGAAATTAAAACATCTTCAAGTGGAAATCTGGTGACAGAAACACTTGGATGAAGCAATTCTCCCCAAGAGTACATTTGGACTGGCTTGATCTTTTCAGATGACTAGTTCTGTCACAACATTCTTTCAGTCTGGTTCAATGTGGCATGCAATTTTGATTGCAGAGCTAACGCACAGTCTAGCAATAGGAGGGGCTAGTGTATTCTTCTCTAAGTTACATTATCAAAATGTCTACAACACTAAAGTCTTTTCCACATACACAAAAACCGCCCTGGTTTGTCTTCTGCTATGGACACACAGTTCCACTCAAATGAACCTTTATACAACTGGTGACAAAGGTCTGGTGTGTGCATTTTGCCACCCTGAGTGTCAGACACAAAGTCATTGTGCATACTTTCAAACAAATCACATCTTCCTGTCCTCTTGGTGGGGGGAGGTTTTCTTAATCTGAGAGTAAAATCATCTAGGAAACACACCAGTAAAGAATTTAATTACAAGGTCATAATGTCTGTAACATGAGGCTTCTCTGATATCCTAATTAAAGTAATGTGCTATGCTTTCATATCATATGTATCAAACTGATTTCTCTCCTTGTAAGACTATATAACCTCACCCTTCAAATATATTTACCCATTGTAAGGCACAAGCTTACAATATCACAGAATACAGCATGCCACTGTTTCATGATCACTACTACTTAAAGGATAACATCAGCAAAATACCTACCTGGTGAAAAAAGGGCTAAAACCCAACTTTTACCTTAATGAAATTATATAAAGTATTTGAACAGATTTCTGGTTAAACTACAACTTCAGAGGGAGACTGCAAGAATGCATCACCAGATAATTAATGATTTGTGCTATCAAAGGATCCAATGATTAAATTAGTCAGTCCAAAGCAATTCTAAGTACCTCTTTGTGCAGAAAAGTCAGATGCTCTTTTCAAAGCTCCACACAGTTGTTTAATGGGAAGCAGCATTAAACTGCAACCTCAGTAGCAATTCACAGAACTCAAACTTTGATTGTTCCAACAGAACCTTTCAATGTATCAGACAAAAGTGTTAACTATAGCCAGAAAACCTGTTTCAGATCATCTAGTAGAGATAACAAGCACTGATGTTAAGGTCCACTCACATCTGACAGTATAGCCATCTGCAGATTCTTAATCTTCACATCAATGACCAAAAGATAGTGAACAAAGTCTAGACGAGGATCTGTAAACCCACCAGAACTATTTTACCTTAATTTTTTAACTATTTCAGTGGCCTTGTCACATATAACCGCTTGGTTCTGCCTCTATGGTCATGAATATAAACTGAACTCAACCAGAATAGAAACAACTGAAACTGTAAACATAAAATTGGTTCATCTGTTATAGTTCTTTGGTAATAGGAATCAACTGACCATAATTTTTAAAAGCAGTTGTTTTTAGAATTATAGAAGCATTTTCCTTCAAGTGTCCTTTCAAGATGTAAATGGAAGCATATTCTAATGTACTTATTTCCCAATTACTTGATGAAATACTAAATTGTTTTAACCCATTTTTAGCTTTGTTTGAGGAAACCTTATTGCAAAGAATCACCAAAACAATCTTTGAAGACAAATTTAATACATTCTAAAAACCAGGTTTAATCAGTTATTTGTTTTTGGAACACGACAACAAATTTTGGAAAATTTTAAAGCAACTACAGTTCTTCACTAATGCTGGCCTGTCCCTATCCCAACGTGATCCTGGCTGTTAAAAAGAAACATAAAAATCCTATTTCAAAGGCCCTGTTTTTGTTGAATATACATAATCAAATTTTTCATGTAATAGAAGGGATGCTGAAGTTTGTTCATCTCAGTCACACTACAAGAAAAGACTAAAAATATTAAATCTAGATCTTTGGCTAAGTGCCTCCGGTTCAGTGTATTATGAACACAATTGAAAGTCCTGACCTTTGGTGTTCTGGCATTTGTCTTATGATAAAGTTATCAGCCGCTATTCCTTAATCCATTATTATCTAACATTTTTAATGATAATTTTTCTGTTACATAAAGTCAGCTGCACCAATGTTTTAATGCGAGCATAAGTCAATCCAAAATCACTTTTTATTTGCAAATAACTAGCAGCAATTAACTGATCGATGTGCCAACTACTCGATATCAGAAGAAACTTATTTGGGCTCAGAGATAGCAATTGTGGCTTCCAATTTCAAATCTTAAGTATTCAATGTTTTATATTTGGAAACAAATCTAGAATAACCATTGTTTACACTGGAAAGCCAATTTATTAAAAAATTCTAAAAGCATAAAATGGCAGGGAATCAAAGCTGTGTTTTATGTTGAATTTTTCACATTGATGGAGTATTGCAACTTGCACAGATTTGGACTTGGTTGCCAACACTAGTGCTAAATGGGCTGTTTCTATCAAACTCACACACTGATGACTTAACTGTTCACTTTTGACAACATTCAGTTTGTTGTTTGTTCTTTTAATGCAAAGTTTATAGCACTTAACTTCAATTTAAAAACACCGTCTGGGTCACAAAAAAATTATTTACAGAAACAAAAATATCTAATTGCCGATATCAGAGTAAATGTGTACAACGCATGGAACACCTAAGTATACAGACCTGAGGCAACGTGTTCTCTCAAATTCTGTTTGCTTTACTTGGAACAAAGCCTAAAAAATGACTTTAACCTCTCTATTTTAAAAATAAGCACAAAATTTAACCCACTTTAATTTAAGATCTGTAAACTTTAATACAAACTGACTTTAGAAATATTAAATGTATTCATCCGCAACCTTACAGATTGACACATACCCATCATTTGTTATTTTGTCTTAAGTTTCAATTTTAGGTTGTCCTTAAAGAATGTTTCAGTTATTCACTTGATGCACCCCTTAAAGCTGTACTGAACATTCAAAATGGCCTGAATGACTGTGCCTTTGAGGTAACCAGCTGGGTGAAGTACATTTAATTACTGCTATTGCAAGGAAACAGCTCACATGTATTGTGACAGTCTGACAAAAATACTTGCCACTGATTGCACCATGTCATGGGGGAATTTTAGCTTCTGACCTAAAATCTAAATACTGTGTGTCTACTTCTCTTTCAGCTGAAATGATTTATTTTTAAACTTAAGTTATCAATATTAGAGTAAGAAATCTAAAATTCGCCACATATCTGAAATTCGCCACATGTGAAAATACTAATAAAATAAATGAATTGTGGTGAGATTTGTTGACTGTATAGTAAATTAAGGCTTTTTGAGCTGAAAAATACCAATTCTTAGACAAAAACATCATTTTCTTCATAAAATTAACTAAGGTTTTAGAGGTAGTGAATTTTAGATTCCTGGCGAATTTTAGAACAGAACACTGTCAGCCAATAAAGGCTTTGAAAATGTAAATACTAGAAGAATAAGTTCATACTTTCACCAACTAAAATTACATTTTATCTTTGCCATCTATGCTATATTCTCATGATGTTCTTTAAATTAAATTCCAGCAACCCACTATATTGTGTAATATGCAATGTGTGCACTATGACAGGTTGGGCACAGCAGAAAATAATTTTTTTTTACAAATTTATTGGAATGAATAGAAATCTAATAATATGGAATAAGTCTAAGATGAGACACTGGAGAATGATCATTTTTTTGTTTGATGGATCTTGTATTCCGACCTTTGAGATCCAGTGTGCTGTTAAATGCCTGAGTCATCAAAAACACACACAAACATCCAAGATGACATCATCCCTAGATTAACTCTTTATTTATGGCAATATTATGACATGGATTTCTATCTGAGAGACTAAATCTGATCAAATTTCCAGAAACATTGTCATTTAAACGCCTTTAATCTTGTTACAACTTGAATTAATGAAGTTCTCAAACTGTATAATTTCTTTATCTCTATTATATTTTAATATCAATGACAATTTGTGAGCAAAAAATTCATTAATATTTTCTATTTAGTTTTCAGCTTAATGTACACTTAGTATCTGATCCAGAAGAAAGATGATTTCACTGAATAAATACACCTGAAAGCACTCACAAAAATCTGTCATGTAAACCACCTTGGTCACATTTCAAATATCATGCTGATAATATAGCTGTCCCAATACAGACTGTCATATATTTTAAATTGCCAACAAAATGTCACATAAATCTCATTTAAATTGACAACAGTAACTTTAAAAGGCTTAAAAATAGCACTTTAGTTGGCCATTATAACTTTTTTTTTTACAGTGACTGGGTACAGTTAACCACTGTTTGGAGTCACAGGCAATTGTTATGGTGTATTGTTTGGCAAAAACACTGGTCTGTGTAAATCTGTCAGCCAGAAACACTTTTCACATTGTCTGAAAAGCGCTTTCATATTTTCAACAATAAAATAGCATTTTCGCAATAGGACTTCCACAAAAGATTTACTTTACAAAGATTTGAATTGAATTTGAGTACTTTTGGAAAGTCAATTTAACAATAGTAAAAATGATCATATTTGCCATCTTGCCCATCTCTAAGAAAAATACTTTACCAAAATTGATCAACAAAAAAGATTATTTAAAATGGATGAAGAAGCTCAATGACAAGAACCATTCTCCTATAAATGGATAAGCTGACCCTTGAGAACATAGGGATGACATATACTCCCAGTGAATATCCATAAAACATGAGAGTCAGGCCTTTTACTGAAGCTCTTCCCTGCATTTGTTCAATATATTAACCTCCCCAAAATATGGAAACAGTAAGGGAAAGGCCTCCAACCTATCAGGAAGCATTAACAGTACACAAAACTACTTTATTATTAACTTGTCTTTGTCAGATTATTTGATTGTTTCACTAGGGCTTTGATACACTACTGCCTAACATTTCTATCAACTGCAACTAAAAAGAGATATTAAGTTTTGAATACAAAACCCCTTATCTGATGCAATTAACCTTCAGAACACTCTTCATAAAGGTCACCCAGTGATTCAGTTGTCACAAATTTCGTTTAATTTATTAGAAAGGTCACAGAATAACAAGTTAATTCAATATCCATACAGAACTCAAAATAAAGTCTTTAAAGTTCAGTTTAATGAATATGAGTTGAGAATTTCAGACAACAATCAGTGAATTCCTTCTGGAAAAACTGCGGGTCAGAATTTAAACTCCAACCCTTGATCAAATCTGTGTTCATCTGGGGATAATTCTAATTAGATTACTACAAGATTCTAGAATGAAAGGTACTTTTATGTTTTCAAATATGGACCTCAACATCGAGTCACATTCCAAGATCATGTTTTAAAGTTATCCACGATAATAACAAGCATAGCAAAGCAAATGTACCAGGTACTGCTGCCCACCATAACTTGGCATATCTTGGACACAAAAACCTTATTTTTGCTTGTTTTATGTGTAGTTTTGTAGATTTCTTTTAAAATATACATTGACACAACCGCAAGGTATGAATGTATTTTACCAACATAAAAATCAATAAACATTTCCAGAATCGTTTTTAATGGGCGATAATATAATTTCTGCTAGAAATCTGTGCCCCAATTTGTCATTATTTGCATACAGCTGATATTTAAATTATTTCTGTTGTCATTTCGATTTCTTTATGTGGTATGTGAAAATACACGTGTGGGCGCTAAAACACAACTTTTACTAAATATTTTATCTTACGGTTTGAGCTAAGATGAGGTTTGAGCCATGCAGACTTGTAAACAAAGTAATAGAAGTAATAGAAAAGTAATAGATTGGAGTCAACTTCGATGTAATAGTAATAGTAATAGATTGAAATTTTTCAAATGTAATAGTAATAGTAATAGATTGAAATTCTATCTATTACATCAACTACTTTCTATTACTTTTCTATTACAATTTACCCTTTGCTATTTTTCAGAAGGAGGTTGTAGAAAAATGATCACTTAACATGGACTTTTTAAAAAGCTTTGCACGGAATTTGCCAGAAATATACCTCTCATTGCAAAATTTACAGCACTTAAGTGGCTTTGTATAGAATTCTCATAAATTCTCCAAGTAGTCAAGTCATTCTTAAAAAGAATAAATACGGGATCTATTTATTTAATTGTAAATATACCAAGTGATATATTTGTGATATTTTATCCTTGTATGGCATAATCTGAAGCATTTTCAATAAAATTAAATGTATAAAGTATCCTGTCAGTTTTATTTCTGTGTTAAAATTACCTCTCAAGTTTGCGCCAAATTGTAATAGAATGTAATGGAAAGTAATAGATGCCAATGTAATAGTAATAGTAATAGATTTAATTTTTTTTAATGTAATAGTAATAGTAATAGATTGAATATTTTCAAATGTAATAGTAATAGTAATAGATTGGCTGTAATAGATTACAAGTCTGGAGCCATGATATGGCACCAAGCAGTAGCCCCTGATCTTGATCCAGCTTTGGCAGAGGTAATGAGTTAGTTTCCACATTCTACTATTATGTAATGAGGTAATATTTAACAAAGTCCTGTATGTTTATTCATTTGGGGTTTTACGTCGCTTTCAACACTGTACAGGTCATATCACTACGGGTAGTTGGAAGGGCAGAGGAAACCAGTACATACAGTTCGTCAGGGTTCTGTACTGTAAACTGCCGACCAATGGCAAGCAACTACCAGCTTTCCCACTTGAGGTCAGGCCGGGAACCAAACCCCGGCCTCAGAGGTGGGAGGCGAGAGTGTTACACTTTGCCACCGTGGTCCCTCCAAATCCTGTATGAGATGTATAAATTTTTCACAATGTTACACCTGTATGTAGTTTACCTGTGGGTTTGAACATGGGTACTTGAGCTGGCAGTCCTTCATGAAGCAGCAGGATAAGGATAAAAAATACTGTGTGGCAAAACTGAGTTGGTATCATTGTGCTCATCTTGTGTACAATACGGGAACTGTGATAACTCGGAGACAATGAACCAGATCTCCGACAGAATGGCCCTTTATTGATTTCCATTATCTGCAAAAAAAGAACACAGAAACATTTACAAAAAAATAGTTTTTTTTTCTGTTCCATATTTACATTATTTTACATACTGTTGACACAAAACTGAAATCCTATGATGATGCAGAGAAAAAAAGCTTTAATAACTGTTAAAAATTTCGATGCTATCTGTCTGATGTAAAAATTACATCTTCTAAAGATTCCTTGTGATACAAATATTACATGTTTTTAAGTTTGTATCACATTCACATAACAGCAAAACCAAGTGAAGCCAAATATCAACGAATAACATAAACACAACTTCTGCAACAGAATATGTCATTTCAAGATGGTTTATTCTTTCTGTAGAATTAATGTTTCACATTACAAAGCTGAATGTACTTTTAACACTGAAAATATGAAGGAACAAAAATGCTATACTTTCTAGCATTCGACAAAAATAGTTTTCCTTGGTAATTTTGTCTTTTACTCACCGCTGTGGGTAGTTTTTAAACTTACACTCAGAGGTTAAAACCTGAATATTGACTACTCAGTAAAGTTTTTCATCAAGGTACCAAACATAAAATTCTGAGAAATTTTAAAATAAACTATCTGAATTTGATGGTGAACATAGAGCATGTAATTACAGTATACTTCACAAAAAGAACAGCAATATCTTTTGCAACACATACTGTTAATGGATTACATGACATGCTGAGAACAGCATGTCATTTTGTCAGGCATGAAATTACAGAAAACTGGAACAAAAACAGCCTAAAACAGCCTAAATGGCAGGTTGAAGACTCAAAGAAGACCATATATTTAAAGCTCAAATAATGGTACTTTATCAGAAATTCCAGGCGACAAGTTAACTCTCTATAGAGAACATGGGTAGACAGTCTTAAAACAAGACAAAAGAGCTTCTGTATAGGTTAATGAACAAGTAAGCATCCATTATTTGGACTTGGTCCCTTGGGACCTTGTAAACAATCCATTATTTTCAAATATTGGACACTTGCAAGGCCATTAACCTATTCAAATTACACCCCTTCCTTAATGTGCAATTTTTTAAGATGTTGGTTATATCTTTACTTTTCATTTCTATATTTCTTTTATACATTTTAGGCTTTTTATAATCATTTCAGTTAAAAATAAAAGTGAAAGGGTTTCTCTGGACATTCATGGTTTTGCTATATACCATTATGGCGATGAAAATATAAAAGCAATATTCGGCTGAAATTCCAACAGGAGGATATTTTAATTTAGATGCCTTTACAGAGGTCTATGCTCTAGAAATACTTTCTTGTTAATCTGTACATTTAAATTCTTGTCTTGGGGTAAAGTACATATATTCTGTGGTTTAGTATTTCCAGACATTTAAAAACATTAAAAGAGAAAGAACAACAAGATTTACAGATAAGCACATCATCCCAGTATCAAGTTTTGGCTGGGTAGTTATTTGGTTGTGATAGATTTATGAGTAAAACTGGCTGAATGTTGCTTTCACAACAGTAACTTCAACACCACCTGTCAACAGACCTCATCACAAATACATGGGTTTTTTTAACTGTTCAGTAATGTAAAATGTAACCTCTGCTGTATCTGTTTTTTATTGTTTCATTTTGAAACACATGCATACTTGGGTTACAATTAGTGTGTGATATAATACATCTTTTTTTCATGCCAGGATCCCTGCATGGTATCAGAGCAGTATAACAAGGTGTACGGATGGTAAAACAGAGATTATCACAACATGCAATCCCTCTCAAAAACTCACTTTGGTTCTATGGTTTGAAAAAAAAAATTCTTTTTTGAAGGGGGGGAGGGGTGCTTTCTAAACTTTATTTACCATTGCATTTACAAGGACTCATAGAAAAGGAAGAATATGAATGTAGCTTATGAATTGTAATAAAGAAGGTCCTAGTTCATTAAATTCTTGATATTAATATTCTTTGTTCAATCCATTTCTCCACGAAACTCAATAAATGTCATCTTAAATATGTGAAAACAGATACTCTATGTTTCCATGCTCCTGATTTTCGGACATGATTTGCAACATGTTTCCATTTTGGGCATAATTTTGACATTAATTTTCTTCAAATTTCCATCATATTAATAAATATTGACTGAATATACGCAAGGAAATCCAAAATTACATTTTTTTTTACTTTAAGACCAATATAAGTGTATTCTCAAATTGACCGTCACATATTTGAGACTATTTGCTGAGTTGTTTCAAAGAAAGAAAAAATCAGTCACAAATCAATAGAAATATACACCTATCTATGAAAATAAAGTCTTTCACAAGGAGAGTTTAAATCAATACAAACACAGATGTATACTTATCTTACAGCTTGGGCTAGACATAAAATTATACAAGAAATAGACAAAACATCTTGTGGATTGTGACATTGCACATGCCGCAGTGCTGTCAAAGACTTCTGAAATTAATTTTATTCTCTTTACTGTGTAAATATTACAACACAAGACACAACAAGCAACGCACAGGAAATGGTTGGTTTCTGTGAGTTACGCACTTGTAAAAATACAGCTCTATTGTCAGCAGAAACATGAGGTTTTATAAAATGATATTTTTCACTACAGTTGTAAAATGTCCTTAAAAATTCTTAAATTTTGTGTGGAGAAGTTTTTTTAACAATGGCCTACCTGAAAGTCTTTTTGATAACAAGAGAGCTTTGATAAGCTAAAAATATTGTTTGAATACTGAAAGATTTTTAAAGTACAAAGGATTTCGAAATGAAAAGAATAACTTATTTAAAAATATATATATTTATACAAACCAACATAAACATATTCACTCTTTTTAATACATTCTTTTTTAAGCTTAACATTTTAGTTTAACAAAGGAGCTTTACTGAAGTTGATGCAATTTTTCAACATAAAATCCATTAAATTTGTTCACAAAATAAAACATCCAAATCAGAGAAGTGCTTAAAATAATGTTTTGAATTATTTTTACAGTAGCATTTATTCAAGGTCTTACTCCAGATGACAACAGAATCTTGTGAAAAAGATTTATAGTTTTGCATGCAACATTTTTAATCATTTTTATAAGTTACTTCCCAAAAGACTTCAGGTGGTTTTCCAGTATAATGGGAATTAAGGAAGTATTTAATTGAAAAATATGAAAATTACATCAATATAAATCTTATTTTAGTTATTTTTAAAAATTAATACAATACGTATATACATGTATACATAAATAGGTAATGAAGGTTTTGAAAAAAAAAACAAGCTGTATCCCTGAACAAAATTTTTTTTATATTAAATAAACATAAGTATGATTGATGTTTGATGCCATTCACATATTTGTTGCAGGCTTTAAACAACAACAGTTTTAAAAAAAATTTTATGAAGATAAATGGGAAACGACTCAGTAATAATTGAATGAATAGACAGACATGAGAAAGTATATTGCACATCCTTTGCAAAGAACTGTGTCAAGTTTGATAAACTTGATTTTTACTGAAATGGGAAACACACAGTCCCCTTTGTATGTAGACAAAATTAACATAAACAACAAAAGAGAAAAAGTTAGCTATTTGTTTAAAATACAAATATGAGAATTAATTAATGAAGATGATTTATACATGTAGTTCTTTTGAAAGAGAGCAGCATTGTCATACATATGTATAGTTAAGTCTAAATCAATTACTGGGAAATACTAAAACATGGAGCTCCAAGCAAAACTCCTCAACACACTCACATCCATTCATGATTTTAAACTCACATAAATAGAATATCTTATTACATAGAAGATTATATCAGATCCGATAGGATCATTTTAATTGGAATTTATCCTGTTATGCAAAATATCCGATTAATCAGACATATGGGTTCAAATGTGTAATAATATTATTACAATAAATGTCTGTAATTGACTCCTAACTGCTTACATAGAAACAGTGACACAATATCCTTTTGTGTATTAGCACCCACAAAGTAAACAGTTTCACTATAATGTAGTAGTACACTTGTATGTAGGACTGAGTAGTACATATACATAGATATCTTTAAGTTTGTTTTTCTCAGCTGGCAGAGAATAATTCTGTACAGTTTACCAGGGTTTGGTTAGAATGTTGTGTAAAATACATTTACTGCATTAAAATGGAGAGATGTATGGGAAGAGAAGAACACAGGGAACATAATGCCAGAAGCTCCTACTTATAAAACTATGTCACTGAACAATAAAGAAGCTGAAAAAAGCACACAAAAAATTAGAAAGATATACACACCAATTGCTGCACCTGACCTACAATAGATATCATTTGACTTCCTGAGTCTTAAACAGGTTTCAGGTTGCCCGGAATTATCAAGTATTGTATTGTATTTGTATTTACACTCAGCCCAAGATCTCCATGTACTACAGGACTCAAAGTGCTATATTACCCATCCAACTGTATAAGTACAGTCCAACTCTCAAATTACTGACATTCTCCTAACTGAAAGACAGAGGCTCAAGGATGACCATTTATTAATGTGCTTGAGGTTCTTTAGCCTGCCACTGGGGATAGGATCCAGTGACAGAGGACCGTCATTTTAAGTGGTCATCCAAGCTACTATGTATCTGCACTGTACCTGGTATTGAACCTACGTCCTCTGTGTTCCTAGGCGAGTGTGTTACCCACTAGGCCACAGTGGCAGATACATCTCAAAATGCTTCCACAATTCAATATTTTTTTTTGATCCGTATCTTTCACAAAATGTAATCATTTTTTCCTTTGGTCAGGCTTAATCACATAAAAAGTTTCATGAAGATCCACTCATTACTTTGGGAATAATGTCCATCAGAAAAATTTGGAGCAATGTCAACCAGAAAGATAAAGTTATTGAAAATATATTAAAAATGGGACATTCAGGATTGTTTTCTCTCCAGAATATGATCCGGATTTTTCCCAAACTTTAATCACTTCTTCCACTCATCAGGCCCTACCCACAAAAAATTGCAGAAAACCCCATGGAACCATTACTTTTGGAGTTATCACAAACACAGCCCAAAAAACAATGCGACAGACAAACAAATACCACCAAAAACATAAACTCCAGGGGGAGGTAAAAATTTGGAACTAGGCCTGTGAAATAATACTCCAATATTCATCAAAAAAGAATGGAGTATTGAGTATCCTGGAGTAGAGACTACAGAGTATGTGAGTACTGAGAGGACTTGAGGGTATTTTATCCTATTAAATCTGAATATTTTGATATTCATTTTTGATATTCAAGGTGTAAAGTCACATTCACACAGATTTTACAGTAAAATGAGCAATTTATTGTATGTTTTGTCATTTAAATTACTACCTATCAGAGAGAAGATTAATTAATGGTTGAAGAGTATTTGGTTGCAAATTTTATTACTTCCTTGGTCCTACTTAAGAACATGGTGTTCCTTGCTGCAGCACTTGTTTTCTCCATCAAATAGTCTGATCAACTCGAGTGTTAAAAGAATGTAAAAATCACCCGAATTATCCACAAAAAGTTGTGTATTTATGAAATAAATTGCGAGCAGCTTCAGGATGTGGGTCCATGTACATCATCTGCGATCAGATATTTTGTACATCCTTAGGAAACTTAAATGTATCCCTAGGTGATTGGTAATACAGACTATAAATACAGGTAATATTTTAGAGTAAGAAAATTATTTAAGAACAGAAAATATTCTATATTTTATAAATAATTTTTCAAAATTGGGGAAATTGGTTGTTTTTGTTGTCATTGATGAAATCACACCAACTGTAAATCATGTACATTGAAACATGGCCTGATGTTGAAAGAAAAAAAATCATAATACTGGTGATTGATGCAGAGATATTTTACCAAGAAGTATAAATATATATACCTACAAAGTATATAT
This sequence comes from Sabellastarte sp. h YS-2021, assembly GCA_964017235.1. Classification (NCBI taxonomy): domain Eukaryota; kingdom Metazoa; phylum Annelida; class Polychaeta; order Sabellida; family Sabellidae; genus Sabellastarte; species Sabellastarte sp. h YS-2021. Next base: position 65,614,556 of record OZ024928.1, read on the forward strand.
ATATAAATCATCTATACAGCCACATGTTATTCTTACCAGTTTGAGGGTAAGCCAGTGTAGTCTTCTAGTCCATACAAGACAGCTTTTCTTGTGGTTGTGAAACTGGTGATCTCACTCAAATACACAAAGGTTATGTAATCTACAAACACAAGAAAAACCACATTGTTTTTATCTCTAGGTTATGATATACATAGAGCATAGAGTGTCATCTTTTTAGCTTGCTTTCGCACATTAATTACATCACTCTCAGTCATATTTCCTGGGATTTTTTTTCTTCTCAGTGTTAAAATAACACACATATTTCCCATTCTCATATCTTCAGCCAGAGTACCATTTAATTGCCAGAGGTTTTGATGCATTAATAAATATCCAGGCCACTGACATGCAAAAAAAGACACAAATTTATCACACACAGTTCTAAAAACTTCCAAGTATCTTCTCAAAATATGAGGAGCTACATGATTGAATATTCCCCTGAAAGTTAGGCAGCCATAGTGTCATTTTTTCAGACTTATCTAAGCTATCTTTGATCCCTGATGTCAAACAATGATGAACTGATTGGGACAGCTGTGTATTTGAGAAATAGAGACCTCAGAGGCCTGATAAGTAATACAAAATTCCCTTCTGCACAGTAGAACCAATATCTTATAAAAGGTCTGGCTTTAAGGTTAATATAAGAAAGTCATCCAGTTTCAAGTAAGTGAGAATTTAAAACAATGTCAGAAAACCCTTGCTGCTGGAATTCTTGTATATTGTTTATTGTACTGAGAATGTTTATCAGTAATAAAATTCCTTTTAAAATTTGGTTGTAAGCTACTATACACAGTACATACATGGACTTGGAATGAGAAACTGCATTCTCGTCTGCGTTATTAAAGGGTATGGGCTTTTAGGTAGAATTAATAGTAGCTTTTTTTATCAAATTCAACATGAACTTGCATTTCACATTGGCCAACGATGAAATTGGGTGGTGTATAACCTTTATAGAGCTCCCGTATATATTTCACTGTACGTGTTATAACATGATGATTTTTTTGTGACATTTACATCCGCGGCCAGTTTTTGAGCTAAGTAGATGTTGCAAGGGCATCTTACTGACAAAGCAAGTGAATCTTGTGGCCTAGCTGTGTGTCAGTTATTTCTACGACGATACAGAAATTAATTCACATACCAATTTCTTCCCTTGGCCACGGTGTGCTGTCTGTGATATGAAAAATAGCTACAAAAGACTTGCATTTTACATAGGTGTTTCATACGTGTAACTTCAAGGTCAGCCCATGTTTGTCCGTGGCGAGCACGTATTTGCACATACGCTGTGATGTAACAGAGGCTTATGACATGATAAAAATTATTTATCAGATCTATTGCAAAAAGGTGATCCTCAACATTTTACAATAGAGTTTCTCACCATTAAACAAATACAGCGAAATAACCCACAGGGTTCTTGTAACAGCCATTTGCAATATATTTTAACTCCAAATATCAGCACGTTTACAAAAAGAAAAAAAAACATGGCAATAACACATCCATCAGGCTCATTTAAATAATAAATTTATCACCTGTGGCCGAATGAAATATGATACAGTGAAAAACATACAAGACAATGTACACATACACTAGCACCTGTGGGTATTGTATGTAAAACATCAGATAAAAAAGCCAAACCAATTACTGTGCTCATTATCAAAATGATTGCTGCTACAGTGTTATGAATTTTCTGTTGCATCTGTATCTGTCCAGTAGGAATCTGCTGTAATAAGCCATGACAGACAAGCTTGTAACTATGTCAGATTGTTTATTTGGATTTTAACGTGGCTTTTAACACTGTACAGGTCATATGGGCAGAGGAAACCAGTACATACAGCTGGTCAAGGGTCTACTATAAACTGCCGACCACTGGTTAGAAACTACCAACTTTCCCACATAGGGCCCAAGGTTTGAACCACCAACCTTAGAGGTGGGAGGCGAGTGTGTTACAACTGGCCCCCTGTAAGTATGTTAGAATATCAACCCTATGATAAACAAGCATGTGGAACATTAAAGATTAGTGACTGAATAATATCCTGTCTATGATAGTCTTCCAGCAAATACTTTTTGTTACCATGTGAGAAAGGGGAAAATGAAGGAAATTATCAACAATTTCATGCGATGCCTTCATTACAATTTCATTTGTGTCACTCAGAAAGACTAATTATGTAGATTGCTCTTGCAGTTCATGATAAATAGACCACTGACTGGTTCACATCAAATGTCAACTCAGTTTCTCTTGTTTACACCTAGGTCACACCTGTCTGTTTCACTAGTGCAATTCTTCCACAAATAAAGATGTGGTCCAAAGTATCTGTATCAAAGTAGGTACAAGTGGAGATACTTAATGCAATTTCCTGTAAATGTTTCCCAAATGGACACTTTTAGGAGGCATTTTTTCTTGGAGGCATTTTTTCCATGCACCCACTTTTAGTCACCCCCAGGGCCCTACAATTGTTTGAAATGTTGAAATAATCATAGTGGAGGCATCCATTGCTTTGAAATGACTAAAACTGTACATTGTCCTATTACACGTTATACCAAGGTAACACTATGTAGCAGTTTGTATCTGTTTGTAACTATATGAAGCAGTATGTTTTAGATGTATGCTGATGTAGTGAAACATATCACAAATGTATAACACACACTTAGTCCAAAGTATTGTCATGGAGTTCATAGTTAAACCTATCAGTAAACAAGGCCACTGCCGCAGCGGTTATCTCCCGCCATAGAATCAGTAATAATGGAGAACTAAAAGAGATATAAGGCCTTTGTAATAAGATAACCCCACTTGACATTGAAGGGGGGGGGGGGGGGGTTAAAGGGAAAAGTCAGCAACTGGAAAAGACTCTCCATATATCTTTTGTGCAAATCTGATGAACCTAACTGGCTATGGCAGCCATTTTGTTTTCCAAAATAAGGCCAAATTTTTCTCAGGCAAAATATTTGCAGTTAACCTTGAAGCAGGGGTCAAAGGTCAAATTCAACACCTGAAAAGATTCCCAGGCTATGACTTCCTATAAGTTGTTTTCACATTCCAAACCTCTAGGAGCAATATTATGGGAGATACAAGGCCTTTTTAATAGGATAACCCCATTTGACATTAAACATGTGATATGGCGGCCATTTTGTTTTTAGAACTAGGTCAAAATTACTATCAGTCTAGCTTTTGTAGCCATATATCTTTTGTGCAAATATGATGAAGGTAACTGGAATATTTTGAGATTTAGAGCAACTTTATGATTTTCAAACAATTGGCTATGGCGGCCATTTTGTTTTTTTAAAAGAGGCTAAAATTTTGCAGAGACAGGTTTTTATAGCCATAAACATTCCCTGCAAATTTGGTGAAGATATCTTTATAAATAAATGAGATATTAAGGTTTATGCAAAAACGTGACAAATGGATGGACGCAAGTATGGAAAGCATTTTATAATGTCTTTGGCCGCAGGCGGGAGATAATAACAGGTTGTAGGTCTAATGTGGTGGTATTTGATGGAAACATGATTTTCAAGTGTCAAATGGATCTAAACTTGAGGCAAAGTATTGCCATCTTTCTGATAAAGGAGTACAATCTTTCTGACAAGGTTGTACCATCCTTCTGATAAAGGAGTACAATCTTTCTGACAAGGTTGTACCATCCTTTTGATAAAGAAGTACAATCTTTCTGACAAGGTTGTACCATCCTTCTGATAAAGGAGTACAATCTTTCTGACAAGGTTGTACCATCCTTTTGATAAAGTAGTACAATCTTTCTGACAAGGTTGTACCATCCTTTTGATAAAGTAGTACAATCTTTCTGGCAAGGTTGTACCATCCTTCTGATAAAGGAGTACAATCTTTCTGACAAGGTTGTACCATCCTACTGATAAAGGAGTACAATCTTTCGGACAAGGTAGTATTATCCTTCTGATAAAGTAGAAACATTGTGGTACATTTCTGAATGCACCACAAATTAGTGAGTGGAATTGCCTCAATTTCTCATGGTCAATTATTTGTCCATTTTTCCGACCGATGATCGACCCATAATCGACTTTTTACTGCACTTTTGGCCAATATATCACGAAACACTTTCCGGGGAAAGTTTATGCCAATCTGGTAGGAATAACGGTGTTTCCTACATTTAGAATGTACCAAAAACACTCACTTCCGGTAAATAAGGTGGTAGACATAAACAAACCCAAAATTCGTTACAAATCTTTTGATTTTTTAATGGAAAGTTTAGGAAACTGCCTAAGATATAAAAAAAATACGTGGATATTGAGAAACATAAAGAAGGGTAAGATTTAATTGATTTCTAAAAATTGTTAGTGACCGAATGCGATTGTATCATGACACCGACGATTGATCGAACATTGGTCTAATCGTCCACCCACTACCACAAATGTAAAAATGTCACTTGCATGAAAAAAGGACAGATCAGGATGATTTAAGCCATGGAACTGCACGTTTAGCCACATTGCACATATATGTGTGAATGGACCATAAGCCATGCAGTTTCACATGCTTGGTGTAAATTTCCATGTGCACAATCTGTGAACACCAAAATATAAATTTATATGAAAGACAACAGCAAAAAATGAATGAAAATATATAATTTTTCTTAAACTTTTGACAATATTTGCCCACAATTATTCAGAATTAATGGAAATAAATTTGTGGTTTGTTGTTTACTAAAATCACACTAACAGTTTGTCCATATGAATACACAGACATCACAAATCACTGATCGCATCAATGGAAATATACACTAATAGGGAAACATGAGCAGCATTAATTCAATGGTCAAGTATCAACAGGGAGGCTGAACCATGTCATTCAACGTGTCCCAAGTGGCAAAAGCCATCAATAAACATAGTTGGCCTGTATTCAACTTCAACGATTTTTAATGTTAGAGGGGTTCATAAAGTCCAGTAAATTAGGAATTTATTTTATAATTTTATGAATACAAAGGTCATTTGGAGAGGATAGAAACTCAGATGAGCTCCTTTGGTTACCCAAACTAACACTTTGTCTAATGTTACATTTTATTTGAAAGGCTTTAATTCAAAGATTTGTGTATTGGATGAATGGGAACTGACAAATATTCTGTAGTATTTTCTGAAATTCAATTCCCAACAGATATAAAACTGACTCTCAATTCCTGTACTAATTAGTTTTCTACTGAGTTTTACTGAGATTTAAACTTTTACATTGCTCATAGTTTACACCAATCTGATGCTGAACATTTGACCAGAAAAGCAGCATAATACCACACACAGAACTACTTCATTCCAGGGAATTCAGACTCTTGTGATAATCAATGGGTACAAAAGATCAAGAAGTGTACTTCACACATTAGATGCAGTGACCTGTTTTACCACAAGGGTCATTACAGTGCCACTGAAGAGTCACACGATAAAACACTAGCCATAGGAAGATATATGGTCACACACATATTATCATTAACAATTATTCACATTCTCATAAAAATGTTATAATTCACCTTCCCCTGTCCTTTCTCTTCCTGACTATATTTAACATTTATAGAATCTCTGTTGATCACAAACTGTCCTGTTTGCTTGTGTGTAGTCCCTGGTATTTACAAGGTAAATATCTGATGCAGTGGTTTTATTTTGTCAATAACTAATAACTCTCTGACACATGAGCCTCCCCATTTGCTACTTTTATGTCCACATTACTGCCTCTGTAATTTTTACAGCATTCTGACGTAAAGCAGTCATAATTTGGCCCTTAAGGTGAAATCATTAAACATCTATGATTGTCCCAATGAAAAATGTTAAAACTAAATGAGGAACATTCTCTTTGTTAGAAAAGTGAGGATATTGGATGGAAACTACAGGATAAAAGTTTTTTAAAGGGAGAAAGTGGAGGTTATATGTTCAACTGTAAGTAAAATAGACATTGGGAACATTATCATAAACACACTGATTTGTTTAATGTAGTGTCCAGCTTCCATTGTAGAATCCTGTAATAATTTCACTTCACAACAGGTAATAATAACTCAGATGAGGGTTAATAGATAAGTAATGGGACTCTACATGGTGTCTATTATCACAGCAGCTAGTAATGAAGACCATCCTACCTTTAGAATCTCTGGTATATGAAGTATGTAATTAATAGATGCCACTCATAAGCATTAAGTGTATAACATACTTCATCTGGAAACACACTGTGCTTATACTGCATTCACACTATAGGCGATATACCCCGCTGCAGTAGGCGATGGCAATGACCTTCAACTATTGCCCGACATCCATTTGCGAACTTGCTAGACAGTGGCTCACCGTCCTATTCCTTGAGTGTCCCACTGAAGTTTTAAATTGTTTAAAATTTCTGAATCTGAAGGTCACAATGTCTGTTACCATCAGTCATCGTCCCTGGTCAGCCCTATCACCGTCTTTATATCCATGTCTGTCAGTCACTGTTTGTGCATTTCGGTCACTTTCAACACATACATTTTTCATACAGTACTTGAAGGCGTGGTTTGCTGTCTATGTAAGGTTGTAACTTGTTCTTTTTTCAGTAGCGTGTATTCGTCCAATGGATCACAATGGTGAGTTGAACTTAATGGAGGTTGCCTCTCAGTGACTAATGTTTGTACTACTGTCGTCCTGCTGTTACTTTTGGTCACACATCGTTTCTGGTCAGTGACCATGAGCATCATATCTTATGGATACACCAAACCTCAGAAGATACATAAGGCATCCTGGGCATCTCACTGCAGGGTATAACACTGTAACATGAGTGGGGCATTAGGAATTTCTTTCATTCCTTATCTCTTTTCTGACTTGTACAAGGGAAAACTGTTTCCATTATTTTCATAATTGCCTATATTTTAACTGGTGTGTGGAAAATTTACGATACTGTGAGGTAGTTATCAACACAAAAGATTTCCACATTGGATTTTAATTCGGTAACAAGCTTCAAGAGGAAAGTTAGTACTTTCTTGGACAGCTAAAGTTTGCCCTCCTTTCCTCCATACAGTTAACTGCCCATCATGATATATACAAATATACATGCCTTAAAAGCCACATAAAACTTGCATGAAATCATGATCATATATCATAAATCAAGTAAAGCCCTGCATACATTCAATCTTACATCCATACATTGGCTTACATTTTCCAATTAATTCATCAATACACTTTCCTAATTCAAACTCTTTCAAGTTTCCTTTGTACACAAATCTGACGATAGACTACCTGGGTCAAATCAATCATCCTCTCCTTTTATTATTCACTGCATGATAGTTAATTCCCACTAATGACTCTTCAGCTTATTTCCTGGATTCTTTCTCTTTCAGCTGTACCTAATTCCACCAGTCTAGATGTCAGAGCTCAGTTTAATTTACTGCCAGTGACCACATGTACCAATAATTGAGAAAAAACAGCACCACAAACTGTAAGGGCATCTTTCCAAGTACACAATTTGCGCCTGTAATTTGCAATTTTGTGTTTGCGTTGGGGGTAAAGTTTAGAAATCATATTGGTGAATCATATTTGTGTATATGAATATTACATTATAACACTTCACAAACATATAATAGAAAAATATTGCTACGGTGTATTGGAGACCACATATTGTACACATGGAAACATAATCTAAGGCTAGTTCATGTGCATTCACAGAAAGGTAATTTGTCTTGCTGTGCATGAAACAGAAGTTAATTGCTGTTCAAGAATGGTAAGGGACTGCACACTCTGAAGAAATAAAACATCTAACTGCTGTTAAAAATTGAAGTATTCTAGTCAATCTATCAACTAAAGCCTGGTAAACTTATGTGGCTATGTGGTATCCAAACTAAACTAAGCATTTGTTTAAAAACACCAGAAATTCTATTTCTTAATATGTCATGCATATGTATATTACACAACAAGGAAATATTTATGCAGACATGTAAATGTCCAATGTGCTGTGATATAAACATACGTGGAAGTCAATTATTTTTACAACATTGAAGTCATATTTTGCTCCATATCTTTCAGTGATACATTACATTCCTTTTCTACACACTGTTGCAATACAAAGTAGACAATAATTACTTTCTTTTTTCTTCAAGAAAAATTAATTAAGATGATTTCTCTGTCATAGAAATTGAGGACAACTACTAGATATTCACAAGCGATTTTGAATTTTCTGTGAAATGTCATTAAAAAGCGGATATGCTGGCAAGGTAACTTCCTATATGTAATGACAAACAGATGCCTTATTCTGCAATCCTATATTTCGATCGTGTCTAATTCAGACAATAAGAGTTATTCTGAAATTGCTATTTATTCATATACGTGTAGTTTTAGCTGCTCTCATAACCCAAACAATATTATTATTATTTATGAGTATAAAACGTATGAGTCATGGGAATTAATGTACAACTGGTGCGTATCTACAATTTAAAGCCTGATTAGTGACATGAATAGATGTTTTTATTCAGTTTTCCTGTTTTTATGCATTGATCAATCCGTAGTACATTGATATTAGTAAAGTTGTTTCATGACAAAACTCAATACTGATCAGAAATTGAAAAGTAATTTACAGCAGTTACTGTACTGCATATGTACATAGTACATTTCGTCACAAATAAATGAAGAGTGGCTATATTGTAATTCATTATGTGTATTTAAAAAAATGTTAAAATATTATTATCTCTCACAGTATTAAATTGTTGAGTTCTCATTTTAGGCATTATAAATTTAACAGTAGTATTAATATGTTAAAATATACAGTTTTATTGTAATAATAATGATATATAGGTAACCCATAAACTGTTATAAATTAAATTACTACAGCATAGCTGTTTCAATTACTTAGGGGATAGCCTAGATAAGTAGTCTAACTTCAGCTATCTCCATTTCATACAATTCTAGTATTATTTTCATTATATTATTTAGTTAAATGTTAAAAATGAAGACAGGGGTAGAATTATGTGTTGTTAATAATTTGTAGAAATATCTAACTGCATGATTATGTCAAACTAGAATGAAATAAAATCTATTTATCTTTATCTTTAATAGACACTACCTATTGCTCGATCACTATAAAAAGTTCTCATGGCATAACAAATATTGTACAAACAAGCATTAAGTTGTGATTTTTTTTTCCTGTTGAGTAAAACTACAAAAGTACAACTTAAAAAAGAGCACTCTGAGAATACATACCTTCACCAATGCATGTAATAATAAGTAAATGAGAAAAGTCAAATTATATTTTTTGTATTCAGATGACTCTCAAAATTTAATGGGATCAAAGTTGGACCAAGACCCATCTTCTGATTTTTTTTCAGGAAGATCTAACCAGTAGTATTTGCGTAATCCTAATAAACAGACAAACAAACAGTCTTGAAAATAATCCCTACTTGGTGGAGTTAACTCGAATGTAAGTTAATGTAAATATTGTGTTATTTTACTTACCAGTTTTAATTAACTACTGTAGAGTATCCTTTGTACAGAGTCTTGGATTTTTAACAATTTGCTAAATTTCCTCCTTATTATCTTTACTCATTTACGGTAAGTCTGATTTACTTTTAAAAGAGTATTTCATCCATTAATGTTTAATTCACAATATATCCAAAACAAACTCATGAGAACTGGCTCTGACTATTGTAAATGGACACATTTCCTGATTCCATATAAGTATATGTGTATACTCTGTTGTACACACATGTGTCATATAGGTATTAAATCTACACTCTCTTTCAATTTCTTTCCACCTGACTATTGAACTTGAGTATCCAAATCACCACATATATATGCCTGCCAGCTCACCTCTATAAATTACTTCATTTAATATCCGTCTACCTTGCACAGGGCCGAACTCATTCAAAGCAGAAACCTGACAATAGCTATGTGTGTGTGTAGCATATAAAGAATGCCTCTGCTAGATCTTTTTTCTCTCTCTTTAGGAAAATACACACAAAATCTAAATATAAGGAAATGTGTACAGTTCAGCCATGTTGAAGTGAGACACAATAGGATTTTTACTGGAAAGCCTAAGTATGCAGAGAAAAATAACTAGCCCAAAACTACATTCCAAATATGGAAGTGTTTAAGGCCTTTAAATACACCACCAACTCCTTGTTTTATGGTGCAGCATTCTGTGTTTATGCCTTTCTTGTTTCCACACACAAGGCACACACAGTGCAAACCGTGATGCATTCCTGAGCACAAATAATAACTTACTTAAATATACCACCAGTTTTCATGCTTCGGTGAAAACAGAGGATCAAATGCTACAATTCTATTCACAAGCAATCAGTAATTCTGTGTGTACAGAAAACAGTGTTTGGTCTGTGTGGGATTGTTTTACTTGATGTACCAAGCTCTGAATGGGGGCATTATATGAGGTCACAAAAATACTGAGATTCTCATATTGGGAGAGATCTCGAGTGAGTGTTTTCTAACCTTTGGGATGTATAAGAATTGAATTAAAGAACAAATGGAATGAAACCTCCCTGAACCTTTCTTTCTGAAATTGATATTAATTGGAAAAAACTGAAAATGGGGTTTTATAATAAAATGATCTAAAACGATCTTAAAGGATTTTGGGGGGCCAGTTATGTGACACATAGTCAATCCAGAATATAGTTTTTGCACTGCTAGTACTTAATTGGACAGAAGCCAGTCTTATTTAAGAGTAGGCGTATTTCACAACCATAATCCATCGAATCTAGATTCGTCAGATTAACGGATTCACTTGTGTTGTGATGAGAATCCTAATCTAGATTATTGGATTACCCATAATTCTTTGTAAAATAATGGCGACAAAATATGGCAGCAAATTTACAGAATTGGGAAACTTTTACAATATTTATAGTGGTTTATGTCATTTGTTTGTTTTTGGATTCAAGTCTAAAGAAAATTGCATTTCACAAACCTAGCTAATCCAAAGAAGCCAAATCTGAATCTGGATTGCACAGATTATGCAGATTTTTGTTTGTGAAATTCCCCCAGGGTTTTTCAGAATTTGACAACAGATATCCATTCATTTGCACTGTGGTATCTGTATTCCACATTAAAGAGTAGTCTTGCATAAAAAAGTAAAAAAGGTGAAAATATTCTTCATTTCCAGTGACCCATATGGCCAGAGCTCATTACCAGTTTTTTTGGCATAAAGTGACTCCTTGAGTATTTCTACTTCCCTGAAAAGGATGCCAGGCTGCCGCAGGTTTATATCTCCAAACTAGTGTCACTACCATTTGTTTTCTTGGGTGAAGAGGAAACATATATCTGGAGTAATTTGTCCAAGGGTAAAATCTCTCTGACTTGGCCAAGGACTGAACCCAAGACATTTTGCTTTGTGGTTAAACACCTTAGCCATAAGGCCACAGAGACAACAAAATTTTGTAAAACATCCACTTTATTTTGCAATAATAAAATAAAGTCAAAGTCAAAGTTGGGGTTTAACGTCCCGTTCAACAGCCAGGGTCATATTGGGACAGGTCCTCAGCATTGCCACTTGTGGGACTCGAACCCACAGAGGTGACAGCCTATGATTAGATGCCAAACTTGCTAACCACTAGGCCACCGAGGACCTCATAATAAAATAAAGAATCATTTAATTGCTCACTATGTCCCCAATAACATATCAACCAGAAATGGGGTGTATCCTGACTAGGCTGTTGAACAAGGGCATAAAACCCTAAGTTTGACCTTTGATGTACCAATTTAACAAATTTAGTTACCCATGTAAACTTGGTAATTATTCTATTTTATACTTTCACATTTTAGGTTTGCTGTTACATCACCTACTGGCCATTTCAATGAAGCCTCAAAAGGCTAGAAGGATGTATGAAATTGTAATAAAAATCTAGTGTCAACAAAAGACTAAAAGATAATGAGTTTGGTCTAAAAACTCAGTGTCAACAGAAGACTTAGTGTCGAGTCAGAGCCTGTCACTAGATGGTGACTAGTATTCTCCCACTAATATCACTGTAAAGTCTGCAAGTTATGCCTAAACCGTTAATTTTTCTGAATATAATAATCAACAAAAACTGAAAAAGAAAATATAAAAAACACTGAAACTTACTTTAAAATTTGTAAAACTTCTACTATTCAAAAGACCATAGATTTAAAGGAAACAGTTTGAGCTGTTTTAAATTATGAACGACTTTAAGTGACATATTGAGGACAGAACAGACAAATTTTGTTCTTTTACTGTCCCTCCTGTCAAGTTGTCTATTTATCAATCAGATGAAAAAAACTTTTTTATAAAGGCTTAGCTAATACAATTATGTCATTATGACTCATTAATGTTAATGTGTCTATCTATTGTATGTACATACCTGTTTAAGGGATGAATCCAATCAGTATCATTACTTTTATGGAGAATTAACAGTACTGTATACATCATGTTACATAAAGTGCCATTTTGTAATCTTCTTAATAGCATTATTATGTTGGATTAGTTTCAGCCCTAAATATGACATAAGTCCTTGGAAAAACATTGACAGAAATTGGAAGAGTCGTCTGATATTATTTCATAGCCACCCAATACCTTCAGTCTTAAGTTAAATTACGTATGACATGTAATGTGACATTCCATTTACCACACCATACATCAGTTTTATATTTCATTCAGATACTTTCATCTTTATTCAGTGAAAATTGTGTAAATTAACACTCCAACTTTAAAAAAATAAGAATTTTATTGCTTCACACAAAATCCAAATCAACAAATTGTCAACCTGGATAAAACATTATTAAAATTGAGCTGATATTATTTGTTCAAGTGATATATCACAAAACTATAGATGCTCCATCTCTATATTTTTTATTCTCCCTTACCACACAAGAACACTTTTCATCACAAAATGTCTATCAAGATTATATTTTTGATGTTTTTGATTCAACTAATGTGCTTCATTCCCATCCAAAATAATCTTTAATTATTTACACCAATGAAACCAGGTTTAAACAGAATCTCATCAAAGTCGCAACCATTGCTTGCAAATAAGCTGATGCACAAAATGCTGAAATGTGTCCATTAATTTGACCAAACACTGCTGCCTCAGTTCTCATGGTCACCACAGGGAATCATAGCCTTTTTGCTGACCTTAGGTTCTCAGAGATATTTACTGTAATATATATATATATATATATATATATATATTTGTGTTTGAATGTGGAGAACCATTGAATGTATATGATAAATTCAATGGGTTAAACCATTGAATGTATAGGTTAAATGTGCAAATCATTGAATGTGCACATTCAATGGCTAAACTGTGGACTGCATAGGTTCAATGGCTAAAATCATTGAATGTGTACATTCAATGACCCAAGGCATGGAATGTATAAATAATTAAACATGAAGTGCTGATATAGACCTTAAACTCAAAAGCTTAAAAATATCAGCAATTTATTGTAACCTTACAAAAGAGACCTTTTTTGTTTGGTCTAGATTTATGTACATGTTGAATCAATGAAAAATCTCAATTACCATATCAAATTGGTATGTTCCATACACCAAAACAATTTGCCCCAATCTTAAACTCACTGCTAATTTGCAGCTGTGAGGGAGTTTAAGGTAATCTTTTCCTACAGGGTCTGTGCAAGGTTTATTACATCCTTGACTTAACCATGTTTAGAATTGCACAGTATTTGAAATACTATTCAAAAATTGCCAAACTTGAAGTTAATATGATTCTGTTATTAATAGGAATTTAAGGTCACCTTAATATAAGGTACTTATCTATGGCCAGATACATATACATGCAAAATATGAATGAAATCTCTCAGGCTATTATCAGTTCTCCATGGAAAAATAAAAAAGACTTAAACTCAACATAATTCTTTTAAATATGGGAGTTGAGTTTAAGGTCACTTTGAAATAGGGCATTCCTTGAAAACCAGTTACATCCACATGCCACATTTGAATTTAATCTATCAAGCTCTTTTGAGATACCGTCTGGAAATGAAGTGTGATAATGACACTGACTACATATGTTCTCCATCATAGCTGCTAGTAGCACAAAACTGTTGCAACCTTAAACTCAGAATTTTTCAATGATGTCAGCAATTTATTGTAACCTTACAAAAGAGACCTATTTTTGGTCTACATATATGTACATGATGAATAGCAATGGAAAAAAATCTCAATTACCACATCAAATATCTTCTATACACCCCACCCCCCACCCCCCCCAAAAAAATTGTCCCAACCTTAAAGTCACTGTTAGTGTGCAGCTGTGAGGAAGTTTAGGTAATCTTTTCATGCTGGTTCTGTTCAAGGTTTGTTACATCCAAAACTTAAACATCCCTAGAATTGCACAGTATTTGAAATACTGTTCAAAAATTGCCAAACTTAACGTGAACATAATTCTGTTATTACTGAGAGTTTGAGGTCACCCTAATGTAAGCCACTTATATATGGCCAGTTACATATACATGCAAAATTTGAATGAAATCTCTCAAGTTATTTTTATTATACTCTATGAAAACTCAACATAATTCTTTAATACATGGGAGTTTAAAGTCACCTTAAAATAGGGCACACATTGAAAACAAGTTACACCCACATGCCAAATTTGAATTGAATCCGTAATCTCATTTTTAAGATACTGTCCAGAAATGAAAAAAAAACTTAAAATAAATATAAGTATGTTAGAACTGGGACTTTAAGGTCACGTTACAATAGGGCACACGTTGAGGACCAGTTACATCCACATGCCAAATTTGAATTTAATCTGTAAAGCTATTTTGGGGTTACTGTCTGGAAACGAAGTGTATGGACAACCGATACCACAGGAGAGAGGACAAAACAACCCCTGTATGCCATCCGGCATAGTTGCTGGTGACACAACAACTTTTGTTGTGATATATAAGGATGCAACTGACCACAGATAATAAACTTTTTTATAAAAGTTTATTATAAGATAACTAATAACTTTTTAAGAAAATGCCGATAACAAATTACAGTTTTACACAGTATCTAATTTTACTAACATTACTTCCATTTAATAATTTCATGCACACATTCAATTACTGTGGCTGTGAAAGGTACACATTCAATGCCTGTTTGTAATTGAATGTGTACATTCAATGGTCAAGCCATTGAATCTGTGCATTCAATGACTAACCCATTGAATCAATACATTCAATGGTTATCTACATTCAACCCAGCATATACACATATGTATGGCTTGATTTTTGCAGATAATTTTTTTTTTGTGCAAAGGGCACACCTTAGCCAAGTTGCATCTTAAGAAAATACTTGCGGGAACACTAAAATTAATATTTTCTTTAAATTTAGATTTGGCTTAATATGTATGTGCTCTATCTAATTTTCAATATAACCAGCTAAGAGTAACATTGCTGTCCCAGGAAGAAAACTAGACTGTTGTAATTAAGTATACTGTAATAATGTATCAAGTAGAAAATGAAACTATTTTAAGTCATAAGCAAGACTACAAAGGAATCCCTATCCAGCAGTTCCATTAATCCATTATGTCTATTTCTTTTACCATTAGTTCTGGACATCACAAGCTGTGGAATATTTAGTTCCAATATACATTTAGCACAGGTAGAGTCTATCACAACTATCTACTAATATAAATCTGATAATAAATTCCCCTTGGAATCCATGCAGAATTCTTCAGTTAAGAAAACATACATACTTCTCTTAATCTCTAACTGCATGTGTGTTTATAATAAAGTAAGGTATATATATTCTACCTATAGCCAACATTTTACTGAAAAAAAATTCAAAAGTTGATTCATGCAAGCAGATTGTATACATTTATAAAATCCAGTTTAGTACACCATCTCAAATTAACACACAATTACGAAAAATGGCACACCATTAATTATGAACCTGCTTTCACAAACCTCGATTTACTAATGTGAAACAACAGTACTAGTACTATAGCATAGAATAAAAATACTTGACATATACAAAAATATTACACCCATAGGCCAATAAGTACAAATAACTTACCTATTTTATCTGATATCCAGCCTTTCACTACAACAGTACTTTCATGTGCCTTCATATCCCATTGTTGGTTTCACCCAGACACCCAGCATTATACAGTGCTAGTAATGGCCAAACTCCCAAAGTGCAAGCATCACTGGTAATAACCCCTCATTTCAACTTCAAGGATCGTTGGCCATAACTCAGATCAAAAAGCACCAAAAACATCACTTAAAACATTTAACCCCTCTTTTCTATATCACTGATCCAGGGAAATGTTATTGGCTATAAAACACGAGGAGGGATGGGAGATTATCATGACTGCTGGGTAGATAAATCTAATCAGGTTTGGCTTTAATTGATGGCTGCAATGACTGATGTTCCAAGCTGGTACCCTGGCATTGGTCAGTTTTACGACTTTGCTTTGCTCTTTAGTGTGCACCTTGTGTTGCAATGATGGGCACTTTGGGGTTCGCTGGCCCTGCTGTGTCTTTCCATCTGTGTAATAGAATTGTAGCAGTAACACAATGTATTTTTTACCAATGTTACAGTTCTATTAGATCAGTACGTAATGGACAGTCTTGTTAATAATGTTAATTGTCTGGGGCTTAATGTCTCTTTGTTTTCTTGACTAAAATATCTTAAGCATCAAATTTAGACAAAAAATGATGGTAAAATAACTTGGAAAACCCCCCAAATTTGCTGTGTTAAATTTAGACAGGAATTTAGAAAAGCCTTTTGTTACACAACCTCAATGAAGATATCAGAAATTTGTTCTGACGACATATTCCCATAGACTTGGAGCAGGCCTATATTTTCAAGACACAGTCGTGAATTTTAGTAGCCTAGCTGTTTCCCAAATTGTGTGAACAGAAACCTTTTTTGTACTTAATCAGAGTTACCCTTTTAATAATGTTCCATGAACGATAATCCCAAAGTAAAAGGTTCTGTAACAAAAAAAGCAAGTGAATTTATTGCATTTAATAATTCTCTATATGTCAATTACATGATTCAATGACACATTGACGTGAAAGATATCTTTAGGAACATACAACTTAATGTAAAATCCAGCAGCAATGATGTGATAAAAAATATACTGTTCATCCATTTCCATCATGTCCATGTAAAACAATTTAAGTCCATATAGCAATTATGATAATGTTTATTTCAAGCTGAATGAAAATGTCTCATCCATGCTGGTTTTATTTAGTTATTTAGTGTTTGACGTCACATCTCGTACCTTTGTGGTGGTTACGTAAATTTTGACGGTTAGTTTGAAGGGCAGATGAAAGCAGTGCACACAGTTGGTCAAGTTTCTGTGTATGTAAACTGTTAACCAACAGCAAGATCCACCAGCTTTCTCCACATGATGTCAGGGCAGTGATTTCAAGGGTTGGAGGCGAGTGTGTTAATACTGTGCCACCGTGCCCCCCCCCCCCCAATTCATGCTGATAGCATTTTAACGTAAAATAGACAAATACACCTTTTCAAAGGCATATAATTTCTTTTCCCTTAAAACAAAACATTTTCGCTGTTCCATAAAACAATTTGGGGGTTTTAACTAGCCTTGCTAAAACCTCAAATTTCATTGCAATTTCAGTTCAGATAATGAAGTTTCAGTTTATATAATGTACTCATGGAGGTACGGGCTTTTACATTACACACAATTAAGACATAGCCTGGTAAATTTGTATCTGTTAACATGTATGAGTGCTTTATGAATACCGAATATGTATGTATGCATGTTTGAGAAGATATCATACAAATCTGAGCGTTAAGCAAGGCTAGGGTTTTAACTTTCTTGAGGCTTGAGTTCATAAAACTGTGAGAAGTCATACCATCCATATCAGCTAAAGATTAAAAACTAATATTCCTGCAATGCAATCATTATCATTCTCTCTTAACATAATAATACTGTTTGTCATCCTAGATGTGTAAAACATAAATTTAATTATACATTTCACGTTGTTTGTGGTTGAAGGGTGACCATAAATGTGTGGTTTGATATGAACTGAACAATGATTTTAGTGACTTATAAGCTACACAGTAATTTAAATGGGAGAACGTCAATTTTTATTTTCATATGTCTATGATAGCCATCTTGATCCTCAAAATATTTAAAGTGAGTTGTTCTTGTAAATTCTTGTTGGTGGTGGTGGTGTTGTGATAAGAACTGATACAGGAAATCAAAACAAAATTGCATTAGATTATAAGCTTCAATATCTTAAAACTACAACGCATTGTGGTATTGTTTTTCCATTTGTAAAGTGTGGATAACTTGTAAACTCCAAGTGATGTATCAAGCGTGTTTGACACAGCTGACAGTTGGCAAAGCTAATGTATGCTGACAAGACATATAGAAGTAATTTATTGTTTTGAAAGTAAGTGTAAATTTCCAGGGACTTCTCTGTGTGGATTCATTTCAACTTTGGGTAGATTGTCTCATAGGTTAAACATTATCTGTGACATACGCAGGTCTTCTCATTAACCCCATGTTTCATGCAGGCAGACAAACTACAACATATCAATTTCTAGAAAAAAAATCACCCACACAAACCAAATGCCACATGGAAATTGTGCTAGTGTATGCCACCCATGATGGAACTAAAATGGTTGGGTGTTGTTTTCCTAAGCTTTTGTCAGTCTAAATTCTGTAGATTTGCTTTTAATATCAAGGTTGTTTCACACTTTTTTTCACACATCCAAAACAGAATCTTAAAAATACTATCTTTGTCCATATATTTGAAGCTTAAAATGTAAGGTATTTTAGAGGGTCATATATATACAGCCAAGGTTGTTTTGTGTTCTTGTTAATTTGTAGTTTCGGGAAAAAGTTTCTGCTATATACACAAATAACATGTCATAATCAATATAAACAGCTTGAAACGTTTGGAGGCAAATGGAGACAAGGCAGATACGTCAATACGGTGTCGCTCAAATGGTCCTACTCGGAGGTCCGAAATTAATTTGGTGAAGATATACAGAAGAAACTCCCACAGGCAAGGACGGCTTCTTGCTCCGCAGTCCGAATTTTAAGGGACATCAAGTCATGTGACAATAATACTTGCTTTTATAAGAGCAACAAAAAATGTGGCGTCATTTGACCATATGATTACGTCGGGAAATTGAATTGATATGCCTGAATTAGCATTTGTGAAGCTACCCGTTTATTTTTAACATATGTTCACCAATACATGTACGTAAGACTCTTACTTTGGATACTCAGGGTACAAATAAAGACCACTTACCCAACCCCCAGTTCTAGATTAAAATCTGTATCCGAAATTTCATTTAACATAACGACTATTATCGTGATCATTAAAAAAAAAAACAAAAAACAATTGACCAACTTTTCAAACATATATTCCTAGTTATATTCATTCTTACTTTATTCCAATTTGAAGAAATTATATTAGGCAAGTAAAATGGCTGACATGCAATTTGAAAGACAATTTACCAGTTACCAAAACAGGGATTTGCTTCCAATATACAGCAATAGATAATTTATTATTGCATCCTATTATCGAGAAAAAAATACCCTTATCACACTGGATTCTGGCGTTTCTTATCATTTTGACATGACCATAACTGTAACTGCCATCTTTAACCAGAATTATAGAATATTTCCACCAACATTATTGTTTTTATTCATCATTAAGTCTGAATTCTAGCTCTGTGTTAATTGGAAAAGATGACTTATGTGTGAATCTTTCAGGTTTGGAGGTGTGAAATGTTGAAAAAATGGGTAGGAAATATGCATAGGACTGACAACAGTTTGCCAAATAAATATCTCCACTAGGAGGTTATGTTTTGCATGCGTTGGTTTGTCCGTCTGTTTGTTTTTTCCCTGTTTTCATGGTAACTCAAGATGTAATGAACAGATCATGAAGTGATAAATTTTGGGGAAAGACCCAGATCGTATTCAGGCTGCAAAACCCCCGAATTTTCAAAGATCACACTTTTTAAATTTTTTAATTGCTTTGACTTTCTCACTGACATTGCTCCAAAAGTAATAATTAAGCCGATCTTCATGAAATCTTTTATCTGAGTAAGACCTGGCCAAAGGATTAAGTGATTACAGTTTTTAGAAAAGATCCAGATTATATTCTGGAAATACTAAATACATGTACTCAGAACCCACCCACCCACCCCCCACCCCCACCCCCGTGGAGGTTTGCGCTCTACTATGCAATGCTTTCTAGTTCAAGCTAAAATGGGGTCACAGTCTTTGTAAGCTATTGTATATCACTTATTAATTGGAATGTCAAAAATGTGAAAACAGCCTACGCAAAATAATGGGCTGTGTATTCTAATAAATAAATAAATAAATTTTGTGGGTTAAGATTTGACATTTGATATTCATATCTAACAACGTCGCCATATCTGAAGGTCTATGGATATCCTTTATTATTGGTTCCAGAGAAAAAAATAGGCCATGGATCTATTTCTGGTCATTTTTCACCTTTGACTCTTCCACCAAAAGCGTCAGATCCTTGTTTCATAGTTAATAGGGCCAATTGATGGCAATTTCTGAAAGCTATGTCAAACGTCTGGAGGTGCACTGCATTGGGAAACAATGACCAGTTAAATTTGACATCATTAAGCTGGTGAATGTAACAACTGACAAATCCATCTTCTCTTTGGATTTAGACATATATTAAACTTTTACTGGACTTTTTATAACTAGTAATTTGCACTTTTTAACATTGTCATTTTGAAATGACAATTCAAGACAATGGCTCCAGCCTCCAAGTATCGTCCTGGCACAAGATTCTAAGCTTGTTTTCAGTCAGTTTTTTATTGTGTTGTTGGGAAAGACAATCTTAGTATAAAATGTCTGTAAACAGGGGAGTGGTCTCTAGAATAACTTGTTTTAACATTTAAAAACTCTAAGTGATAACCTTCACTGTTAAAAATTGTAAGATTCAATCTAATGATAACCCTGAATCAATATTCACAACAATTCTAACGTGTGCTCCCCATTGTGTGTATCTGTGTGAAAATATAAGATGTTTCAAAAGTAAACAAGTTATCATCATTCTAAAAAAATTAGGTGTTTTTCTGTTGACAAATTAAGATAACATTACATCAATCTTCGAGTCATTCCCCCTCCCCCTTGACGGATCATAAAAAATTATCATGAAAGATTTATTTTGATAAGATATCCTGTATATTGCAAGTTACAGTAATTTAAACGATACATTCCAGCCAAAAAATACAACAAACCATGTATTGCTATATATTTTACACTCAAAGCAAGGCATCAAACTTATCCAAATATAATATGCATAACAATATATCAAATTAGATATCCCACAAGTCTCAATGTCTGTTTGAAACATGGATTCATCTAGAAGAAGGATCTAGAAGAGCACATAATGACGAGGAAAAGAAGGATTTTAACAGTCTGTAAGTGGAATAAATCACTTAATGGCTTGCATACTTATAGTATCTATATGCGACTTTATTTAAGTTGTAAATATATTTTATATACACTTAAACTAATTTAACTTAGTATAAAATAAATTTTGACAGATATTAAATCGTACATGTAACTTTGTTACTCATTAGTACCCTCATATATACAACTTTATAAGCCGAGCAAGTCATATGTACAAGTTAGTAATTAGTGTAAACAACTTACAAAGTTGTACACATGATTTAATACATGTATATCATATACATGTATATTCAACTTGGTATCAGGTAGATTATATGAAGAATTACGTACTTCATACATATCAGCAAATAAATTGTACTAGACTTTGTCACTTGAATATGAACTAAGCTGTTTACTGTGTACGAATACCACTTAGTAAGCTGAATAATATGGACTTAGTTTCTCATAAATACAACTAAATAAGTTGTACGTATATTCTATTTACTATTAGGTAGAACTTATGTCTTACCTCTCTTGTCTGACTTATTAAACTGTATATAAGATCCAATTACTAATTCATATATTCAACTTTTTAAGTAGAATTTAGCCACTGACGAGATCTGCACCAAGGCTTATATAACACGTAAACACAAGAATGGTATTTACATGTTAGGAAATCCTAGTTCATCAGACTGTAAATTATGTAACAAAAATAAAATAATCAAATTAAATAAAGAAAAAAAATACCCCCCCCCCCCCCCCCCCCCAAAAAAAAAAAAAAAAAAAAAAAAAAAAAAACAGCCAAAGCAAAGCAAGATATTACTACTGCTTGCATCGATGAACATAAACTAGTTTAACAGAATAAAATTTCAAATGCTTTTAAAGCATCCACTTTCTAAATTTATTACTCTTCTGCCACTCCAGATTCCCCAAACTGCAGAAAAAAATGCATCATTGGCTATAATTTATCAGTCGTCATTGGATTTTAATAATTTTGCCACGGTTTTGGATGAGGACATTGTGGCGTTATAGCCATTGGGCGTTTTTGAAACAGCCAAATTATTTACCTGGCCGTTTGGAAACCTTCCTTGGTTTTGAAACGGCCTGGCCCAGTTTCAAAACCTGGCAAAATGGCCAAATCAATAACCTGGTCGTTTTGAAACCTCACATGATTTCTAAATTTTTCTTTAGCATGTGTTATTATATGTATAAAATGTAATTAATTTTAATGTGGATTCCTTGAATTTTAATCATTTACATTAAAATCAGTTCTTATTTTCTTGGACTTTGGGATCTTTAACTTAACCTGTGAACTTCAAATCTGTCCTTTGATTATAAAAAAAATATCATGAGCAGTGGCTACTCAGCAACTTTCTATAACAATAACTTGTGGAGTAGGTACTCAGGTATGGGAGTAGCTACAGTTAACCTGTGATCTTCAATTGTGTCCTTTGATTACAAAAGCTTTCCTGGGAAGGGGTTGCTCAGCAACTTTCTATAATCATAACTTGTGGAGTAGATACTCAGGTACAACAAACCTGTCCACCAATGTCAAACTGGTGAGGCATCAAAACGGCCAAATTGAATCATTTGGCTGTTTCGAAATGGCCAAGCCATATCTAAACCTAGCTTGCAAAGGTATAAAAAAGTTTCGAAACGGCCAAAGGTTTTGAAATGACAAGTAACAGCTAAACTTTCACAGCAATTTGTTCAATCATATATACGGCCATTATGAGTGTGGTGGTGGTTGGAGGTGGGGGGGGGGGGGGGGGGGGGGGGGGGGCGTAAATTTGTTGGTGACTAGTTCCCAGTCGAACTAAAATTATGTTGGGTTTATGTATTCCCCCACATTCTTAGACTTTGAAATGTGTTCTTCGTAGATCAGTAACACTTGATCTTTGAAGGCAAAACTTCCACTTCTCTGGGGTTTTTTTTTGTTTTTTTTTCAGGGAATTTGAAATTTTTGGAGCAAATACTACTTTTTGGATTAAAATATATCTGTATTTGCCTATATTTTGATACTTTTATGAAAAAAAAAATGACTGACCAATTATGTACAAACTTTTTTAAAGTTTGTTGGCTATGAAATTTTTATTTGAAATTTATATTGCTCAATAACATTGCTAGCAATATAAAAGAATTCTGAATTATCACAGTTATTCCATGAGTTCAAACTCACCAGAAGTGTTGACTGTGAGGGGATTGTGTGGTTACTGTGTATATTTGTAATTATCTGAGAAAACAAAAGTAACTGTTTTACATAAATCGTAAAATACAAATAAAACAAAAAAACTAATAAAAGACAGTTGTTTACTACTGTGTATAGCATTTCTATAATAATAAACAGTTGTGGTTTGATAGGAACATTTTATGGCAGTATAGAGTACCATAATCTTCTAGTTCTAATTCTATGTGTACTGTGGTATTTTTTAATTGGTTTTATGTCTTTGCATTCACCATTGCTTAAAGTGGACTTAAGCTAAATCTCAATTTATGAAACATTTAAGAAACACCACTCCGAAAACTGAAGGTGAAGTTATACAGGAAGTAAATCAATAAAGTGGGCAATCTTAGCAAAACAGCAAACCCAGTTTAATCACAGAATACCTTGCAGCTACTCACCTGACAGGACATGACAGAAAAAATTTCAATCCTTGGAATCAACAAAATGTTAAATCAAGCCTCACTAATTCTTTTGTGTCTGAAGGGAGCCATTACTTTGTTTAACACAGTACTTTATATTTTCTGGAATTCCAAAAAACAGGTGCGGTGTTAAATATGAGGTACGGTAAAATGGTGTGTCCAGGTGTGGTGTTAAAATATGAGGTGTGGTAAAATGGTACAGTTTAAGAATATTAGTACTTTTTAGTACATCAAAATTTGTACTTTAATACCTTAGTACATTCCCACTAAATATGTATGAAATATTTTGTTTTTGCAATCTCCTGGGGGGATAACCCCTCAGCCATTTGTGCAGTCTGTGGACGAAGGACCTCAAGTAGTTTTTTTTTAAATATTCACCACCATGATTTAAAGAATGTGCGCTACCAGGGCCCAGGAAAATATGTGTTTACCAGAATTCTGGTATTGAAGTCCAAAAGATGTACAATAAGCAACAGGGTGTTATGTGTTAAAAGCACCAAGTTATGTTGCATTGTCAATTGCGAAAAAATGTATCATGAGTTATATTAGATAGGTTGCAAGATAAAATTTGGTGGTATTTTTTTAATTTACTTGTTTTTGTTTGGTATCTGATGATTGAACAAGTAACCTTAATTTCCCTTTGACATCCTAGATTGTAATTTCAATGCAGGAATTTTTATGTTTTAAGAATCATTTTAAAAATGCAGTCCAAACAAAAATACTAGTATATTCCAAAATATTCGGGGTTACTATCGGTTTTGGAAATATCAAATTTAGTATATACCAAAATAGAAAAAAAACCATTAAAACTTTGGAGCACAACTGCAGCGCACAGGTACTTTTAATTGTTTCATTAGTGACACTAATTTATGTATTTTTATAATTAGGTTCATTTTACAAATTGTACCATCTCTGTCGGCAAACAGCATCAATTTTAACACGAACAATAGTGAGCGATAATAGGACTTTTTTGGTGAACTGGAAAATTCGGAAAAGCACCCACAAATGAACGCAGACTACTCAGTACTAGGGCTACTGCCTCGCCATCAATTATCGCCGGCTACCAATTATCGCCACCAGAAAATAAAACGTTCATATTTCAGTTATGGTTATATATTTTGAAAGCTTTTTGTTGTACATTTGTTCCATTCACTTTGGAAATAGTTTTAGTGGTGGTGGACCAATTCACGCCCATGTACCTATTCACGCCCACCCTCAGTTTTCTTTAAGATTTATAGTTTTTGAGGGAAAATATATCTGACATGTTATAGATAATGATAAAATTGATCATATACATTTGTAATATATTGTGTAACTATAGCTGCCTCTGATTAATTTAGGGGTGGGCGTGAATAGGTACATGGGCGTGAATTGGTCCGCCATCACTACCTTATTTGATAGACTTGGGATGCTACTTTGGTGAAGTTATATCTATTTGAATTCTGTCTGGCGATAATTGGTACCCAGCGATAAATGGTAGCAAGGCAGTAGCACCAGTGCTTGGTGTCATATCTGCACAAACATGCAATAAAGCACACGTGACTTGTTTATAAAAAAAAAAATTCCTTCAGGTTTATCTCTTACGACTCCAGAGTCCAGGCCAGTGGTTTCTCTCCACACACCTTACCTGGTAAAACAGCTACAGTACTGAAAATGTTCATTTTACTTATTAATATGGTGACACCCATGATCTTCATTTTGCAGGTATCCTCGATTGACAAGTTTTTGATATGACAACGTAAATGGACAATGATGTTTATCAAAACGAACATAACCAAAATGATCAGAAATATAACAACAAAATTAAATCCATGAAGTCTCTGGTTCGGTGTAATTGTATATTTATTCTAAAATATTATAAAACGTCATCCAAAAAATGAGACTGTGAGCTTATTGTTTAAATGATCGAAAACGTGAGTATATCGAAAACCCGTACATCGGCTATAAATATGACAAGTTTTGTTCGAAAATGGTTAAAAATAGATTTTATTATGAATGGAGGCATACTGGTGTATATGTATGTTTGGGGTTTGGTGTTTTAAAATATTGTTATTGACTCAAGTCTAATTTGAGTTGACTTGTCTGTTATTTATGAAACTCAAGTCGGTACAGTGACGACTCTCAGGAATACTACTGTCGTCGCCTTAAGTTTGCCTGCTGCCTTCTTATTACTCGATGTGACAGCTGTGTTTGACACTGTTGAGCACTGTACACGGGTGGACACGAAGCTAAACGGTCTTGAGAGTTTGGCTTATCTTAGTGGATTAAATAATTAAATTTCACAAAATAAATAACAAATGTCTTGATAAGCTTAATTTAAGGATATTCTGTTACTTAGTTCAGGCAATTTTGTTGCTTAGAATACTTTTATTTGAAAAATTCTGAGGACCGTTTATCTTTGTGTCCGTTTATCTTTGTGTCCACCCATGTACTTTTAGTTGTTTATCATCCTGGTTTGGAGTGTGCAGTTCAGTGCTCGATTGATTTACTTCTTACTTGGCAGATTGCTGCCAGTTCATCAAAATCATCTTTTCATTATCAGATCTGTACATGCTCAAGTTTGGGGTTCCAGAGTGGTTGGTTCTGGGTCCTATATTGTTTTCTTTGTATACAACTCATCTGATTAGTACACACAAAAACATCCAATTCCACTCTTATGCAGATGATACTATAGCAAGTTATGTGTCCACTTTACTCAAAAAAATAAAAAAAAATAATAATCATAAAGTTCCTGCATTCTTGCAACACTAAAAGAGAGCCTTGATAGTGTTCAAAAGTGGAGGTGTTCCAACTTCCAGCTACCTCAAGCTTGAACCTAACAAGAGTAAATTCTTTCTGTTAGCCCCAAGTGCCAGCGAGATAGGCTCAGTGAATACTTCCCAGTTGGTACACTTGGAAACTTTTTCAGTCCTGCTCTTGTCATTCGAAATTTCATCTGAAGGACCTTAGACAGGTCCAAAAACACTTCTTTCAGGAAACTGCCATCATGGCAGTAAATCAAAATGCTTTTGGTAGTAGCTGTCTTGATTATTACAATGCTCTCTGTTGAAGGCTTGCATAATCAAACCTTCAGAAGTTGGAGTCAATCTAGAATAGTCTTGCCAGGGTCATTAGTAGAGTAGTAAGTTTGTTCATGTGACAGCTATCCTGAGAAGTCTTATTGGCTCCCTGTTGAATATCACTCAATTTTCAAAACAGCTATATCAGTGTATAAGTACATTCACACTGGCTGGCCTAAATTTCTCAGTTCATATTTAACTATGTATGCCTCTTTCTATAATGCCAGGCCAAGTAAGTCTTGCAGATTGTTTCTACAGATCCCATTTTTTTGCCTGTCCATTGATCAGAAAAAAGACATGTCAACAATACTTTGGGTTATGGTGTACCTACCGTATGCAATGATTTGCCTGATGGCATCCATTCAGCTACCTCTTTGACAACATTTAGATCAAAATTGAAAGGTTACTTGTTTCCAGAAGCTTATATGCCTTAGTTTTTCCTTCTCTGGCGTCTCCATTGTTGCTAACCTTTTAACATCTGAGGATATATAAACGTAGAATCCGATTTTGATCTGTTGTGCTTCTTTTGTCTGCAATCAGCAGAAATTAAGCGCTATAAAAGTTCAGTTAGAATTAGTATTTATACAGGCACAATTAAGGTATAAATTTACTTAACACATAAATTTTCAAATAAACTTTTTTACAGTTGATTTTAAGGGATCATAATATAATTCTGACCTTGCATTGGTATCATTTTCTGGTTTGACTACTGCAGATAATGCCAGAGATGTTACTATTTTGGTAATATCTGAAGTGTTGGGAATGGATATTTGTAACAGCCTGCTTCTGTGCCATGTACATTTATTACACATACAGTTTTAGTTCCACAACTTTTCAATGTGCACATCTATATTATAAAGAACTATACTCATTTTTCATATTTAAAATAATTGAGCTCTGTACTATTTATCAGATGTAGTAAGTTTGTAAATAACTTTGAAAGTTGATATTGGTGTCATTGCAGATATGAGTATAGTTTATATTCACTAGCAAAATCATCTGCATCTTCCACGTGGTTTTCACACCAGAGATGTGTTTTGTTGGAAGAAAGGTAATGGTATATCTCTCAGCTTCTGGGATATATTGGAAAGTTAATTAGAAAAGACTGTGTCATATATGTCATGTATTTCATATATGAGGACATTTTGCATCAAAAATGCAAGCTTTTTTCAAAAACATAATATTATCAAGTTTACCATTACTTTTTCCAAGTTTACAGTACTTTCCTGGAAAAAATTATGTTGTCCATCATAGCCACTCTGCTAAAATATTTCACATTGGAAAAACCAAACTGTTTTCTACCAGTATACTCAATACTTCACTGGAAAAATTATTTTGTCCATCAGGACCACTCTGCTCATATAATTCAAATCGGGGAAAAAAACCTTTTGAAACCTGAATATTTTTTGTGGTAATTTTTCATTTAGTTGGTTTTAGTCATGAAACATGCAGCAGTGCACATTTTCTCACACCTGTGCTACATTAATCAGGAGTAAGTCATATCTAAAGGAACTTTGGCAGGCAGTGAAAGCACCTACCTTTTCAGTCATAGCTTTGAACCTTGGACTTGGGTAGTGGTAAAATTAACAGTTACTTCTAATGGTCAATGCTGTCCACAACTGAATCCATGCTTAAGAATTCCTTTTGTCACATAAATTAAACAAACTATTTGAAGCAATGGTAAGGCTAAATAAATTTGTTGTTGTTGTTGTTGTTGTATTGAAACACACATTTATTTCTGGTTCAGAAACTGATATATAGAGGTGTGAATTGTAACTTATTTTTTGTTCAATAATCATTCCTGTGTTGTATGTTATTTGCAGTGAAACTGTTTTAGCCAAGACAAATATGGCTGTTTGAATGCCAGTACATGATACTTGCTGACAAGTTGTAATGCAGCCAACAGAGTTACCACTGAAGAGTGTTGTCCTCTTCATAGCCAGTGGAGCTTTGGTAAGATAATCTTAAGACTAAATGTTTTTGCATGCTCATGGTGAAAAATATTGACATATTCCCCTATCCTTCGTTTTATTCATGGAAAAAGAAACATTTATTGCATTTTTTTTTGTTTAAATGTTCATTTGAATGAGCAGGAATTATATCCAATTAAACTAAAACAATATATCTTATAATGTAAAGCAGGAATAACTTAAATGTTTTCTTGGTTTTAATAGGAACATTAATTTTATTTTATAAGGAAACATTATTCATAAAATGTATTGACATATATTACAGGCAACTGATTTTTGTTTGTTGATATCTTTAAAGTGTACAGGCATATTGTGAAATAACTTCACTTAGCCCTAAATAGTAGACCAAAATCTTATCAGAAAACCAGAGTTAGGAGAATTAAGCGTCCCGTGAGTTAAGTTTGTTTGTATATGGGAGAAGCCACTCTGCCGGATCCGCATTTTCTTTTCACAATAGCTTTGCAGCCATAAGGCGGATTTTCTTCATATTTGGCAGGTGTATGCGGTAGCCCTGGGAAAAATTTCTGAATATGATGTCATGACATTTCAACCAATCAGCGAAGTCACATGACCAAAAACATGTTTTTCAAAAGGGTGTGCTTGTCCGGATGATAACTTAAAAAGCACTTCACCTATTCACATAAAATTTGGCAAGTAGGTTTGTTATATAGATGTCTGGAACTCATTAACTTTTGGAAGTGATCCAATACAAAATGGCCGACTTATTAACGATTTACTAAATGTCACAATTTTTCTTAACGAAAATTTTGACCCGCAGCATATCTGCAGAGTCTACTGGCAACTTTTTGCAAAAATCATTTTTCCGCCATTTTATCTCGGAAACGGAGCAAGATAGAAGCAATTTTTGAGCCGCAGGGTATCTGCAGAGTCTACTGGCAACTTTTCGCAAAAACAGTTTTCTTGCCACTTTTGGCGGCCATCATGAATTTCTGCATAAAACGCAAAAAAACCCGCTTATTTCGGAGGTGGAGCGAGATAGGGTGATTTCGGCGAAATTTTGACCCACAGGGTAGCTGCAGAGTCTACTACCGACTTTTCCCAAAAATTGTTTTCCCACCACTTTTGGCGGCCATCTTGAATTTCTGCGTAAAACAGAAAAACCCGTTTATTTCGGAAATGGAGCGATTTCCACAAAATTTTTGACTCGCAGGTTATCTGCAGAGTCTACTGGCGATTTTTCCCAAAAATCGTTTTCCCGCCACTTTTGGTGGCCATTTTGAATTGCTGCATAAAACGCAAAAAAAAAAAAAAAAATAAACAAACCCAATTCATCTAGGAAACCTTGCATTTTGTCATAAATGGAAAAACATGTTAAACACAGGAAGACAGTCATTTCTACAAACTGATTAATACTCAATTTCTTTTTCTCTTGTGAATCAATACTCAATTTTTTTTTGTTCTGTGCCAAATGTGACCACTTTTTCATAACAATGAATGGTTATATAGTCTTAAGATATAACAATTGAAATTTCTGCATCCTTAAAATATGTGTAACCTAAGTAAAGGTTGGTCACAGGCTCACAGCACAATACTCTAATACGTACTGGCTTTGGATGATATCAATGCCACACTATTTAGTGTGATATTCTGTAACAACCTGAGTACTTGTACTGTATATGTGTATAATAGCTCTTGATTTTTGACCTTGTTGACTTTTATCTTTTGGTAATATTGGGTGAATGCAAAATTTACTTTTAATTTAGTGAGTTTTCTTAATGATGAGACCAGGCTAGTAAGAACGGGGAGTAAATTGAAACATTCTCAACCCCTTTTCCCTTTTTAAACTGTGCTTTTATCGTTGATAACCAAAATAAATGCAATTTAATAATATGATAAAGTCAAACCTCCAAACGTAGAACTCTAATATCTAGAATGTTCCCTTTCATTTCTAGATATGTGTATATTAGTCAAGTGTAATTATTTGAGATTGGATTTTAAAGATTCTGTCAGTCAGAGTTTTATTTTAAGGGGTGTAACTGTGCTCAAAACATTTCATTGGAGGGCAGGCCATTTCAACAGCTGGTTATTAATAAGTTCAATTCTTAAGGAGGTCATTAAAAACAGCTAAGGCTGCATGAGGATCTGTTCTTTTCACTGTGATGCTTATTTCACTGATAGAAAGACTCTTCTGTTTACTACAGCTGTTTATCCTGGTGTTCATCTTTGTGAAGCGTCAGATCACTCGATTTGCACTCAAGTCAAGCAGAGGGGCACATGTACCGATAGGAACAAATGCACCAAAGGTTTGCTTATCTCAGCAATTGCATCATTGTTGTCAGCACAGTTAATGACCGGAGGACCCAGTCATGATTATGATATCAGTAAACAGCAGTATATATAGTTTAGGTGGATTCCTTTTATACTTGAATATTATCAGAAATGTTAGTTTGATAAAATCATTTTTTGTCCTCTGAACAGATATAAGTGTAAGATTAAATAGTTAACCTATTTTATTAATGGTGTTTCAAACCAATCGAAGCAAATTTATATGTTCAATTTTCCAGAACTTATTAAAATAGCATTTTAAAGAACAGCATTTACTAAATTAATATATTAAATTAGGTTAAGTTTGGTAAATCATTACTTTCAATAGTGTGATTTGGTTATATAATGGTGGGGAGTTCGGGGTAGGAAAGCAATGTGCATCAGTTGATGAAGACTCATAAAATTTTAATCATAAAATGTACAGAAGAGTAAATAAACAAAACAAACATGTAAATTATGCTCTCTGTTTACTGTTAATTAATGTAAAAACTGGATGATAAATTGGTAGTATTTCTTATGCTAGTTTATTGGCGTGATCACCTGAGCAACTTTAACGTCATTTCACCTCTTTCCCCAAAAATATATGTGTGTATTGTGCTGCAGGGGTTTATTATCAGTTACCAATGTAATAGGAACTTCAGTATTTGTCAAGTTATTTACAAATCCATAGAAATACAGTATGAAGTTTTGCGATAATGGTACAGCACTTGATATTTCAATATTTTCAACTTATTTTCAATTCTACCAGGTACTAATGAGTTCAGGAATGAGTCCATGTCAGCTCTTTTGGATATTCAAAAGTTCTGTTACTGAGTATCTAACTTTTCTGAAAAAACAAATCATTTTGGGCCAGTTGCATGAAACCAACCTCCCTATTAGATTGATGTGTCTGGCATCCTTCCTTTTGTCTGTCTGTCACTGTTTTGATTTCCGGACTCTACTCGATCATGTTTCCGGTGATCGTTTTGAAATTTGACATTGTGGTAGGACACCACCTGGGCTTGGTTGCTTTTGAAATCGGTGATAGTTGGTGGATTCATCTGTCGGTACATTTGTCTGGCTACATTTTGGTTTCTTTACTCTTACTCAAAGAAACTTCTCCCGATAGATTTGAAATTGGACAGGATGGTAGGACACCACCTGGGCTGGGTTGCTTTCAAAATTAGTGCCATTTTGAAAAAGAACATGGCTGCCATCTTGAAATTCCATTTCTGGATTAACTCAAAAACACTTAGGCCTATCGATTTTAAACTTGACAGATTGGTAGAACAGGATTACTTTTGACAAACATATAATAAACTTGAAATTAGTTGCCAGACCCTATGCCTGTGCAACCCACCTTTTTGGGGTCTATAACCCAGTTTTCTTGTTAGTAGCTCTCTCAGCATGTCCTATTTGAAGCTTTATAATATCCTTGAAATGGCAAGTGACGGTAATTTTGTGATAATTTTCAACCTGAGAGGGTACTCTTAAAAGCTCCCTTTTTTGAGCAGTATTTATTTTTTTCTTGCAACTATCTTGGGTTTGGAAATTTAATCCATTTGTGAAACTTTGAATATCGCAGTTCTATGTGGCTGGGCGATCTTGAGGTTATTTTTAACCCGTGAAGGTACTCGAGAGTTGATTCAATGAAAATGTTTGGTTCAAGCTGTATTCTAGAAATGTCAGCTAACACAATGCCATGAAGTACTGTTCTTGTTTTAAAGAAATATGCAATTCTGTTTTAGGCATTGAGAGAGGAGATAGAACGTCGACTTAGAAGGGTAGATGACATCAAATATGAACCATCTCTCATAGAGGGTAGAGACCTAGAGACGCCACCCAAGTACTTTGACGGCAGTAAGTGAAAAGTGTTCCCCTATTAGCTAGTGCATATGGGATGATAGAGGAGTGGGTGGCACACTATCTTCTCATACCTGAGGTTGTAGACTTGACTCGAAGCCTCAAGCTGAAGTAGTAAAGTTGGTAGTTGCTTGTAGATATTGATGGTTTACAGTGAGGAATCCTAATAAATTAATAAGGTCTGCTTTTCGGCATCCCCTACGATATCCATTGTGATATGATTGATGCAGTGGATTGAAAGAGAAGTTTTATTTCAATTTCATTTCAATCATTGGATCAGTGAAGCAGCAGTTAGATTAAACTTTCCATTGGTAGAGTTTATATTATTAAGGTTTTTAATGGAAAAAATGGTTTATATATCCGGTCATTTTTTTAGAGATTTTTTAAAACTGGTTCTTTCAGTCACTATTGAATATATTTTGTTTGTCCAAGTTTCGCAAAAATATCAATAAATCATGTCAGAGATTACGAACATCAGCTATTTTACAAAATATATTATTTTCAAGCTTTTTTTGGCATTGTTTGAGCTAACCTTATCGATTCAGATATTCACTGAATTGATCAAGGTTTTTGCTTCATTCCTAGTTTTATGAAGAAATTTTCAACACATTTTGTGTGGCCACTTATTAGTTGCTTTTGGAACCCAATAACTTCTTCTGGACAATACACAAATTGATCCTAGCTTCCCTTATAGGGGTGTTCTATTAGGGCCCTCTTGTCAGTAACTAAGGATTTTTTCGAGGGTCAGGAGCATTGTTTACATAGTTGGTTGGGGCGGTTAGGGCTTGACTTGGTGGGTCAGCAAAATATCAAACATTTGATATTTCACCGACCCTCCATGACTCTAGATCCCGACTGTGTCTCGGCCTATCTGGAAACCAGCTTGTCTCATCACTTCCTGTCTTGTCATAATCACTTCCACTCTTGTCCTAATCACTTCCACTTTTGTTCTAATCACTTCCACTCTTGTCCTAATCACTTCCACTCTTGTCCTAATCACTTCCACTCTTGTCCTAATCACTTCCACTTTTGTCCTTATCACTTCCACTCTTGTCCTAATCACTTCCAGTCTTGTCCTAATCACTTCCACTCTTGTCCTTATCACTTCCACTCTTGTCCTAATCACTTCCAGTCTTGTCCTATCCTGAAACCGGCTTGTCTTTGCATTCAAGTGTTGCTCATTTGCAGTCCATATCCAGTGTGATAAAAAACATTGCAAGTAATCTTAATTTTGAAGTTAACGAGTAGAAAAGGTCCACATGTATTAAAGTATATTACTGTATCAATATTAAAAAAACCTGAAAAAGTGTTTTTATTTGGTCACACAATAATCAAATTCCATGTATCAAATTCTACAGAGTAATTTCTGGGGAAAAAAGGGATCAAGTGTTGACCAATGAAACATCGATAAATCAGGTCAAGGACAGTCAACAAAATATTTGGATCCCATTACATAATAATATTTTCTCAGCTATTAAAACCCATAAGCAATTTCTCGGGAAAAGAGGGATCAAGTGTTGACTAATCAAGAAATCAAGAAAACTAGGTCAAGGGCAGTCAACATAATATTTGGATGCCATCACATGACCAGAAATATAACATGTTTTTACCCTTATGTCCAGAATATTGGGTCTTTCCCAAAGGCTAAGATTTATTTGGTATAAGTGTGTAGAAAAATTGCTCACAGGGACGAAATTTTGAAGGTGGCTTTTCTAGGAGTATAAAAGCAAGCAACAAGCAAGAGGGTTTTCATTTTCACTTGAGATATTATCAAAAGCACATCTTCTTCAATATGTTTGAATAGGATGCAATACTATTAATAACAATTTTCTATGTTAAGTGGCTTTTTTGTCATAATCAGAATCAGAAGTAGGTTGATTTATTTCTTGTATAATATTAAAGTCCAAAGCTGAAAATCATAACTAAAAAAAACAACCAAAAATGTCATTGCTGTACTGTTGGTCATGTAATGGCAATACCGACTGCAAGTTTGGTCATGGTGAGTCGGTAAACTTCAATGCTCTTGTCGGGTTGTCACTGCGGCTTGTCACGATGAACTACAACTTGTCTGTTGTATGTCTATGGCTTGTCCTCATAATTTCATGTCTTGTCGTGGAGGAAAACAGGCTGACCTCAAGTCAGGTTGGGATCTAGATCCAGACAAGCCAGGATTTACTACATCCTGTCGGTAAGGTGAAACCAACCCAGATTTTTTGCACACTTATTCTGGATTTTTGTCCCAGATCCCCGGCTCAGTTAACTGACCTGAGCATTGGTCAGGGGCAACTCCAGTAGAACACCCCCATTATGTTAAAAAAAACCTTTCTTTTCTGATTTTTAGAAAGCTAAATTGGTTCGATTCACATGATACTCTTATGACTAAATGATAATAATTCAACTTTTATAGTTCTACTGTATCTACTGTTCCAAGAAGAAGATGAAGCCTGCTTGGCAGCCCATTGCTAAGCAGGCCATGCATTGCCTCTTGTAAAAATGCTTATTGAGCATGCCTTTATTATTTGTTTAAGATAACAATTTTACAATAGATAACTTCCAGGGAATTTGATCTTAATACCCTTTCACACTAGAGACAGTATACCCTACAATAGTAGGTGTTGGGTGAAACACATCTGTCCTTCAACTACCGCCTGACATGCGTACATGAACTTGTATGTGAAAATGTTTAAAATTTCCAGCTCAAAATTTCTCACTGTGATAGTGCACAGAGAAATGTTTCATACAGTAACTGAAGACATGGCCCATGGATTATAGAAGGTTGGGATTCAGTCTCTCTTCGGTAGCATGTATTCATCCGATGGGTGCTGAAGGTGAGTTGAGGTTAATGGAGGTTGCCTCTCGTTGACAAACATTTGTACTACTGTCGTCCTACTGTTGTCCCGCTGTTATTGATGGTTAGTAGATGTTTACACACTGTGTCCCATCAGGGGCCATGCGCGTCATATGTTATTTTTGCACCAGATCTTGGAAGATATGAGGCATCCTGGAAGGGAGTAAAACTTTTAACCGCGGGGTATACCGCCTGTAGTGTGAATGGGGTATAAGAGATTTTATTTACAAATCAGATATTGGGCACTTAATAATAGTATGACAGAGAGTATGAAACTGTAATGTTTTAACAAGAAAAATAATTCATATAAGTAATGTATTAGCTTACTTATGCTGCTGTGATGTCTGTCTCATATACATTTTTCTTTGAATTGTTTTTCAGATGTATACCATTACTACTACAGAATGAAAGCTTTAGATAAGTTGAAGTTACTAGGTACGTCCTGAAAATTTAGAATTTTAATAAATGTGTTGTACTTGTTTATGTGAAAATTCTTGAACAAAAACTTTGAGAAGTTTAATCCAGGAAAAGTTCGATAAGTAATGTACTAGTAAATCTGGTGAAAGGAGTAAAGTTTAGTCAATTGGACTTACTTATTTAGCTTTGATAGTTTCTATGCAAACTGTTGAACAAATGTAGTGTCAAAGAAGTACAATGAAGTAAAATAAGCTCTTTGGATAAGTATGGTTTTTTACCCCACGCCCTTAAGGGCTGTCGGGGTATTGCTTTCACCCATGGTGTCTGGTTGGGCAGGCGGGCGGTCGGGCGGGCGGGTGGCGGGAAAAAGTTTGTCCGGGCTGTATCTCAGAAACCGTAAGGTGTAGGAAGTTGATACTAGGTAGGGACATTGGTTAGGATGTGTAGGTGTGCAACGTCATGGTCTGACCTTGATTTGACCTTTGACCTTGCCATAGTGACCTTGAGTTTGAAAATCTTGTCCGGGCTATATCTAGGAAACTGTAAGGTGAAGGAAGTTGATACTTAGTAGGGACATTGGTTAGGGGGTGTAGGTGTGCAACGTCATGGTCTGACCTTGATTTGACCTTGCCGTAGTGACCTTGACCTATAAAAGGTGTAGGAAGTTCATATGTGGTATGGACATTGGTTAGGGGGTGTAGGTGTGCAACATCATGGTCTGACCTTGATTTGACCTTTGACCTTGCCATAGTGACCTTTGACCTATAAAATCTTGTCCGGGTTATATCTCAGAAACCGTAAGGTGTAGGAAGGTGATACTTGGTAGGGACATTGGTTAGGGGGTGTAGGTGTGCAACATCATGGTCTGACCTTGATTTGACCTTTGACCTTGGAGTAGTGACCTTGACCTATAAAGTCTTGTGCTGGCTATATCTCAGAAACTGAAGGTGTAGGAAGTTGATACTTGGTAGCGACATTGGTTAAGAGGTGTAGGTTTGCAACGTCATGGTGTGACCTTGAATTGACCTTTAACCTTGGTGTGGTGACCTTGAGAACCATAATGTGTAGGAAGTTGACACTTGGTAGGGACATTGGTTAATGGTTGTAGGTGTGTAACGTCATGGTGTGACCTTAATTTGACCTTTGACCTTGTCATAGTGATTATCAGTTTTAAAATCTTGTCTGGATTATTTCTATGATTCCATAAGGTGTAGAAGGTTGACACATAGTAGGGACATTGGTTAGGGAGTGTAGGTGTGCATCATGGTGTGACCTTAAACTTTTGCTTTGCCAAAGTGTGTTCAAGTGCCATATTTGAGACATCTTTCTCTTATGACAAAGATATATGGATTGCTGCAACTGATTATTGTATGCACTTTTATATAATTATATCCCCAGACGAAAGTCAGGGATATATTGGATTCAGGTCCGTCGCGCCGCCGTAGAAATTTCCTTGTGTACGCGATAACTCAAAAACCAATTAATATTTTTTTTCCAAACTTGGCACATGTGTTAAGGGTGCCCAAAGGAAGATCCCTATTTTAAGGTGACCTTAAACTCCCAATAATAAAGAACTTATGGCCACCTTAAGGTCAGAAATTGCACTTTTGGCCACTTAGAGCCCTCTAGGTCACAAACTATCAGGCTCATCTGGCTCAAATTTTACCTGAGAACACATTAATATATTCTTAGTACATGTGCCGAAAATCAAGACTTTAAGTTGAGGAGAAAATTGTCTTTGAGGGCCATAAAGACCCCACTTAGGGATTTTTTCTTACATTTCTCACATATTTTGCCCTATAATTTGGAAGTGGTAATTCTGATGAGTTTCAAACTGCACTAGGTGTAACTTTCATATGTAATCCTTGTCTGTCAAAAATTTAAAGGCTGTAGGTTTACCCAAAGGGGTCGACTTAAGGTCTCAAAAGTGCCCACAGAGACCCAATTTATGCACTTTTTGCCACTTTCAAGCACTATAGCTTTCAAACTATGTCTCTCATCTAAGTTATATATCATCTGGGAATATATCTATGTGTTTTCTTATATGTGCCCCAAAATTTAGGCCTTTAATAGACATTTAACCTGTGTATGAGGACCATAAACACCCACCCGAGTGACCCTTATAAGACATTTGTCACATATTTTGCCCTGTAACTTGGAAATGGTAAATCTGAGAAGTTTCAAACTCTATTAGATATACATTTTATGTGTAACCTTCGATTGTGAAAGATTTTTAATCTAAAGCTTTTTAAAATTTTTTAATTCTTTTTTTTAATTCTAACTTATTATTATAAATCTGTTCTTGTGGTTTAATAATTAAGCGTCCCTGAAAGGGCGCTTATTTGTTTTCACCTCAGTTTCCTCGCCGCCGCCACCGCCGCCGCATTATGGTCTCCCTTGAATATCTCCCTTATTATTAGAAGGATTAAAACCATATTTGGCACTTATATGCCTTAGGCGTGGGAAAATTTTTCT
This sequence comes from Sabellastarte sp. h YS-2021, assembly GCA_964017235.1. Taxonomy (NCBI): domain Eukaryota; kingdom Metazoa; phylum Annelida; class Polychaeta; order Sabellida; family Sabellidae; genus Sabellastarte; species Sabellastarte sp. h YS-2021. The sequence continues at coordinate 65,653,410 of OZ024928.1, forward strand.
GCATGCTTAAATTTGACCTTTGACCTTTATAAAGGTCACATGATCAAAAACAATTTTTTTAAGTACACCCCCCCGTCATCACAGTTCAGGAAAAACTACTTGCTACACAGCCTTATGCTTTGACACACCTGTTCATACTATCGAAAACGCGAGCTGATTAGATTTTCGGAGCAATCCCTTGAAGAATGTCTCATTTATGGGTGATTTCCTCACACCTTCCAATCTGAGAGCCTTAAATTTAGGTCAACGCCCCTATTATCTTCTTAAGTATTGCATTTAGAGCCATAAAATGTATTGGGAGGTAATAGGAAACCATATGTGGAGAGTCTAAATAGCCGGTCAGTTTTACCCCCGACCCCCCCTTATGGGTCAAACTGGGGTCATAAAATAGCTGATTTTGAGTTTTTGCCTTATATCTCCTTTATTGTTGCTTTTATAGCTTCAGAATGTATTAAGAGGTATTGGGAAAGCACATGTGGAGAGTCTAAATAGCCGGTCAGTTTTACCCCCCGACCCCCCTTATGGGTCAAAGTGGGGTCATAAAATAGCTGATTTTGAGTTTTTGCCTTATATCTCCTTTATTGTTGCTTTTATAGCTTCAGAATGTATTAAGAGGTATTGGGAAAGCATATGTGGAGAGTCTAAATAGCTGGTCAGTTTTACCCCCCGACCCCCCCCTTATGGGCCAAACTGGGGTCATAAATAGCTGCTTTGGAGTTTTTGCCTTATATCTCCTTTATCGTTGCTTTTATAGCTTTAGAATGTATTAAGAGGTATTGGGAAAGCATATGTGGAGAGTCTTAATAGCCGGTCAGTTTTACCCCCGACCCCCCCTTATGGGTCAAAGTGGGGTCATAAAATAGCTGCTTTTTGAGTTTTTGCCTTATATCTCCTTTATTGTTGCTTTTATATCTTCAGAATGTATTCAGAGGTATTGAGAAAGCCAGTCAGTTTTACCCCCCCCCCCCCCCCTTATAGGTTAAACTGGGGTCATAAATAGCTGCTTTGGAGTTTTTGCCTTATATCTCCTTTATTGTTGCTTTTATAGCTTCAGAATGTATTAAGAGGTATTGGGAAAGCATATGTGGAGAATCTAAATAGCTGGTCACTTTTATCCCCTGATCCCTCCCCCCAGGGGTCAAACTGGGGTCATAAAATAGCTGATTTCGAGTTTTTGTCTTATATCTCCTTTAATGTTGCTTTTATAGATTGGGAATGTATTAAGAAGTATTGGGAAAGCATATGTGGAGAGTCTAAGTAGCCGGTCAGTTTTACCACCCGACCCCCCCCCCCCCTTATGGGTCAAACTGGGGTAAAAAATAGCTGTTTTGGAGTTTTTAACCTGATATCTCCTTCATTGTTGCTATTATAGCTTCGGAATGTATTAAGAGGTATTGGGAAACCATATGTGGACAGTCTAAATAGCCGGTTAGTTTTACCTCCTGACCCCCATGTATGAGTCAAACTGGGGTCATTAAATAGCTTTTGCCTTTATTGCTGCTTTTATGTTTTCACAATGTATTAAAACCTATTGCAAAACCCTGTGGACAATCTAAATAGCAATACATACTTGCACACATGATTATATGATTATATTATATGATTATATGAAGTTATCAATACTCGTTACTGAAATGCTTTGTAGCATTTACACAAAATTTACTAAAGTTACATCCAATGTTGTACATCCAATGTACAACACTTTCTCCAGCTTGTCTATGTCTACAACGCTTGTTTATGTTAATTAAAGAAGACCTTTGTAGGATTTTCCCTGTCATGATATCACTAAGGGGGTTGCTTTATGTAACAGTACGGTACAGCTTTGTGCATTCTTAGCTTTACAGCATGCTTATTAAAACCACAAGGCATTTTAAACTCTCAGGGACGCTTCGCTTTTGTTAGCAAAAGCATTCATCTAGTTTATCTTTAAATCTGAAGGTATCATTTTCCTATTGGACATTCCTTATTTATATATTTGATTTTTTTTAGTCATAAGATTAACTGAGCTTTTTGTATTGCAAGTTCATAAGAAAGATAGACTGGATCATTGATGATTTCTGAGTATTTTATTACCCCTTTTATATATATACCAGAGTGTTTGTTATTTCTTGCCATTTATTCATTATCACTTCATCCCCTTTGTCATGTAGTCCCACTCCCACCCCACCCCCTGTGGGGACCTCCAGCTATTGAGTGACACTAAATAAACAAAGGTATTGAAATGATATCAAATCAGAAGCAAAGAACCAGGCTTGTCAGTGGGGTTGCAGATCCTCTGTAATAGTGTTAATTGGATCTTCAGTAATAGTGTTAGGTGTTTAATTATATGGTCATCATACATCATATCTTCTTCTTCTTCTTTTTTTTGCTCTGCAAGGAACTGAGAAGTGACATTGTCAGATTTTACTGTTTCTTCTTATTATAAATGAAACTGTGAAACCAGCTTTAATTTACTTTGTAAAAGGCTTGGAAAGATACATGTCAAATTCTGAGGAAAAAAAGACAAAATCTAATTGCATATTTGTTTTTTAATGTTTCATCTATCCACCAATATGTTAAAACATAGAAACAGATAAACTTGTGTGTGGACCTTTGTCCACAAGGACTCTTGCCCACAGGACCTTTGCCCACAAAGGACTTTGCCCACCACATTTTTACAGGGGAGGAACTTTGCATAAAATAATGATATGAAATAATAGCCAAAAAATAGCTTTGTAATTTTTTTATTGAAGTATAAGTGTGCAATATCTACCATATTAAAGGTCAGCTTCTTATTATATTATCGAATTTTAAGTATGTAATGTTACAATAGACATGTAATAATATTCTCAATGACTGTTGGACTTCCTTTAAACCTTTTTTGTATATGTGTATATGCATTCTTCATTGCAAAGGTTTTGGCCACCTCTGGTATTTTTATTGTTTCCATTTTGCAGTACTATGTAAATCTATCAACAGTGAATTAAATGCTAATGATATCAACTTGCATACTTTATATAGTGCAACTTTAGTTCAGTTAATGTTTATCTCTTTCAGCACTATATATCCTGAGTAGTTGTCTAAATGGAGTATTGATTGATTGATTGTTTTATTGCGTAAAATAGCCTTACCTTATCCTCACAAGTGCTTGGTTTGGTTTTGTGGAGCAAAAGCATCGACCGACGAGTCTTTTAATAAAGACTTTTCTTGTCGAGAAGTGACCCCTTTGTCTGCGAATATCCGCGCATGCGCCGACACCGTAGACGAGAGTGACTGTCTAGAAACTCTTCATTACATTTTTGGTCGTACTGGGAGCAGCATCGTTTCTTCTTCTATCATCATGGCCGATTCGCAGGTCAAAAACTCGAAGGAACTTAAACGTGCACCAGGATGCGGACATCCTTTATTTGACTGGGATTGTCATCAATTCTGCTTTCCATGCAGGGAAAAAGGTCGTGGCAATGACGTTTGTGTGAAGAATAAAGAAGAAGATTGCTTTATTTGTCTACAATTCTCTGAGGATCAGAAGCGTAAACTGATCCATAAGAGTAAAAGAAAAGAAAAATCTACACCTAGCGTGGTGTCTCAAGAGATTGAAGATGCTTTACTGGGGGTGGAGTGCCACCAAAACCCAGTTTCTTCCAATCCACGACCTACAACGGAGGGAACTATGACAGACCCCCTTCAAACCATTTTACAGAGATTAGATGATATGCAGGGCCAGTTAACTGCTCTTAAAGACAGAAACAGCGAGGTTTCTGTGTCTCTTCATTCTGAGGAAGGCGAAGCCTCAGACGAAGACTCCACCCTTCAAGAGTTAAACAACTCAAAGAAACGTGACAGATCGCCCTCACCTGATGACATTGAAGACGACCCTTCCTACAGACAAACCCTTGCTGCGGTGCGTTCTTTGTTACAACTCACTATTCCTGAGCAATTCTGCGAACAACCTTCCCGCATTTTTGGTTCTAGACAAAAAGACAAGCGAAAATCGTCTTTATTACCAATGGTCATGCCTCCTGTAGATGGAGTATTGGAGAGATGGGATTTTTATGAAAAGAAGTCCTCTGGAAACCCACCACAAGATCAACCTTACCTTCTAAAGACTAACCCTTTGAACTATGACAATTTCTTATATTTCACAAGGGCACCAATGAAGTTTTATAAGTCCACGTCTGCGGACTTTTCATTCCAAGCTCCAAGATGCCAGGATTCTTTTCGCTCATCATTTCCTGGGCCTATTCCGTCTTCAGTCCGTATTCCCATGAAGCAACATGTTCTGTTAGAAACAGTAAACAGGGAGCATGTACAGATCCTTTCGTATGTGCATTTCTTTCTCAATGCCATAGAAAAGACGGCCAATAACCTGGAGTCCACCATGTTGACTTTAAAATCCTCCACAAAGGATCAAGCCATCATCAAAGAGTTAGAAACTATGCTGTCTGGCCTTCAGATTCAATTTAGTTGTATTGCTTCTATTGAAAAGGCTTTAGAAAACGTGACTGATAATTTGATTGCTGCATCTTGTAACTTGGAACTGGCACGAAGAGATACGGTACTCAAGAATCTTGCTCCCAACCTCAACGAACACGATTTCAACAGACTAAGAAGGACGGGCTTCAAGTCTCATGATCTTTTTTGTCCAACTGTGTTAAATGAGGTTGAAAAGAAGATTCAAAAGTCTCCAAAAAGGCCTAGAACAGATCAAAAGTCTTCCTTTAGTTTCAAAAGACACTCTGATGACAGGAATACCAATAAACAGCATTCCAACTACAACCAGAAGAGTTTTCGTGATCAGAACTCATCTTCCTTCAAGAAACCAAACTTCCACTCTTCCCAGCCTTCCAGAAGAGGTGGAAGCAAGCGTAGGTGACTACAGCGTAGTTACTCACCATGGGGGCCGTTTGCAGCATTTTTGGCAGGTATGGGAGAATCTTTATTGTCATCCCAGAGTTGTGCAGGTCTTGAGGTGGGGTTACCGAATTCCTCTCCAATCGAATCCGCCCCTGTCTGTTTATCCCATAATGCAAAGCGGGTACGGAAGACAGGAAAAACATGGCTTCCTTCAAGATTGCGTAGTTCAAATGCTTCAAAAAGACGCAATTTACCATCTCAAGGACTGCACAACTCTAGGTTTCTCAAGCAGATTATTTCTTGTACCGAAACCCGGCAAAAAATGGCGGCCAGTAATAGATCTCAGTGTTCTGAACAGCTACATGCATGTACCGACCTTCAAAATGGAAACTGCAGAAATTATAAGAAATTCTCTGACAAAGAGCGAGTGGGTAGTGTCCATAGATTTAAAAGACGCGTACTTTCACGTGCCCATACATCCGGACTCTCAACACTTGCTACGCTTCCATGTAGACAACAGAACGTATCAGTTCAAAGCTCTCCCTTTCGGTTTAGCAACAGCACCACTAGAGTTCACGCGGATTGTAAAAGAAGCAAAACTCGTTCTTCAGTCTCGAGGAATTCGAGTTCACCAATACCTGGACGACTGGTTGTTAAGGGCAAGCTCCCAACACCAGTGCATGAGCCAGACAAAAGAACTTCTTCACACAATCCAGGAATTAGGTTTCGTGATAAACTTCGAAAAATCAGAGCTCGTACCTACACAAAAAATCGACTTTCTGGGCTACCATTTCGATTTGGTACAAGGGAAGGTTTTTCCAACCCAAAAGAAGTTGAAAATTCTAGCAAAAGCTGTTCAGGACATGGAGGTCGTATCACTAACAACCCCAAGGTCGCTTATGTCCCTAATAGGTGTACTAGCATCCCTAGAAAAGACAATACCAATGGGCAGGCTCCACATGCGTCCATTTCAGTGGTACCTGAAGACACATTGGCAATATCCCCAGTCTCTAGACCTGAAGATTCCGGTTTCAAATCTTCTGAAAAGTTGTCTTCAGTGGTGGAAAGACCCCAAAAATCTAGAAAAGGGTTGTCCTTTACATCCTCAGGAACACAATACCCTTATTTTCACAGATGCGTCAAACCAGGGTTGGGGAGCTCATTTAGAAAATCTGACAGTCAATGGCAATTGGACAGATCAGGAAAAATTGCTTCATATCAATGTCCTAGAGTTAAAGGCGGTATTTCTGGCCTTAAAAAACTTTCAAAACAGAATTCTAGACAAGAGGGTTCTCATAGCAACAGACAACGCCACTGTAGTCAGTTATCTGAACAAACAAGGGGGAACACACTCATGGGACATGTGTCTCCTGGTTTGGCGCATCATGGCCTACTGCAATCCTCGAAACATACTCATAAGAGCCAGACACATTCAGGGTTGCCTCAATGTCATAGCCGACAGTCTCTCCAGGAAGGACAAAATAATTCAGACAGAGTGGTCACTTCATCCTCAAATATTCTCCTTAATTTGCCAAATTTGGCACAAACCAATGGTAGACATGTTTGCCACCAAGATGAACCACAAACTTCCACTCTATGTTTCTCCAGTCCCAGATGCAGATGCACTGAACATAGATGCATTGAACATCTCTTGGGAGGGTCTGGACGGCTATGCCTATTGTCCTGTAGCTCTCATACCAAAGGTCATACAGAAAATGAACACCTACAGGTGCAGAATGATAGTAGTAGCACCAGGGTGGCCCCTGATGCATTGGTTTTGGGATCTGGTGAATCTGTCAACCAAACCTCCATTGCAGCTACCTCACTGGCCTCATCTGTTAAAACAGCCATTCAGTCACAAATACCATCAGAATCTGTTGTATCTGAATCTTCATGTTTGGCACCTAGACACCACTCAGAATCACTTGAATCATTCTCTGAGCAGGTGGCAGATCGAATTAAGGCACCTCAAAGACCCTCATCTAGAAGAGTGTACGAATCAAGGTGGTCCATTTTTGAACTCTGGTGCCAACAGAGTCAGGTGGTCAGCTCAGAGCCTACTATCTCAAAAATTGCAGATTTCTTGAACTATCTTTTCACTGTAAAAAATCTCAAACCTGCTACTATTGCAGGCTACAGAACTGCTATTGCTGATCATTTAGGTCATTCGGGCCAAGAGGTGAGCAAGAGTCTTGACTTGAACAGGCTTATTGCCAGCTTCTATAGAGATAAGCCTACTGCTAATAGGGGAATACCCTCATGGGATTTATCTTTGGTACTTTCAGCATTGACAAAGGCTCCTTTTGAACCATTAAAAGATGCAAGTCTAAAGATTCTGACTTTTAAAACTGTCTTCTTGATGGCATTGGCATCTGGCAAAAGAAGGGGGGAGGTGCATTCTTGGACATACTCCTCTCTTAGACACAAACCTCACTGGAAGGAGGTCACCATCTCTCCTTCTCCTGCTTTCCTTGCAAAGAATCAATTGGCATCAGATGGTCCAGACTTATTAAGACCAGTAGTCATTCCAGCCTTAAAACCTTTCCTTAGCTCGGATTTGACTGAGGACATGACCTTATGTCCTGTCAGGGCACTTAGATACTATCTAGACAGAACCAATGAGTTGAGGAGGGGAAAGAACCTCCTATTCATATCATTTAAGGAAGGCTTTGACAGAGATATCATGAGATCTACCATATCTTCCTGGATTAAACAAACTGTTTTACTAGCATATCAATCCTCTAAGGCTGATTCTCAGGATCTTCATATTAAGGCACATGACATCCGATCCATGTCTGCATCTTTAGCTTTCAAGGGTGGGGCTTCGCTTGAGCAGATTTTAGGCTCCTGCTATTGGAAGAGTCACAACACCTTTACCACATTTTATTTGAAGGATGTAGCTTGGCAATCTCATGACCAGTCTGACTATAAATTAGGCCCAGTGGTCTCAGCTCAACATATTGTCAATGTTTAAGTACGTCTTCATTTTACTTTATGATATACATATTCATCGTTCTCCATACATACCAGTATTTTTATTGACATTTGTATTTTATTTTCTTTCCTTCAGATGGCTCCATAATCATCTGTAGTTAGGATTACAGCTCCAGCTCGGAGGCTTCTTCTTATAGAATGACGGCAGCCAGCCTGAGGGTATAGGAAGACTCCTGACCTTCACTGTTGACTAGTTAAGAGGACTTCATGATGTTTATTTTGCAACAATTGATGACATTTACAACTACATCAGCCACTGAAATTCAAGGTTAGCAAAGTTACTTATCATTATTGCTAAAGAAGTACTGTTTAATCTGAGATGTGGCGTACTTAAGCTTATCTTATCCTCTTATCAAAGTGCTTTACATAGTGACCCCTTGTCTGACAATCATTTTACAGTGTGGTTACAACAAATTCCCTCCACCTGTTATGGTTGCATTCAAGCACTTGTGAGGATAAGGTAAGGCTATTTTACGCAATAAAATGTAACAAATTTTATTGTAATTTAACTTTTTACAAGTTAAATACTTACCTTATCCTCACAAGGATAAACCCACCCTACCTCCCCTCTAATTTGTTATCTTGGGGACCAAAAATATAATGAAGAGTTTCTAGACAGTCACTCTCGTCTACGGTGTCGGCGCATGCGCGGATATTCGCAGACAAAGGGGTCACTTCTCGACAAGAAAAGTCTTTATTAAAAGACTCGTCGGTCGATGCTTTTGCTCCACAAAACCAAACCAAGCACTTGTGAGGATAAGGTAAGTATTTAACTTGTAAAAAGTTAAATTACAATAAAATTTGTTACAATTGGTTGGTTGGTTGGTTGGTTATTGATTGATTGATTGATTGATTGGTTGGTTGTGGGTGAACATCCTACCCTGTCAAATTGTTATGGGCAGCAAATTTCCTTGTGGGCAAAATGCCTGTGGATGGAGTTTGCATCGGGCAAAGTTCTTGTGGGCAAAGTTCGTATCAGTCGTCTGGGGATACCATTTTGTTTACAAAATAAAAATATTGTAGATTGAATTACTCAAGTTCTTATATAAGTGGTTGATCATGTTTTCCCGCAAAATTATATCACACAGGCAGGGTCCCATGACAAAAATACCCAATGAAAACATGTTGCGTGAGTGATGACCTGTCTGGGGATATGTTGGCGCCGAGTTGGCCCAATCTAGTTGTGATTTTTCTTTAGTTTAGTGTAAATACTGAATTGTAGCTGTAAACTTTTAAACAGATGCAGAGTTTGAGAAGTACAATCCTGCCACAGTACGGAGAGCATGCACAAGCCTGAGACTGTATCTGATGGAACAGCAACAAGCCGGTGCACTCAAAGGGATGAGTGTGGAAACCATCGACAGGTTCTTCAGTGCATATGAACATGCTAGGCATGAGCCCAAGGTACTGGTCTATTTTTAGACAAAGTTAAACCTTGACAGACCTCAAGGTACCAGAGAAACTCTTCTAATTAACAAGGAATTAAAGATAACATGGAGAATTTCCATAGAAAAGCCCCTTTAAGAATCTGGGCCTGTAGCTGGCCCCTTATTCATTGACCTTATTCTTAGAATAATAATTTCCTCACTGGGTAATGACATCTGCTCAGGTTTAGGACTCTCCCTTTTTGACTTAAGGTCATTAGAGAATTATGTCCACCCCCCTGGGGGGTGGATATATTATTTTTGCTTTTTTCGCCGTCCGATGTCCGATGTCCGGCGTCCGGCGTCCGGCGTCCGGCGTCCGATGTCCGGCGTCACGCATGGTTTCCGCTCATTTAAAGGAAAAGTATTAGAGCTATTGTCACCAAATTTGGTATGCAGGCTTATTGGGTCAGTAGCTTGCTTGGGATTGCTTTTGGCTGTTGTACCTCTTTTGCTTACTGAGTAATACTTAAGTACAGCTATTTTCAGTACCCATTGGTTTCCGTGCATTTAAGCCAAAATAATTAAAGATATTTTACTACAATTTTGAATACAAGATTGTTATGTCCATAGCTCGCTTGGTATTGCATTTGGGACTGATAGCTTTGTCAGTACATGAGTAATAGCCATTTAGGTACTTCATTGTGTATTTTCAGTACTACTTTTGAGTAATTTGCTAATATCTCAGAAACCGTGTGAGATAGAGCGATTTCGTCGAAATTTTCGACCCACAGGGTATTTAAGGAATGTAATATTTGCAATTTTCAAAAAATTTTCCCCTCCCCAAAAATGGCGGCCATTTTGAATTTTCGAATTTTTGCCAAAAATGGCAAAACACTAATTTGCTTCTATCTCCTTAACCGTGCGAGATAGAGCGATTTCGTCAAAATTTTCGACCCACAGGGTATCTGAGCATTGTACTCTTGGTAATTTTAAAAAAATTTTCCCCTCCCCAAAAATGGCGGCCATTTTGAATTTTCGAATTTTTGCCAAAAATGGCAAAACACAAATTTGCTTCTATCTCCTTAACCGTGCCAGATAGAGCGATTTCGTCAAAATTTTTGACCCACAGGGCATCTGAGCATTGTGCTCTTGGTAATTTTTCCAAAAATTTTCCCCTCCCCAAAAATGGCGGCCATTTTGAATTTTCGAATTTTTGCCAAAAATGGCAAAACACTAATTTGCTTCTATCTCCTTAACCGTGCGAGATAGAGTGATTTCGTCGAAATTTTCGACCCACAGAGTATCTAAGGAATGCAATTTTTGCAATTTTCAAAAAATTTTCCCCTCCCCAAAAATGGCGGCCATTTTGAATTTTCGAATTTTTGCCAAAAATGGCAAAACACAAATTTGCTTCTATCTCCTTAACCGTGCCAGATAGAGCGATTTCGTCAAAATTTTCGACCTACAGGGTATCTGAGCATTGTGCTCTTGGTAATTTTTACAAAATTTTCCCCTCCCCAAAAATGGCGGCCATTTTGAATTTTCGAATTTTTGCCAAAAATGGCAAAACACTAATTTGCTTCTATCTCCTTAACCGTGCGAGATAGAGCGATTTCGTCGAAATTTTCGACCCACAGGGTAACTAAGGAATGCAATCTTTGCAATTTTCCAAAAATTTTCCCCTCCCCCAAAAATGGCGGCCATTTTGAATTTTCGAATTTTTGCCAAAAATGGCAAAACACAAATTTCCTTCTATCTCCTTAACCGTGCCAGATAGAGCGATTTCGTCAAAATTTTCGACCCACAGGGTATCTGAGCATTGTACTCTTGGCAATTTTTAAAAAAATTTCCCCTCCCCAAAAATGGCGGCCATTTTGAATTTTCGAATTTTTGCCAAAAATGGCAAAACACTAATTTGCTTCTATCTCCTTAACCGTGCGAGATAGAGTGATTTCGTCGAAATTTTCGACCCACAGGGTATCTAAGGAATGCAATCTTTGCAATTTTCCAAAAATTTTCCCCTCCCCAAAAATGGCGGCCATTTTGAATTTTCGAATTTTTGCCAAAAATGGCAAAACACCAATCTGCTTCTATCTCCTTAACCGTGCGAGATAGAGCGATTTCGTCAAAATTTTTGACCCACAGGGCATCTGAGCATTGTACTCTTGGTAATTTTTAAAAAATTTTCCCCTCCCCAAAAATGGCGGCCATTTTGAATTTTCGAATTTTTGCCAAAAATGGCAAAACACAAATTTGCTTCTATCTCCTTAACCGTGCCAGATAGAGCGATTTCGTCAAAATTTTCGACCCACAGGGTATCTGAGCATTGTGCTCTTGGTAATTTTTACAAAATTTTCCCCTCCCCAAAAATGGCGGCCATTTTGAATTTTCGAATTTTTGCCAAAAATGACAAAACACTAATTTGCTTCTATCTCCTTAACCGTGCGAGATAGCGCGATTTCGTCGAAATTTTCGACCCACAGGGTATCTGAGCATTGTGCTCTTGGTAATTTTCCAAAAATTTTCCCCTCCCCAAAAATGGCGGCCATTTTGAATTTTCGAATTTTTGCCAAAAATGGCAAAACACTAATTTGCTTCTATCTCCTTAACCGTGCGAGATAGAGCGATTTCGTCGAAATTTTCGACCCACAGGGTATCTAAGGAATGCAATCTTTGCAATTTTCCAAAAATTTTCCCCTCCCCAAAAATGGCAGCCATTTTGAATTTTCGAATTTTTGCCAAAAATGGCAAAACACAAATTTCCTTCTATCTCCTTAACCGTGCCAGATAGAGCGATTTCGTCAAAATTTTCGACCCACAGGGTATCTGAGCATTGTACTCTTGGTAATTTTCCAAAAATTTTCCCCTCCCCAAAAATGGCGGCCATTTTGAATTTTCGAATTTTTGCCAAAAATGGCAAAACACAAATTTGCTTCTATCTCCTTAACCGTGCCAGATAGAGCGATTTCGTCAAAATTTTCGACCCACAGGGTATCTAAGGAATGCAATCTTTGCAATTTTCCAAAAATTTTCCCCTCCCCCAAAATGGCGGCCATTTTGAATTTTCGAATTTTTGCCAAAAATGGCAAAACACAAATTTCCTCCTATCTCCTTAACCGTGCCAGATAGAGCGATTTCGTCAAAATTTTCGACCCATAGGGTATCTGAGCATTGTACTCTTGGTAATTTTCCAAAAATTTTCCCCTCCCCAAAAATGGCGGCCATTTGAACTTTCGAATTTTTGCCAAAAATGGCAAAACACTAATTTGCTTCTATCTCCTTAACCGTGCGAGATAGAGTGATTTCGTCGAAATTTTCGACCCACAGGGTATCTAAGGAATGCAATCTTTGCAATTTTCCAAAAATTTTCCCCTCCCCAAAAATGGCGGCCATTTTGAATTTTCGAATTTTTGCCAAAAATGGCAAAACACAAATTTGCTTCTATCTCCTTAACCGTGCCAGATAGAGCGATTTCGTCAAAATTTTTGACCCACAGGGTATCTGAGCATTGTGCTCTTGGTAATTTTTCCAAAAATTTTCCCCTCCCCAAAAATGGCGGCCATTTTGAATTTTCGAATTTTTGCCAAAAATGGCAAAACACTAATTTGCTTCTATCTCCTTAACCGTGCGAGATAGAGTGATTTCGTCGAAATTTTCGACCCACAGGGTATCTAAGGAATGCAATTTTTGCAATTTTCAAAAAATTTTCCCCTCCCCAAAAATGGCGGCCATTTTGAATTTTCGAATTTTTGCCAAAAATGGCAAAACACAAATTTGCTTCTATCTCCTTAACCGTGCCAGATAGAGCGATTTCGTCAAAATTTTCGACCCACAGGGTATCTGAGCATTGTACTCTTGGTAATTTTCCAAAAATTTTCCCCTCCCCAAAAATGGCGGCCATTTTGAATTTTCGAATTTTTGCCAAAAATGGCAAAACACAAATTTGCTTCTATCTCCTTAACCGTGCCAGATAGAGTGATTTCGTCAAAATTTTCGACCCACAGGGTATCTAAGGAATGCAATCTTTGCAATTTTCCAAAAATTTTCCCCTCCCCAAAAATGGCGGCCATTTTGAATTTTCGAATTTTTGCCAAAAATGGCAAAACAAATTTCCTTCTATCTCCTTAACCGTGCGAGATAGAGCGATTTCGTCGAAATTTTCGACCCACAGGGTATCTAAGGAATGCAATCTTTGCAATTTTCAAAAAATTTTCCCCTCCCCAAAAATGGCGGCCATTTTGAATTTTCGAATTTTTGCCAAAAATGGCAAAACACCAATCTGCTTCTATCTCCTTAACCGTGCGAGATAGAGCGATTTCGTCAAAATTTTTGACCCACAGGGCATCTGAGCATTGTACTCTTGGTAATTTTTAAAAAATTTTCCCCTCCCCAAAAATGGCGGCCATTTTGAATTTTCGAATTTTTGCCAAAAATGACAAAACACTAATTTGCTTCTATCTCCTTAACCGTGCGAGATAGCGCGATTTCGTCAAAATTTTCGACCCACAGGGTATCTGAGCATTGTACTCTTGGTAATTTTCCAAAAATTTTCCCCTCCCCAAAAATGGCGGCCATTTGAACTTTCGAATTTTTGCCAAAAATGGCAAAACACTAATTTGCTTCTATCTCCTTAACCGTGCGAGATAGAGTGATTTCGTCGAAATTTTCGACCCACAGGGTATCTAAGGAATGCAATCTTTGCAATTTTCCAAAAATTTTCCCCTCCCCAAAAATGGCGGCCATTTTGAATTTTCGAATTTTTGCCAAAAATGGCAAAACACAAATTTGCTTCTATCTCCTTAACCGTGCCAGATAGAGCGATTTCGTCAAAATTTTTGACCCACAGGGTATCTGAGCATTGTGCTCTTGGTAATTTTTCCAAAAATTTTCCCCTCCCCAAAAATGGCGGCCATTTTGAATTTTCGAATTTTTGCCAAAAATGGCAAAACACTAATTTGCTTCTATCTCCTTAACCGTGCGAGATAGAGTGATTTCGTCGAAATTTTCGACCCACAGGGTATCTAAGGAATGCAATCTTTGCAATTTTCCAAAAATTTTCCCCTCCCCAAAAATGGCGGCCATTTTGAATTTTCGAATTTTTGCCAAAAATGGCAAAACACAAATTTGCTTCTATCTCCTTAACCGTGCGAGATAGAGCGATTTCGTCGAAATTTTCGACCCACAGGGTATCTAAGGAATGCAATCTTTGCAATTTTCAAAAAATTTTCCCCTCCCCAAAAATGGCGGCCATTTTGAATTTTCGAATTTTTGCCAAAAATGGCAAAACACCAATCTGCTTCTATCTCCTTAACCGTCCGAGATAGAGCGATTTCGTCAAAATTTTCGACCCACAGGGCATCTGAGCATTGTACTCTTGGTAATTTTTAAAAAATTTTCCCCTCCCCAAAAATGGCGGCCATTTTGAATTTTCGAATTTTTGCCAAAAATGGCAAAACACAAATTTGCTTCTATCTCCTTAACCGTGCCAGATAGAGCGATTTTGTCAAAATTTTCGACCCACAGGATATCTGAGCATTGTGCTCTTGGTAATTTTTACAAAATTTTCCCCTCCCCAAAAATGGCGGCCATTTTGAATTTTCGAATTTTTGCTAAAAATGACAAAACACTAATTTGCTTCTATCTCCTTAACCGTGCGAGATAGCGCGATTTCGTCGAAATTTTCGACCCACAGGGTATCTGAGCATTGTGCTCTTGGTAATTTTCCAAAAATTTTCCCCTCCCCAAAAATGGCGGCCATTTTGAATTTTCGAATTTTTGCCAAAAATGGCAAAACACTAATTTGCTTCTATCTCCTTAACCGTGCGAGATAGAGCGATTTCGTCGAAATTTTCGACCCACAGGGTATCTAAGGAATGCAATCTTTGCAATTTTCCAAAAATTTTCCCCTCCCCAAAAATGGCGGCCATTTTGAATTTTCGAATTTTTGCCAAAAATGGCAAAACACAAATTTCCTTCTATCTCCTTAACCGTGCCAGATAGAGCGATTTCGTCAAAATTTTCGACCCACAGGGTATCTGAGCATTGTACTCTTGGTAATTTTCCAAAAATTTTCCCCTCCCCAAAAATGGCGGCCATTTTGAATTTTCGAATTTTTGCCAAAAATGGCAAAACACAAATTTGCTTCTATCTCCTTAACCGTGCCAGATAGAGCGATTTCGTCAAAATTTTCGACCCACAGGGTATCTAAGGAATGCAATCTTTGCAATTTTCCAAAAATTTTCCCCTCCCCAAAAATGGCGGCCATTTTGAATTTTCGAATTTTTGCCAAAAATGGCAAAACACAAATTTGCTTCTATCTCCTTAACCGTGCCAGATAGAGCGATTTTGTCAAAATTTTCGACCCACAGGGTATCTGAGCATTGTGCTCTTCGTAATTTTTACAAAATTTTCCCCTCCCCAAAAATGGCGGCCATTTTGAATTTTCGAATTTTTGCCAAAAATGACAAAACACTAATTTGCTTCTATCTCCTTAACCGTGCGAGATAGCGCGATTTCGTCAAAATTTTCGACCCACAGGGTATCTGAGCATTGTACTCTTGGTAATTTTCCAAAAATTTTCCCCTCCCCAAAAATGGCGGCCATTTGAACTTTCGAATTTTTGCCAAAAATGGCAAAACACTAATTTGCTTCTATCTCCTTAACCGTGCGAGATAGAGTGATTTCGTCGAAATTTTCGACCCACAGGGTATCTAAGGAATGCAATCTTTGCAATTTTCCAAAAATTTTCCCCTCCCCAAAAATGGCGGCCATTTTGAATTTTCGAATTTTTGCCAAAAATGGCAAAACACAAATTTGCTTCTATCTCCTTAACCGTGCCAGATAGAGCGATTTCGTCAAAATTTTTGACCCACAGGGTATCTGAGCATTGTGCTCTTGGTAATTTTTCCAAAAATTTTCCCCTCCCCAAAAATGGCGGCCATTTTGAATTTTCGAATTTTTGCCAAAAATGGCAAAACACTAATTTGCTTCTATCTCCTTAACCGTGCGAGATAGAGTGATTTCGTCGAAATTTTCGACCCACAGGGTATCTAAGGAATGCAATTTTTGCAATTTTCAAAAAATTTTCCCCTCCCCAAAAATGGCGGCCATTTTGAATTTTCGAATTTTTGCCAAAAATGGCAAAACACAAATTTGCTTCTATCTCCTTAACCGTGCCAGATAGAGCGATTTCGTCAAAATTTTCGACCCACAGGGTATCTGAGTATTGTGCACTTGGTAATTTTTACAAAATTTTCCCCTCCCCAAAAATGGCGGCCATTTTGAATTTTCGAATTTTTGCCAAAAATGGCAAAACACAAATTTGCTTCTATCTCCTTAACCGTGCGAGATAGAGCGATTTCGTCGAAATTTTCGACCCACAGGGTAACTAAGGAATGCAATCTTTGCAATTTTCCAAAAATTTTCCCCTCCCCAAAATATGGCGGCCATTTTGAATTTTCGAATTTTTGCCAAAAATGGCAAAACACAAATTTCCTTCTATCTCCTTAACCGTGCCAGATAGAGCGATTTCGTCAAAATTTTTGACCCACAGGGTATCTGAGCATTGTACTCTTGGCAATTTTTAAAAAAATTTCCCCTCCCCAAAAATGGCGGCCATTTTGAATTTTCGAATTTTTGCCAAAAATGGCAAAACACTAATTTGCTTCTATCTCCTTAACCGTGCGAGATAGAGTGATTTCGTCGAAATTTTCGACCCACAGGGTATCTAAGGAATGCAATCTTTGCAATTTTCCAAAAATTTTCCCCTCCCCAAAAATGGCGGCCATTTTGAATTTTCGAATTTTTGCCAAAAATGGCAAAACACAAATTTCCTTCTATCTCCTTAACCGTGCGAGATAGAGCGATTTCGTCGAAATTTTCGACCCACAGGGTAACTAAGGAATGCAATCTTTGCAATTTTCCAAAAATTTTCCCCTCCCCAAAATATGGCGGCCATTTTGAATTTTCGAATTTTTGCCAAAAATGGCAAAACACAAATTTCCTTCTATCTCCTTAACCGTGCCAGATAGAGCGATTTCGTCAAAATTTTCGACCCACAGGGTATCTGAGCATTGTACTCTTGGCAATTTTTAAAAAAATTTCCCCTCCCCAAAAATGGCGGCCATTTTGAATTTTCGAATTTTTGCCAAAAATGGCAAAACACTAATTTGCTTCTATCTCCTTAACCGTGCGAGATAGAGTGATTTCGTCGAAATTTTCGACCCACAGGGTATCTAAGGAATGCAATCTTTGCAATTTTCCAAAAATTTTCCCCTCCCCAAAAATGGCGGCCATTTTGAATTTTCGAATTTTTGCCAAAAATGGCAAAACACAAATTTCCTTCTATCTCCTTAACCGTGCGAGATAGAGCGATTTCGTCGAAATTTTCGACCCACAGGGTATCTAAGGAATGCAATCTTTGCAATTTTCAAAAAATTTTCCCCTCCCCAAAAATGGCGGCCATTTTGAATTTTCGAATTTTTGCCAAAAATGGCAAAACACCAATCTGCTTCTATCTCCTTAACCGTCCGAGATAGAGCGATTTCGTCAAAATTTTCGACCCACAGGGCATCTGAGCATTGTACTCTTGGTAATTTTTAAAAAATTTTCCCCTCCCCAAAAATGGCGGCCATTTTGAATTTTCGAATTTTTGCCAAAAATGGCAAAACACAAATTTGCTTCTATCTCCTTAACCGTGCCAGATAGAGCGATTTTGTCAAAATTTTCGACCCACAGGGTATCTGAGCATTGTGC
This sequence comes from Sabellastarte sp. h YS-2021, assembly GCA_964017235.1. Taxonomy (NCBI): domain Eukaryota; kingdom Metazoa; phylum Annelida; class Polychaeta; order Sabellida; family Sabellidae; genus Sabellastarte; species Sabellastarte sp. h YS-2021. The sequence continues at coordinate 65,671,358 of OZ024928.1, forward strand.
TCTTGGTAATTTTTACAAAATTTTCCCCTCCCCAAAAATGGCGGCCATTTTGAATTTTCGAATTTTTGCCAAAAATGACAAAACACTAATTTGCTTCTATCTCCTTAACCGTGCGAGATAGCGCGATTTCGTCGAAATTTTCGACCCACAGGGTATCTGAGCATTGTGCTCTTGGTAATTTTCCAAAAATTTTCCCCTCCCCAAAAATGGCGGCCATTTTGAATTTTCGAATTTTTGCCAAAAATGGCAAAACACTAATTTGCTTCTATCTCCTTAACCGTGCGAGATAGAGCGATTTCGTCGAAATTTTCGACCCACAGGGTATCTAAGGAATGCAATCTTTGCAATTTTCCAAAAATTTTCCCCTCCCCAAAAATGGCGGCCATTTTGAATTTTCGAATTTTTGCCAAAAATGGCAAAACACAAATTTCCTTCTATCTCCTTAACCGTGCCAGATAGAGCGATTTCGTCAAAATTTTCGACCCACAGGGTATCTGAGCATTGTACTCTTGGTAATTTTCCAAAAATTTTCCCCTCCCCAAAAATGGCGGCCATTTTGAATTTTCGAATTTTTGCCAAAAATGGCAAAACACAAATTTGCTTCTATCTCCTTAACCGTGCCAGATAGAGCGATTTCGTCAAAATTTTCGACCCACAGGGTATCTAAGGAATGCAATCTTTGCAATTTTCCAAAAATTTTCCCCTCCCCAAAAATGCCGGCCATTTTGAATTTTCGAATTTTTGCCAAAAATGGCAAAACACAAATTTGCTTCTATCTCCTTAACCGTGCCAGATAGAGCGATTTTGTCAAAATTTTCGACCCACAGGGTATCTGAGCATTGTGCTCTTGGTAATTTTTACAAAATTTTCCCCTCCCCAAAAATGGCGGCCATTTTGAATTTTCGAATTTTTGCCAAAAATGACAAAACACTAATTTGCTTCTATCTCCTTAACCGTGCGAGATAGCGCGATTTCGTCAAAATTTTCGACCCACAGGGTATCTGAGCATTGTACTCTTGGTAATTTTCCAAAAATTTTCCCCTCCCCAAAAATGGCGGCCATTTGAACTTTCGAATTTTTGCCAAAAATGGCAAAACACTAATTTGCTTCTATCTCCTTAACCGTGCGAGATAGAGTGATTTCGTCGAAATTTTCGACCCACAGGGTATCTAAGGAATGCAATTTTTGCAATTTTCAAAAAATTTTCCCCTCCCCAAAAATGGCGGCCATTTTGAATTTTCGAATTTTTGCCAAAAATGGCAAAACACAAATTTGCTTCTATCTCCTTAACCGTGCCAGATAGAGCGATTTCGTCAAAATTTTCGACCCACAGGGTATCTGAGCATTGTGCACTTGGTAATTTTTACAAAATTTTCCCCTCCCCAAAAATGGCGGCCATTTTGAATTTTCGAATTTTTGCCAAAAATGGCAAAACACAAATTTGCTTCTATCTCCTTAACCGTGCGAGATAGAGCGATTTCGTCGAAATTTTCGACCCACAGGGTAACTAAGGAATGCAATCTTTGCAATTTTCCAAAAATTTTCCCCTCCCCAAAATATGGCGGCCATTTTGAATTTTCGAATTTTTGCCAAAAATGGCAAAACACAAATTTCCTTCTATCTCCTTAACCGTGCCAGATAGAGCGATTTCGTCAAAATTTTCGACCCACAGGGTATCTGAGCATTGTACTCTTGGCAATTTTTAAAAAAATTTCCCCTCCCCAAAAATGGCGGCCATTTTGAATTTTCGAATTTTTGCCAAAAATGGCAAAACACAAATTTGCTTCTATCTCCTTAACCGTGCCAGATAGAGCGATTTTGTCAAAATTTTCGACCCACAGGGTATCTGAGCATTGTGCTCTTGGTAATTTTTACAAAATTTTCCCCTCCCCAAAAATGGCGGCCATTTTGAATTTTCGAATTTTTGCCAAAAATGACAAAACACTAATTTGCTTCTATCTCCTTAACCGTGCGAGATAGCGCGATTTCGTCAAAATTTTCGACCCACAGGGTATCTGAGCATTGTACTCTTGGTAATTTTCCAAAAATTTTCCCCTCCCCAAAAATGGCGGCCATTTGAACTTTCGAATTTTTGCCAAAAATGGCAAAACACTAATTTGCTTCTATCTCCTTAACCGTGCGAGATAGAGTGATTTCGTCGAAATTTTCGACCCACAGGGTATCTAAGGAATGCAATCTTTGCAATTTTCCAAAAATTTTCCCCTCCCCAAAATATGGCGGCCATTTTGAATTTTCGAATTTTTGCCAAAAATGGCAAAACACAAATTTCCTTCTATCTCCTTAACCGTGCCAGATAGAGCGATTTCGTCAAAATTTTTGACCCACAGGGTATCTGAGCATTGTACTCTTGGCAATTTTTAAAAAAATTTCCCCTCCCCAAAAATGGCGGCCATTTTGAATTTTCGAATTTTTGCCAAAAATGGCAAAACACTAATTTCCTTCTATCTCCTTAACCGTGCGAGATAGAGTGATTTCGTCGAAATTTTCGACCCACAGGGTATCTAAGGAATGCAATTTTCCAAAAATTTTCCCCTCCCCAAAAATGGCGGCCATTTTGAATTTTCGAATTTTTGCCAAAAATGGCAAAACACAAATTTCCTTCTATCTCCTTAACCGTGCGAGATAGAGCGATTTCGTCGAAATTTTCGACCCACAGGGTAACTAAGGAATGCAATCTTTGCAATTTTCCAAAAATTTTCCCCTCCCCAAAATATGGCGGCCATTTTGAATTTTCGAATTTTTGCCAAAAATGGCAAAACACAAATTTCCTTCTATCTCCTTAACCGTGCCAGATAGAGCGATTTCGTCAAAATTTTCGACCCACAGGGTATCTGAGCATTGTACTCTTGGCAATTTTTAAAAAAATTTCCCCTCCCCAAAAATGGCGGCCATTTTGAATTTTCGAATTTTTGCCAAAAATGGCAAAACACTAATTTGCTTCTATCTCCTTAACCGTGCGAGATAGAGTGATTTCGTCGAAATTTTCGACCCACAGGGTATCTAAGGAATGCAATCTTTGCAATTTTCCAAAAATTTTCCCCTCCCCAAAAATGGCGGCCATTTTGAATTTTCGAATTTTTGCCAAAAATGGCAAAACACAAATTTCCTTCTATCTCCTTAACCGTGCGAGATAGAGCGATTTCGTCGAAATTTTCGACCCACAGGGTATCTAAGGAATGCAATCTTTGCAATTTTCAAAAAATTTTCCCCTCCCCAAAAATGGCGGCCATTTTGAATTTTCGAATTTTTGCCAAAAATGGCAAAACACCAATCTGCTTCTATCTCCTTAACCGTCCGAGATAGAGCGATTTCGTCAAAATTTTCGACCCACAGGGCATCTGAGCATTGTACTCTTGGTAATTTTTAAAAAATTTTCCCCTCCCCAAAAATGGCGGCCATTTTGAATTTTCGAATTTTTGCCAAAAATGGCAAAACACAAATTTGCTTCTATCTCCTTAACCGTGCCAGATAGAGCGATTTTGTCAAAATTTTCGACCCACAGGGTATCTGAGCATTGTGCTCTTGGTAATTTTTACAAAATTTTCCCCTCCCCAAAAATGGCGGCCATTTTGAATTTTCGAATTTTTGCCAAAAATGACAAAACACTAATTTGCTTCTATCTCCTTAACCGTGCGAGATAGCGCGATTTCGTCGAAATTTTCGACCCACAGGGTATCTGAGCATTGTACTCTTGGTAATTTTCCAAAAATTTTCCCCTCCCCAAAAATGGCGGCCATTTTGAATTTTCGAATTTTTGCCAAAAATGGCAAAACACTAATTTGCTTCTATCTCCTTAACCGTGCGAGATAGAGCGATTTCGTCGAAATTTTCGACCCACAGGGTATCTAAGGAATGCAATCTTTGCAATTTTCCAAAAATTTTCCCCTCCCCAAAAATGGCGGCCATTTTGAATTTTCGAATTTTTGCCAAAAATGGCAAAACACAAATTTCCTTCTATCTCCTTAACCGTGCCAGATAGAGCGATTTCGTCAAAATTTTCGACCCACAGGGTATCTGAGCATTGTACTCTTGGTAATTTTCCAAAAATTTTCCCCTCCCCAAAAATGGCGGCCATTTTGAATTTTCGAATTTTTGCCAAAAATGGCAAAACACAAATTTGCTTCTATCTCCTTAACCGTGCCAGATAGAGCGATTTCGTCAAAATTTTCGACCCACAGGGTATCTAAGGAATGCAATCTTTGCAATTTTCCAAAAATTTTCCCCTCCCCAAAAATGGCGGCCATTTTGAATTTTCGAATTTTTGCCAAAAATGGCAAAACACAAATTTGCTTCTATCTCCTTAACCGTGCCAGATAGAGCGATTTTGTCAAAATTTTCGACCCACAGGGTATCTGAGCATTGTGCTCTTGGTAATTTTTACAAAATTTTCCCCTCCCCAAAAATGGCGGCCATTTTGAATTTTCGAATTTTTGCCAAAAATGACAAAACACTAATTTGCTTCTATCTCCTTAACCGTGCGAGATAGCGCGATTTCGTCAAAATTTTCGACCCACAGGGTATCTGAGCATTGTACTCTTGGTAATTTTCCAAAAATTTTCCCCTCCCCAAAAATGGCGGCCATTTGAACTTTCGAATTTTTGCCAAAAATGGCAAAACACTAATTTGCTTCTATCTCCTTAACCGTGCGAGATAGAGTGATTTCGTCGAAATTTTCGACCCACAGGGTATCTAAGGAATGCAATCTTTGCAATTTTCCAAAAATTTTCCCCTCCCCAAAAATGGCGGCCATTTTGAATTTTCGAATTTTTGCCAAAAATGGCAAAACACAAATTTGCTTCTATCTCCTTAACCGTGCCAGATAGAGCGATTTCGTCAAAATTTTTGACCCACAGGGTATCTGAGCATTGTGCTCTTGGTAATTTTTCCAAAAATTTTCCCCTCCCCAAAAATGGCGGCCATTTTGAATTTTCGAATTTTTGCCAAAAATGGCAAAACACTAATTTGCTTCTATCTCCTTAACCGTGCGAGATAGAGTGATTTCGTCGAAATTTTCGACCCACAGGGTATCTAAGGAATGCAATTTTTGCAATTTTCAAAAAATTTTCCCCTCCCCAAAAATGGCGGCCATTTTGAATTTTCGAATTTTTGCCAAAAATGGCAAAACACAAATTTGCTTCTATCTCCTTAACCGTGCCAGATAGAGCGATTTCGTCAAAATTTTCGACCCACAGGGTATCTGAGCATTGTGCACTTGGTAATTTTTACAAAATTTTCCCCTCCCCAAAAATGGCGGCCATTTTGAATTTTCGAATTTTTGCCAAAAATGGCAAAACACAAATTTGCTTCTATCTCCTTAACCGTGCGAGATAGAGCGATTTCGTCGAAATTTTCGACCCACAGGGTAACTAAGGAATGCAATCTTTGCAATTTTCCAAAAATTTTCCCCTCCCCAAAATATGGCGGCCATTTTGAATTTTCGAATTTTTGCCAAAAATGGCAAAACACAAATTTCCTTCTATCTCCTTAACCGTGCCAGATAGAGCGATTTCGTCAAAATTTTCGACCCACAGGGTATCTGAGCATTGTACTCTTGGCAATTTTTAAAAAAATTTCCCCTCCCCAAAAATGGCGGCCATTTTGAATTTTCGAATTTTTGCCAAAAATGGCAAAACACTAATTTGCTTCTATCTCCTTAACCGTGCGAGATAGAGTGATTTCGTCGAAATTTTCGACCCACAGGGTATCTAAGGAATGCAATCTTTGCAATTTTCCAAAAATTTTCCCCTCCCCAAAAATGGCGGCCATTTTGAATTTTCGAATTTTTGCCAAAAATGGCAAAACACAAATTTCCTTCTATCTCCTTAACCGTGCGAGATAGAGCGATTTCGTCGAAATTTTCGACCCACAGGGTATCTAAGGAATGCAATCTTTGCAATTTTCAAAAAATTTTCCCCTCCCCAAAAATGGCGGCCATTTTGAATTTTCGAATTTTTGCCAAAAATGGCAAAACACCAATCTGCTTCTATCTCCTTAACCGTCCGAGATAGAGCGATTTCGTCAAAATTTTCGACCCACAGGGCATCTGAGCATTGTACTCTTGGTAATTTTTAAAAAATTTTCCCCTCCCCAAAAATGGCGGCCATTTTGAATTTTCGAATTTTTGCCAAAAATGGCAAAACACAAATTTGCTTCTATCTCCTTAACCGTGCCAGATAGAGCGATTTTGTCAAAATTTTCGACCCACAGGGTATCTGAGCATTGTGCTCTTGGTAATTTTTACAAAATTTTCCCCTCCCCAAAAATGGCGGCCATTTTGAATTTTCGAATTTTTGCCAAAAATGGCAAAACACTAATTTGCTTCTATCTCCTTAACCGTGCGAGATAGAGCGATTTCGTCGAAATTTTCGACCCACAGGGTATCTAAGGAATGCAATCTTTGCAATTTTCCAAAAATTTTCCCCTCCCCAAAAATGGCGGCCATTTTGAATTTTCGAATTTTTGCCAAAAATGGCAAAACACAAATTTCCTTCTATCTCCTTAACCGTGCCAGATAGAGCGATTTCGTCAAAATTTTCGACCCACAGGGTATCTGAGCATTGTACTCTTGGTAATTTTCCAAAAATTTTCCCCTCCCCAAAAATGGCGGCCATTTTGAATTTTCGAATTTTTGCCAAAAATGGCAAAACACAAATTTGCTTCTATCTCCTTAACCGTGCCAGATAGAGCGATTTCGTCAAAATTTTCGACCCACAGGGTATCTAAGGAATGCAATCTTTGCAATTTTCCAAAAATTTTCCCCTCCCCAAAAATGGCGGCCATTTTGAATTTTCGAATTTTTGCCAAAAATGGCAAAACACAAATTTCCTCCTATCTCCTTAACCGTGCCAGATAGAGCGATTTCGTCAAAATTTTCGACCCACAGGGTATCTGAGCATTGTACTCTTGGTAATTTTTAAAAAATTTTCCCCTCCCCAAAAATGGCGGCCATTTGAACTTTCGAATTTTTGCCAAAAATGGCAAAACACTAATTTGCTTCTATCTCCTTAACCATGCGAGATAGAGTGATTTCGTCGAAATTTTCGACCCACAGGGTATCTAAGGAATGCAATCTTTGCAATTTTCCAAAAATTTTCCCCTCCCCAAAAATGGCGGCCATTTTGAATTTTCGAATTTTTGCCAAAAATGGCAAAACACAAATTTGCTTCTATCTCCTTAACCGTGCCAGATAGAGCGATTTCGTCAAAATTTTTGACCCACAGGGTATCTGACCATTGTGCTCTTGGTAATTTTTACAAAATTTTCCCCTCCCCAAAAATGGCGGCCATTTTGAATTTTCGAATTTTTGCCAAAAATGGCAAAACACTAATTTGCTTCTATCTCCTTAACCGTGCGAGATAGAGTGATTTCGTCGAAATTTTCGACCCACAGGGTATCTAAGGAATGCAATCTTTGCAATTTTCCAAAAATTTTCCCCTCCCCAAAAATGGCGGCCATTTTGAATTTTCGAATTTTTGCCAAAAATGGCAAAACACAAATTTCCTTCTATCTCCTTAACCGTGCGAGATAGAGCGATTTCGTCGAAATTTTCGACCCACAGGGTATCTAAGGAATGCAATCTTTGCAATTTTCAAAAAATTTTCCCCTCCCCAAAAATGGCGGCCATTTTGAATTTTCGAATTTTTGCCAAAAATGGCAAAACACCAATCTGCTTCTATCTCCTTAACCGTGCGAGATAGAGCGATTTCGTCAAAATTTTCGACCCACAGGGCATCTGAGCATTGTGCTCTTGGTAATTTTTACAAAATTTTCCCCTCCCCAAAAATGGCGGCCATTTTGAATTTTCGAATTTTTGCCAAAAATGGCAAAACACAAATTTCCTCCTATCTCCTTAACCGTGCCAGATAGAGCGATTTCGTCAAAATTTTCGACCCACAGGGTATCTGAGCATTGTGCTCTTGGTAATTTTTACAAAATTTTCCCCTCCCCAAAAATGGCGGCCATTTTGAATTTTCGAATTTTTGCCAAAAATGACAAAACACTAATTTGCTTCTATCTCCTTAACCGTGCGAGATAGAGCGATTTCGTCGAAATTTTCGACCCACAGGGTATCTGAGCATTGTGCTCTTGGTAATTTTCCAAAAATTTTCCCCTCCCCAAAAATCGCGGCCATTTTGAATTTTCGAATTTTTGCCAAAAATGGCAAAACACTAATTTGCTTCTATCTCCTTAACCGTGCGAGATAGAGCGATTTCGTCGAAATTTTCGACCCACAGGGTATCTAAGGAATGCAATCTTTGCAATTTTCAAAAAATTTTCCCCTCCCCAAAAATGGCGGCCATTTTGAATTTTCGAATTTTTGCCAAAAATGGTAAAACACAAATTTGCTTCTATCTCCTTAACCGTGCGAGATAGAGCGATTTCGTCGAAATTTTCGACCCACAGGGTATCTAAGGAATGCAATCTTTGCAATTTTCCAACAAATTTTCCCCTCCCCAAAAATGGCAGCCATTTTGAATTTTCGAATTTTTGCCAAAAATGGCAAAACACAAATTTGCTTCTATCTCCTTAACCGTGCGAGATAGAGCGATTTCGTCGAAATTTTCGACCCACAGGGTATCGAAGGAATGCAATCTTTGCAATTTTACGAAAAATTTTCCCCTCCCCAAAAATGGCGGCCATTTTGAATTTTCGAATTTTTGCCAAAAATGGCAAAACACAAATTTGCTTCTATCTCCTTAACCGTGCGAGATAGATCGATTTCATCAAAATTTTCGACCCACAGGTATTTCAGCATTGTATTCTTGGCAATTTAAAAAAAAATTTCCCGTCCCCTAAAATGGCGGCCATTTTGAATTTTCAAATTTTTGTCAAAAATGGCAAAACACAAATTTGCTTCTATCTCCTTAACCATGCGAGATAGAGCGATTTCGTCGAAATTTTCAACCCACAGGGTATCTAAGGAATGTAATCTTTGCAATTTTCAAAAAAATTTCCCCTCCCCAAAAATGACAGCCATTTTGAATTTTCGAATTTTTGCCCAATATGGAAAAACACAAACTGGCCTTAACCGTGCAAAATAGAGTTATTTCGTTGAAATTTTCGACCCATAGGGTATCTAAAAAATGTACTCTTGGCAATTTTCAAAAAAATTTCCTTTTCCCAAAAATGGCGGCCATTTTGAATTTTCAAATTTTTGCCAAAAATAAAAAAACAGGAATTTGCTTCTATCTTCTTAACCGTGCCAGATAGAGTGATTTCGTCAAAATTTTCAACCCAACCAATGCAAAAAGGCATGAAGCTGAAATAATTTACATCTACACTAACAAATATTTAAGCATCATTGATATATTTTACAAATGAAACAGGGTCTTGTAAGACTACTGTACAATTTGGGCAAAAGGTTCATGGGTGGACATTACACATGATAATGTGTGTTCTTCTATGCTATCCTGTTTCTATTCGCATCTACTATCAACAGAGCGGCCGATTTCTAGTTCTTATCAATTTTACGCTATATAAATACTTCTATTCTAATTTTATTAAATAGGCATTTTCTTAAATTCTTAAAGGCATTTTCTTAAATTCTTAAAGTTCTTAAAATAAGAAAAATTTCTTAGAATTACAGTTTTTTTAAATTTTTACAAGCAGTGTATTTGTAAAATAGTTTACCTACAAATGATAACTTCATATTAAACAACAACTGATATGACAGTGTTACCTTACTTTTTCTACACAGCTTCCAATTTGTCATTGTTACCTTTAGTAGTTTAAAAATTCCCATAAATTTATAAAATCTTTATTTTGAGAATTTTTTTTATTCTCAGAATATTTCTTAGAAAGTGGTTAGTTTCTTTGAAATTCAGAGGATAGCAATAATTCTAAGGATAAGAAAGTTCAATTAGTGAAAATGGATCCCAATATTTATTTTTGCTCAGAGTGGGATTCTTGTGAAGATGCTTCTGCTTAAAGGGGTTTTAAACTGTATATGGCTCTGTAGTGTTGAGTTTTATGGCTTTTATGGGCAATGCTGATTGTAGTGGTAACACATTTTCCTCACACCTCCGAGGTTGTTGATTAGAAACTCCGTATCGCTATAAGTTGCCAGTTGCTTGCCAGTACCAAGTAGTTTACTGTGCAGGGCCTTAACCAGGTCGTATGCCCCATTCTCCACTCTTTTGACTACCTGTTGTGATGTGGTCCATACAGTGTGTTAAAATTAGGGATGGGATGGGTATCATATTTTGTAGCCATACCAATGCCAAACCTTTTCAATTCTGGGATACCTGCAAAGTTGTGTTTTGGCGTATACCTCATGGAATAAGCCTGAAGTACCTGAAAATTAAACATGACAGTTATGCTCAAAGAAATCACTAGTAAAGTCTACAAAAGTTGGGAGTTTTACGTCCTGTTCAACAGCCAAGGTCATATTGGGACAGGTCTTCAGCATTATCACTTGTGGGAGTCGAACTCACACAGAGGTGACTACCTCTGTGATTAGATGCAAAACTTGCTAACCACTAGGCCACTTAGGCCCTGTATATTAAAGAGCCTGTAGCACCAAATTTAACATACCACTTTTTTTATTTGTATATAAAGTACATTCCCACACAAAAACATTTACACTTCTCCTAGTTGCAGCACGCCAATGTTTATGCCACTATTTTCACTTTTATCACTCAAATTTCCCTCCCTCTTGGAAGAAAAAAACACAAGGCCAGAAGTCCAAAGTTTGTGTGTACAACGTCACACGATGGCAGAGACTTCCACTTGTACAAAAACACACTGTAAAGATTACAGTATTCTTGCACTCATTTCCTTGTGTTTAAAATCTAATTATGTCTTCTGGTGTTGAAAATTGTATACAATAATCATACACAGACTCAGAAGTTGGTACTAGTGACAATAAATCAAATTTTTGAGATGATAACAGTAGCAATCATAAAGGAAGCATAGTGCTTTTATAAATCTGAACCCTTTCTGTCTGATGATGACAGTATAACTGAAAATGAAGATATGAATATAAATAATATCAGTGGTTCTTATGTCAGTAATATTTAGACTACAAAACACTGAATGTAAGTTAAACTTGTTTCAAAAGTTAACAAGATTATTTTGATTCTATCCATATACCAAATCATAAGGGCTAATGATTTAAAACCTGGGTTTGTATATGGCAGATTTTAAAATTTTATTGTTTTACTCATTCTAACTTTTTTCCTGAATGTTTAGCATAATAATAATTACTTCGATGGCACCATCGAAAAAGAATTTCAAATTCTGCCATAAGAATTTATCTGTCATGACATTTTCATGTGATATAAAAATGTGTGCATTATCAAATTCATAGAAGTTGATATTCTTGAAATTACAACATTTATTAAGAATTGTTCATAAAATCTAAACACATAATCTAGTATTGAAACATGTTATTATTGACTATATTTGAGTAGGATGTCAAATGAAAACGTACTTGAATCTAAGTATTTTTAATAAATTAATATCAAATTACTCCTGGAATATTTCATGTCCATTGTCACTATTTTTAATAACAAAAAACAAATAATAAACAAAACTTTTATTGTGCATGCGTATTTGTTTTGTTTTTTCCTGTAGATGGTTTCCAATTTTTAAAAGGTACAAGAAATATTCTCTTTGAGTAATTATTTGTCATTTACTCAAGTAGAATAACTTTTTATGTAAATTAAAACAATCTGATTGCACCAAACAAAAATTTACTGTACAGTTTATAGTGCAATATTACTAGGATATACAGTGGCTCTGAGAAAGCAATCCATTTTCATACGTCACAGCATTCTGCTAACATGGCTGTTTATGTTTGAAAGCTGTGGGGAGGGAGCTGCATAAAAAGTGAAATATATCCCTTATAACTTGGCAGTTTTCAAAATGTTGTATGTAGGTGCTCTGTCTATGTGGTTTTTTAACTGGTTGTGTTTAGTTGTGTTGAGGGTGCTACAGGCTCTTTAAAGTCTACAAAAATGTGGGATAAAAATATATATTTTCTTTAGATTGGGGTTTGTTTCTACTATGTAAGTTCCTCCACAGTTATATGTGCTGAAATGAGAGATGCTGGTTATAACATGTCGTCACGATTTTTCAGTAAAATGATCTCGATACCAAGATTCCAGTACATTGTGTCACTGAATGATTACTGGTTAAAGTGATATTAAACACACATGAATTCATTTTATTTATGGCTGTAAATATAGTGATTAAACTGTATGTAGTTAAACCAGTCCATTGGTATTTGGTTAAATTATGATTCTTGCTTTGTAATGTTTGATTAGTTTCAAAGGTAGAATGGGAGATTGAGACTATCTGATGAAACTGCGCCATGAGTGAGTTATGCAAAAGTACTCATTGTAATAACTTTATAATTTTCATTATTATATTTCACAATTTTAGGAATTCAGAGAAAAGGAATATGAAGAATACACTGACCTGATTAACCAGCTCATACAGCAGTAAGTGTCAAATTCGTATTGAAATAATTTTGGTTATTCAATATTTCTCTTTTCAGGTTTACATTTATCACAACTAGGAATGAGAAGTTAGTACAGCAGAACTTCAATTATCTGGCCCTCAATCATCCAAATCTCTGGAATGACAGATCAGAAACCTTGTCTCCCTCCATACATGTATAATGCACAGTCTAGCCCGAGTGATAATACAGGATTTTACACATTTTTGGAAACCATTATTTCTAGTACTTTATTAAACATACCATACACACATATGCCTAACTTCTTTGATCTTTAATACCATTGTTTCATATGGGGAAGGGATCAATTCATTTACATTACCCCACCACAAAACGTCTTTGATAATGCGACTATCACTGAATGCGTGTTCGATTGGGTTTGCCATTTATAATCTCCCGGAGTAGGTTGATTCACAGACTGACATGTATCAAAAGAAAAAATGTCAACAATGCATTACCAACTAAACATACCCAATCACTGAAGACGTGTTCGATTGGGGGTTTACAGTTAATAATTCCTAGAGTTTTTTCAATGGACAATATGCATGACAATGTTTATCTAAAAATGAAATATCAATAACGGGTGTACCAACCAAACACAGCCACCTGAAGTCTGATGACATTATTCATAGAAATTAAGTAAATAAGTCACAATTAGAGGGTCAGTTATATTGTATTACACAAGTAAATTAAACTGCTTCATCAGTGACCACCCCACATACATATTTAATGCCTAAAGTGATCTTTCTTCAATTATTGCCCACTTGGTAACCCCCAAATAGACATTGCATTTCGAGAAATTTCATGTATCCGAACCCTTCGATTATCTGATCTGATTCTATGTCCCCTAATCAGTTTGGATGATCGAGGTTCTGCTTTACTTGTATTACAGTTTAGGGACCAATTCAGAGAAATAATACAGCAGTATATCGTATTTGTTATCTGAAGATCTCAAGTGACAGGACCCAAAATTGTGGAAAAACTTAAAATCATAAACACAAATAATAAATCCAAAGAAACTGTGACCATTACTCCTGTATATTTTTTGCATATTTTAAGGTTTTATAGTCCTTTTGGTGAGCGTGTTTTAATTAACTCTACTTCCTGTTACCTGGCTTATTCAGGTGGGACAGGAGAGAAACACAACTGTTCAGTGGCATGGAGTCAGAGTTATTTTCCATTTGCAGGACACCAATTTGGAACTTGTGCCACCTTCCCATCTCTTATCATAACTATAGCTGCATTAGCTCTGGTAACACACTCGCGTCCATATTCTAGTAGACTAATGTTACACGTTTAAATCTTTGTCCTGGTGGTAAGTGGTCTGATTTTAGTTCCTTGGTAATGGTTGGTAGTTTCTAGAGCAGAATCTTGATCAGCTACATTGTAAGTTGTCTTGTTTACTTCATATTTGAAATTGCCAGTTGTGATACCTAAACAGTGTGGTGAATGTGATGTTTACCACCATGTTTTCACAGGATAGCACTTAGCAAGGAAAAAAACGGTCTCTCAATAGCTGAAAAGTGGTCTATCAGTAGCTAAAAAGTGGCCTTTCAATAGCTATTATCATTGTACACTTATACACTACTTTACTTAATATTCTTATCTGATTATGTGTAACAATAAATAGACTTGGGTGCAAAAGTAATAAATAGATCATGTATTTAAATAAATAATGTACATGTACATTTGAATAAAGTAGCAATATTAAGAAGAATAAATAGAGCAAAAATTTCTCAAAATTTCTTATGCTTTCTTTGAGGCTATGTTTTTATTAACAAACATACCTGCAAGGGTATGGTTAAGGCAAGTTAACAAACCTCCAAAATATTATTATAAAGTTACATAGATACTTAACTTTGCATTACCTTGATGTGTCACATATTTTGACAAAGAATTGCATTTTTGTTGCGTTAATACATCCTATCCAATGGACAATTGGTAATCTGGTCGGCGCAGACCAGCCCACCAAATGTCAGAAAAAGACGTCCTGTGTTTCCACCAGCTGGCCGGTCCCAGTTTTGTGCACTCGCCAGGTGGTGCATCGTTCTTCCTTCCTGTCTAGACAGGGTGACATCATAGCATCTTTTTCGTTTGGTGCATGTTCAGTGCACACAGAATTTTTTGTGAGATTGAAATTGTAAAGTTTTTTGTCAGAATATTTACTTTTTGCTTCTGAAATATATATTTTCTGATTCTTGGTATTGCATAGACTATAATGTCTTCTCCTAGTCAATGACGTGGGGGCTGCGGCCACATGATGGCTGGTTTTGGTCTGCATAGCGTCTGTGCACGCTGTCAGGACAAGAAAAAGGGTAAGGACCCCTGTGTTGAAAAACCTGACTCTGATTGTGAGCATTGTAAACTTCTAACTCTTGAACAACTAGCCCAGCTCTCCACACTGTCTTATAAGTTAAAGAAGGAGAAGCGAGAAACCAAGTCTTCAACTCCATCCAAGGAGCCGCCATCTTCTGTCACTCTCGGTACCACCCTTGTGGACCCGGCACATGTGTCAGTAGTGGGGGTCGGGGATGGCCACAGCACCATTAGGTCACCTGGTTTGAGTGGATAGCTGGCTGAGAAGAAGATGGAGGATAAGAAGGCCACAAGTTCTAAGCCGGTGAAATCGGCCAAGCCAGTTAAGTTTACATCTCACCGACCATCTTCCTCTACCGACTTCAGGAACTGAGGAATTGAGGAACTGGACCAGAATTGGTCGGATCGGTTCAACCGGTTGGAATGTTTGTTAATGGCAAGAACTCTTGACCGACCACAAGAACCTACCTTCAGCACTGTTAAGGTGACCTTTTTTGAAACCGGCCCACCAACCTTATTCTCAGCTCACCGACTGACCTGCCTCTGATTCATCTGCTACCGACCCTCCACCTTCAAAGCATAAGTCTACTGACAAGTTGGGCTCTGACCTCCCCCAGGCTTCACACCGGCCAGCAACTACTGAACCGACCGGACAGCCTATTCTTAAACCAACTACCAGTGCTGCAGAACCCAGCAAGAATAGCTTTTCAATGCAATTCAGATTCTGATAGCTTCATATCCGACCGGCCCCCGGTGGATTTATTTGTTGAGGAGGGGGAACTGTCTGATGACCAAGAACTTACAATCACTGGCACCGACCAATCCCTCTCGGAAGAGCACACATATAGGGAAACTATGAGGGGGATTAGGTCCTGTATGGGATGGACCCATATACCAGGCATCGATTCCTTGGCTACAACATCTGATGACAACCCCTTTGCCGGACCCAAACTCCAAATCCCAGGAAAGGTGTCAGTTAATCTTCCTATTAATGAGTGGTTATGTAGGAAAATGAGCAAGCTGAATCAGATGTTAATACAGGGTTTCCCCTCTCTTACCTCAGAGGCAGGTGGTCTACTCAGGAACCAATTTGTAAAACCGGCTAGGTCAAAAAGCAAATGGTATGGGCTTCACACCGAGAAGAAACAGGACCCTACCGACATTATTTCATCTTGGAACACCAGCTCCTCCCGGCTCAACAGTACTTACCTCCGGATTGCCAGACAAGCTGGGATTGCCTCTAACCCTCCACTGTCAAGACCCATTTCCCAAGAAAGTTTAAGAAAATGGGAAAAGCCAGCACGGGAGTCATCAGTGATCTGCAACCAGGCAGCCGGCTTTAATCGTTGTCTTCTGAAAGTCCAACAGAATATACAGACACAGATTAAAGCTATTAGAACAGAGTCCAAGGGAAAGTCAGCATCCAAGGTGTCAGCGGCCACAGAAGAGTTACAGTACTTGGTAAACTTCAACTCCAGCATCTGTCAGGCCATGGCTAAGTCTATGGAACATTTAACTGATTTTGTTTTTCTGAACATGGCTAACTTGACATTAGTTAGAAGAGATTCCTACCTGTCGTACCTCAAAGCCGGAATAAAACCTGACACATTAGCTGCCCTCAGGACCGCCCCCTTGCAGTTGGATACTCTGTTTCCGGACAGTATCCTTAAGCAAGCAGACGAAGACATAGCTGCCTATGATAAAAGGGTCAGTACCACCCTTATGAATGGGAGGAAAAGAGGTCAGACAATAAAAAGCAGGATAGACCGGTATGGAAGAACATTTCCCTTTACGAACCCAGGCATGGTAAAGGCTAACACCAGTATTCATCATGACCAGCCAAGGGCCAGCAGTCGTATAAATGACAATTACTGTTTAAACAAGTTACAGACATGACTGCTGGCCGGAAGCAGAATCTCTACACACACACAGACAATGGACAATTTTGTAAAGTCTCATGTTGTAAAAGCTGACATACTGCGCCAGGGCATTCCCAAAAGAAAGAAATAAGTCCCGGGTCAGCAGACTGTCATTATCAAAAAGATTAAAAGAGTACAAATTGAAATATGTGAAAGGTGTTTCTTGTATCACTTATTTGTCTTGTGTAAAACCTGTAACAAATGTAACAACTGCTGCTCCAAATCTGCCTGTATGGGTGAGACTTCAAAACTTTTGGCAAACTTGGCTGGATCTAGGTGCCGGTCCGAAAGTAGTTCAAATCCTGAAAGAGGGTTACACCCTCCCTTTCGGATCTGGCCAAACTTGACAAGGTCACCAAATATTATGAGCTGCTATGTCAATCCCCACAGGAACCTCTACCTGTTGGAGGCATTAAATCAGCTTATAAACAGAAACACAGTGGATCTGGTAACCCATCAAAGATCTCTGGGGTTTTCAACTGGCTATTTTTAGTACTCAAACCCAACAACAAGTGGAGACCCATCCTAGATCTGAGCAATTTAAACCAATTCTTCAAGGCTCAAAAATTCAAAATGGAGACACTGGAAACCATCAGGACCTCCCCCCAACAAGGGGAGTGGGTGACCTCAATAGACATCAAGGACGCCTACTTCCATATACCAATACAGGAACATTCCAGGAAATATGTGAGATTTTACATTCAGGGTCAGACTTACCAATTCAAGGCACTGCCATTTGGGTTGTCCACAGCACCCATGGAGTTCACTGTAATGGCAAAGGAGGTGAAGCTGATGGCCATACACAAGGGTATAAGAATCCACCAGTACCTAGACGACTAGTGGGTGAGTGCCAGATCCCACCAGGCTTGTCTCCAGCATATACAGGATCTAGTAAAAATGTGACAACTAGGTTGGCTGGTGAACTTAGAAAAATCAGAACTGGAACCCAAGCAGGTTTTCGACTTTGTAGGTTACCAGTTCGACCTCAAGTCCAGTTGGGTCCGACCCACACCAGACCGGTGGCAGAACCTTCAAGAGAAAATACTGACAATGCTATCCCTACCGGCTTGTCCGGTCTGGCAATTCATGTCCTTGATAGGCCTGCTAATAGCCACATAGAAACAAGTTCACCTAGTTCGACAAGTTCGACTGCATTTGAGACCTACACAGTGACATCTCAATAACAACTGGAGGGTACCGGAAACACTAGAAAAAGTGATCCCAATTCCCAGGTCACTGCACCCCCATCTACAATGGTGGCTGGAAGAAGACAATGTGCTCCAAGGTCAACCATTACACCCAATAAAACATGCTCTGCAAATATTTACAGATGCATCAAAAGAAGGGTGGGACACTCACTTAAACGAGCACCCTGCAAGAGGAACCTGGTCCCTTCCAGAAAGCAAGCTGCATTTTAACTATCTGGAACTCAAAGCAGTCTTTCTAGTCTTAAAAGAGTTCCAAGACCTCTGCTCAGACAAAATAGGACTGGTAGCAACCGACACCACAGTGGTATCGTACATAAACAAAGAAGGAGGCATGAGGTCGGGCCCACCTTGTGCCCTGCTATGGAGAATCTTGATCTGGTGTACCAGAAAACAAGTGACTCTCAAAGCCCGACACATTTCAGGCTGGCTGAACATGGTAGCAGACAAGCTATCAAGGCTAGGTCAGACCATTCAAACAGAGTTGTCTCTCCTTCCAGAGGTTTTTCAAACAATATGCAGCAGGAGGCACCGGCCCCAAATAGACCTATTTGCCACGAGGTTCAACAAGTTGCCTCTGTTTGTGTCACCGGTACCGGATCCCCTGGCCACAGCAGCGGATTCACTCAGTCTGCCTTGGGAGGATCTGGATGCAAACGCCTTCCCACCAGCAGCCATATTGGGCAAAGTGGTGGAAAAGTTGCAAAACTCCGAATGCAAGAGAATCATTCTGATTGCTCTGGGATGGCTCAACATGCCTTGGTTTTGAGATCTGGTGGCTATGTACAGCCAAATTCCACTGAGTCTACCCAATCTGCCCTACCTTTTGACACAGCCCTTCAGCAATCAAGGAGCAGGGCCTCTCTGAGGCAGTGGCAGCAAGAATTGAGACTCCTCAAAGGGGATCAACCAGATCAGTCTATGAGGCAAAGTGGGCCATTTTTACAAAGTGGTGCCTCACTAATCAGGTGAACTTCATGGCACCCCCTGTAAAGTCAGTTGACGATTTCCTTATGTATCTGTTTCAGGACAGCAAGTTACAACCCATCACCATATATGGTTACAGGTCAGCCATTGCTGATAAACTGGTAAACTCACCCATTAATATCAGCAAGGATGGAAATCCCACTCCTCTCCTGGATAGTTTCGGCAGAGACAGGCCCTAAGGCAGGAAGGGAATCCCCTCCTGGAACCTCTCCCTGGTGTTGCACCAGCTGACAAAGGCTCCATTTGAATCGATTAAAGAGGCCTCCTTGAAGCATTTAACCTTCAAGACAGTTTTCCTCTTGGAACTTGGGTCGGGCAAGCATAGAAGTGAGATACATGCTTTGCAAAACAGAAACATTAGACACTATCCCTGTACCCATCACCCAGCTTTCTTTCCAAGAATCAGCTGGCCAAAGAGGGTCCAGACAGTGTGGCCCCAGTGGTTATAGGAGCCCTGGCCCCAACTTTGAATAGATCCCTCAAGTCTGACAGGTCCCTCTGTCTGGTCAGAGCATTGCGCTACTACAGGACCTCGGACCTCAAGCAGAATAAGGAGTTGGTTTTTGTCTCCTTTAAGAAAGGTTTCGACAAAGACATCTCTGCCACCATCTCCTCATGAATCAAGCAGACTATGATCCTTTGTTACGAGCTCTCTGATCAGGAGGCCCACACTTTACATCAGGTTAAAGCCCATGATGGCAGGGCCTTTGCTGCTTCTAAGGCCTTACAGTCGGGAGTCTCCTTAGAACAAATCCTATCAGCCTGTAACTGGAAGTCACATAATACCTTCATACAATTTTATCTGAAGGATGTGGCCTGGGATGATTCAGAGCTCTACCACCTGGGATCTGTGGTAGCTGCACAGCAGATCCACCAATAATCCAGGATATAGAGGAGATTTGTACATATGTAAATAGTTGTACATAATAAAAAAACCCAAAAAAAACGAAAAAAAAAACGTGCTTCCTTCTGGAGGTTTATTTCTGCTTCTTATGGGACTGAACTCATCCCTTTCTTACCCTACCTCAGAGCGGGTCTATTTAAAAAGGGGGGGGGGGCAAAGTCGGTATAGCGCCGGGAAACCAGCTATGGCCTTCAGGGTTTCATGACCTCAAGGTCGACCCAGGCCTGGAGAAAATTTTGTTAGTTTGTTTATGAGGTCACTTAGATCCCTAGTAACTTACGCGCCGACCAAGCGGTAGTTATTCAGCAATTGTCCATTGGATAGTATAATGTATTAACGCAATAAAATTGCAAATTTAATAAGTAAATTAAATTTTTATAAGTTAATACCCTATCCAATGGACACACAAGACCCTGCCACAGACCCCGCTATCAGCTTACTAGGGATCTAATAGGTTTAGACAACAAAAAAGATGCTTTGACGTCATGCTGTCTAGACAGGAAGGAAGAATGATGCACCACCTGGCAAGTGTACAGAACTGGGACCGGTCGGCCGGTGGAAACACAGGACGTCTTTTTCTAATGTTTGGCGGGCCGGTCTGCGCCGACCTGATTAGCAATTGTCCATTGGATAGGGTATTAACTTATGAAAATTTAATTTACTTATTAAATGTGCAATTTTACCCCACAGGGCTGTCAGAGTATTGTTTTCACCCATGGTGTCCGGATGGGCGTTCGGGTGGCCATTCGGGTGGGGGGAAAAGTTTGTCTGGGCTGTATCTCAGAAACCGTAAAGTGTAGGAAGTTGATACTTGGTTACATTGGTTAGGGGGTGTAGGTGTGCAATGTCATGTTGTGACCTTGATTTGACCTTGCAATGATTTTACATAATTGTGCTATTTCTCAGACACTGCAAGGTGTAGGAAGTTGATACTTGTTGGGGACATTGGTTAGGGGATGTAGGTGTGCAACAACATGGCATGACCTTGATTTAACCTTTGACTTTGCTGTAGTGACCTTGACCTACAAATCTTGTCTGGGGTATATCTCGGGAACTGTAAGGTGTAGGAAGTTGATACTTGGTAGGGACATTGGTTGGGGGTGTAGGTGTGCAACAATATGGGTGACTTGCCATATTTGGGACATGTTGGGACAGATATATGGATTGCTGCAACTGATTAGTATATGTACTTTTACATAATTAAGCGTCCCTGAAAGGGCGCTTATTTGTTTTCGCCTCAGTTTCCTCGCCGCCGCCGCCGCATTATGGTCTCCCTTGAATATCTCCCTTATTATTAGAAGGTTTCAAACCATATTTGGCACTTATATACCTTAGGCGTGGGAAAATTTTTCTGCATGCTTAAATATGACCTTTGACCTTTATGAAGGTCACATGATCAAAAACAATTTTTTTAAGTACCCCCCCCCCCCCCCCCGTCATCACAGTTCAGGAAAAACTACTTGCTACACAGCCTTATGCTTTGACACACCTGTTCATACTATCGAAAACGCGAGCTGATTAGATTTTGGGAGCAATCCCTTGAAAAATGTCTCATTTATGGGTGATTTCCTCACACCTTCCAATCTGAGAGCCTTAAATTTAGGTCAACCCCCTATTATCTTCTTAAGTATTGCATTTAGAGCCATAAAATGTATTGGGAGGTAATAGGAAACCATATGTGGAGAGTCGGTCAGTTTTACCCCCCGACCCCCCCCTTATGGGTCAAACTGGGGTCATAAAATAGCTGATTTTGAGGTTTTGCCTTATATCTCCTTCATTGTTGCTTTTATAGCTTCAGAATGTACTAAGAAGTATTGGGAAAGCATATGTGGAGAGTCTAAATAGCCGGTCAGTTTTACCCCCCGACCCCCCCTTATGGGTCAAACTGGGGTCATAAAATAGCTGATTTTGAGTTTTTGCCTTATATCTTCTTTATTGTTGCTTTTATAGCTTCAGAATGTATTAAGAGGTATTGGGAAAGCATATGTGGAGAGTCTAAATAGCCGGTCAGTTTTACCCCCCGACCCCCCTTATGGGTCAAACTGGGGTCATAAAATAGCTGATTTTGAGCCATTGCCTTATATCTCCTTTATCATTGCTTTTATAGCCTCAGAATGTATTAAGAGGTATTGGGAAAGCATATGTGGAGAGTCTAAATAGCCAGTCAGTTTTACTCCCCAACCCCCCCTTATAGGCTAAACTGGGGTCATAAATAGCTACTTTGGCGTTTTTGCCTTGTATCTCCTTTATCGTTGCTTTTATAGCTTCAGAATGTATTAAGAGGTATTGGGAAAGCATATGTGGAGAGTCTAAATAGCCAGTCAGTTTTACTCCCCAACCCCCCCTTATAGGCTAAACTGGGGTCATAAATAGCTACTTTGGCGTTTTTGCCTTGTATCTCCTTTATCGTTGCTTTTATAGCTTCAGAATGTATTAAGAGGTATTGGGAAAGCATATGTGGAGAGTCTAAATAGCCAGTCAGTTTTACCCCCCAACCCCCCCTTATAGGCTAAACTGGGGTCATAAATAGCTACTTTGGCGTTTTTGCCTTATATCTCCTTTATCGTTGCTTTTATAACTTCAGAATGTATTAAGAGGTATTGGGAAAGCATATGTGGAGAGTCTAAATAGCCAGTCAGTTTTACCCCCCAACCCCCCCTTATAGGCTAAACTGGGGTCATAAATAGCTACTTTGGCCTTTTTGCCTTATATCTCCTTTAATGTTGCTTTTATAGCTTCAGAATGTATTAAGAAGTATTGGGAAAGCATATGTGGAGAGTCTAAGTAGCCGGTCAGTTTTACCACCCGACCCCCCCCCCCCCCCCTATGGGTCAAACTGGGGTAAAAAATAGCTGTTTTGGAGTTTTTACCTGATATCTCCTTCATTGGTGCTATTATAGCTTCGGAATGTATTAAGAGGTATTGGGAAACCATATGTGGACAGTCTAAATAGCCGGTTAGTTTTACCTCCTGACCCCCATGCATGGGTCAAACTGGGGTCATGAAATAGCTTTTGCCTTTATTGTTGCTTTTATGCTTTCACAATGTATTAAAACCTATTGCAAAACCCTGTGGACAATCGAAATAGCAATACATACTTGCACACATGATTATATATGAAGTTATCAATACTCGTTACTGAAATGCTTTGTAGCATTTACACAAAATTTACTAAAGTTACATCCAATGTTGTACATCCAATGTACAACACTTTCTCCAGCTTGTCTATGTCTACAACGCTTGTTTATGTTAATTAAAGAAGACCTTTGTAGGATTTTCCCTGTCATGATATCACTAAGGGGGTTGGTTTATGTAACAGTACGGTACAGCTTTCACAGTACGGTGCATTCTTAGCTTTACAGCATGCTTATTAAAACCACAAGGCATTTTAAACTCTCAGGGACGCTTCGCTTTTGTTAGCAAAAGCATTCATCTAGTTGTGCTATTTTCATTTGACATCTGTACTCCAATTAATAAATTTTCAATTTTGGTTATTTAAGTTTACTGATTAATGCTGCTATCTTGCTAGTGAATTGTCTTGTTTTAATACTTTATCTTTACGAAAAAAAAATTTCTTTCTCTTATACATTATTTTTTCTTCTTAAACATTATTTGGAGCTTTATAATAACTGACACTCCTCTGAAAGTATCCCAATCTTTGTACTTTTTCACTACTTCTATATCTCATGGTGTTGAAAAATATTTTCTCAGGCTTTGGGATAAGGGCATCTCTGATGCCATTTTAAGGTACAGTTAAACCCCTTCAAAACAAAAGTTTCTTAAGTAGAAGTTACCTTTAAGTAGATATATGCTCCATCTCCTCCAGATGTTTTTTCAGTGAAATTGGTGTTGTCTGGAATTTTTATTTCAGTTGAATTATTTTGATGCTCTTTTGAAAGTTAACTTAACAGGGTCCATTAGTATATATTGTCAACCTTAAAGGGACCACTTATATATATTGTCAACCATAAAGGGTCCACTTGGATACATTATCAACCATAAAGGGTCCAATGTATATATTTTCAACCAAAAAGGGTCCCACTTGAATATATTGACAAGAGTTATATTTTTCTACTTTTTTTTTCTAATTTTTTACTTTTACACTGGTATCAATCGTAAAGGTTTTGTGTAAACATGTGAAATATAAATAGTTTAAGTGCAACTACTTTTACCACTTCAAGTCAAACTTTAACCATTTCTCTGTGTAAAAACAGATGAAAATAAAGTGTTGATATACTCATAAAATAATTGACAAGAGGAGTGCAAGTGAATCTTAAAAGCTAGAAGAAAACATGTATTTCTAGCATCCACACCCAAAGCACAAGTGAGTGCACAGGCTTTGTGAATCTACGTTATGTCAAAGGTACACATGTCTTCTGCAGTACAGATAGATCTGATATTATTTCCCAGTCATTATTGTGTTGCATTGCAATCTTATAAACTAATGAATGAGACAAGTACTATAGCCTAGTTTGCTTCATACAAATTTGTAAGTAGAGTAAGAAATCTAAAATTCGCCAGGAATCTAAAATTCGCCACCTCTAAAAACCTTAGTTAATTTTATGAAGAAAATGATGTTTTGTCTGAAAATTGGCATTTTTCAGTTCAAAAAGCCTTAACTTACTGTACATTCAACAAATCTCACCTCAATTCATTTATTTTATTAGTATTTCCACATGTGGCGAATTTCAGATATGTGGCGAATTTTAGATTTCTTACTCTAACAACTAGAACCTTAAATATCCACAATACTTGTTTACTATTATGGCCAAATTATATATCTTCAATAATACAGTATTTTCTAATGTGGGTGCCAAAAAATTTGTTTCACCTATACCTTTTAATTCAAGATACAGTCGTAATATTTGCGTGGAGTCCACATTTTATGTAAAGTGTTCATCTCAGCTGTCCACACAGTGAGCAGAATACATGCATTTTCACATGTTTGCTTTTTTGTCACTAAAATATTTAAAGTGGGAGGAGTATATTTAGCACAAAACTGGCTACTTCAAAACACCATAAAGTGGCTAATTTATCAGTCATCGGCCATTTTTAAGAGTGGTGGTCTATATTGTCTCAATATATAGCCAAGTAACAGCACAGTGTACATTCAGAAAAAGAACGCATTATGAGTACATCCGAACTCCAGCCAGATTTGTAGTTCTGTTAAATATGTCAAGAGCTAACTAACTTTAATGTGTAAGTGCATCAGTAAGTTATAAAACAGTCTTATCAAATACATTAATATCACTATTCCGCTTTTATGATCAATCATATGACTCGGCCAATTTGACACTCAAGAGGCTGCTTCTACTGATCCTGTCATGTATATGGGAAAACAAAATACAACCAAAAAGGTGGGCCTAGTAACCTGCACTCGAAAATCCAAGTCATAGTCACACTTGCAAAGCAGAGAAGATTAATTTTCAGAATTGTATGATTAGTCTTCTCTTAAAACAAAATCACTTGTCTCTCTTGTGGAAAATTGGTCCCTTATAGTAAGAGTTGAAAAGATAATTTGTAAAACCCAAATGATAGGTCATAACACAGGACACTTTGTTACAATTGAGAAAAGGGACACAAGTAGTCAGACAGATATGGTCATCCACATAGGTTTTTGTGAAGATTTTGCACCAAGCTGCATAATTGGGGCATTCAGGATGCATTCTCACAAGAATAGTGGAATTTGTAATACTACTCAATTTTAAAATATTTATCATTATATCCCCAGACGAAAGTCCGGGATATTCTCTTTTCACATCCGTCTTGCAGCTGCTGTAAGTTTGACTTGTGTGCTCTATAACTCAACATGGCTTTCATGGATTTCATTCAAACTTGGGACACTTATTTTGGTCAGGAGAGGAGCCCTAATTTAAGGTGACCATAAACTCACAATAATAACGAATGGTGGGCACCTTAAAGAAAGAAATTTTAGTTGATATATTTTAATATGTTTTTTTACGTGCCAAAAATCAAGGCTTTAAATAGACAGTTAATCCTTATAGGAGGACCGTAAACACCCGTCCAAGTGATCCTTTTTCAATATTTGCACATAATTTCCCTGTGGCTTGGAAAAGATAGGTCACAAACTGTATAAGGTATAACTTGTATCTGTGTGTCTATCTTTGTGTGTGGAAAATTGGAAGTCTGTAGCTTTAGCTGTAATTTTAAGGTGACCTTGAGGTCTCCAATTTATGGACTTTTCACTTTTAAGCCCTATAGCTGTCAAACTATGTGACTGATAGAGCTGAAATCTTTTTACATGTGCCAAAAATCAAGGCTTCTCACAAATATTAGCATCTTTCTGTCAGTCTTTTCTCCTTCTATATCTCCTTACTCCCCCCAAAAGTACCCAAAATGAATTCCTGTGGTGTGAGAGATGGCCTGTCTGTAGATATATTGGCGTTGAGTCAGTGCAATCTAGTTAGTTTTGACTTTCCTGCTTATTTGATGTTGTACAGCCATGAGTACCATTGGTATAGTCCTATTGGACCATGTTACAGTGAAAACTATATTATTTGACTCCTCATAATTAAGCGTCCCTGAAAGGGTGCTTATTTGTTTTCGCTTCAATTTCCTCGCCGCCAAACAGGTCAAACTGGGGTCATAAAATAGCCAATTTTGACATTTTGTCTTATATCTCCTTTATTACTGCTTTTACAGCTTTAGAATGTATAAAGAGGTATTGGGAAACCATATGTGAAGAGTCTAGATAGCCGGTCAGATTTACCCCCGACCCCCCCTTATGGGTCAAACTGGGGTCATAAATTAGCAGAATTTGTGTTTTTGCCTTATATCTCCTTTAAAATTGATTTTTGAGCTTTAGAATGTATTAAGAGGCTTTGGGAAACCTTATGTGAAGAGTCTAGATAGCCGGTCAGATTTACCCCCTGACCCCCCTCCCCTCCCTTATGGGTCAAACTGGGTCATAAAATAGCCGATTTTGTGTTATTGCCTTTTATCTCTATTATTGTTTTTAGAGCTATAGAATGTATTTAGAGGTATTGGAAACCGCATGTGAAGAGTCTAGATAGCTGGTCAGATTTACCCCCCTGACCCCCTTTCTGAGTCAAACTGGGGTCGTAAAATAGTCGATTTTGTGTTTTTGCCTTATATCTCGTGTATTAATGCTTTTACAGCTTTAGAAAGTATTAAGAGGTATTGGGAAACCACATGTGCAGATTTTATACAGCTGCTCAGATTTATGCCCTAATCCCCCCTTCCATGGGTCAAACTGGGGTCATGAAATAGCTGATTTTGTGTTTTTGCTTTATATCTTCTTTATTATTGCTTTTACAGCTTTAGAATGTAGTAAGAGGTATTGGGAAATCATATGTGGAGAGTCTATTTAGCCGGTAAGATTTACCCCCGCCCCCCCTTATGGGTCAAACTGGGGTCATAACATAGTAGATTTGGTCCTTTTGCCTTATATCATTATTATTGCTATTACAGCTTTAGAATGTATTAAGAGGGAATAGGAAAGCATATACAGACAGTCTACATAGCCAGTCAGATTTACACCTTATGGGTCAAACTGGGTTCATAAAAAGGCATGTTTTTTTGGGGTTTTTTTTCGGTTTTTTTTTGCCTTAGATCGCCTTTATTATTGTTTTTACAGCTTTAGAATGGATTCCATATATGGAGAGTCTATGTAGCCAGTCAGGTTTACCCTCTGACCCCCCCCCCCCCCCCCCCCCCCCCCCCCCCCCCCCCCCCCTTATGGTCATACTGCAGTCATAAAATCATAGATTTTTTGTTTTTGCCTTATATCGCCTTTAAAACTACTCTTCTTACAAACTATAACATTTATTAAATTAACTCTTCACAATTTATGATCATAGAAAACAAAATAAGCTTACATTTTTCTTTCATGTTAATGCATAAACCTCCACACTTGTCTGCTTAACTTTCACTTCTTCTCTCATGGCTGCATGTTTTTCTTTTCAAAAAGCTTTTTCTACTTTATACTATATTGCATCTAACCTTTGGAGACACTTTGTTTTTGTTAGCAAAAACATTTTTCTTGTTATTTCATGAATCATGAGATCAGTCAATAATTTGAAGTAAATGAATATTGCTAACAGTAATATTGAACATATTGGCACCAGGCATACAATTTTGAACTGAATTTGTTATAGCCGCAATACACTTTCTCAGGCATACAATTTTGAACTGAATTTGTTATAGCCGCAATACACTTTCTCCTGGGAAAACTTTAAGGGCCTGTGACTATTATTGCAGAGTGATTTTTCCGTGCGGTCTTATTTTGTGTCTATAAAAGGTGCAAGTTTTTGTCCTGGGACAAAAATCTCATTAGTTTTCACTCTTGGCATATTTCTAGGTGTTATCGAGAAGAATAAACTGAGGAATGAATGATTTTAAATGCTCTTTGACCTCTCGACTTTGGGCTTTAATGTAGTTCTTTAATACAATTCTTACATCATCATGTGAAGATTGGTCCTTACGTCATTGGTTTGATTATTTCTCACAAGAGTAAACATACTATTGTAGTCTGTTTACATGAAGACCAGAATCTTTCAAAGATCTTTCAAATTTATATGTGTGGTTTTTATGTCAGCTGACTTGTCAGTCATTATGTCATCACTCTGCGGCATGGGCGTCCGTGTGAACAACTTCTCCTCCTAAACTACAATACCTAGAGACATGCTGTTTTTTTTATCTAGGGTTGGCCATCTCGGGCCAACCCTAGATACTGTTATGGGATTTTTCGCGTCTTTCTTCATGAATTTCGGGCGTTTCGAGTGGAATCTAATTGCCGTTTTCGGATCGTTTTGAATAATTTCTACTACTAAACGTTCTGTAACTTTCACAGTTTTCGATTTTTTGTTTTTAAGATTTGTGGAGGGATTTTTATTATTGACCTCAGCAACCTAATTAAAAACAGGAAATGAACTGTGCTGATAAGATCTATCTGGACCGCGTTTCTCTTGAAAACATCTTTTCTTTAGTAAAATCTACTAAACCTCGGAAAAAAACGTCTTTTGATTAGTCTGGTACCCTGTCTATTTTTCTTCTGGGACCCCCGGGAAATAGTAAGTTGTGTGAACCAAAAATATTTTCAGGAGACAATGATAACCTGATGACTGGGTTCTGAGGCTATATTCACAAAAAGAATCAAGCCCAGGGGCCGTATTCACAAAGATTCTTATTCTTAGAATTATGCTTATTCTTAGAATTTTTCTTAGAATTGTCGTTTTTCTTAGAAAAATTCTAAGAATAAGAATTTTCCTTTGCCTATTCACAAAGATTCTTATTCTTAGAATTATACTTATTATATATATAAGTCACAGAGAAGAATATTGTTTATTATTATTTGCTGTGCATAGTAATTTTTAAAACAATTATCTTAATATTGGACCAATTTTCCTCAAATCAAAAAGAACACAACCTCTAGAAATTTGCCTTTAAATTGGTATTAATATTATATTTCTAGCTTCAATAAAACAATCACAAAAAATTATTTTAAACAGAGTTCCAGCAAGATTGTGGTTCGCAATAGGTGTTTGTGTTCTTGAAATATTTTTGAGTCACACCAGGCATTGCAATAAATATGATACAATTAATATACTATAACACAATAAAAACATATAGAGTAAACGATATTTAAATATGGACTTGTTTATGATGTGGATTTAATTTTGTCAAAGGTTAAAAGAAAATTTCAAAGAAAAACTGGTGTAAGATTAAATACCAGTGAACTTCCTGTCCATGAATTTGCCTCATTAATATTAATGACGAAGTCTGAGGTCCAGAATTTCTCGAATAGATAGAAAAAACGGCTGGTTTATGATTAAATACCAGTGAACTTCCAGTGCACGGACCTGCCTCATTAATATTAATGAGGAAATATGGCCTAGTCGAATTTCTTGGATGGGGGTTTACTACTGTACTGTAAGTTGACACCAAGAGTTTTGTTTATCATAATCCAGCAGTATTTCATAAATTTTAAAGAAAAACTTTCTGTTATAAAATTTTGTCAGGAAACCCGCTCAAAGAACTGCCGTGACCTAAAATTTGCTCATTAATATTAATTAGGCAGGTACTGGTAGTTTTCATCTTAAAGCAGCATATCAATTTATAAAATATTATTAACCACGAATCTATAATAATTTACCATGAGTCTTTCAAATATTTACTGCGAATCTTCCAATATTGACCGCATATCTTCCTGACCGTGTATATTCCAGATACCCAGTACTAGCATATAAATTTCAAAGAAAAACTGGTTTAAGATTAAATACCAGTGAACTTCCTGTCCACGGACCTGCCTCATTAATATTAATGACGAAATATGACCTGATCAAATTTCTTGGATGAGGGTTTACTACTGTACTGTAAGTTCACGCCAAGACTTTTGTTTATCGGTATCCAGAAGTATTTTATAAATTTCAAAGAAAGCTGGTTTAAGATTAAATACCAGTGCACTTCCTGTTCATGGAGGTTGCACACCCACTTCTCGGGGAGTCATTTTCGTTGAAAAATATTATTCAGGGTACCAGTCTGAAAAGCTTGTTCCAGCCAACCTACCATCCATGCATGCGCATTCCTCTATTTTCCCGATCTGTCACTTCAAAACTTCAAATATTGCCAGAAGACGTAAGAAAAGGGTTAAATATGAAAAAAATAATAAAGTAAATATAAAATATGTCGCTTATTGATATCTAGGAAGAGATATATACGAAAAATGTCGAAATCTGCATATTTAGTTAAAGTCTTCTATTATCGCCCACGGCTGAAGCGATGAACAAGAAATATGTTGGTACAGTAGTTTTCATCTTAAACCAGCCTTTCTATTTGTAAAATATTGTCATGAAACCCCCACAAGAACTGCCGTGTCTGCGCATATTTGCTCATTAATATTAATGAGGCAAGTCCGCGAACAGGAAATATGCTGGTAGTTTTCATCTTAAACCAGCCTTTCTATTTGTAAAATATTGTCATGAAACCCCCACAAAGAACTGCCATGTCTGCGCATATTTGCTCATTAATATTAATGAGGCAAGTCCGCGAACAGGAAATATGCTGGTAGTTTTCATCTTAAACCAGCCTTTTGGTTATAAAATATTGTCAGGAAACCCGGATTTTTATTCAAAATGGTGGCGAGCAATAATAGGGGATTTGGGGAAACTTAGAAAAAAATTATTTATTATGGTATGTATAAAAATCAGATTTCAGTGAGCCCACAAATTTTATCTGACCATTTAACAATTTTGCACATAAAATTAGTATTCTCATTATAAATTCATACTAATAAAGGTGTTGGCGAATATTATCTGATTGGCTGATGCTATACATAGAACATAATTTTTACTGGTGGCTTGCCGACGTGGAGACAACGTTGGCCTAGTGGTGGCATCGTTTACAGAAATCAAAGTCAAAGTTGGGGTTTAACGTCCCGTTCAACAGCCAGGGTCATATTGGGACAGGTTCTCAGCATTGCCACTTGTGGGACTCGAACCCACAGAGGTGACAGCCTATGATTAGATGCCAAACTTGCTAACCACTAGGCCACCGAGGACCTTTTACAGAAATCAAAACCGGTTACCGGGGCTTTGAAACGAAACGAAATCCGGTATTTCGTATACTTGTTGTGTACATTGAAAATATTATTCGCGGGCGTACATGAGTGATAACTTGTAAATGGAAGTGGCTTTCGCGAGATGTTTTTATGTATGCAAAAATGATTTTTCCTCAATATAAGGTAAAAATGTGACATATTTTACAAAATATGTATATTTTTTGTCGTTTTGATGAAGTATCAGCCATTAGAAAGCCTAAAATAATAACTTCTTTAAAAACCGGTTCCCAAATATTCTTTGCGGATTTCGTTTTTTCTACCAAAACAAAACAATATTCCGGATACCGGTAAACCGTTAACAACACTACGTTGGCCCAACGGTCAAAAGGGTGTTGGCCCAATGTCGGCAGCCAATGTCAGACCGACGGATGTGCTGACGTTGGGCCAACGTCGGTCCGACAACGGCAATATTAATTTATAAAATATTATTAACCACGAATCTATAATATATTTACCACGAGTCTTCCAAATATCTACTGCGTATCTTCCTGACTGCGTATATTCCAGATACCCAGTACTAGTATATTATAAGTTTCAAAGAAAAACTGGTTTAAGATTAAATACCAGTGAACTTCCTGTCCATGAATTTGCCTCATTAATATTAATGACGAAGTCTGAGGTCCAGAATTTCTTGAATAGATAGAAAAAACGGCTGGTTTATGATTAAATACCAGTGAACTTCCAGTGCACGGACCTGCCTCATTAATATTAATGAGGAAATATGGCCTAGTCGAATTTCTTGGATGGGGGTTTACTACTGTACTGTAAGTTGACACCAAGAGTTTTGTTTATCATAATCCAGCAGTATTTCATAAATTTTAAAGAAAAACTTTCTGTTATAAAATTTTGTCAGGAAACCCGCTCAAAGAACTGCCGTGACCTAAAATTTGCTCATTAATATTAATTAGGCAGGTACTGGTAGTTTTCATCTTAAAGCAGCATATCAATTTATAAAATATTATTAACCACGAATCTGTAATAATTTACCATGAGTCTTTCAAATATTTACTGCGAATCTTCCAATATTGACCGCATATCTTCCTGACCGTGTATATTCCAGATACCCAGTACTAGCATATAAATTTCAAAGAAAAACTGGTTTAAGATTAAATACCAGTGAACTTCCTGTCCACGGACCTGCCTCATTAATATTAATGACGAAATATGACCTGATCAAATTTCTTGGATGAGGGTTTACTACTGTACTGTAAGTTCACGCCAAGACTTTTGTTTATCGGTATCCAGAAGTATTTTATAAATTTCAAAGAAAGCTGGTTTAAGATTAAATACCAGTGCACTTCCTGTCCATGGATCTGCCTCATTAACATTAATGAGGAAATATGAGATCACAGACTTTCTCGAATAAATAGAAAAAAAGCCTGGTTTATGATTAAATACCAGTGAACTTCCAGTGCACGGACCTGCCTCATTAATATTAATGAGAAAATATGACCAAACAAATTTCTTAGATGGGCGTTTACTACTGTACTGTAAGTTCACGCCAAGAGTTTCGTTTATCATAATCCAGCAGTATTTCATAGATTTTAAAGAAAAGCTGGTTTAAGATTAAATACCAGTGCACTTCCTGTCCACGGACCTGCCTCATTAATATTAATGACAAAATATGAGGTCCAGAATTTCTTGGATAAATAGAAGAAAAGGCTGGTTTATGATTACATACCAGTGAACTTCCTGTCCACGGACCTGCCTCATTAATATTAATGAGGAAATATGACCTGATCAAATTTCTTTGATTATATTTCTCTAAATATGTTATTCATCTACTTTTGTGTGAGCTATATCGTATTAAAATTGCAGCCCTATAACTGATTGCTTAGTTGACCAAAAGCTACTTTGACCTGTGCCTCATTGCATCACTGAATAATAGCTACTTTGATGTTATTCCTGTTGAGTAAATCAGTTATAACTTGAAAACTATTGCATTTACAATATTTTGTTTAAGTAAGTTATTCACCTACTTTTGAGTAAGCTACAACATAGAAAAATACCAAATCTGTAGCTTATTTCATAGCTGAGCAATAGCTAATTTGAGGTTCTCATTGTTGAGTAAATCAGTTGTAACTTGAAATTTATTGGTTTATAGTATTTTGTTTGAATATGTAGTACACCTACTTTTAGGTCAACTATAACATAGCGAAGTTACAGACCTATAGCTCATGGCATAGCTGAGCAATTGCTACTTTCAGGGCTGTTGGGGTATTCTTTTCACCCATGGTGTCCGGATGGACGGGCGAGTGGTGGGAAAAAGTTTGTCTGGGCTGTATCTGAGAAACCGCAAGGTGTAGGAAGTTGATACTTGGTAGGGACATTGGATGTGTAGGTGTGCAACATCATGGCCTGACCTTGATTTGACCTTACCGTATTGACCTTGAGTTTGGAAATCTTGTCTGGGCTATATGTTGGAAAGCGTAAGGTGTAGAAAGTTGATACTTGGTAGGGACATTGGTTAGGGAGTGTAGGTGTGCAACGTCATGGTGTGATCTTAATTTGACCTTGCTGTAGTGACCTTGACCTATAAAATCTTGTCCGGACTATATCTCAGAAACTGTAAGGTGTAGGAAGTTCATACTTGGTAGGGACATTGGTTCGGGGGTGTAGGTATGCAACGTCATGGTCTGACCTTGATTTGACCTTTGACCTTGCTGTAGTGACCTTTACCTATAAAATCTTGTCCAGGCTATATCTCAGAAACTGTAAGGTGTAGGAAGTTGATATTTGGTAGGGACATTGGTTCGGGGGTGTAGGTGTATCACGTCATGGTCTGACCTTGATTTGATCTTCGACCTTGCTGTAGTGATGTTGACCTATAAAATCTTGTCCGGGCTATATCTCGGAAACCGTAGCATGTAGGACGTTGCTACTTGTTAAAAGATACCTTAACTATCGAGGATGAAAAAGTGTTCAGGCCATGCAGATCTGTTTGTTCATCTGTTCCCCAGTCATTACAAGTCAGGTACCCCCACCCAAAGTGTGAAAATTTCAACCCTTTATCACAATTTTCTCATTCAATATTGCAGGGATTTTTCTCATATCTTGCATATATGTACTAGGCCACTAGTAGATTACCTTGTGTGAGAATTAGACCTGGATCTGTCTTAATTTTTTTTTTTTATTTTTAAAATAATTTTTAATGCAATTAAATTCATGAAATCCTGCACTAAAACACTTATAACTTGAAAAGTATTGCAGTTACAGCATTTTGTTAAAATATGTTATTTAACTACTTTTTTCATAGCTACAACATAGTGAGTAACTTGAGTGTCTATCCCAATAGCTAAGTGAGTAATAGCTACTTTCTGATTTCTCAGTACCTCCCATAATGAGTAAAATCACCCATAACTTGAAAACTATTGCATATACAGAATTTTGTATAAATATGTTATTCAGCTACTTTTGGGTCAGCTACAGCATAGTAAAATTTCAGACCTGTAGGTCAGTGCATAGCTGAGTAATAGCTACTTTGAGGTTATCACTGTTGAGTAAATCAGTTGTAACTTGAAAACTATTGCATTTAGAGTATTTGTTTAAATATGTTATTCACCTAATTTTTGGTCAGCTATAACGTAGTGAAATTGCAGACCTGTAGCTCATTACATAGCTGAGCAATAGCTATTTTCAGGTTCTTACTGTTGAGTAAATCAGTTATATCTTGAAAACTATTCCATTTACAGTATTTTGTTTAAATATGTTGTTCACCTACTTTTGGGTTAGCTATAACATAGTGAAATTACGGACCTGTAGCTCATGGCACTGCTGAGCAATAGCTATTTTCAGGTACTGACTGTTGAGTAAATCATTTGTAACTTGAAAAATATTGACTTTGGAGTATTTTGTTAAAATATGTTGTTCACCTGCTTTTGGGTCAGTTATAACATAGTGAAATTACAGACCTATAGCTCATGGCATAGTTGAGCAATAGCTATTTTCAGGTTCTCACTGTTGAGTAAATCAATTGTAACTTGAAAACTACTGCATTTACAGTATTTTGCTTAAGTATGTTGTTCACCTACTGTTGGGTCAGCTATAACATAGTAAAAATTCAGACATGTAGCTCATTGCATAGCTGAGTAATAGCTACTTTGAGGTTCTCACTGTTGAGTAAATCAGTTGTAACTTGAAAACTATTGCATACAGAGTATTTTGTTTGAATATGTTATTCATGTAATTTTTGGTCAGCTATAACATAGTGAAATTGCAGACCTGTATGTCATGGCATAGCTGACCAATAGCTACTTTCAGGTTCTCACTATTGAGTAAATCATTGTATCCACTGGATAGCCACAGTGTGTAGAGAGATTTCACCATTACCGCTCTAATGAAAAAAATATTATAGCTAGCCTTCTCAAGTTTGCAGGATATATTAATAACCATAAAATGTTGCCTGGGAATATTTTTGGCCTCATTTTGAAAGACAACATGGCCGCCAGGGATGTTTATTCGACTTAAAGCAAGGACTTTTGTTGGCCCTCTAGAGGAAAGGGTATTATAGGTATAGATCTCAAATTGACAGGATATGTTCGTCATTAAAAAATCTTGACTGGGAATATTTTTGGACTCATTTTGAAAAACAAGATGGCTGCCACAGGTGTTTCTTTGTCAGTCATGAAAGTGCTTATATCTCACTTATTATTGGTCCTAGAGGTTTGGGATGGTAAACCAACCTATAGGAAATCATGGGCGGGGAATCTTTTTGTGTGGTCAGATTTGACCTTTGACCCCCCCTTCAAGGTCAGACGAGGATAGCCAAACTTAAAAGTGCTTTATAACTCACTTATTATTGGTCCTAGAGGTTTGGAATGGAAAACCAACCTATAGAAAATCATGGGCTGGGAATCTTTTGGTGTGGTCGGATTTGACCTTGGACCCTGCCTTCAAGGTCAAACGAGAATAACCAAACTTAAAAGTGCTTATAACTCGCTTATTAATGGTTCTAGAAGTTTGGGATGGTAAACCAACCTGTAGGAAATCATGGGCTAGGAATCTGTTGGTGTGGTCAGATTTGACCTTGGACCCCTCCTTCAAGGTCAAACGAAGATAGCCAAACTTAAAGTGCTTATAACTCACTTATTATTGGTCCTAGAGGTTTGGAATGGTAAACCATCCTATAGGAAATCATGGGCTGGGAATCTTTTGGTGTGGTCAGATTTGACCTTTGGACCCCTCGTTCAAGGTCAAATGAGGACAGCCAAACTTAAAAGTGCTTATAACTCGCTTATTATTGGTCCTAGAGGTTTGGGATGGTAGACCAACCTATAGGAAATCATGGGCGGGGAATGTTTTTGTGTGGTCGGATTTGACCTTGGACCCCTCCTTCAAGGTCGAATGAGGATATTGGATTTGCAGTATTTCTTTAAATATGTTTTAACCTACTTTTTACACTTAAACAGTTACCTTTTTACTTTTCTTCATAATACCATTTGCGGGGCACAACTTTTGTGTCCTTTTTATGTCAGCTGACTTGTCAGTCAGCTGACATTATGTCGTCACTCTGCGGCGTGGGCGTACGCGTACGCGTCCACGTGAACAACTTCTCCTCCAAAACTACAAGGCCTAGAGATGTGCTGTTTTTTTTAAAAGATACCTTATTTATCGAGGATGAAAAATTGTTCAAGGCATGCAAATCTGTCTGTTCGTCTGTTTGCTAGAGACATTACAAGGGGGGTACCCCCACCAAAAGTGTGAAAATTTCAACACTTAATCACAATTTTCTCAGTGACTATTGCAGGGATTTCTCTCATATCTTGCATATATGTACTAGGCCAGAGGTAGATTCTCTTGTGTGAGTATGAGACCTGGATCTGTCTTACTTTTTTTTTAATAAATTTTTTTAATAATTTTTAATGCATTAAAATTCATGAAATCATGCACAAAATCATTTATAACTTGAAAAGTGTTGCATTTAGAGCATTTTGTTAAAATATGTTATTCAGCTACTTTTTTCATAGCTACAATATGGTGAGTAAGTTGGGTGCCTGTCTCAATAGCTAAGTGAGTAATAGCTACTTTTGCGCTTTTCAGTAACTTCCATCATGAGTAAAATCACTTGTAACTTAAAAACTATTGCATTTAGAGAATTTCGTATAAATATGTTATTCAGCTACTTTTGGGTCAGCTATAACATAATAAAATTTTAGACCTGTAGCTCATGGCATAGCTGAGTAATAGCTACTTTTAGGTTATCAC
The DNA here is from genome assembly GCA_964017235.1 of Sabellastarte sp. h YS-2021. Lineage (NCBI taxonomy): Eukaryota > Metazoa > Annelida > Polychaeta > Sabellida > Sabellidae > Sabellastarte > Sabellastarte sp. h YS-2021. Next base: position 65,708,973 of record OZ024928.1, read on the forward strand.
TGTTGAGTAAATCGCTTATAATTTCAAAACTATTGGATTTAGAGAATTTCGTATAAATATGTTATTCAGCTACTTTTGGGTCAGCTATAACATAGTAAAATTTCAGACCTGTAGCTCATGGCATAGCTGAGTAATAGCTACTTTTAGGTTATCACTGTTGAGTAAATCGCTTATAACTTGGAAACTATTGCATTTACAGTATTTTGTTTCAATATGTTATTCACCTATTTTGAGATCAGCTATAACATAGTGAAGTTTCAGATCTGTGGCTCATTGCATAGCTGAGTAATAGCTACTTTGAAGTTCTCACTATTGAGTAAATCAGTTGTAATTGCAAAACTATTGCATTTAGAGAATTTCGTATAAATATATTATTCAGCTACTTTTGGGCCAGCTATAACATAGTGAAATTTCAGATCTGTAGGTCATGGCATAGCTGAGTAATAGCTATTTTAAAGTTCTCACTATTGAGTAAATCAGTTGTAATTGGAAAACTATTGCATTTAGAGTATTTCGTATAAATATGTTATTCAGCTACTTTTGGGTCAGCTATAACATAGTAAAATTTCAGACCTGTAGCTCATGGCATAGCTGAGTAATAGCTACTTTTAGGTCATCACTATTGAGTAAATCAGTTGTAACTTGAAAACTATTGCATTTACAGTATTTTGCTTAAATATGTTGTTCACCTACTTTTGGGTCAGCTATAACATAGTAAAATTTCAGACCTGTAGCTCATTGCATAGCTGAGTAATAACTACTTTGAGGTTCTCACTATTGAGTAAATCAGTTGTAATTGCAAAACTATTGCATTTAGAGAATTTCGTATAAATATGTTATTCAGCTACTTTTGGGCCAGCTATAACATAGTGAAATTTCAGATCTGTAGGTCATGGCACAGCTGAGTAATAGCTACTTTGAAGTTCTCACTATTGAGTAAATCAGTTGTAATTGGAAAACTATTGCATTTACAGAATTTCGTATAAATATGTTATTCAGCTACTTTTGGGTCAGCTATAACATAGTAAAATTTCAGACCTGTAGCTCATGGCATAGCTGAGTAATAGCTACTTTTAGGTCATCACTATTGAGTAAATCAGTTGTAACTTCAAAACTATTGCATTTACAGTATTTTGCTTAAATATGTTGTTCACCTACTTTTGGGTCAGCTATAACATAGTAAAATTTCAGACCTGTAGCTCATTGCATAGCTGAGTCATAACTACTTTGAGGTTCTCACTATTGAGTAAATCAGTTGTAATTGCAAAACTATTGCATTTAGAGAATTTAGTATAAATATGTTATTCAGCTACTTTTGGGTCAGCTATAACATAGTAAAATTTCAGACCTGTAGCTCATGGCATAGCTGAGTAATAGGTACTTTTAGGTCATCACTATTGAGTAAATCAGTTGTAACTTGAAAACTATTGCATGTACAGTATTTTGCTTAAATATGTTGTTCACCTACTTTTGGGTCAGCTATAACATAGTAAAATTTCAGACCTGTAGCTCATGGCATAGCTGAGTAATAGCTACTTTGAGGTTATCACTGTTGAGTAAATCGCTTATAACTTGGAAATTATTGCATTTAGAGTATTTTGTTTCAATATGTTATTCACCTATTTTGGGGTCAGCTATAACATAGTGAAGTTCCAGACCTGTGACTCATTGCATAGCTGAGTAATAGCTCCTTTGAAGTTCTCAATGTTGAGCAAATCACTTATAATTTGAAAACTATTGCATTTAGAGAATTTAGTATAAATATGTTATTCAGCTACTTTTGGGTCAGCTATAACATAGTAAAATATCAGACCTGTAGCTCATGGCATAGCTGAGTAATAGCTACTTTTAGGTCATCACTATTGAGTAAATCAGTTGTAACTTGAAAACTATTGCATGTACAGTATTTTGCTTAAATATGTTGTTCACCTACTTTCGGGTCAGCTATAACATAGTAAAATTTCAGACCTGTAGCTCATGGCATAGCTGAGTAATAGCTACTTTGAGGTTATCACTGTTGAGTAAATCGCTTATAACTTGGAAATTATTGCATTTACAGTATTTTGTTTCAATATGTTATTCACCTATTTTGGGGTCAGCTATAACATAGTGAAGTTCCAGACCTGTGACTCATTGCATAGCTGAGTAATAGCTACTTTGAAGTTCTCAATGTTGAGCAAATCACTTATAATTTGAAAACTATTGCATTTAGAGAATTTAGTATAAATATGTTATTCAGCTACTTTTGGGTCAGCTATAACATAGTAAAATTTCAGACCTGTAGCTCATGGCATAGCTGAGTAATAGCTACTTTTAGGTTATCACTGTTGAGTAAATCACTTATAACTTGGAAACTATTGCATTTAGAGTATTTTGTTGCAATATGTTATTCACCTATTTTGGGGTCAGCTATAACATAGTGAAGTTCCAGACCTGTGGCTCATTGCATAGCTGAGTAATAGCTACTTTGAAGTTCTCAATGTTGAGTAAATCAGTTGTGATTGGAAAACTATTGCCTTTACAGAAATTTGTGCAAATATGTTATTCAGCTACTTTTGGGTCAGCTATAACATAGTGAAATTTCAGACCTGTAGCTCATGGCACAACTGAGCAATAGCTATTCTCAGGCACTGACTGTTGAGTAAATCGGCTATAACTTGAAAAATATTGCATTTGGGGTATTTTGTTAAAATATATTGTTCACCTACTTTTGGGTTAGCTATAACATAGTGAAATTACAGACCTATAGCTCATGGCATAGCGGAGCAATAGCTATTTTCAGGTTCTCACTATTGAGTAAATCAGTTGTAACTTGAAAACTATTGCATTTACAGTATTTTGCTTAAATATGTTGTTCACCTACTTTTAGGTCAGCTATAACAGAGCAAAAATTCAGACATGTAGCTCATTGCATAGCTGAGTAATAGTTGCTTTGAGGTTCTCACTCTTGAGTAAATCAGTAGTAACTTGAAAACTATTACATTTAGAGTATTTTGTTAAATATGTTATTCACAGACGTTTTGGTCAGCTATAACATAGTGAAATTGCAGACCTCTATGTCATGGCATAGCTGAGCAATAGCTTCTTTCAGGTTCTCACTGTTGTAAATCATTGTATCCAACCTGTAGGAAATCATGGGCTGGGAATCTGTTAATATGGTCCGATTTGACCTTGGAACCCTCCTTCAAGGTCAAATGAGGATAGCCAAACATAAAAGTGCTTGTAACTCGCTTATTATTGGTCCTAGAGGTTTGGAATGAAAACCAACCTATAGAAAATCATGAGCTGGGAATTTTTTGGTGTGGTCGGATTTCACCTTGGACCCCTCCTTCAAGGTCAAATGAGGATAGCCAAACTTAAAAGTGCTTATAACTCGCTTATTATTGGTCCTAGAGGTTTGGAATGGAAAACCAACCTATAGAAAATCATGGGCTGGGAATCTTTTGGTGTGGTCAGATTTCACCTTAGACCCCTCCTTCCAGGTCAAACGAAGATAGCCAAACTTAAAGTGCTTATAACTCGCGTATTATTGGTCTTGGAGGTTTGGGATGGTAAACCAACATATAGGAAATCATGGGCTGGGATTCTTTTGGTGTGGTCAGATTTGACCTGGGACCCCTCCTTCAAGGTCAATTGAGGATAGCCAAACTTACAATTGCTTAGAACTCGCTTATTATTGGTCCTACAGGTTTGGGATGGTAAACAAGCTACAGGAAATCATGGGCTGGGAATTTTTTTGTGTGGTCGGATTTGACCTTGGACCCCTCCGTCAAGGTCAAACAAGGATAGCCAAACTTAAAAAGTGCCTATGACTCACTTATTATTGGTCCGAGAGGTTTGGGATGGTAAACCATCCTAAATTCTTTGGCTGGGAATCTTTTGGTATGGTCAGATTTGACCTTTGGACCCCTTCTTCATGGTCGAACGAGGATATTGCATTTATAGTATTTCTTTAAATATGTTTAACCTACTTTTTACACTTAAACAATTACCTTGTTACTTTATTTCATAATACCATTTGCAGGGCACAACTTTTTTGTCCTTTTTTTCTGTCAGCTTCGGAATATCTTTCGAACATGCTGTTCAGTTACCATTTACTGTATTTCTGTACAGCCCTTTCCCTGATAATTATGCTTTCCTCTCATTATCACCATCACAAATCAAAAACATTCAGTCAGCTGACACAGTGCCCGTTCACGGGCACTCTCCTCTTGTCTTCTGTCACTTCTAGTATTTATATATAGTGGAGTACTAGTAGATTCTCTTGTGTGGGTATCAGCCCCACATCTATCTTAATTTATTTTAAATATTTTTTTTGTGTTGTAAAACATGAAATTACACACTTAGTCACCATTTTCTCAGTCACTATGATAGGGATTTATCTGAAATCTTACATTTTTATAGTGAAATTCTCCTACCATTTCCTAAAAGTAGCTATTGGGTTGGAGCCATCCAACCCAATGGCCAACGCCAAAAAGCGTTTTTAAGGTTATATAACAACCTTAATCAGCCAAAGGGCTACATAGTAGTCCGTCCTCCCGCCACTAGGTCACCTGACCACTCTTTGTTAACCATATTTTGTTGGCCATCTTAGTAAAGATGTGTTTTGGAAAGCTGTGATTGTGGACATTTTCTTTTCAAAATGTTTTACAGCACTTTTCCTGATAATTATGCTTTCCTCTCATTATCACCTTCACAACTCAAAAACACTCAGTCAGCTGACACAGTGCCCATTCACGGGGACTCTACTCTTGTTTCTTTGTCATATTTGAAAGGAACTAATTACACACATATTTTCTTAGCATTGTATATGCCATAGAATGATCTTATTATCACAACTCACAATATAGGCCAGAGAGCCTTTTTATGTTTACTCAGAAGAGTATAGGTATTTGGTCATAACACATAGCAGAGACAACTAGTGGAGAATGATTAGTGAAATTATAGGAGTCTCAGAAGTGATCATACTATTATAACCCTCACCCAAAGGGGTGGGTGGTGGTGGGGGGGGTGAGGTTATTGTAATCATGTCCATTTGTCCGTCTATTTTTGTTTGTCCACACACATAAACCCCCAAAAAATTATGCATTGGATAATATTTTTACAAGAGTTGTTGGCCTACCTGTGGCTTGGTTTTTAAGACTTCAGAATTTATTATAGGATTTTTGACAATATCTGCTCCATATGTGAACAACTGTTAATCACATTAGGGTTTTATATTCACAAGGTGGGGTCTACCTCTGGCTTGTTCCTCCTCAAAGATGATTTGGATCTCCATTTGGACTCCAAAATTTGTGATTTTTCACCAGTATCACACCTCAGTTATGTTTTTGTACATTTTGAATAATATTGCTAACAAACTGACAAAAAATGAAAGAGTCAGTGAGACAGCGAATGGTTATATAAATTAATAATTGATTTACTGGTAATCATTTGATCAGTCAGTCATTTTTAGTGCCTTAAACTATTGTGCCAAAAATGTCTTAGCCTCTCAAACTGTAATAAAACTCACCTATATATTTCAGCTATTTATTGAAAATGTTAGTGTTACTATTGTAATTTATAATGACAGCTTAACAACTCAAATATTGAAATACATGTTGTTTTTACTCAGGCCATGGCATCTATTACCTCCCAGTATGCTTTTATAACATATTGAACCGTGTGGAAGGTCCTTAATATAAGTAGATATACACAGTATGTGCCCAGAGGTCCTCCGTGGCTTAGTGTTTAGCAAGTTTGGCATCTAATCACAGGCAGTCACCTCTGTTTGGGTTTGATTCCGACAGATGGCAATGCTGAGGACCCAATATGACCCTGGCTGTGGAACGGGATGTAAAACACCAGCTTTGACCTTTTGACAATATGTGCCCAAAAGGGTCAATTTCAACATGTTTTTTTAGCTAAAAGATAACCAATCCACTCTGAGTCATTCAATTATGACCTTATTGATCTGAAATTCAACTGGCCCCTAGATTTTGATGTTAGGAAAGCACTTGCCAAATTTATTCATCTATATATTGTATTTTCTAAGAAAATCTGGAGAAAAAGAAGTGCAAAAAAATTTTATTTTGGTCATGTGGCCGTAATAATGGTCAAATGCTAAAAATAAATCTTTACTTTTACCAAAGAAATATGTTATGTCAAACATATTATTGCCCACAGCACATATTGAACCAAATAGACAAAATGATCTTTCAGTTCACATGGATTAATAATCCCTTCCAAGGTAAAACAAGTGCAGTTGTAGGAAATTATGCTGGTGGTGGTCTTAAAATGCCAGACATTTTTAGTGTAAATGTTGTAGCAAAGATAAATTGGATTAGAAGATTGTTGATAAATCCAGGTAATCAAGTATTTGGCAATGCCTATTTCTGTATCTCCTGAACAATGACAAGAAATTACTAAAGTGGAAAGGATAAAGGTTTAACACCACTTTATAAACAGGTTTTGAAATGCTTTGGTAGAATTTCATGGTAATGTACCTTGTACAGTGGAAGAAAGTTGCTAAGAATAGATTTTTAACAACAAAAATAAATGTTCAAATAATAAGCCCCTCCAAGAGGAACTCTGAAAGCTTCCCAATACAAAAATGTTCACAGGCATGAATATCAATGATATGCTTGGAAATGAGGGCGAGATACTTCTTCTGGGGCAATTTTGCACTTAGTATGATACTTTTATAGACACTCTTTAAGTTATTAAAGAATAATTGCTTCTATTCCAAGGCTTTGTGGGAAAAACTTAAATTAATGATGAACCTGGTAAATATCAATAAAACTACAATAACAAGATGCACTCAGAGAGAGCAAAACGCTCGACTCCATGTGACCAGTTCATCAAGTGATATAAAGTATTGTAAGGAAGACAATAAAATAAAACCAAACATGTAAATTAATCTTCATAGAAATATCAAGTAGAAAGCTAGTCATTTAAAATACATTGAAATGGGACCTCTGAAAAATCATGAATTTTTTGTATCCAAATTAAGATCCTGCATGATCTTTCTTTTAGTAACTACATCCCCCCCCCCCCCCCCCCACACACACACACACACACACAAAAATAAACAATAAGCACACAAAAACATTAAACTGCTGGTGGAGGTAAAAATATTGCTTAAAGGTCACTTGGTGAAAATCACACATGGTAATTTTTTGTGATGGACTGTCAAGGAATTGAAATAAAAAAAGAGAAAATAAAACAGAAACAATAATTAATAAAAATGATGAATATACCACCTCCCTCTTTATTATGTTTATTAAAATGAGAAGAAATATTTTTACTTAAAGACAGCAAGTATCACAAGCTAAGTTTGTGACCTCACAATCACAGTTGCATTGTGACATCACGGAGTAATGACATCATCAGAAAGCAAAATATTGATTTTTTTACCTATGTGATGAAGAGAAGCAGTTTCACTGTGTATTCCCAATTAAAAATAAGAAAAACTCTCTCCTGGCTTTAATTTTGAAACAAATTACACCAAATTTGGAAGAATCCGTCTGTACCCCATGAAATACCTACCCACCAAATTCGAGATTGATTGATGTTATAGTTTTTGAGTTATAAGGGCGAAACGGTGCACAGACAGAGAAGCAGATTTCACTTTAAAAGCCCAATTAAAAATAAGAAAAACTCTCTCCTGGCTTTAATTTTCACATAAATTACACCAAATTTGGAAGAATCCGTCTGTTCCCCATAAAATACCTTCTCACCAAATTTGAGATTGATTGATGTTATAGTTTTTGAGTTATAAGGGCAAAACGGTGCACAGACAGAGAAGCAGAATTTTCATTGTAAGAGCCCAATTAAAAATTAAAAAAACTCTCTCCTGGCTTTAATTTTCACACAAATTACACCAAATTTGGAAGAATCCGTCTGTACCCCATAAAATACCTGCCCACCAAATTTGAGCTTGATTGGTGTTATAGTTTTTGAGTTATAAGAGCGAAACTGTGCACAGACAGACAGACAGATGGACAGACAGAAACAAACTGATTACAATAACCCTCTCCTATCGTCGAGCGTTAATAAGGGCAAAAGGAACATTGAAACATATCACTCAAATCAGTAATAAGGCATAAAATTGGGATTGTACTGGGTAAGATATTTAAAGCGCCAACAGCTGTTGATATATTTTTAAGATAATACATAGAATTTCACCAGAGCCATATTTGCACACACTCCAGTGCAAGATCTTTGTAAATAGAATACTTATTTGTGGTACAAATTTATACAAATAGTAATTTAAAGATTCTCCCTATACTCTTATTGTAATAATATATACACAATAGAACATAATCTACTTTGGCATCAGAATGCACACTGGTTGAATACGATATTTTGGGATGATAAATTATGAAGATCTTACTGTGTGTAAAGTATTGTTTGGAACTCTTATTGATGAAAAAAGACTATCAGCATATCATCATTGTAAAAACCTTATAATTCTGCTTGGCATATGGTATAGTAATTAACGAAAAGATGAATCGATAAGTTGCTACACATTTAAGGTTATTTAGGCAGATTTAAAGATCACAATTTTGATTTTGCTGCATTGACAATTTAAAGTCTGCCTGGATTTTAATTTGGCTTGTGACAAATATATATGATTGAATAACTGTAACAGCAATAACAGCAATGAGAGATATAAACTCTGTTAAAGGTTCTTGCATTTCAGTACTCTACACTGAGTGCTGAACAGTCATTCAGTTTATTTACTGTCTGTAAACGACTTACAGCAAATACACCTCTGTAAATTCTCTGTTTTTCAGCATAAGGAATAAAATCAACAAGGGTGAAAACAAGAAGACGTTTCCATTTCACATTGGTGACAGTGTGTTCTATTGCCCACAAGCCACAGACAGTGTTCCATTGATAGGCAAGCCCAAACCGCACCTGACATTGAGAAACCCTAAGTATGGGGGAATTCAGACTGCTAGCAAGTTTGTAAGCTTGGACACGTAACAACAGACCCTGTTAAAATGGGAGACCAACACAGAACAAGGCTTTAAAGTTTCTTGTTGTGAGCACAATTAAGAACTATGTAGTGGCGCTGAGATGACATTATTCACAGGGTTCTAGAAAGTGGCATCAAGGAGTTGCTTCATTTATTTCAGCAGAAAAAGGTTAAGATTGGTGTTTTCAGATAGTCCAGAGGGTCTTTGTTGTTGCTAATTTATTCAATCAGGAGGGTATTTTTAAAGCGTGTAATGTTGATGTGTATCGAATTATAATTGGCAATAAGACATAAGGGGTAGAGGAAATATCTTAAGTCCATGAGCAGAAAAAAACTTGGCATCAGAAAGCATTTGTGCAACCAGAGGAGAGGATGCTAAAGAGGATAGGCTTCATGAAACAGGTGAGCCTTACACTTGTGCCTGAAAGATGCCAGTGTGGGGGCAGGTCATACAGCAAGTAGGAGGCTGTTCCAAAATCTGCATGTTTCTGCATGTTTTGGGGTTTGTTTGTCTGCTTGTCTCAATAATCATTCAAAAAGTAATGAACAGATCTTTCCGAAATTTTTTGAGGGTAGGATCTGACCCAAGGAAAAAGTGGTTAAATTTTTAGCAAAGATCTGGATCCTATTTTGGATAAAAAAAAATCCCCAATTTTCAGTAAATCTATTTTAATTGTATTTTCAATGATAATGGCTTTCTGGGCGAAATTACTCCAAAAGTATTGAGTAGATCTATGTAATTTTTTGTGGGCAGAGCCTGACCAAAGGAAGAAGTGATTACAAATTGGAAAAAGAAAATCTCAATTTTTGGAAACCCCCGCCCCCTCCCAGTATGATTAGTGCTCTACGAGTGCTTCCTAGTTAATCAGTATAGCCCTTTAATTTGAGTGGAGACCAAGATAAGACAAACTTTAAAACTTATAGATTGGTGGGAGACTTTTTGTCATATTGGTGCCATATTGAACCATTGGCTTGCCATTACTTTTCATAGCCATGTCTCACAAACTGCCTGTTATACACACTTTACCTTTGCTGTAATTTTTACCCCACAGCCTTTAAGGGCTGTCGAGGTATTGTTTTCACCCATGGTGTCCGGACGGGTGGGAAAAAGTTTGTCCGGGCTGTATCTCAGAAACCGTAAGGTGTAGGAAGTTGATACTTGGTAGGGACATTGGTTAGGATGTGTAGGTGTGCAACGTCATGGTCTGACCAGGATTTGACCTTTGACCTTGCCATAGTGACCTTGACCTATAAAATCTTGTCCGGGCTATATCTCGGAAACTGTGAGGTTTAGGAAGTTGATATTTACTAGGGACATTGGTTAGGGGGTGTAGGTGTGCAACGTCACGGTCTGACCTTGATTTGACCTTGCCGTAGTGACCTTGACCTATAAAATCTTGTCGGGGCTATATCTCGGAAACCGTAAGATGTAGGAAGTTGATGCTTGGTAGGGACATTGGTTATGGGTTGTAGGTGTGCAGCATCATGGTGTGACCTTGATTTGACCTTTGACCTTGTCGTAGTGACCTTGACCTTTAAAATCTTGTTGTACCTTTGGGTCTGTCTTTTGATGCAGATTAAGCACTGTTAAAGTCATATTAGAATTTATTAATAATTTTACTTTTATAACTTCCCATTGTAACAGATGGAATTTCATCAAGTGAGCCACAGATTTTGCTCCAACACCACACATAAACATTCATTGAATGTACTACCACTTCTGTATGCATGGTAATATTCAAAACATCTAAACCATAATTCGGCCATGCAGATGTAGATGAAGAGTGTTGTAATGTTTAGTTTACTCATTAATGCTGTCATCTTGTTATTAAATTATCTTGTTTTAATACTTCATCTTTACATGCATTATCCTTCTCTTGGACATTATTTTCTCTATTTAAACATTGTTTGGACCTTTATATAACTGACAGTGCTCTGAAAGTATCTTGAACTTTGTACTGATACAGTACTTCTATATCTCATGGTGTTAAAAATATTTTCCAAGGCTGTGGGGTACGGGCATCTCTGATGCTATTTCTTTCATTTAAAAAATTTTATCATTATTAATTAAGTTAGTTTTCACCCGTGTAATTACTTGTGGTGACATTGTCTTGGCCATTAGGTTGTTCAACAGATATTTTTGCAAAGTATATTTTGTGATGTCTGATGAAAAAAGCATTTATCATTAACATTTTCTGGCAAATTTTTAGTTCATTACCAGAAAGTGCTGGGTGAAATCTCTCCACCACAATAGTCTGAATGGATCATTCTTCTCTCATTTACAATGCTTTTCTTTCACAAGGAAAATTCTTAAGTGAAATGTGCATATTATTTACAGTGGGGGGACTGAGAAAAAGTCATGTAGTAAATGGCATATAGCACAAAGAAGCAAAAACTGTTTGTGCTAAAACAAAAATAAATACAAAGTATATTGTGTTGATTGTCATGCATATGCGTTTTAATCCAGAAAATGAGAAAGTCCATATTGTATATAAGTATGTACATGTATGTGTTTTTCTACTGAAAAAGACGGGAAATACATTAAGTTCTTGATTGAAAAACAACTTGGAAAATTCGAAAAATTAAAATAAGGATACAAAATCATGTGTCAAGTCACTTCAAAGAATAAAATGTTCTGTTTCCTTCATATTTTAGTTGTTTATTATTGATTTAAAATACAAGTTTTATGATTAGTAATAAACTACATGTATTTATATACAACTGAAAGCTTATAATGATGTATAAGTCTAGATATTCAACTTAGTACTGAGAGACCTGTGTGAGCATGTTTTTTGTTTGTAAACATTAAACTTTTAAGTTGTCTACAAATCCAATGAATTGTATTAAATGGACTGATCTGTTTGTTCTACATTATGGTGTTTGGTTCATTGAGAACAGTAACTATTTATATGAAACGCACATATCTACAAGGTCACGTGTCTTAAAGATTTGTCTTTTGTAATATCATTAGGGAAATTACATTATTGGTGTTTGCATTTTACAGTTTATTCGTCCCCTTCTCTTCAAGTTATGCAAGTCACACCCTTTAAATAGAGATCTTATAAGTGAAAATTTCTTTTAAGTTGAAATAAATATCCGGAAGTTTACCCTGTCCTCTAGAAATCTGGTCAAGATCTTTTCATGGTTTTGGCTGTTTCTTTGGCTTAGAGCATATGTACAAAGCATTTGCCCATTTCTCCAAGAAATAGTTGTCCCGCCATTTGGCCATCTTGAATTTCTGTGTAAAATGCAAAAAGGCATTTATCTCAGAAGTGGTGCGAGGTAGAGCAATTTCAGCCAATTTATTTGGCAACAGGGTATGTTCAGAGCATCTATTCTTTTTGCCAAAAAGTCATTCTCCCACCAAAAAAAATCTTTCACCACCATTTTTGGCGGCCATCTTGAATTTCTGTGTTAAGTGCAAAAATGTTTTTATCTCAGAAACAGTGTGCGATAGAGCGATCTGGGCTAAATTTTTGGTCTGAAGGGTTTTTCCAAACATCATTTTCCAGCCATTTTTCGGCAGCCATATTGAATTTCTGCGTAAAATGCAAAAAAATAAAACTCAAAAAAAAACACATTTATCTTGGAAATGGTGAGAGAAAGAGTGATTTCTGCTGAAAATTTTGCTGGGAGGATATGTACAGAAGCATGTGCCAATTTTCCAAAAAATCATTCTCTATTCTCCATCTTGAATTTCTGTGTAAAAAGCAAAGACACTTTTAACCTGGAAATGGTGCAAGATAGTTATTTTGCCCAAATTTTTGGTCTTGAGGGTTTGTGCGAAGACATCTTTCCATTTTTTTTCTTTCAAAGCTACATTTTCAACCATTTTTGTTCTACATTTTAAATTCCTGCATGAAATACACTTTTACTACTTTGCAAAAACAACTTTCTTTCTTTCAGAAAGCAACTCTCCAGTATTGATCCTACTTTTCCTTTGGATACATCTTGCATCAGGCCACAGCGCATCCATGCTCTTGTTTCTATTTAAAATATACTATTGGTGACATTTATCCTTTGTTTGACGCATTTTATCTATTGCCCCATAACCATTACAGGCAGTACCTGGTTAGAAGTTTTTCTCTGCAGTGGAACTGCTCCCAGGTCACCCCATTTCATCCGATTTGTTTACACTAGAGGCGCACGGCCACTGATTGGACACAGGTTTTTAACCATCAATAACAGTAGGATGACAGTACTACAAACGTTGGTCACCGAGAGACAACCTCCATTATCCTCAACTCACCTTCGGCTGTCTAACGAACACGTAGCAAAACGACCAAGACCTCAACTCATCTTATGTCGCCATATTACACCAAAGGACGACCGAATCACAACCTTATGTACACTGTGGACCATACCATCGGTAACCGTAGTAAGAAATTCATAAATGCATGTGCGAAATCGTCTGTGCATGGCCACGGTAATGAAATCAGAGGCGGAAATTTTAAACATTTTAAAATTTCTGTGGGATGCCTAAGGTAATTGATGCTTCACCACTGACTCGCAAGGTCACATACGGACGTCAGACAGTGATCCAAGGACAGAGACGTTTCACCAAACATGGGTTACCGTGGGTGATACCGCCTGTAATGTGAAAGGAGTATAAGGAAAAATGCTATTTTGCAATGAAAAACCATGTAACCGAACAAAAACTTCCTAAAAACAACTTTGGGTGGGTGTTCTATATATTTATACTTTATTTATAAACATATTTATATTCATTTCAGTGGAGAAAAAAATTTGGAGGTCATATTTATTACCCAAGTTAAGCCCACTACCAGGTGGGCTTAGCTTTGTGCCCAATACTTAGCCAAAGTCTAAGACCACATACTTAGCCTGATTTTAAGATAACAGTCTTAATTTTAAGTCCACACTAAGTCCTTTCTGTGAGCGCGGCCCGTGATCTCTTTAATCAGCACCAAGAATAATGACATTAGATAGAATAGTTCTTGATTCCGACCCAGACACCAGAGGCGTGCTCGGTATTAGTTTTGGCACAGGATCACTTATTTGTCACTTCAGTGATTGTGTATTTCAATCAAGCTCATGACGACATGGGCAAAATGCTAGTGATATGTCCTTATATGACCCTGTTTGTTTAAATATTAAAAAGTACAAGTTTATAGTTACAATTTCACATTTAAAATGGTCTTAAAAATTTAATTTTAGTCCAAACCCTAAAATATCGTAGGTATGTTCGTAAAATAATGTGATAAAACTCATCTCATTTAGTTTATACTTGGAAGGGTAAAGAACAAAGATACTTCAAAATTAAAGCATGAAAAGGCATGTTACTTTACAGAGACAAAAGCCTTATTGCATTTGTTACATGAAAATACACTATTTATTTCAGATTTATCCTAGTGTTAATGTAGAAATGTAAGTATCAGGTAAATTATGCCAAGATATTGGTCTCATTCGGACATTTTTTACCCCACAGCCCGTAAGGGCTGTCAAGGTATTGTTTTCACCCCATGGTGTCCGGATGGTTGTTCAGGTGGCAGGAAAAACTTTGTCTGGGCTGTATTTCAGAAACCGTAAGCTGTAGGAAGTTGATACAATGTACTTGGTAGGGACATTGGTTAGGGGGTGTAGGTGTGCAACATCATGGTGTGACCTTGATTTGACCTTTCACCTTGCCGTAGTGACCTTGACCTATAAAATCTTGTCCGGGCTGTATCTCTGAAACTGTATAGAAAGTTGATACTTGGTAGGGACATTGATTAGGATTGTAGGTGTACTGATTGAACTGTCTTGTTTTAGTACGTTATCTTTACATAGTACATTCTCTTTTGCCCTTTTCATACTACAGGCAGGTTGTCCTGTTGTAAGAAGTTTCACTCGGCGGCGGAACCGCCTCCAGTTTGCAGACAGCTACTAGTTGCACATGGTTTTTTGGCCGTCAATAACAGTAGGAAGACAGTACTACAAATGTTGGTCACTGAGAAACAACCTCAACTCACCTTCGATAGCCGTCAAAATGACCAATACCTTAACTGACCTTATGTCACCGTGTTACACCTAAAGATGACCGAATCACAACCTTATGTAGACCATGAGCCACACCTTTGGTTGCCGTAGTAAGAAATTCATATTCGCATGCATGAAATCTTGTGCACATGCTCACGATATCAAATTCAGAGGCAGAAATTTTAAACAGTTTAAAACTTCCGTAGGACTCGCAAGGTAATGGACAGTTCGCCACTGACTCGCAAGGTCGCATTCGGATGTCAGACGATGATGTAAGGACATGGATGTTTACCAAACGCTGGTTACCACGGGGTGATACTGCCTGTAGTGTGAAAGGGATATCACACGTTATTTTCTCTATTTAAACATTATTTGGACCTTTTTAACTGATACAGGTGTGAAAGTATCCCGATTTTTGTACTGTTTCACTACTTCTATATGTCATGGTGTTAAAAACTATTTCCCCAGGCTGTGGGGTATGGGCATCTATTTTATAATTCTTGAGCTCTAGATATGCTTATTTTGTATTCTTTTATTTTTATTAAATGTCTAGGATTTCTTACACTGTATGAACGTTTAAACCAAACTATTAGGAAGTAAATTCAGCATACCAAGAACTGAATGTACAAGTCTGACAGATTTAGTATAAAGTGTTGTTTTATGAAACGGAAAATGAAATTCCTAAAACAGAGACCTGTAACAGTATGCAAAAACATTCTCAACAACACATTCTCAACAACGCATGAAAATTAAGACAGAGGACATGTGTACTTCTGTAGTGCACACATACCTATTCAGTGGAACTAAATATATCTTGCAACAAGAAGCCAGTGTAGTTATACCCGTCTAGCAGTAGTGAGCTAAATATAACGATTTTCCACTGTTAAAAAAAAACAAGACAGTGCAGTTGTTGTGTAAAGCTCTAAGAATACATAATATTCCACTTGAAGCTGAGAGCCAGAGGGCTTTTTGTGCATTCATGTATTGATCAAATAATGCCAAACTTCTCTGTGTGATTCATGTCAAATACTTTTTGTCTGGGTTGAACACAGTATAGCTTAATGGCTTGGCTCATTACATGTGGCAACTAACACAAAGTGTCCAGTTGTAACTTTATTTTACATACTGTCAGCATCAGGTTTATGTTTTCCTGTTGGAAAAAATACTTTCATTTGCTCATTTGCACCCAAAATGAAGTCATTACTGGAATATTGGCTAGTTTGTACTTTATAAACGACAAAACATAAACTAGTAAGCCAGCCAGCAAAATATTTAATTGAAAGTGTCAGTGTAACAATAGTTGTGACACATACTGCATATTTTTATATATTAATTTATAATTACTTGAGATCTTCAGGATCAAAATACACACTCCACACAATGAAAATAGAATAGCCTGTTCACATTTTTCTGATAACTCGCCCTGATACACCCCCCCCCCCCCAACATTAGGGTTTCAGTATTATTTTCAAGTGTCACTTTTTTTGGTTAAAAGGGGGCACATTTCCTGGTACTTTAGGGATCCATGGATCCATTAATGCTATATATTTGACCTACTTCATTATGTCCACCCCCCTGGGGGGTGGATATATTATTTTTGCTTTTTTCGCCGTCCGATGTCCGATGTCCGGCGTCCGGCGTCCGATGTCCGGCGTCACGCATGGTTTCCGCTCATTTAAAGGAAAAGTATTAGAGCTATTGTCACCAAATTTGGTATGCAGGCTTATTGGGTCAGTAGCTTGCTTGGGATTGCTTTTGGCTGTTGTACCTCTTTTGCTTACTGAGTAATACTTAAGTACAGCTATTTTCAGTACCCATTGGTTTCCGTGCATTTAAGCCAAAATAATTAAAGATATTTTACTACAATTTTGAATACAAGATTGTTATGTCCATAGCTCGCTTGGTATTGCATTTGGGACTGATAGCTTTGTCAGTACATGAGTAATAGCCATTTAGGTACTTCATTGTGTATTTTCAGTACTACTTTTGAGTAATTTGCTAATATCTCAGAAACCGTGTGAGATAGAGCGATTTCGTCGAAATTTTCGACCCACAGGGTATTTAAGGAATGTAATATTTGCAATTTTCAAAAAATTTTCCCCTCCCCAAAAATGGCGGCCATTTTGAATTTTCGAATTTTTGCCAAAAATGGCAAAACACAAATTTGCTTCTATCTCCTTAACCGTGCGAGATAGAGCGATTTCGTCGAAATTTTCGACCCACAGGGTATCTAAGGAATGCAATCTTTGCAATTTTCAAAAAAATTTTCCCCTCCCCAAAAATGGCGGCCATTTTGAATTTTCGAATTTTTGCCAAAAATGGCAAAACACCAATCTGCTTCTATCTCCTTAACCGTGCGAGATAGAGCGATTTCGTCAAAATTTTCGACCCACAGGGTATCTGAGCATTGTACTCTTGGTAATTTTCAAAAAATTTTCCCCTCCCCAAAAATGGCGGCCATTTTGAATTTTCGAATTTTTGCCAAAAATGGCAAAACACAAATTTGCTTCTATCTCCTTAACCGTGCCAGATAGAGCGATTTCGTCAAAATTTTCGACCCACAGGGTATCTGAGCATTGTGCTCTTGGTAATTTTTACAAAATTTTCCCCTCCCCAAAAATGGCGGCCATTTTGAATTTTCGAATTTTTGCCAAAAATGACAAAACACTAATTTGCTTCTATCTCCTTAACCGTGCGAGATAGAGCGATTTCGTCGAAATTTTCGACCCACAGGGTATCTGAGCATTGTGCTCTTGGTAATTTTCCAAAAATTTTCCCCTCCCCAAAAATGGCGGCCATTTTGAATTTTCGAATTTTTGCCAAAAATGGCAAAACACTAATTTGCTTCTATCTCCTTAACCGTGCGAGATAGAGCGATTTCGTCGAAATTTTCGACCCACAGGGTATCTAAGGAATGCAATCTTTGCAATTTTCCAAAAATTTTCCCCTCCCCAAAAATGGCGGCCATTTTGAATTTTCGAATTTTTGCCAAAAATGGCAAAACACAAATTTCCTTCTATCTCCTTAACCGTGCGAGATAGAGCGATTTCGTCAAAATTTTCGACCCACAGGGTATCTGAGCATTGTACTCTTGGCAATTTTTTAAAAAATTTCCCCTCCCCAAATATGGCGGCCATTTTGAATTTTCGAATTTTTGCCAAAAATGGCAAAACACTAATTTGCTTCTATCTCCTTAACCGTGCGAGATAGAGTGATTTCGTCGAAATTTTCGACCCACAGGGTATCTAAGGAATGCAATCTTTGCAATTTTCAAAAAATTTTCCCCTCCCCAAAAATGGCGGCCATTTTGAATTTTCGAATTTTTGCCAAAAATGGCAAAACACAAATTTCCTTCTATCTCCTTAACCGTGCGAGATAGAGCGATTTCGTCGAAATTTTCGACCCACAGGGTATCTAAGGAATGCAATCTTTGCAATTTTCAAAAAATTTTCCCCTCCCCAAAAATGGCGGCCATTTTGAATTTTCGAATTTTTGCCAAAAATGGCAAAACACCAATCTGCTTCTATCTCCTTAACCGTGCGAGATAGAGCGATTTCGTCAAAATTTTCGACCCACAGGGCATCTGAGCATTGTACTCTTGGTAATTTTTCAAAATTTTCCCCTCCCCAAAAATGGCGGCCATTTTGAATTTTCGAATTTTTGCCAAAAATGGCAAAACACAAATTTCCTCCTATCTCCTTAACCGTGCCAGATAGAGCGATTTCGTCAAAATTTTCGACCCACGGGGTATCTGAGCATTGTGCTCTTGGTAATTTTTACAAAATTTTCCCCTCCCCAAAAATGGCGGCCATTTTGAATTTTCGAATTTTTGCCAAAAATGACAAAACACTAATTTGCTTCTATCTCCTTAACCGTGCGAGATAGAGCGATTTCGTCGAAATTTTCGACCCACAGGGTATCTGAGCATTGTGCTCTTGGTAATTTTCCAAAAATTTTCCCCTCCCCAAAAATGGCGGCCATTTTGAATTTTCGAATTTTTGCCAAAAATGGCAAAACACTAATTTGCTTCTATCTCCTTAACCGTGCGAGATAGAGCGATTTCGTCGAAATTTTCGACCCACAGGGTATCTAAGGAATGCAATCTTTGCAATTTTCCAAAAATTTTCCCCTCCCCAAAAATGGCGGCCATTTTGAATTTTCGAATTTTTGCCAAAAATGGCAAAACACAAATTTGCTTCTATCTCCTTAACCGTGCCAGATAGAGCGATTTCGTCAAAATTTTCGACTCACAGGGTATCTGAGCATTGTACTCTTGGTAATTTAAAAAAAATTTTCCCCTCCCCAAAAATGGCGGCCATTTTGAATTTTCGAATTTTTGCCAAAAATGGCAAAACACAAATTTCCTCCTATCTCCTTAACCGTGCCAGATAGAGCGATTTCGTCAAAATTTTCGACCCACAGGGTATCTGAGCATTGTACTCTTGGTAATTTTTAAAAAATTTTCCCCTCCCCAAAAATGGCGGCCATTTGAATTTTCGAATTGTTGCCAAAAATGGCAAAACACTAATTTGCTTCTATCTCCTTAACCGTGCGAGATAGAGTGATTTTGTCGAAATTTTCGACCCACAGGGTATCTAAGGAATGCAATCTTTGCAATTTTCAAAAAATTTTCCCCTCCCCAAAAATGGCGGCCATTTTGAATTTTCGAATTTTTGCCAAAAATGGTAAAACACAAATTTGCTTCTATCTCCTTAACCGTGCGAGATAGAGCGATTTCGTCGAAATTTTCGACCCACAGGGTATCTAAGGAATGCAATCTTTGCAATTTTCCAACAAATTTTCCCCTCCCCAAAAATGGCAGCCATTTTGAATTTTCGAATTTTTGCCAAAAATGGCAAAACACAAATTTGCTTCTATCTCCTTAACCGTGCGAGATAGAGCGATTTCGTCGAAATTTTCGACCCACAGGGTATTTAAGGAATGCAATCTTTGCAATTTTCCAAAAAATTTTCCCCTCCCCAAAAATGGCAGCCATTTTGAATTTTCGAATTTTTGCCAAAAATGGCAAAACACAAATTTGCTTCTATCTCCTTAACAGTGCGAGATAGAGCGATTTCGTCGAAATTTTCGACCCACAGGGTATCGAAGAAATGCAATCTTTGCAATTTTCCGAAAAATTTTCCCCTCCCCAAAAATGGCGGCCATTTTGAATTTTCGAATTTTTGCCAAAAATGGCAAAACACAAATTTGCTTCTATCTCCTTAACCGTGCGAGATAGATCGATTTCATCAAAATTTTCGACCCACAGGTATTTCAGCATTGTATTCTTGGCAATTTAAAAAAAAATTTCCCGTCCCCTAAAATGGCGGCCATTTTGAATTTTCAAATTTTTGTCAAAAATGGCAAAACACAAATTTGCTTCTATCTCCTTAACCATGCGAGATAGAGCGATTTCGTCGAAATTTTCAACCCACAGGGTATCTAAGGAATGTAATCTTTGCAATTTTCAAAAAATTTTCCCCTCCCCAAAAATGGCAGCCATTTTGAATTTTCGAATTTTTGCCCAAAATGGAAAAACACAAACTGGCCTTAACCGTGCAAAATAGAGTTATTTCGTTGAAATTTTCGACCCATAGGGTATCTAAAAAATGTACTCTTGGCAATTTTCAAAAAAATTTCCTTTTCCCAAAAATGGCGGCCATTTTGAATTTTCAAATTTTTGCCAAAAATAGAAAAACAGGAATTTGCTTCTATCTCCTTAACCGTGCCAGATAGAGTGATTTCGTCAAAATTTTCAACCCAACCAATGCAAAAAGGCATGAAGCTGAAATAATTTACATCTACACTAACAAATATTTAAGCATCATTGATATATTTTACAAATGAAACAGGGTCTTGTAAGACTACTGTACAATTTGGGCAAAAGGTTCATGGGTGGACATTACACATGATAATGTGTGTTCTTCTATGCTATCCTGTTTCTATTCGCATCTACTATCAACAGGGCGGCCGATTTCTAGTTTATACATTCTATTATGTTAAGACCATCTTAATCACTGAGAATTAGAAGCTATTCCCACATTCCAGCCTTATTTTATGTTCCCTATTCAACCAAAGAAAACATAAGGTCAGAGTCACTGGTCAGGAAAAGTGTGAACAGACCATCTGTAAATTAAAGGCATTCATATTTTGTAAAACTGTTGGGTTTGGTTATGAATCTTTTCGACACAACTGAACATTATCATATTAACACTGAAAAATGGAGATTTCATAGCCTTGCTTAATTAAGGCTCAAATTTGCATGATATCTTTTGAAACATGCACACAGATATTTGGTAGTCATAAGGCACTCATACATGTCAAGAGAAAGAACTGTGTCAGACAGTTAGCTGTATAGTCAGTATGTGTACGAGTACATTATAGTAACTGAAACTCCATTATCTGAACTGAAACTTTCCCTAACTGCAAAGAAATTTGAGCCTTCAGCAAGGCTAGAGATTTCATAATGAAAGACACTTTTTAAACTAGTCCCAGCTGGTTAATGAATCCTGTAAATGTACAGCAAAAAAAAACTAATAATGTATTCTAAAAAATACTTGTGATGTAAACTACAAATCTAAAAACACTAATCAACTTGTACAAATTTGCGAAAACATCACATAAACATCACCATTGCACCGGGTATATTCAGTAGAAAATTCTCCTCAAGAGACTCTACAATAGCTGTAAAACAGCAACTTTGGATCTATAAAAAAATCCACAATTGGCTGCTTAATGTGTGTCAAAAGTTTCATTTAAATTAATTTAATATATTTTTTTATATGTTTTGCTATAATCACTGAAAAAAAGTAGAACCCCTTGGGGAAACCCTAGGAATGTAAGAATGTATGTACAAACTTGTGTAAAATATACATGATTTGTTAAAAAAATACACTAAATAAAATGCAAAGTAAAATTTTACCAAGGGCCAGCCTTGTGTAAATTGAATTAGATTTTAAATACGCAATTATTTCTTGTCCAGTTCAGTAACTATTACACCAGTCACATCGATTTATTGTATTATTGATTATGTATCTCAATTTTATAAACTCCGTCATTAATCTCTCATTCCAGTTCAGTGTGAACAGAACATCACTTGATGTGTGAACTGATCTTCTATTAACTTCATCTTTAACTTGAAAAATCAAAGCAAAATTAACCATATTTGGATTCTCTGTTACAATCAAACAGATTTCTTACTCATCTGGAAGTGATTCTGGCATATCACAAGCCTCTGTATCATCATCAATAATGTATTTTGTTGGATATTTTTTGGCCAGTTTCTCAGTCTGCTGTTTCTTTCTTCGCTTTTCCCAGTCCAACAGTGACTTGGGTTTGTAACCACCTCCCAACTGACCTGGACATTCATATCCAAACAGCCGGTCCCACCAGGTGAAGAAGGGTTCGAAGTTGGTCAGGGGCTTCTGGTGATGCATGTCATGCTTGATGGAACCACCCCAGAATGGAAACCAATGGTGTGGCAAGAATGGTAAATCGTAGCCAATGTGAGCATCCACACTGACGCTGATTGCGAAATTCTGAAAGCTCCAGCATGTCATGGGATGAGCTTTGAAGATCCAGGGTGAGGTCGTGGTGAAAGCACCCACAGAAATCAGCTCCCAGGGGTGAAGATATTGGGTGACCCAGCTACTGGGCGCATGGTACTCATGATGAAGTGCATGGACATGTCTGTAAAGGAAACGGATCTTATGGTGGACTGTATGCCAGACCCAATACTCAAAATCAAAGATCACAAGAGCCAGGAACTGATGCAGTGTGAACTCTACCAATCCAGGAGCTTTTTCTGGGAGAACGATGTCAGGAGACCACACCCACTGAGCCACAGACATTGGCAGGATGTAGATGACATTATTCCAGCAGGTCAGCTTGATGGCTTTCTTCACATGTGGCCATGTCACCTCCTTTTCTGGTTGGATTTTCCTGTTCCTTATCCACTTCCAGTTCTGGCCATATAAGTCAATAATTGTCCAGGGTATGACTGACACAAAATAATAAACAATTGACAAAATGATTGGAAATAAGGGAGAGCTCAAGTAAACTTCATATCCTTTTCTTAAGTCCCATATAATTTGCAAGGCTCTGAAATCATCTGAGAGCATATATTCCATTTGCTCTACCACTGGTTTGAGAATAAGACTTTTCATTGAGTCAAATACAGTTGTACTTACTACTTGTTCCTCCATTTTAAATAAATTTATATATTTTTTTTATTTCCAGAATTCAGCAGTATTCTGTAAAAATTCTGTGTTTTCTTCAGTACAGTACCGTGCTGTATCAAATCTCTGTCTCTCACACACCAATTCAGCATTTGTGTTTCTTTATTGCCTCACATGCTCAATTACCAACTGAGCTCAGGCACATTGATTTTAGGTGCAGCTTCACTGAATATTTATAGTGTGTATAAATTATGTTAATAATGCCCCGCCTACCCGATGATGGATTTTTGTATCACTGGGTCAAGGTCTTTTGACCTAGATATCAGAAAATCAGGTTCCTGTATATTCTTTGCACAAGCGCATGTTGTAATGCAATTATATTTTATAGTGGCGGTTAAATATTGCTGCTAACTGATCTCTTCTGAACAAGCCCGACAGGACAAAAGACATGCAGTACTGTGTATGTGAACAAAGGAAAAATAAATACTCAAGCAAGTAGTATTAAATATTTAAATATTTCAATTTGCGGTTTGTTTGATCCTTTTAAAATACAATCTCCTCATTTTGGAGCAAACGAATGCCCATTTCTGAACCTTTCTCGCTCATGGACACTTAATTGTGAAGTAGCAGTTTCATGAGTTTTAGATAAAATTTATTTCATATTTCCAATGAATGCTGGCGAGTATGACCAGCATCTAACGCTGAAAATGCACCAGTTTGAAGACATTAGTGAAGAGGTATATCGACTTTTTATCTGTCCTCTTCATTCATTTTGAATAGATTTGACAATCGCATGCTTAAAAATGGGAGTGTGTCTGGGAGGGGGTGGGGGATGATGCTTACAATTCATATGTTCTTTCACCGCTGTGCTTATTAACTTTGATAGACAAGTAAGATGATGCTTACAATTCATATGTTCTTTCACCGCTGTGCTTATTAACTTTGATAGACAAGTAAGAATTTGGCATGTGTGAAATATTCATGAAACGTTTGAAGTTCACCATCTATTTTTCAAACCACTTTTTTTCGTATTTTCGAAACAATAAACGACTGCATTTCATAACAGTTTGAGCTTTCTATTAACTTAAAGTAAAAAAGACGTCCTCTTGGAGAATACTTTTCTCAGAATCATAGTGTACTAAGGAAGGGCCTTGTGCTGGGGCTAACTCCACCACTGAGAACCGTCAGTGTTATTACTTTCGTAATTTTTGTTGCAGTCCATAGTTTAACTTTTAATAACCTACATTATTATTATTATTATTAGAAACATTAAAATATTCTGGGCCGTATTCACTAACATGGATTAAGCTTACCCAAAAATTCATCTCAGCATCAGATCAGGATCGAGGTAAGTGGCTCAGCTTATCTTTGGCTATTCACAAAGGGTCATGCAGCTATGTAGTTATTATTCAGAATTATTAATATTTATCAGTTTAACTTCCTTGTGAATACAAACTTGATCCTGATCCATTTTAATGCCAACTTAAGCTAAAAATCAGTATAAGTTCAACTTAATCTCTTTCGTGAATACAGACCCTGAACAAAGTAAAGGCCTATTTCCATACATGCGGTATCCG
Source organism: Sabellastarte sp. h YS-2021 (assembly GCA_964017235.1). Classification (NCBI taxonomy): domain Eukaryota; kingdom Metazoa; phylum Annelida; class Polychaeta; order Sabellida; family Sabellidae; genus Sabellastarte; species Sabellastarte sp. h YS-2021. The sequence continues at coordinate 65,733,665 of OZ024928.1, forward strand.
GCATCCGGATACAGCATCCGGGTCCGGTATCCGGCATCCGGTTGGTGTGTTTCCATATGTACTGACATAAATTGCTACTTAGCTGAAAATTTTAGATTTTCTACCAAATTCTAATAATATGGAGGGCATCAGCACGCATGAGATGTTAATCTTTTGCAAATATTTAAAAAATACTTTATCTGCACCCAGTTGATTCTAATAAAAGCATCAATAACTACTATAATTTCCCTTCAAAATGGTATAAATAAATTCAATAACAACCAGTGTACAGCAACTTTCAACTAAGGCCCAAAAAGATTTAGGATCTCAACGACTGCCCATTTCAGTTCAAGTGTATGTAATAAAATACTATATTTTACTATATCTAATTAAATAATAAATGTATTAAAATAGTGTTTCCATTTGTTTCATTGCTTTAAAATACATGCACAAATGAGGAAGAATCACAAGATATTTGACTTTTATTCTTGTAATTAATCATTTACAATTTATTTTTGTGTATTTGTGATTAAATATCTAAGTGTTGCCATCGTAGATGCTTTCTGTGGGTCATAAGCTTTAAAATGATATATTATTTGTTAAAATCAAGCAAGAAATGACAATTTTACGAATATTCAACAATATTTTTATCCAATTTATTTAACCACATGATTCACCCAGTACTACAGAGTGACGTCATTCTGATGTAATTTATTGATTTTAGCATGCGGTATGCGGATATTCACAGTACTGGGATCCTGATGGGTTACGCATGACGGATTAGTACTGCTACCGTGCATCTAAAACGTATATAAGGAAACAGGTCTTATATTTTATTGGAAAGTTAAAATAGCCGCATACCGCATTCCGCTTGCCGCATATCGCATCACGCATGTAAGGAAATGGGGCTTAAACTTCCATTGCGTACATCCCGTGTCTTAGTCTAAAGAACGGCCTCGGATAGCATTCCACCATTGGATTGATGTTGGTCACTTGGTCGGCAGATTTTGCCAACGTTGGACACATTTAGGCCAATGGTGGCCTCCCAACCACGGTTCAGGCTATGTATCTCTAGATTTTGCCCCCGTTTGGCTAATGTAGGGCCAACAGTGGATTTTTCTTCAAGACTGCAGTGGGTAATAATAGGGGATCAGGGGAAACTTGGTAAAAATTATTTACCTTATGCCCCTGTTCCACCAAAGGACTAAGCCCCGATCCTGTCGGTGAAAAAAAGGTAAAATGGGCGAGAATACTGGATCAGTGTAAACGTCTGGGGTCGGTTGGGGCCGTGTGAAAAATCAAACATGTTTGATATTTCTCCCGACCCAAACAGATTATTTTTTCCCGCCATAAACAAAATGTCCAGTCCCAGGCCTCCTCAGACCACATTTACACCCCAGCAGGCAATAGGATGTCAAAAAGAAATCAAAAAGACACTGGGTATGACATCCAAAACTCATGCTTATTTGAAATTCGAAATGACATATGTTAAATGTCAAATAGATCTTTAGTAGCCTAGTCTATTTTACATCTCCAAAAACCATAAAAATGACATCTAGTAGCCGATTATAAATTTGATATCAGCATAAGACATCAATATGATGACCCAATTTGGACTGACTTCATGTCTATGTGACATCAGAAACTGACATCAATTTGATGTACTAATTTAAAAATCTGATTGACATCATTTTGCAAGTGCTTAAACCAATTTTCAGTAATACAAATTTGGTTAAAAATATTCTTGTTTTCAAAATTAATACTGTGTAACATTGTTTAAACTCCCAATATACTACTGCCAATTATACACACTTACCTGACACAGCTTTAAGTCATTTCCATGTACTATACAGATAATTCCATGGGAGTAAATAATGAATGCCATCTGGGAACAAGTTGGAAAATTTATACCACTTGTAAAGATACAAATTATGGGTACCAACGTTTGAATATTAGAAGCACTTTTTTCTTAACTTTTTTTCTTTTTTTGTTCAATCTTTGCTTGGTTGCAAACACTAAAGAATACATTTGTTTGTAAATCAACATATTTCTTGAAGGTTTTTGCTGTCATACAGCATTTTAGTTACAGTTTTAAACATAATTGTTTTGTCTACGTATACCAAAAATTAATTATTTCTGTCAAAGCAACATCACACAGACTAGAGGCCAAGTTGGTTAGTAGGTTCAGCATCTAATCACAGGTTGTCACCTCTGTCTGGGTTTGCCCCTACTCATGGTAAAAAGCTGAGGGTCTGTCCTAATATGACCCTGCCTGTTTTCAGGATGTAAAACCCAACTTTGACTGAACACAGACTAGATAAATTATTCCAACTTAGGCATGATTTGGACATCCATACGATGTATTGGTAATATTCATAAAAAATGAAATCATAATTTTATAGAATACCAATGTCAATCTGATCTCAAATGATATGATGATACTCCACTTTACATGTCTTAACAAAGTGACATCATATTAATATCACTAAGATGTCAGAAACAATGCCCGAGTATAATATCATGTCACATATCATATATATTATTCGAACATCATATTTTCATCATTTAACATGACTGCACAGAGTCATGTTGGGATGGTGTCAATTTTATATCATTGAATAGGATAATACGATCATGTTAGGTCTGGTAATCATTTTGACATCTAGTTGATATTGTAGGTATGTTATGGACATAAAGTCATGTCATGTCACACAAACTGGATGTCAGATTTGTGTCAGATGACGTGACCACCTTAAATCATGTCCGAGTGATAGCAACTTGGTGTCATATACTAACATGACCAAAACATTATGTCAAAAATAGGACCTGTGCCTGCTGGGACAGTCCTATGTTGTCCCAGGCCGCCTGCGACCCTTAGTCCCCGACCCATAGTCCCAGACCCTTAGTGCCTTAGTCCCAGGCCTCCTGCGACCCTTAGTCCCATTGCAAAACAAGAATCGGCCACATTGGTCTGGGGAAGACTGAGGAGGCCTGAGGACGCCGGGACTTAATCGGGGGTTAGTCGGGGCTTAGTCCCAGGAGGCCTGAGGCGTCCTGGGACCCAGTCGGTATGTGTACGACAAGATCGTGGTTGAAACCGACCAGAAAACTGGCTTAATCGGTTCTTAGTCCCAGACCAGTTGGGGACTGTCTGGGGCCTCCTCAGGCTTCCTGAGGCCGATCTGTACTTAATCCGAGACTTCAATACCGATTCACTATTCCCGCCCATTTTACCTTTTTTTTCACCGACTGTCCACGATTAAGGGTCGCCGACAGGATTTGGGGCTTAGTCCTTTGGTGGAACAGGGGCATTACAGGACGCCTGGGACTAAGCAAAGTTTTCAAACCGACCCTCAAAAACCCTTAATCGGGAGCCTTAGTCGTGTGGTGGAACACCCACATTACTGGTCAGCCAGTAAATTTCGTCACCCCCAGTGAAGTTCGTCACCTGCCGTAAAAACGCTCAAGGACAGGCAATATTCACATTTAAATAACTGGAATAGCTTCTTTCAACGGCAAGGTATACATAAATGCTGTAACTGGACAGTAAAAACTCTTTAATATTGTCATAAAATGCAGGTGACGAACTTCACTGGGGTGACGAACTTCACTGGCTGAGCAGTAGTATGTCCAATAATCAGATTTCAGTTAGCAGGACTACTTTTGTAAACCTTCAAAGAATTTTTTTTTTAAATTTTTTTTTATTTCTGGCAAATTTGAAAGTTTTTTGAAAATTGAAAACTTTCTCAAGAATCAAAATCTTTGGAGAACTTCAAATGTTTATCAAAGGTCAAAACTACAAAGGTCAGATCCAAAGGTCAAAATCATTCCCCAAAATGTCAATGATTCTCAAAAGTCAAAGTCTTTTCAATTATATTTTTATAATTTTTTTTTTTTGGGGGTGGTGGGTGGGGGGGGGGTGGGGGGGGGGGGGGGGGTGGGGGGGGTCAAAGTCTCTTCAGTGGCCTATATGCATGACCTTGGGAATAAAGACGACAATCTTGGGGAAAGTTAGTTTATTCCATGTTACATAAGACTAGAATGTATTTACAAACTCTGACACAACTTTAAGACCACCTTAACTCGTATTTTACATCTTTACACCATGAGGTGGTCTTAAACCACACTTTAAGAATATAAAACACACCCAATTGTTACAAAGTTAAATTGAATTCTAAAGACATACAGTTACACAAAGACTACAAATAATAGTTACAAAAAGGGTGTGATAAGTTAGCAGTTTAAGGCTGGTACCTGATAGGTTGACAGCTACAGATAATTACTCGGATAGTAAATTTTGATTTACCAAAATACTGAACTTTTACTGATCAATATTTTAAAACAGTATTAAGTGAGGTAACTAAAAGAAGTTAAAGTTACATTTACAAGTTATATATAATCTTTGATTATTTTATATTCGTGAGACCCCTGCTTAGGGGCAATGAACACCTATTACTTGGTATACTCATTGTACTAATTCACGTAAACATACATATAAAATGACTGAAAGTACATAAAAGTTTGAAGTTAATAAATACGCCATAATCTTGTACACAATACATCTATATACTAGAAAACAACTAAAACAAATTTGCATAATAAACAATATAAGTAAAACATATATAAAATTACTTTTTAAACTAATGTAAATTATAAAATAAATTGAGACCAAGATGTCTTGCTCACAAGTGTACCTCCTTACGGGATCGACCAATACGACCCACCCTAATAGTATATCTTAGTTTGACTCCTCAATTTATTGAAATAAATTACTGTAGTAATTTTGTAAGACAGTTACTGTTCTAGATTTAAAATACTATTACTTGAACTAAACATTATTACACCTGTATACCACACTCTGCAAATATGTACAATTATTATTAAAATGTTACATTGTGCATATGAAACTGCAAGTAATATAAACACATGTGGTTGCATTTGTTCAATCTACATTTGTAATACCATTCGACCCATTATTACATAATGCCCTCATATCATCTTTATACTGCAGCCAGGAGACTGTTTTCAATACATACATATTAAGTTAATACATTGTATTTGTGCCCTACACATACTGATTTTCCAACATGTAATATCATAAATTTTACCGTTTAACTTTGGCATTAATGTATTATACCATGTTATTCCGTATCACCCAATAACTTGACTTTCTTAGTATCTTCTTTGTAAATCCATATAATATCTTACTTTTAATACACCTAAGCAGACTTTCAATGACTTCAGCTTATGACTCACTCATAAAGATTTTAACCAAACTAAATTACTTAAATGTTTATATTTCATACAGCTAGTATGTCTCTGTTGCCAGGTACATCACCACGACTGATGGCCCCCATTTACAGAGGCAGCAAGGAACCAGATATCATAGGGAAGTGAAGAAGGAATGAGTGGAGCCGCCAAAAGACTTGGGTTCTAGTCTGAATGTGATTAATGCACAGCTGTCACAATTGGATGTCACCAGGCTAACTTATGAGACTTGACATCAGCCAGCCATCATTTCTGAAGTATGATTCATGTTTCATCTCTGCTTGAAGTGACTAGCCGGCCATTATGCCATCCCCAGAGGTGAATGGTATATATATATATATGGATGCACCAGCCTAGCCGTCTGCTGAGTAAGATAGCTTGACAGTCTTAGTGAGCCCTCCCATGAACATTATCCGAAACTGACAAATGTAACATTTAATAATGGTTCAAGGGGTGGTAGAGGGGCAATAAAATTTCTGTTGTTTCAGTCTTAAAATGGCGTCTTGCCCCTTGAAGTTACAATTTTAAAGTGAGGTTTCACACCTAATAGCGGGAAACTTAATTGTAACTAGGTCAAAGGTGCCCAACGACATTTGGAACTAGTGTTGATTTACAAAAAGCCACTGAATAAGGTGGCACCCAAGATGGCACCTTCCCACAGTGGCCTATATGCATGACCTTGGGAATAAAGACGACAATCTTGTTGAAAGTTACTTTATTCTATGTTACATAAGACTAGAATGTATTTACAAACTCTGACACAACTTTAAGGCCACCTTAACTCATATTTTACATCTTTACACCATGAGGTGGCCTTAAACCACACTTTAAGAATATAAAACACACCCAATTGTTACAAATTGAATTCTAAAGATATACAGTTACACAAAGACTACAAATAATAATTACAAAAAGGGTGTGATAAGTTAATTAGCAGTTTAAGGATGGTACCTGATAGGTTGACAGCTACAGATAATTACTCAGATAGTAAATTTTGATTTACCAAAATACTGAACTTTTACTGATAAATATTTTAAAACAGTATTAAGTGAGGTAACTAAAAGAAGTTAAAGTTACATATACAAGTTATATATAATCTTTGACTATTTTATGAGGCCACAAGCCCCAAGTAGGAGTAGCTAGGAGAAAAGTTTGTGTTGAAATGTTGTAGCTACAAGGTCTGTGGCCCTGTGATCTTGAGTAATATAACCCCACACTGCATCCGACGTCCAGGTGCCATGACTCTGAATGTGGTGCAAAGGTATATTGGAATTGAACGCCAAGGTAGCACCTGAACGTCGGAAGGAGTGAAAAGTTATATTTTTGTGGGACCAGCCTAGGGTATGAACAATCGTTGATAAAAATTTCCTGAGTCTGGTGTCAGTTAAAGGTACCCATTTGCAAAAACATTTGATTTGGAACAAACGGGAATTTTTGTCTCCATGATACAATTTCATTATGGTTTTAATGCTGTGACTAGACATAGTTTTGAGGAACCCAGGGAGGGGATTTTGAGTACTTTTACTTTATCACGAAATTGCAATGTTTTAGATCATTTAATAATTAAATGAGCACCAGGAGGTGCGAATATAACATCAGCGTTGGCCAATTGCTTCATATAATCAAAAGTATGAATGGAATGTGGTACTAAATTGGAGATTCTCAGAAAACTGAAAAGCAGGAAAGCTGCTTTAAAAATACAACCCATAAACATTCGATCACACTGAGTTACCAGTTGTAGAAGCATTTCGATATCAATTATACTTTTGATATGAGGTTGTAAGGGGGCATGATGGCTTTATTATAAACTTTTATACGAGGATCATCGAAGGGTTTGATGTCTATATCGAAATTTGCCAATGTGGTTTTTGTAGCAGAGACATAGTTTAATAACCCAGATCTGGAAACTTTATTAAATGTGAGAAATTCCATGTAATCAAGTATAACATACACTGTGATATTTGAAATAGAAGCTGAAGCAAAGCAACAGAAAGCCACAAAAAATTTGAATTTTTGATGATATGCTCTATTTGTGGACTGTGAGTATGCTCCCCCAAGTCTGTTCTTTGCTCTTGAAGCGAGTACTTCTATCTGGGGAGAATCACCTGAAATTTGAAAATTAAATTTCCCAATTTATTTTCAATGCATTTGGTGGGACAACGAACCAATACATGGTTAGGTAATAGATGCAAAAGTCTGGAATTAAAACCATTAGCAATGTACCATCGAGATAAGGTATCGGCTCTCTGGTTATCTTGTCCTCTGATATGAAAAGTTCTCAAGCAAATGTCTTTTTCAGCTGTTTCCATCAGGATATTACGAGATATAGCAGCCAATATGGTATCTCTTGTCCTACTTGTGTTTAATACACTGACTACCGCTTGATTGTTACAACGTATCCTGACTGTGGTGCCCGACCATGCCCTACCCCAGGTTCTAATTGCCACTAAAATGTTTAGCATCTCAAGATGTACGATTGTCATATTTTCATGCCCAACATTGACAGGAATGGATTAAATTTCGTTGCCCCACCTTGCCCCTAGGCCCTGGAGACAGGCATCAAGTTCAATTTCGTGATTGACATGTTTATGCACAAAAAAAGCTGAACCAATAAATTTTGGAACAAATTTACAAAACCAATTTAGGTCTCTGTGAAATTCATCAGTGAGAAGTATTGCAGAACTTTTGGTATTGTTCTGAGAAGTTCTAACATCCTATTTAAGAAAAATCTTGAAGATTTAACACACTTGGAAATATATAGTAATTTACCTAGCAAGGATTGAAGTTCTCATTTTGAACATGTGTTTTTGCTAGTCCAAGCATAGCATGTTTTTATGATTTCTTGCGCTTTTTCTGCAGTTATGGAAACTGTGAAATCTACTGTGTTTATTTCAACACCTAGACAAGTGACTTTAGTACCAGGGGGTTCAATTTCTTAGCACTAATATCAAAACCCAACTTTGAGAGCAATTTATCCAAGGTTTGAAAGGATTCATTAGCTTTATTACTGATAGAATGGCCAGTTAAATCATCAATGTAGTTTGTGACCTGAAAATCAGATTTACTCATTATATATCTAACAGCGTTGATCATTCTCTGAAAAATTCCTGAACCATGTTTGAACCCAAAAGGCAGGTAAGAATCATAGTATATGCCATCTAAAAATAAGCCTAATAAGTTGTAATCTTTAGGGTCTAGCTTGATATGTCTAAACGCCCTACTTAAATCTATTTTATAAAGTAAAGAACCCTTACCATTTTCTTTCACTTTTTGAGTAATATTATCAATTGTTGGAAGAGTAAGTAAGAAAGGTGTGTCAATGTAAGTATCAGAGTCAACCCCTGCATTAACCGACATTCCGTCTGGATAGCTTAAGTCCACAATGACCCTTCTATGGGGGGGGGGGGGGGGGGGGGGGGGGGGGGGGGGCTTATCTCTCGTTAGGAAGGGTGAAAAGTGCATGTAACTGTTTGTCCCAGTATTCTGTTAGATAATCCTCCCAAACATCAGGGTTTAACTGAGACGGGACCTCAATTTGTGCATCCATGAAATTAGATTTGTTGGAATTTTTAACTGCTTGATGTAATTTTTTCATGTCAACGCTTAATTTATTTTTTTCATTTTTTTTCCGGTACAATTTGATCACCTAAAAGAATGAAACCATACTTATATTTGGTCTGTTTATCCCATAATTGAAAAGTATAGTTATTTTTGGCATCTGCAATGCGTTATCTGTACCTAGGTTTGAATTTAAGCTCCAAGTCATATTTATCATCGTTTTCCACCAATAACACTGTATCTCCTTGATACCTTGATGTACTGTTAACATGTTTTGAATGTTTATGCTTACCTTGACATTCATTTTTAACAGTTAACTCTCTGTTTCTATTATCACAAATATTTTTTGCTTTTTTATTGTTAACTTGTTTGTTTTTGTTTACAAAACCAACGTCCGTATCAGTATTCTTATTTTGGTCATTCGTGTTTGATTTACACGGTTTAATATTCGACAAAAAAAGGCCAGTGTCTTCAAACAGTCAATTTTATTGCGTTAATACTTCCTGTCCAATGGACAATTGCTATACCGGTCGGCGCGCGGCCGGTCCGTAGTACTGTGCACTCCCCAGATGGTGCCTCGTACTTCCTTCCTGTCTAGACAACCTGACGTCATAGCATCTTTTTCGTTTGGCGCGTGTACTGTGCAGACGTGTTTTCAACATCTCCAGATATTTTAAGGAAAAGTGTGCATTATGACGGATTTTCAACCTTATATATGGATATGTTCAGTGTAGAAGTGTTACCTACTGATCAAGCACGGATATACATTTAGAAATCTGCTGGAAACGCTCCCTAGCTGACTCAATTTAGTGTTGATGATAGGGCAGTTACAACGCGAAATATAAAGGCAGCCATTTTACTAGTTTCCTCCCAGTCAACCATTGGGTTGTTAGGGGCAGATCGACAATATTGAGGAATTATGTATATACTACTTACAGGTATTTTTATCCGTGTCTTTTGTTTGAATGTTCCTTCTGTTACCTTCCAGCTACAGTCACCATAGAAACGTCTTTTCTAGTACTACGTACAAATAAAAATCACGGGGAACTTCAGTCTACATAGTTTTGAACACTGTAAATGGAAGGAATTCCCCAGGCAAGAGATGCATTCTTCAGATTTCTTCAGAGCGCACTGGTACCGACTTCTCTGCTGTATAGCATCAGTCACACCAGCCTAGCTTGAGTATTCAGTGTTTTTCATCAGAAGCAAGAGATGCATTATTCAGATTTCTTCAGAGCGCACTGGTACCGACTTCTCTGCTGTAAAGCATCAGTCACACCAGCCTAGCTCGAGTATTTGTGTTTTTCAACAGAAGCAAGAGGTGGTTTCTTCAGAAACCGGCAAGCTCCAGTTCAACCGACCTCTCAATAGAAGGTGATATCAATCCCTCCCTTGCAGACCCGGCTTTGTTGTCGGTAGTGGGGGTTGTGGATGGCCAGTTCACTGGTTTTATCATGGAAGAAGAAGGAATTTCATCTACACATCTACAGAGCGCACGGGTCCAGGCTTCTCTGCTTTAAAAGTATCAGCCGACCGGCCAGCTCAAAAGAACGCGACCTCTGACGTCATATCCAGTCAGCCAATCGCGTGTCCTTCCTACCGAATCCTGAAGCTGGTCACGTGTTTTCACCGACCAGGAAGGTCGGAAGTGCGTTCCTCAGAACTCACGTCTACTGTGATTACAGTCCCTGCCTTGCAGACCTGGCTTCATTGTCGGTAGTGGGGTTTGTGGATGAGGAGAATACTGCGCATTTGCATGTTTAAGTATCACGAAAGAACGTGACAACTGACGTGCTCCAATCAGCCAATTGCGTGTCTTTCCGTCCAGGTCACGTGACGCGCCGAACAATTGCTTCTAAATATAGCTCACAAGGGCTTTCCCAGCAACTGTCAAATCTACAAATAAGACGTGCGATTAAAGAAATACTTTAATTAATGGAGGAAACCTACAGCAAGCTGAATTCAACACAAAAGATAGTTGTAAAATTGCTTTAGCAATTGGTTACAGACTGTACCGACCAGTACCGGCTACACAGCCTTGTACACTTGCTTCAAGAACTGGTTGCAGAGTGTACCAACTGGTACTGGCTACACAGCCTTGTACACTTGTTTCAACAACTGGTTACAGAGTGTACCGACTGGTACTGGCTACACAGTCTTGTACACTTGCTTCAACCTACCGGTTACAAGGTCTACCAACAGGGTGCTGGCTACACAGTCCTTACTGTACAGTGCTTCACTCCAACCAGTAGCTGTCTAAATTCATGGGTGACTCCAGCCTACCAGTTTTGCCGGTTACAGAGATTTACTGGTTACAGGAAATTACCGGTTACAGAGACCTGGACAGAGTTGCCCAAGGTCATTTTGGTTATAGAAAATTGTTAGACCAATCAGTGGTCTTGATATGGCAATTTCCAAGCTACTACCAGACAACCTTGCTTTATCACACCTCTTACCAGCCTGTAATCGGTTCTGGACTTGACTGGAAAAATAGGTCCTTTCAGCAGCAAGAGGAAAAGTAGTCTACAGTCAAACAAGTTTTCATCAAGTCTGGCCAGGGGTCAGCCCTTTTTTCAAATAACAATTACTGTGTGAATGCTGCACCTTGCAGGCAGCTGGTCTGGGGCAAAGAGTGTAAAATGTGAAAAAATTGTCACCAGACCGGACTAGTGTCCAGAGGGACCGGAAATGTTTGTCAAGACTTCCAAATGTTCCAAATGTGGAACACAATCTGCCTGTAGGATCTCGACTAAATCCCTTTAGGGAACCTTGGAAGCCTTGGGGGCTGTGCCCAAGACCAACTTGACAAGGTCACCAAAAATCCATCAGCTTATGGACAAGATACAGTCAAGGCAGTTCAAATCTCTGGGCTTCTTCAGCTGACCTTTCTTGTTTCCAAAACTACACAGCCGTTGGAAACCTATTCTAGGTCTGGACAAACCAAGCCTTTCGGAGACCATCAGGACCTCCCTCCAACAAGGGGAGTGGGTTACCTCAGTAGATTTCAAGGACGCCTACTTCCATATACCTATACAGGAACAATCCAGGAAATACCTGAGATTTCACATCCAAGGTCGGGCATACCAGTTCAAGGCCCTGCCATTCGGGTTGTCCACAGCACCCTTGGAGTTCACCGTGATCCCAAAGGAGGTGAAACTGATGGCCATACACAAGGTTTTAAAAATCATCCAGTACCTAGACAACTGGTTGGTGAGAGCCAGATCCCACCAGGCTTGTCTCCAACATACACAGGAACTAGTAAATAAAGTGTCAGCAACTGGGTTGACTGATGAACTTAGAGAAATCAGAGCTGGAGCCCGAACAAGATTTCAATTTTGTAGGCTACCAGTTCGACTTCATGTCTGATCGGTTCCGACCGACTCTGGACCGGTGGCAGAACCTTCAAGAGACTATGTTTAAACTACTATCCCTACCGGCTTGCCCGGTCCGGGAATTCATGTCCTTGATAGGTTACTAACAGCTACAGAAAAGCAAGTTCATCTAGGCCTTCTTCATATGAGACCCATACAGTGGCATCTCAAAAACAACTTGAGGGTACCAGAATCACTACAAAAGGTGATCCAAGTCCCCAGGTCCCTGCACCCCCATTTACAATGGTGCTGAAGGAAGACGATGTACTTACAGGCCAACCATTACACCCAATAAAACATGCTCTGCAAATATTTACAGACACATCAATAGAAGGGTGGGGCGCTCACTTAAACGAGCACACTGCAAGAGGAACCTGGTCCCTTCCGGGAAGCAAGCTGCACATAAACTATCTAGAACTTAAAGCAGTCTTTCTGCCTTTAGAGTTCCAAGACCTTTGCTCAAACAAGATAGTACTTGTAGCAACCGACAACACCACAGTAGTGTCATACATAACGAAGGAAGGAGGCAGGTTGGGCCCACTTGTGCCCTACTATGGAGAATCTTGACCTGGTGTACCAGGAAACAAGTGACTCTAAGCCCGACACATTCCAGGCCGGCTGAACGTGGTAGCGGACAAGCTATCCAGGCTAGGCCAGACCATCCAAACAGAGTGGTTTCTCCTTCCAGAGGTCTTCCACTCAATCTGCAGCAAGTGGCACCGGCCCAAATAGACTTATTTGTCATGAGGTTCAACAACAAGTTGCCTCTGTTTGTGTCACCGGTACCGGATCCCCTGGCCACAGCAGTGGATGCGCTCAGTCAGCCATGGTAGGATCTGGAAGCATACACCTTCCCACCATCAGCCATATTGGGCAAAGTGGTGGAGGAGTTGCAGGACTCCCCATGCAAGAGAATCATTCTGATTGCTCCGGGTTGGCCCAACATGGTTTTGGGATCTAGTGGCCATGTCCAGCCAAATCCCACTGAGCCTGCCCAATCTGCCCAACCTGTTGACAGCCATTCAATCAGATCCCTCGCAGAAATCTGACAAATCTTAATCTTCATGCCTGGCTCCTAGAGTCTCAGCAATCAAGGAGCAGGGCTTGTCTGAGGCAGTGGCAGCAAGAATTGAGGCTCCTCAAAGGGGATCAATCAGATCAGTCTATGAGGCAAGTGGGCCTTTTTACAAGTGATGTATCACTCCTCAGGTGGACTTTGCCCCCCCCCCCTGTAGAGTCAGTTGCTGACTTCCTTATGTACCTGTTTCAGGACAGGAAGTTGCAACCCAGTACCATTGATGGTTACAGGTCAGCCATTGCTGATAGACTGGGAAATTCGCCCATCAATATCAGTAAGGATGAAAATCTCACTCGTCTCCTGGATAGTTTCCACTGAGACAGACCCAAAGGCCAGAAGGGAATCCCCTCCTGGAACCTCTCCCTGGTTTTTCCACCAGCTGACAAGGGTCATTTTGAACCAATTAAAGAGGCCTCCTTGAAGCATTTGACCTTCAAGACAGTTTTCCTCTTGGCCCTGGGGTCGGGCAAGCGTAGAAGTGAGATACATGCTTGGCAAAACAGAAATATTAGACACCAATCCGACTAGTCAAGGTGTCCCTGTACCCGTCACCCAGCTTTCTCTCCAAGAATCAGCTGGCCAAAGAGGGTCCAGACAGTGTGGCCCCAGGGGTATAACAGCCCTGGCCCCAACTCTGGATAGATCCCTCAAGGTCCCGCTGTCCAGTCAGAGCATTGCGCTACTATTTGGACAGGACCTCAGGCAGAATAAGGAGGTGGTTTTTGTCTCCTTTAAGAAAGGTTTTGACAAAGACATCTCACCTGCCACTATCTCCTCTTGGATCAAGCAGACTGTGATCCTATGTTATGAGCTCTCTGACCAGGAGGCCCACACTTTACATCAGGTTAAAGCCCATGATGTCAGGACCTTTGATGCTTCTAAGGTCTTCCAGTCGGGAGTTTCCTTAGATACAGTCTTGCCAGCCTGCCACTGAAGTCACATAATACCTTCACACAGTTCTATCTGAAGGGCGGGGCTTGGGCTGATTCAGAGCTTTACCAATTGGGCTTGGTAGTGGCTGCTCAGCAGATCCACTAGTGGCCCTTAGATTGAGGAGATTTGTTTATATGTTTCAACAGTTCTTCATGTACTCAAGAATTGAGTGTGGCGTGCTTTCTTCGGGAGGTTTATTTGCATTCTGGGACTGAACTCATCCCTCTCTTTCCCTACCTCAGAGCAGGTCTAAAAAAGGGGGGGGGGGCGACGGGGGTATAGCCCCGGGTAACCGGCTGTTGGCAACCGACCATGGCCTTACAGGGTTTCCTGACCTTAAGGTCAACCCAGGCCTGGGCCTATAGGTCTCCTGACGAAGTCAGCCTAGACCGTAGGTTAAAATTTGCTATTACTTGTGAGTTCACCTAAGTCCCTAGTAACTTACCCGCCAGCCAAGCGGTAGTTATTCAGCAATTGTCCATTGGATAGGAAGTATTAACGCAATAAAATTGCAAATTTAATAAGTAAATTAAATACCCTATCCAATGGACACGCAAGACCCTCCCACCGACCCCGCTATCAGCTTACTAGGGGTCTAAGAGGTTTAGACAATGAAAAAGATGCTATGACGTCAGGTTGTCTAGACAGGAAGGAAGTATGAGGCGCCATCTGAGGAGTGCACAGTACTACGGACCGGCCAGCCGGTGGAAACACAGGACGTCTTTTTCTGATGTTTGGCGGGCCGGTCTGCGCCGACCAGTATAGCAATTGTCCATTGGATAGGGTATTAACTTATAAAAATTTAATTTACTTATTAAATTTGCAAGTTTGTCCTGAATCCAGTTCTGCCTCTCTGTCATGTCCTTTCGACCCTGGCCAAACTTGGACTTGTTGAGTTCTTCAAAGTAGGTCCTTTGAGATTTGAACCAACAGCTTGCGGCTCCTGGTGAACCTCTCCCACTCGGTTTCCTTTCAAGTACAGTTTTTTTGTGTCTAAGGCCTGTTGTGAAGTGGTGTCCAGGTACCATGACAGGCTGGCAAATGCTTAGAGAAGATGGTTACACTATAGGACAAGACAGGTAGTATATCTGATAAGCTGTAGAGACACAAAAAGATGGCAGAGCCATGGTTGGGTTCAAGAGTGGGGAGGGTCGGTGAAATATCAAACATATCTGATATTTTGCTGATCCACTGCGACAAGCTGGGAAACTACAACCAACCCTAACCAACTCTGTAAACATTGCTCCTGACCCTCAAGTCTATGATATTTGTGTAACAAAACGTAATAATTCATGCATAATATTGCATTTCACAAAGGATACTTTTTTATATTTCTTAGTTCCATTTATATATTTTATCAACATTTAAAATTTATTGTATAAACAATACCCACGAATTCCAAACTTTTAAATTTTCATAGTTCATGCTCATATGAGAAAGACTAAACATAGTTATTGTTGTTATTGGAAATTAGAAAGTTTTACATATCTCTCAGAAATTTCTTCTGTGAGGTCAGACGATTTGTACATTAGGGGGATAATTACAGTAAACATTTGGTAAAATATCAATTAATTTGGTTCTGCTGATAACCCAGCAGGCACAGACCTCAAAGACATTGATTTTGTGTTGAAAATTAATCCTGATATTGGGTTACGCTTACTCTAAGTTAAATTGTCTGAGATGAAAAATTAGTAATCATATTTTAGATAAAAAATTCTGGTAATTTAGTGTTAAAAATAATCCCTGGCATTTATCTACATGCTTTCAACACTAAAATTAAGTTAAATTTCCGACAAGAAAAAGCAGTCGTGCATCAGAAGAATAATCAACACTAAATCTAGTTTACTGACATGAAAAAGTAGTCATATTATAGATTAGAAATCCTGGTGATTTAATATTGGAAATTTTTGTAACATTGATGTACACATTTTCAACACTCAATCTAAGATTGATTTATGACATAAAAATAGTCATAATTTGTAAAAAAACATGTTGAATATTAAAAAATGTATGATATTAGTATGTTAATTGAGAATGTTTACATTATTTATTTTGGGGTTTTACATCACCCCAGTATCTTTTTATCGGTCATATTGTGACTGGTAGTTGGAAGGGCATAGGAAACCAGTACTTACAGTTGGTCAAGGTTCTGTACTGTATAGACTGCCGACCAATGGCCCTCTGCTCTTCTCTTTATACAACACCTCTTTTAGTAACATTATTGGGAGGCACCCTGACATCAAATTCCATTTTTATGATGATGGCACCCAGTTGTTTGTTCATATGTCTTACAAAAATACAGCCTTGGCCTTTGATAAATTGAATTAATCTTTTCAGGATGTTCAAGAATGGATGTTGTCAAGTATACCTAAATTAAACCCTGATAAAACGAATTCATCATCTTTGGGTATCATGCCCAGCTCAAGAAATTAGATTTGAACCTCCCTGTCAGGAAGGCTGATAAACTCATGCATCCATCAGTTGTTGTAAAGAACCTCGGTGTCTGGTTTGATGCTAATTTTTCCTTTGCTGATCATGTCCGCAATATTTGTCAGACTTGCCGCATTACAATGTGTGATCCCAAGTGGGTCAGACAGTATCTGACAGATGAGGCTGCTATCCTGGCGGCAAATGCCCTGGTGAATAGCCATCTGGACTACTGCAACTCTCTTTTCAGAAGTCTGTCCAGTTTCAACATATGCAAACTCCAGTGTATTCAAAACACACTCGGTAGGATAGTCACAAACTGCAATAGATACTCGTGGGCATCTTCTATTCTCAAACAACTTCATTGGTTGCCAGTTGGATTTTGCTATATTTTAAAAACTGTCTCTTTGGTTTATAAGTTTCTTCACAATGGTCATCCAAGCTTTTTCAGTCATCTTGTCTATTCATTGTGGAAGATATGACACAAGATTCAACTGTCCAGGTAAAAGGTTAATCTAGGTTCTTCAATACTACCTATCTGAGCACAAATCCAAAAAACTACTTCACTTATAGTTTTGCTTTTGATGCTCCCACAGTTTGGAATGATTTACCTGAGGATGTTCATTCTTCCCCTTCTCTTGCCTGAGTCAAAACAATGAAAATCTTATCTCTTTGAAAAGGCTTTTCCACCATAACATATAAACTATCAGGTGTCTCCATGGTGTTGACCTGGCTATATCTATGGAATGATGATTGTTGAATTGGACCTGGTGTTGTGCATTAGAGTCTGCCTTGGCAGAGATTAAGCACTTTAAAAGTTAATAATAGAATAGATTAAAACATACTTAAGTTAATTACTCTATATCTACAATGCATTTGGCTATGAAAAATAGCACAAAATTTTGCTAAATAATAACATTGTCACTTTTTACACAGGAATTGTTCAGTATTTTAATTGCTATTCTGTTTTCAAAGATAACAATCAAACATGAAATTCATTTTTAAATTGTATTTCTACACTGAAAACTGCCCTGTACAGGAAAATCTAGCATATAATATTTTACTTTATCTACAATAAAAATGTATATTGGTGGATATTGGACATCTTTAAAATAATTAGTGCTTAATAAATGCATGTATATTTTAAATCTATGTGGTACAGTGATTTTTATGTACAAGACAAGTATATTTAGATAGAAAAATAATTTGTCTAAAACAGCATGAGCCTAATTTCTTTAGGTATAACATTTTATCATTCAGAGAACACAATAATTCATCAGGGTTCATGGAATTATCTTACAAGTACTCCTTAGCGCACTCACACATTGGTCTGTCCAACAACCTTTTGTGACTGGTCCAAGTACCTTCCAAAATCAGATTGCCAGTTCTTCCGCTTCAACAACTCAGACTCTGCAACCTCCTCTGTAAATCTCACAGGTCGGTCCTCCCAAGTACCCCACTCTGGTGCTTCCTGCCAGTCCTAGTCCCACACCTGCCTTTATTTATTATTTATTTGGGTTTACGTCATTTTCAACACTGTACAGGTCATATCATGATGGGTAGTTGGAAGGGCAGAGGAAACCAGTACCTACAGGTGGTCAAGGTTCTGTACAGTAATCTGCCAACCAATGGCAAGCAACTACCAGCTTTCCCACTTGAGGTCTGGCTGGGAACCAATCTCCGATCTCAGAGGAGGGAGGCGAGAGTGTTACCACAGGCTAGCATTTGGGATACCACCCCACCAGCTTTAAGCTTCCACTAGGGATATGTATCACCACTAATTAATCTTTACCCGGAACGGGACTCAGATCACCATACAGCTCTCTTTCTGGATGTTGAATTACCAAAGCTGAGTAAGACTCTACTAAATCTGAAGTGGATCCTCGTCCCCCCATTTGGGTTCTGGCAGGGGTGTCCATGATGGTGGTCGTTTTCAACCTTACCACACTGACTGGCAGTGTTGCCGGGATGGAAACGGGAATAACTCTCCTCTGAACCTGGACCAAAATCAGGATATGCCTGTTTGGAAAAGCTTCAGCAACAAATCCAACTTCATCAGGGACAGGAACAGGGGATCTAGTGCTCCCAGACGTGGTTCTTTCAGAGGAAAGAACAAACAAAATAAATTACACTTACAGTGCAGTTGGATACAGCTCCCTCTAAGACTATGGAGTATTCTGACATTGTCCATAGTAATGTTGTTGATGTTCATTCTGGTTCTGAGACAGTTAAGACTGATAATTCTTTAAAACATGTTAAAGTTGAGAATCTCAATATGGTTCAAAATAGTTCTGACACTCTTGAGACATTTGACTCAGTTAAGACTGGTAATTTGATAGAACATGATATGCATTGTAAATTACATGTATGTCGGCTCAAGTACTTACTATGTTTTTTCGAGGGCATCCACAAAAGAAAGAAGTAAGCCCCGCAGTGGAAAGATCAAATTAAAGCCTGTAAATTATGCTTCTTTTTGTAAATCACTTGTGTTCTGTTACTCCTGTAGAAAATTTTCACAATGTTGCTCAAAATCTACCTGTGGGGAATGCCTGAAAGACTTCTGGCAAACATGGGCCTCCAAGGGTGCCCGCTCAAGAGTAGTGTCCATTCTGAAAAATGGTTACAACCTTTCCTTCAATGTCAAACCTCCCCTAACCAGAATCCCACTAGTCAAAAGTGGATATGCAAGTCCCCTCAGGTTCGGCTACCTGCAAGAGGCTCTGTATTCCCTTTTCGACAAATGGGCCATAGAAATGGTCAAGCTTCAATCCTCTCTGGCCTTTTATGATTGCTTCTTCCTAGTTCCCAAGCCAAGTGGTGACCGATTCTAGACCTCAGTTACCTGAACAAGTTCCTGAAGGTCCAGACCTTCAAAATGAAAACTCCAGAGTCAATAAGGCTGTCGCTGGAAACAGGAGGGTGGGTCTCCTCTCTGGATTTCAGCGACGCTTACTGTCACATTCCCCATAAGCCCAAACTCTCGAAAGTACCTGAGATTTTACTGTCAAAATCAGACCTTCCAATTCACAGCTCTGCCTTTCGGCCTCTCCATGGCTCTCATGGTGTCCACCATTGTGGTAAAGGAGGTCAAACTCATGGCTCAATGTCGTCACATCCGGATTCACCAGTACCTAGACCACTGGCTCATCCAGGCAAAGGACAAAAAACCATGTCGCTTTGCCAGGAACTGAGGTGGAGTGTAAAATTACAAAAGTCAAAACCTTAGCAAGTCTTTAACTTTGTAGGCTCTCTGTACAACCTCAGACAAGGACTAGTCAGGCCCACCCCAGACAGATGGAAGGCCCTGAACTCAAAAATAGGGGCTTTTCTAAAGCAAAAGCAGTGTACGGTGAGACAGTTCATGTCTCTGATAGGCCAGCTTACCTCCACCGAAAAACAAGTTCCTTTAGGCCGCCTGCACATGAGGCCCATCCAGCGACACCTAAAGGCAAATTGGCATGTTCCAGAGTCCTTGGCAAAGTCTATCCCACTCCAAAGTTTCTCCACAAGCACCTAAAGTGGTTGCTGCATGAAGACAATACCCTAGTAGGTCAATCCCTACATCCTCTACAGCATGCATGTCAAATCTTTACCAACGTATCAAATGCATGATGGGGCTCTCATTTAGGAGATTTTATAGCCAGGGGTCTGTGGTCCATTCCAGAAAGCAAACTCCACATCAATTTTCAGAAATCAGAGGCAGTTTTCTGGACCTGAAACACTTCGAGCACTTTTGCAGGAACCAGACTGTCCTTATAGCCACAGACATCTCTACTGTTGTTGCCTGCATAAAAAGGAAGGGGGTATGAAATCAAGCTCTTTGTGCCCTGCTTTGGAGACACCTGTCATGGTGCAAAATGAGGAACATTGTCCTACAGGCCTGCCATATACCAGGCCGGTTGAACATGATAGCTGACAAGCTTTCCTGTCACAACCAAGTTATCTAGACAAAATGGTCTAATAGTTGATTTCCTGCTCTACCTTTTCTGGGAAAGGAAACTTCAGCCCTCCACTATAGATGGTTACAGAACTGCCATAGCGGATCAGATTGGCAATTCCTCAGTTGATATAAGTAAGGATGAGAACCTTACTCGATTGCTAGACAGTTTCCACAGAGGCCCAAAGGTTGCAGAAGTATCCCTTCATGGAACCTATCTCTTGTTTTACACCAATTGACCAAGGCCCTCTTCAAACATTCCAGGAAGGCCTCCCTTAAACACATCACCTTCAAGACTCTCTTCTTATTGGTTCTGGCATCAGGAAAATATAGAACTGAAATCCGTTCCTGGATGAATAGGGAGGACTGGCCTCAAGTCTCCCTTTATCCTTCCCCCGTCAGGGTCCTGACAGTGTGGCTCCAGCAGTTATCCCTGCACTGGTGCCCATCTTAGACAAATCTCTGAAAGGGGATACAGCTCTCTGTCCAGTTAGAGCACTACGCTATTACCTGGACAGAACCAAGGACCTCAGAGACAACAACTGGTTTTCATCTCTTTTAAGAAGACAGGGACATTTCCCCTGCTACAATCTCTTCTTGGATGAAACAGTCAGCACTCCTGTGTTACAAACTTTGTGACCAGTAGTCACTGCAAGTGCATCAGGTAAAGGCCCATGATGTTGGGGCCTTTGCTGCTTCCAAAGCCTTCCAAGGAGGAGTCTCCTTAGAGCAAATCCTCTCGGCTTATCATTGGAAGTCCCACAACACCTTCACCAAGTTCTACCTGAAGAATGTTGCCTACGCTGATTCTGAGCTCCATCACTTGGGCCCCTTAGTAGCAGCGTAGCAAATCCATCATTAACTGCCTACACTATTAGATCTTGTTTTCTCTTCCTCTCGTTGTATCCTGTTTAAATATTCGAGGAGAAAAATTTTCTGGAAATCCAGCAAAAGGATATTTCCTTCTCTAGGTTCTCCCTATTTGTTCATAGAACCTCTCCATCTTGCTCGCCTAAGAGTTAGAAGTTCTGTCAATGTTTCCCTGTCTTCTTCTTGGAATCCCTCGGGAATGAATTCTTTCTCCCCTCTCTTCCCATTTTAGGGGAGAAAAACGGGGGGTGGGGGGTGGTATCCAGTCAGGTCAGGTCCCGTCAGGTAAACCTAGGACCTGATATGGGGGAATTCCTGACTAATTCATCGTGAGTTCTTTCTTGTCTCTCCAATAAGCTACCCACCAGCCTTTCGGTAGTTTTTCTGGCAGGTAAGATATATTAACGCAATCAAATCCAAAATTTAATAAGTAAATTAAATATGCATAAGTTAACATCTTACCTAACTGACAGTAGAGTCCAACCTTCCTACCCCACAAAGGTACCTTATTGGGGTTCACGAGGTTCAAGATTTTCAAACAAAAAGAGGAAGTGACATCACTGGCCACCTAGCGAGTGAAGGAGACACTAGGCACTCTAGCAAGTTGGGGCGGCCAGTTCTGCTGGAGGAGACTCAAGATGTTTTTTTGCACCGGGCCAATGGCATTAGTCTGTTGGTAAGATATTAACTTATTAAAATATAATTTACTTTTTAAATTTTCTAATTTATGCTTAAATGCCAGTCTGTCACTAAGTTATTTTTTTAAATTAATCTATCAGTAAGTGTGCAATGCATCACCTAGATATTATCAAATATTGTTATGGCAACCTGAAAATGTTTGAACATTTATCAATAACTTTGTACCTCAAATAACGTAATGTTTTAAGAAAGTCTTAACCCTGTAAATATTCTTTTAACAAAAGTATTATGTAAGTATACATTGATATATGTCATTAGTAGGTTTTATGTCGCTTTCAACAGTGTACAGGTCATAACACGAAGGGTAGTTTTGTGGGCAGAGGAAACCAGTACATACAGTTGGTCAAGGTTTTGTACTTTAAACTGCTAACCATCAGTAAGCAACTACCAACTTTCCACAAAAGTTTCAGGGGTTTGAACCACTGACGTCAGAGGTGGGAGGTAAGTGTGTTACCACTGTGCCACCGTGGCCCCTATATACAGATAGAATGCAACAGTTATTCTTAATGAACATGTCATTATATATATGCATGAATTAAATGAAATTACCATTTCACATAGCTAGATGCAAAGCAAGAGTTTGAGCTACTAAATAAGAAATAAAAATACATAATTTTCTTACAATTTTAAAATATACTTTTAAATGACACAGAATGTGCCACAAGGATTTTTAATATATGTATGTGTGGATCATATTAGCTATTTAATTATTAACTGTAAACATTTTGATACAGTGTTTTTAACTGTTAAAAAGAATTTTAGTGAGAAAGATGAATTGAGACAGTTACAGTTAATAGAATTTAAGTGATAAAGATGAATTGAAAATAAAAATAAAGAAATACTTATTCTGATGTCTGTTGCTCTAGCTGAAAGCCCACTCTGTTAGCATATTTGTGTTGTACATTCTCCTATATTAAATATCATGGTTTCTGTTCTAAAATATGACTATCCGTTCATGTCAGAAGATTCATACCTTTTGGATTTAAAGATACCAAAACATACAGACTGTTCATACCTCACAGTGCCATGATGGAAGGCAATAGGAAAAGCTTTGCCAGAGTATTTGGTTTTATATTTGCTTCTATAAAAATGTAATGTTAATGTAGTGCTCACACAGTGAATAAATTACTTCAAATGTGGTGGTGGACAAGAAAAACAATGATTTAAAGAATTTTACACTTGTAAACAGAAGATGAAAGGGCCAAACATTGAGGTAAGCTTTTGGAGTACAACATCTTTGTATGAATTAAAGTTATATTTCACAATAACTTTTAGTCTTTCCTCAACAAAAATCAAGACCATCTTTTTCGAGAAGATTAAAAACACAGTTGCCATTTATTCCATATTTCCTGTGCCTTACATATTGAGAAATAATGTTTGTATATTTTATAGCACAATTGGAAAACATGGATTGTATACAATTGTTACTGTTGTCCAGTTTCGTTCCCCCAAACTTTATCAATACCTTACATCAATTAGTTATGACTTTTTAATTTAATTCAACTTTTTTCTCATTGTATCTCTTATTAATCTCAAAAAATCTGATTAGATTTTCCTTCTATTCAGTGCTGATGTGGCATTTAACTTTATTATTTTAATGGATCTAGCAGTAATCTTTCAGTTATGTGAAGTTTTAGTTTTGGTGTGCAAAGTCTGAAAATATTAGAAAGGAAAAGAACATAATTCATTAAATTTTTAAATATTTCTTAATTATGCACTTAATCACACTGGTTCCATTACGCTGATATTTTAAAAGGCTAAATAGAGTGTGCATGTATCATATCTGTTTGTGTGTATACAAGATCTAGTAGTGCAGCTTACAAAGGTCAAAGTTGGGGTTTTAACATTCAACAGTCAGGGTTATATTGAGACAGGTCTTCAGTATTGCCACTTGTGGGAGTTAAACTTGACGGTCTTGTACTGTCTTCCTCCTCTCTTCATGGAGGAAAGATGGAATTACTTATATTTGTCCGCCATTTTATGAGTCAGTGAGATCATTGTCTAATCTTGTGGAGTCTAAGGTCACTTTACCCTACAGGTAATTTTCATGACTTTTTATATCCACAACCTAGAAACAGAAAAAAAGTGTTGCCATGGCAATACTTGTTGCCAGATATTGCCGAAAAGCTAATGCGCTCCCATCCATGCAGGGTTTTGGAATGCAGAGAACCCACAAAACTATTTATAACTCTAGGAAACAGAAAAAAGTGATGCCATTGGAACAATTGTTGCCAGATATTGCTGAAAAGCTAATGAGCTTCCATCCATGCAGGGTTTTGGAACACAAAGAACCCACAAAACTATTTATAACTCTAGGAAACAGAAAAAAGTGATGCCATGGGAACAATTGTTGCCAGGTGTTGCTGAAAAATTAATCAGTTCCACTCTGTCCAGGGGTATGGAAAGGAAAGAACCCATAAAAATCTTTATTTATAATTCCAAGAAACAGAAAAAAAACTTGTTGCCAGGTATCGTCAAAAAGCTAATCAACTCCAATCCGTGCAGGGGTTTGGAATGCAAAGAACACACAAAAAGATGTTAAAGCCCATGAGACATAAGAAAGTGTTGCCATGGCAATACTTGTTACCTGTTATTGCCGAAAAGTTAATCAGCCTCAATTCCATTTGCAATGAACATATCCTGAAAACTTTGTTACATAGAAACAGGTTTTGAATGCAAACTACCCACAAAATTACAAGTTCAAAAACAATACAGAAAAAGTGTTGCCATAACAACAGTTGTTACCAAAAAGTTGCCAAAAAGCATAATCACTACTTTTCTAGTCCCCCTTGCAAGAAATATATCCTGAAAATATTGGTTAAAATATTTGCATGGTTTGTGTTTATGAAGATCCCACCAAATTAAAAGTGATAAAGAACAGGGAAAGTGTTGCCATGGTAACAAGTTGGCAAATGTTGCCTAAAACCAAAAAAAAACAACAAGTTCCTGTTGCAATAAACATATTCTGAAACTTTGGAATAATGTTAAATGCCCATAACATTACAAGACCAAGAAACAGGAAAAGTGTTGCCATGGCAATACTTGTTTTCGGATATTGCCAAGAAAGCAATCACATACAAACTATCATGCCATTAAACTTCCACACTAAATTTAGCAGGGACACGTAAAAGTACTGTACCTGTGAAAGAGCAGCAATAAAGGGTGATTCAAATGGAAAGCAAAAATAATATCCATGCCCAGTAGGATATAATTACCAAAAAAGTTGCAACCATAAACTTGTTTCTTTTACTATCAGGTCTTTATGGTAACATCACAATAAAGATCTTGTTTTGGTCTAGATATGTGTACATGCTTAATGTAAATGACAACTCTAAACTACCACTTTAATATTGTCCAAATATGATAAAAGTTTGCCCTAACCTTAAACTGAATGTAAGTCAATGCCATTGTTAAGACTTTCAGGTCATGTTAACCATATAGACTGTTCACGGTTAGTTATATCTAAAATTTAAATATGCTTAAAATCTATTGCACATAATTTAACATATCATCCAAAACTTTAAAAAAAAGTAATTATCATTCTGTCATAACTGAGAGTTTAAATTCACCTCAGTGTAGTTGTAGGGCATTTCTGTTACATCAGTTTCATATATCTGCAAAATACAGATTAAATATGTCATGCCATTTTTGGTATACTTTGTGAAAACATAGAAAAACTTGAGCTCAGTAAAATTCTTTTACAAATAGGAGTTTAAGGTCACCTTAAAATAGGGCACACCTTCAGGACTAGATGCATCAACATACCAAATTTAAATAAGACCTGTCATGCAGTTTTGAGATACTCTCCAGAAATACAAAAAAAAGTAAATTCAATATAAGTATGTTATCACTAAGAGTTTAAGGTCGCCTTAAAATAGGCCACACCTTGAAGACCAGTTATATCCACATACCAAATCTGATTTGAATCTGTGAAGCCATTTTTAAACTATTGCCCACAAATGGCAAAAGTTAAATTCAATATACTTGTGTTATTAGTGGGTGTTTAATTCATCTTAAAATAGGGCACATATCCATAACCTGCAACATCCACATGCCAAACTAGAATTTCATCCTACAAGCAATTTTTGACATATTTTCTAGAAACAAAGTGTGACGATGATTCTGTTCATATATGTGATCCATCACAGCTAAGTGACACCAAACTGTTACAACCTTAAACTCATAAGTTTCTAAAATATCAGTAATTTATTGTAACCTTACCAAAGAGATGTTTTTCTTTTTGACTAGATATATGTACATGATGAATATCAAAGAAAAAAATTTCAATTACCACATCAAATATCTTCCAAACTCAAAAAAAATTGTCCCGACCTTAAAGTCAACATTAGTTTGCAGCTGTGAGAGACTTTAACGTAAGCTTTTCCTGAAGGTTCTGTTCAAAGGTTTCTTACATCCACAACTTAAACATGCCTAGTATTGCACAATATTTAAAATACTGTTTAAAAGTTGCCAAACTTAACGTGAATATAATTCTGTTATTACTGGGTATTTAAGGTCACCTTATTGTATGGTCCTTATCTATGGCCACTAACATATACATGCAAAATTGGAATATAATCTCTGAAGTTATTTTCAGTGTAGAGTCTATGTAAAGATCAAAAACGTAAACTAAACATAACTTTTTATACATGGGAGTTTAAGGTCACCTTTAAGTAGGCCACACCTTGAAAACCAGTTACAACCACATGCCAAATTTAAATTGAATTCCTCATGCCATTTTTGAGATACTCTCTGGAACGAAAAATACTTAAACTCAATATAAGTATGTTACTACTGGGAGTTTAAGGTGATCTTACAAAAGGGCACACCTTGAGGACCAGTTACATCCACATACTAAATTTAAATTTAATCTGACAGGCCATTTTTGAGATACTTTCCTGAATGGAATATGTGACGACGACAGACGCCACGAATGACACAAGAGGGAGGACAAAGCGATCTCTATATACCATCCAGCATAAATGCTGGTGACACAACAAACCAAATCAAGAGATCTTTTAGAGCATTATTGAATTTTCTGCATGTTAACAAACATTAAACTCGATGCTATCACCCAGCAGACACACAACTTTGAAATCTGGTTGAATCCAACATAGAAATCTGGTTGAAATATGTGTAGATTTTGCAAACCATTTTTAGTTGGATCCAACCGTTGAAATCATGTTGAAACCAATGTTGAAATCAGGTTGAATTCAATGAGTGAAATCTGGTTGAAATATGTGTAGATTTTGCAAACTGTTTTTGCTTAAATCCAATGTATTAAATAGGGTTGAATTCAATGGGTGAAATCAGGTTGTTCACAATGTCTTATTTATTTGAATCATTGTAGCTTGTGTGTCATAATTATAGCTTCTTAATAATATTATACAATAACTATCCATATACATATTTTACAATTTGGATACAACTTCAAGGTATTTAATTTTTTTCAAGATGACATGCTTTCATGAATCATTATATATTCAATATTCTATTTCTAATGACATTGTAATGACCATAATTTTGCATCAGCTTTCAAATATAACTGCTCAAGATATGTAAATCCATATTTTCCAGCTAGATATCCATTTTTATGTCATTAATAGGACCGGTATTATTCAATGTCTTCAATTGAAATTCTTTTTGTGAAATTTAAAAATAAATTTATACTTTTTTCTTTGTAAACACAAACAATTGTGACATTATGTATATCTTCAGTATTTTATCGAATGACTTTCTTTTAATGTTTTATTGGGTTGGCTATAATTATACTGTAATTATAAAGAAGCTATAATCATGTAGCAAAGTCACAATGCTTAGTTCAGATACTTGTGTCTCATAAAACTTTGTCATATAAACTGAAAAAAACCCACAAGAATAGCCACATTTGTAGAACTCCACCCATTACTCCCCACCTTAATTAGTTGTCAGTTATGACCACAAAAAAACACCATGCATGCAATTGAACAAGGGTAAACCCCCCCCCCCCCCCCTCCACCCCTGCTGTGTTATCTAATTACTTTTGGTCACAGGCCTAATGTTCTGTGTAGCAGGGTACAGATAAGAAAAACCAGTAACCCCCATGACCTCACTGCTGTGTGATAAAATGTTATAGCTTAGGTTTTCTGTATAGGAAAGTTTTCAGTGTAAACTTGCAAACTGAAAACTAGTTATTTGAGCATATGAGCATTTGAGAAACAAATTCAAATTACTAAGTTTTGACGAAAAAGTTTGAATTTATCTTTTTTTATTCAAGATAAGTTTGACTTCAAAACTTTTTTTTAAACTATCAGGAATTGCATTAATCAAAATATAATTATAAATTATAAAATTATATTTGGGTGCATCAGTTTTGTTGTTGATATAAATTAATAAGGAGAATGGATAAAAATGTACAAGTATATGCACACATAATCTTTATCATCTTTATAACCTTAAGTCTCAAAATTAGTCTTTGCTTTACAAATACCTACAAATTCAAAAACTAATGCAATAATAGTTCTTTCAAAAAGTGAGACTTAATCACTATATCTCCCTCTAGAAAAAGAATTTTCAATCAATGATCACTAGTCATTCGCTTCCCAACTTTCAACTTGTTTTCTGTTCAATAACATGACTAAGATTTCATGTCGGAAAACCTAACTTGATTTAGTGTTAATTTTTGTATGAAGTATCACTACTTCTTCCATTCGGAATTCCAGCTTTGAAATAGTGTTGAAATTGTGTCAGTGTCAATTTTTCAGCCAAAAATCACCATGAGTTCTGGTCAAAATATCACTCTTTTTTCATGTCAGAAAACTAGCTTAGGTTTAGTAGTTGATAATGTGGATTTCAAAGTTAGGACCTGTTTTCAACTCTAAATCAACGACATTTCAAGGCGTGTGCCTGCTGGGCACTATTAAACCCTTCTATAATTATATCTTCTTCACTTTAAAGCCAAAGTTTCTAACAAAGAAAATGAAATAAATTATTTATTTTGGACACACTTGTCTTAGATCTTATTCAATTTTGATTTCCCTGAATAAATATTATCTTTTACAACATTTTTTGGATGTCTCCATTGGCCCAGTGGGTTAGTAAGTTTGGCATCTTTAACAGGCTGTCACCTATGTGTGGGTCCCTCTCACAAATGACCAAGCATAGGACCTGTCCCACTATGACCCTAGTTATTGAACTGGACATAAATCCCCAAACTTTAAACTTTGTACAACATTTTTGGATCTGAATATGGTATTTTAAATAAACGGATGAACTGAACAAACAGGTTATCAGTATTATTCACATTATTTTTTTTCAATTTATGAACTGGTGATGCAAATTGGACATTTAACATTATCAATTACAGGGTTTATCATGTCAATGAATTCTGAATTACTTCAGCTTAAGCCATAATCCTTTTCCTTTTTTCCCTTTGAGGTGATTTGCGTATTTCATCTTTTATGCATGCAGGGCAGTAACCCTCTCATTAACACATTTTTAACCCACATTTCACTGTTTTGAATATATCAATAGTTCTGTAATTAATGTTTTTAAGATAAAAACAATGCATCACTTGACCTCGTTGAAAATACTCCAGGTTAACTTTAACAGTAGCGGTATTTTTACTGTCGAAAGGATGAAACTTGTCAACAACAAACATGGCGTTAATGGGGATTTTTGGGTTTCGTTCAAAATAAAAAATAGGATTCCATGGATATTTGAGAAAATACAGCCACCGAAAAAGACACGGAAATGGCCTGATGCCGAAACAAAGTAAAAATGAAAAAAGTAACGATAAAGGCCACGGATATGAAGCCAGAGGGTGATAAGGCCAAGAAGATTTACAGGTATCTGTGCCACAAATTTTTGGGGAATGTTGGTACTGCTACCTTGCATAAGTTGGCCACAGGCATAAGTTGGCCGCGGCTCATCTACAGCCTCCAGAAAGACAGATAGGTTATTGTACACCAATGAAAACTGTTGCATATAATAAGTTTAACAATAATACATGATTTCAGAATGTAGTAGGCCACTCATGTTAAAGCCCTGTGAAGGTGTGGTGAGGGCGGCCAACTTATGGCTTATGCAGGGTAGCAGTACATACCCAACGTACAACCCCAGCGTACCCAACAACTCCAAATGGTTGTGCAGTCGATATCCGTACCTTTCACAGTGTATTCAGCAGGTCCGTTCCGACGGCATTTTGGAGAACTTCGTGGCATTCTACCAGTAGACGCCCATGCTGAAGTTAATATATTGAATTTGAATTATATTACAGCTTTATAATTTATTCTTCTACCAGTATATTGTCAAATAATATGCACTACAATTGTAAACGAGGTTCATGTTGTAATATTTGTTTCAAAGCTTTATATTTTCATAATTTATGTGTATTATCGGCCGTTTTTACTGCAAACCGGAAATACCAGTGAACGCCTATTTTGTAGACTTATAGAAACATTTGTCCTTGACCTCTAACAAAGATATATAAGACGGGCGTTCACTGGTAGGCAGGCTTTTACTGGTAGAAAGCCACTACTTTTTAAGGAAATTTTTTGAGTAGTCAGAAATCGCTCAAGGATCACTCACTGAATTAAAATTATTCAGCTTGGCATGGGTTTGCACTGTGAAACAGCTCTATTTGTGGACAGAATAACTTGGTTATTATTATATTTTGACAAAAGTTAAAGGACATGCCAGAAACGATCGAAGGAAGAAGTGATGGAAATTTGGGTAGTGCCTTGTGAATTACCTGCAAGTCGCGGACAAGTCAACTCGCCGACAGATTATTTAAATACAAAAATGACCCTTGCAGCTTTTATAACACTAAAATATTGCCATAAATTGTTTTGAAATGTATTATATATTTGCAATCATTCATTTCCCTTCATTAAAAGATGTTATACTACGAAAATGTGATGAAACTTCTCAAGTTTAGGTATGTATGTAACTTAACGGACCATTCACAATAAAATGGCAGAGGAGTTCATTTTTTGAACAGTAAAAACGTGATTTGCCTGCTTTGAAGACATGTATAAATGATTATTTGAATATTGTAACGTCTTTTCAGTGAAAAAAATGACAAAAAAATGGGATAATAATGTGTCATTAATTTATTTAAAATCTGTCGGCGAGTTGCTGTCTGCGAGTTGTCTTGTCGGCGATTTGCTCATATACCCTGCCTTGCTACCAATTATCGCCTGGTACCAATTATCGCCACCGGAAAATAAAACATTTATATTTCAGTAATGGCCACACATTTTGAAAGCTTTTCATTGTGTATCTGTTCTATTCACTGTTGAAATAGCTTTACCTTATTTGCTAGACTTGGGATGTACTTTTGGTCAAGTTATGTCTATTTGAATTTTGTCTGGTGATAATTGGTACCCAGCGATAATTGGTAGCAAGGCAGTATACTGGCAGTGATACTGCTTGGCACACACCTCAAAATGGCACAAAACGGAAGTCAGAATATTATTGTTATAAGATTGTCATTGGTAAGACTCGTGCATTTCCACCTGCCAAATAAGGGAGTCGAAATGAAACCGAAATAATAGAAATATCTTCGACGATCTCCATCTGCTGATTATGTGAAGTTGGGGCACTGATTTGTATTAGAAATTATATTATTGCCCCTTAAAAACGATCCTAAAAGGCTTACTGTTTTGAATATATTTCAGTAAACTATATGTATAATGCTTCTGTCATCATATCAAAAAGGCCTTATATCTCCCTTATAATTGTTTCTTTGGCTTCAAAATATGAAAACTACTTTTAAGAAATCATGGCCTCTGAATCTTTTGTAGAACATCTTGTGGGTTCTGTATACTTCTTACAACAGAAGTTGTTCCTAAGATTTTCCCAAATCTCAATGTTGTTGGCCATTTAGCTGTACCTGTGGGGTGTGGTTCTTGCCTGTCGGGGCTGGCTATTTCTATTGAGAGACATTCCCATCATATTTCTGGTTTGATAAAGACATTTTTAAGAGGCAGTTTTAATTACTTTTGTTAGTATAAAACTTCACAATGATAAGTCCACAGTTTCCTTTCTTTATGTACTGTAGATTGGCTCTTGATATAATTCGAAGACTTGATGAAATAGTCAAACAGAAGAAAGCTTTCAAAGATGTCTTTCTGCCAGAAGCTGTCAATCTTAGGAGCAGGTGTGTATATACATTTATATCTTTTATGGGGTTGTGAAGGAAATCAACAAAGAAAAGCTAGGGTAGGGCATTACTCCTAAAAGTAATATTGGCCAATACCAGGTGTTAATTCAAACAATGAGAAATAACTATTAAGTGATCTTGATAAAAATTCAACATCTGCAAACATCTGTGCTTATGAACCCATTTACAAATGATATGTCACAGAAAATTTTTACTGACAAGCCAGAGTCAACCCATGGTAACAAAAGACTGCCTTGTAATTCTGGGAAAAGAAGTTAAATCACAATTACTATATTTCATCAGGACATGTGGAATTTGAAACTGAACTCTAATGTCCAAGCATTTATGTTTTGATATGCACATATTAAGTATAATTTACTTTGAAATTATTTTAAAGAAATCAGACAGTAAACTAAAACTAAAATATATCTCAAGATAACCAGAAACCAGAAGGCAACTATTACAGATAAAATAACAACTTTTGAGTCTGGTAGCAGTGAGTGATAAGTAGCCACTTTACAACTTACATCTTAATTGTCAGCATGTATAATTGTGGGTGAACTTAAAATATTAGAAACAAAACGAATCCGGAAAAATTATACACTTTTATCTGGTATTTTTGTAGATTTGCAAACATTTTTTATCAAAACTGTCATGTTTTGATTTTCTTTATTTCCTGTTTGCGGTTATTCAATTGGGGGTGTACTAAAACTCATCCTTTTTTTCGGACGCCATATATGCAAAGGTAGAAATGAGGGTAGGGGGATGTTTAATAGGGAATGGGTGTTCATAAGGATAAATACAGTAAACGGGTTTCAGTTTTAAGGGTTGTGCAGAGGTCCACCAACTACTATGGTCATAGCAAAATATGCATATATAAAATAAATATGTTTTCCTTCAAATTTTTGTTTTCAGCTCATCTTTGTGTAACAGTTTCATATTTCTGGATAGTTTGGATGGCAAGTTGGTAACATACTTATATTTTCCATATATGTACAGATTGCAAGATTACTGCGAGAGGCTAATGTTTTACAATCCATTGGAATATGGTCGCAAAGCTGAAGAGCTATTGTGGAGAAAGGTGTATTATGATGTGATCCAACTCATGAAGCACAACAGAAAAGTGAGATTTTTTTCTTGAAGTATTGATTGTAATTCTTTTGTACGTTTCTTGCCATCTTCAGATGTGGGCAGCAATGTAGTGATAACTAAGTTATTAGAACAGAACTTTATTTCCTGTAAAATGTAAATTCATTTTTTCATTTAACAGAAATTTGAACAAGATATTTTTTTTGGATGAAAAAAGTGATTATTTTGATAAAACTCTTGAAACCAAAATTAGTACATGCTAGTTGACTTATCAGTGACTGCATAAATATTAATCCTCTCTGCTTCTCATACACCTTACTTGTATGAAGTAAAAACTTTCTGGAAATGTAAAAATGGTTATTTTTCCAGTACTTTACTCTAGCTTCTAATACTGTTTTGTCATTGTATTTGTTGCAGCACATGCGTCCCAGTACTAGCCTGGAGAGTGCCTTTCGCATGCACCTTGCTGCTGCCACTGGCTACTACAACCACCTGCTACTCAAACTGCAAACAGAATACAGCCTCAAGCTGGAGGGACTGGTAGATATGTATCACTACCCCGAACCCAAGAACCGTATGTCTGCTTGTATATACCAGCTGTGCTCGTTGAATAACCATTAGCATTGTTTATTATTTTTTTTCTAATAGTGCCTGTGGATCTCTTAATATAAATTGTGGAAACATATAAAATTTGCTGGTAGAAGCAAAAAACCCAACATTATTTAATTGTGTACATGTGATATTATCCTCATATATATATATCTGCATACAAACAGCTTTGATGTAAAGAGAAATTTTCCTTCAATTCAACCTGTGAAAGAGCTTCTTGTATTTATTCTTTGCAAATTAAAAATTCCTGGCCTGACATTTCATCTGTCCTTGCTCTTATATTGGTCATACGACCGACCAGATTAGCTCTGCATTGCATAATCAGGGAGATCAGAAAGCAAACTTCCCACAGTGAAAAAGCAGTATTAGGATGTTCCCATCTTCTAAGCCAATTGAACTCTAGTATATTGTTGTTGAATTGATAAAGGATATTTAAAGCCAAGTGAGTCCAAGTGTATTCACTTGTTTATTCTTAGATACGCTATTTTATAAACAAGAAGTTACTGACTGCGTGTATAGTATATACGTGTTTGACTGAGTGAGTTTCTTCACAGACAAGAAGTCTGCTATGTGGGGAGTGAAGGTAGAACCAGAGACTGAAGTGAGGGAGTGGGCAGTGAAGGCTTGTCACAGATGTCTTATACAGCTTGGGGATATAGGTAAGTTGTGACAAACAGTTCTCTTGTTCCATGGAGGGTTTATAATTAAAGTCTGGGGACTGTGGGAGACAATGGTAAGATATTCACAGAAAAGGAATTACACAATTCACTCATTCTTTGAAGTCTATAGGCAATAAAGTAGATAATCTATGTGTGTTAATAAGGGCACTAATTTTATTTGTAACAGCTGAATGTCACTTATGTCACTTTTGGTACACAAAATAACTTAATTTTTAAGTTCTCATTCATGGTAATATTATCCATGTGAAATCCAAAATAACCTTGTATACATTTTAACTTGTTTTAGTTTAACATTTAATTTAAATCTGTTGAAAATGACAGTAGAGTGAAGTTATTTTCTTCTAATTTACATGTCTCGTGACCAAATGACAACCAGTGAAGACAGTTTTCCATTTTCTTCCTTAATCTGTGTATAATGGAAATGAATCAAAAAGGAAAGTAAAAGGTTTTACTCTTGTTGAATTTGAGTGAAAATGATTGAGGAAAAATATAAGGGAAGTCATATATGGGTTTTGTATTTATGTTACCTTCTTACAGCTCGCTACCAGCAAGACTATGATGATCAGAGGAGTCAGACTGTGGCCCAGAGATACTACTACCAGTCCATGGCACTCATTCCTGAAATAGGTAACAACTCTCATTTCTGAAAGGGGGCTCGGTGGTGTAGCGGTTAGAATTCTCGCCTCCAACCTCTGAGGCCGCCGGTTCGAATCTCGGGCTGGACGCTTCATGTTGGAAAGTTGGTAGTTACTTGCCGATGCGCGGTGGTTTACAGTGCAGTATGCACTGGTTTCCTTCAGCTGCAAACTACCCGTCGCAATATGACCCTGGCTGTTGAATGCGACGTAAAACAACAAATAAATCTAAATCTCATTTCTGAATACGGTTTCAATTCTCATTCCTGAATAAGCCTACAACTCTCATATTAGGAATAGGTAACAACCACTGTATACAGTATATTGAAATAAGTGACTGATCCAAAAGAAAACCTGATCCAATATTTATCCTTAGAAATTGAATCCAATATTCAATTTAACAGCGTAAATGATCTATGTTGAGAGTTTGTGGGGAGCACTGCCATTGACATTTGTCTAGCATATTTCAAGGTTGACCAATCATCTGTCTCTATCAGCTTTGTTTGCGATGGACTATAAAGTGGTTCTCCTATCTCAGCCACCGATTTCATGCAATTAAAATTGGGTCAACCCTCTCAGAAGTGCATAAGCTGTTGTTTGGAGTACCCCAAGGCTCTGCCCTTGACCCTCTGCTTTTCTCTCTATACACCACTCCTTTGAGTAAGGTTATTCAAAGGCACTCGGACATCAAATTCCATTTTTATGCTGACGACACTCAGTTGTTCGTTCATTTGTCCTACAAAAATGCCACCTCTGCCTTTGATAAATTAAATTCTTGTCTTCAGGATGTTCAAGAATGGATGTCGTCAAGCATGCTTAAACCCCCCCAAAAAACAGAGTTCATCATATTTGGATCTCACGCTCAGCTAAAGAAATTAGATTCTGACCTCCCTGTTAGGATATTTGGTAAACTTTTGCATCCATCAGCTGTTGTAAAGAATCTGGGTGTCTGGTTTGATGCTAATTTTTCCTTTGGTGATCATGTCCGCAATATTTGTAAGGCTTGCTTCATTCAAATGCGTGATCTCATGCGGGTCAGGCAGTACCTGACGGATGATGCTGCTATCCTAGCAGCAAACGTCCTGCTGAGCAGTCGTCTTGACTACTGCAACTCTCTTTTCAGAAGTCTATCCAGTTTCCATATGCGCAAACTGCAGTGTATTCAAAATACACTCAGAAGGATTGTCACAAATTGCAATAGATACTCATGGGCTAGTCCTATTCTCAAAAAACTCCATTGGTTGCCAGTTGAATTTCGGTGTATTTTTAAAACAGCCACTTTGGTTTATAGTTTCTTCACAGTGGTCACCCAAACTATCTTGGCCCTCATCTGTCTATTCGTTGTGGAAGGTATGGCACAAGATACAACCGCCCAGATAAGAGGTTCCTGGAGGTTCCTCAGTCTACCCATCTGTACACAAATCAAAAAAACACTTTGGTCACAGTTTTGCTTCTGATGCTCCCACACTCTGGAATAATGATGTGTGTTCTGCTCCAACTCTTGCCTGTTTCAGGTAAAAACTAAAATCCTATCACTTTGATAAAGCTTTCCCACCTTAGTATCTAAATTTTCCGGCGTCTCTGTGGTGTTGACCTGGCTATGTCTCTGGAATGATGATTATTGAATTGGACTTGGTGTGGCGCCTTAGAGTCTGCTGTGGCAGAGATTAAGCACTATAGAAGTATAGAATAGAATAAGACAAGAAATTGCGTTTGTTGGTTAAATATTTAATTAACTACTGCTTGTTTCCACTAGATTCAGGTGTAATCTAATTTTTAAACTTTTTGTATGGAATAATTCTTGCTTTGTAAACTGATGGGCCTCGGACTGCGAAGATTTACTGGACCATCTCGGTTGTTGGTGGTCACAAGTGGTTTGGCCAGCATTGGGCTTGAAACACTGGTAACTATCCTCATTTTTGAAAAAGGTTACAATTCTCATCCAAAAACATGTAATGGGTGTCATTCTAGGAATTAGTTACTATCACCTTTGGATATTTTTCACTAAGGACTGATATTTGGACAATTTAAGTAAGTGTTTGTAATTTTTGGAAATCATTAATTGAATATGTACCTGTATTGCAACTAAATACAAATTATTAATCATTTGAAACATTGCTGTTTTTACAATTGATTACCCTATCAGTTGATTTTTATTTTACAGGGATGCCACACAATCAGTTGGGGACATTAGTAGGTGGGAGATGCTATAATCTGGATGCTGTCTACCATTACTTGAGATGGTGAGTCTTGTCTTACCAAAAATTGTGTCAGTGGTTCAAATTTGTTTTGATTTGTTTGGGTTCAAGGTTGTTTCACAAATATTTGTATAGGTGGTACCGGAATGGGCTGTCTTAGTGTTGCAGGAAGGCAATGCATACAGGTTGGTCAATGGATTACTTAAAAAATTAGTGGATATTGGAAAGCAACTGCCATCTTTGTCATTTAAGGCCGAGTTTAAGATTCAAAACCCATGACCTAAGTAGTGGAGGTAAGTATACTGACCACTACACCATAACTGAATAGGTGGAAAGTCTTTTTGAACATTCAGTAATCAGTACTGGTCTTGGCATATTCAGTAGTTTCAGTTCTGTGCTATTTGACTATTGGGAATCCATTATAATTTCAGAATTTTGTGAATTGTATGTATATTTAGTAATTAAGAATTCTGTAAGTTTTCATTATTGTGCATTTTGCACATTTTCAGAATTGTGAATTCTTTATATTTTCAGAATTGTGAATTCTTTATATTTTATGTATTGAGAGTTTTGTGTATTTTCAGTATTGTGAGTCCTGCTCCTTTTGATGGTGCTGAAGGAAACATGCAGCATTTGTTTGAGAAAAATAGAAAGAGGTATTCAGAGTTGTCCCAGGTCTCTCCAAGGGATCTTCCACCAGACCAACAAAGGTACTTTAGACTAGCCTCTGTCAGTAATTAAATGAAACTCAAGAGGAGGGGTTGAACGACACTTAGACAAATCCCTAGCTTTGTCAAAAGTGGAGTAAAAATAAACATCATAAGTCACAAATGATGAGTTTTTACCCCACTGCCCTTAAGGGCTGTCGGGGTATTGTTTTCACCCATGGTGTCCAGATGGGCGGGCGGGGGTTGCTTGTGGCGGGAAAAAGTTTGTCCGGCCTGTATCTCAGAAACCATACGGTGTAGGAAGTTGATACTTGGTAGGAACATTTGTTAGGGGGTGTAGGTGTGGTCTCACACAGGGACAGGGCAGGACAGCACAGGGTCTCATGTGGCTCAGTTGGTAGGGTGTTGGACTTGTAATCCAAGGGTCGTGGGTTTGATCCCCAGTGATGCCAACTGTTTTATGTGGGATAATATCCTTGGGCAAGATGTTAACCTGGTCTGTGCCTCTCTCCACCCAGGGGAAATATGGGTACCCAGCTTTAAGGGATACTGGCTTCTACGCCTTGCATGGCAGCAATAGGTAAGGTTACCAAGGCTAGCTATCCTTGCTGGGGTAATACTGTGTAAAGCGCTTTGAGCTAATAATAGAAAAAGCGCTATATAAGAGCCCAGTATTATTATGTCCACCCTACTGGAGGGTGGACATATTATTTTTGCTTTTTCCGGCGTCCGCCGTCACTAGCGGATCCAGGCGGGGTTCAGGGGGTTCGAACCCCCCCCCCTCCCCTGAAAAATAATGTAAAGGGGTTCAACCCAAAGTACAAAATTATTTCTTGACAGTGGTGTTAAATTTACAGGAAATGCACTCTATTTTTACCAAAAATTAGTTTCTTTTCCAGGGGGGCATGCCCCCCGACCCCCTTAGTTATAATATGTCTGATGTGAATCCCCACCTTACTCAATGTGAACCCCCACCTTACTCGATGTGAACCCCACCTTACATAAAAGCTGGATCCGCTTGGTTTCCAGACATTTTAGGCAACAGTTCTTATCCTATCTTTACCAAATTTGGCATTCAGGTTTATTGGGTTAATAGCTTGTATGGGATTACTTTTGGTGATGATAGCTCTATAGCTAACTGAGTAATAGATACTTTGCTACTTTTGAGTATCTCTTTGGTTTCCAGACATTTTAAGGAATGCTATTAAGCCTAGCTTTCTGAAATTTGGTATGGAGGTTCATTGGGTTAATAGCTTGTATGGGATTGCTTTTGGTGGGAATTGCTTCATAGATCAGTGAGTAATTAATTACGGTAAATAAATGAGTAATTGGCTATTTTGAGTACTGAAAAAGGCAAATGTGCTCATATCTCCTAAACCAAGCGAGATAGAGCGATTTCGTCGCCATTTTCGACCCACAGGGTATCTAAGGAATGTACTCTTTGCAATTTTCAAAAAATTTTCCCCTCCCCAAAAATGGCGGCCATTTTGAATTTTCGAATTTTTGCCAAAAATGGCAAAACAGAAATTTGCTTCTATCTCCTTAACTGTGCGAGATAGGACAATTTCGTCGAAATTTTCAACCCACAGGGTATCTAAGGAATGTACTCTTTGCAATTTTCAAAAAATTTTCCCCTCCCCAAAAATGGCGGCCATTTTGAATTTTCGAATTTTTTGCCAAAAATGGCAAAACACGAATTTCCTTCTATCTCCTTAACCGTGTGAGATAGAGCGATTTCGTTGAAATTTTCGACCCATAGGGTATCTAAGCAATGTACTCTTGGCAATTTTCAAAAAATTTTCCCCTCCCCAAAAATGGCGGCCATTTTGAATTTTCGAATTTTTGCCAAAAATGGCAAAACACGAATTTGCTTCTATCTCCTTAACCGTGTGAGATAGAGCGATTTCGTCGAAATTTTCGACCCACAGGCTATCCGAGCAATGTACTCTTGGCAA
This sequence comes from Sabellastarte sp. h YS-2021, assembly GCA_964017235.1. NCBI lineage: Eukaryota > Metazoa > Annelida > Polychaeta > Sabellida > Sabellidae > Sabellastarte > Sabellastarte sp. h YS-2021. Next base: position 65,773,763 of record OZ024928.1, read on the forward strand.
TTTCAAAAAATTTTCCTCTTCCCACATATGGCGGCCATTTTGAATTTTCGAATTTTTGCCCAAAATGGCAAAACACAAAATTGATTCTATCTCCTTAACCGTGCGAGATAGAGCGATTTTGTCGAAATTTTCGACCCACAGGGTATCTAAGAAATGTACTCTTGGCAATTTTCAAAAAAATTTTCCTCTTCCCAAAAATGGCGGCCATTTTGAATTTTTGCCAAAAATAGAAAAACAGAAATTTGCTTCTGTCTTCTTAACCGTGCAAGATAGAGTGACTTCGTCAAAATTTTTGACCCAACCAATGCAAAAAGGCATGAAGCTGAAATAATTTACATGTACACTAATAAATAGTTAAGCATCATCGATATATTTTACAAATGAAACAGGGTCTTGTAAGACTACTGTACAATTTTGGCAAAAGGTTTATGGGGTGGACATTACACATGATAATGTGTGTTCTTCTATGCTATCCTGTTTCTATTCATATGTCGCAGCTACTATCAACAGGGCGTCCTATTTCTAGTTATTATTATTATTATTATTAGGTGTGCAACGTCATGGTGTGACCTTGATTTGACCTTTGACCTTGCCATAAAGACCTTTAGTTTGAAAATCTTGTCCGGGCCATATCTCAGAAACCGTAAGGTGTAGGAAGTTGATACTTGGTAGGGATATTAGTTGGGGGGTGTAGGTGTGCAATGTCATGGTGTGACCTTGATTTGACCTTTGACCTATAAAATCTTGTCCTGTTTATATCTCGGAAACCATAAGGTGTAGGAAGTTGATATTTGGTAGGGACTTTAGTTAGGGGGTGTGGGTGTGTAACGTCATGGTGTGACCTTGATTTAATCTTTGACCTTGCCGTAGTGACCTTGACCTATAAAATCTTGTCCAGGCTATAACTGGGAAACCGTAAGGTGTATGAAGTTGATATTTGGTAGGGAGATTAGTTAGGGGGGTATAGGTGTGCAATGTCATGGTGTGACCTTGATTTAATCTTTGACCTTGCTGTAGTGACCTTGACCTATAAAATCTTGTCCGGGCTATATCTCGGAAACCATAAGGTGTAGGAAGTTGATACCTGGTAGGGACATTGGTTATGGGGTGTAGGGGTTGCAATGTCATGGTGTGACCTGGATTGTACCTTTGATCTTGCATATCTGATGCTATTTTATCTCTCTACAGGGATATGTGATACTATTTTATCTCTCTTATATCTCTCGTATCTTTTTACTTGAATCTTAGTTGTTGCACCTGTGGGTATCTTTTGATGTAGATTAAGCACTTAGAATTCATTAAGGGTTTCACTTTTGCAACTTCCCATTGTAACAGATGGTATTGCATCAAGTGAGTCACAGGTTTGCCCCAACTCCAGATATAAGCATTTATTGCCACATCTGTATGTATGGGTAATATTCAAAACATTCAAACCATAATTCGACCATACATAATTGTGATATTTTCATTGACGGCTATTCTCCAGTTAAGAAAGTTTACAGCTTCATTACTTTTAGTTTACTGAATTGTATTGTTTTAATACTTAATCTTTACATGCAGTGCACTGAAAGTATCCCAATCTGCATACTGTTTCACTACTTGTATATCTCATGGTGTTGAAAAATATTTCCCCAGGGTATGGGGTATGGGCATCTCTGATGCTATTTTTCACAATTAATGTACATATACATGGAGAATATAAAAGGCTATATTATCTCAATGTACTCAAACAATACCAATAACTCAATAATAAGTATTGTTGTTGTGAGTGTAGGAGCTTTAGAGGATTTTTCTGTCAAACAATTTTGTTTTGATTAGAAAGAGCTATGAAAATTTACATTGAAGTAAGTTGGAGTTTATTGTGATTATTCAAGCAACAATTATAATCCAAAATGCATTATGACAAAATGCTTGTTTGTATCATTTTAACAGAAGTTCATGTAATATGGTCCTCTTGGTGTTGTATAGAACTAGGGACTCAGCTAAGTACAAATTAACTTCAGGAGGTGTTCCCAAAGCAATATTATCTCAGTGTACTCTAGTAATATCTCCAGAAATATGATCGCTATTCATTAGGATGCTTTTTTTTTGGCAGTGTTAGTCTCAGTATATATTACTTGTTTTTATTTCAGGAGCAAAGACATCAAAAGATTTTTTGTCAGGTTTATCAACTTGCTGGACATTTTCTTCAGTCACGACAACAAGTACGTAATTTTTGTGGCAATTCTTACAGGACTTTGATTTTGACCTTATTGTACATTCGTAAATATTTTAAAAACTTAAAGTTGGTCAAAGTCTTAACCTGTATATGTAAGATGGGTCCACAAAAAAAACATTGTAAAAGTTTATAATATTATAAAAGATTATTCCAAAATATTACAGCTACTATCTTTGTTATCATTAAATCAAATGAACTTAAAACAGCAAAACTTTCTTCTGAGATTTCATGTACTTCTCTGCAACATCCTTATCAGCCTCTTCTTTACTTAATTCTTGTATGTGTGATTAATTGAAAAACGAGTATAGTCGATATATCAGATTATTAAAACCATGCCCTGTAGCCCTATAGCTGTCAAACTATGTGACTGATAGAGCTGAAATCTCATTTTGGAATATATTAATATGTTCTTTTTACATGTGCAAAATACCTAGGGTCTAAACAGTCGTTTTATAGCGTAAATACATCTTACCTAATGGGGAATATGCTTAAAAAAAATTATTAATTTTAATAATTATTAATTGTGAATCACACAAAATGGGTGCTACAAAGAATACCCAGTTAATGCCTGTGGCATGAGAGAGATGGCCTGCCTGGGGATATTGTGGCTCCGAGTTGATGCAGTCTAGTTTATTTCATGTATTCTGTGTTCTATTTTAGCCTTGTGTCAAAGGACATTCAGGAACTGTGTCAGTCTACTCTGCAAGATTTCAACCTCTGCATGTTCTACCAGCCCGGCAATAGCAACAGCCAGCATAACAGCTCACAGGATTCCAGAAACCATGAAGAGAAGGCGGTCTACCTTGAAGATGACATGGTCTTCAAAATGGTGGTCATCTGCATGACCACCATCTACCTACTGCAGAAAGCGGGTCAGTTACTTTAAATACTTCAGACAGCCGGTAAGGTAATATAATTAATGCTAAAAGTAGGTCAGTTCAAAAACTGCAGGAAGCAAGTGGGACAATATAATAAAAATAGAACAGTTGTTCAACATACATACAGAAAGCATGTGTGATAATATAAATAAAGAGACCAGGATCCGTATTCTACAACAATATGGGGATAATGTGGCCTTAGATCTAAGTAAGGGAAGGTTTTCACTTAAGTTTTTCTTGAACTTTATATTCACAAACAGAAGTTAGGAATCTTCAGTTTTACGATTTCTCACATGAAATCTAAGAAATACGTAAAATCTAAGTTAGAAATGGTCTAAGTGTTTATACACATACCCCAGGAAGTGGAAGAGTTAATATAAATAGAATAGAAAGGAGATGATAGAACAACTGCAGAAAGCAGATGAGACAATATACATACCACAGAGAGCCGGTGTCTTAATATAAATACTACAGAATGCAGTGTAAGTTGAAATTGGGCCAAACATATAAAAGTTGGTCTGTTTGTAGATATAAGTGGACGTTAGCCATAACTAGTACCAAAATCATAACAAGAACCAATTTGTGGTGATATAGGAGGTTCTAGTTACTGTAGACCTTACTGTACATGCTACAGAGGGGGTCATGGTCTTGTACTTGCATCCCACTTCTAGGATAACGGGTTCTGGTCCTGACTCCTACCTTCAATTGGAAAGTGGATGTTGGCTTGCTGATGTCCTATAGTTTTACAGTGTAAATTCTTAACTGATTTATTTTGATTGCTTTAAACGTCTTTGTGATTTTGATATTTAACAGAAATACATTCCCAGGGTTCCCACATCCTTGAAAATCCTTGAAAAAAATTGCTTCACTTTCAACGCCTTGAAAGTCCTTGAATTTGGCTAAAATTGAATAAAATCCTTGAAAAGTCCTTGAATTTGTTATTGCCAAACTTCTGCATCTACATCATCTAGTTTTACTGCTATGGCAGACTCGGCAAAGCAAGTATGATCTAGTTTGAACAAAGTTTATGTTAAAATGTTATTAGATGTGTTGACTAGCATTGCTATGAGTTTATAAAATGTTAAAATCATATAACAAAGAAGTTTGTGGGAGGAACGGATGGCTAGAAGGGGAGGTAAAGGAGGCTGTGCCTTAAAATATATCCTTGAGAATTGTTGTTGTTGACCTTGACAATCCTTGAAAAGACCTTGAATCCAATTGTCAAAAGTCTGTGGGAACCCTGAATTCCTTCAGGCTCACCATAATTCTGTCTGCATATATAGTAGTGGGTGGACGATTAGACGAGCGTTCGATCAATCGTCGGTGTCATGGTACAATTGCGTTCGGTCACTGATAACTTCTAGAAATCGATTAAATCTCACCCTTCTTTATGTGTCTCAATATCCGCATATTTCTTATATTTTGGGCAGTTTCCAGAACTTTCCTTCAATAAATTAGCAGATTTCTCGCGAATTTTGAGTTTGTTTACAACTGCCGCCATATTTACCGGAAGTGGGTGCTTTTGGTAGCTTCTATATGTCGGAAACACCGTTATTCTTACCGGATTGAACTATACTTTATCCCGGAAAGTTTTTCAGGACAGTGGAGTTAAAAAGTCAATTATGGGTCGATCATCGGTCGGAAAAATGGACGAATAATCGACCAATAAAAATTGAAGCAATTCCACTCACTAATATATAGTACCCTACATACACAAGTTTTAATATAATTGTGCTAACTGCTTATGAAATATGTTTTAATCAATTATTTCCTTATACATTATCAGGCAACAAGCAAGTGACAGCTGCCATAGCCTTCAGCCTTGCCCTCTTCTCACACATACTCAACCATGTGGTAATACGGCTGCAGAATGCTCTGTACGACCTGGAAAATCCACGTAAAGTGATCCAGGTCCCAAGTGAAGGTTAGTCATTATGTGCGTGAGTGTGCAGTAAGTTCTAAACAACTTGGTAGCAGGTTTTTCCATATAAGTACACTGTTGGTGTTAACGCACAACTGTTCCAGTGCTAGGATACTGATAAAGTTGTGGGTCAATGTTGTCCCCATAGTATTAATTAGGGATGGGTCTGTGGACCCGTTATCTCGGTATCGAGAGCAATTTTATGAAATACCATGAGATTTTACAACCGCCACTTCGCTTGTCAGCACATATAATGGAAGGAAAACCTCAAATAATAATAATAAACCTAAACAAACCCAAAATCTGAAGAAATTATAAGCTTTTATCCCACATTTTCGTGCATTTTGCAGACTTTATACATTTCAAGCGATTGCGTTGAGCAGAAATGCCATGTTTTGGTTACGGTAATTTATAACCTTAATCTCGCTTGTCAACACATATAATTGAAGGAAAATTAATATATTGGAAACCAAACCACAAATTCTTGAGAAATTCTGCACTTTTATCTCATATTTTGTGTATTTATGGACTTTTATTTCAATGTCGTTTAGAGGTACGTCCATGTTTGGTTGGGGTGTACTAAAACACGGAATACCGGAATCGGTACGGTTTTGCATTGGCGACCTCCCCGATCTACACATTTTTTATACTGACCCATCTCTAGTATTAATAGGTTCCCTTACAGGAAGTGCTTTTAATGAAACTAAAACATTGTCATCAAAGTCACAAAAAATGCTTAATGTATGCAAAAATCCATGGGAGAAAAATGAATATTTCTTTTTTTAAATTAAATAAAACTTAAGTATTCCCACTATTGGATGTGCTTGCTGACAATCAATATGCCAGTTGTATTAATTAAGCGTCCCGCAAGGGACGCTTGGTTGTGTATGGGAGACCTTCAGGCTCCGCCGGCTCCGCCGGCTCCGCCGGCTCCGGCGGCTCCGCATTTTGTTTTACTTATAACTCTGTAACCGTTAGGTGGATTCTTTTCAAATTTGGCAGGTTTAGGCAGTAGCCTTGGGGAATTTTTTTGAATATGCTGCAGTGACATTTCAACCAATCAGAGAGGTCACATGACCAAAAATGTCTTTTTTCGATGGGGAAGCTTGTCCGGATGATAACTTGAAAGGAATTTTATCAATTCACCTGAAACTTGGGAAATACATTCATTCTATTAAAATCTGGAAATCATTAGATTTTGGCATTGATTGGTCAAGAAATGGCCGAGTAATTAATGATTAATTAATCATTACGAATTTTCCAAATAAGGAAAACACAAAAATGCTTATATCTCGAAAACCGTGCTAGATAGAGCGATTTCGACGAAATTTTTGACCCACAGGGTGTCTCTGCGGAGTAGTTTTCCCAATTTTCAAAAAATTTTTGTCTCGCCCAAAATGGCGGCCATTTTGAATTTTCGAAATTTTCGCAAAAATTGCAAAACACAAAAATGCTGATATCTCAAAAACCGTGCTAGATAGAGCAATTTCGACGAAATTTTTGACACGCCGGATATCTCTGTGGAGTAGTTTTACCAATTTTCAAAAAATTTTTGTCTCGCCAAAAATGGCGGCCATTTTGAATTTTCGAAATTTTCGCAAAAATTGCAAAACACAAAAATGCTTATATCTCGAAAACCGTGCTAGATAGAGCGATTTTGACGAAATTTTTGACCCACAGGGTATCTCTGCAGAGTAGTTATCCCAATTTTGAAAAAATTTTTGTCTCGCCAAAAATGGCGGCCATTTTGAATTTTCGAATTTTTCGCAAAAATTGCAAAACATAAAAATGCTTATATCTCGAAAACCGTACTAGATAGAGCGATTTCGACGAAATTTTTGACCCACAGGGTGTCTCTGCAGAGTAGCCATGCCTATTTTAAAAAAAAAATTTGTCTCGCCAAAAATGGCGGCCATTTTGAATTTTCGAATTTTTCGCAAAAATTGCAAAACATAAAAATGCTTATATCTCGAAAACCCTGCTAGATAGAGCGATTTCGACGAAATTTTTGACCCACAGGGTATCTCTGCAGAGTAGCCATGCCAATTTTTAAAAAAATTTTTGTCTCACAAAAAATGGCGGCCATTTTGAATTTTCGAATTTTTCGCAAAATTGCAAAACATAAAAATGCTTATATCTCGAAAACCGTGCTAGATAAAGCGATTTCGACGAAATTTTTGACCCACAGGGTATCTCTGCAGAGTAGCCATGCCAATTTTCAAAAAAATTTTGTCTTGCCAAAAATGGCGGCCATTTTGAATTTTCAAATTTTTGCGCAAAATTGCAAAACACAAAAATGCTAATATTTCGAAAACCGTGCTACATAGAGCGATTTTGACGAAATTTTTGATCTTCAGGGTATCTCTGCAGAGCAGCTATCCCAAAGAGCTTTTACTTGGTGAAGTTTCAGACCCATAGCTAATTACTCACCTACTCAAAATGAGTAAATGCGAATTATCTCTAAAAGTATTGCAGATAGCCAATTTTTCTCAAATAACTCCTTCACCTACTTTTGGGAGAGCTTTCACTCTGAAGTTTCAGACCCATAGCTAATTACTCACCTACTCAAAATGAGTAAATGCGAATTATCTCTAAAAGTATTGGAGATAGCCAATTTTTCTCAAATAAATCATTCACCTACTTTTGGGAGAACTTTCACTCTGTGAAGTTTCAGACCCATAGCTAATTACTCACCTACTCAAAATGAGTAAATGCGAATTATCTCTAAAAGTATTGCAGATAGCCAATTTTTTTCAAATAACTCATTCACCTACTTTTGGGAGAGCTTTCACTTGGTGAAGTTTCAGACCCATAGCTAATTACTCACCTATTCAAAATGAGTAAATGCGAATTATCTCTAAAAGTATTGCAGATAGCCAATTTTTCTCAAATAACTCATTCACCTACTTTTGGGAGAGCTTTCACTCTGTGAAGTTTCAGACCCATAGCTAATTACTCACCTACTCAAAATGAGTAAATGCGAATTATCTCTAAAAGTATTGCAGATAGCCAATTTTTCTCAAATAAATCATTCACCTACTTTTGGGAGAGCTTTCACATGGTGAAGTTTCAGACCCATAGCTAATTACTCACCTACTCAAAATGAGTAAATGCGAATTATCTGTAAAAGTATTGCAGATAGCCAATTTTTCTCAAATAACTCATTCACCTACTTTTGGGAGAGCTTTCACATGGTGAAGTTTCAGACCCATAGCTAATTATTTACCTACTCAAAATGAGTAAATGCTAATTATCTGTAAAAGTATTGCGGATACCCAGTTTTTATTAACTAACTCATTCATCTACTTGTGGGAGAGCTTTCACATGGTGAAGTTTCACACCCATAGCTAATTACTCACCTACTCAAAATGAGTAAATGCGAATTATCTCTAAAAGTATTGCAGATAGCCAATTTTTCTCAAATAACTCATTCACCTACTTTTGGGAGAGCTTTCACTTTGTGAAGTTTCAGACCCATAGCTAATTACTCACCTACTCAAAATGAGTAAATGCGAATTATCTGTAAAAGTATTGGAGATAGCCAATTTTTCTCAAATAAATCATTCACCTACTTTTGGGAGAGCTTTCACTTGGTGAAGTTTCAGACCCCTAGCTAATTACTCACCTACTCAAAATGAGTAAATGTGAATTATCTCTAAAAGTATTGCAGATAGCCAATTTTTCTCAAATAACTCATTCACCTACTTTTGGGAGAGCTTTCACTCTGTGAAGTTTCAGACCCATAGCTAATTACTCACCTACTCAAAATGAGTAAATGCGAATTATCTCTAAAAGTATTGCAGATAGCCAATTTTTCTCAAATAACTCATTCACCTACTTTTGGGAGAGCTTTCACTCTGTGAAGTTTCAGACCCATAGCTAATTACTCACCTACTCAAAATGAGTAAATGCGAATTATCTGTAAAAGTATTGCAGATAGCCAATTTTTCTCAAATAAATCAATCACCTACTTTTGGGAGAGCTTTCACTTGGTGAAGTTTCAGACCCATAGCTAATTACTCACCTACTCAAAATGAGTAAATGCGAATTATCTCTAAAAGTATTGCAGATAGCCAATTTTTCTCAAATAACTCATTCACCTACTTTTGGGAGAGCTTTCACTCTGTGAAGTTTCAGACCCATAGCTAATTACTCACCTACTCAAAATGAGTAAATGCGAATTATCTGTAAAAGTATTGCAGATAGCCAATTTTTCTCAAATAACTCATTCACCTACTTTTGGGAGAGCTTTCACTCTGTGAAGTTTCAGACCCATAGCTATTTATTCACCTACTCAAATGAGTAAATGCTAATTATCTGTAAAAGTATTGCGGATACCCAATTTTTATCAAATACTCATTCATCTACTTGTGGGAGAGCTTTCACATGGTGAAGTTTCAGACCCATAGCTAATTACTCACCTACTCAAAATGAGTTAATGCGAATTATCTCTTAATAGTATTGCAGATAGCCAATCTTTCTCAAATAACTCATTCACCTACTTTTGGAAGAGCTTTCACACACAAAAATGAAAAATTGTGAATATCTCGGAAAAGCTATTTCTTCTGCTTTAATGCTCGGCGGGAGATATACACTGCGGCAGTGGTCTTGACAAAAATTTTTGTCTCCCCAAAAATGGTGACCATTTTGAATTTTCAAAGTTTTTGCAAAACACAAAAATGCTTATATCTCGAAAACCGTGCTATATGGAGCGAACTCAACAAATTTTTTGACCTGCTGGGTATCTCTGCAGAGTAGCCATGCCAATTTTCAAAATATTTTTGTCTCGCCAAATATAGCGGACATTTTGAATTTTTTAATTTTTTGCAAAACACAAAAATGCTTATATCTTGAAAACCGTGCTAGATAGAGCAGACTGCGCTGACTTTGGTTGCCACAACAGTATAAGGCTAGAAACGAAGCATTTTCTTAATACTTTAGCACTCACCTTTATATCCTTTTCGGGACGCTTTGTTTTTGCTATGCAAAAACATTATCTTTTTTTTTGCGACCGATTCTCTAGTTGGTTTGGTATTTCAGTAAAATTGTCTTGATTTAGCCGGTGTAGCAGGAAATTCTCCCACTGATGTCTGGGGATGTTGGGGGTAGAAGGGATACTAGTATCCTAAGGGATACTAGAATCACTTTGTCAAGGAACCTGAAAAGCCATAGCAGACATAAAATGTCAAGTAGGGAACACATAAAAACCAGAACGTATTTAAAATTAAAAGTCTGAGTGGAGATAAAATGTTAAAAGCCAGAATAGTGGAGGATTTCCAAGGGGGGAGGATTTACCTTTACATAGACTTTAAAAGTCTGAGTAGAAAGCTTGTAAAAGGCCAGAATACATTTGAAAGGCAATTTAGAAAGTTTGGTCAATCATTTTTCTCAAAAAAGTTCATTAAAACTAAAATTTAAAAAAAACAGTTTATGCTTTCTTTTATTGATACATTGTTCTTGGCATTATTTTAATTTGTTTAATATAAGTATATCAACTGTTTCGGGTATTATTTTCACTGTAATTATGATACAAATATCAGAAAACATTGGCCAGTCTGTATACCTTCTGAGAACCGTAATGTGGAAAAATATAATATTTATCCTCTCAGCCTTTGCCACCACCCCCCCCCCCCCCCCCCAGTAAATGTTGTAAACTAAATATATATTTTATAAAAACATGTTGATGATTGAGAAAATTGACAGGTTATCAGTTTAGAAGACATAGCCATCTGGAATCACATCAGTTTCTAGACACTTCAGTACTGATAACTATCACAGACATAACCACATTAAGTTCTAAGCACTAGAATGGTGCACTCAAATGACTGTACCCTCCATAAAAACAGGAAATACAAGAGACAAGAAACTGTTCTGGGTATTCTAACTGCAATCTTCAGCACTACTGGCATCAACCAACATGTCTGAATTTTCTGGATATATTTTATTGGACTTTGCACTCAGTTCAACCACTTATATCTTGTAAATACTTTTGTAGTTGTTTTTGCTGTAGTTCAATTATCATAAAATAATAATAAAAAAAAAAACCCCAAAAAAACAATTGATGATGATGGGAAATATTCAAAGAAATCTCAAAGAGTACCAGTGATTATTGTTTAGATGATAAGGATATGAGCACCACTCAGAATTTTTTTGTTGTACTTATTTATTATGTAACACCACTGACCCTTCTGCTTATTGTAGTAATATATGTATTCAGATGATAAGGGTATGACCACCACTGAACCTTCTGCTTACTGTATTAATGTAAGTATTCAGATGATAATTGTATGACCACCACTGACCCTTCTGCTTATTGTATTAATATATGTATTCAGATGATAAGGGTATGAACACCACTGACCCGCTTATTGCAGTAATATATGTATTCAGATGATAATTGTATGAACACCACTGACCCTTCGGCTTATTGTATTAATATATGTATTCAGATGATAAGGGTATGAACACCACTGACCCGCTTATTGTAGTAATATATATATTCAGATGATAAGGGTATGAACACCACTGACCCTTCTGCTTATTGTATTAATATAAGTATTCAGATGATAAGGGTATGAACACCACTGACCCGCTTATTGTATTAATATATGTATTCAGATGATAAGGGTATGAACACCACTGACCCGCTTATTGTATTAATATATGTATTCAGATGATAAGGGTATGAACACCACTGACCCGCTTATTGTATTAATATATGTATTCAGATGATAAGGGTATGAGCACCACTGACCCTTCTGCATATTGTATTAATATATGTATTCAAATGATAAGGGTATGGACACCACTGACCCCTCGGCTTATTGTATTAATATATGTATTCAGATGATAAGGGTATGAACACGACTGACCCGCTTATTGTATTAATATATGTATTCAGATGATAAGGGTATAAGCACCACTGACCCTTCTGCATATTGTATTAATATATGTATTCAGATAATAAGGGTATGAACACCACTGACCCCTCGGCTTATTGTATTAATATATGTATTCAGATGATAAGGGTATGAGCACCACTGACCCGCTTATTGTATTAATATATGTATTCAGATGATAAGGGTATGAACACCACTGACCCGCTTATTGTATTAATATATGTATTCAGATGATAAGGGTATGAACACCACTGACCCTTCGGTTTATTGTATTAATATATGTATTCAGATGATAAGGGTATGAGCACCACTGACCCGCTTATTGTATTAATATATGTATTCAGATGATAAGGGTATGAACACCACTGACCCTTCGGTTTATTGTATTAATATATGTATTCAGATGAGAAGGGTATTAGCACCACTGACCCGCTTATTGTATTAATATATGTATTCAGATGATAAGGGTATGAGCACCACTGATGCAGATGATGAGGACCTGCCTTCACTGAGGAGGGAGGCTCATCGCGAGGGACGTAAGAGGTCACTGCCAAGAGGACTGAAGAAAAACAACTCTCGAGAGGAACTGAAACGTGGTGGAGGTGATCATAGGACACCCAGTAAAGATAGCAAGGAGGACAATGTAAGCATAGATATATAGAGTGAATAACAGGAACAGAAAGCATAGGTTGTATTCAGTGTAGAGGTAATCCGTACATCATATACTTGATCAGTTCATCATTTATATGTCGTGTACAAGTTGGGATTTTGTACAAGTTATAACTTGTACAAAATCTTGTACAAGTTATAACTTGTACAGCTGAGTTGTACAAGTTATAACTTGTACAAAATCTTTTTTCAAATTTTGTACAATTTGCAACTTGTACAAAAATTATGCTTGTACAAGTTATAACTTGTACAGCACTATTCTTCATTGATGTTTGGTAATATGTTTTGCCTTTAACTTTTCAAATTACAGTAGGCTTTAATATAGATATTCCATTTAAGGAAATTGCAGTGATTGTAGTTCTATATCAGACTATGCAGAAAGATTCAAATAGATAGATATTTTTTTTGTCTTGACTGTATGTTTTTAATGTACTTTTGCTATGAACTTTTAAAATTAAATTAGATTTTCACACGGGTTTACCATTCAACCTAACAAAAACTTCTAACTTGTTTTACCTTGCACTACTACTTTATTCAATTGTTATTGATGTTTTTAAAATAAATATTAAATTTTACATTGTCCTTGTTACTTGTTCAGATTTGGAGAAAGGAAAGTTCAAACTTATTAATAGATCTTGAAGTTTTAGAGCTTGAAAACTATCAAAAAAGCATTGGCCTAACTTGTTTAACTAAATTATACAATTAACTGCAATCAGTTAATTAAGGCAGGCTTTATAGGAGCCCAAACCTATTAAAAACTTACTTGTACAGCTTCAAAACTATTAAAAAGTGTATTGGCCTAACTTGTACAACTCATTTGTACAAGTTAAGCCTTTTAGAAGCACCAAATCTGTACAAGTTATAACTTGTACAAAATTTGAAAAAGATTTTGTACAAGTTATAACTTGTACAACTCAGCCGTACAAGTTATAACTTGTACAAAATCCCAACTTGTACACGACATATATATCAAGGATGGATAAACACCCGGTGGTTGATTTGTTTTTGTTTTTTTATTTATTTATTTTTTTTGGAGGGGGTGGGTGTTATGGGCAGGGTGGGAGGGGTGATTCATACAATTAGATATTCATGGCAAAAAGAAATTCTGTTTGTAATGATAATCTGATATAGTTTATGGCTAATTGCATACCCAATACATATCACATCATATATTCACACAAGACTTTAACTTTTTCAGCCAATGTTCTACATTATTGCCCTTCAGATGATGAGTTTCAGAAACTGCAGCAATTGGCCTTGAGAGTACATATATATCATATTTCATATCTTTTATAGCCAAAAATATCAGTTGACATATGTACTATACAACTAACGCAAATAGTGTTGAAGGATGTACAGGAATAGAGGGCCATTATTTCATTATTGCAGAGCAAACTGGGTGTCAGTGGGTCCGATTAATACACTACACAGCCAGTTCACACATTTGAGTCCTACTATGCTTCTAATTGTTCCACATTCCAGTCCTCACAGAAGAAGAAGAAGCAGAAGATGAAGAAGATGCTTCACCGCCGGAGACGCAGACGACGCCCTAGTGACAGCTCCACAGCCTCGGATAGTTCAGAAGAGTCTGGGGAATCTGGGCAGTCTGATGAATCAGATCTTAGTGAAGGTATTTATAGGGTTTGAAATATTTGTAGTAAATGGTCATTGTGATGGTGTTGGTAAGTTAACAGTATGGGTAAAAAATAACCAATGTGAAGAAGGAAGTCGTGTTGTGCGTATTTATCGAGGTCACCTCAGATCTTCTGGATCCATGAAATTTAATTTTTAAAGACAGATAACTCCAACACTTATGCGTGCATTTTGATGAAATTTTCAGGAAATGTCCTTAATGGGACGAGGAACAAGTGATTAGATTTTGGGAGTGATCTGGATCACTGTCTGGATCATCCGGATCCAGGCTGCCAGATGTGTTTGTGTACAATATAGCTCAAAAACTTATGGACGGATTTTGATGAAATTTTCAGGATATGTCTGAAAAGGTAAAAGGATGAAATGGTTGAATTTTGGAAGTGATCCGGATCACTATATGGATCTTCTGGATCCATGAAATGTAATTTTTAAAGACAGGTACCTCAAACAGTTATGGATGGATTGTGATGACATTTTCAGCAAATGACCTAAATGGTACAAGGAACAAGTGGTTACATTTTTGGAGTGATCTGGATCACTGTCTGGATCATCTGGATCCAGGCTGCAACATAATTTTAGGATGAATTTTGATGATATTTTTAGGATATATTACAAATGGTAAAAGGAAGAAGTGGTAAAAGGAAGAAATGGTTCAATTTTGCGAGTGATCTGGATCACTATCTGGATCTTCTGGATCCATGAAATATAATTTTTAAAGACAAATAGCTCAAAAAGTCATGGGTGGATTTTGATGAAATTTTCAGGAAATGTCCTAAATGGGACAAGGAACAAGTGATTAGATTTTGGGAGTGATCTGGATCATCTGGATCCAGGCTGCCAGATGTGTTTGTGTACAAGATAAATCAAAAACTTATAGATGGATTTTGATGAAATTTTCAGGATATGTGTGAAAAGGTAAAAGGATGAAATGATTGAATTTTGGAAGTGATCAGGATCACTATATGGATCTTCTGGATCCATGAAATGTAATTTTTAAAGACAGATACCTCAAAAAGTTATGGATGGATTGTGATGACGTTTTCAGCAAATGACCTAAATGGTGCGAGGAACAAGTGATTAGATTTTGGGAGTGATCTGGATCACTGTCTGGATCATCTGGATCCAGGCTGCCAGATGTGTTTGTGTACAATGTAGCTGAAAAACTTATGGACGGATATTGATGAAATTTTCGGGATATGTCTGAAAAGGTAAAAGGATGAAATGGCTGAATTTTGGAAGTGATCTGGATCACTATATGGATCTTCTGGATCCATGAAATGTAATTTTTAAAGACAGATATCTCAATAAGTTATTGATGGATTGTGATGAGATTTTCAACAAATGACCTAAATGGTACAAGGAACAAGTGATTACATTTTTGGAGTGATCTGGATCATCTGGATCCAGGCTGCAACAGAATTTTAGGATTAATTTTGATATTTTTAGGATATGTTACAAATGGTAAAAGGAAGAAGTGGTAAAAGGAAGAAATGATTCAATTTTGCGAGTGATCTGGACCACTATCTGGATCTTCTGGATCCATGAAATATAATTTTAAAGACAAATAGCTCAAAAAGTCATGGGTGGATTTTGATGAAATTTTCAGGAAATGTCCTAAATGGGACAAGGAACAAGTGATTAGATTTTGGGAGTGATCTGGATCATCTGGATCCAGGCTGCCAGATGTGTTTATGCACAAGATAAATCAAAAACTTATGGACGGATTTTGATGAAATTTTCAGGATATGTGTGAAAAGGTAAAAGGATGAAATGATTGAATTTTGGAAGTGATCCAGATCACTATATGGATCTTCTGGATCCATGAAACGTAATTTTTAAAGACAGATATCTCAATAAGTTATTGATGGATTGTGATGACATTTTCAGCAAATGACCTAAATGGTACAAGGAACAAGTGATTACATTTTGGAGTGATCTGGATCATCTGGATCCAGGCTGCAACATAATTTTAGGATGAATTTTGATGATATTTTTAGGATATGTTACAAATGGTAAAAGGAAGAAGTGGTAAAAGGAAGAAATGATTCAATTTTGCGAGTGATCTGGACCACTATCTGGATCTTCTGGATCCAAGAAATGTAATTTTTAAAGACAAATACCTCAAAAAGTCATGGATGTATTTTTATGAAATTTTCAGGAAATGTCTTAAATGGGACAAAGAACAAGTGATTAGTTTTTGGGAGTAATCTGGATCACTGTCTGGATCATGTGGATCCAGGCTGCCAGATGTGTTTGTGTACAAGATAACTAAAAAACTTATGGATGGATTCTGATGAAATTTTTAGAATATGTCTGAAAAGGTGAAAGGA
The DNA here is from genome assembly GCA_964017235.1 of Sabellastarte sp. h YS-2021. Taxonomy (NCBI): domain Eukaryota; kingdom Metazoa; phylum Annelida; class Polychaeta; order Sabellida; family Sabellidae; genus Sabellastarte; species Sabellastarte sp. h YS-2021. Next base: position 65,790,331 of record OZ024928.1, read on the forward strand.
TGCAATGATTGAATTTTGGAAGTGATCCGGATCACTATATGGATCTTCTGGATCCATGAAATGTAATTTTTAAAGATAGATATAAGTGAAAGAACTAGTGATTAGCTTTTGGGAGTAATCTGGTACTATGGAGAATCCTGACCTGGTGCTCCAGAAAACAGGCTCAAGACCGACATATTCACGCCTTAACTATGTCCCGTCCGTAGATACACTGCGTCGAGATGCAATGTCTAGTTAAAAACTGTACTAGTGTTTCTAAGGTCAACTTCACAATAAAAGTAAAAAAAAAAAAAGTGATTTTTAATCTGACACACTTGCAGAAAAAAATCACCATTTCAATCTTGTGTACTTGCACTGGTTATATTTAGGTGGCATTCATACACATTATTTGATGTAGAATTCTGGTCAGTAGATTATCTCTTTACACAGATATAAATTTCAGGTATTTCGGGTAATTTTCCATTGAATCGAGTATTTTCAGTTCCTGTAAGATTTGAGATTCAGCTGTACAAGGTGCATCTGTGCCCCACATTAATTGTCTCCTACACTTCTCTTTTTCCCCCACAGGTGGTGGGGCGGTGATGTCTGGTGATTCAGCATCAGAACTGAACTACATGAACCAGTCCTCTTCCAGTGAATCAGACAGTGATAACCTCATGGTAAGGACCAACATAAACTTTGTTTACAGAAGAATAATAAGTGTAAAAGACCCTCTGTGCAGCTGAAAAATCTTTCTGGTTAAAAGGAATTCTACTAAACAGAGTTGTGCTTAAAGATCTTGAATTTTGCCGGAGATTGCATATGTTGATTATCTTGAAAACCATTAAAGATGGAGCAATTTTGAGCAAATTTTGAACCCTTTGGGTACTGTAGACTGTGGATGCAATGGCTCTGTAAAATTTTTTATTTTGCGAATTCTGGCGCCATCTTGAATTTTCCCGCAAATGGAAAATGTTGATTATCTCGAAAACCGTTAGAGATAGAGCAATTTCAAGCAAATTGTAGACTCTTTGTTTTTTTATAGCTTTTGGATATAAAGCCAATGAAAAAATTTTAATTTTCCAAATTCTGGCCGCCATCTTGAATTTTGAAATGGAAAATGTTGATTATCTCGAAAACTGTTACAGATAGAACCATTTCGAACGTATTTTGGACCCTTTGAGTAGTTTAGACCCTGGAAATTATGTCTATGAAAAATTTTATATTCTGGAATTTTGGCTGCCATCTTAAATTTTGCCGGAAATGGAAAATGTTGATTATCTTGAAAACCATTAGAGATAGAGCAATTTCAGGCAAATTTAGACCCTGGAAATTATGCCTAAGGAAACCTTTATTTTCAGAATTCTGGCTGCCGTCTTGAATTTTTGCAGACAACAAAAATCTCTCATTTTAGAGAATGACTGAATTTTCTACATGTTACCTTGTACCATGTCCCATCCAGGGATACACTGCATCAAATTGATGCAGTTCCAGTTGGTTCTAGAACTTCAAATGTGAAAACAGTCTGTTGGAAATCATGTCTTGTGAATCTTTTGCAAGTGTCAAATTTGATCTATAACCCCTGCTTCAAGGTTCAGTTGGGTCATCATTTTGAAATGGCCTTTTATCTCCCTTATGGTTGCTCCTTGGGCTTTGAACCCTTTTTTGTCATCAGACTACTTGCATTTCTGCTTAATAACTGGTGGGAGATAAGTGCCGCGGCAGTGGTCTTGTTTTCTCGAATATAGAGCTAGAGTTGTGAAATTCACTACTGAGCCAGTCCTCTTGAGATGAAGCAAAAATAGCCATTAACATGTTTCCCTGTTGTACACATGTTTGAAACTTTTATCAGTGACACAAGAGTCTATTTACACACCTTTTAGATGCTACTAGTTTGTCATGAAACAATACTAAATGGTAAATACCACAAAATAGTCACGCATCACTCCTGTTAGAAAGACTTTCCATTGGCTCATATTGAACATCACTCTGTATTTAAGACTGCCTTACTGGTGTTCAAGTTCCTACAAAGTGGTTATCCCAGATACTTTGAACCTTTTCTTAAACCTAGACATAGTGTGTACAATCAACTGAGAAGTCAAGCTGATGGTGTGTTGCTCGAGGTTCCACACTTTATAAGTCTATGAAACATTTCAGTCTCAGCTTTGCATGTGATGCCTCAAAGATTTGGAATAATTTGCTTGATGATGTACATTCAACCACTTCTGTCTACTGATTCAGAAACAAGTTGAAAACCTATATCTTTTACAAAAGTAAACCTACCCTAGTTTCTGGCCTTATCCCATTCTTGCTCTGTCATGCTGACCCCTGCTATGTCTCTGGCTATATTATTGTGGATTTTTGTTTTTCTATATAATACTCTTAGAGTCTGTCTTTAGATGGAGATTAAGTGATATAAAAGTACTATTATAATTTTTAATTACAAATTGTACACTGGTAGAAAATTTTGTAAAAATTACATTAATTATTTCTTCCTTTAATAATGGTCTTGCTTACTTTTACACTTTAGGTCAGTCAAGAATTGAAGCCAGGTTTCTCTGAGGGGGACGAGTTGACTGTCGCACCACCTGGCAGGAGTACTACAAGTAGTAGCAGTAGTCAGGAGGACTCCCCGGACAGTGGTCAGGGCCCTGGTTTAGTGCACCAGGACATAGATGAGGCCTTACACGAGTCACTGCTCAACAACAGACACCTCAATGGGTGAGTAGCAGTGCCTTACACTTTGTCTTAACTACGCTTTCTTTTTATTTCAGTCTCTTTTTGCTACGGACCTCAGTGGGTGAGTTTAGCATGTCAAAAGCAACTTATAGGAAATCTTTGGTGTGAAACTTTTGTGAGGTTAGATTTAATGTTTGACATCTGTTTCATGGTAAAAATATCCTTACTCACCACAGAGGCTTTATATTTCCGTTACGTCATTCGTTGAAAGCATTCAGAAATGTGGGGAAAATAAATTAAAGATATCTTTGAAATTCTTTTGTTGGTTTATGATAGCTCCTTAAAGACAAAAGGACATCAACATATCAAGAGACCCTCATACCTCACTTGGAGTAATTCCCTGTTCAATGCACTAAATTTGTACCATCTAGAAATATGCTAGGCCAAGAGGCAAAGTCTAGTTAACCTAGATTTTCTGATTTCACCAGTGAAGACAATCTCAAACAAGTTTTCAAACAACTGTGCCCCCCCCGAGTTCCATTGGCCAACAAATAATAGTGATGTGGCGGAAGTATACGTGTCTGCAAAGAGATAGATTAGATTAGATTAGCTCAGATCTTTTTTTTTTTTTGTGTGTGTATCCCAGCAGCGTACAGTTGGTGACAGACCTTAACAACCTTAACAACAACCACAGCAAGACAGAGAGTAGAGAGGAAGGCAGTCTGGGTCTGTGTGATAAGTTTGGTGGAGACACAGAACAACTTATTAATACTTACCTGCAGGTAACTCTGGTGAAGGGATGATTAGACGTGGTCAGTTAATCGTTGGTGACAGCTTACCATCTATGTTGGATGCTGACTTTTTTGATGACCGATCATCAAACATAAATCTCACCTTTCTATATAAATCTGAATGTTTGTGTGCTTTTAAAGTGTTTTAGGCAGTTTTATTCAGTTAATTGATAGATTTGTCACAACTTTTGGGGTTTATTTATGCCATACTGCCATATTTACAGGAGGAGAGCATTTTTGGTAGATGCTAAACATGTGAAACTTAGAACCACCAAAAGTCTTATCAAATTGACATCTTCTTCATTCTGAAAAGTGTTTTACAGTGTAATAATCAACAATGAAGCAAAATAAATGATTCTGGCTCATCAGGCCCAATTATCGGTTTGAAAAATAGGCGATAAATCAACCATGACAACTGGGGGTGATTTCCAGCACCAGGTAGCACGAGGTAGCTAGTTCAGGTGACAATGAAGTAACTATTTCTGCAGCTACTTAATATTTAGCACTGCTTTATATGATCAACCTGTGAAATTATAGCATTATTTTAACTTGTATAAATATTATTTATAACTAAGTCAATCAGTTATATAATCAGTGACATAATTTTGTATGGTGGCCTAATTTCTTTTGAAATAAATTCAAATACAATGTCTCAATGAGTTTCATAAACATAGAAACTTTTTTGGTTGATCTTTAGGTAATAACTTGATTCCAGTCAGTAGTCACATGCACTAGTCAAAGTTGTTTATATGTTAAATTACTTACCCCTCAAGTACACATTTTATTTCAGTATTGTCAGTTAAACAGACTTGTAATCTTCAATGTCTGGTTGTTTTAAAGCGTATTTCATATCTTTATATTTCGCTTTTGATAAGCTGTTCAATTATGTTTATTGAGAGCAGAGAGGAAGGCAGTCTGGGTCTTTCTTATGTAATTATTACTTATGTTTTTTTCTGGATTTTTGTGTAAATACAGGAGTTTCCTGCGGACTGGCTGAGTGACTCGAGCAGTGTGTTCAATCAGACACTAATGTTTGCCAAGCTGATGGGACAGAGAGAACTCTTCCCCAGGCAGGAGGATGGGGAGGAAGGAGGAGAGGACTTGCTCTACGACAAAGATGTCAAAGTACCCCCAGGTACAGGCACTCAGGTGTTAGACTGGTGGCTAAGCTTCTATGTAACATTATATTTAAAGGGTTTGGGTGTTTTGTTCCTTAGTTTTAATGAAGTTTTTTTTCTCCTCTTCATCATTTTAGTCTTTATAAGAATTTGAAATAGATAAATCCTTGGTGGAAATACAATTTTGTTTTGTTAGTGCTATAAGTCTAAATGGCTTTTGAGGCATTTATTTAATATTGAGAAAAAATATGAGGAAAATTATGATGCAGTGAAAGACATAGTCTGTTACTATATATCTCATCTGCACATAAAACAGTTGCCTTCCTTGATAACACAGAAAATTATTGGAAAACATACATTGTTTTGTCAAACCATTTTCAAGTTTGCCATTGACTTTAAACTTTGTACAATCTGGTTGTGTAAGTATTCTTAAAATTGATTAAAATGGTGATGTGATTGTCTAAATAACGTATTTATACATTTCCTCTATAGTCAAAAGTGCAACATATAAACAGAGTGTTTTTGGTGTTTTAATTTTGTGTTTATATTATTTTACAAAAAACAGAACAGAACTAGAAACGATGTTTATCTTTTCTTATGTTTTAGACATGTATAGATAAGTTGAAGTGGTTTAGATAAACATGTTTCAAATGGCATTGTTTCAGTTACTTTAATATAGACTGGGCACCAGCATGTAGGAGGTTGTAATGAAGTTATGTGATAAACGTTACGGCATTGCTTACCAATCTGAACTGACTTGATACGATAAGCTCAGACGTTCATTATGCTAAACAAAATGGTGAAAAAAAGGACCAGTTGTAATTCTATCCAAAAATTATTAAAGTTCTGTTCATTTTAACCAGAGATCTCTTGTGTATGATAATGATACCAACCAAACATATGAAGGATGAATTTTTCAAAGGCATTTTGTGTCAACTATCGTAGTGTAAATAGACAAGGTTTGTCATCTTAGTCTGACTTTACCATTGTGTCTGAATGTATCAGTGCATACCAGCCTTTCGTGGGGAAATTGTTTATTTATAATGGCAGTGGACCTCGGGCTTTAGGGTTTAACAGTGATTTATAATGGCAGTGGACCTCGGGCCATAGGGTTTAACAGTGATTTATAATGGCAGTGGACCTCGGGCCATAGGGTTTAACAGTGATTTATAATGGCAGTGGACCTCGGGCCATAGGGTTTAACAGTGATTTATAATGGCAGTGGACCTAGGGCCATAGGGTTTAACAGTGATTTATAATGGCAGTGGACCTCCGGCCATAGGGTTTAACAGTGATATACATCACTGGGGGTTGTCATGTCCTCCTCCCCTCCATTCTGTACATAATTGACAAAAGCATTTCTGCAGTTTTGTCTATGATGCTCCATCTTTGTTAAATGGGTTGCCCAACGAGTTCTGTTCAGAAACCTTACTATCATCATTTATGAGTAAACTCAAGACTAAGCTTTTTGGGGGATAACGTACCATCCATAACGATCTTTATTCCTGGTAGTCAGAACACTTTTATTTGTTGTAGTAGTGACAGATATTTGACACAAAGTGAAAAAAATGATTACGTTTAGTATTACATAGCAAGAAATTTTGAACTATATGTAAGATTCACCACTGCCATTCCCTCTGAAAATATTGTAACAAAAATTCTGCATGAGATAAACAAAGACTAAAAGACCACCAAAATGCCTTGTTTAAAGAAACAGAAGTATTTGACCACAAAAGATAAAGTTCTGCAAAATGTAAAGTAGTATAACAAAGTAGAGTCAAACTCTGACCTAAAAAGGTCATCAAAATGTAAAAAAGAGGGGGAGCAGTTGCAGCATTTCACAGTGATCAAATTCACAAGTTGGAGATATACTGTAAGATATACTGTTATTCTCAGAAATACTCACAGAACACACTCAGCTGTAAACTCCTAATAAACAAGCTTTGTGTGCTGTTATTTATTAGACTTGTGGTAACCTTTTTGGGAAACTCTTTTTGGTTAAATTTACTAATCTTGGTTAATATTTTGGCTTAATTTATTTCCACATATTTGAGTTTTAAGCTTGAGAGTATCAGTTTTTAGAAGGTTGTGTAATATGTATGCATATTTAAAATGGTGTTAGTTTCAATGAGTTTATTATTATTTACTGTGGGACTCTTTGACTGTATGTGAGGACTTGTTGGCCTATTGGATAATTAGTCAGTGGGAAATTGTGGCAAATTGAAGAAAATGGGAAAAAGAATATTATTTGATCTAAAACAGTTTTCAGTTTTCAAAAGGTACATTTGTACTTAAACTCTCAGAATATATGAATGTTTGATTCAAATAATACATTACATTTACGATAGATGAGGTATCTTGATTTGAAGACCATTAAACGTATGAAGATTTTAAGAGTGGAAGAGTGTAATTAAAAATTTAAAATAGATAGATTTTTGGGTAAAAGAAAGTATAGACTGGAAAAGAGATTGTACCGAATACTCACATATACAGCTTCATAGTCGTAAGAGTCCCATCTGTTTAATGGCAATTTGTTTAGTTATTGTGTCTGTTTTGTAACCCATGGCTTTGTTGGGTCAGGATTTGAAGAATCCTCTGAGTATGCTGCAGTGAAGGAAATTACTGAAAAAATTGCAAACTTCATGATCGAGACTGACACAGACACCAGTAGTATGATGCCCACTGACACAGGTAAATATACACCAGCCTTTGCAGCAGAACACCTCTACAGGTGAATGAACAGTGGCCTTTGTAGTGCCCACTGGCACAAGTAAATACACATTGGCCTTTGTAGATAACCACCTCTACAGGTGAATGAACAGCGGCCTTGTAGTGCCCACTGACACAGGTAAATACACATTGGCCTTTGTAGATACCCACCTATACAGGTGGCCATTGTAAATGCCCACTGGCACAGATAAATACACATTGGCCTTTACAAATACATGCCTGTAAAGGTATATAAACAGTAGCCTTGTAAGTATTCACAAACACAGGTCATAAAACATTGTCTTTTATAAATGCCTACATACACAGGTAAGTGGACACTTGCATTTAAATTACCAATAATACCAAATAACCACTGGTCTCATTATCCACTAACACATAATTAATTACTGGCTTAATAAATTTCCACTGAGACAGGTACATACACACTGGCCTTTTCACAAAACCACCTCTTCAATAAAACCTGGGCTTGACCACTGACATGGGTAAATACAATTTTGTGTTTGGAGATTACCACCTGTATTTATATCAGTAAATATGAAAGTCTTTTCGCCCATCTAAAACCTCTAGCCAATCCAATCCTAGTATTTTAGGGGCCATCTGCTTAAAATGTTGCATGGAGGACACTGGCCTTTTTAAATGCCAGCTGGTACAGATAAGCTTAAGTTTTTCCTTCAGATTTACAGTCATATTTTATGTGTGCATGTCCTTGGATTTTGTTCAGCAGCTTAAGGCTGAATTACGATTCAATGGTAATCTGGAATTAAAATGAGTATAAACCTGGGCTGTTTTTCTTGCAGTTTGGGTCCAAAAACAAGGGTTATAACCATTTTTTGGTCATTCTATGGACAGAACGTAAAGAGACTTCTTCAATTATGAAGTGATGTGAACTGATAGTGAACAGATTCATTTCAGTGTGCTTGACCATATTACATACTTAAGATGGTTTTGAGTCTGGTTATTCCTGATTTGAGGTTTATGAATAACTCTGATTGGGTTATGTATAAGCATTTCTAAAGTATATGGCAAAAGTTTCTGAAGCTCTTTCCCCTGTGAAAATTGAAATAATAATTGAAAAAGCACCACATTTTCTTACCATCAAAAAAAAATTTTTTTTTGTGGAAAAGTCCCCATATTTTCCATAAATTTCCATGACAAAAAGCATTAGTCATTGGGACCACTCATACAAGAAGTTTTGCCATTTAGTGTCCTACAGACTCGTACACCTCCCCCCCCCCCCCCCCCCCCCAAAAAAAAAAAAAAAAAAAAAAAGAAAGTGCAAACACATATGCAAAGGTATTTAAGGCAGTGAGAACCTCCCACTGTATGCACTAGTATTTTAGATTACTTCCCAGTTGGATTGGAGCCCTACCTTTATGTGGGTGTTCCACCACACGACTAAGGCTCCCGATTAAGGGTTTTTGAGGGTCGGTTTCAGAAATATGCTTAGTCCCAGGCGGCCTGTAAGGGTCGGTTGTGGTCGGTTGGGGCCGTGTGAAATATCAAACATGTTTGATATTTCTCCCGACCCCAACCGATTATTTTTTCCCGCCATAAACAAAATGTACAGTCCCAGGCTTCCTCAGGCCTCCTCAGACCAAAATTACACAGTCCTATGCTGTCCCAGGCCGCCTGCGACCCTTAGTCGCCGACCCTTAGTCCCAGACCTCTATCACTTAGTCCCAGGCTTCCTGCGACCCTTAGTCCCATTGCCAAACAAAAATCGGCGATCCCGGTCTGGGGACGCCTGGGGACGCCTCAGGACACCTTGTGGGGTCGGGACTTAATCCTGGGTTAGTCGGGGCTTAGTCCCAGGAGGCCTGAGGCGTCCTGGGACCCAGTCGGTTTGTCTACGACTAGAAAAATGGCTTAATCGGTTCTTAGTCCCAGACCAGTTGGGGACAGTCTGGGGCCTCCTGGGGCGTCCTGAGGCCGATCTGTAGTTAATCCCAGACCTTCATACCGATTCTGTCTTCCACCCCATTGGTCAATTTTTTTTCCATTTTTTCCAAGACTACCCACGATTAAGGGTCCCAGACAGGATCGGGGCTTAATCCTTTGGTGGAACAGGGGCATAAGTAACAAAAAGTTTCACATTTCTTTCTGAATCACCTTAAAAATCTCCCTAAGCTGTGATCTGGAAAGTTTGAACATATTCCTTACAAATGAGATAGTTTTTAAAACAGATTTCTAACCCAGTTGTGTAGATATGGTGATGAGACACAAAAAGACAAGACCCGTTTTAAAATGGGTGTACGTCTGATCGCCTGAAAGAAAAAGTGTTAGCCTCTCCGTACTTAGTAGCGGAGTGATACAAAAGCAATTTCTCTGTTTTTATTGTGATTTATTGTCATTATTTATCCTGTGTTCTTTCTTGTTTGTATACTCTTCCTCATGATTTTTTTTACTTTTTATTTTGATAATACTTGTCTTTTTTCTTGAAAAAAATCTTTATGACACTTTATAAACCCAGTTTGTTAATATTATTTCTTTTCTTAGAATTTAAATTTGCTAAACATGCCTCCAAACATTGAGTAGCCCATTTTTATTTTTGTTTTGGTTACAAAACAATATGTGGATGTTGGTGAAGCAGTTACATTGAAGATCTTGTATGATCTGAACCATTTATTTCTTGCTTTATTATCTCCCGCCGGGCTAAAGCCCGGGAGGGAGATTATGAAATGATGTCTGTGTGTGCGTGCGTGCGTGCGTGCATGCGTGCGTGCGTGCATGCGTGCATGCGTGTGTGCGTGCGTTAGTTAGTCACGCAGATTTCTCCAAATCTACTACAGCTACAGATTTTTTGTAAATTAATTGTCTCAATGAATTTTTATGCCCTTGAAATTTTTTTTGGTTTTATTGACTTAGGCCTAAAGATAAGTGAGTATAGCAATCTTAGCTACTTTGAGTAAAGGGCTCATAACTCAAAAACTATTGCAGTAACAACTTTTTCTTCAAATATGTTGTTCAGCTACTTTGTCCTTAGCTATAAGATGGTACATAGTTTGGGGTCCCATTGCATACCATAAGTGAGTAATAGCTATTTTCTCATTTGTAGCTAAATAACAGAAGAAGTAAATGTCAAATATCTTCAAAAGTATTGAAGTTAGGGAAATCTTTTCAAATATGTTGTCCATCTTCTTTTTGGTAAGCTATCACATACTAAAGTTTCAGACCTGTTGCACCTTGGATAGCTGAGTAATAGCTACTTTGAAATTCTGACTGGTGAGTAAAGCGATTGTAACTCCAAAACTATTGCAGTTAGAGTATTTTCCTAAAATATGTTGTTCAGCTACTTTGTCCTTAGCTATAAGATGGTACATAGTTTGGGGTTCTATTGCATGCCATAAGTGAGTAATAGCTATTTTCTCATTTGTAGCTAAATAACAGAAGAAGTAAATGTCAAATATCTTCAAAAGTATTAAAGTTGGGGAAATAATTTCAAATATGTTGTCCATCTACTTTTTGGTAAGCTATGACATAGTAAAGTTTCAGACCTGTTGCACCTTGGATAGCTGAGTAATAGCTACTTTGAAATTCTGACTGTTGAGTAAAGCTATTGTAACTCCAAAACTATTGCACTTAGAGTGTTTTCCTAAAATGTGTTGTTCAGCTACTTTGTTCTTAGCTATAAGATGGTACATAGTTTGGGGTTCTGTTGCATGCCATAAGTGAGTAATAGCTATTTTCTCATTTGTAGCTAAATAACAGAAGAAGTAAATGTCAAATATCTTCAAAAGTATTAAAGTTACGGAAATATTTTCAAATATGTTGTCCATCTACTTTTTGGTAAGCTATGACATAGTAAAGTTTCAGACCTGTTGCACCTTGGATAGCTGAGTAATAGCTACTTTGAAATTCTGACTGTTGAGTAAAGCCATTGTAACTCCAAAACTATTGCAGTTGGAGTATTTTCCTAAAATATGTTGTTCAGCTACTTTGTTCTTAGCTATAAGATAGTACATAGTTTGGGGTTCTATTGCTTGCCATAAGTGAGTAATAGCTATTTTCTCATTTGTAGCTAAATAACAGAAGAAGTAAATGTCAAATATCTTCAAAAGTATTGAAGTTACGGAAATCTTTTCAAATATGTTGTCCATCTACTTTTTGGTAAGCTATAACATAGTAAAGTTTCAGACCTGTTGCACCTTGGATAGCTGAGTTATAGCTACTTTGAAATTCTGACTGTTGAGTAAAGCCATTGTAACTCCAAAACTATTGCAGTTACAGTATTTTCCTAAAATATGTTGTTCAGCTACTTTGTCCTTAGCTATAAGATGGTACATAGTTTGGGGTTCTATTGCATGCCATAAGTGAGTAATAGCTATTTTGTTATTTGTAGCAAAATCATGACATAAGTAAATGTCAAATATCTTCAAAAGTATTAAAGTTAGGGAATTCTTTTCAAATATGTTATCCATCTACTTTTTCATAAGCTATCACATAGTAAAGTTTCAGACCTGTTGCACATTGGATAGCTGAGTAATAGCTACTTTGAAATTCTGACTGTTGAGTAAATCCATTGTAACTCCAAAACTATTGCAGTTACAATATTTTCATAAAATATGTTGTTCACCTACTTTGTCCTTAGCTATAAGCTGGCATGTAGTTTGGGGTTCTATTGCATGCCATAAGTGAGTAATAGCTATTTTCTTATTAGTAGCAAAATAATGACATAAGTAAATGTCAAATATCTTCAGAAGTATTAAAGTTACGGAATTCTTTTCAAATATGTCATTCATCTACTTTTTTGTAAGCTATCACATAGTAAAGTTTCAGACCTGTTGCACATTGCATAGCTAAGTAATAGCTACTTTGAAATTGTGACTGTTGAGTAAATCCATTGTAACTCCAAAACTATTGCAGTTACAGCTTTTTCTTCAAATATGTTGTTCAGCTACTTGGTCCTTAACTATAAGATGGTATATATTTTGGGGTTGTATTGCATGCCATAAGTGAGTAATAGCTATTTTCTTATTTGTAGCAAAATAACAACATAAGTAAATGTCAAATATCTTCAAAAGTATTAAAGTCAGGGAAATATTTTCAAATATGTTATTCATCTAGTTTTTGATAACCTATCACATAGTAAAGTTTCAGACCTGTTGCACATTGGATAGCCGAGTAATACCTACTTTGAAATTGTGACTGTAGGGTAAATGCATATAGTTTGGGGTTCTATTGCATGCCATAAGTGAGTAATAGCTATTTTCTTATTTGTGGCAAAATAATGACATAATTTTTCTCAAATAACTGCTTCATCTACTTTTGGGAGAGCTTTCACTTGGTGAAGTTTCAGACCCGTAGCTAATTATTCACCTACTCAAAATGAGTAAATGATAATTATCTCTAAAAGTATTGCGGATATCCAATTTTTATCAAATAACTCATTCATCTACTTTTGGGAGAGCTTTCACATGGTGAAGTTCCAGACCCGTAGCTAATTACTCACCTACTCAAAATGAGTAAATGTGAATTATCCCTAAAAGTATTGGGGATATCCAATTTTTCTTAAATAACTCATTCACCTACTTTTGGAAGAGCTTTCACTTGGTGAAGTTTCAGACCCGTAGCTAATTATTCACCTACTCAAAATGAGTAAATGCTAATTATCTCTAAAAGTATTGTGGATATCCAATTTTTATCAAATTACTCGTTCATCTACTTTTGGGAGAGCTTTCACATGGTGAAGTTCCAGACCCGTAGCTAATTACTCGCCTACTCAAAATGAGTAAATGTAAATTATCTGTTAAAGTATTGCAGATATCCAATTTTTCTCAAATAACTGATTCACCTACTTTTGGGAGAGCTTTTACTTGGTGAGGTTTCAGAACCGTAGCTAATTGTTCACCTACTCAAAATGAGTAAATGTGAATTATCTCTAAAAGTATTGCAGATATCCAATTTTTATCAAATAACTCATTCATCTACTTTTGGGAGGGCTTTCACATGAAGTTCCAGACCCGTAGCTAATTACTCACCTACTGAAAATGAGTAAATGTGAATTATCTCTAAAAGTATTGCAGATAGCCAATTTTTATCAAATAACTCATTCACCTACTTTTGGGAGAGCTTTCACTTGGTGAATTTTCAGACCCGTAGCTAATTATTCACCTCCTCAAAATGAGTAAATGCTAATTATCTCTAAAAGTATTGCGGGTATCCAATTTTTATCAAATTACTCGTTCATCTACTTTTGGGAGAGCTTTCACATGGTGAAGTTCCAGACCTGTAGCTAATTACTCACCTAATCAAAATGAGTAAATGTGAATTATCTGTAAAAGTATTGCAGATAGCCAATTTTTCTCAAATAACTCATTCACCTACTTTTGGGAGAGCTTTCACTTGGTGAAGTTTCACACCCGTAGTTGATTATTCACCTACTCAAAATGAGTAAATGCGAATTATCTCTACAAGTATTGCAGATAGCCAGTATTTCTGAAATAACTCATTCACATACATTTTGGAGAGCTTTCAATTAGTAAATTTTCAGATCCGTAGCTAATTACTCACCTACTCAAAATGAGTAATTGCCTATTATCACTAAAAGTATTGCAGATAGCCAATATTTCTCAAATAACTCATTCACCTACATTTTGGAGAGCTTTCACATGCTAAATTTTTTTAATGAATTTTTTAAATAATTTTTAATGCATTAAAATTCATGAAATCATGCACTAAATCAATTATAACTTGAAAAGTATTACATTTAGAGCACCTTGTTAAAATATGTTATCTTTAGTACATCTAATTTATATGGCGGGAGATAAATGCATGCGTCAGAATGCTTGTTTGATATATATCTGCGTATATGTTATGACCCAGGTGAGAAATTGCCCATTTCATTAAACATATGTATATTTGTATCAATATATTACAGTGCAAAATAATGACCATTCCTTTAGTCAAATAGACACCATTGAAACATTAAACTTGATTTGTATTTAGTTGCTTTGTTATTTTGATACACTCGTGTTGGTGTGACAAAATTCTGTGTGATATTATAAATGGAGTTTTTTGAGATCCTTGTATATTCCAATTAGTAGTCTCTTCACCTTTTCTGTTTCATGTTTCTGTGGTTTGTTTTATTTTTGAAGTGAGTGTAGATCAGGAGTCTGGTAAGATGTTCTCTTTCATTATGTTCCCTTTGTTTTACATACTCTTCTTATTTTGTTTCTATTTTTTATTGCATGAGAATTGTTACATGAATGTGGGTGTATTAGCTATTATTATTCTTTCAAAGTGCATGCATTAGTATTTCATTGTTTGATGTTGATTTTAACATTGAAATAAATGGAATACATACCAATATCTTACAATTCATGATAATCGTTAGATAATAAAATTTTACTTTGAGCATCTAATGACTGTGGCGGCAACTGTATGTCACACTGTTACTGCCAATACCACAGTTTATACCCCATACATATTACTAAATCTGGGGTGTATTGCAATTATGCATTACCTTCAGTGTTACAATGGATCTTACAAAGGTTACTTCAATGTGATGTTGGTGTTACATAGAGATAGTTTTAATTGCTGTAATACTTGTTTTATGGTGTCAGTCTCTTGTAACAGGTTTTTTCTGTTTTACCTGTTTACCTCACAGTGTTATTATGATTAGTGTGACAAAGTTTAGAGAGCAACTTTTCATCAAAGGACATCAGATTGAATAGAACTTGTTTGGACAAGAAGTGAAGAATTGGTCACCTGGCAAATGCTGTGAGAAAAATATCTTTTTCTGAGAAAATGAGTGGTGCTATTTGGATCAATGAATATGTTTCAAATAATAAATTATATACGGCCAAGCCAATTTAAAAAAACGAAGTGGCTTGAGTACAGTAAATCACCACACTCAAGAAGAAATTCTGCAGTACGGTAGCATTCATTTGCCGTATTCCAGTAAATTAATTAGAGTGCGATTCAAGCTGGTAACCTAAACACCTCATGGAGTGAAGGAAGTATGAGGCCATGATGTTGGTTCTAAATTTTAGAAATAGAAAATCTAGCAATATTTTACAAATATCAAATGCTAGTACTTGTACAGTACACACACAGACTTAAGAAAATATGAGGCCACAATGGATTTTCTAGGAATATTTTACAAACAGAAGTCTAGCCAACCAGTCTATTTTTCATCTGTAAACGTGATTAATTTAATTAACCAATGAAAACAATTGTTACTGAAACCTCACCCGAGACCAATACTTTACTCTTACTGCAACTATTGTTGAAGTTTTTTGGAATATTTTACAAGTAGAATATCAGATGCTAGTACTTGCACACCCAGACTTAAGGAAATATGAGGCCACGATGGGTTCCTGGGCATATTTTACAAACAGAAGATCCAGCCAACCAGTCTACTTTTTGTCTGTAAATGTGATTAATTTAATTAGCCAATGAAAACAACTGTTACTGAAACCGCTCTCGAGACAAAGTTCTGGAGTGCAGCAATCCGTAATATAGCATATTTTCTACAGAACAGTTTTACCGTACCACAACCACGCCCTTAAAAAAAGTGCAGCAATGTATACTATCATTTAAATGTTTAGTGCTTAGCAGTTTAATTGTGAAAGTAATCTGCATTACCTGATAAATTTGGTGGAAAGTTATCGTATTACCTCATTCACAATTGATTTAAGATTTCACAATCTTGTAGAGTATGCTGGGAAAACTATCGAAATATCCCACTGCTTCAATGCGAAAAAAAACCACCTTGACTGTGAAAGCTATGCTATTAATGTCACTGACTCAACCAACTCCTAATCCTTTTCATTCATAGGTGCACAAAGGTTCATCATCAATGCAAAATCATTCGAAAATTGATTCATTTTGGTTTCTGTGGCATGTACTATTTTACTGGACCACGGTGCTGGCTCTGGCAACAACCTACTTCCCATTTTCATCCTGCCTGTTGACTTGCATTGCCTGTTAATCCTTACTTTGTGCAGGAGGTTATGTTTTTGAGTCTGTGTGTTTGCCTGTTTGCAAAGTAACTGAAAAAGTTATAGATGGATTTTGAATGATGAATTTTCCAGAAGATGTCAATCATAGCACAAGGAACAGATGATTGGATAAGTAGTATTGGAGGTGTTGGGTCTTGGCGAAGTTATCTGCAGTCAGAGTACTCTTGTTACCTATATTTCTGTTCTGTCATTCAGTATATTTCAATGTTCAAACCTTGCACCATTTTACACCCCACTATTAAGTGAAGTGTTTCAGGTTATTTGGTCAAAGGGTATGGGTTCAAAACGTGACATTTTTTTATGGATAAATGAAGGTATTGATACTATTTGTTGTGCCGCTTATTATCATATTCATGTATAATATTCATTGCATAAAAGACATAGCTGGCATTTGATGAGGGAGTGTACACTACATATATCACAGAAGTTACTATTTTATCACAATATATCGCACTTTAACCACTGTTCTTGTCACTTTGGATGTTTGTGGGCAGTACACAAGAGTAAACTATTTTTTGCTAAAAACCTATGCGATTTTTATGTATAGGCTGTATTTTTGTCAAGAATTTGCCAGTTCTTGCTTAATATGGCATCGATTTGCTTCATAAAATAGTAACAATACCTGTCTTGTACCTGTAATATTTTTTGTGTTGATATTTTGAGTTTTATTGTCACATAACTTAATACAGAAAAAATTCATAATTTCTCTAGTGCTTTTGTAAAGTATATCTACCTTTGAATCATTACAGCCTCTTATCGGATTTAATTAAGATATATTGGCTCCTCCATGAAGATAACTCATGCAATGAACAACTGTAGAACTGCAGTGAAAAAGGGAAATAGTAATGATAATGCATTGATAAACTCATAATATATCCACAAAGTGAGGTATTCTCTAAGTTTTGTTTGATTGAACTCCACATATTTGTGGTCCTTTTTGTGTTGTACCCTTTAACAAATTTTGGATTATTTCTATTGAAGTATTTTGTTAAAATTCTTTCAATACATGAAATGTGTATTTAAAAATCAAATTACGAATGCTTCTTTTGAGCTTTGAGCAATATTATTTACCTGAAGATGAACTGTGAAAAAATAGACCAACTCACATTATAAGGAGTGTTCTTTTTCAACTGGCAGATGACTTAAACTTTCTTCTCTATTTTCACAAATGGCTGTTGAATTGTTTGGTATAAAATTGCTTTAACTGGAATATTACATGTAAGCATTTTGTGTGTTGTATTTGTAGAAACTACTTCGAATGTGACAACAGAAAGTGAAATGGAGACCGAAACAGAAACTGAAAGTATTATTGACAGGTTCGTACTTTTTTAGGGATGTTTTTGGAATGGTAACTGCCTCAATGTCAAAAGCTTTTCAGAGAATTCCTATTTAAACTGAATCGACAGTGTCCTGTAGTCCTTCAAAATTTATTTTTTTATTCAAACTCATTTTGACCTAGATTCCTGTTCTCAACTGGGTATAATTGCATACCTTGCTGTAAACAAGCATAAGTCCATGGTTCTATGATCCCCACAGATAGCAAATATTTGCACTTCAGTATAACAGGATGGTCTGTGTATTGTGTCTTATCACTTCTTTATTTTTAACAAATTAGACTGGTTGTACAAATACATATTTACCACAGTCAATGCACTACAGTTGGACCTGCTAAAATAGCCAAACATTCATAAATGCTGGACCATTACCATTAAGAGACCATTAATGTGTAATCTACAAGAATTTACCAGTACTGTATGCAGGGAAAAAGGATGGGAGTGAATGGAGAAGTGTTCCTTGAACCAGAGTGAATCCTAGTAGTCCAGTTGTGTAAGGTCTTCAGTGGTGGTTTTTTGTCTTTGCCATACAGTTAATTACACACTGGATTGAGAGATTGATTGGGGTTGAACAGTGCTTTCAACACCTTGTACAGGGTCATATCAGAGTGGGTAGTTGAGAAGATGGAGGAGAGAAATGCATACTATTTTAGTCAGGATATTGCACTTAAAACTGCTGAGAATTGACCAGGAGCTACAAACTTTCCATCTTTGGGTAGGGCTGAGAATTGAACTCAGGACCTATGAGGTAAGATGGAAGTATGCATGACTGATTCCATGCAAGTCAATGGTTCATACTAATTGTTGCACACAGCAGACACATGACCAATGTGGGGAACTCATCTTTTGTTTGCTGTTTGATGGCATCTTTATGCAAAAGTAAGGATTTGCAAAAAGGACACGTTTACAATATTTTGAAGCAGAAATTATGGAAATACAATGTTCCAATTACAGAAACTCTTCCTGAATTGTTTTTACTTTTTCTTCTCTTTTATTTGGGATTGTAAGCAGAATTTAGTGTCTTTTCAAATTAGTACTTTCACTGAAGTCTGCTGTTTCTACCTGTGTATTTACTTGTGTATACAGGAGTGAAGAGGAGCACAAGCACTTGGAGCAGTGTGTGGAGGTGATCACCAATGAGGGATTGCTGACAGCCATCAAAGTCTTCTCCGACTGGATGAAGTGCAACCAGCACATCATAGTCACTTGTGCAAGGGTAAGCTTTATGACCTGTAAGTAGGGAGTAAGGCAAAACAAGGTTATAACCCTTTAGAATACTACCTTCAGAAAATTCACAAAAGCATTATGCTGCTCAACAAATTGTGTCATACTTGTGCATGTTAATGGTGAACCCTATGAATCAGTGACTGCTGAGGTATTGCATATCATGTGCCTGGATGTGCCTGGTAGTGAAATCCTCTCTAAAACCTTTGTATTTAAAGCAGTGTTACAGCTTTGATATGTATATTTATCTCCCACTGGGCTTTAGCCCGGGAGGGAGATTATAAAATGCATCGTGTGTGTGTGTGTGTGGGGGGGGGGGGGTGTGTGTGCGTGTGTGCGTGCGTGCGTTCGTGTGTCATACAGATTTCTCCAAAACTACTACAGCTACAGGTTTTTTATGTCAGCTGACATTATATCGTCACTCTGCGGCGTGGGCGTCCGCGTCCGCGTGAACATCTTCTCCTCCAAAACTACAAGGCCTAGAGACATGCTGTTTTTTTTAAAAGATACCTTATCTATTGAGGATGAAAAATTGTTCAAGGCATGCAAATCTGTCTGTTAGTCTGTTTGCTAGAGACATTATAAGGGAGGTACCCCTACCAAAAGTGTGAAAATTTCAACACTTTATCACAATTTTCTCAGTGACCATGTCAGGGATTTCTCTCATATCTTGGATATATGTACTAGGCCAGAGGTAGATTCTCTTGTGTGAGTGTGAGACCTGGATCTGTCTTATTTTTTTTTTAATAAATTTTTTTAATAATTTTTAATGCATTAAAATTCATGAAATCATGCACTAAATTACTTATAACTTGAAAAGTGTTGCATTTAGAGCATTTTGTTAAAATATGTTATTCAGCTACTTTTTTCAGAGCTACAACATGGTGAGTAACTTGGATGTCTGTCTCAATAGCTAAGTGAGTAATAGCTACTTTTGGACTTTTCAGTAACTTCCATCATGAGTAAAATCACTTGTAACTTGAAAACTACTGCATTTAGAGAATTTCGTATAAATATGTTATTTAGCTACTTTTGGGTCAGCTATAACATAGTAAAATTTCAGACCTGTAGCTCATGGCATAGCTGAGTAATAGCTACTTTTAGGTTATCACTGTTGAGTAAATCACTTATAACTTGAAAACTATTGCATTTAGAGTATTTTGTTTTAATATGTTATTCACCTATTTTGGGGTCAGCTATAACATAGTGAAGTTCCAGACCTGTGGCTCATTGCATAGCTGAGTAATAGCTACTTTGAAGTTCTCACTGTTGAGTAAATCAGTTGCAGTTGGAAAACTATTGCATTTAAAGAAATTTGTGTAAATATGTTATTCAGCTACTTTTGGGTCAGCTATAACATAGTGAAATTACAGACCTGTAGCTCATGGCACAACGGAGCATTAGCTATTTTCAGGTACTGCCTGTTGAGTAAATCAGTTGTAACTTGAAAAATATTGCATTTGGAGTATTTTGTTAAATATGTTGTTCACCTACTTTTGGGTCAGCTGTAACATAGTGAAATTACAGACCTATAACTCATGGCATAGCTGAGCAATAGCTATTTTCAGGTTCTCACTATTGAGTAAATCAGTTGTAACTTGAAAACTATTGCATTTACAGTATTTTGCTTAAATATGTTGTTCACCTACTTTTGGGTCAGCTATAACATAGTAAAAATTCAGACATGTAGCTCATTGCATAGCTGAGTAATAGCTACTTTGAGGTTATCACTATTGAGTAAATCAGTTGTAACTTGAAAACTATTGCAGTTAGAGTATTTTGTTTAAATATGTTATTCATGTAATTAAGCGTCCCTGAAAGGGCGCTTTTTTGTTTTCGCCTCAGTTTCCTCGCCGCCGCCGCCACCGCCGCCGCCACCGCCGCCGCATTATGGTCTCCCTTGAATATCTCCCTTATTATTAGAAGGTTTCAAACCATATTTGGCACTTATATACCTTAGGCGTGGGAAAATTTTTCTGCATGCTTAAATTTGACCTTTGACCTTTATGAAGGTCACATGATCAAAAACAATTTTTTTAAGTACACCCCCCCGTCATCACAGTTCAGGAAAAACTACTTTCTACACAGCCTTATGCTTTGACACACCTGTTCATACTATCGAAAACGCGAGCTGATTAGATTTTGGGAGCAATCCCTTGAAAAATGTCTCATTTATGGGTGATTTCCTCACACCTTCCAATCTGAGAGCCTTAAATTTAGGTGAACCCCCCTATTATCTTCTTAAGTATTGCATTTAGAGCCATAAAATGTATTGGGAGGTAATAGGAAACCATATGTGGAGAGTCTAAATAGCCGGTCAGTTTTACCCCACGGCCCCCCCTTATGGGTCAAACTGGGGTCATAAAATAGCTGATTTTGAGTTTTTGCCTTATATCTCCTTTATTATTGCTTTTATAGCTTCAGAATGTATTAAGAGGTATTGGGAAAGCATATGTGGAGAGTCTAAATAGCCAGTCAGTTTTACCCCACGGCCCCCCCTTATGAGTCAAACTGGGGTCATAAAATAGCTGATTTTGAGTTTTTCCCTTATATCTCCTTTATTGTTGCTTTTATAGCTTCAGAATGTATTAAGAGGTATTGGGAAAGCATATGTGGAGAGTCTAAATAGCCGGTCAGTTTTACCCCCCGACCCCCTCTTATGGGTCAAACTGGGGTCATAAAATAGCTGATTTTGAGTTTTTGCCTTATATCTCCTTTATTGTTGCTTTTATAGCTTCAGAATGTATTAAGAGGTATTGGGAAAGCATATGTGGAGAGTCTAAATAGCCGGTCAGTTTTACCCCCCGACCCCCTCTTATAGGCTAAACTGGGGTCATAAATAGCTGCTTTGGAGTTTTTGCCTTATGTCTCCTTTATCGTTGCTTTTATAGCTTCAGAATGTATTAAGAGGTATTGGGAAAGCATATGTGGAGAATCTAAATAGCTGGTCACTTTTATCCCCTGATCCCCCCCCCCTCTCCCCCCCCCATGGGTCAAACTGGGGTCATAAAATAGCTGATTTCAAGTTTTTGTCTTATATCTCCTTTAATGTTGCTTTTATAGATTGAGAATGTATTAAGAAGTATTGGGAAAGCATATGTGGAGAGTCTAAGTAGCCGGTCAGTTTTACCACCCGACCCCGGCGTTATGGGTCAAACTGGGGTAAAAAATAGCTGTTTTGGAGTTTTTACCTGATATCTCCTTCATTGTTGCTATTATAGCGTCGGAATGTATTAAGAGGTATTGGGAAACCATATGTGGAAAGTCTAAATAGCCGGTTAGTTTTACCTCCTGACCCCCATGTATGGGTCAAACTGGGGTCATGAAATAGCTTTTGCTTTTATTGTTGCTTTTATGCTTTCACAATGTATTAAAACCTATTGGAAAACCCTGTGGACAATCTAAATAGCAATACATACTTGCACACATGATTATGAAGTTATCAATACTCGTTACTGAAATGCTTTGTAGCATTTACACAGAATTTACTAAAGTTACATCCAATGTTGTACATCCAATGTACAACACTTTCTCCAGCTTGTCTATGTCTACAACGCTTGTTTATGTTAATTAAAGAAGACCTTTGTAGGATTTCCCCTGTCATGATATCACTAAGGGGGTTGGTTTATGTAACAGTACGGTACAGCTTTGTGCATTCTTAGCTTTACAGCATGCTTATTGAAACCACAAGGCATTTTAAACTCTCAGGGACGCTTCGCTTTTGTTAGCAAAAGCATTCATCTAGTTTTTGGTCAGCTATAACATAGTGAAGTTGCAGACCTATATGTCATGGCATAGCTGAGCAATAGCTACTTTCAGGTTCTCACTGTTGAGTAAATCATTGTATCCACTGGATAGCCGCAGTGTGTAGAGAGATTTCACCATTACTGCTCTAACGAAAAAAAAATATTATAGCTAGCCTTCTCAAGTTTGCAGGATATATTAATAACCATAAAATGTTGCCTGGGAATATTTTTGGCCTCATTTTGAAGAACAAGATGGCCGCCACAGGTGTTTCTTTGTCAGTCATGAAAAGTGCTTATATCTCTCTTCTTATTGGTCCTAGAGGTTTGGGATGGTAAACCAACCTGTAGGAAATCATGGGCTGTGAATCTTTTGGTGTGGTCAGATTTGACCTTTGACCCCTCCTTCAAGGTCAAACAAGGATAGCCAAACTTGAAAGTGCTTATAACTCGCTTATTATTGGTCCTAGAGGTTTGGGATGGTAAACAAACATATAGGAAATCATGGGCTGGGAATCTGTTGATGTGGTCCGATTTGACCTTGGACCCCTCGTTCAAGGTCAAACGAGGATACCCAAACTAAAAAGTGCTTATAACTCACTTATTATTGGTCCTAGCGGTTTGGAATGGAAAACCTACCTATAGAAAATCATGGGCTGGGAATCTTTTGGTGTGGTCGGATTTGACCTTGGACCCTGCCTTCAAGGTCAAACGAGGATAGCCAAACTTAAAAGTGCCTATAACTCGCTTATTAATGGTCCTAGAAGTTCGGGATGGTAAACCAACATATAGGAAATCATGGGCTGGGATTCTTTTGGTGTGGTCAGATTTGACCTTGGACTCCTCCTTCAAGGTCAATTGAGGATAGCCAAACTTAAAAGTGCTTATAACTCGCTTATTATTGGTCCTACAGGTTTGGGATGGTAAACCAACCTACAGGAAATCATGCACTGGGAATCTTTTGGTGTGGTCGGATTTGACCTTGGACCCCTCCTTCAAGGTCAAACAAGGATAGCGAAACTTAAAAGTGCCTATAACTCACTTATTATTGGTCCTAGAGGTTTGGGATGGTAAACCATCTTATAGGAAATCATGGGCTGGGAATCTTTTGGTGCGGTCAGATTTGACCTTGGACCCTGCCTTCAAGGTCAAACGAGGATAGCCAAACTTAAAAGTGCTTATAACTCGCTTATTAATGGTCCTACAAGTTTGGGATGGTAAACCAACCTATAGGAAATCATGGGCTGGGAATGTTTTTGTGTGGTTGGATTTGACCTTGGACCCCTTCTTCAAGGTGGAACGAGGATATTGCATTTGCAGTATTTCTTTAAATATGTTTTAACCTACTTTTTACACTTAAACAGTTACCTTAGTTACCTTGTTACTTTCCTTCATAATACCATTTGCAGGGCACAACTTTATTGTCCTTTTCTTCTGTCAGCTTCGGAATTTCTTTCAAACATGCTGTTCAATTACCATTTACTGTACTTCTGTACAGCACTTTCCCTGATAATTATGCTTTCCTCTCATTATCACCTTCACAAATCAAAAACACTCAGTCAGCTGACACAGGGGCACTCTCATCTTGTTTGTGAATTATTTGTCCTAATGAATTTTCAAGCCCTTGAAAATTTTTTTGGTTTTGTGGACATAGGCCTAAAGATAAGTCAGTAATAGCAGGTTTAGCTACTTTGAGTAAAGGACTCATAATTCAAAAACTATTGGAGTTAGAGTTTTTTACCCCACAGGCCTTAAGGGCTCTCAGGGTATTGTTTTCACCAATGGTGTCTGGATGGGCATTTGGGCAGGCGGCGGGAAAAAGTTTGCCCGAGCTGTATTTCAGAAAGTTGATATTTGGTAGGGACATTGGTTAGAGGGCGTAGGTGTGCAACGTCATGGTGGAACCTTGATTTGACCTTGACGCAGTGACCTTGAGTTTAAAAATCTTGTCTGGGCTATATCTCGGCAACCGTAAGGTGTGGGAAGTTGATACTTGGTTGTAGGTGAGCAACGTCATGGTGTGACCTTGATTTTGTAGGAAGTTGATACTTGGTAGGGACATTGGTAAGGGGCAGCAGGTGTGCAACGTAATGGTGTGACCTTGATTTGACCTTGACATAGTGACCTTGACCTATAAAATCTTGCCCAGGCTATATCTCGGAAACTGTAAGGTGTAGGAAGTTGATAATTGGTAGGAACATTGGTTAGGGGGTGTAGGTGTACAATGTCATGGTGTGACCTTGATTTAACCTTTGACCTTGCCATAGTGACCTTGACCTATAAAATCATGCCTAGGCTATATTTCTGAATCCATAAGGTGTAGGAAGTTGATACTTGGTAGGGACATTCTTTAGGGGTTGTAGGTGTGTGTCATGGTGTGACCTTGATTTGACCTTTGACCATGTCATAGTGACCATGAGTTTGAAAATCTTGTCTGGGTTATTCCTTTGATTCCATTAGCTGTAGAAGGTTGACACTTGGTAGGGACATTGGTTAGGGGTGTAGGTGTGCATCTTGGTGTGACCTTTAACTGTGGCTCTCCCAAAGTGTGTTCATCTGTCATGATCAAGACCTCTTTCTCTTATGACAAAGATGTATGGATTACTGCAACTGAGTATCGTATGCACTTTTATATAATTGTGCTTTTTCCATTGACAGCTGTTCACCAATTAATAAATTCTACAGCTTCATAATTTTTAGTGTACTGATTAATGCCGTCATCTTGCTATTGAATTGTCTTGTTTTAATACTTATCTTTACATATATTTTCGTTCTCTTTGATGGTAGTTCCTCTACTGAAACATTAATTGGAGCTTTATATAACTGACACTGCTCTGAAAGTATCCAGATCTTTGTACTGGTTCACTACTTCTGTATCTCATGGTGTTAAAAACTATTTCCCCAGGCTGTGGGGTACGGGCATCTCTTCAAAAGTATTAAAGTTAGGTCAGTCTTTTCAATGTGTTATTTGTCTACTTTTTGATAAGCTATCACATATTAAAGTTTTAGATCTGTTGCTCGTTGTATAGCTGAGTAATAGCTACTTTGTCATTCTTACTGTTGAGCAAATCTATTGTAATTACAAAACTGTTGCAGTTGGAGTATTTTCATAAAATATGTTGTTCAGCTACTTTGTCCTTAACTATAAGATTGCATATAGTTTGGGGTTCCATTGCATGCCATAAGTGAGTAATAGTTATTTTCTTATTTGTAAAATAACGACAGAAGTAAATGTCAAATATCTTAAAAAATATTAAAGGTAGGCAAATCTTTTCAATATGTTATTCATCTAGTTACCCCACAGCCCTTAAGGGCTGTCGGGGTATTGTTTTCACCCATGGTGTCCAGAAGGGTGGGTGGGCGGGCGGCGGGAAATAGTTTGTCCGGGCTGTATCTCAGAAACCGTAAGGTGTAGGAAGTTCATACTTGGCAGGGACATTGGTTGGGGGGGTGTAGGTGTGCAACGTCATGGTCTGACCTTGATTTGACCTTTGACCTTGCCGTAGTGACCTTGAGTTTGAAAATCTTGTCCAGGCTATATCTCAGAAACCATAAGGTGTAGGAAGTTGATACTTGGCAGGGACATTAGTTAGGGGTTGTAGGTGTGCAACGTCATGGTATGATCTTAATTTGACCTTTGACCTTGCCGTAGTGACCTTGACCTATAAAATCTGTCTGTTGATGCAGATTAAGCACTGTTAAAGTCATATTAGAATTCATTAAGAATTTCCTTTTGCAAGTTCCCATTGTAACAGATGGAATTTCATCAAGTGAGCCACAGGCTTTTCTCCAACACCACACATAAACATTCATTGAATGTATTGCCACTTCTGTATGCATGGGTAATATTCAAAACATCCAAACCATAATTCGGCCATTTTTGGTTTACTGATAAGTGCTGTCCTTTTATTATTGAATTGTTTTGTTTTAATACTTCATCTTTACATACATTTCTTTTCCTTAGATATTATTTTCTCTACTTAAGCATTATTTGGACCTTAATATAACTGACACTGCTCTGAAAGTATCTTGAACTTTGTACTGTTATACTACTTCTATATCTCCTGGTTTTGAAAAATATTTCCCCAGGCTGTGGGGTACGGGCATCTCTGATGCTATTTTTTTTTTTGATAAGCTATCACATAATAAAGTTTCAGACCTGTTGCACATTGAAAAGCTGAGTAATAGCTAGTTTAAAATTCTTACTATTGAGTAAGTCTTTGTAACTCCAAAACTATTGCAGTTATTTTCCTAAAATATGTTGTTTAGCTATTTTGTCCTTAGCTATAAGATTATACATACTTTAGAGCTCCATTGCATATAATAAATGAGTAATAGCTATTTCCTTATTTGTACCTAAATAACAGAAGAAGTAAATGTCAAATATCTTTAAAAGTTTTGCAGTTAGGCCAATCTTTTCAAATATGTTATTAATTGAGGTTTTAATAATATATCATTCACTACTTTTCAGCTTATTGTATCCACCAGAGTTATGTTCATTTTGCCCAAGAGTAACTCACTTGTAATTTCAAAAGTATTCAATTTATAGGTTTTATCAAATATGTTGTTCAGCTACTTTTTGATGTTCTGTGCCATGGCAAATTTTCAGAACTATAGCTCCACAGCTAACTGAGTAATATCTGCTTTTTGCTATCTGCTATTTTCCTTATGAGTAAATCACTTGTAAATTCAAAAATATTAAATCTAGAGGTTTTTTATCAGATATGTTGTTCATCTACTTTTTGATGTTCTGTATCATAAAGCATTCTCAGAGCTGTAGCTGTAATTGCAACTGAGTAATAGCTACTTTCACATTTTGTCGCTGAGTAAGTCTGTTTTAAGTTCAAAAGTATTCAGTAGAGAGGTTTTCTATGAAATATGTTATCCTTAGGGCACTAAGGACTGCTCCCAGTAGGACCTCTGAAATGTTTAGACTTTTTCAAATTTTGGCCACCATTTTGAATTTTGGCCGAAATGGAAATTATCACTTAATTCAAAAACTGTAAGAGATAGAGTGATTTTGTGCAAATTTCGGACCCCCAGAGTAATAAGGACTACTCCTCTAGCACCTCTGAAAAATTTAGACTTTTCCGATTATCAGGCTCCATTTTGAAATTTGGCAGAAGTAGAAAATGTTGTTTATCTTGAAAACCATAAGAGAGCGATTTCAAGCAAATTTTGGACCCCTAGGGTACCAGGGACTACTCCTCTGCTACATCTGACTTTTCTGAATTTCGGCTGCCATCTTGAATTTTGGTGGAAATGGAAAATATCATTTATCTAAAAAACTGTAAGAGATAGAGCGATTTCAGCAAAGTTTTGGGTACTAAAACTACTTCTTTAGTCTCTAAAAGTATTGCAGATAGGCAATTTCTTCTAAATAAGTAATTCACCTACTTTTGGGTAATCTACCACATAGTGAAGTTGCACAACTGTAGCTCTTTGCTTAGCTGAGTAATAGCTAATAAAATGAGTAAATACATTTTATCTTTAAAAAGTATTGCAGATAGGCAATTCCTCCTAAAAAAGTCATTCACCTACTTTTGGTGATTTACCACAAAGTGAAGTTGCAGAACTATATCTCTTTGGATGGCAGAGTAATAGCTAGTAAAATGAGTAAATGTCTTTCATCTCTAAAAGTGTAACAGATAGGCAATTTCTTCCAAATAAGTCCTTCACCTACTTTTAGTGGATCTACATAGTAAAATTGGAGAAGTGTAGCTCTTTGGATGGCAGACTAATAGCTGCTAAAATGAGTAAATGCCTTTTATCTTTAAAAGTATTGGAAACATTAAAGTGCCTCTTGCTTGGTGTCACTTCTATTTGTGCCTCCATCTCACAAGAAAATCTATGTTACAGTATCTTTAGTACATTTAATTTATACAGCGGGAGATAATTGCATGCGTCAGAATGCTTGTTATTATCTGGCACTTTCCATGTGTATGGTAAGATGCTTACTTAAGCATCACATTTGAATGAATGATTTTAAATGCTCTTTGCCCTCTTTGGCTTTATTTGTATTTTCACAAACAAACGCCTTTGTATGATGTATATGCCGTGACAGAACTTCAAATTTGACTAAATTTCAAATTTTGTCGACAGAACTTTCAGTCCTTGTATTTCATCGGTTTAGAGGGATTTGAAATTCTCTCGACAGAACTTCCAATCCTTGTATTTCATTAGACGGATTTGAAATTCTGTGGACAGAATTAGAAATTCTGTCAGATTTGTAGTTCAGTCACAACATATATACAATAAATCTCATTTGTATGTCTCATGTACTGAAATGAAAAATTAAAGTGTTTTTATCATGCAAAGTGTTTGGCATCACTCTGCGGTGTTTGCATCCACTTGAGCAAATTGTCCTCCAAAAGTACAAGGCCAGTAGACATGCTGTTTCTTTTCAAAGATGTCTTACCTATCGAGGTTAAAGTTTTTGTTCAAGGCATGGAGATCTGTTCAGCTGTTTTCCAGAGCCATTTCAAGCAAGGTACCCAAAACCAAAGTGTGAAAATTTTAACACTTAATCACTATTTTCTCATGGACTATTGAAGGGATTACTCTCTTATCTTGCAAAAATGTACTGGACCACTAGTAGATTCCCTTTTGAGTATCAGGCCTGGATGGTTTTCATCAAATCATGCACTAAATCACTTTTATTTGAAAAGTTTTGCATTTAGAGCATTTTGTTAAATGTGTTATTCAGCTACTTTTTCCATAGTTACATCATGGTGAGTAAATTAGGAGTATATCCCAATCGCTAAGTGAGTAATAGCCAGTTTCCCTTCAAGATCAAATTTGCCCTTGCTATTTTCAATCCCTTTCCCTTATTGTTGGTCCCAGAAACTTTGTGTTTGAAGAACAGCTGGTACCAGTGAGGTCTCCTATCTAGTGTAAAAATTGTAACACCCTTTCATTATTTTTTTCTGTGAACATTGGAGGGATTTCTCTGTTATTTTGTTAATGTATTCTGTGGCAGAGGCAGTTTACTTTGTGAAGGTATCAGCTCTACATCTGAAGTCACTATGCACCAACTTATGAACTCTCTAACTTTGTATAAGAACCAGGTCCTCAGTAGCTCCTTAGAAATCACCTTAGCAGTTCACTTTGTTCTTTACTTCTAATTACCATTTGCATCAAACAAGTTTTGTGTCCTTTTCTACTTTCTCTTGTACCCTGAAGCTCAAAAACACACTCGGCTGACACTGAACAGTCACTGTTTGCTTGTTTCAAAGCTTGAATGACATGAGCTTCGCCTCACTCTAGACCATACCCAATCTCCTCGATTTTGAAAATGTTGATATTTTAGTTAAAGGCACCCTATTGTACATTTTAAATGCGATGACTGTCAATACCTTTAGATATTGCTGGGTGATGCATTTCACAACTCCACATTATCAAGCAAAGCACATTATTCCATTGGCTAGTGAAATTTAAATGTGTTTGTAAAATACCAAATATGGATATATAATAATGGGTCATGTTTTTTAGAGCTCCACGTCCTTGTGGGCCAGACTCTCTCTTCTGTTGAACTTTTTCCCCACAGAGACAGATTTGGCCAGACCAGGTAAGTGTTCTAGTTATTATCTCCTACCGGGCTTTAGCCCAGGTGGGAGATTATGAAATGCATCCTGTGTGTGCGTGCGTGCATGTATCCGTGCATGTTTGCGTCTGTTAGAGTGTCATGCAGATTTCTCTAAAACTACTGCATTTACAAATTTTTTTGTAAATTACTTGTCCTAAAGGATTGTTATGCCTTTCAATTTGTTTTAGGTTTTTTTGACTTGGCCTAAAGCTAAGTAAGTAACAGCACTTTTAGCTAATTTGAGTAAATGGCTTCTGACTCTAAACCTATTGCATTTAGAGTATTTTGTTAAAATATGTTGTTCAGCTACTTTCTCCTTGCCTACAAGATGGTGTGGTACTTCGGAGCTTACTGTACAAGTAATAGCCATTTTCTTAATTTTAGCTAAAAAATTGAAAGAGTAAATGTCTAATATCTTCAAGTGTACTGCACTTAACCTATTTCTTTCCATATATTATTCATTTACTTTTGTTTCAGCTATAAGTTATAGTAAAATTTCAGATCTATAGCTCATTCCCAGCTGGGCAATAGCTACTTTTAGGGCCCCACTATTGAGTAAATCACTTGTAACTTGAAAACTATTGCATGAAGAGTATTTTGTGTAAATATGTTATTCACCTACTTTGGGGTCAGTTATTATGTAGCAAAAATGGCAGACCTGTAGCTCTTTGCATAGCTGAGCAATTGCTATTTTGAGATTCTCACTTGAGTAAATCACTTGTAACTTGAAAACTATTGCATTTGGAGTGTTTTATTTAAATATGTTAATCACCTACTCTTTTGCTGCTATAGACCCTGGATATAATGCCTCTGTAAAACTTTTAATTTTCCCAATTTTGGCCGCCATCTTGAATTGTGCCAGAAATCGAAAATGTTGATTAACTCAACCTGTTAGACATTGAATGATTCTGAGCAAATTTTGGACTCAGGGGTCCTACAAACCCTGCATATAATGGCTCTGAAAAATTTTTACATTTCCAAATTTCAGCTGGGAAAATGTTGATTATCTCTAAAACCTTTAGACTTAGAGCAAATTTGAGCAAATTTTGGACCCTTTGGGTGTTAATAGACCACGGATATAATGCCTCTGAAAAATTTTAATTGTAGAAATTTCGGCCGACATCTTAAATTTTGTCGGAAATTGAAACTGTTGATTACTCGAAAACCACTAGAGATAGAGCGACTTCGAGCAAATTTTGGACTCTTTGGGTGTTATAAACCCTGGATATAATGCCTCTGAAAATTTTTAAATTTTTTAATTCCAGTTGCCATCTGGAAATTTGCCAGAAATCGAAAATGTCAAGTGTCTCAGAAAAAAGTTTGAGATAGAGCAATTTCAAGCAAATTTTAGACCTGCTTGGTATTACAGACCCTTCACATGATGCCACTGAAAAATTTTACTTCTCCGAATTTTAGCTACCATCTTGAATTTTGCTGGCAATCGAAAATGTTGATTATCTCGAAAATCTTTAGAGATAGATTGATTTCGAGTAAATTTTGGCCCCTTTGGTGTTATAGACCCCAGATATAATGCCTATGAAAATTTTTAATTCTCTGAATTCTGGCTGCCATCTAAGATCTTAAATTTTGGCAGATTTGGAAATGTCGATTATCTTGAAAACCATTTAGAGATAAAGCAATTTCTAGCAAATTTTGGGCCCATTGGGTGATATAAACCCTGCATTTTATGCCCCTGAAAATTTTTACCTTTTTCGAAATCCGGCGGCAAACTAGAATTTTTGCAGAAATCGAAAATGTCAATTATTTCAAAAAGTGTCAGAGATAGAGCAATTTTGAGTTCATTTTGTTTCCTTTGGGTACCAGTGACTTTTACTCTGTTAACCTGGAAAGTCTCGTTTGGTAATATTATTTTTCTGGTTTCTAACACCTTGTCATCAGATGTGTCAACTGCACTTCAACAAGTCAAAACTGTAAGTGAAATAACAATCCTGAAGCCTTACTCTTTCATCTGTATAAGACAGATATAGACGTACTTGAAAATTAATTATAGAATTAACTTTGTAGGAAGTTGATACTTAGTAGGGACATTGGTTAAGGGATGAGGGTGTGCAACATCATGGTGTGGCCTTGATTCGACCTTTGACCCAGCTGTAGTGATCTTGGTCTTTAAAATCTTGTTCAAGGTATATCTTGGAAAACGTAAGATGTAGGAAGTTGACACTGACATTGGTTAGAGGGTGTAGGTATGAAACATTATGTCACAGTGTTTGCCCTGAAGTTCCCTGATCTTGGTACTGTGTCACTTCTTCTATATCTCATGGTTTTGAAAGCTATTTCCCTGGGCTGTGGGGTATGGGCATCTCCGATGCTATTTTACCATTTGTTAACCACAGCAATAAAATAGTAACATCATCCAAGAAAAGACTGAAATAGCCAAGCAAGTAACTCCTTTTATTATGGTGTATTTCTACACATCTCATGGATATTAGCTTCTTGCTTTTGCAGAATATTATTCCAAGCAGAAGAGAGTTGTGAACATTTGACCATTGGATACTTCCTATAAAATTAATGTTTTCTTGGAATTGGACTGTTTTGGACAGCAGTGCCTTGCTGGTTTTTCTCATCAATTTTGTGCTTTCACTCCGCGTCTATAAAGGCAGCCTCTAACCAGTAGCATGTTATTAACTCATTATTATGTGTCCTGTTTTGTGGGATGTTTGCATATTAAGGGATAGGGCTCTGTATTTAGCATGTAGATCTGGATCTAGAAAAGGTTGTCTGTTAGTAACAGACTGTTACTATGTCATTGTATCCCCAAAAAGTGGGGATACTATGGATCATGCACTGTCATCATCTGCATATGTGTCCGGGTCCGCGTCTGCAGAGATTTTCTTGTGTTCAACCTACAAGCCACATTTCTTTTTGGATTTCTTTTAAACTTTGCAAGTGGCTTCCTATGCCAGAGATCTGGTAACCCAGGAGTCAAAATTATGCTCTGGGGAGTCAAAAACGTCAAAAATTTTGACTATTGTTTGTGTTATTGTAGGCCACAGTTTCTTTCAGATTTATTATGTCGTCCTCTGTGGCGTGGACGTACGTGTACGCATGAGTGACTTCTCCTCCAAAACTACAAGGCCCAGAGACATGGTCTTTTTTTAAAAGATAGCTTATCTATCTAGCATGAAAAAAATGTTCAAGGCATGCAGATCTGTGTGTTCGTTTAATTGCTAGAGCCGTTGTAAGTAAGGTACCCCCCACCCTAAGTATAGAAATTTTAACACTTTATCACAATTTTCTCAGTGGCTATTGCAGGGATTTCTCTCATGTCTTGCACATATGTACAAGGCCACAAGTAGATTACTTTGTGTTATTGTCAGACCTGGATCTTTCTTAATTATTTTTTTATGAATTTTTAAAATAAATTTTAATGCATTAAAATTCATGAAATCATGCACTAAATCACTTCTAACTTGAAAAGTATTGCATTTAGAGCATTTTGTTAAAATATGTTATTCAGCTACTTTTTTCATAGCTACAACATGGTGAGTAACTTGGGTGTCTATCTCAATAGCTAAGTGAGTAATAGCTACTTTTGGACTTTTCAGTAACTTCCATCATAAGAAAAATCACTTATAACTTGAAAACTATTGCATTTAAAGAATTTCGTATAAATATGTTATTTAGCTACTTTTGGGTCAGCTATAACATAGTAAAATTTCAGACCTGTATCTCTTTGCATAGCTGAGTAATAACTAATTTGAGGTTATCAGTGTTGAGTAAATCAGTTAGAATTTGAAGACTATTGCATTTAGAGTATCTCTTTGGATATTTTATTCACTTATTTTTGGATCATCTGTAACAAAGCAAATTTGCAGATATGCAGCTTAATTTATAGATGAGCAATAGCTGTTTTGAGGTTATCACTGTTGAGTAAATTAGTTATAACTTGAAAACTATTGCCTTTACAGAAATTTGTGTAAAGATGTTATTCAGCTACATCTGGGTCAGCTATAACATAGTAAAATTGCAGACTTGTAGCTCTTTCCATAGCTGAGCAATAGCTACTTTGATGTTATCACTGTTGAGTACACCAGTTCTAACTTCAGAACTATTGCAGTTAGAGTATTTTGTTTTAATGTTATTCACCTACTTTTGGATCAGCTATAACATAGTAAAATTGCAGACCTGTAGCTTATTTCATAGCTGAGCAATAGCTATTTTGAGCTTCTCACTCTTGAATAAATCAGTTGTAACTTGAAAACTATTACATTTACAGTATTTTGTATAAATATGTTATTCAGATACTTTTGGGTGTGCTATAACATAGTAAAATTGCAGACCTGTAGCTCTTTCTATAGCTGAGTAATAGCTACTTTGATGTTATCCCTGTTGAGTAAACCAGATATAACTTGAAAACTATTGACTTTAGAATTTTTCTGTGAATATGTTATTCACCTACTTTTGGATCAGCTACATTATAGAAAAATTACAGACCTGTAGCTTATTTCATAGCTGAGCACTAGCTATTTTGAGGTTCTCACTGTTGAGTAAATCAGTTGTAACTTGAAAACTTTTGCATTTACAGTATTTTGCATAAATATGTTATTCACCTACTTTTGGGGGTGCTATAACAGTAAAATTGCAGACCTGTAGCTCATTGCATAGCTGAGTAATATCTACTTTAATGTTATGACTGTTGAGTAAATCAGTTGTAACTTGAAAACTACTGCAGTTAGAGAATTTTGTTTTGATATGTTATTCACCTATTTTGGATCAACTATAACATGGTAAAATTGCAGACCTGTAGGTCATTGCATAGCTGAGCAATAGCTACTTTGAGGTTTTTTCTGTTGAGTAAATCAGTTGTAACTTGAAAACTATTGCGTTACGAGAATTTTGTTTTAATATCTTATTCATTTACTTTTGAATTAGCTATAACATAGTAAAATTGCAGATGTGTATTTCATGGCATAGCTGAGTAATAGCTATTCTCAGGTCTTCACTGTTGAGTAAATCAGTTTTAACTTGAAAAATATTTCATTTAGAATATTTTTTTTAAATTTGTTGTTCACCTACTTCTGAGTTAGCTGTAACATAGTGAAATTGCAGACCTGTAGAGTTTTGGGATGGTAAACCAACCTATAGGAAATCATGGGCTGGGAATCTTCTGGTGTGGTCAGATTTGACCTTGGGCCCCTCCTTCAAGGTCAAATGAAGATAGCCAAATTTAAAAGTACTTATAACTCATTTATTATTGGTCCTAGAGGTTTGCAATGTGAAACCAATTTATTGGAAATCATGGGCTGGGAATCTTCTGATGTGGTCAGATTTTACCATGGGCCCCTCCTTCAAGGTTAAATGAGGATAGCCAAACTTAAAAGTGCTTATAATTCATCTTTTGTTGGTCCTAGAGGTTTGCAATGTGAAATCAAACTATGGGAAATCATGGGCTGGGAATCTTCTGGTGTGGTCAGATTTGACCTTGGGCCCCTCCTTCAAGGTTAAATGAGGATAGCCAAACTTAAAAGTGCTTATAACTCCCTTATTATTGGTCCTAGAGGTTTGGGATGTGAAATTAAACTATAGGAAATCATGGGTTAGGAATCTTCTGATGTTGTCAGATTTGACCTTGGACCCCTCCTTCAAGGTCAAATGAGGAAGCCAAATTTAAAAGTGCTTATAACTCGCTTATTACTGATCCTAGAGGTTTGCAATGTGAAACCAACTCATAGGAAATCATGGGTGTGGAATCTTTTGATGTTGTCAGATTTGACCTACACCTTGTTATTCTATCACACCTTGGACCCCTCCTTCAAGGTCAAATGAGGACAGCAAAACTTAAAAATGCTTATAACTTCAGGAATCTTCAGCCTCTATATCTTTTATTATTGCTTCTATAGGTTTGCTATGTTCGGGGATACACCGCCGGCTTGCAATAATTTATTGTATCCCCGACGCGAAGCGGGGATACTATGGATTCATCATCGTTGTCGTCCGCGCCCTCGTCCGCGTCCGCAGAGATTTCTTGTTAGCGACCTACAGTCCACATTTCTTTCCGGATTTCTTTCATGTTTGGCAGGTGGCTTGATATGGTAGAGGACTCGCCACCCTATCTTTTTGGTAGGCTTTATGTCTAAATTAGGCCTGTGGTAGACAAAAATGTCTAAAATGCATTAAAAGTCATGAAATCATGCACTAAATCACTTATAACTTGAAAAGTGTTGCATTTAGAGCATTTTCTTAAAATATGTTATTCAGCTACTTTTTTCATAGCTACAACATGGTGAGTAACTTGGGTGTCTGTCTCAATAGCTAAGTGAGTAATAGCTACTTTTGGGCTTTTCAGTAACTTCCATCATGAGTAAAATCACTTGTAACTTGAAAACTATTGCATTTACACAATTTTGTATAAATATGTTATTCAGCTACCTTTTGGGTCAGCTATAACATAGTAAAATTTCAGACCTGTAGCTCATGGCATAGCTGAGTAATAGCTACTTTTAGGTTATCACTGTTGAGTAAATTACTTATAACTTCAAAAGTATTATATTTAGAGTATTTTGTTTCAATATGTTATTCACCTATTTCGGAGTCAGCTATAACATATTGAAGTTCCAGACCTGTGGCTCATTGCATAGCTGAGTAATAGCTACTTTGAAGTTCACACTGTTGAGTAAATCAGTTGTAATTGGAAAACTATTGCATTTAAAGAAATTTGGGTAAATATGTTATTCAGCTACTTTTGGGTCAGCTATAACATAGTGAAATTACAGACCTGTAGCTCATGGCACAACTGAGCAATAGCTATTTTCAGGTACTGACTGTTGAGTAAATGACTTGTAACTTTAAAAATATTGCATTTGGAGTATTTTGTTAAAATATGTTGTTCACCTACTTTTGGGTCAGCTATAACATCGTGAAATTACAGACTTATAGCTCATGGCATAGCTGAGCAATAGCTATTTTCAGGTTCTCACTATTGAGTAAATCAGTTGTAACTTGAAAACTATTGCATTTACAGTATTTTGCTTAAATATGTTGTTCACCTAATTTTGGGTCAGCTATAACATAGAAAAAATTCAGACATGTAGCTCGTTGCATAGCTGAGTAATAGCTACTTTGAGGTTATCACTGTTGAGTAAATCAGTTATAACGTGAAAACTATTACATTTACAGTATTTTGTTTAAATATGTTATTCACATAATTTTTGGTCAGCTATAACAGAGTGAAATTGCAGACCTCTATGTCATGGCATAGCTTACCAATATCTACTTTCAGGTTCTCACTGTTGAGTAAATCATTGTATCCACTGGATAGCCGCAGTGTGTAAAGAGATTTCACCATTACCGCTCTAACGAAAAAAAAAATTATAGCTAGCCTTCTCAAGTTTGCAAGGTATATTAGAGGGTGCACCACAGTATTCTATTGCTAGGCTTTATGTCTAAATTAGGCCTGTGGCTAAATTACTTGCCTACTAAAAATGAGTAATTCTGCATTTTCTCTAAAAGTATTGCAGATAGCAAATTTTTCTTAAATAACTCATTCACCTACTTTTGGGAGAGCTTTCACATGCTGAAGTTCCAGACCTGTAGGTAATTACTCACCTACTCAAAATGAGTAAATGCGAATTATCTCTAAAAGTATTGCAGATAGCCAATTTTTCTCAAATAACTCATTCACCTACTTTTGGGAGAGCTTTCACTTGGTGAAGTTTCAGACCCGTAGGTAATTACTCACCTACTCAAAATGAGTAAACGCAAATTATCTCTAAAAGTATTGCAGATAGCCAATTTTTGTCAAATAACTCCTTCACCTACTTTTAGGAGAGCTTTCACTTGGTGAAGTTTCAGACCCGTAGGTAATTACTCACCTACTGAAAATGAGTAAATGCAAATTATCTCTAAAAGTATTGCAGATATCCAATTCTTATCAAATAACTCATTCATCTACTTTTGGGAGAGCTTTCACATGGTGAAGTTCCAGACCCGTAGGTAATTACTCACCTACTGAAAATGAGTAAATTCAAATTATCTGTAAAAGTATTGTAGATAGCCAATTATTCTCAAATAACTCATTCGCCTACTTTTGAGAGAGCTTTCACTTGGTGAAGTTTCAGACCCGTAGCTAATTATTCATCTAGTAAATGCGAATTATCTCTAGAAGTATTGCAGATAGCCAGTATTTCTCAAATAACTCATTAATATGAAAACAACTTATAGGAAGTCATGGGCTGCAAATCTTTTGATGTGGTCAGACTTCACCTTGGGCCCCTCCTACAGGGTCAAATAAGGGTAGTCAAACTTAAAAGTGCTTTCAGCTTCCTTATTAACGAAAAATGCTGTTTATCTTCTAAACTATGTTAGTTGGCCTTTGTCGGTGGATACATCCAGCATCTGGCCACAGATGCGTCCTTAGTCTAGTTTATTTGGGGTTTTACGTCGCTTTCAACACTGTACAGGTCATATCACAACGGGTAGTTGGAAGGGCAGAGGAAACCAGTACATACAGTTCGCTAGGGTTCTGTACTGTAAACTGCCGACCAACGGCAAGCAACTACCAGCTTTCCCACTTAAGGCCATGACGGGGATCGAACCCCAGCCTCAGAGGTGGGAGGCGAGAGTGTTACCACTCTGCCACCGTGGCCCCTCCGGCTTGCAATAAAGTGAGTGGCATAAGTCTAGTTAAAGTTTGGCTTTTCACAAATTTGTCAGCCACAGCTGTGAACTGAAAATCTCAAATCCAGGCACTTTTGGAAGTGTTCCTCCAAAAATTGCCAACTTGAGGTTACATTTATTGATTCCAAAGTAACCAAATTTCTTTAAAAAAGAAAAAAAATTATACCATCATTGGCGGTGATTTTTTTAAAATATAAAACTTTAATCTTTAACTTGCTATAGCTCCTTTATTATATCCCCAGACGAAAGTTGGGGATATATTGGATTCAGGTCCGTCGTGCTGAAATCCCATCTGGGAATGCATTATTATGTCCTTTTTACATGTGCCGAAAATCAAGGCTTTAAGTAGACATTTAACCTGTGTTTGAGGACCATAAATCCCCACCCGAGTGACCCTTTTTAGACATTTTTCATATATTTTGCCCTGTAACTTGGAAATGGTAAGTCTGAGAAGTTTCAAACTGTATTAGATACATATTCTATGTGTAATCTTAGTATGTGACAAATTTTAAGTCTGAAGCTTTAATTTGAAGGCCACATTGAGGTCTCTAAAAGGCCCCATAGAGACCCACTATTTGGACTTTTTGCCAGTTTTAAGGCCCATGACTGTTAAACTATGTGACTGATAGAGCTGAAATCTCATCTGGGAATACATTATTATGTTCTTTTTACATGTGCCAAAAATCAAGGCTTCAAGTAGACATTTAAACTGTGTATGAGGACCATTAACACCCACCCAAGTGACCGTTTTAAGACATTTTTCACATATTTTGCTCTGTAACTTGGAAATGGTAAGTCTGAGAAGTTTCAAACTTTATTATTAGATACATATTCTATGTGTAGTCTTAGTATGTAGCAGATTTTAAGTCTGATGCTTTAATTTGAAAACCGTATCGAGATCTCTAAAAGGCCCACAGAGACCCAATATTTGGACTTTTTGCCACCTTTAAGCCCTGTGACTGTTAAACTATGTGATTGATTGAGCTGAAATCCCATCTGGGAATGCATTATTATGTCCTTTTCACATGTGCCGAAAATCAAGGCTTTTAGTAGACATTTAACTTGTGTATGAGGGCCATAGACACTTGCCCAAGTGACCTTTTTTGACATTTTTTTCTGTATTTTGCCCTGTTATTTGGAAATGCTTAGTGTGACAAGTCTTAAACTGTATTATATATAATTTTTGTTTGTTGTGTATGTCCCCCAAAAAGTTTCAGTTCTGTAGTTTAATTGCTAAGGTCTCTTTAACAATTGTAAAATGCCCACAGAGACCCAATTTATGGATATTATGCCACTTTAAAGCCCTGTAACTGTCAAACTATGTGGCTCATAGAGCTGAAATCTTTAAATTTTTCAAAGGAAGTGCCTGTCTATTTAAATTTTGAATATTAATAATGTTATGGCTATCTTAGGTTTTTAAGAACTTATTTTTGTGTGTTATCTCTCTGCTTGCTGAGTTTTTAACTTTTTAATATGAAACTGGTTAAACATATTCAAGTAGGCAAAATGGACACTGTTATTTTCTGGTGAGCTTTAAGTCCCAAATATTAATGAAATTATAGCCTTATGTAGTAAAAATAGGGGATTTTTAACCCTCAACTAGCCCAGTTTTATTCAACTTGCCTTAATTTTGACACAGCTCCTACAGTTACGAACTCATTAAGCGTCCCGTAAGGGACGCTTGTTTGTGTATGGGAGAGCTTCAGGCTCCGCCGGCTCCGCATTTTGTTTTCCTTATAACTCTGTAACCGTTAGACGGATTCTTTTCAAATTTGGCAGGTTTAGGCAGTAGCCTTGGGGAATTTTTTTGAATATACTGCAGTGACATTTCAACCAATCAGAGAGGTCACGACCAAAAATGTCTTTTTTCGATGGGGAAGCTTGTCCGGATGATAACTTGAAAGGAATTTTATCAATTCACCTGAAACTTGGCAAATACATTCATTCTATTAAAATCTGGAAATCATTAGATTTTGGCATTGATTGGTCATGAAATGGCTGAGTAATTAATCATTAATTAATCATTACGAATTTTCCAAATAAGGAAAACACAAAAATGCTTATATCTCGAAACCGTGCTAGATAGAGCGATTTCGACGAAATTTTTGAAATTTTTTTTTCTCTCGCCCAAAATGGCGGCCATTTTGAATTTTCGAAATTTTCGCAAAAATTGCAAAACACAAAAATGCTTCGATCTCGAAAACCGTGCTAGATAGAGCGATTTCGACGAAATTTTTGACCCACAGGGTATCTCTGCAGGTAGTTATCCCAATTTTGAAAAAATTTTTGTCTCGCCAAAAATGGCGGCCATTTTGAATTTTCGAATTTTTCGCAAAAATTGCAAAACATAGAAATGCTTATATCTCAAAAACCCTGCAAGATAGAGCGATTTCGACGAAATTTTTGACCCACAGGGTATATCTGCAGAGTAGCCATGCCAATTTTCAAAAAAAATTTGTCTCGCCAAAAATGGCGGCCATTTTGAATTTTTCGCAAAAATTGCAAAACATAAAAATGCTTATATCTCGAAAACCCTGCTAGATAGAGCGATTTCGACGAAATTTTTGACCCACAGGGTATCTCTGCAGAGTAGCCATGCCAATTTTAAAACAAAAAATTTCTCGCAAAAAAATGGCGGCCATTTTGAATTTTCGAATTTTTCGCAAAATTGCAAAACACAAAAATGCTTATATCTCGAAAACCGTGCTAGATAGAGCGATTTCGACGAAATTTTTGACCCGCAGGGTATCTCTGCAGAGTAGCCATGCCAATTTTCAAAAAAATTTTGTCTTGCCAAAAATGGCGGCCATTTTGAATTTTCGAATTTTTGCGCAAAAATTGCAAAACTCAAAAATGCTAATATTTCGAAAACCGTGCTACATAGAGCGATTTCGACGAAGTTTTTTATCTTCACTGTATCTCTGCAGAGCAGCTATCCCAAAGAGCTTTCACTTGGTGAAGTTTCAAACCCATAGCTAATTGCTCACCCACTCAAAAAGAGTAAATGCGAATTACCTCTAAAAGTATTGCAGATGGCCAATTTTTCTCAAATAACTCATTCACCTACTTTTGGAAGAGCTTTCACTTGGTGAAGTTTCAGACCCGTAGCTAATTACTCACCTACTCAAAATGAGTAAATGCTAATTATCTCAAAAACTATTGCGGATACCCAATTTTTATCAAATAACTCATCCATGTACTTTTGGGAGAGCTTTCACATGGTGAAGTTTCAGACCCGTAGATGATTACTCACCTACTCAAAATGAGTAAATGCGAATTATCTCTTAAAAGTATTGCAGATAGCCAATTTTTCTCAAATAACTCATTCACCTACTTTTGGAAGAGCTTTCACATGGTGAAGTTTCAGACCCATAGCTAATTACTCACCTACTCAAAATGAGTAAATGCGAATTATCTCTAAAAGTATTGCAGATAGCCAATTTTTCTCAAATAACTCATTCACCTACTTTTGGGAGAGCTTTCACATGGTGAAGTTTCAGACCCATAGCTAATTATTTACCTACTCAAAATGAGTAAATGCAAATTATCTGTAAAAGTATTGCGGATACCCAATTTTTATCAAATAACTCATTCATCTACTTGTGGGAGAGCTTTCACATGGTGAAGTTTCAGACCCATAGCTAATTACTCACCTACTCAAAATGAGTAAATGCGAATTATCTCTAAAAGTATTGCAGATAGCCAATTTTTCTCAAATAAATCGTTCACCTACTTTTGGGAGAGCTTTCACTTGGTGAAGTTTCAGACCCATAGCTAATTACTCACCTACTCAAAATGAGTAAATGCGAATTATCTCTAAAAGTATTGCAGATAGCCAATTTTTCTCAAATAACTCATTCACCTACTTTTGGGACAGCTTTCACTTGGTGAA
Organism: Sabellastarte sp. h YS-2021; assembly: GCA_964017235.1. Classification (NCBI taxonomy): domain Eukaryota; kingdom Metazoa; phylum Annelida; class Polychaeta; order Sabellida; family Sabellidae; genus Sabellastarte; species Sabellastarte sp. h YS-2021. The sequence continues at coordinate 65,833,006 of OZ024928.1, forward strand.
GTTTCAGACCCATAGCTAATTACTCACCTACTCAAAATGGGTAAATGCGAATTATCTCTAAAAGTATTGCAGATAGCCAATTTTTCTCAAATAACTCATTCACCTACTTTTGGGAGAGCTTTCACTTGGTGAAGTTTCAGACCCATAGCTAATTACTCACCTACTCAAAATGAGTAAATGCGAATTATCTCTAAAAGTATTGCAGATAGCCAATTTTTCTCAAATTAATCATTCACCTACTTTTGGGAGAGCTTTCACTTGGTGAAGTTTCAGACCCATAGCTAATTACTCACCTACTCAAAATGAGTAAATGCGAATTATCTCTAAAAGTATTGCAGATAGCCAATTTTTCTCAAATTAATCATTCACCTACTTTTGGGAGAGCTTTCACTTGGTGAAGTTTCAGACCCATAGCTAATTACTCACCTACTCAAAATGAGTAAATGCGAATTATCTCTAAAAGTATTGCAGATAGCCAATTTTTCTCAAATAACTCATTCACCTACTTTTGGCAGAGCTTTCACTTGGTGAAGTTTCAGACCCATAGCTAATTATTCACCTACTCAAAATGAGTAAATGTGAATTATCTCTAAAAGTATTGCAGATAGCCAATTTTTCTCAAATAACTCATTCACCTACTTTTGGGAGAGCTTTCACTCTGTGAAGTTTCAGACCCATAGCTATTTATTCACCTACTCAAAATGAGTAAATGCTAATTATCTGTAAAAGTATTGCGGATACCCAGTTTTTATCAAATACTCATTCATCTACTTGTGGGAGAGCTTTCACATGGTGAAGTTTCAGACCCATAGCTAATTACTCACCTACTCAAAATGAGTAAATGCGAATTATCTCTAAAAGTATTGCAGATAGCCAATTTTTCTCAAATAACTCATTCACCTACTTTTGGGAGAGCTTTCACTTGGTGAAGTTTCAGACCCATAGATAATTATTCACCTACTCAAAATGAGTAAATGTGAATTATCTCTTAATAGTATTGCAGATAGCCAATTTTTCTCAAATAACTCATTCACCTACTTTTGGAAGAGCTTTCACACACGAAAATGAAAAATTGTGAATATCTCGGAAAAGCTATTTCTTCTGCTTTAATGCTCGGCGGGAGATACACACCGCGGCAGTGGTCTTGACAAAAATTTTTGTCTCCCCAAAAATGGTGGCCATTTTGAATTTTCAAAGTTTTTGCAAAACACAAAAATGCTTATATCTCGAAAACCGTGCTATATGGAGCGAATTCAACAAAATTTTGGACCTGCTGGGTATCTCTGCAGAGTAGCCATGCCAATTTTCAAAATATTTTTGTCTCGCCAAATATAGGGGACATTTAAAATTTTTTTTATCTTTTGCAAAACACAAAAATGCTTATATCTTGAAAACCGTGCTAGATAGAGCAGACTGCGCTGACTTTGGTTGCCACAACAGTATAAGGCTAGAAACGAAGCATTTTCTTAATACTTTAGCACTCACCTTTATATCCTTTTCGGGACGCTTTGTTTTTGCTATGCAAAAACATTATCTTTTTTTTTTGCGAGCGATCCTCTAGTTTCAATTGATAATCACATACTTAAAATTCTCAATTCTGAATTATTATTATAAATCTGTTCTTGTCGTTTGATAATTTATATTTAATTCTGGAGGTATATAATCTTCCTGTTGGACATTCCTTATTTATATATTTGATTTTATTTTAGTGATAAGATTAACTGAGCTTTTTGTATTTGATTACCCCTTTTATATTATAAGTGTTTGTTTACCATTTGTGCTGCAGCACTCCATCTCTTTGTAGTCCCACCCCCCATCCCCCACCCACCTCTGGGACCTCCAGCTATTGAGTGACACTAAATAAACAAAGGTATACAGATCTTCTGTAATAGTGAGAGATGTGTGGAGAAGGGGAGAGAGGTGGGGTGGGGGTGGGAGGTGGTGTTTGCTTCATTATCTAATTATCTAAGACAAAGGGAGTCAGAACTGAGATTGTGTCACATATTTAGGTTGCATATATATGGACCACATATATAGGAATTGAGGAAATGAATAACTGAAAAACAATGCAAATTCTAAATATAATATAATAAAATAATAATATAAATAATATATGATTTTTAAATAATATTTTATTTGTGAACAAATATAGAAACAGAGATACGCTTTTGGAATTATGAATTTAGAATGGACATTCAATCATCAATCATTTAAATACTTTGAAAATAGGTTCAGAGTTACCCTTTGCAGGAAGATTGAAAAGTATGATGAGTTGAGTTAAAAATAATATTTTATTTGTCAACAAATATAGAAACAGATATGCTCTTTTCAGATTATTAATTTAGAATGGACATTCAATCATCAATCATTTAAATACTTTCAAAATAGGTTCAGAGTTATCATTGCAGGAAGATTGAAGATATGATCTGTTGAGTTATGTATTCGACGTCTGGGGATACACCATCTTCCTTGGGAAGATATAAACTTAGTAGATTGATGTGCTGAAGTTCATATAACTTTTCCCAATATTTATGGCATACAACAAATGGATTAAATAAAAAATTCCCGATCAAAACCTGTGGCGTGAGTGATGACCTGTCTGGGGATATATTGGCGCCGAGTTGGCCCAATCTAGTTTCTGATGGATTTTTATGCAACACACATGAGCAGAAGCGCTGTAACACAACCTTTCTAATGATATATGATACATATTTGTAGGACACATAGTTTCTGAGATATTGGTGAAAACTGTAAGTTTTTCACACACTCATTATCCATAGTACCGGGGTGCCGGTATATACAAAAAAAATACATCCTGGTCTGTATTTCCCCCTATTTAGGGCAAATACGTCGCATGGTGGAAAATAAATATATATAAATTTGGTCATTATTAATTTACATTTTTCCCTCACTATATTCTGCTTCCCTTGTATTTTAGTCCTTCCTTCTGGAAATGCTTTTCTTTTGCAGAGCAAGATTAGTTTTACTTTATTCTTTAAGGTGTGAACTGTCTACAACGCTTGTGCTTCAAGAGATCACTTTTTGATGTATCCAGACTATCATGAATTACTACTCATGTTTGTGATTGCTTTGCAGCTCATGCATGTACAGCTCAGACTAAGACAAATTTCAGCCTTTATTTATTATTACACACTAGCTGATTGAATAGTGAATAGTGAAAAACAAATAAAATGATGACTTTGAAACTAAAATTATTGTTTGACATGTTACACAGAATGTGGGTACAAAAAATGTTTCCGATACCATATTTGGAAAAATGTGGCCCAGGTTAGCCAGGTATGAATTACTTTTAAACATCAATTGAGGGTGTTCGTATGAAATGTAAGTATTATACTGAAATTGTATTTGAGGTGTTCTTCACTGGGTGTACATTAGAATCTGAGTGATGTTGAGGAAATGGACTTTGTGATATTATGATACTAGCAGAATCTAGTTACACATTCTTGTATTATGATGAGATACACAAGGTTTCAGCATTTCACATGACTTAAAAAGTACAATTTTCCCATATTGAAGATTGAAAAAATGCAAATGTTTCAAGTGTTTTGATTTGTAAAGCTGTTTTTATTGTATTATTGCTCAAAATGAAATTACATAATCCTAACAAGGGCTTTTGGTGTCAAGATTTTTGAAGCATCTGTTAGATGGTGCACTGTTACCAGGTACCAGTTTACACAAAGGGTGTATCGTCATTCATTACTTTGACCTCTTACTGCAGAATAACAACTATGTTTGCCAGAAAAAAATTTCATTTACTGAAGTATTTTAAATATATGTGCAATTACCAAAACTATTTTAAAACTATTAGGCCAAATTCCTCTTGAATACCTGTTGGATTTATGCATTCAAAGCAATGCAGTGTATATTGTGAATTAAAGCAGCTTTTGTAGAGCAGATCTCTTGGATTCTTTGAAGCATTCAGCTGGCACCACATGTGTTTATAGAAGATAGCATCAAATATGTGCAAAGTGGCTTCAAAGTAAGCTAGACCATAAAGTGAGGTACTTGGATTCCTTACAGTAACCCTTATCTAATAAACACATATAAAAGTATTCTGTTTGTAAGTGTGTAGATTTATTTGTGCAATTATGAGGTCACACTTGGTCACAGTTATTATGTGACATTAACCTGAAACTGTTTGACAGTGTTCACTTTGTGATGTAGCTACAGCTGTGGTTTTGAGAAGGAAACAAATGCACTGATTTGTCAGTGTCTGCTTACCTAATGGTAACTGAAGCAGAGGAGCTAGATGTTTTATACATGGTCTTAAGCAGATTCAATTAAATGGAATGTTAGTTTACCAAACCTAAATACTCCTTCCTGTGGTTGGGGTTTTTATGTGTTCAAAGGCCTTATCTGAAAAAAAAAAAAAATTCAAAGAGAGAGAGAAAGAGATTGTTATACAGATTGTTTTTTTTATTGCTAAAAATAGCATGTAATAAATGTTAATATTGCCTTTTTTATTTCAAGGGATTTTATAATTTCTATTTTTATCTCCCCAAATTGGTGCAGTCAGTCAGGTTTGATCATATGTCCCAGTGGTAATAGATATTAAACACATTGAAACACATTTGATGCAGACAGTTTTTAGTTTTTGCTACAGAATGTAAGAATATATTTTGTTGTCTCAAAAAAAAAAGGAAAAAAAAAAAGAAACAAAGAAAGGGTGTATGAAAAGGAATTTTATCATGTGAGAAACATAAATATGTAGGTGTTGATTTACTTTCTTCTGTTGGCTGAGAAACTGTTTTCCCATTACACTGTTTCAGTGTAAAACTAGTGACCCTTTATTAATCTCATATCAACATTATATTCTTTGTTGAAGTCAGATATGAAATCCTTGTTTCCATTTTGTAATCTTGTTTTATCTGAACTAGTGATAGCTACTATCCAATGTCTGACAGATATGAGTACGTTAAAGAAGTTATTATATTGAGCAAACCTCTGGGTTGATCACTCCATTCAAAAAATATAAAATCTACAGTTTCAAAGTTTGGTACATATGTAGTGAAAACAAATAGTAGTATGTAATAACTGATATGAGCATATTATTACAGTAAACTACAATCTAAAATTTAATATTGATATGTGCTTTGTATTTTCTGTCAAAATTTGTATATGTCAAGTTTTCTGTCGTGTGTATGGCAAGCATTTATACTGTACCCGATGGAAGGTTTATACTAGGGCTGTAATCATTAGCGATTTCTGTAGATCGAGGATCGCCTGTTAGATGCGAGTTGAACTCGAGTAAATGACACAAATATAAAAAAAAAATAAAATAACAATGTCCAAATGTTGTCATTAAGGGATCCGCCATTACGTAATTGTGTTTATTGCAAGGAAATATATTTTGTTGCCGGTTAAATTGTGCAGATATGTATGAGCACTTTATGGAACAGCCACGTAAATAAGGGAAATAAAAAACCAACCATTGCTCATTGATTTTTACGTCTTTATGGTTAAATAAATTGCAAAAGTGCTAGTTTGTAACAAGATTAGTATATTATTATTTATTTCTTAAAAACTCGAGTTTAAATTGCGTAAACCGATGTGTCTGTATCCCCAAATATTGCCCATCGAGTTACGACTCGAGTTTCGGTCAACTCGTTACAGCACTAGTTTATACCCTCGCCCTCTCGGGTCTTTTTGCACTAAAATGGTAAATAAATCTTAAAAAAAAAAAAAAAAAAATTGAGCTAACGACGACCGCTATTACGGTATTTTTTGTTATGATGAATACGGGAATTACAGGCGATATTTGGGTTTTTTTGTTAAAATTAAAGGGTTTCTTGGGGTTTGCTTGTTGAATGGTATTAAATATTTGTATGCTAACCTGTGGGAATTTGGTCTTTGTTTATATTTAAAACTTTAAAGCTTTGTCAGCCATGGAGAGGTAACTGAACAACTATGTTCTGTTTTAAGCTTAGTTAAGGTTACTGGTTTTAGTGGTTTTAATCCTTGGTCACTGGAAATTATTTGTTTTCGCCTCAGTTTCCTTGTCGCCGCCGCATTATGGTCTACCTTGAATATCTCGCTTATTAAGCGTCCCGCAAGGGATGCTTGTTTGTGTATGGGAGAGCTTCCGGCTCCGCCGGCTCCGCCGGCTCCTGCGGCTCCGCCGGCTCCGCATTTTGTTTTCCTTATAACTCTGTAACCGTTAGGCGGATTCTTTTCAAATTTGGCAGGTTTAGGCAGTAGCCTTGGGGAATTTTTTTGAATATGCTGCAGTGACATTTCAACCAATCAGAGAGGTCACATGACCAAAAATGTCTTTTTTCGATGGGGAAGCTTGTCCGGATGATAACTTGAAAGGAATTTTATCAATTCACCTGAAACTTGGCAAATACATTCATTCTATTAAAATCTGGAAATCATTAGATTTTGGCATTGATTGGTCAAGAAATGGCCGAGTAATTAATGATTAATTAATCATTACGAATTTTCCAAATAAGGAAAACACAAAAATGCTTATATCTCGAAAACCGTGCTAGATAGAGCGATTTCGACGAAATTTTTGACCCGCAGGGTATCTCTGCGGAGTAGTTTTCCGAATTTTCAAAAAAATTTTTTCTTGCCCAAAATGGCGGCCATTTTGAATTTTCGAAATTTTCGCAAAAATTGCAAAACACAAAAATGCTTATATCTCAAAAACCGTGCTAGATAGAGCGATTTCGACAAAATTTTTGACCCGCAGGATATCTTTGTGGAGTACTTTTCCCAATTTTCAAAAAATTTTTGTCTCGCCAAAAATGGCGGCCATTTTGAATTTTCGAAATTTTCGCAAAAATTGCAAAACACAAAAATGCTTATATCTCGAAAACCGTGCTAGATAGAGCGATTTCGACGAAATTTTTGACCCACAGGGTATCTCTGCAGAGTAGTTATCCCAATTTTGAAAAAATTTTTGTCTCGCCCAAAATGGCGGCCATTTTGAATTTTCGAAATTTTCGCAAAAATTGCAAAACACAAAAATGCTTATATCTCAAAAACCGTGCTAGATAGAGCGATTTCGACGAAATTTTTGACCCGCAGGATATCTCTGCGGAGTACTTTTCCCAATTTTCAAAAAATTTTTGTCTCGCCAAAAATGGCGGCCATTTTGAATTTTCGAAATTTTCGCAAAAATTGCAAATCACAAAAATGCTTATATCTCGAAAACCCTGCTAGATAGAGTGATTTCGACGAAATTTTTGACCCGCAGGGTATCTCTGCAGAGTAGTTATCCCAATTTTGAAAAAATTTTTGTCTCGCCAAAAATGGCGGCCATTTTGAATTTTCGAATTTTTCGCAAAAATTGCAAAACATAAAAATGCTTATATCTCGAAAACCCTGCTAGATAGAGCGATTTCGACGAAATTTTTGACCCACCGGGTATATCTGCAGAGTAGCCATGCCAATTTTCAAAAAAATTTTGTCTCGCCAAAAATGGCGGCCATTTTGAATTTTCGAATTTTTCACAAAAATTGCAAAACATAAAAATGCTTATATTTCAAAAACCCTGCTAGATAGAGCGATTTCGACGAAATTTTTGACCCGCAGGGTATCTCTGCAGAGTAGCCATGCCAATTTTCAAACAAAAAATTTCTCGCAAAAAATGGCGGCCATTTTGAATTTTCGAATTTTTCGCAAAATTGCAAAACACAAAAATGCCTATATCTCGAAAACCGTGCTAGATAGAGCGATTTCGACGAAATTTTTGACCCACTGGGTATCTCTGCAGAGTAGCCATGCCAATTTTCAAAAAAATTTTATCTTCCCAAAAATGGCGGCCATTTTGAATTTTCGAATTTTTGCGCAAAAATTGCAAAGCACAAAAATGCTAATATTTCGAAAACCATGCTACATAGAGCGATTTCGACGAAATTTTTTATCTTCAGGGTATCTCTGCAGAGCAGCTATCCCAAAGAGCTTTCACTTGGTGAAGTTTCAGACCCATAGCTAATTGCTCACCTACTCAAAAAGAGTAAATGCGAATTATCTCTAAAAGTATTGCAGATAGCCAATTTTTCTCAAATAACTCATTCACCTACTTTTGGAAGAGCTTTCACATGGTGAAGTTTCAGACCCATAGCCAATTACTCACCTACTCAAAATGAGTAAATGCGAATTATCTCTAAAAGTATTGCAGATAGCCAATTTTTCTCAAATAACTCATTCACCTACTTTTGGGAGAGCTTTCACATGGTGAAGTTTCAGACCCATAGCTAATTATTTACCTACTCAAAATGAGTAAATGCTAATTATCTGTAAAAGTATTGCGGATACCCAATTTTTATCAAATAACTCATTCATCTACTTGTGGGAGAGCTTTCACATGGTGAAGTTTCAGACCCATAGCTAATTACTCACCTACTCAAAATGAGTAAATGCGAATTATCTCTAAAAGTATTGCAGATAGCCAATTTTTCTCAAATAACTCACTCACCTACTTTTGGGAGAGCTTTCACTCTGTGAAGTTTCAGGCCCATAGCTAATTACTCACCTACTCAAAATGAGTAAATGCGAATTATCTCTAAAAGTATTGCAGATAGCCAATTTTTCTCAAATAACTCATTCACCTACTTTTGGCAGAGCTTTCACTTGGTGAAGTTTCAGACCCATAGCTAATTACTCACCTACTCAAAATGAGTAAATGCGAATTATCTCTAAAAGTATTGCAGATAGCCAATTTTTGTCAAATTAATCATTCACCTACTTTTGGGAGAGCTTTCACTTGGTGAAGTTTCAGACCCATAGCTAATTACTCACCTACTCAAAATGAGTAAATGCGAATTATCTCTAAAAGTATTGCAGATAGCCAATTTTTCTCAAATAACTCATTCGCCTACTTTTGGAAGAGCTTTCACATGGTGAAGTTTCAGACCCATAGCCAATTACTCACCTACTCAAAATGAGTAAATGCGAATTATCTCTAAAAGTATTGCAGATAGCCAATTTTTCTCAAATAACTCATTCCCCTACTTTTGGGAGAGCTTTCACATGGTGAAGTTTCAGACCCATAGCTAATTATTTACCTACTCAAAATGAGTAAATGCTAATTATCTGTAAAAGTATTGCGGATACCCAATTTTTATCAAATAACTCATTCATCTACTTGTGGGAGAGCTTTCACATGGTGAAGTTTCAGACCCATAGCTAATTACTCACCTACTCAAAATGAGTAAATGCGAATTATCTCTAAAAGTATTGCAGATAGCCAATTTTTCTCAAATAACTCATTCACCTACTTTTGGGAGAGCTTTCACTTGGTGAAGTTTCAGACCCATAGCTAATTACTCACCTACTCAAAATGAGTAAATGCGAATTATCTCTAAAAGTATTGCAGATAGCCAATTTTTGTCAAATTAATCATTCACCTACTTTTGGGAGAGCTTTCACTTGGTGAAGTTTCAGACCCATAGCTAATTACTCACCTACTCAAAATGAGTAAATGCGAATTATCTCTAAAAGTATTGCAGATAGCCAATTTTTCTCAAATAACTCATTCACCTACTTTTGGAAGAGCTTTCACTCTGTGAAGTTTCAGACCCATAGCTAATTACTCACCTACTCAAAATGAGTAAATGCGAATTATCTCTAAAAGTATTGCAGATAGCCAATTTTTCTCCAATAACTCATTCACCTACTTTTGGCAGAGCTTTCACTTGGTGAAGTTTCAGACCCATAGCTAATTACTCACCTACTGAAAATGAGTAAATGTGAATTATCTCTAAAAGTATTGCAGATAGCCAATTTTTCTCAAATAACTCATTCACCTACTTTTGGGAGAGCTTTCACTTGGTGAAGTTTCAGACCCATAGCTAATTACTCACCTACTCAAAATGAGTAAATGCGAATTATCTCTAAAAGTATTGCAGATAGCCAATTTTTCTCAAATAACCCATTCACCTACTTTTGGGAGAGCTTTCACTTGGTGAAGTTTCAGACCCATAGCTAATTACTCACCTACTCAAAATGAGTAAATGCGAATTATCTCTAAAAGTATTGCAGATAGCCAGTTTTTCTCAAATTAATCATTCACCTACTTTTGGGAGAGCTTTCACTTGGTGAAGTTTCAGACCCATAGCTAATTACTCACCTACTCAAAATGAGTAAATGCGAATTATCTGTAAAAGTATTGCAGATAGCCAATTTTTCTCAAATAACTCCTTGACCTACTTTTGGGAGAGCTTTCACTTGGTTAAGTTTCAGACCCATAGCTAATTACTCACCTACTCAAAATGAGTAAATGCGAATTATCTCTAAAAGTATTGCAGATAGCCAATTTTTCTCAAATTAATCATTGACCTACTTTTGGGAGAGCTTCACTTGGTGAAGTTTCAGACCCATAGCTAATTACTCGTCTACTCAAAATGAGTAAATGCGAATTATCTCTAAAAGTATTGCAGATAGCCAATTTTTCTCAAATAACTCATTCACCTACTTTTGGGAGAGCTTTCACTTGGTGAAGTTTCAGACCCATAGCAAATTACTCACCTACTCAAAATGAGTAAATGCGAATTATCTGTAAAAGTATTGCAGATAGCCAATTTTTCTCAAATAACTCATTCACCTACTTTTGGCAGAGCTTTCACTTGGTGAAGTTTCAGACCCATAGCTAATTATTCACCTACTCAAAATGAGTAAATGTGAATTATCTGTAAAAGTATTGCAGATAGCCAATTTTTCTCAAATAACTCATTCACCTACTTTTGGGAGAGCTTTCACTCTGTGAAGTTTCAGACCCATAGCTATTTATTCACCTACTCAAAATGAGTAAATGCTAATTATCTGTAAAAGTATTGCAGATAGCCAATTTTTCTCAAATAACTCATTCATCTACTTGTGGGAGAGCTTTCACATGGTGAAGTTTCAGACCCATAGATAATTATTCACCTACTCAAAATGAGTAAATGTGAATTATCTCTTAATAGTATTGCAGATAGCCAATTTTTCTCAAATAACTCATTCACCTACTTTTGGAAGACCTTTCACACACGAAAATGAAAAATTGTGAATATCTCGGAAAAGCTATTTCTTCTGCTTTAATGCTCGGCGGGAGATACACACCACGGCAGTGGTCTTGACAAAAATTTTTGTCTCCCCAAAAATGGTGGCCATTTTGAATTTTCAAAGTTTTTGCAAAACACAAAAATGCTTATATCTCGAAAACCGTGCTATATGGAGCGAACGCAACAAAATTTTGGACCTGCTGGGTATCTCTGCAGAGTAGCCATGCCAATTTTCAAAATATTTTTGTCTCGCCAAATATAGCGGACAATTTTAATTTTTTTATTTTTTGCAAAACACAAAAATGCTTATATCTTGAAAACCGTGCTAGATAGAGCAGACTGCGCTGACTTTGGTTGCCACAACAGTAAAAGGCTAGAAACGAAGCATTTTCTTAATACTTTAGCACTCACCTTTATATCCTTTTCGGGACGCTTTGTTTTTGCTATGCAAAAACATTATCTTTTTTTTTTGCGAGCGATCCTCTAGTTATTATAAGGTTTCAAACCATATTTGGCAGTTATATACCGTAGGCGTGGGAAAATTTTTCTGCATGCTTAAATTTGACCTTTGACCTTTATGAAGGTCATATGATCAAAAACAATTTTTTACCCCACAGCCCTTAAGGGCTGTCGGGGTATTGTTTTCACCCATGGTGTCCGGATGGGCGGGCGGGCGTCCGGGCAGGCGGGCGGCGGGAAATAGTTAGTCCGGGCTGTATCTCAGAAACCGAAAGGTGTAGGAAGTTGATACTTGGTAGGGACATTGGTTAGGGGGTGTAGGTGTGCAACGTCATGGTCTGACCTTGATTTGACCTTTGACCTTGCCGTAGTGACCTTCAGTTTGAAAATCATGTCCGGGCTGTATCTCGGAAACCGTAAGGTGTAGGAAGTTGATACTTGGTAGGGACATTGGTTAGGGAGTGTAGTTGTGCAACGTCATGGTCTGACCTTGATTTGACCTTTGACCTTGCCGTAGTGACCTTGAGTTTGAAAATCTTGTCCGGGTTGTATCTCGAAAACCGTAAGGTGTAGGAAGTTGATACTTGGTAGGGACATTGGTTAGGGGGTGTAGTTGTGCAACGTCATGATCTGACCTTGATTTGACCTTTGACCTTGCCGTAGTGACCTTGACCTATAAAATCTTGTCCAGGCTATATCTCAGAAACCGTAAGGTGTAGGAAGTTAATACTTGGTACGGATATTGGTTAGGGGGTGTAGGTGTGCAACGTCATGGTCTGACCTTGATTTGACCTTTGACCTTGCCATAGTGGCCTTGACCTATAAAATCTTGTTTGGGCTATATCTCAGAAACCGTAAGGTGTAGGAAGTTAATACTTGGTAGGGATATTGGTTAGGGGGTGTAGGTGTGCAACGTCATGGTCTGACCTTGATTTGACCTTTGACCTTGCCATAGTGGCCTTGACCTATAAAATCTTGTTTGGGCTATATCTCGGAAACCGTAAGGTGTAGGAAGTTGATATTTGGTAGGGACATTTGCTAGGGGGTGTAGGTGTGCAGTATCATGGTCTGACCTTGATTTGACCTTGCCGTAGTGGCCTTGACCTATAAAATCTTGTCCGGGCTATATCTCAGAAACCGTAAGGTGTAGGAAGTTGATACTTGGTAGGGACATTGGTTAGGGGGTGTAGTTGTGCAACGTCATGGTCTGACCTTGATTTGACCTTTGACCTTGCCGTAGTGACCTTGAGTTTGAAAATCTTGTCCGGGTTGTATCTCGGAAACCGTAAGGTGTAGGAAGTTGATACTTGGTAGGGACATTGGTTAGGGGGTGTAGTTGTGCAACGTCATGGTCTGACCTTGATTTGACCTTTGACCTTGCCGTAGTGACCTTGACCTATAAAATCTTGTCCGGGCTATATCTCGGAAACCGTAAGGTGTAGGAAGTTGATACTTGGTAGGGACATTGGTTAGGGGGTGTAGTTGTGCAACATCATGGTCTGACCTTGATTTGACCTTTGACCTTGGCGTAGTGACCTTGACTTATAAAATCTTGTCCGGGCTATATCTTGGAAACCGTAGGGTTGAGGAAGTTGATACTTGGTAGGGACATTGGTTAGGGGCTGTAGGTGTGTATTATCATGGTGTCACCTTAATTTGACCTTTGACCTTGTCCTAGTGACCTTGACCTATAAAATCTTGTTGCACCTTTGGGTCTCTCTTTTGATGCAGATTAAGCACTGTTAAAGTCATATTAGAATTTATTAAGAATTTTACTTTCATAACTTCCCATTGTAAGAGATAGAATTTCATCAAGTGAGCCACAGATTTTGCTCCAACACCACACATAAGCATTCATTAAATGTATTACCACTTCTATATGCATGGTAATATTCAAACCATCTAAACCATAATTTGGCCATGCAGATGTAGATAAAGAGGGTTGAATTTTAGTTTGCTGATTAATGCTGTCATCTTGTTATTGAATTATCTTGTTTTAATACTTCATCTTTATATGCATGATCTTTCTTTTAAACATTATTTGGACCTTTATATAACTGACAGTGCTCTGAAAGTATCCTAAAGTTTATACTGATACAGTACTTCTGTATCTCATGGTGTTGAAAATATTTCCCTAGGCTGTGGGGTACGGGCATCTCTGATGCTATTTTTTGAAGTACACCCCCAGTCATCGCAGTTCAGGAAAAACTGCTTGCTACACAGCCTTATAATTTGACACACCTGTTCATACTATCGAAAACGCAAGCTGATTAGATTTGGGGAGCAATCCCTTGAAAAAATAAATGAGTGATTTTCTGACACCTTCCAATCTGAAAGCCTTAAATTTAGGTCAACCCCGCTACTATCTTCTTAAGTATTGCATTTAGAGCCATAAAATGTACAGGGAGGTAATAGGAAACCATATGTGGAGAGTCTAAATAGCCGGTCAGTTTTACCCCACGCCCCCCCCCCCCCCCCCTTATGGGTCAAACTGGGGTCATAAAATAGCTGATTTTGAGTTTTTGCCTTTTTTCTCCTTTATTGTTGCTTTTATAGCTTCAGAATGTATTAAGAGGTATTGGAAAAGCATATGTGGAGAATCTAAATAGCCAGTCAGTTTTACCCCCCGACCCCTCCTTATGGGCCAAACTGGGGTCATAAATAGCTGCTTTGGAGTTTTTGCCTTATATCTCCTTTATCATTGCTTTTATAGCTTCAGAATGTATTAAGAGGTATTGGGAAAGCATATGTGGAGAATCTAAATAGCCAGTCAGTTTTATCCCCCGACGCCCCCTTATGGGTCAAACTGGGGTCATAAAATAGTTGCTTTGGAGTTTTGCCTTATATCTCCTTTATTGTTGCTCTTATACCTTCAGAATGTATTAAGAGGTATTGGGAAAGCATATGTGGAGAGTCTAAATAGCCGGTCAGTTTTACCCCCAGCCCCCCCTTATGGGTCAAACTGGGGTCATAAAATAGCTGATTTTGAGTTTTTGCCTTATATCTCCTTTATTGTTGCTTTTATACCTTCAGAATGTATTAAGAGGTATTGGGAAAGCATATGTGGAGAATCTAAATAGCCAGTCAGTTTTACCCCCGACCCCTCCTTATGGGCCAAACTGGGGTCATAAATAGCTGCTTTGGAGTTTTTGCCTTATATCTCCTTTATCATTGCTTTTATAGCTTCAGAATGTATTAAGAGGTATTGGGAAAGCATATGTGGAGAATCTAAATAGCCAGTCAGTTTTATCCCCCGACGCCCCCTTATGGGTCAAACTGGGGTCATAAAATAGTTGCTTTGGAGTTTTGCCTTATATCTCCTTTATTGTTGCTCTTATACCTTCAGAATGTATTAAGAGGTATTGGGAAAGCATATGTGGAGAGTCTAAATAGCCGGTCAGTTTTACCCCCAGCCCCCCCTTATGGGTCAAACTGGGGTCATAAAATAGCTGATTTTGAGTTTTTGCCTTATATCTCCTTTATTGTTGCTTTTATACCTTCAGAATGTATTAAGAGGTATTGGGAAAGCATATGTGGAGAATCTAAATAGCTGGTCAGTTTTACCCCCGACCCCCCCTTATGGGCCAAACTGGGGTCATAAATAGCTGCTTTGGGGTTTTTGCCTTATATCTCCTTTATCGTTGCTTTTATAGCTTCAGAATGTATTAAGAGGTATTAGGAAAGAATATGTGGAGAATCTAAATAGCCAGTCAGTTTTATCCCCCGACCCCCCCTTATGGTTCAAACTTGGGTCATAAAATAGTTGCTTTGGAGTTTTGCCTTATATCTCCTTTATTGTTGCTTTTATACCTTCAGAATGTATTAAGAGGTATTGGGAAAGCATATGTGGAGAGTCTAAATAGCCGGTCAGTTTTACCCCCCGACCCCTCCTTATGGGCCAAACTGGGGTCATAAATAGCTGCTTTGGAGTTTTTGCCTTATATCTCCTTTATTGTTGCTTTTATAGCTTCAGAATGTATTAAGAGGTATTGGGAAAGCATACGGCGCAGCTTTGTGCATTCTTAGCTTTACAGCATGCCTATTAAAACCACAAAGCATTTTAAACTTTCAGGGATGCTTCGCTTTTGTTAGCAAAAGCATTCCTCTAGTTTAGATGGAATTTTGATACTTTGAATTGATACTAAAGATGTTTTAGGTGGGGATTTATTTGGCTGGTGAGGGATATTTTTAGGGAGTCAGGTTTGAGAAATTGGGTTATATAGTTTTTACCCCACAGCCCTTAATGGCTGTTGGGTATTGTTTTCACCCATGGTGTCTGGATGGTCGGGCGTCCGGGCGGGCGGGAGGGTGGGCGGGCGGCGGGAAATAGTTTGTCCGGGCTGTATCTCATAAACCGTAAGGTGTAGGAAGTTGATACTTGGTAGGGACATTGGTTAGGGGGTGTAGCTGTGCAACGTCATGGTCTGACCTTGATTTGACCTTTGACCTTGCCGTAGTGACCTTGAGTTTGAAAATCTTGTCCGGGCTATATCTCGGAAACTTTAAGGTGTAGGAAGTTGATACTTGGTAGGGACATTGGTTAGGGGGTGTAGTTGTGCAACGTCATAATCTGACCTTGATTTGACCTTTGACCTTGCCGTAGTGACCTTGACCTATAAAATGTTGTCCGGGCTATATCTCGGAAACTGTAAGGCTTGGGAAGTTGATATTTGGTAGGGACATTGGTTAGGTTGTGTAGGTGTGCAACGTCATGGTGTGACCTTGATTTGACCTTTGACCTTGCCGTAGTGACCTTGACCTATAAAATGTTGTCTGGGCTATATCTCAGAAACCATAAGGTGTAGG